>OX326961.1:5289987-7728654 GCA_946800325.1 Luzula sylvatica
TCGAAACTTTGTGACCACACGAACGCCTACACAGGTCGCCAGCCGCGTGCAAATGTATTTTCTTCCCCAGACCAATCCTTCGAAAAAGAAGCGACGATCCAGCCTTTTCGATGTTCAGATTAACTACAAGGTAAATATTTCTTTTTTATTTTTCAAAATTAAAATCTTTTTCAAAATTTGAATTGGATTTTGTATTATGAAATTTCAGGCTGAAGGATTGGTCTTATCAGTACACTTCAATTGAGCAATCGGTGCTATGAAATTAGAGGGTATAGTATCATATTTCGCAATGTTTGCAACGCTTGAAACCGCAAACGATTTTCCCAAGACTTGGCACAAATGGTGTCAAGATAATTATTTGAATTTAATACAATGTGGACGATATTATAATCATTTCAAGCTCATTTCGGGTTCGAGGACTTTTTAAATGATCAAGTAGAATAGATTTGTAGAATGACAATATTGTGTTGTACATAATGGTATATTGACATAATAACCAATTTCGTCTCGTGATTCATTTCGGCAGCCCATTTCCTATTCCAAATCAAATATCCAATCTTTCGGCACCTTTTCAATTTCACAAAATAGTCAAAATACTAACTAATGATTCCTCAAAAAAGTTATGATCAAAGCAGACACAATTTAGGGAAACATAATAAATTACTAAGCTACATAGACCCCTTCAACGTGTACTAAAAATACCAGATCAAAAGTACTAAAATTCCAATTTAAAAGTTCCAAAATTACACAAGACCCTACAAAGTGGGATACGTTATCTATTTTTCTGTACAGAGGTAGACAAATGCAATCGCTAATAGTAATTTCTTATGATTATATCACGTCACTATTTAGTTATTAGAGATTATATAATGTTATTTTCAGACTGAACTGGAGAGGATCTGAGTTTAAGTGCATTACCACGTGACTATGTAAATAATTGTTATAAATAATATAATTATTGATATAATACATGTAACTATGGGTCCAAACATGCTTCTAGGTCAGAGAGCTCAATTAAACAAAATTATTTTTCACAAAATAAATAAAATCAAATAATTGTACATTTTGATTTTTGAAAAAATTACTGTTATAAATATAATACATGTAACTATGTATCAAAGTATTTATTATTGGCATATAAAATCTGTTTCACTGAATTTGGCAGCTGGAAGTATTATTGATGGAGATATGACAAGTGTCTCCATCTTAAGATTAGGCAACCCGCTTCTTTTATCCCGCAGGCGCTCCGCATCCGACGTGTCATGTCACATCTGCGTCCCCTGCCAGTTGCCACCACAACATTGAAAACAAATGATAAGCATCCGTTAGCCCATTAATTTGAGACCCGTTAAGCTTGCAAATCATAAAAGGGAATAACCCCTTCTCTTTCTCACAGTAAATAGTTGGAAAGAAATGATAATTAACCCTTCTCTCTCTCTCTCTCTCTCTCTCTCTCTCCCTCCATCGTGATAGTGAAACTCTGTTTCCAACCCGAACATGTTCTCTTTGTGTGTGTTTTTGGGCCGACTATCACGATGCTTTGTTGGATCCATATTTACATAGAACCATATACGATTTGTTTGGAGCACAAAGAAATTTACTTTAGCTAATCTATATTTTAGGCTTAGTTGACTTTTGGCTCTAGTTTGAACTTTTGTGAATTTTCTTAGTTTTGATTTGGAACGTTTAGTTGGATTTTATTAGCTTTATTGTTAGACTACTGTTATAACATTTTCTGATTTTACTGTAGCTTTTCTGCCTAAAAATTGATTGAAAATTTAGATATAATTTGTGTTAAGTCTTTTTTCACAACATAATAATTCATATATGATCTCTCTCGAAAAAAAAAAAAAAAAAAAAAACAATACTCTCAAATATTTTCAATACAAAAAGTATCACAATTTTACTGCATATAATTTCAAATTTATAATCCCAAATGCACAAACAAATGACCAATGTTGAAGCTTCTCCTTATTCACTAGCACAAAGAATCCAATATAGAAAGACATAAAACTTAACTTTTCATTGTCCCTTCGATCAAATTCAGAATTTTTTTTCCCTTCTGCCACTTGATAGGGAACAAACACACTTGAATTTTCTTCTCCTTAGGAATAGAAAAATTGATCAAGAGTTTCATTCAACACACGTAGTCGCATCAGAATCAGAATGCTCTAATAACGATGCCCAATTGATTTCACCTTTATGGTTCCCGATTTCAGCATATTTTTTTCGCAAATTGCTCCGACTAGTACATGTATTGCTGTACCAGCACCAAACCATCCTAATACATACCAAAAAAATAAGATTTCTAAATAATAATGAATGGAGAAATTAATGTTAAATTATACTTAAGACTTAGATAAACACATTTAAACTCGGATTAGTTGTAATAAATTAATAATCATGTATTAGACCTGATGTATCCTTCAAGTAACCAAATTTTCCTCAAATAACACACAGCTCAAAAAATATAGATGCAACAAAGTTTCACTATCACGAATTAAGTTATAAATTAGCCAAAAAAACACGAAGGGAACAATATCTAGGTTCGAAACAGTCCCATTATCGAGATCGAGAGATCGAGAGATCGAGATCGAGAGATCGAGAGATCGAGATCGAGAGAGAGAGAGTACAATAGTGCGAAAGAGAAGGGGCAAAATTATAATTTCTTTCCAATTATTTGCTTTTACGATTTGAAGGCTTAACGGGTCTCAACTTAATGGTCTTACTGGTGATTATCATTACCATATGTTTTCAAAATTGAGGTGGCAGAGGACGGACGTTGACACCTAAGTTAGTCAATTCGCGAATAGTTCGCGAATAATACACGAATTGTACGAATTTTGAAAAAAACGCGAACTTCGCGTATCCAATTCAGTGATTCGGAAATATTCGGCCGATTTTATGGCCAAAAAATATTCGGCCGATTTTTTGCCGAATTTTTAATTGTTTCTATGTTTTGTAATTTTTAAGTTACACGAATCATATCATGATTTAAGTTAGTCAATTCACGAATAGTTTGCGAATAATACACGAATTATACGAATTTTGAAAAATACGCGAACTTCGCGATATTATATTTTGCCGAATTTTTTTAACCGAATTTTTAATAAAAATCGTATTATACATGAACCTATACGAATACGAATATTAGCCGTTCACGTTTTTTAGGTCCGGATTTTTTGTCGTATTGAAAAACGCACTATCCGAATTATATACGAACGTATCCTGTATCGTATTATTGTCGTATCCCGAATGACTGACTATGGTTGACACATCAAATGCGGGGTGCGTGCGGGATAAAATAAGCGGGATGCCTAATCTTATTGTTAATTTCCTTCAAAAAAAATCTTCATACTCTCCAGTTTATTCATCCAAGTGGAGAAAGTGTACAAGTAATTGCCGTATCGTCTCCAGTTTATTCGATTGGAGAGGATGAGATGAACTGTTTTTTCGAGGTGTTCGATTTTTGTTCCGGTTTTTTTCCAAGTAATTCAGGGGAGAAAGTGTACAAGTAATTCAGGGGAGTACGTTTTTCAATATTTAAACTCCGAAATTACCCCTGGTCTTTATTTTTGTTCCGGTTTTTTTTTTGGTTTGTTGAATATCAGATATGTTAGGGGTATTTTAGTCTTTTCGTTCGTAAAAGTAATGAACAGATCTTATTTAACTATTTTCAGGTCGGAGACCCAATTCGTGGAGTAAGGTTTCCCTGTGGCCTTCACAGTGAAACCATTTGTGAAACCGCCTACGTGGCTTCGTTTCATTGGTCAATACAATATATTTTTGCATATAAACCCTTACTTTTTCGGAAGCCCCTGTTTGTTAATTTATATAAAGTAGGGATTTATGTGCAAAATACATTGTATTGACCAATGAAACGAAGCCACGTAGGCGGTTTCACAAGTGGTTTCACTGTGAAGGCCACAGGGAAACCTTACTCCAATTCGTGTGGGTTAGATAGATCGAGATGTTCACTCTATATAATAATATTAAATAAACTATACTAATTAATAAATAACAAGTATTATGAATATTATAATGAAATTATCTTATTCTTTTAATGCGAAAAAAAAGAGCCTTCCCCTTGACGGCCCAGTAAATGGCTAATATATTTACAAGGGCCTTTTTTATAATGCCGAATATTTGATGTTATGGACTAAAATAGTTTTAATTTATGTCCTCCTTTTATGGGCACTGCTTTGACGGTATCTATGCAAAAAAAATATATATTAATTTTAGTTTCAATCTTTCTTTGAATTGCTTAATACATCCAGTAAGTTGAGACTAACATGGTATTTTAAAAGTTATTTGATGTATTATTGAATTTATCGATGATTTATTTGATTATTTTATGTGAACGTCATGAGCATTATAAATATAAATATCCGCATTGTATCGTGGATATTATTCTATTCTAATATATAGTTTAATCTTTAATGGTCTAAATTAATAAGGATTGTAGAAGTTTGATACAAAGGAAATGTAAAACCATAATAGACTAAATTAATGTGATAACATGAATTGATAAATTGGTAACTTGAAGATATTATTACATCACAACGAACGTATTCATGAGTATGATGCTTAGACTAGAAACAATATATTCATAAACTACAATACCTCGTGACCTCTCCGTTAGAATAGCAAAATTAAATTTTAAAAAATCATACATGTTTAGCTTGAATTTTGAACTTGCATGCGTACTGAATGAGTACTCATGAAAAATACATTTGTGAGAATAATATCCTTTTTAAGGAGACATAAATCTTCTTTGCAAGGAAACATTGTTTCTAAAAATTATGTTTTGTTCACACAAATTACAAAAACAAAAAAAATTATTAAGATATTGGAGTGAATTAAAATTAGTATTCTCCAAGTATTAGATATTGGGAAATCACATACGAAAATAATGTTACTATTACAAAATATGATAATAGAATTACCACAATTTTGTATATGGATATCGAAACAAAACAAATGATATATGTGTTTGTCTCGTACATATGATATAAACAGTGTGATACGGAATTGACTATAGAGAAAGAGAAGATATCGAAGTCGTCGTTCGGATTCACGTGTTGTGAAAATTTTCTCTTTCTAAATAATAATTACTTGTATTTATATCACAAAACAAGAATAGTTTGCTCCTATGGAGAATACTCATGGGAAAAAGAGAATTTTTTACTATACCGTAAATTCAATCAGGATGAAGACATGAGCTTAAATCATGATTTAGAATTATATCTAACCATATTGTAAAAAGATTCTGAAAAAATGAGAGTTTAATTTACATTCTTCCAAAACTCATAAAAATTATCTCTCTAAAAATATAAATGTTACGTCACAATGACTAAGTGTGATGACTTAACTTAGGGCCTGTTCGGCAAAGTGTGGAATAGAAGAATAGAAGGAATAGATAATAGCAGTTATTCCGTGTTTGTTCGGCAAAACCAAAAAAATAAATACAGGGAATAGATTATGAAAAATTACAATGACCAAAATAACCCTAGTTGCTACTTGGATCAATTATCATAACAACAAAATTAACTAAGATAAATTACCATAAATTTTAGTAGCATGCTTTGCTCAAAAATAACATAAAAAAAGGACAACTAAATATATTGTAAATTTGTAATACAAGATTCCTATTCTAAATCAGTGTTCATATTTTTTTTTTCTAATGCATTTGCTTTTCATCTTAATTATGGCTTATATTTCTTCTCTCTCTGAATGCAAGATTTTGGACTCAACAAAGGATAATTTGCTGCTAATTAAAGCTATTCAAATGAAATTAAACAATGTCAACTATAGAAATAAGTCATGATAGATTTTGAACTTTAGCAAATGGAGCAATAAATGAGTAAAGTCAATTACCCAATAATAAGAGGATTATACTGCAAAAATTGCCTCCTCTTGTATGTCCTCCAGAAGAGCCATTTGAGCCGCATCTCGTACCAGCACTTGAAGCCTCGTTGATGGTTTTCCCTCACCACCTTCGAAGAATTTGTACCAGCACTATCAGTACCAGTATCGGTACAATCTTTCTTTTACCTTCCCAAATTCAAAATACGGAAGCTACCATTCTTTTACTAGTACCGGCATTATCATTCGGGTAAGCTAAGCTATACGTAACATTTTTGTGGGAGCTACTTCAGAGTAAACCTGCACAAATTCTAATTAGAGCTAATTAATCCAATTAAGAGAAAGAGAACATTTTGTTCCAATTAATCAAATTAAATAAAAATTAACCCAACTCCAAAAATACTAAAGCAGTGAAGCTAGAACAATAACACACTAATTATGTTTCTGGAAGTCAATCGAGACATATATGCCCAAAATAAAGAATAGTTTTGGCTTAATTTCAGCCAAGTTATGACAAATTAAAGATTCAATTTTCAAAGGATGAACTATTATTCATCATAATTTTCAATTGAAGATCCCCTACTCAATGGATTGCTAGAGACTTTTTACGAATTCTCCACTGCCAATCCAATTAGTGCCACCAGAAACTGTAAGCAACCACATAAAGAGAGGAAAATAAATGGCGCAGAAAGAAGGCAATGGATCTCGTTTTGTAGAGCAAAAGAGTAGTATTGCTAATGATTTAGATTTGAGAGTTGGCAAGCATTCTACTCGAAACAAGGAGAAGAAAACGTTTGGGGGGGGGGGGGGGTTGAACTCGAAATGAATGTTTTATTGGTCACCAAAGTAAATGATGGAATAAAAAAGGGTATTCCGTATAACCGTCTAATATTTTAGCTAAACTCACGGAATAGAATGGAAGAAGGCTATTCCATATCTGAGATGGACTAAGACTATTCCACAAAGTAGGAGTTTATTCTGTTTTTTTTCACACATGTTCGGTAGGAATAGAACGGAATAGACTGTTTATTCCTCTAATCCAGTCTATTCCAGTCTCGCCGAAAGAGAAAGAGAGACAAAGCGAGGCAGATCTGAGATCGAGCGCAAGAGAGACGAATTGATCGATCTCAAGCGAGACAAAACTCGTCTGAAGGCTGACAAAGCTCACCTGAAGAGGATCCAGATATCGATAGAGAGAGAGACGGCACTCACTGACTTGTAAGGCGTTGCTGTTTCTTTTGTTTTTTGAGGTATTTTATTTCTTGTTTGATCTAATTTTTGTGTTGGATTTTGTTAGTTTAAGTTTTAGCTTTTTGTGTAAAATGGACATGTTATTTTGATAATTTGAGAGCTGGATTTCTTAATTTTATAACCCGTTATGTGTTGATTTTTAAGCCTCTTGCTTATGATTAAATCTTTTCTTAAAAACTCAGCCCATCCCATCCATTAATTCAATTTGTTAGTATAAATTTATTAAATTAATTTTAGTAAAATTTGTATTTTAGTTGTACCAATTTTAATTTTTCAGGGATCGAAGTGAAAACGAGTTAACGGGACGCATTCTATCACTACTTGGCAATTTATCATACACGGACAAATTGTGAGTTTTCTTAATATACCCCTTCTATTTATTATTTCTTTGAAGTATAATTTAAGAGTTTTTCGTATACCAAAATTTTTTAGACCGATCATTTCTTAAATCTAATGGCCCTGATGAGTAATGATACAGACCACACCTTTTTCCCACGAATTGACCACGAATTGTCACGTGGCAGTCAGTTATTAGCTGCAGCTTTCCACCACTTTAGCTGCAGCCAATAGCTGACTGCCACGTGGCAATTCGTGGTCAATTCTTGGAAAAAAAGGTGTGGTATGTATCATTTCTGGGCCCTGATTAAGATACAAAACCGGCTAACTTCTATTCAGCCGGTACAAAATTATTTTTAGTTTTATTTAGCATGTTAAATCGAAAGGGAGAAAAGGATAGAAATGTAAATTAACTTCGTTGATATACTTTAATACTTTTTTAATACTTTTTCTGTTCACCGACATGCATGCCATTTATTCTGCTGTGAGACCAATCATTTATTGTTGGGTTATACGAGATTTATAAAAATAATATATACAATCAATCTCCCAAATTTTTTCATACGAAACAAGAAAAAATAAAAAAAACCAATACAAATATATAAACACTACAACAGATCTGCACATCAGCGACGGTAAAAACCGTCGCTGATACTCCCAAAAACCGTCGTTGAAAGTTTTACCGACGGCAACCCGTCGCTGATTGCCCGTCGCTGAAAGGGGCGTCGCTAATGTCACTTTTTCCGACGGGCCAATGGGCCGACAGAAATGTTTTGAAATCAGGCGGTTTTTTTTAACCCTTCTGCGACGGGCCTTCATTTCCGACGGGCCGTCGGTGCGTTTCTACGATGGGTTTTGATTTTATCGACGGGCCCTCGGTGTCCATCAACGACGGTTTTTGAGCCTGCGACGGGCCGTCGGTGTTTATCCGCGACGGGCTTTCTTTCTGCGACGGGCCGACGGTATTTGCTATGGGCCGTCGGAAATAATTACCGTCGGAAATACACATTTAGCTACGGCCCGTCGGTGAAAGTGCCTGATATTTGCGACAGCCCGTCGCTGAAAATAGGGTACCGTCGCTGAAAAGCCCATCTGTTGTAGTGAAAACTATATCATTTAAAAATAAATAAAAATAAAAAATAAAATTAATTCATAAAAATGTTTAATACAAATTAATTATATCGTTTGAAAGGACTAATATATATCTACAATGAAATTTTGGATTAAAAATTCTAAGCAAAGTTAATATAATAAACATTAATCTATCAATATAGCAAGGAACATGATAATGAAATTTAGAAGTGACTAACATTAGCCATGCTAACTTGATTTTTTAATTAACTATATTTGATAATATTAATTAATTATTGATTATATATATTTTAATTATTATGTTAATTAAGTATGTTAATTCAAATATTTAGAATTTGGTGGGGGAATCTTGGGGCAAAGTAGTTTTTTTTTAATAACATGATTTTCGGAAGAAGAAAAAAAAAGTAATTTTGTCCTTCCCCCAAAATTTCCATGTTGAATTCTCCATATTTGAAACAACACACTTAATTAACATAATAATAAGAAAAAAAGTACACTTTTGCCCTCCAAACTTTTCCCAAAAATCCACTTTACCCCCCAAACATAAATCTGCATCCTTTTGCCCCCTAATCTTTCAAAAAGTGTGCATCATGCCAACTCCGTCTATTTTTTAGTCCAAATTATGTTAAATGATGACTTGGCCAGTTAAGTGATGATATGGCATGTACACGTGGTGATGACATGGCAATTTACCCTAACCCGATCCATTTGAACTAACCCGACCCGCTAACCCAAATAACCCACCCAACCCAGCGCTCCCCTCTCTCTCTCTCTTTCTTTCCCTCCCTCTTTCTCTCTCTCTCTCTCTCTCGCTCCCTGGCTGTAACCCGACGACCCTGTAATTTTGGGGGATCCTCGTAGATTAGGGGCATGATGCACACTTTTTGATATTGATTTAAATTTATGAATTCAAATAAATGATAATTATTTAATGAATTGTTAATTATATGACTTGTGCTGATTACTATGTTAATTAAATGCGTTAACTAGAAATGAATAATATGTTGATTCAAATATAGAGAATTTGTTGTGGAAATCTTGGTGCGCAATAAAATTTTCCCTTTGTTTTGTTATTATTATTATTTTTTACTTAACCCCATGATTTCCTGCCGAATATGTTAATTAGCACTCTTAATTAACATAATAATTAATAAATATTGATTTCAATTTATGAATTCGAAACAATGTTAATTATGTATTAAGTAAATTGTTAATGATATGATAGATATTAGTTTTGGAATAATTTAAAATCAATCGAATTCTCCACTTTTTATCATTAATTATGGTTTAAATTTATTTAGAAAAAAGCTCACTTTTGTCCCCTGAACTGTACCAAAAAGTGATTAATGATATGATAGATATTAGTTTTGGAATATTAACTCATTAATCACTAATTAACTCACTAATAAAACCCAAACCCATTAATCCATTAATCATTAATCGACTCATAAATGAGAGAGAGAGGGATTAAAATAATGGGTTAATGGGTCTGGGTTTTAATATTGGGTTTGGGTTTAATTAGTGATTAATGATTCTAATTAAATGAGTTAATGGATGTGTAATTTTATATTTTAAATTTTGTCACGTCATCAATACAATCACCTAAAAACTGCCACGTCACACTGCCACGTTATCACTTAACTGCTGACTGGACAGTTAACTGATGGAAGGGGCAAAAGTGAGCAAAATCGAGAATTCAGGGGGTAAAATGAACAAAATTAAAGTTTGGGGGGCAACTTGCACTTTTTTATACAGTTCAGGGGATAAAAGTGAGCTTTTTTCATTTATTTAATCAACCGGATTATTAAATTCAGTTGATACCGAGATTTTAAAATCTGGTTTGTGCTAATTTTGGAATATTTTTCAAAATTGGGTATTTCTCAAAAAAAAAAATTCCAGACAGGGTCACGCGCGCGCGCGCGCGCGCTCACACACAAGAGTGTTGGCTTTTGTAATACCTTTTCATATGTCTATTATTAAAATCAACTGAATTATAGATTTTTGAATAACAATATACAATTTTAAATGTAGAAAAATCATTTTTGTATGTCTGCTATTGCTTTTTTAAATATCAACTAATTTTTTTAAATATCTTTTCATATGTCTATTGTATTTTTTTTAATATTAATACACCCTTTTAAATATCAATATATTGCTTTATACGTCCAACATAAATTTTGAATATAATAATATACAATTTTGACTGCTCATTGTGTATTTGTATATGTCATTTCGGTGATATTTTCGTGAATTGATTCTGGACATGTATATTTTTTGATTAACAAGGAATGAATAATTATCAATTCATTAATATTATGTGTAATTATTGATTTATTGAAAACGGAGAAGATATGTTATATCCATTTCATTTTTTCGGACACGAATACGAATATGGATAGTATCTGAATAATACGAATTAATTTCAGATACTAAAATTATTATTATGTTTTAATTATATTATTTTCTAATAAATTATCATTTGAAAAAATCTAAATTAAATATTAACTTTTATTGTAAATATTATTTAGTTTATAGAATAATAAATATTATTACAATATAGTTTATATTATTATTACACCAATTGTTCGAATCGGTATTCTTGTATGAATATTGATATTATTTTGGGTTAATAAGACCTGATAAACCTGAATATCTATGTTAAATTCATGTCATGTATTGAAATGCTAATAGTAGGAATAACTATATATATATTTGTATATGTTTATTTTTTCAATACGAATATTTAATTTATTCGTCTTTTATAATTTTTAGGTCCGTGAGACCTGATAAATCCGATATATTGATCAATTCCATGTGATTTATTTATATAGATAATGAACTAGTTCTTAAAATCGCGTGTTGCCACATTGCTCAATTTTTATTTGATGGGAGATATATGGATGGTGGTTAATTCGGTTTAGTATATGATATCTTTCGAAAAAAATAAAAGCATTATCTCATTGCTTAATCTTAGATATCAGTGCTATACTCAAAATCTCTTTTTTTTTTTTAAATATCAAAAGACATCAATTTCTAAATATACTCTGAATTTTTTATTGATCGATGATCAATAATAATGACGCTCATCTATTACCTAGTCAATTCATTTTCTTTGTTCTCCGTGACCACGAGACGTGAAGAAAAACTGTATGAAACAATCCGTTTATTAATCAAGTAAATTATACCTCTAAAAAATTGCAAAGGTGTACTGGTCAAATTGCAAATACAATGAAAATAATGTATTGCATCTAAAATTAAAATGAATAAAAAAGAACAAATACATAAACAACAACAAACAGAAATATGAGCATCGGACACTACGTAAAATCATTGTAATACATGCAACCCTAAAATGCATAGTCCCATTTTCTTTTCTAGCAATATCTCCTCCATTATGTTGTTATATCCTTTGATTTTCTCTGGAACACAACGTGAGAATGTGAAAAATGAACGATAGGAAAGAGAGAATGAGAGGAGGAGGAGAAGGAGAAAGATGAGCGCTCAAAACCAGGTGAAAATTAGGAATTTAGGATGGGGTTGGAAAATTGACCGGTGATATTTTTATTCCAAAAATACCCTTCTATGAATGGAAGGTCAAGATTAAATCGATCAGAAAATGAAAACAAAAATTGGGCGTATGAAACAAGAGCTCATAATTTAAATGTAATTAATATTTTTTCTAAGTATTTGCAAGGAAATAAGTTGGGTGGACCCGTACTGCCAGAGCTAGGAAACATGATAAAACCTAGTTACCTGTAATTAACTAATTATATTTCTGTTATTTTTAAATATTAATTAATTTTGATAATTTTATTTTTGTTTTTAGTCGATTGAATGATAATGTACTTGTTGGTACGATTCCGCCTGAACTCGGCAAAATCTAAGAGCATTTGGAATTGTATGAATTTTATTAATTGTCTTTGGAATATATATAATTTTGTTCAATTAAATTTATTATTTTATTTCATCATATAATTAATACAAATCGTAAAAGATTTATTAAAATAGAAATTGTACCTGATTCGACTTCTGGTTTTTCAAATTCGTTTATACCAAAAATAAACGATATGTTACGTTCCGTGAACAAATGCGCAAATACTTCTTCATAATCTCAAATGATTCATATAATCTGAGGCAATTAATCATACAAGTCCCACCCTTTTTTTTATTTATTGAAATGATCACATTTTTAATAAGCATCATAACTCACTAATTCATTATATAAATGAATTTACTACGGTATTTCTGCATAATGTACTCTAAATAGTAACATTTTGGAATCAACATGGACTGCAAATTGCATGTTAATGTGCTATTTAGCTTTTTTATTTTTTTTTATTTGAGTTTATATTTTGATGTTACGTTTATGTTGGATATTATTTTATGTTATTTTTTTATTATTAAAAATTAGATTACGATATACTTTTTTGATTTTATCTATAAATTTTAACTAAATGATAATCGATTGGGATGACTATTTTTTCATTGTTTTACGATAATTCCATTTTAGGGTCCTTGATCGTTCGGTACCGTTTTTCATATTTTACAAAATTGATTGCAATGTATTTGAAGTGTTATTTGGAGTCCAATTCATTAACGTCCAAAAATATTTCTCTATATAAAATTGGTCCATGCACATTTCTTACAACCAACAAAAAAATTGATCCACGTTACAATTATGATCCATAAAATCGTCACTTGTGCCCTTTATATAAATTATGCCATGTTCTCTGTCTTCTTTCCCCAATTTTTGGTGCTAGTGCATCTCAATGTCTTTCCATCCGTTATGAAATTGATTTTTGAGATTTATTGCTAAAATTATGATACTCAAAAAACTTGTTCATATAATTATTTTTGAGTAGTTATTTATACCTATAATGGGCATAAAAAATATATTAAATAATTTCAGAGAAAATATTCATAGAAGTTTAAGGGGTTCTGTGAATGTTCCCCTGATTTTATTGTTGATTTGAAGGCACATTGATACAACTAAGCAACATGTGCTATCAAGTCTAAAATGTACGACTTTTTGTCATGTATAAATATAGGAACATTCAAAGATAGGAATGGTACAAAAATTTGACAAAATTTCACCAAAAAATCAGAATAATTAAGGGTTCGTCTACACGCATGTCAATGATAAATGATGATTTATAGTACAGGTCCAAAAGTCTACGTTTAGGTTTATCATGCCACATTTAGCCCCTTTTTTTTTTGCTTATTTCTACGTTTTGGAGTTTCGTTTTGAAATAGCCTTGTAATAAAAAGGATTTATGAAATTAATGTTTGTATAAATTGTTAAAAGAAAAATATTGAGCTTGTATATAAAAATTCAAAAACATTTTCCTATAGAAATTCCTAAACACATTTTCTATTTGATAAATAAGTGGAAAGATCATTTGTGAACCATTATATTATGAAGAAAAAAAAAAGGAAAAAAATAAGCATTGTAATTTTGGAGTTTGAATGTTTTTTTTTTGGAACAACTCAGACATAAATGTGGCTTTTTTCAAATTTGAAATATTATAAAATTATATTAAAAAACAACTCTAATTTTGACAAAAGTAATTGTTATAGAGGGAAATTTGGTAATTTTCAATAATATTTAGAGATTTTTACTTGCAAATTACAGTATCTCTCTTTTGAATTATATTTTCTTTCCTTGGAAGTTTTTGTTTATTCACTGATAAAATGGAACTTCATAATATTTAATAATTGGGCTGGAGATTTTGTTCAGCCTATTGATAGCTTGAAAAATCATGTCGAATAGACAAAAGTAATTGGTATTCTAGCCTCACAATGGGTCATTTGAGGAATCAAATTGGGCCCATAAGAAGGCAAATTATTTGATTAAATCACAATTTCCTTCAATTATATTCCAATACTAAACTAACTATGCAAATTATACATGCATAAACGTGATGATGTTAAAAAAAAACAATTGTATTATTTTTATAACGAAAAATACCCCTATTGTCAACAAATAAAAATAAAATTGTCAACCTTATGAATTACTAGATTTTTGCCCGCGCAATGCGCGGGAGTTTTCGAGTTTATCTTGAATTTTTTTGTATGTCATTTTTTTTTATCTTAATTTGTACTTTTTTTTGTTTATGAAATATTTGTTTTTTGTACATGGTTGTTGTGATTGAGTATAGTTTCTCGTTGTGTATTCATGTCTTTTTTTGATATTTTTTATGATATATTTTGTTTAAATTTTTTTATTTACGTTATTGCTTATGTTGTTATGAAAAGTCATGAATTAAACAAACGAAACATTCATAGTAACTCGCTCTTGTCGTTTTCATCACTATCTTTCTATATCAATAATATTGTTCTCCTTCTTTGTCCGTGTTGACCTCGCCTATCATTCTCTCCACGTTTGAAATCGCCTCCACCATAGCTCTTATTTGCCTCGTTAGGTTAGCCGCCGAAAAAATTAAGAAAGAGAAATAGAGTTGGGTGTAGAATTTTTTTAAAAACATCTCGAATTTTTTGGATATTGTAAACAAGACTATCTTTTTTGGAAACTCCAAAAAAAATCTCTACCAAATTTTTATTCTAAAATATCCCGTATAGGGGTTTAAACTAATTATGAATGATATTAACTATTTTCTTGACCAACATACCATTTCATTTTTACTTTTTAGAATAAACTGTACAACCAAGTCCACAGAAACTGTACAACCAAGGCAATAAAAGGATGATTTACATATAATCGTTACACATGTAATTATTTAATATCGGGGTTCACATCCTTACACTATTTTAGATACTCATGATGATTAAATATCATGCTATTTATGTTATTTATGTCATTGTTCATTGTCGGTGATGTATGAAAATATAAAAAGATTATGAGGTCATAAATATGTAAATTGTCCAAAAAAGGATCATGTACAATTATCATATTTTTACTTTATAATCTCCAGAGATTCCGATTAACATATTTCTACAATGAAAAATAAAAAAAGACTAACACTAATAACACGATAGCATGGACAAGACTATCAAATAGAAATAAACATTTTAGATGTAATTATCTAATACCGGGGTTGATAATGCCAACTTGATCGAAAAGAAAAGCGCAAATGATAAAAGTTGAAAAAAGCATAATCATTCAATAATACTGCTGTCAATTTCAAAAAAAAATACAAACCGCAGACCAAATTCCCAAAAACACAGATCAAGATCACCGGCTCGAAGCGAACAACTGAGCCCACAGCACATGGAAAACAGAAAATGGACGAGGGAACCGCAAAGGCCGAAGAACAAACCAAGAAACCACCATCGAAAAAGCTCACCATAAGGTACTAATACAGTAAAAGACATCCAACTTTAAGAACTGAAGACAAACAAAACTAAATCAATCATCTAATCGATACAAATTATCTCATCGTTACCGGGACACATGACTGTTGACATAAGAAGAAAACACAGAACAGTACTACTAATTTTGTGATAAGCACGAAACCCTACGAACCAGCGAAACCCCCCCCCCCCCCCCCCCCCCCCCCCCCCCCCCCCCCATTTTTTGGGAGAGAGATATGGCTGTATCAATTGGCCATTTTTTGCGAGAGAGATATGGCTGGAGGGAGAGATCTTTCGAAGAATACACATGGAGATTGGAGTGATGAACGAGAGGGAAGAAGTGGATCTGATTCTGGGAGAACGAAGAAAACAAGGCGAGAATTAGATAAAGAGACGATGATAGATAGGAATTTCCTTCATTTTTTATTTCTTGGGCTGTATCATTGCTGGATAGGATTGGATAGAATAAAAGAAAAAGCCCAATTTCATATGGGGGAGATAAAAATGAATACTAATTAGGAAATGTAAATATTTCTAGTATATTAGTTCACAAAAATGAAAAATACATACCTATATTTTGATAGAGGCCTTCTATCATGTCTCATTATTTCTCTCGTACTTTCATGACGACGACATTATTCATAATTAATTTACTAATTATTTTTTTCAATTAACAATTAATCCATAATTATTATGTTTTTAATATTTTTAATATATTTACTACATGCATACATAAATATAAATATCTTAAAAAAATGTTAGTTTCAATAATTTGGACTAGAGTTTCAAAAGGTTGAATTAGAATTCGCCATGGTTGGTTGTGAGAATGTGAAGAAGATAATGGTTTGATTTGGTTGATGACAATTTAATGTTAAGCCGATAAGGACTTGAAATTTTTGTTTTCAAATATTTTTTTTTTGCAAGATTCGGTTTGATTATTTGGAAATATTGTCTTCACTTGAAATTGAATTTCTAAATGTTCTTAACTTTAATGGGTATAGTTTTTTGTTTGAATAAATCAATGGATATAGTTAAAAGAATTATTCTGCTATAATTTGAGTTGAATGAAGTTATTTGTATCCTATATCAAGTTTTTACTGGAGAAACATGAGATCATAAGAACATTTTTTTTTATACACTTCAATCTAATATTCTGGATAGAAAAAACAAAAAGTCAAATTTGTACACAATTCATTGGGGTTATGAATAGAACTTATGAAAGCCATTATTTGTGTTTTTGCAAAATAATTTTGTTTCTCGCATAACTTTTGTATATGTATTAATGTGCAAAATGGCGAGTGAAACTGAAAAACAACAAACAGTAAAATTACAATGTTCTTGAAATTAATTTGATTTTTCTTATATATTCTATTATATGGTACCAAACTCCATTTTGCGATGAAATTTCCCACAAAAAAAGAAGTAAAGAAAGATTCCAAAACTTGATTTCTCATATAAGAAAATCAGACTTGGGAGAATAGTATTCGGAGATGCCAAATCTTATACGCACATTCTTTATTTTTTACAAATTTCAAAACTTCGAGGGCTAATTTCAATAATGTCCATCAATTAGGAATTGGTTTTATGAAGAAGGAATAAGAAAAATATTTATGTTAAATAATATTATTTTTAAGTGTTGTACCAAACTCCATTTTGAAATTGGGCAGTGATGCACTTCCCCCAACTCTCCCCCACACCTCTTGATGTGTCATTGTAACGCTTAACACCACTATGATTTAACATCTGAATTATGATTTAACACCTTAATTTATAGTTTAACATCATAATGAAGATGTTAAACTACAAATTAAGGTGTTAAATCATAATTAAGATGTTAAATTTGAAGGTGTTAAGCCTTATGCCAACACATCAAGAGGTGTGGGGGAGGGTAAGTGGGGAGGTCCAACTTTTTCCTTTGAAATTTTGGTTGGTTATCAGATTCAATAGATGTAAATGAAAAGTTTAACAAGTGAATCAATTATTTTGTATGAATTTTGCATTTGTTGGATTGTATTAATATCTTTTTTTTTTTGAGAAAAATAGAGTAGGCTCTTATGTCCTAATTCTATTATTTTATTAATTGTAAAAAAATTTACAATAATTTAAGCAAGTTTATGAAGGTATTTGTCCTATACTAGCTAAAAAACAATAAATCCTAAATACCTTCAATATTAAACTTGCTTAACAATTCCTTAACTAAACAGCCCTTAATAAACCTAACTTTTAGTTCCAGGATAACAATTCCTTCTTTATAAGCAGTTTAAAAACTTGAATTTGAATTCCTGAAATTTGTTTCCTTATTCTCTGTTGAGATTTTTATTCCCGGTTTTCTGACCTAGAGTATAAAAAGCTTCCATTCAGCACATTCTCTCTCTTTCCAGCCTCCTCATTGAATCGCCACTTCTTCTTATTCCATCTTCCTCTCTACCACTTCTACCTCGTATTCACAGAGTTTACCTCAATCTCTAAAAAACAATGGAGTTCAAAATGGGAGCAACGGAGTTCAATATGTAGCTATTACTCCATCTTCGCCATCTCTTTAACTTGACCGTTTTCTCCTCCACCAGATCTCCATCTTCGCCATTACTCCATCTTTGCTAGTAACCACCTGAAGTCTCTACACCAGCATACATCTTCTCCTAAACCAGCATACACCTGAAGTCTCTACACCATTAACCCTAGACCCTTAGCAATGGCGACATCTTCTCCTGAACCAGCATACACCAGAATCAATTTCTAAAATGAACGGAAAATAGAAAAGATTTATTAAGATCTATGTTGCACGGATACGGATACGGGTAGCTTATCCGATACGATACGGATACGGTGATACGGCAATTTTCAAAAAATCACGGATACGGATACGGCTATATAATTATTAGTTTAATATATTTATATTATATATAATTAATAAATAAGTAATAAATTAAATATTATGACAATAAATAATATCAACCAAACAATACAAGTATCATAAAACTATCATAAATTTGTTCTAGAAATATTTTAAAACTAATCTAGAAGTATCCTAGAAGTATCCTATATAATTTATTTAAAAATATTATGGACCAAAATATATAATGGGCCGAAGTATCCTAAATGGAGTATCTCAGCCGTATCCTGGACGTATCCCCAGTCGTATCCTGCCGTATCCGGCCGTATCCCCGCCGTATCCGAAAAAAATAAATATTAAAATATTCGGATATGCCACGTGGCGTATCCGATACGTATCCGAGCCGTATCGCACCCGTATCCGTATCGGATACGCGTATCCTCAGGATACTTCTGCATTTTTTAAGTACCCGCGTAACATAGATTAAGATTCCTTTGTCTTAAGTTTCTGTATTTGTCAATTATGAAAACAGTTGAATCATATTGTGTCACAATTAAATCGCAATTCGTCAAACTACACACTAATCGTCAAATTAAGCTCTAATCAAACTTCAAAAAAACTAAATTATAATTCAAGAAAATTTGGATGAACTTCGTCAAACTACACTCTAATCGTCAAATTAAACTCTAATCAAACTTCAAAAAAACTAAACTCTAACCGAATTTCAATAAAATTTAGATGAACTTTGCATGTGGCTTCCTCGTCCACTCCAACCAGTTGAAAGATTGAATTAAATCACTTTGTCTGGTACTTAATTTGATAGTTGGCTCTCGCGCGAGTACACTCAAAAGTTGCATTCCTTGCATTATCCTGCATAACATAAATACATAAATAAGCAAAATAAATACATTCACTTAATTTATACACAAACCATTTGTGACAATAAAAGTTCATAAATACATTCAATACATAGTACCAAATATGTATTTATTTGAAGCAAAATAAAAGCATAAAAAACATATATCTGAATCAAATTGTGCTTTTAGTTAGCAATTTACAATGAGCATAAAATGTTTGCGAAAATTCCAACAGTTTAAAATGGTTCACTTAATTTATGCAAATAAATAGCTGCAACTAACATGATTTACAAGATTACTAAAACAGCTGCAAATAAAATAACAACAATATTAATTGACCAGTTAATTCACTGAATCGAACAATGCTCTCAGCTCAAATGAAACTCAGCCCAATGTGGAAAACTAACTCATTTCATTGGATTGGGGACTCTCCAACTATCAGTGGACTCTCATCATAGTGGTGATCAGATCAGACACTATCATCTCAGCCCAATCTAACATTTTCGAGCAAGGTACGCTCAAACCTCTTTTCTAATCTTTGGAAGTCAGATCAGATGCCAAGAAATAATGCACACACACAACACAAGTGAAATGAAAGTATCTTTGAGCCTGATAGATTTAAGCAGAGAGACGGCGAGAAAGAGAAAGGAGAAGGGCATAATGATAAATGTTTTAGGGACCAAAGAGCGTTCGTTTAAGCTAATAAATAATGAGAGTGGAGATTACATTTAAAATCTTTCACGAAACCATTAACTCGATGTAACATGTAAAGCATGATATTGATTATTGATCCTTAATAGATACTATATTACCAAATAAATAAAACCTTGGAGATATATATGAAAAAACGTCTTACATTTTTACACAGGCTAATAATGACATGTTTTTCTTTAGTAATTTTTCCACAGGCTTTATCAAGTGAATCGAACAATGCTCTCAGCCCAACGTGAATATTTTATTGGATTTCGGACTCTCCCACTATTTTACCCACACACAAATTAGCTCCAAGGAAATTGGTCCTCAAATGAAAAAAAACACAACAAATAATTAAGTATAAGGGAGAGAAATAATGTTCATAATGAATCCTTGAAGATTTTTGGGTACATGATACAACTTCAATTTGATCTTTGTAAATAGTAAATCCTGATTTTACACAGGGTTTACTGCTACCGACTTCGTTAATAATCAGTAAAATTAACTTTGGTGCCAACATTAGTAAAATTGTCTCGAAGAACTCAAAATTCAAAAAACTTATAATCACAAGCTAGTATCTTACATCTCAAAAGCAAATAAACAAAGCCTAAATTACATCTCAAAAGCAAACTCTAATATTGAATTTCTAAACTTGACTTTGAGTTCGGCCTCCTGTAGGGAATATATATTTTAATTAACTATTTCTCTTGCCATGGTCACATAACAAGATAAGCCATTTTAATTGATCAATTAAGGCAGATTAATTAATAAATTAAATTAATTTGAGAATTTAAGTGATTGTTCAATCAAATAATCTTCTAATCTCAGCATTTAAGTCACATAACAAGATAAGCCTTCCCTATGTTGATGTAACTATATTGCTTTTTTGCCTATTTCTCTATAATATTTAATTTCCTAACTCCTATAATATGACTAATTATATGAAATGTTTTCATGATCTACATCTTAAATTATTTGACGTTGGATGAGATAACAAGGTTGGACCTCAGTTTACTCCAATATCTTAAATTATTTGATGCTCATATTTTGAATAGTATTTCATGTAGTTCTTTGATAAAATTTCTTGCAAGTTCTTTTAATACTATAGTCAGTACACTATATACTATATAATTGTGATCTCCTCAAAAAATTTTACTTTTTTTTTGTCATGCATAAGGTATTGAGTAATGCATATGGTATTGCGTGAACGTGAAAACAATTTTGTTTTGCTAGATCTTTTTATTTTATATATTACTAGTAAAAGTCCCGCGCTTCGCTGCGAAGAGTTTAATATGGCTGTTAAGTAAAATTATATAATCATCATTATTGTTTTGATATTAACATTCGTACATAAATGTTACATAAAATATGTAGTTTTTGTTTTATCATGTATCATTGTTATACATCCAACAAAGTATTATTAGACAATAAAAACAAAACCAAACACGATAAAATTAATGACTAAGAGTTAATCAAGCTAAGTTACAATAAGAATGTCAAATTACTTTTATACAATCTGTTATTTGACTCGAACAAGTTGCGACACATATCACATTCACTCACAAAATATAATTCACTTTCAGAATAAAATACACTCACAAAATATGTGTTTGTCTTCTTTCCAAAATGTCACACAAAACATATACACTCAAAAAGCATAATAAACTTTCAAAATGTCTTATTTTTTTAACATAAAACAATTTTATTTCATCATAAAATATGCAAATGAACAATAAAATTTTAATCAACAAAAAAAATTGAAGTGATTCTTGAAGGCCTTCATGGTCATAATTTTGAACGACTCACTGTTAACTCGTCAGATAACTTGATTTTCGTCGTTAATTTCATTTTCATCCTTGCTTCCATCTTTTTCTTCATTATTTTATTTAAGAGAGATGGATCTGAAAAAAATCTTATCCTCTAGATATCTATCATTTCGTAATGATAAATGCTGAAATGTTCTCTTTAAACCAAAAACCTCCTAAATGCTAAAAATAACATAAAGTAACATTAGATTGCTGAATTGAAAGAAAAAAAATTGTGAGTTCTTGTAAAATAAAAACCAAAATATTCCTGAAAATTTCAAAAGAGCCTTTTAAATGTTGAAAATTGCCAAAAAGAATGGAAGATTTCGTCAATTTATTAAAATATCCTAAATACATATGTACCCACAAAATAAACAAATTGTGCACAAAAAAAATTTAATTTTACAAATGTGCAGAAGACCCCCTCAAATATCTAAAAATTGTGTTAATTTCCCAACAATCCAGACTTTTTGCACAAAAAGAAGAAAAAAAAACTAAAATGCTGAAATTTAAAAAACAATACATTTAAAATTCCGAAAATAGAAATAAAAGAAAATTTCCGAATACTCCTAAAAGATGCTGAAAATTAAGAAATACCCTTAATATTGCGAAAATTGGAAAAAAAAAACTAATATTGGTAAATTCAAATAAAAACTCAATCAGTACTGAAAATTTGGAATAAACCCTTTAAAAAATTGAAATTTCAGAGATCATAAAAATTGCACAAAATCCTTTAAAAATTTACAAATACGAAAATAACAGACCTATAAACTTAGTAAAATATGAAAATATATACCTCTCTAAAAGCAGAATAATATAAAAAATACCCATATAATAATTCAAAATAAATTAAGCAGACCTCTCGAAAAGTTGAAACTTTCAGAAATGTTGTTTTAGGATCCAAAAATATCAAATATACTCTTTAAAACATAAAATTCCAAAATAGTCTTGTAAAGATCGAAAATATGGGATATAGCCTTGAAAAATGCAAAAGACAAAAATATTTAAACCTGAAAATATAAAATTGGTGATAACACTTCAATTATTTGCTGTTTCAGTATTAACCTATAGAAAACCATACTTTTTTCTTTTCTTTCTAAACTATCCTCTTTAACCTCTTATAATATCAATGAAAAAATAAAAATGAAAAACAAATTGCTTTCTTGATCCGTTTCAGTGCTCTATCCGTAAAAAAATCAATCTTTTTTAGATGAATTAATAATTTAATCAAAGTTGTAAAATGAAATGTAAGAGTGTTACTTTGGTTTCCCAAAAAAGAAAATCAGAAGTAAGATAAATTCGACACACACTATATTTCAGAGCTTAGTCATGACTCAGAGATATTCTAATTCTTGCGGGATGTCAAAATGTTCGAGCGTAAACAAATGGAGCAATTACAGCTCAAAGTATTTCGAATTTTAATTCGTAATTGCTTACGAAAATAACTTTCAATCTTTTTTCTATAAATCAACACATTGGATTGACCTATCTACGAAAAATTAAATTAGGAGTCCATGTTTAATTTGAATGTAAACTATATAGTCGTTAAGTAATGATTACTTACGTGCCGTGTGCAATTGGTTTCGTCTCGAATTCCAGAATCCATACTTTCCTCGATTTATTCAGAACCAGTATTTGTATTCTCGTCAGAATCATCTTCCCACCTTCATCATCAGATGTATCTTCATGAATTTATAAAGGAAATTTAATTCAATTCCTTCAGAATAAGTAAAAAACAACTTATTTAAAAAAATAGTGGAATTAATCAATCAAAAAGTTGCAACACAATACCTATTAACATGCTCTGATCGCCTATAATCAACGGACCACTGGATGCCTATATTTTGAGCTCCGTTAAGGAGATTGCTGGGGTTTGGACCATTAGCGACAGAGAATTAAAATTTATGTGGTTTCGACCATTAGCAACAGAGAAATTAAATTGCTTCACTAAGAGATTTTAAAAATTTCAAAAAAAATTATACCTTGACAAGAAAGGAGATGGCAATCGAAATTATTGTTTAATACCTATGAAATGAGTTTGGTATTTGGATCTTGAAATATGAAAAAACTTCTTAAGAGTAATTTCATCGAACACCTTATCATCACAAGGTTTTGCCTTTAAATTTACGATAGCCTATTTTTGAATTTGAAATAAACATTGCATGACACTTTACTGAATTGCAATTATTATTCATTAATCATAAATTTCAAGTATTGGAGAGGGATAATTGATTGTAAATAAATTTCGAAATTGCTAAACTAAGAGGCTTTAAAAAAATGAGTAAAAATTTGTACCTAACAAAGGAGAAGACAATAGAAGCTATTGGAAAGAGGGATAATCTAATCATCCACAAGCATCAATTGAATGCACTTGTTTGAACACGTGGATCTCATCGGAAAGAGGAAGTTTGTGGAACCCAATATTAGTACCACTCTTTTCAGCCTGCAGTAACTATCCGCTGGTTATCGCAAGAAAATAGCAGAGAAGGAATGGCGACCGAAAAGAGAAAGAGAAGAAGTGACGATAATGTTTAGAAGAGAAAGAGATCGATAGGTACCATCCGGATGAATCTGAGGAGGCGTTTCCTTTCTGTGCGAGCGCGTGCTGGGAGTTAAGTGATAGGAGCCTTTCTTCGTGCGAGACGTGAAGGCGGGAAGAGATGGCTTGAGGCTTGAGGCTTGAGGCGTGAAGAGACGAGAAGTCTTTATGTTTAGAAGAGATGTTATGCTCTGTGGGAGGCGTAATGGAAGAGAAGGGAATCATGGCCCATGGCCCCCATGGGGGTGGGAGAAACATTTAATTACTATTTAGCGATCATTTGACATCCAGTTTAGTAGAAAATTGATGACGTGGCATCATCATATTTGAGAAAAGTGTTTATAAAATATTTTAGTAGGATTAATATTTACTGAACCGGAGGGGCCTATTCAAAATGAAATTTGGGTTATTAATATTACTGAACTGGAGGGGCCTATTTCAAACAGTGACAAACAATTCATTTGGATTACTAATATTCTCCCTCCTAGAAAAATTTCAGCCCATTGCTGCGGATTTATCACGTAAAAGTCAAATATATATTTTTTTCCCTTGACGATGAAAATAAAAAATGACACACCCAAATAATAGCATTGTAATAGATAAAAACTAAAAACTAAAACAATTTAAACACAATTTGAAATATAAATTACTAACATTACGAACATATTACTCGAGATGCAAAAACTTGCGAAATTTGGTGTGTTGACTAACTTGAAATCAATAATAAAATTTCATAACATAGTTATTTCCGCGACAATACAGAAAATATATTTGACTTTTACATGACTACGTACTTTATTAATTTTAATCCTCACACAATTATAGAAATAACTCTAATTCTCTTGCATCTCGAGCAACATGGCTACATGACTACGATTATTCCGCTCGGTATCCAAACTCCCATCATACATTGCACGGAAAGCGATAGACCAAGCAACACAATGGACAAGAATAGGACGTTAAGGAGATTTAGATATATATCTAGGTTTTTTTGTTAGTTCTTTCTTTTCACGAGCTTCTCCACAAAGAGTTAGCTTACGTTTGTAAATTTTTTTTATATATAAATTTTTAGGATGGCATTGCCTCCTAATTCCAAAAAAAAAAACATGGCTACATATTTTATTACTTGAACCCCCTAACTACAAACAGGTACAAACATTGACAACAAAATTTTCTTTTCTTTTTTATTAAATTGACATCAAAATTTAAATGCATGATTTTTCCCAGCCTAGACACATTGATAATTTCATAATGTCCTCAAGTCTTAATTTTCATGTCAACATTCTGGAGTCGCAAAGCAGTCAAAAATCGTTTTCTTGTTTTACCGAGATCCTTAAAAACTTAGAAGTCTGGCGGACTCTGGTTATTGGGGAAGAACTAAATTAAGATATCTATTATTTATTCAGCACGAGAGGTATTACTATTAGGGGAAGTTCTATCCTGCACCCGTTTACAAGAATATTTTGGATATTTGAGCAATTAATTATATTGTAAAAAGATGTATCATAAAATTTATTTTTTAGGAAGATTTTTGTTTAAATGAACAACAAAAAATTCCAACTTATTTAAACATTAATTGATAAATATATTTGATATCTTATCTTAAATATTCATAAATAAATAATTACTCCAAATATCCTTGAAAATTGATGTATGATAAGGAAATGGATGTATGATAGAAGCCCCCCTACTATTATATAGTAGCTCAAGCGCAAAATCATACTTACACTCACCTATGGATTATATTTAACAACATGATAAACTAACGACTAACGAGCAATCAACCATTTGGTCCATCTCTGATTATGTAAAGATTGGATAGGGCTTCAGCTAATCAACCATGGATAAACTAACGAGCAATCATAATCCCCTTTTAGTTAAACTCAAACCATCATATTCAAGAGCCATCAGAAGATTTCAAATCGAAAATTGGTGGCACACAAGATTTTAATGTAACTTCGTATGAAATTGGTTCTCTAAATTAAAACAAAAAATGGGATTATGCAATGAGCAACATTAAGGAAGATATTAGGGATTTTAATTGTGACAACATTAATTGAGTATCTTAACCATCCTTTCTCACAAAATGTTCAAAATATCACATATGAACAAAATCTATTCTCACAAAAGATTTAAGATATCAATTTTATTTATTCAATTGTATGAACATTTTTAATTTTAAATCGCACTTAATAGTCTACATATTCTCACAAAATGTTCAAAATATCACATATACCCGCCATGGTAATTGGTTAGTAGGAATATCATTATTTACTTGCAATTTTCTCAAAGAAAAATCATACCTGAAAGAAACTGTTGAATACTAATCAGTTATCAAAATTCAACATACACACACTTACGTGATTCAACACGTAAAATAATAATAATAATAATAATAATAATAATAATAATAATGATGACGAGGACGACCCATTTCCTTAAAAAAAAAAAAAGGAAAATGTTGAACATCCCCTATTATTCTCCCCCACGAGTCTTGATGGCGTGGATATGAGTTAACACATCAAGAATTAACACATAAATACATGATTTAACATCTTAATTTGTGGTTTTATTATCTTATTTTATGATTGAACATCAAAATAAAACGTTAAATCATGTATTTTTGTATTAATTCTTAAGGTGTTAATTCATATCCACGTCATCAAGACATTTGGTGTGGATTGGGGGTATGTAAATCACTGCTCAAAAAAATAATAATGATGATGACATAATTACTTTTATGTACTAGAATAATACTCATTATGTATTTAGATCCGCATCTAATTTTTGTATTCGTTCAAACTACAAAGCACCTATCTTTCTTATCACACACAGGGAATCTTTTGTTCAAATCTTCACCAAAACTGTTTCGATTATATTGGGGGGTCAAATTTGTAAGAGACTTTGTTTAATAGTTTAATGAGGAATTCAGATAACAAGATTGGTTTAATTTTCATAGTATGACTTTTAAAGTATATGAATTTGGGTTTGTGAAATAATCCCAACAACAAAAAGTAGAAAGAGGAGTTTTTTTTTCTAACTTTTTATATTCGTTCATTTAATTAGACTTTTAAAGTATATGAATTTGGGTTTGTGAAATAATCCCAACAACAAAAAGTAGAAAGAGGAGTTTTTTTTTTCTAACTTTTTATATTCGTTCATTTAATTAGAGTTTGACAATCTTATTCTAGTGAAAGTTCAAATTTTCAACTAATATATTTTGAGATTTTATATCTTTTAAGTTCGCTAAGACAAAACCAGTCGTGTCACCTTAAAGTGAGATACCCCTCAATTTCCTTGTGCCTTTCTCCTCTACTCACACTTATTTTCGTCCCAGAAATTTTCTTCAAATTTTCGGAAGAGAGAAAATGAAGGGAAGAGAAAAATATCCATGTAATGAGTGGTAAGAAGAGGGGCATTCTTGATAACTCACATCTATAGTCATATCACCTTAAAGTCTATACACATGAGATATTTTTTAGAAAAGCAAATACAAATTGAGTTCTCTTTATTTAAATTTTATATTTTATATATGTAGGTATTTTAATTTGGAGCATTTCTGCACGTAATCTCTTTTAGAAAAAAAATTCAAAAACTAATTTCTTTTTCGAAAATATTCCAAAAATAACCTCCTTTTCGCAAATATTCCAAAAATAACCTCTTTCGGGTTTTTAAATCTCACCGCTACAGTGTTACGGGATTTTAAATCCCGCCGCTACAGTGTGCTACAGGATTTTAAAACACTGTAGCACGCTGTAGCGGCGAGATTTAAAAACCCGAAAGTAGTTATTTTTGAAATATTTGCGAAAAAGGGGTTATTTTTGGAATATTTTCGAAAAGAAGATTAGTTTTTGAATTTTTTTTTCTAAAAGGGGTTACACGCAGAAATGCTCCTTTTAATTTTTAAGTTGTGTATAAATCTAACGAAATTGCTTTTATTTTGTGCTTTCACGTCAGCTCCTTTTCTGGCCATCTGATCTAATTTGATCATGGTTTTTCTTGTTGGACTGTTGGATGTTTATTTGATTGAGCTTGGCCGTCTGATTGAAGTGGGTGTAGGTGGGTTGCATTTTCCCACGGATGCTTATTCAAATGTACGAGAAAGTGATGCATTTTAACAGTTTTCTTCCTTCTATCTTTATATATGTTTTTCTTTGGCTTTACAGCCTTTGGATGTTTATGTATGTTTTCTATGTTTTCCCTCTCCTCTTTATTATTTGGCTCTATGATGTGTACTGAGGGCTTAACAGAAGAACTTGGTACATTTATTATTTCCTTAACAGGTAATATAGCTGTAAAATCATTATCAATTAATTTAATTGAATTTGGAATTTTAGTGTTTATTTTGCAATTAATAGAGAGTTTAATCCCATGAATTATTTTTGTTGGTATGTAGGAACCAACAGATATTAATGTACCAATTGGTTCAATGATTCTAACTAGGGAGATTGGATTGCAATATATAATAATGGTTCTGAAACTCGGACTCGGCTAGCTCCGGAGACTCGGAACTCGGACGACTCGGACGAGTCAAAAAAAAAACTCGGACGATTAGTAAAAAAATCGGAAAAAATAGAAATAAATAAAATAAATTTTTTTAAAAATAAATAACCATTCATAAACATGATACACACAAATTCAACTAATAAAACCTAAATTTTTATACTGTAAAGTGAAGTATGCCTAGTATGGCTAGTATGGCTGAAATAAAGTATGTACTGTAAAATCTTTATGCAATGTAAAAATGAAATTGAAGGATGTGTAAAATAAAGACAATTTTTATACAACTACAATCCATTTTAATATAACAATCTTTAAAAAAAAAAAAAAAAAAAAAATCACATCTCATATGCAAAATATCATTCGAATCTGGATGGTATGTATGTATATTTGTAAATTGTAAGCCTACCCTTAAAACTTTTAGTTTCTTTTATCAATTTCGATTTTCATAAATTTAGGAGTAAAATAAAGACAATTTTTATATAACTACAATTCATTTTGATATAACAATCTTTAAAAAAAAAATTAAAAAAAAAAAATAACCTGAATTTTAGGAATAAAAAATAATTTTAAAACAAAATAATTTAAAAAATAAATAAATTATAGATAAATAAACTTGTATAAAAACTATAATATTTAACGATAGAATAGTGTTTATATATATATATATATATATATATATATATATATATATAGAGAGAGAGTAACTAAAAAGCTTGTACAAGCTAGACCTACTTTTTGCTTGTAAATATTTTACCGTTGGATGTGCTTTAAGATGCGCGCTGAAAAACACCTCCGTGAACCAAACAACCATCCGTCAATTTACAGCCTCCGTTAAAAAGATTAGCACGTCTCCTCATTTTTCTTCTCTTCGAAAGCATCTTTTCTTCTTCCCTGTCGCACGAGAGGGCTGAAGATGAAAATCTCTTCTCTTTTCCTCCATCTGTTTCGCAATGGATAGTGCTTGCCCATGGTTAGCAAAATCTCTTCTCTCTAATAAACACTAATTTGGTCACGAACTCTTCTTTCGTGTTGACTGTATTTTTTTTTTCTTAACTTCGTTCAAATGGACAGATTTTTGATTTTTTGGGTCTTAATTGAGATTGTTAACAATCAATTTAACTAATAGGTGCTCAATGTGGCGAAGTTTTATGTATTGGGCCTTGTTTTGACGAATTGTGTGCTGAATGGCGCTAATTAGGGTTCACTAAGCTCAATTTAAGGTTTATTAGGGATTAAGGGTGCTGATTGGGAGCATGTCAACAATAAATTGAACTGATATGGTGCCGGATTTGGCTATTTTTTATAAATTAGGGCTGGCTAATTATGATTCATTAAGTTTCTTTTGGGTTTATTAGGAATTTAAGGTGCTGATTGGGAGAAAATTAGGGCTTATTAGGCCGTAATTACATGTTTACTTTGTTCTCTAATTGTGTTGTTTATATATACACACACACGCATGAGTAGAGAAGTGGATACTAGAATCACAAAGCAATGTTAAGGTAAACTTTGTAGTTTGGTCCTCTCAATAATTTCTTATCATGTATTTATGCTTTACTTCATTCTTTTGTTGACATATATCTTGTACATCAGAAAGCCATCTGTCAAGTGAACAAGAGGTCTATATTGCCGAGATCGTTGCCATCAAGAGTACTCGTCTTGCCAAGAGTAGTTTTCACGCTTATGATGGTGATAGGGTATGTTATACTTGTTCAAGTGGCATGTGCAAAATCTGAAGAGAAGAAACCGATTAAGATACAATTACAATGTTTTGAGAATAAATTTGAATTATTAGAAATGAAGTTACTAAATAGACGTGAATACCGTATCACATTGATGACTATGTGTTAAGAGTTGTATTTATTGCTAATGTGTTGTAATAGTGATTTTGTACTAGGATTTGAGTAATTAGGGTTGGACGTATTAGTATAGTCTTAATTTGAATTATCTTCTGACAATTAGTATGGGGAACATGCGATTTGTTTGGAAATAAGATTAAGAAATGCAAGTTAATATTGTTTTTTCAAAAAGATGTAATCTAGTATTGTTAGTAATGTAAATAAGGTTAAGAAACTTAACTTGTTTGGATAGTTACGTTTAATCAATAATGAAAATTAGTATTGGCAACTGTGATTTGTTTGTCATATTTGCGAATTTATTTAATTGGAGTTTTTTTAATGCATTTAAAAGATTAGCACTATACTGAACTAGTATTGTAATTTGTATCTGGTCACTGTGAATGAGCAAATAAAAATACAAAATAAAAAATGCAAACACAACCCTAAAATTGTTGGACTTGCATTTATACGCTATACACTATGTAAGCATGCAGCAGTTCAAATAGAAACACATACAATAACTGTGTGTATTGTACCAGTCAAGACTAACATATTCAACTCTAATTACTCAACCCTACTACATAATCACTATTAGAACATCTTAGCCATAATACGATGATCCTAACGTCTTTGACATTGTAATTGAGCTCCATTCTTCAAGTCTATCTTCGTAACATTATAATTGGAGCTTCATTTCTAATGAAATCAATCTATTATCTGAACATTGCAATTGGAGTTCGATGATGATTAATATGGCTCTCCTCTTCGAATTTTCAATAGGATGCCATAATTCAATCGAAACTTCTGCAACATAGTAATTGGAGCTTCTATTCGAATTCTTTAGATCTATTATCGAAACATTGTACTTGGAGCTTCATTTATAATTAGATTCATTTATAGTAATTGGCTTCGGCCTCCTCGAATTTACACTGCCACCACAAAAAGAACATAGGATTAGTTATAAACCCGATAACTTTGGCAAAATTTCACAAAAATGTTCGAAGAAACAGTGATCTTCATGTCTTATACAAAGAATGTTCAGTACCATTCTAAGAGGCATGAGAGCATTTAATCGAACACGTGCGGTGCAGTACCAGCCTATTCGGCAGCTTAATTCTCTCTCAACAGGCAGTACCAGCATTTAATCGAACCCGATAGCTTTGGCTATTTGAGTGAGGTGCCAGAATAATTCTCTCTCAATAGGCAGATTCCCATTGTAATTAGCCAGTCCAAATAGGTACTTCGTTTGATCGTACCAGTCCAAATCGTTACTTCAATTAACCAGTTCCACCTCAAATCAGGGTCAAAAAACTCAAATCAGGGCCGCCAATTATACTATGTTCGTCCTCTGATAGTGGTTGGTACGTCTAGGGCACGAACCTCCTCTTAGAGAGTCGATCTAGGGCACGAACCTCCTCTTAGAGAGTCATTCTTCCTCTTCTTAGAGAACATCGGGAGAGCAGCGTCGCTGGAGAGAGTCGATCTGGAGGGTCCCTTGAGAGAGCAGCTCGTAAGAAGAAGAGGAACATATGCGAGCGAAGGTTTTGACGGAGAAGGAAGGTTTTGACGGAGATTTTTTCTAATTAACGGGAGAGTGGTTTTCTCAAATCATGATGGGGATCCGATGGCTAGGAACTTACAAGCAAAAAACAGGTCTAACTTGTACAAGTTTTTTAGTTATTCTCTCTATATATATATATATATATATATATATTGCATTTATATGCATTGTTTTTTTTTATAAAAAATTATTTTAATACACATACAAAGACCTAATACCAATAATTTATTTTATACACATATAACCTGAATTTTATTTTAAGTACTTTAAAAACTTGAAAAATAATAACCTGATTTGTGTATTCCCAAATCGGGATTCAATTTCTCAGTTTTTTATTATCTTAAAAAAACCAGTTCTTTAAGTCTGTCTTTTTTTTAAACTGATGAAACCAAGAAAAGGATTCTCATCTTCTGATTTGTGTATTCCCAAATCGGGATTCAATTTCTCAGTTTTTTATTATCTTAAAAAACCAGTTCTTTAATTCTGTCTTTTTTTAAAACTGATGAAACCAAGAAAAGGATTCTCATCTTCTCCAATTGAAAATCGGGATTCTTTTTCAAAACATAACAACCAACAATGGTGCTCCTCTCTCTCTCGAGATGCTCTGGTGGGTAGGAAGAAATGATGTTCATCTTGATAAGTCGCTCTAAGTTTCTCAGTACGAACTATAGTATATACACCATTCTAAAAATAAATAAAAAATCGGATCCGAGTTATCCGGGCCATACTCGGGTCGGGTGTGGCCGAGTCCGAGTCAACTCGGCCGAGTTTTTTTTGACTCGGCCGAGTCTCAGAACCATGAATTATATATCAGGTACTTTTTCTAAGATTATTTCTCTTGTTATAATTTTTATGTTAGTTTCTATATTTTTTGTTGATAAATTGACTAAAATTTGATTACTTTCCTTTTCAGCTTGTATCATAACTTGTTTCTCCTTATGTATGTAGGAGTCATTTTGCTTCAAAACAGGTATATGATTTAAATAATTTTTGTTCAATTTAGTATAACAAATTTTTTCCACATGCCCTAGTTTATAACATTTGAAACACCTTATTGGTTCCCTACATTCATATCTGAAATGTGTATTTGATAAACATCTAAAGCATTTTTTTTTATAATAATCAATATTTTGCTTAGTATTTGGCTTTGGGTTCATTTTATTTGTCACTAAAGTGCAATTATTTGTATTTTGATTTAGGTTTTGAGTGTATGAAGGTTTATGATACATATTAAAGAGAGGGGATTTAAGAAAACTTAGCAGATTTTTTGGAGCAGGATCGTTCTTCAAAATCTTCAGTTTCTTCATGAATTTCCTGCTTGCCTTGTGGAGCTTTTGCTTGCCTCTAGATCCAAAATTCTTTGCTTAGCCCAGTTCCTTCTTGAAATGCTTTTTGAACCTTGAAGTTTTGTTTATTTGTTCTTCGATTTGATTGTAACAGCCCTAAACAGTTTCTTACTGCCTAGAGCAATTTGGTGTTCTTTCTTGGGTTTTACAGCTTTCTTTTTCTTCTATGGTTTTGCTCTTGAATCCCTTGAAGAATTTTGGTTTCGTAGATGAACTCTTTAAACTCCACAGCTTGATCCTTGAAAACTCCTTAGAGTTCGTCTGAGAGTTAGTCTTGAGATGCCTTAGAATTAGCCTTGAATCTCCTTGAGTTCTTGAATCGCCTTGAGTTGTAGAACCGCCTCGCCTTTAAATTTATGATAGCCTATTTCTGAATTTGAAATAAACATTGCATGACACTTTACTGAATTGCAATTATTATTCATTAATCATAAATTTCAAGTATTGGAGAGGGATAATTGATTGTAAATAAATTTCGAAATTGCTAAACTAAGAGGCTTTAAAAAAAATGAGTAAAAATTTGTACCTAACAAAGGAGAAGACAATAGAAGCTATTGGAAAGAGGGATAATCTAATCATCCACAAGCATCAATTGAATGCACTTGTTTGAACACGTGGATCTCATCGGAAAGAGGAAGTTTGTGGAACCCAATATTAGTACCACTCTTTTCAGCCTGCAGTAACTATCCGCTGGTTATCGCAAGAAAATAGCGGAGAAGGAATGGCGACCGAAAAGAGAAAGAGAAGAAGTGACGATAATGTTTAGAAGAGAAAGAGATCGATAGGTACCATCCGGATGAATCTGAGGAGGCGTTTCCTTTCTGTGCGAGCGCGTGCTGGGAGTTAAGTGATAGGAGCCTTTCTTCGTGCGAGACGTGAAGGCGGGAAGAGATGGCTTGAGGCTTGAGGCTTGAGGCGTGAAGAGACGAGAAGTCTTTATGTTTAGAAGAGATGTTATGCTCTGTGGGAGGCGTAATGGAAGAGAAGGAATCATGGCCCATGGCCCATGGGGTGGGAGAAACATTTAATTACTATTTAGCGATCATTTGACATCCAGTTTAGTAGAAAATTGATGACGTGGCATCGTCATATTTGAGAAAAGTGTTTATAAAACATTTTAGTAGGATTAATATTTACTGAACCGGAGGGTAATAGAATTGTAAAATTTAAATTGTGTATTTTATTAATTGTATTTGATCTCATTACAAAGTGCTCTATTTATAGAGTTAATCTAACGGCTAATTACAATGATTCACTACACACATAGTTACACAATTAACTCTCTTACTACATCGTTGGTCACAGAGAATCCCAACGGCTATTTAGTTACTGAACTGGAGATTGGTAGTTATCTCTTTACCGTGTCTCCAGTATAACCTTCGTGCATAGAAAGAATGGAGATCTCCAGTATCTTCTTCAAATCACTAATACCCCCTCTCAAGCAGAAAGTTCAAGTCTTTGAACATTAAGCTTGCTTCGTAACCACTCAAAACGATTCGTTGACAACCCTTTTGTCAGTGCATCTGCAATTTGATCTTGAGAACACAGAAATTGAATCTTCAGCTCTCGATTTGCGACTCGTTCGCGCACAAAATGGTAATCGATCTCTATATGCTTTGTTCGAGCGTGAAATACTGGATTCGATGCTAGATAAGTAGCTCCAATATTATCACAATAGAGTATGGGGGCGGATGGAGTCGAAATGGAGAGTTCTCGAAGCAGAAATTGTAGCCAGATTACTTCAGAAGTTGCCATTGCCAAAGCTCGATACTCCGCTTCAGTGCTTGATCGTGAAACAGTCGGTTGTTTCTTAGACGACCAAGAAATGAGATTGGGTCCTAGGTAAACACAGTAGCCGGTCGTAGATCGTCTGTCATCTGGACAGCTGGCCCAATCTGAGTCAGAATAAACATTTAGTGAGAAATCTTGTGATTTGAGAATTCGTAATCCATGATTGAGTGATCCTTTTAGGTAACGAAGGATTCGTTTAACCAAAGACCAGTGCTGCTCAGTTGGATTGTGCATATATTGACTGGCTTTGTTAACGGCAAAGGAGATGTCAGGCCTTGTCAGTGTAGCATACTGCAAGCCACCCACAATACTCCTGTAAAGAGTTGGATCGGTGAGAAGTGAGCCAGTATGTTTGGAATAATGTTCATTGTGAGGAATCGGGGTTAAGGTTGGTTTGGCTCCATCTAATTTGGCTTTAACAAGAAGTGAGGTGATGTATTGGGTTTGATTGAGTTGAATGCCATTGGTAATTGGGTGACATTCAATTCCAAGGAAATGACTAAGTGTACCCAGATCTTTTAGAGAGAACTGAGCATGGAGTTGATGGATTAGAGTCTGGATTGAAGATGAATCATTGCCCGTGATGATGATATCATCAACATAGACAAGGATGAGAATGATGGAGGTTTTGGTTTTCTGTATGAAGAAAGAAGTGTCACTCTGAGAGATTTGAAATCCCAGAGAGAGTAGTGATGTTGAGAGTTTATGGTACCAGGCTCCACGAGCCTGTTTGAGACCATAAATCGCCTTCTTTAGTAAGCACACTCGATTGGGGTAATTGGAGTCTTCAAAGCCTTGTGGTTGTTGCATGAAAACTGGCGTCTCCAGTTCACCGTTGAGAAAAGCGTTGTTTACATCCAACTGCCTGATTGGCCAGTTGAATGACACAGCAAGAGACAACACTAGTCGAATAGTGGTTGCCTTGACGACTGGAGAGAAGGTTTCATCAAAATCCACCCCCTCTTCCTGTGAAAATCCCTTTGCTACGAGCCTTGCTTTAAATCTCTCTACTGATCCATCTGTCTTCTTCTTTATCCTAAAAATCCATTTACATTTCACAATGTTAGTAAATTCTGGTTTATCAACAAGAATCCACGTACCTGATGATAGAAGAGCATTGATTTCTTTTGCCATGGCATCTCGCCAGAGAGGATCTTTAGAGGCTGTAGAAAAATTTGAAGGCTCAGTTGAATTTGTAGAGGACATGGTGGCAGTGAGAACTGTGAAATTAGGATTAACTTTTGGTTTGAGAGAGTTAGTTTTAGATCTTGTAAGCATAGGGTGAGAAGTATTTGTATGAGCTGAAGGATGAGGAAGATCTGGAGGAAGATCTTGAGAAAGATCAGTTAATTGGTTTTCTGTATGAGATGTATTTGGAGTGTTTGTTGATGGTGGATGAGAAGTGTTTGTAGTGGTTGTAGATTGAATAATCTGTAGTGGCATTTGCTGAGTAGATGATTGCCCTGAGCTTGTAGTGGTGATTTCATCCTTCTTGAGAGGAAAGATTTCTTCATTGAATACTACATGCCGAGTAGTGTAAACCTGCATAGAAGACAAGTCTAGGCATCTATACCCTTTTTGGTTAGTGCAGTAGCCAAGAAAAACACAAGGAGTTGATTTAAATTGTAATTTGTGATCTATATAGGGTTTGAGATATGGAAAACAAAGACAACCAAGTACTTTGAAATGTTCATAACTAGGTTTTTGATCAAAGAGAATAGTAAAAGGAGTTTTAAACTCTGCTGATTGTGCTGGAATTCTGTTGATTGTAAAAACAATACTAGAGAAGATATAATCCCAATATTCAAGTGGTAGATTAGCATTTGAGATTGTAGCTAAGCTTAATTCTAAAATATGTCTATGTTTCCTTTCTGCTATGCCATTTTGTTCAGGTGTATAAGGACATGTGGTTTGATGGAGAATTTCTGGATAGAATTTAGATAAAAAGAAAAATTCACTTCCTCCATCAGTTCTTATACACTTGATTTTCTTAGATAATAGGTTTTCGGTTTGATTTTTGAATTTGGAAAAGATAGATTGTACTTCATTTTTGGTTTGAAGAAAATAAATCCAATTGTATTTGGAGAAATTGTCAGTAAAACACACATAGTATCTAGCACCAGTAATAGATTGAACCCTAGATGGACCCCAAACATCACAACTGATAAGTTCTAAAGGTTCTTTTGCTAGATATTGTGAATGTTTAAAAGACAATTTCTTTGATTTAGCAATACAACAATGTGAGCACAAATCAAATTTATTCGAAGAAAGTGAAATACAATTATCTTTAGCTAGAGAAAACACTACATCTGAAGAAGTATGAGCTAATCTTTGATGCCAAATTTGAGGTGATACTTTGAATCCAAGCATAGCAGAAGGTTTGGATTGAGAAACTGGCACACTTGGTACTGCGAAAAGTCCATCAACAGCCTTGATTTGGAGAAGGGTAGTATTGGTTTGAGGATCCTTAAGTAAACAAACATGAGGATGAAATTCAGCACAAATGTTATTATCAGCAGTAAGTTTATTAATACTTAATAGATTTTTAGTTATAGAGGGTACATGCAATACATCATTAAGTTTAAAAGTATGATTTTTAGTATATAAAAATGAGGAACCAGTATTAGAAATATTCAAACCTTGTCCGTTACCTATTTGCACTTGATCAGCTCCGTTGTATTGTTGATGTGAAGAGAGGTTGTTGAGATCAGGAGTTAAATGATGTGAAGCTCCTGAATCAAGGAACCAGTCTGTTGGAGTTTGAGTATAATGAGGTGGTACTTCAGTTTGAGGAGAGAAGAAAGTTTGAGCTACTTGAGGTCGTGCAATATAAGCTTGAGGTGCTTGAGGTCTGGATCCAGTGGATTTTTGGTTGACATAGTTTGGATCTCGAAAATAGCACTTATCAGCAGTATGATTGGTTTTCTTGCATATTTGACATGCAAATGGGTTTGAATTTTGAAAATTATTGGTATTTGGTTTCCATTTATTTTTGTTCTTTTTATTTGGAAAAGGGGGTCTGAATTGTGCTTGAGGATAATAATTAGGAGGCTGTTGAGGGTTAAATGAAGGTCTATTTTGAGGTGGTATATATGGTTGAAGAGAATGAGTTAATGCTTGAGGATTATGTGGAGATGAGGATTGAAGATGAGATTTTCTTTTGATTTTGTTTTCATGAGTTAGAAGAATTCCCTGTAGATCAGAGAGAGATATGAACTCTCTGTTTGCAGTTATTCCATAGTAGGATCCATCAAATTCATCGCCAAGATTGTTCATAATGGCGATAACTACATCTTTCTCATGAACTGTGTCTCCCAGAAATTTTAGCTGATCAGCAATTGCTTTGATTTTTGCACAATAGTCAGTGATAGACATATTGCCTTTTGGTGTTGTATTAAGTTGGTTTCTTAATTCCATAATACCAGCCATCGAGGCAGAAGAGTAGGAATTTTGCAATGTACCCCAAAGCTCATGAGTGGTTTCACAATTTAAAACTTGAATAAGAGTGCTCTCGGTTAAAGAACCAATCATCCAAGCAAGGATCAAAGAATCCTGAGCTTGCCAATCTAAGAACGACTGACTGGTACAATCAGAAATGGCGAGATTTGTGGGAGGTTTGAGATAAGACAGTAGATTGTATCCTCTAAGAACTGGAAGAACATTTGTTTTCCACATAAGATAGTTGTTTTTGTCTAATTTCATAGAGATAGGATGAGGAAAAGAGACTATCTTGAAAGAAGAATTTGAAGTGCTGATTTCAGAGGTATTATTTGTAGTCATTTGTAATTTGGAAAATTTTCTGGGTTTATATGTAATTTTTGGTAGAAGAAAGAATTACTAGATTTGATGGATATATGTGAAAAATGACAGTATATAGAAAGAAAAACAAGAATCTGTTTAAAGAAGAGATTTGGTGAATTTTTGTTTTAAGGGTTTATATGGAAAGTGCACAAATTTCAAGAAGAAGAAATTTTGTATCGAAAAAGGATGAAGTTGAAATTTTGTATCTAAAAGAAAAAAAAATGAAGAAGAAATTTCAAGAAATAAGAGGGACCTTGATGTAAAGTGAATAGAGTAGTAGCGGGTTACCGGGTGGTCTCCAGTTCTCCCTCCAGTGCTTGCTTAACGGGTTATCGGATATGTACCAGTTTGTGAGATTTTAGCGATAGCAGCAACTTTTGCTTGTACCAGTTGTTTCTTGAACCAATCAGCAGTAGAAGAAACCAAGAATAGCTCTTGGTTCTGGAAGAATATGAAACCAGTACCAAGAAGTAATAGTACCGGTACCAAGTAATAGGAGAACAGAAAAAGAACAAGGGTTTTAAGTAAATCTTGGTTCTTGAGAAATTCTGGAGCAAAATTGGAAAGAGTAGGATCGTTTTTGTGGCGTAAGCCTAAAAAGCATCTGATACCATAATAGAATTGTAAAATTTAAATTGTGTATTTTATTAATTGTATTTGATCTCATTACAAAGTGCTCTATTTATAGAGTTAATCTAACGGCTAATTACAATGATTCACTACACACATAGTTACACAATTAACTCTCTTACTACATCGTTGGTCACAGAGAATCCCAACGGCTATTTAGTTACTGAACTGGAGATTGGTAGTTATCTCTTTACCGTGTCTCCAGTATAACCTTCGTGCATAGAAAGAATGGAGATCTCCAGTATCTTCTTCAAATCACTAATAGAGGGGCCTATTCAAAATGAAATTTGGGTTATTAATATTACTGAACTGGAGGGGCCTATTTCAAACAGTGACAAACAATTCATTTGGATTACTAATATTCTCCCTCCTAGAAAAATTTCAGCCCATTGCTGCGGATTTATCACGTAAAAGTCAAATATATATATTTTTCCCTTGACGATGAAAATAAAAAATGACACAACCAAATAATAGCATTGTAATAGATAAAAACTAAAAACTAAAACAATTTAAACACAATTTGAAATATAAATTACTAACATTACGAACATATTACTCGAGATGCAAAAACTTGCGAAATTTGGTGTGTTGACTAACTTGAAATCAATAATAAAATTTCATAACATAGTTATTTCCGCGACAATACAGAAAATATATTTGACTTTTACATGACTACGTACTTTATTAATTTTAATCCTCACACAATTATAGAAATAACTCTAATTCTCTTGCATCTCGAGCAACATGGCTACATGACTACGATTATTCCGTTCGGTATCCAAACTCCCATCATACATTGCACGGAAAGCGATAGACCAAGCAACACAATGGACAAGAATAGGACGTTAAGGAGATTTAGATATATATCTAGGTTTTTTTGTTAGTTCTTTCTTTTCACGAGCTTCTCCACAAAGAGTTAGCTTACGTTTGTAAATTTTTTATATATATAAATCCTTAGGATGGCATTGCCTCCTAATTCCAAAAAAAAAAACATGGCTACATATTTTATTACTTGAACCCCCTAACTACAAACAGGTACCAACATTGACAACAAATTTTTCTTTTCTTTTTTATTAAATTGACATCAAAATTTAAATGCATGATTTTTCCCAGCCTAGAAACATTGATAATTTCATAATGTCCTCAAGTCTTAATTTTCATGTCAACATTCTGGAGTCGCAAAGCAGTCAAAAATCGTTTTCTTGTTTTACCGAGATCCTTAAAAACTTAGAAGTCTGGCGGACTCTGGTTATTGGGGAAGAACTAAATTAAGATATCTATTATTTATTCAGCATGAGAGGTATTACTATTAGGGGAAGTTCTATCCTGCACCCGTTTACAAGAATATTTTGGATATTTGAGCAATTAATTATATTGTAAAAAGATGTGTTATAAAATTTATTTTTTAGGAAGATTTTTGTTTAAATGAACAACAAAAAATTCCAACTTATTTAAACATTAATTGATAAATATATTTGATATCTTATCTTAAATATTCATAAATGAATAATTACTCCAAATATCCTTGAAAATTGATGTATGATAAGGAAATGGACGTATGATAGAAGCCCCCCTACTATTATATAGTAGCTCAAGTGCAAAATCATACTTACACTCACCTATGGATTATATTTAACAACATGATAAACTAACGACTAACGAGCAATCAACCATTTGGTCCATCTCTGATTATGTAAAGATTGGATAGGGCTTCAGCTAATCAACCATGGATAAACTAACGAGCAATCATAATCCCCTTTTAGTTAAACTCAAACCATCATATTCAAGAGCCATCAGAAGATTTCAAATCGAAAATTGGTGGCACACAAGATTTTAATGTAACTTCGTATGAAATTGGTTCTCTAAATTAAAACAAAAAATGGGATTATGCAATGAGCAACATTAAGGAAGATATTAGGGATTTTAATTGTGACAACATTAATTGAGTATCTTAGCCATCCTTTCTCACAAAATGTTCAAAATATCACATATGAACAAAATCTATTCTCACAAAAGATTTAAGATATCAATTTTATTTATTCAATTGTATTAACATTTTTAATTTTAAATCGCACTTAATAGTCTACATATTCTCACAAAATGTTCAAAATATCACATATACCCGCCATGGTAATTGGTTAGTAGGAATATCATTATTTACTTGCAATTTTCTCAAAGAAAAATCATACCTGAAAGAAACTGTTGAATACTAATCAGTTATCAAAATTCAACATACACACACTTACGTGATTCAACACGTAAAATAATAATAATAATAATAATAATAATAATAATAATGATGAGGACGACCCATTTCCTTAAAAAAAAAAAAAGGAAAATGTTGAACATCCCCTATTATTCTCCCCCACGAGTCTTGATGGCGTGGATATGAGTTAACACATCAAGAATTAACACATAAATACATGATTTAACATCTTAATTTGCGGTTTTATTATCTTATTTTATGATTGAACATCAAAATAAAACGTTAAATCATGTATTTTTGTATTAATTCTTAAGGTGTTAATCCATATCCACGTCATCAAAATTTTTGGTGTGGATTGGGGGTATGTAAATCACTGCTCAAAAAAAAAATAATGATGATGACATAATTACTTTTATGTACTAGAATAATACTCATTATGTATTTAGATCCGCATCTAATTTTTGTATTCGTTCAAACTACAAAGCACCTATCTTTCTTATCACACACAGGGAATCTTTTGTTCAAATCTTCACCAAAACTGTTTCGATTATATTGGGGGGTCAAATTTGTAAGAGACTTTGTTTAATAGTTTAATGAGGAATTCAGATAACAAGATTGGTTTAATTTTCATAGTATGACTTTCTCCTCTACTCACACTTATTTTCGTCCCAGAAATTTTCTTCAAATTTTCGGAAGAGAGAAAATTAAGGGAAGAGAAAAATATCCATGTAATGAGTGGTAAGAAGAGGGGCATTCTTGATAACTCACATCTATAGTCAGGTCACCTTAAAGTCTATACACATGAGATATTTTTTAGAAAAGCAAATACAAATTGAGTTCTCTTTATTTAAATTTTATATTTTATATATGTAGGTATTTTAATTTGGAGCATTTCTGCATGTAATCCTTTTTAGAAAAAAAATTCAAAAACTAACTTCCTTTTCGAAAATATTCCAAAAATAACCTCCTTTTCGCAAATATTCCAAAAATAATCACTTTCGGGTTTTTAAATCTCATGCTACAGTGTTACGGGATTTTAAATCCCGCCGCTACAGTGTGCTACAGGATTTTTAAACACTGTAGCACACTGTAGCGGCGAGATTTAAAAACCCGAAAGGAATTATTTTTGGAATATTTGCGAAAAAGGGGTTATTTTTGGAATATTTTCGAAAAGGAAATTAGTTTTTGAATTTTTTTTCTAAAAGGGGTTACACGCAAAAATGCTCCTTTTAATTTTTAAGTTGTGTATAAATCTAACGAAATTGCTTTTATTTTGTGCTTTCACGTCAGCTCCTTTTCTGGCCGTCTGATCTAATTTGATCATGGTTTTTCTTGTTGGACTGTTGGATGTTTATTTGATTGAGCTTGGCCGTCTGATTGAAGTGCATATTTTGCTCCATACGTGCTCGGATCAAATTGACCAATTGCACCTTGGCCCGCTTGTGCTGAAGGTAGGTTAAACCTTCCATCATTTTGTCTGGCAAAACCGCCTCTAAAATTCTGGACCCGAGCTTTAATCTCAGGTATGTCGAATGATTGCCCTCCTCTTGATGGAGGGTAATTGGCTGGTCCCATTATGGGCTCATTTCGATTCGAGAGAGCTGATTCTCCAGTCGAAAATGCCGTTTCCGACATTAATTCTCTCAGTATGGGATAGTCCATTTCACTTGCAGTCATCACGTTTTCGATTCGTTCGAGTCGTTCGAGTTCGATTCGTTCGATTCGTTCGAGTCGTTCCCCACCATCTTTCGCGAAAGGATTGATAAATTCGTCCTCCGAGTTGTCGTAATGGTCCCACACGGGTGCTGCGTCGTTGGCTTGAGCCATCAGGACTCGTAACGTCGCAAACTCGTCTTCGTCGTCTTCTGACTCATCCTCTGTTAGTAAGAGGATAGTTTCTTCTAACGTGTCTTCATCATTGGCTCCTCTGTGTTCTTCTTTCGCAGGAGCAGTTACAGCATATTCGGAAAATGCTATGGCCAATGATCCGTCTGTTCGGGATCGTACTCTGGCTTGTTGAGGTACTCGCGGAGCTGTATTCGTAGGTGGTCTTATGATCCACTGTCGCCCTTGTAACTCCGTCGTCGTGTGTGCATGTCCAGGGATTGCCTGAACACCGCGACTTGTTAAATGATCTGCTACGTTTTGCACATTATACCTAAAATTCGTATGGCTGGTATTTGATAATCTCCCAATCAAAGACCGGGAAAGTAACAAATTACTTTCTCCTCCTTGCCAGCCATCATAACCATGGGTTTGTAGGACCAGTTGAATGTGGTTCCTAAAATCATGGATACTGATCGTCATGTTTGGTGCAGTGTAGGCTAACTGTGACCCACTTGATAAGTCTATCTCCATAGAGCTTATGACACTCCTGTCATCACTCCATCGCGTATCTCTTATTAGGATCAATGCATTCGTACCGGCGTTTCGCCGATGCCAGTCGAAAATGCCGTTTCCGACATTAATTCTCTCAGTATGGGATAGTCCATTTCACTTGCAGTCATCACGTTTTCGATTCGTTCGAGTCGTTCGAGTTCGATTCGTTCGATTCGTTCGAGTCGTTCCCCACCATCTTTCGCGAAAGGATTGATAAATTCGTCCTCCGAGTTGTCGTAATGGTCCCACACGGGTGCTGCGTCGTTGGCTTGAGCCATCAGGACTCGTAACGTCGCAAACTCGTCTTCGTCGTCTTCTGACTCATCCTCTGTTAGTAAGAGGATAGTTTCTTCTAACGTGTCTTCATCATTGGCTCCTCTGTGTTCTTCTTTCGCAGGAGCAGTTACAGCATATTCGGAAAATGCTATGGCCAATGATCCGTCTGTTCGGGATCGTACTCTGGCTTGTTGAGGTACTCGCGGAGCTGTATTCGTAGGTGGTCTTATGATCCACTGTCGCCCTTGTAACTCCGTCGTCGTGTGTGCATGTCCAGGGATTGCCTGAACACCGCGACTTGTTAAATGATCTGCTACGTTTTGCACATTATACCTAAAATTCGTATGGCTGGTATTTGATAATCTCCCAATCAAAGACCGGGAAAGTAACAAATTACTTTCTCCTCCTTGCCAGCCATCATAACCATGGGTTTGTAGGACCAGTTGAATGTGGTTCCTAAAATCATGGATACTGATCGTCATGTTTGGTGCAGTGTAGGCTAACTGTGACCCACTTGATAAGTCTATCTCCATAGAGCTTATGACACTCCTGTCATCACTCCATCGCGTATCTCTTATTAGGATCAATGCATTCGTACCGGCGTTTCGCCGATGTAGGGTATAAAGCCGTACCATGATCATACCTATATGTAAGTGTTGCAACCCTTCTCTTACCAATAACTGGTAACTTTCATCCGTAATAAAGGGCAACTCCACTTGCATGCCTTCGGTTACCAACGTTCGCTCGTCAGAGTAGTGTTGATACACTCGATGCTGTCTTTCGGACCATCCTGCTTGGTAAAGGGTTTCCGCAGGAACTTGTTGGGCACGTCTATATTGAGAAATGTCTAACTCGGCCTCGGGGCTGAGTTGTGATTCTAAACTTCTCTGGTACCGGGGGTTATTCCCGGTTAGTCTTCTTTGTGCTTCGAACCGTAGACGGCTTCCTAACCGATAACCTCTGATCTGGTCATCGATTGTGGGTCGTCTCTCTACTGCTTCTCTGGTGACCGATGGTCGGGCTGTTTCGGTCCTGGTTGTACTCATTGTAGTCTCGCTTTTCGTTTTTCTTCGTCGAAGATGTCTTGCGGATTCTTGAATACGTACAATCGCCCCTTCGTAGCCTTAATAGGCTTGCTTGTTCCGAGGTTTAACCCTTGAAGTTGTTTCTGGAGGTCGTCTATTGCCAACGTGAGGTCCTCCGGTTTGGCTTGGGTTTCTTTCGCCTCTAATCTCTTAACTGCTTTCTTTATGTCGTCAAGATTCTCTGAAATCTTAATTAACAATTGTATAATTGTGTTGTTTTGTTTTATTTGTGTAGACGATAATTTTTCAGTTACTTCGCTGGGTTTTATGAAACCGATTGCCGGTGGTTCAATTGATTCTACTGTTCTTAATGCCTCTAGATAGGTTGAACTCGCAGCCCCTAACCGCCAATCACTCATATAAGGGTTTTTAGTTCGTTAAGCTTTTGGACTATTGTTTGTTCAAGACACTCGAGTCTCTTTTCTAGAGATTGAACAGTGTTGGCTAATTCCTTATTTAGCTCTTCTAATTGATGGAAGTGTTTAAGAGCAACTTTTGATAATAAGCAAGTCTTATCAAAAATTACTGAGGTATTATTACAAATGGTTATCAGATAATCTTTATTTGTGGGACTTTCTGCTAGATCTAAATAAGCTAGATCAGCTGTTCTTGCTCTATTGTACCAGTCTTCTATGGACTTTTCAAACCTATTGGACATACATACAAAAACTGAAATACTAAAGCTTTCTTAGTGGTAATTTCACCGAGCCAATTTCTCACAAGGTCCGTTTACCTCTAAGTTGTCACTAGTATTGTTCGTTTGTGTATACCAAGTGGTTATCAAAATAGTTTCTCTATTTTCTATTTTCGTATGAATTTCTTAATTTATCGAAGTTTTCTTTCTTCACGTATTACGAAAGTAATGGTACTTTTTCCGGCTCAGCGTACTTTTTCCCGCTTTATCGTCTATACGTGAACAAATTTATGCTTAGATAACGTCAGAATTTCTTTGGAAAATAGTGTCCAGTTTCTACTTGAGACAATAGTTTACAAGAATAACCTTCTAGTATAAAAATCACACAGATTGATACCTTCTTTGGAACAAGAATTTCGTAGGAAAGCACCTTGCTCTGATACCAAGGGTAGAGGAGAGTAGCGGAAAGCAGCGGAAAGAAATATTATTAGTGAAATATTATTAACTTCCGATGGTGTTTCTTACAAGAGAGAGAGAAGAGCAGTTGTGGGGTGTTTTCCAAAGACTGATCTGCTTCTCCTTTTATAGACTACTTAGAACAATCCCGAAGAGGCTCAATAATGTAGTGCGGGTGCTCAATGGGCCCCATCGTCCACTAATTAAAGGCTTTCTACAAGTGGGATGTTCTTTTTCACACATACAGTGGGCACCTAGTACAATAATTGCCCTAAAAGTGAGCTGCACCCATGTGCACTACTCAAAAGAAAAGATACAAAGATGAGCTGCACCCATGTGCACTACTCAAAAGAAAGATAAAAAGGTGAGCTGCACCCATGTGCACTACTCAAAAAAAAGGTGATCAAATTCTTCACGCTTCAATAATAGGGACTTTGCTGAACGCTTTTGATTTGTCGGTGGCATTCTTCTAGACGTTGGATATTTCTTGTGACTGGGCCTAGAGCATCCCTGGCCCAATTGTCCCTGGTGGCTTCTCCTTCGAGTCTTGTTTTCTGAAGATAAGAAAGGGAGAGGAGTACTTCACACTCCATGCAGGTTTTTAGTATCTGCTCCCTATGGATTTCCGCCAACATTCTTCTCTGGTCTGTATCCATGTCGAGTGTTCTGGGATTGGTGAATATTAGCCCTTCGGTAATTGTTATTGCGTCTTCCAGTCCTTCATTCGGTCCTGCTATAGTTCCCCATAATTCCGCCCTTCGGAGGGCCATGCGTGCTTCTCTTCTTAATGAAATGGGGGTTCGCATATTTTGCTCCATACGTGCTCGGATCAAATTGAACATCTTTAAATAAAAAGAAAATTAAAAAAAACAACTTGTTCATATACATTTTTTTACATATTAGGTACTTGTGGTATTGTTTTAGTGCGGTCCACCACTTCCGCATTTTTAGAGCGATGTGTTAAGCGCGGTTACTCCTTCCGCCAAGGGCTTTTGACATACGGTACCCTCTTTCCGTCGATCGTTGGTAAGGCGGGCCATCTCCGCCGTCGATTTCTTGAATTATGCCGTTGATAATAATAGAAACAGAGTTTGCAATCTCAGTTGGTGCATGTCGCACTTCGTCAAGTACTTGTTCTAATTTTTCCAATTTTTCCAGGCTTTGGTAGTCTGGAGAGACTACCATCATCCTTGCTGCAAGCCTGGATAGTGAGTCGGCGAGCACATTGTTTTTGCCTTCTATATGCTCGAAATTGATTTGTACGCCTGTTCCTGTAACAAAATCCACAAAGTTTATCCATCTGACTCTTGAAGGTTTATTTACCGCCGTCTTGTTATAGAAACTAATAATAGCTTGGCAGTCCGTTCGGAGGGTTATTTCCCTCTGGTCAAGATAATGGATTTTCAAGGCCTTTAATGTTTCCATACAGGCATATATCTCTGCATCAATGGTGGATTTAACAACAGGGAATTTTCCCGAGGCGTATGCACAGACCCGTTCAGCACTTCGTGGGTCGTTCTTCATCGGTTTCCATTTACAGATGCCTCCCCATCCCTCCATACATCCGTCAGTTTCTAGGATGATATATGCGCCAGTGGGTGGGAGTTCTAGGTCTGGAAGGCGCTGGACCTCCTTCTTAATGGTCCTAATAAGTTCGAGATCAGAACTCTTTAGACGTTTATCTCCATGAGGGCTGGTTTTCGAATACAAGGGACCCAGAAGGGTACCGAGCTTTGGTATATATGATCTTGCATAATTAAGAATGCCCAACCATGCTCTGAGCCCTGCCTTTTCTTTTAATTTCGCCTCATCAAACTCAATAATCTTCTTGATTACATGAGGTTGAAGCTTGATACGTCTGTGACCGATTACAGCTCCAAGGAACTCGATTTCCTGGACCGCAATTTTCATCTTTGTCGGGGAGAGTATTAGACCCTCCTTCTCGCATATTCCCAGCATTTTCGAGAGGTGTTCCGCATGTTCTTGTTCACTTTCTGAGAATACCAGTATATCATCGATATAAACCGCTATAAACTCCTCAGTTCCGCGGAAGCAATTATCCATTTTTCGTTGGAATATCGCGGGTGCATTTTTCAAGCCGAACGGCATTACTAACCATTCGTATAGTCCTCCTGGAACTACAAAAGCTGTCCAGTAGGTGGGTTGCATTTTCCCACGGATGCTTATTCAAATGTACGAGAAAGTGATGCATTTTTTGGAATACCGAATGTACGATGCCTTCGTCAGGATATTCATGATGGTATGTATGATTAGTGTTGTGTTTAAAAAATAAAAAGTTGTAAAAATGTCCTGAAAAATGTTGCACGTATCATTATTTTCCCTCCACATTCTTGATGTGTCATTATAATATTTAATACTCCAAGTTTAATATTTTAATTCATGCTTTAACATCTCAATTATATGTTCAATCATAAAGATTATATAATTAAATTATAAATTAAAATGTTAAATCATGAATTAAGATGTTAAATTTGAGGTGTTAAATGTTACGCTAACACATCAAGAATGGGGGGAGGATAAGGAATATGTGCATCATTCTTTTTTTTTTATGTTTCTTGCTTCTCTCATGAATTAAGATTATATAATCAAAAAATTGGCAGTGATATATGAAAAAGTGAATATTAAAATTGTTTTGCGTGAATACTTTCAAGTATCACCATGAATAGGATGCACCAAATTTTGCTTCATCTTCACTTTGCAGCAGTGGATGAAATTGTGAACTTTGTAGCGGACATGTTTGGGGAGGTGGAATTAGAATGAAACTAGAATTTTAAGATGAGGCAAAGTTTAATTTTTTTTTTTTTTGGCATATGAAATTAGAGGTGAATTTCAAAATGGAAATAATTATTATTCTTATTTTAGGATAAATTTGATTCCACCAAAACTTAGAGTGCCAAGATGATGGAAAGTAAAAAAACCAATTAAGACAATTAATTAATTAAATACTTATAACTAATTCAATTTTAACTATTATGCAATTATTTCCTGAATATTTTCGACATATATTTTATTAACAATATTATATATATTAAGTACATTCAATTTTTATATTATTATTATAATATTATAATTATATAATTTCTAATATTATATTAATTATAATAAAATAATTATATGAATGGTAATATATATTAATATATAAAATATAAGATAATAATAATATATATATAATTAATACTATTTAACATAATAATAATAATAATATTATTAATATTAATACCAATATCAATATTAATATATTAATAATTTGATATTAATAATTAATATTAATATTAATATAATATTAATTAATAATACAATAATATTAGAATTAATATTATAACAACTATTATTATAATATATTAATAGTAATATGTTAATATTATTTCAATATATTTATATAAATATTAATATAATAATAATATTATTATTAATATAATAAATTAAAATATTAATATTAGAATATATTAATAATATTAATATTAATATATTATTAGATAATAATAATATAATATAATATATTATTAAATCATATTAATATATTGCAATAATGTTATATTATAATCATATTATTAAAAAATCTAAACTATTTTTATTATAATAATATAATATAACAATAAAAACAATAATAATAATAATAATAATAATAATAATAACAACAACAACAACAACAATAATAATGTTATAATAATAATAATAATAATAATAATAATAATAAGAAGAAGAAGAAGAAGAAGAAGAAGAAGAATATAATAACATAATAATAATATTATAGTAATTTAATATTATGATAATACTATTACATTGTATTAATTTTAATCAAATATTAGTTTTACATTTTCAATAAGAAAATTTCAAAATTTTATAAACAACCAAACAAAAAATTATATTTTCCAACATCTTATAATTTGATCATCCAAACAAACGGTGAAATAACTAATTCCAAAACTTTTTACTGTTCCACCTTATAATCCGGTTTCACTCTACTAATTTCGTTTGTCAAACAGCCCCTAAAATATTTACATCAATACAATACAACACGTGGAATTCTTCTTATGTGTTCAAGATATTAGCCCTCATAGAAGTTCTCATGGGTAAAACAAATAAAAGGGACAACACTAATCATAAAAGAAAGGGAATGATCATAATAATTAATACAAATCGTAAAAGGTGTATTAAAATAGAAATTGTACCTTGTACGAGTTCTGGTTTTTCAAATTCGTTTATACGAAAAATAATAATATGTTATGTTCCATGAACAAATGCGCAAATACTTCTTTGTAATCTCAAATGATTCATATAATCTGAGGCAATTAATCGTACAAGTCCCAACTTTATTTTATTTATTGAAATGATCACATTTTTAATAAGCATCATAACTCACTAATTCATTATATAAATGAATTTGCTACAGTATTTCTGCATAATTTACTCTAAATAGTAACATTTTGGAATTAGCATGGAACCGCAAATTGCACGTTAATGATTTTGCTATTTAGTTTTTTTTTTTTGGATTTGAGTTTATATTTTGATGTTACGTTTATGTTGGATATTATTTTATGTTAATTTTTTACTATTAAAAAATTAGATTATGATATATTTTTTTGATTTAATCTATAAATTTTAACTAAATTATAATCGATTCAAGTGACTGTTTTTTTATTGTTTTACGGTATTTCGTTTTACCGTCCTTGATCGTTCTGTACCTTTTTCGTATTTTACAAAATTGATTGCAATGTATTTGAAGTGTTATCGACTTATCGGGAGTCCAATTCATTAACGACCAAAAATATTTCTCTATATAAAATTGGTCCATACACAGTTCTACAACAAACAAACAAAATTGGTCCACGTTACAATTATGATCCATAAAATCGTCCCTTGTGCCCTCAATTTGGTTGACATATTTGTTTGGCTAGACAGCTAGTACAATTTTGGAGGATCCCTTTACATAAATGATGCCATGTTCTCTGTCTTCTATCCCCAATTTGTGGTCCTAGTGCATCTCAATGTCTTTCCATCTGTTATGAAATTGATTTTTGAGATTTATTGCTAAAATTTAGATACTCAAAAAAACTTGTCCATATAATTATTTTCGAGTAGTTATTTATACCTGTAATGGGCTTAAAAAGAAATTAAATAATTTCAGATGAAATATTCATAGAAGTTTAAGGGGTTCTGTGAATGTTTCCCTGATTTTATTGTTGAATTGAAGGCACGTTGATACAACTCAGCAACATGTGCGATCAAGTCTAAAATGTAGGACTTTTTCTCATGTATAAATATAGGAACATTCAAAGATAGGAATGGTACAAAAATTTGACAAAATTTCACCAAAAAATCAGAATAATTAAGGATTTGTCTGCACACGTCAGTGATCAATGATGATTTATAGTAAAGGTCCAAAAGCCTACGTTTAGGTTTATCATGCCACGTTTAGTCCCTTTTTTGCTCATTTCTACGTTTTGGAGTTTCGTTTTGAAATAGCCTTGTAATAAAAAGGATTTATGGAATTAATGTTTGTATAAATTGTTAAAAGAAAAATATTGAGATTGTATATAAAATGCAAAAACATTTTCCTGTAGAAATTCCAAAGCACATTTTCTATTTGATAAATAAGTGGAAAGCCGAAAGATCATGTGTGAACGATTATATTATGAAAAAAAAGGGAAAAAATAAGCTTTGTAATTTTGGAGTTTGAATGTTTTTTTTTTGGAACAACTCAGACATAAATGTGGCTTTTTTTCTAATTTGAAATATTATAAAATTATATTAAAAAATAACTCTAATTTTGACAAAAGTAATTGTTAGTAGAGGGAAATTTGGTAATTTTCAATAATATTTAGAGATTTTTACTTGCAAATTACAGTATCTCTCTTTTGAATTATATTTTCTTTCCTTGGAAGTTTTTGTTTATTCACTGATAAAATGGAACATAATATTTAATAGTTGGGCTGAAGATTTTGTTCAGCCTATTGATAGCTTGAAAAATCATGTCCAATAGAGAAAAGTAATTGGTATTCTAGCCTTCACAATGGGTCATTTGAGAAATCAAATTGGGCCCGTAAGAAGGCAAATTATTTGATTAAATCACAATTTCCTTCAATTATATTCTAATACTAAACTAACTATGCAAATTATACATACATAAACGCGATGATGTTAAAAAAAAACAATTGTATTATTTATATAACGAAAAATACCCCTATTGTCAACAAATAAAAATAAAATTGTCAATATTATGAATTACCCCTATAAAAATAAAATTGTCAACAAATAAAAATAAAATTTTCGAGTTTATCGTGAATTTTTTTGTATGTTATTTTTTTCAATCTTAATTTTTATTTTTATTTTATTTATGAAATATTTGTTTTTTATACATGGTGGCTGTGATTGACTATAGTTTCTCATTGTGTATTCATGTCTTTTTTTGATATATTTTGTTTAAATTTTTTATTTGCGTTATTATTTATGTTGTTATGAAATGTCATGAATTAAACAAACGAAACATTCATAGTAACTCGCTATTGACGTTTTCATCACTCTCTTTCTATATAAATAATATTGTTCTCCTTCTTCGTCCGTTTTGACCTCGCCTATCATTATCTCCACGTTTGAAATCACCTCGACCATAGTTCCTATTTGCCTCGTTAGGTTAGCCGCTGAAAAAAATGAAGAAAGAGAAATAAAGTTGGGTGTAGAAATTTTTCAAAAAACCTCAAACTTTTTTGGATATTGTAAACAAAACTATATTTTTCTGGAACTCCAAAAAGAATCTCTACCAAAATTTTATTCTAAAATACCCATATGAGAGTTTAAACTAATTATGGATGATATTAACTATTTTCTTGACTAACGTACCCTTCTATTTTTAGAATAAATGGATAATTTACATAAAATCGTTATGCATGTAATTATTTAATATCGGGGTTCATAATGCAAACGTCCTCCAGACAGAAATGTACTAAAACAAAATAAATGCGCAAAAACTTCTTTATGTTGCAGTCATGACACAAGGCGTGAATAAACTGTACAACCAAGTCCACATCCTTACACTATTTTAGATACTCATGATGATTAAATATCATGCTATTTATGTTATTTATGTCATTGTTCGTTGTCGGTGATGTATGAAAATATAAAAAGATTATGAGGTCATAAATATGTAAATTGTCCAAAAAAACGGATCATGTACAATTATCATATTTTTACTTTATAATCTCCAGATATTCGTATCATAACGATTAACACATTTCTACAATGAAAAATAAAAAAAGACTAACACTAATAACACGATAGCATCAAGCATGGACAAGACTAATACCAGGGTTGATATGCCAACTTGATCGAAAAGAAAAGCGCAAATGATAAAAGTTGAAAAAAGCATAATCATTCAATAATACTGCTGTCAATTTCAATAAAAAATACAAACCGCAGACCAAATTCCCAAAAACACCGACCAAGATCACCGGAACAACTGAGCCCACAGCCCATGGAAAACAGAAAATGGACGAGGGAACCGCAAAGGCCGAAGAACAAACCAAGAAACCACCATCGAAAAAGCTCACGATAAGGTACTAATACAGTAAAAAACATTCGACTTTAAGAACTGAAGACAAACAAACTAAATCAATCATCTAATCGATACAAATTATCTCATCGTTACAGGGACACATGACTGTTGACATAAGAAGAAAACAGTACTACTAATTTTGTGATAAGCACGAAACCCTACGAACCAGCGAGCATCGAATGAAGACCCATTTTGTTGTTAGAATGTAAATAGTTAGTCGTGACTCGTGATCGAAAAATGACATACAAACAATGTCATTATTTTGTTCTAGTTAAAACAAGTCGTGTATGCATGATGAAGTAAAATATTTTGTTGTTGTTAAAAGTAACAAACAGGTAGTACGAAGTAGGAAAGATATTTGCTATTTTGTAACTCGTATCATGTATCCACACACTAAAAAAAACATTACGTTCATCCATGCATACTTCTCAAGTGCTCAAAACATTACATCCAAATTCAACTCATTTGCCAAAAAAGATATTCTCCATTCAATCTTCAAGTGCATACAAAACAGAAGACATACACGATTCAATCCTTACGTCAATACACACAAATCAAACCAAAATAAAATATACAGCAATCACAATACACACACTACTAAACAACAACAAAAAGTACTAAATAACGTGCAAAGTATCCAAAGAACAAAGAAAAAAAAACCAACAAAACCCCAACAGACCCGCGAAATTGCGCCGGGGTCAACGCTAGTTTGTATTATTCTGGTATTTATATGATGTATTTGTATTGTTTTGGGCTATTAATATACCATTCAAACCATCAAAAATTCATATCTTTCTCATTTAAACTCATTTTTTATGATTCAAATTTCTAAAATTTTATCTTTAATTGTGGAATTTATTTATGAATTTTATTATATTTTACAGATTTCGAATATTTTATTTTATTTGTAATTCATTCATGTTCTCCATTAATTAATTTATTCTAAAACTTTAGGTAGAGAAATTCTATGATAAATAAACTAAATTTATATACTCTCACAGCGGTGGAAGGGGGGATTACCATCATCTTAATTTCGAAATTTTCTTCTTCTTGTACATGATGCAGCAAAAGGCCTATATACGTGAGTATTAACTCAATCCGAAACATCATAGCAAAATCTTGGTATTTTTCTGCGATGCTAAGTATATACTGATTAAAGAAAGTGAATTTGATTAATAAGGTGAATTTTAAATAATTTAATAACGAAGATCAAATATACTGTTGATTAAAAAAAGTGATTTTATTATAATTTTCAATTTTAAGGAAGCTAGAACTTTTAAAATTGTTTTAGAATAATTTAACTTAATGTTTCCAACACAGCACCAAATTATGTTTTCTGAAATTTTAAAGTAAGTTAGGTCTAAGATGCAATTTTGTTTCCATCCTTGCAAAATATCAAACATAATGCATATGTAAAGTCGAAATTATCATGTAGAAATTAAAGAAAATATAGAATTAAAATTTGCTCTTAAATGTTCTCTCAAACCAAACTTTAAGAATGGGAAATTTTTAACTTTTTCGATATTGAATCTGGCTCCCTTTCGCACCGGACCACACGGGCCCCCTTTTCGGGCCGACCCCCCAGAAATCATTTTTAATATTTATGGCAATTAAGAAACAATGACCAAAAAAAAAGAAACACCGAATTATAAACAATGTTTGGACAATAAAGTTACACACCACGCTCGTTTTACCACGCACCAAACCCGCATGCTGACGTGGCGCACACGCACCTGCCACGTCAGCCCAAAAGACTGTGTCAAAACACCAACCCTAAACACATTAATACCCGAATCCGATAAAAAGACAATCTCATCCTTCTCCACGCTGACTCTCATCGTCGATTCTTTTCTCTCCGATTTCTTTCTCGAGCGCAAGAAGGGCGGCACTGAGCGGGCGAAGCGGCGGAACTCAGCAGACGACGAGGCGGCACTGATCGTAGGCAGGGTTCTCCTGCCACTAAGGAGAAAATCTGCACACCTCGCTCTCTTCGATTATGGAACCAACAAGGGGCGAGGCTGAAAGGAGCGAGGCTGAAAGTGGCGAGGCTGAAAGCGAAAAAGGTGAGACACCGCCGCCAGGTCGGAAGTAGAATAGATCTGTCCAACACAGATGGGAACCCTCACTTACTGTCGGTTCATGAAACTCGGTTCTCTTCAAGACGGAGCGATCGAAAAAGAGACGAATCCTGCAATTTTTGTCGAGATTTTTGGTTGCTGCCTCCTTTTCATCAATTTCACTTTCCTCCAAAAATGGTACAAATCAAATTCAATTACTATCTTATATTCAATGATCTATTACTTTACTTTTCCTCAATTTTTTCGTTCAATTTCTAATTTGGATTTTATAATTTGTACCAAACGTATTCAAGTATGGTTTAGTGGTGAAGTTTCTTAATTTTGCAGGACTATTCAATAGCCCGTTTTTTACCCGTCCTTCGCCGTCCCTTACGATCAATTTTGCATGGATCTCGATGCAAACAATTTGGATTACGAGTGCATCTGCATCTTCGTCACCTGTCCACGAGTCGATTATAGGTATATAAATGATATATCATGTTTTGTAATATACCACTATAATTAATAATTTCTGTACACATCAACTCAAAGGTGCGAAGAGATGGTATGGACGCGTCAGGCTTACTAACGGAATCATTGTGACTATTGGACACGGGTTCAAAACCCAACATAAACTCTGAAGAGGCGCGGGCTATCGGGTACGGACAAGCAATGGAGTTCCTATCGGGTACAAACAAGCATCGTGGCTATTGGGGATGATTTACCTAAAATTAGGATGATTTTTGAAAATATAGATAAATTTGATAAGTGTTTGTATGTTGTTTGCTTGTTTATGTATCCTAAATTTTATTTCTTGTTTGTATTTTGAAAATATTGGTAAATTCTGTAATTGTATGTATGTCGAATCATGCCGAAATATCATTATTTCTTTTTGTAACTGTATGTCGTTTAATTTCAATTGAAATGGTACGAGAGTAGAACAAAATCCAAAGTAATCAACACTTATTCTTTGAATTGAACAATAAACACTTATTATTTTTTGAACATTAAGAATCAACAGAACAAAAGATATTATTATTTCATCGTACAATCACATCAAAAACCAACAAAAATTTATTATAACAGCAATCACAAAATAATTATCTAAACAAAATCATAATTAACAAAAACAACCAAATTATAACAGTAATCGCAAATTAATTTTCTGAACAAAATCATAAACAATAAAATTTGCTTAAATATTCTAAAATCAAAAAAACTCGAACATATGTGGTTCCGAATAAATAGGACAACTTTCTTGTGTCTCGAACACTTGATCATTTTCATCGTGTAATACACTATTCGAAACCACCTGAAATAGAAAAAGAAACAAATTTGGTACTAATTTAGGAGAGTTGATATTGTTGAAAATAAATAAATTAAAAAAATATACCTTTGACTTATTTTGCGTTGATGTTTTCTTCATCTTCTTCCTACGAATCTTGTCGACAACTCCTTCCAACCTTTTCGTTGGCGGTTTACCTCTTCGACGAAGAGGTTCAGGATCAAGGATGTTTGTATCCTTGACTGAAGGGATGTCTCCATCTCCAAAAGAACACAAACCATTACGGGTAACGCCACCAGAACCCGTAGCAATCGAGGACCCGCTATACTTCTTTTTTAACATATCCAACAATTCCATAACCTCGAGGTAGTTTTCTTCGGAATTTTCTGCCAAATAAGCTACCTCGTCAGCTCGATTGCAGATTTTGTCATGTCGAATTGCTTCCATTGGCCTCGAAGAATTTGCATAATTAATACGAACTTTGGTGTGAATCCTTTTGACGTCTTTCCTCCATCTTCTCAAAACATATTTCTCGGGTATCATCTGAACTCTCCTTTCTTGCCACGCCATGAGTTGATGCCTACACACCATTCCTCTATATTCAAACAATCTGCACACGCAGCTCGCTTCATTCGTGTCATTGTTATAATTAACAAGAAATGACACACGTTTTGTTCTCTTCTCTTCTCCATATGTAACTAATTCTACAACCTCGTATTCCGTCAAAACATCACTCGACGTTTTCACAGCACATTCACAAGCAAGCATTCCGAGAAATTCTTCTCGAAACTCATCTATCTTCGCATGGGTATAAACACGATGAAACTGCTTCTCTAATTCAACCCCAACAATTGTTGGGATATAAGATTGTGAACATCTTTTATCCTCCGAATTTTCATTATTCACTTTCCTGGCCAACGCATTCTCATACTGCTCTACAAACTGTTTCAACGTGGTGCGATCGTTAATGTAACCTTTGAAATAGTGATTCATACTCTCGCTTCTTTGAGTGGACTGCATCCCCGCCCAAAAGATATCATTCAAGAAAACTGGCACCCATCTCCTCCTCTCCATGTACAACACTTTTAACCATTCATTCTCTTCAAGGTTGTACTCCTTTATGAACACTTCCCATCCAATCTCAAACTCTTCTGCCGTTAATGATCCGAAAACCAAATTACGAAATGATGGTGAAATTGATTGATAGGCACCGTATTTTCCAAATTTTTCTGGCACCTTCTTCATGATATGCCATATGCACCATCGATGACGAGTGTTCGGGAAAACCTCTTGTATAGCATTTTTCATTGCCATACACTGATCCGTAATTATCGCAGGAGGGGCACAACCTCCCATGCAATCCATCCATGTCTTAAACAACCACACAAATGAGTTCGTGTCTTCGTGAGCTATAAGCCCACATCCCAATAATACCGACTGGCCGTGATGATTAACCCCTACAAAACAAGCAAATGGAAATCCATATTTGTTCGTCACGTATGTTGTGTCAAAGGTCACAACATCACCAAATTCCTTGAAAGCGGCCCTACTTCTTGCATCAGCCCAAAACACATTTAAGAGCCGATGATTATCATCCACCTCAATATCAGAATAAAATTCCGAATTATCGGTTTTCATTTTCTTGAAATAACGTTGCATTGCCTCGGCGTCTCCTTCTGCGAGTTGTATCGAGCGCCGCCACTTATTCATGAAATTTCGAAGATCACTCTCTACAAATGGAAGGTTCTCATGTCCGCCCGCCTGAAGCTGCATTGATTCATAAGTCTTGCTCAATTTAATTCCCGCTAAATCATTCAATAGGAGTTGCCTTTTAGCACGTGCATCGAGAACCCGATTACTCTTATAAAACTTGTACTTTCCGGGACTAACCACATGATTGTGTTCCAAAAATGCATTATTCAACCTCCATTTTTCGTCAAGCTGCCTTGACAAATTGAGACGAGCTTCACAACCTGTTTTTGTTTGCGGACGTGGTCTGGCAGAATTTTTTACCTTACTCCTCGTCTGCCCACCGTGAGTACATGCAAACGTTACATGCCTCAACACTCCATGTTTATCTTTTCTGCTATTCATTCTCGCCACAGCAAATCCACGTTTTTTGGCATATTGCGCGTAATAATTAAATGCTTCATCATGCGTATCAAACAACATACCCTCCTTCGGTTCTTCGTCTCCATTAATTTTCAAAGAGTCGGTTATCTCCATTTCTGAAAAATTAAAAAAATCAAATAATTTATGAATTCAACCAGAAGAAAATAAAGAAAAAAAAAACAGACTATCTACATACCTACGGTATCATTTCCGTGCACTTCATCCTCATTAATTTGCAAAGAATCGGTTATGGCCATTTCTGCGAAATTTTAAATAATCAAATATTTTATCAGTTCGATCAACACACAATAAAACTATATTATTTAATTCAATTATAAACTCGTTCAGAAAAAACTGTGAAAAAAGATTAATTACCAACTTCTACGTTACAGAAAAAAAACAGAGTATTTGTTTACGTGTAGTGCAGCGAGAGAGAGAAGTACGGCGAGTAAGGAAGACTAGACGGCGGCGGCGGAGAGAGAGAGAAGGACGGCGAGTAATGAAGACTAGACGGCGGCGGCGGAGAGAGAGAGAGAAGGAGGTGAGGCGGCCTGGGGAGAAGGTGAGACCGTGAGAGGGAAAGAAATCGGCAACAGCGCCCCTGCCATGTTTAGTGTCCATGCGGGTCATATTTTCTTATTGGGTACGGGTATTAGTGGATTTTGGGTTAATTTTACACATGCTTCTGTTGCTGACATGGCAACAGCGCCCCTGCCACGTCAGCATGCGGGGTTGGTGCGTGGTAAAACGAGCGTGGTGTGTAACTTTATTGTGGGATACTATTCAAAATAATGATCGTTTTTGTTATGGATTGGCAATGAATTCCCATTGACATCAAAAAAATTAGACATCAATAATGAAAACGATCGTTTGTCGGATACTATTCAAAAAAATATATTTGGACTAAATTTTTTCATATTTTTAATATATATATATATATATATATATATATATATATATATATATATATATATATATATATATATATATATATATATATATATATATATATTATTTGAGTTTATGTTAGTTTAGTGACGTAGTGTATTTTGTTACTTAAATTATTTAAAACTTATTAAAAAAACTGTGATTTGTAATTTTGTTTAATTAATTTAAATATTAAATATAAAAAAATAAAAATTCGCCGAGGTCCGCCGAGATTCTCGATTAATCCCGATTAATCATCCTTGGCGCTTGATGGTCGTCTGCCGACCAGCGAGCGCCGAGCGATTTCTGGAACATTGTCCATTACCCATAATATCTCAGAACTTGACAAAAACCTTCCAAGAAAACTTGTTATCAATATTACAAGCAATTACACAAGAAAAACAAATGATTATTATATTTAACATAATACGGAATATATGGAAAGACCAATGTAAAACAGTCTTTCTTTCAAGGTACAAACCCGAATCCGGTACAATGTGCAGCCATGGCCAAACCAAACAACCTAATACTACAGCCACTAAACCAGGAAGACATACAACCATTGTTCTAAAAATGCTCAGGCGCCGGGAAAACGCCCAGGTTAGCCTAGTCGTTTCTGTCTAGGCGGAATTCCGCCTAGGCCCGCATAATTCCGCCCAGACCACTTAATTTTTTTTTTTTACAATCCATTTTCTTTCTTATTTCTATTTTTAGTAATTTTATTTTGTGATTTATTTGAATTTGTATTAATGTCATTTTGTAGATTTCATGTTATAATTTGTTTGGACGTTGTTTTAAATAAATTAATATGTAGATTTAATGTTATGTTTTGTTTGGACGTTGTTTTAAATAAATCAATATACATTATTTTTAGTATAAAAAATTATAGCACAAATTATAATATATAAAAATTAAAAAAATGACAAAAACTATGTAAAATTACAAATTCGTCTAGATCCGATTAATTTCCTCTAGGCGCTAGACGGTGTCCGTCCGCCCGACTAGCGCCTAACGATTTTTGTAACATTGCATACAACACACCCAAAAATTTAACATAACGTGTATGGTGGATGGATCGTGGACACAAAATGGGGAAGGGGGGACTGGATACATAATCAATAACAAAGATAAACTAATCCAGTATGGTGCACAACCTGTCAAATCCAGTAGCCCAATGGAAACGGAAGCAATAGCGATAATAAGGGGGGAAAAAGCTCTCAAGATATTAATTAGGGTACATAGAGGCTGAAATCTTATCTGACAATCTCTTATTGGTATCATATATTTTATATACAGATGACATAGAAGATGTAACGGACTGGAGAGCATACGAGACACTCATAAAATGCAAAAAAGAGATAGCAGAAGATAAAGCTGTAAAGATGATCTACGTTAGCAGAAGACAAAACATACATGCAGACCTCGTAGCTAAAGCAGCTAGAATTCACAAGACCCAGGTGCAAGGGAACACATACCCACTCCAAATACCATCAAGAACTGGGATAGGCTGAATCTTCTTTAATTTCTTAATTTTTTTATGAGAGAATATGTGAGGTTCTGTAAGATCATTGTTTAAAAAGTAAGTCCGTAAAACTCTCAGATTTTATGATTTATTTTGTGCCTACGGGCTTTCACTGGCAAAAAAAAAAAATGATATTTATGGCAATTGTATATTCTCTTTTTTTTGTGTGGAGAAAACCTATTTGTTATCCGATGCGAAGTGAGGTATCCTCTAGTTATTTTTTAATTCTCATATATCATTTTAATATCTAATTATTTATATGTCATTAAATGTATTAATATATTTTTGTGTTATTGTTATATTATTTTAATTGCAATACATTACACTAGTATTAAGATCATTTTTTAGTTATAATTTATGTTACTATTGCTGAGGTATTATATCATTTTTTTACTGATTATACCCTTGCGTGAAAATATTCCTACATGTCATTTTTAATGTTTTAGGTTAATATTTGTTTTTCTGATAAAATATTGTTTTCAATTTCATATTTCATGAAATATATTATTTTAATTACTAATGTGTGTTAATTTAATACTTCCAAATTTCCAATACACCAGTATGGAGAGTTCTGTCATACATTCTTTTTGCTTATTATATACTTATTTTCAAAGATATTTTGAGTAATTATAAATTAATGAGTATTCATGATAATTTTTCAAGTGTATTTATCAATTATTTGTGAGTTAAATAATAAATTTGAATTGTTCATGAAAAAATAAATATTAAATTTTTTTTTTTATGATACATCATTATAAATATCCAAAATATCCTTTAAAAAAAAATTATGATAGACCTCCAATAATATATAATATAATCAAACTTACAATTATGTATATATTTGCCATATGATAACATGAATATCAATGAACCATCATTTAACACATCTTTCCTTTCCCGAAAAAGGTAAACGATTTGGTCTACCGTTTTGAATGTATCGTTTCCCAAAAAACAAATTTTGTTTAACTTATTTATCCATTAAAAAACCGGTTAAATTTTATTTTCCTATAATACCCTTTAATGATTGGAAGGCCACGATTATATTCATCTAAAAAGAAACAAAAAATTTAGGTATAGGGAAGAATGACTCGAAACATAAATCTGATGAGTTGTCGAAGTACTATCTAAAAATGCTAAGAGCATGAATGTTGTGAAGATTCTCGAATATAAATTGATGAATTAGAAGTTAATATCAAGTATTCTACATCAAAAAATAATAATAAAGGAAATCAAGGAGACTTATGGGTGAATTAATATGATGCTATTACTAAATAATACTAAAAAAAATTAAACACGAGCAATGGTACATTGACAACAAAAATAGTATTTTGAATTGAACAAAAAAAATCATAAATTAGCATGAAAATTATATATCAGCAAAATCAGCATATTGACACGAAAATAAAATGTTGACATCAAAAAAGTATATTGACACGACGAAACAAGCTTATTGATGATTAGGACTAATTTAAAAAAAAAAAGCCTTAAATTAGGAGTAAGTTTACTGATGATTAGGAGTAATTTTAACGTTCTTTTTTAGTTACTGATGATATATTAGTACAGAAAATGATATATTGACATCATAGATGATATAACATTACTTGAACGTACATAGAGTCTATATACATTTCATACTAAGTATTATCGTTTTGTGGTAATATATTATTTTCAGTATAATATGTCTTTCTATGTTAATATTTCAGTATAATTTGCTCTTAGATATTTATGGTATAATATATAATATTCAGGGTTAATTGTTTTCAATGTCAATGCACATTTTAATATTTCATATATTTTGCGGTGCTAGTACTATTTGGTTTTTTCAATATATTATTTCCAACATTAGTATACTAATTTTAGGATCAATGCATTATTGATGATACTAATATATTATTTTCTGGAGTCATTATATCATTTGTAGTGTTAAACATCATTATTAATTCTAAAATGTTATGGTGAGTCGGTGACCAATGTTAAGTCAATATATCAACTTTATTAACAATACACTATCTGTAATGCTCGTTCTTACTGTAATCATTTTTAATGCCAACATCCAATTATATCATTTTAGGCGTTGTTATACTATTTTCGATATTAATATATATTTTTCAACATTACATATATTGTTTTTAGAATTAACATATCATTGGTTATAGCAATATTTTTTTTGTGTCATTATACTATTTTTTTAGTGTTATACATTATTTTTAATGTTGACATATAGTTAGTGTTAAGTCGATTACTATTTATAATGCTTGTGTATCTTTGTTAGTGTTAATTGGTTGAAAATAGTTCACTGTAGTACCGCTATAGCGCGATATAGTGTTGTTTGGATGCTAAACGTTGCACGTTGCAATTTTATTTCGTTTTTAAACTCTCAATGAGTTTTTTGAATTGGACACATGAAAAAATAGTAAAGTATTTACAAAAATAACTAAAAAATAACTAAAAGAATGATTCATTTAACGTTACTTGCTATATTTATTTTAATCTATCATTTTTATTGCATACATACAATTTTGGGGGTTAATATAATATTTTTGTGAAAATATTGTTTACAATATAAATAAATCAGTTTCACGTCAAATAATATTTTAGTGCTAATATACATGGTAATATTAGTATATAATTTAGATGCTAGTATATTATTTTGGTATTAATTAATATATTAATATATCAGTTTCAAAATTACTAATCTAATTTTAAGGTCAATACATGATTGATGATATGAAAATATATTATATATTTTTGCAACGAATATATTTTCATATATATTAAACATGCGCAAAAATTCTTTCCCCCACTTTCTATGAATTACTAAATTAATAAAAAAATGAATGTAATATTAAAATGGAAACTTAACATATATCTACCAAAATGTAAATAAACAAAAAAAGATCAAAATATAAAATAAGAAAAAGAAGGACCAAAATATAAAAAATGACCAAAATGTAAATATAAAAGGACCAAAATTTAAATAAACAAAAAAAAAACCAAAATATCAAAGAGGTGACGTAGCTTCATGTATGATCAAGAATTTTGTTTACTTTATATATAAGTATAATTAGGCAAATATTAAATAATTAATATAGAAAATAAAATGAATGGAGATTCTTTCTTTCATTGTCGTTTTCCTCTTGCATTATATATTCATGGACATTTTATCCTTTTATGTTCTTGTTTTTATTTGTAATATTATTCTATAAAAAAACTGAATTGACACTCTCGCAATCCCTCACGTATCGAAGTAGGCGCTTGTCAGAAAATGAGGTAGTATAATTATTACAAAGAGGGGCGCGTCTCCCAACTATTTCTATAAAATGACTATAATTATTACTTCGTTCCTTGACATTCTCAAACAAATTATGGAGATATAAACACTAAAATATGTCTGATAATTTCTTATTACTAGGATTATAAAAAAAGAATTACAATTTCAGCAAAAAATAAAGAAAAAGAAAACTAAGGGAAAGTCGAATGGCGCCTTTAACCCGAATTTCAACATGTTATTATGAATTGACAGAGGCGCCAATGTAATACAATTCGCGAGGATATTCATGGCTTTTTGGGAAGTCGAATGGGGCTTGAAAGTTGTAAAACAGAGACAAACTATATTGCAAGCGATATTTGAATTGTCGAGAAATTAGAAAAAAAAAAAGAATGAGAGTTTGTATTCACATCATTCCGACGAATTTCATGATTGAGCATGCTGAATCTGGAAAAAAAGTATAAAAAATAGTTTTAAAATATCTAAATATGAAAATATGAAATATTTACATAATGAAAAGACCATTGTAAATCCTAAATCTTGCAACGAATATATTTTCATATATATATATATATATATATATATATTAAACATGCGCAAAAATTCTTTCCCCCGCTTTCTATGAATTACTAAAATAATCAAAAAATGAAAGTAATATTAAAATGGAAACTTAACATATATCTACGCACAGTAAAATAGTAAAATAGTATTAGTATATACACCCATTTTTTGAAGGGTAAAGTAGTAATTTTGCGGTTCCATCTTTCAGCTCTCTTCATTTACCTACGATTTCTATCCCCTTCTCTTTCGTAAATCCTAAATCTTGCTGTCATTCTTTCTCATCTCGTTCCAAAGAAGATCACTGCCATTTTGCTCATCTTGTCGATAAGGCGGAATGAAGCATTCGGAAGGGGAAGTTGAACAAGGCGGAGGAGTACTACACTCGAGGAATCCTCTCGATATCCTCCAAACAAGCTCCTGGAAGGTCGATCGATCAGGGCTGATACTGTGCTACGGTTATTTGTTTTTCTAGTTGGTTTTTATTGCTCTTTTTCAATGTTTAATTTGTGGTTTTTTTGATTGAAGATGATTTGAGTTTGTGGATAAAGCGACATAGCATTTAAAGAAAAAATCATCTGATGAAGAATGAAGTAATTACCAAAGCTTTGGTAACAGGTATCGATTGGGATCATTTGATGAAGATGAAATCCATGGCACTCTTACTGGTATGATACTCGAAAAATAAAACTATTTTCAGTCCTACAATATGTATCTATTGTTATACATTTGTTTTATTTAATAGATAACTTAGGAGGTTGAATTATGCGAACAAAGTTTGGAATTGGTCCAAAAGAATTCGAATTTAGAAACGAATGCAATATTTGGAGGTGGGGTTTAGTTTCCAGACCTCGAGGCACTCGATTTGCTCAAAAAACACGAGGAAATACAACCAATCACAAACGGGCAAACTTTTGAATTGGTTATAAGTTTCTTAATCAGTTGATTTTAATTTCTGTAAAAAAATAAAATAAATCATTTTCAGTAGTTACTGGGAAGCCGTGTAGCCATCTGCTTCGGAAACCGTGCAGCCGCATACCAAATCCTCCAAGGGTATTTCCGTCTATTCCTCTTGTAATTGAACCTTCCTGAATCGTTCTATACATTTGAACGACTTCTATGACAGAGCATAGTCGAGTTTGTTTTGGACGGTCTGGAATTCATGGGTGGGGTTTTTATACAAGAAGGAGAAATGATACTTTTTTGCGTTTTAGTCCTTCAAAAATTATTTATTTAATATTTTATAAAAAAATAGTTGTTGGAGTATAGAGGAGAGCAGAGGCTCAGTATCAACGAGAGAAGAAAGGTTGTTATGTGAGTATTTATTTATATTGCATTAAAATAGAATATTGATCAATTTTATAATTTTATAATTTTATAAATTGTATTATATCTTATTCTTATATATATTATACAATGACACTAATGTAAAGTATTATTATTTCATTTAAAAAAATGAGATTTATTGTTATCATAATGTAAAATAATTGTAAAATATATGAATAATCATATATAGATTAATTCAAATAATTTTATTTTAAGATTTTATTATTAATATTATCATACACATGTATAATTTGTATTACAATAAAAAAAAACATAATTTACATTTTCGTCGCGTAACGCGAGTATTCTCCTAGTTCTATTTCAAAGCCAAATACTCTCTGGGTAGCCGTAGGGTAGGAAAGAGAATAATAACAGAAGATATTTAACCAGGGAAAACAAGACAAGTATTGGCATGACTCATTGCAAATACATGGACTGTATCACTATGACCACAACGAGGATTAGCTAAAGAAATAATTGCACATAGATGTTTATACTCGATTGAAAAATCACATCAAACTAAGGTTTAATGTCTTCGTTATAACATAATTTGGTCAATTTAGACAAAATTTAACAATTGGTATTTTCATTTCACTAGTAATTCACAAATAAGTCAATACCAAGTCACTATCACTATGTATTAAAATTACGCTTAAAGTTTTTACTTCGTAAATCTACCGGGCTCAAAGATATACATGAGTGAAAAAATTTACATGAAAAAAAAACAAGACAAAACACATAGACGGTGAAAATTGAAATGAAAACATACAAACAGGTAGCTAGATCAATTCGCGAGAAAGTTTATTTCTTCCCTTGAAAATCTCGTCCAGAAATTTAGACCCCGATGATTAAACTAACAAGAGGAGTCTTTGCTTCGGAAAGACCAACTTCTAAATTCTAATTAGGTTTGACGGAAGAGTTAACATACCATTTATTTTGATCTCTGAAAGAATTGATCGTCATTAAATCGTAAGGATATAAATATGTTTGGACACACTTTCTGCCCAACTGACCTTGGTCATCCCCTGTCAAGTATCTAGACTACGCTAAATATTTTTTATTACTTCAAGAAATTATCATGATATTTGCAAACAATCGTTTTAATTAATATAATAGTAGTCCACATATATTTAATACATTTAATACATGATTTTACATGTAATTTAATAAAGGAGCAATTTCAGATATGTTCCTGTAAAAATTTTAAATATCAAATTTGTCCTTCTAAAATTGCTAATATCATAAATATTCTTTAAAATAAAAAAAAACAAATTTGTCCCTCTAAAATTGCTAATATCATAAATGTTTTTTATAACATACGGATTCGAATCCGGTTCCGAAAAAATACTCGAATCCGATCCCGACACCAAAATCGAATATCGGATCCGGTTCCAATTTCAAAAACGTGTAACCATAATATTCATATCTGGATTTTTTATAATTTCAGATATTTTTTCGGATACGATTCGACCAATACCCATATCATTGACATCCCTTGGTTTAGGATAAACTAAATCCACGGAACCGTGGCTAGTATGACCAAATAATTATTTTTCATGCCATTCTTATATAAGTCCCAGATCGAACAACTTGGCAATTTCGTGCAAGATGAATTAAGATACCATCTTTTTTCAAATTTGTCAGAAAAATATATTTGATTCTTTTGTTCTCTGTGGAAAATATTTGTTTTTTTTTTGAGGAAATATTGTTGTTTTTTTAAGGAGAAATTCTTGTATCAAATTGATGTAATCTGTCCTAAAAATTGATGTAATCTGTTTTTTAACGAGGAATTCTTATATCCTACAAAAACAAAAAATATCGAATTTGTCCTTGAAAAATATAGAATGGCATGAAAAATATCAAAACTATCCCTCGAAAACTTGACTCATATCAAATTGATGTAATCTGTAAAACTCAACAGAAAAATATAGAATTACCAATGTTTTAAATAGCGTGCAGCGGCATGCAGCGTTTTGACGTTTAATTTAGCGTTTAGCGTTAGCGGGCGATATAGCGCCGCTTCACCATCACAGTGGATTTTTGATCGAAATTATTATTTTTATAATACTACAATACAAATATAAATATAAATTAGCGGTCCAATATTATAAATAAAATTATGTTGAATGCATATTTATATCAACCTCGCAAACTAACATAAATTAAAATTCATCTCTAAGAAAAATATATTATTATTATTATTATTATTATTACTTTTGTTTTTCTTTTTATTATTGTAATTATTGTAATTATAATAAGGCTATTAATAGTTGTTGTTGATGTTGTTATTATCTTATTTTTCCTATAATAATAATAATAATTATTATTACTATTATTATTACTATTATTATTATTATTTTTATTATTATTATTATTATTATTATTTGTATCGTTGTCATTATTATTATTATTATTAAATAACAATAATTATTATTTTATACTAATAATATTAATTATTATTATTATTGTTATTATTATTTAGTACCAATAATAATAATAACAATAATTATTATAATAATAATTATTATTAATATTATTACTATTATTTAATAACAATTATTATTATTGTGTAATTATAATAGTGATTATTATTTAATAACAACAACAACAACAACAACAACAACAATAATAATAATCATCATCATCATCACGCTATAGCGCCGCTACGGACGCTATAATTGAACGCTTCAACGCTATAGCGGTCCGCTATAGCATTGCAGCGGAACAAAACGCTACAGTGCTATATTCCGAAGCGATGCAGCGTTTGCCTCCCAAAACCCGCTATAGCGCGCTATAGCGGCGCTATTTAAAACACTGAGAATTACTAATTTACCCCCAAACTTTATCATCATAAGTTCGTAACCTAAACCCTCTTCTGGCAATGGGGAGCTCCATCACACAATGTCCTCCTCCATGGCTGGCGAGCTCATGGAGAACAGTACCTGGCAAAGCTCTTCCGAACCAGGCCATGGCAAAGAAGAGCTGGCGACTCGACTCTGTCACTCACGGTGAACACGAAGCTCTTCTGAACTTCGACAAATAGAACCAGTCTCCATGGGAGGCTCTCCAACGCGATTACAATAGGTATTCTCTCTTGAATCAATTTCATAATTATTTGCTCTATCATTATCAATTCCTTATCTCCCTTTACATGCCCTAAATCAAATGACTGGATTTAGTTCACTTATACTGAATTTGACTTAGTTGAGGTTTAATTAATCTAGAATTAGATTGTTCAATTAGACTTAATTTGGATGGATTAACTTCATACTTCATTAGATTAAATAAGATTTAGGCATAGCATAGTCAATTATACCTTAATTAAGTTCATTTAGAGTAAATCACACATGATAAAAGAACCCTAAAGACTGAAAATAAGAAAAAGGGCTAGGTATTAGTACCTACTAATCAGTATCCGCCAAACTCAAATAAGAAATTTTTCCCCAAATTCAAAACTACTAAATCAAATTTAACTAAATTTCAACAAAATTTCAGGACAATTTTATGAACACGAAGTCGTACCGAGGGTGAAAACCGAAGACCAGGACTCGTTCGAAGGGGATTTCTCTCAACTCAAACCCTACTACACTGACACGAGGTATACTATTTTGCAACCCTTTTATACCATTTCAAAACCCTACGATCCTAGGACTAAATCTTCTGAGTGGTGCAAAATCGAATCACAGAGTTTCACAACAAGTTCGAATTGCTCTCGTTAAACGCACTCAAATCCTTGCATTAAACACGCGGTCGAATTGGAGCAGAGTTTCATAGAAGGGGCTTATAATAGGGTTTTGACGCCAGACAAGCTGTCCCACACGAGACTTGCGTTTATTTCATGGACCTCCTCGCAAAAACAGCCAGGTCCGTAATATAATATTACATTCGGGTTTTTGTGCAAATAAGTAAATTAATTTTGGATTTTTTTGTTTTGTTTTTGTTTTATTAGGGATGGAATAGCACGGTGTCGAAGAAAGCATATGCTTATTTATTTGAATGTTAACGATGCGAAGAAAATGCTCGTGTTTTTATTGCGTGGTGAATTGCTTATGTGGCGTTATGCCATTGGTTATTTTTTTTGTTTGGAATTGAATTTGGAGTATTGTAATTTAATTGTTTTTGATATTTTATTTTTTCTATTTTGTACATTGTTTATGTAATGGTGATACCATTTTTAATTTTAGCTCAATTTCATTAATCTCATTATATCATGAATAAAAATATTTGTCTTTTCAATTCTTTTGGAAGTATTTTTGTAAGATTCAAAGGATAAAATTAAATGATGAATTTGTATGATGATCTTGCTAGAAAAATTAAATGGATAATTTTCTATGATAATCTGGTACAAAAAATTAAGTTAAAAGCTAAAAAGATTTGTCTTTTCTAGCCTCGTGTAACGACTTCTCGTGCTGTGTTTTTTTAAAATACTGCAAAAAGGCACAATATTTTTTGGAGAATTTGTAAATCTAAAAAAAATATATATAAATTATTAAGAGAATTATATGTGTCATTGGATTTTGTCATTTTTATTTGAGAATTTTTTTGAGATATCTTTTAAATCAGTAGAAGTCAATTTGTTTTTTCATCTATTGTTATAAAAAAATAAATAATATTCAGATAGGTAGGATTATTCATATATGTTGTGTTGTTTCTAAAAATAGTAAATATAATTAGCTAACATGATTAAATTCCTAACGGTCATAAAATATTCAAAGATTCTAATCTTAACGTTAAGAAAATCTTGCAAAATCTAATCTTAACGTTAATATTTGCTTGATATGAAATGAACTCGGTCTGTGTTTAATGACAGCACCTGAGCATTGACATTCAGATATGGTGTATATCTAAGTTCATATACCGAGTTTAGGGAGTAATATCTGAGCACAGATGCCCTTTCTTCTCTATATACGCCTCCGTCTTCCTCTCACAAACAAATCCCCTTTCTTCTCTCTTCTCTCTTCTCTCCTCTCCCACAAAATTTATCCTCTCCTCTCTCTCAGAAATTAAACCATCCAGAAATTAAACCCTCGCAACCAACACCAAAATCTCTTTCGTAGTTTGTTCGATCAGAGTCGAGAAAGGAAATATGAACTCGAGAAGAGCGTTTTCTTCTAAACTTGTGGACTGAGACCTCTACAATGGATGAATTCCCTGTTTGACGTGAGATTCGTTGCTTGACTGACACGAGCACGTAAGAGTTTCTCCTCCATTTTTGTATTTTGTCAGAAATAGTTGTTTTTCTTTTTTGAGTACCCCCAAATCCAGCAAGTAAATGGGTGGGTTTGCTTTATGTTCTCTTTCCTTTGATCTTGATTTGATTATTGAAAAAACCTTCACGGATTATCGATTTTGATTGCTCCTGTTTTTGATGAGTACATACTTTAAAAGTATCCTGATGAGACCCCATTTTCATTATTTCTTCTCTTTATATTACAGTTTTGCATCATTTCATCTTTTTTTAAATGCTGATATTTCTTTTTTCAGATTTATGATGAATACTGTACTGGTCAATTCTGTTAAACCAGTTCAAATCGAGATTTATTTAGCACTGGACGAATTATACTCTAAAATCTGAAGTCAACGGAGCAACAACAAATCACGAACCAACGACACAGAAACTCCGAACAATGCAATCAAAATTTGATCCCTGTCTAAACAATAGCAAGACGAGAACGGTAATTTTCAGTTTTATATCCCTTCCTAAATATTCCAACGACACAGAAATCTAATTTATTATAATACAATTTTGCATTTTCTTCTTTTTTAAATGCTAATTCGTTCTTTTTTAAATCGATAAGGTCCAAAACAAAACCAATTAAATTATTTGTTTATTTTTCTGCAAAATATTAATTAACTATCATTATTTTCAGTGCAGGAGAATCGAGTCTGTATGATAAGAAAGGAAGTGGATTACTGCACGAAATGGCGCCTCCATACAATCTCGATGACTTTCTTTGGGTTTGGTTAGGAAGTGGATTATTTGTGTACAAGGTAATTTTCAAAATTATTCGTTAATAATCTAATAATTTCTGTTCATTATTCAATCTAATTTATTTTCACTCGATGTGCAGAGATTGCGAAATCAAATCGATGATTAGTACAAGACATAAATCTGCAACATCTTCAAACTCTGGAAAAAACAAATTATGTATATGTTGCTAATGTGCTTGTATTTGTGTCTTTTTGTGTGCATGTTTGTAAGTCTTTTTTGTGTATGTGTGGTGTGTGTGTGTGTGTATAATGTATAGGTGCGAGTCCTGTATGTGTCCTGAATGTGGGTGTGTGTCATGTATGTGTGTGTGTGCGCGCGCGCTTCGGTCCAAGTGGGCGGGTAAGGCCCAAGGGGGGACGGGTTCGGCCCGAGTGGGGCCGGGCCAGGGGGTGGTCGGGCCCATGCGGGGCCCGGTCCGGGAGGTCGGGCCCACGAGGGGCCCGGCCGGGGGGGGGGGGGGGGGGGGGGGGGGGGGGGGGGGGGGGGAGGGGTGGGTTCGGGGCCACGGGGGGTCTGGAGGGGGCGGGTCCGGGCCCTCGACCCGGCAACCCCCTCCCCCCGGGGCGGGTCCGGGCCCTCGACCCGGCAACCCCCCTCCCCCCGGGGCGGGTCCGGGTCCTCGACCCGGCACCCCCCTCCCCCCCGGGGCGGGTCCTCGACCCGGCACCCCCCCCCCCCCCCGGACGGGTCCGGGTCCTCGACCCCCCCTCCCCCCGGGCGGGTCCGGGTCCTCCACCCGGCACCCCCCTCCCCCCGGGCGGGTCGAGGGGGTCCGGGTCCTCGACCCGGCACCCCCCCCTCCCCCCGGGGCGGGTCCGGGTCCTCGACCCGGCACCCCTCCTCCCCCCGGGGCGGGTCCGGGTCCTCGACCCGGCACCCCCCCTCCCCCCGGGGGCGGGTCCGGGTCCTCGACCCGGCAACCCTGCTCCCCCGGGGCCGGCCACCTGCAAAACAAACAATCACAAAACATATACATACATACCAGATTACACACACACAAACACACATATTACATATTCACTGACACACATATACAAACACAATTCGCACCAGCACACACAGAGAGACAAACAAGATGCGTTTTGATAGTCGATAACTTCATGCGATAAGGGCTGGTTTCCTACATAAAAAAAATTAAACAAATTAAAACCTTGTAGAAACTCAATTAATTTATAATAATGTCAATAATAAAGAACTTACGGAGCAACCTCGTGTTCTATCAAATTAACTCTGAAATTGAATCGATTTTGCCGAGTCCCTCTTCGAATAACATCACAAAAATATACATCTTCGTACTGCATAGCTGCTACAGTCAAGGACAATATCTCACAGGTTGCTCGGCAAGATCATGTTCTATCAAATTGACTTTCTGAATCGATTTTGCGAGTCCCTTTTCTAAAATTCAGCTGGCACAATTTCTAAAATTTAACACAGAAAAATTATTGGGATTTGAGAAAAAGCCAACATAATATCAAAATTAAAAAAAAAACATTATGTGTTCTTTTGCAGGGGTTTTTATTGCAATTCCAGCAAATTGAAAGGGACCTTTTTAAAAAGATTATAGAACAACATAAATAAAAAGGACTTCAAGACTAAATATCGAATCAGTATCATTAATGAATATTAGAGGATTAGAATGTAATTAAAATAACTTACAAGGTTTGGAGATTATGCTTTTGAAACACTAGTGTTTTTCTTTAGTAATTTCTCCATATACAAAGCAAAGATCGATTCAGTTTAGGAATATTCGAGCTTCTGAATTCCGGGAGAAATTGCAACTCTTGAAATCAAATCATCTGAGTCTTTCTTCTATTCACCTTATAAAAAAGACGATCCGTTCATAAAAGTCAGAAAGTATTGAATAGAAGGAGAAATAGCAAAAAAGTCCTTCATTGAATGTAAAATTGAACGAAAAAGAGAAAACCTCTCCAAGAACGGGGTTTGAACGGTAAGGCAGCAAGCCACCACGTCGTAAGCAATGGTGTTTTCTTCTTTGAATAGAAGGAGAAATATCATATCTGTTTCGCTTCCTTGTTCACAAGTACCATTCTTCTGACTCGGAGATACTTCTTCGTGAAGTAGCAGTCAAAGGAATTTCGGTTCTTCTTCACGTACTAGCAATGGAAGAGCAATGGAAGGAATTTCATTCTAAGAGAGAGAGAGAGAATGCGAGAATGAAAGAGGAGGTAATTTCATTCTGTGAGAGAGAGAGAAAGAGAGAATGGGAGAGGAGGTAACAGGGGAAGAATATAAGGACAAGGGGGGTAGAATCCCAACGTTCGGATTTGACAGTCTGGAAATGACCGTTGGGATCTAGTATGGACTTTATCTTATGATTATCTGTGTTGTTAACTTGAATTGTAGTGTTATACTTATAAATTATAATACCTCTTAAACGGCCTGATAAGAAGTTTCAAATAATCTACAAGACTTCTTAAGTCAGATAAAGAACTTCAGGATTTTTAAAAGTTCGGGGTTATTAGTGTAAAATGGCACCATGAATGCATTAGCAAAGTATATTAAATATAATTCGTAATTTTTGAGTATTATTCTGACTACTCAATTCCATCGAATTTACGTTTGAAAAAATATGGATATATTACACTCTCATACACAAAATATGCACATATTATAAATTTCTAGTGGAGAATACAATTTGTAACATAGTAACATGTTTTGTCGAAACAACACAATACAAACATCTCTACTGCTAACAAGATTATTATTTTTCATTAATGAAATATGAAAATTAATTACATTAAAACCTTTGAATCTACAAGAACGGAAGCCTATAGAGAAATTATACTCTCTATTTTTTGAAAAAAAAGAAAAGAGAATATTCATAAGGATACCAAAAGAAGACTTGGTTTTGGGTTGTGGTTCAACGGGTAATTTGAGATTTTTAAATGTAAATCTGTGAATTATTTAAATATTATTTTAATATCTGATTGTTAATATTAAATTAGTTAGAAGTTTGTAATCAATTTTATGATACTGAAGTTTAAATAGTTTGAAGATAATATTGAAGTCTGATGAAATCAAATTGAATATTCAATCTGAGATAACAATTCAATATTTAATCATTTAAGTTGGTATCATTTGTACCAAGAATAATCTATATAAAACTCAGAAATATATAGACATTTTATCAAATCACAAAGCAAGACACATCAAATCAAATATTTTCTTTTTAAAACTAATGGATCATGTATGGAATTGAACTTTGGTTTATGAAAAATCAATAAAAATTATTGATTATTTTGTTTGTATTTGGTTATATGGGCTTCTACATACTACAAAAATTATTTGCATCATAATTTATTTTTATAAATCAGGAAATATGTAACTATTTTCTTACAAAATGAAACACGGGTTAAATTTCAAGCAAAATGAAGCACGTACTAAATTATTTACATTTCCTAATTAGTATCCCTTTTTATCTTCACCCAATATGAAATATGAAATTGGGCTTTTTCCTTTATTTTTATCCTATCCATCGTGATGATACAACCCAAAAAATAAAGGAAATGTAACGCACCTATAGTTCCGTTGTAACGGACTTACCAGAATTTCCACTCAAATAGATCAATACAAGTACGTTGTAACGGAGATAGTAGTCCGTTGTAACGGATTAACCAATCCGTTGTAACGCTGCTGCTGTCCGTTATAACGGACTTCCACTTTCGTTGTAACGGAATTTACTCCGTTGTAACGCACCTTCGTATCAACCCTTTCGTTAACAACTGCCCTAACCTCCGTTGTAACGGACTGTATGTCCGTTGTAACGGACTATCTTCTGTGATTCTTCTTTGCTATTTCTTGTCTAATTTTGATTAAATCTTTGACGCAATTGCTCCCCATGGAACGAATCTATACATTTACCACCGTACAAACATAGATTACAGATTTTGTTGATTGTTCGGGTTTTAACACAACGACATATTAAAACACGCCAAAAACCCGTTCATCACAAAACTCATTGGTTACCATAGAGGATGCAAACTCTTTACCAAACACAAATCTGCAAATTCTTAGAAGAAGTGAAAGATTGAAAAATAAAAAAGGAGATCAAATGATAAATTACCAGGAAATTCAACATGGATTCGCAAAGGATAAATATAAAGCTAAAAGAGGGACTAAATTGAAATTAGGCAAAGAAAAATTATATTTAGAAGAGAAAGACATATATGATGTACTGGAATCAGTAGGGATTATGGTCAGTCAAGATATGATTGACATAATCAAAACCCTAGGAAGGAAAGAAGATGAGCTAAAAATACCAGAGGAACTATTGTTAATAGAAGGACTAAGTCCATTAGAGGAGAATTCTGTTAATCAAAATGAAGCATAAATCATTAAAAATCTTATGTTGGAATGTTAGGGGGCTAAATGCTAAGAAAAAAAGATTGCAAATTAGAGATAATATAATTGAAATTCATCCAGATATTTGTTGTTTGCAAGAAACTAAATTGGATGTATATAATTCACAACTAAATAAGGAAATTGTTGGTAATCAGCTAGATGGATTTGAAACCCTAAATGCAATAGGTACCTCAGGGGGGATTGTATTAAATTGGAATAAAAGTTTATTTGAATTATTATCAGTGGATAAAAGGGTATATTCACCGAGTGTTAACTTAAAATGCAAATGGGATAATAATAAAATAAGATTAACTGGAGTATATGGTCCTCAATTAATTAAGAAAAGGAGTGTTTTCTTGCTGAATTAAAAGATTTGGATAGGAATATAGATGTTCCTTGGTTGATCATGGGTGATTTTAACATGGTAACCAGTATTTCAGAAAGAAAGCATGGAGAGAATAGACATTGGGAAGGAATCCATTTGTTTAATTCTTTTATAGATGATCTTAACCTAATAAACTTGCCTCTCCAAGGAAGGGAGTACACATAGTCAAATAGTACTACTATGGCTAGGCTTGATAGATTCTTATTCAATCTATCATGGTCCCAACTATTTCCAAATTCTTCCCAAAATGCCCTTCCTAACCTAAGCTCAGATCATTGCCCTATCCTATTAAAATCCACAGCCTCTTTCCCTATCTTTCAAGGGTTTAGATATGAGAAAGCATGGCTGAATATTGAGGAAGCTAATGAAATTATTGAAAATCATCTCAAATCATCTAAGGCAGGGACTTTTAAGGAATTTTATCATAAAATAATCAGCTTGGGGATAAAATTAAGAAGATGGAGCAATAACAGAAGAAAAAGCCTCAATATCCAGTCAGAAAATTGTAAATACATGATTGAATGGATGGATATAAAGGAAGAACAGCATGAGCTTTCACAGTTAGAGAAATGGCTGAAAAATATAATCAAGAGGAGGTATGAAGATATCATACAAGAGAAGTATGATCATCAGCAAATTAGGGCAAAAAATAGGTGAATAAAAGAGGGAGATGCAAATACTAAATTTTTCCATAAATATGCCACTATAAAGAAGAACAAGCTTACGATAGCTACACTCTTCGATCCAAATTCCAATTCAGATGTATCTGGTCATAGGCCTAAGGCAAAGGTGTTGTTTGAGTATTATAAAACCCTAATTGGTACAGATTCAGAAGTGAATTTGAGTAATCCAATAATAAATGTGGCAAGTATATACTCATCGCAAAGGCATATACTGCAAGATTTGGATCAGCCAATTCAGATGGAGGAATTAGATCAAGTCATTAAGAAATGGAAAAATGGAAAATCTCCTGGTCCAGATGGACTAAACAGTAATTTTTTAAAAAAATTTGGCCTTTGACGAAAGAGGAAATTTATGACCTAATTAATACTCAAGATGTGAATGCAGATTTAGGGGGATTTGAAATTTCCTATTTAGCTTTATTGCCAAAAAAGAAAAATGCTTTATTGGCCAAAGATTTTAGGCCAATAAGCTTAATTTCTGGAGTTAAAAAAATAATTTCAAAAACATTGGCGAATAGATTGAAGAAAGTAATAAATGAAATGATCCTCCCCAATCAGCCAGGTTTTTTGCAAAATAGAGAAATGGTTAACAGTTTTATTTTTGCCCTTTCGTTGGTAACTCGTAAGATGGATTGTTGATCTTGACCACTTCACCTTAGCACATTGTCCCATGATACAAGGTTCGATTTGATTTTGTTTATAATCTAATGTTTAATGAAATGACTATTTTATTTATTTATTTCCTAACGGTAGCACAATAAGGTATTACTTACCTTTATTTTTGTATTGATGGATAGATATGAAATAAGAAATTAACGGATATTATATGATATAATTTTATTTTTATTTGTTTATCTTATTTTTAATTTCTTTTCATCAAAGTAGCGGTGAACACGTGTACTCGTGAAATACAACCTTTATTTTTGTATTGATGGATAGATATGAAATAAGAAATTAACGGATATTATATGATATAATTTTATTTTTATTTGTTTATCTTATTTTTAATTTCTTTTCATCAAAGTAGCGGTGAACACGTGTACTCGTGAAATACAACCTTTATTTTTGTATTGATGGATAGATATGAAATAAGAAATTAACAGATATTATATGATATAATTTTATTTTTATTTGTTTATCTTATTTTTAATTTCTTTTCATCAAAGTACTCGTGAAATTGAAAAACCCACCAAAAGTCCAAACTACTTTTGACAAGTGAACACAAAGCCCAATGAATGTACCAATTACCAATGTTTATTATGCATGCATCACAATTTAAATTATTTTTGTTTGTTTGGGCTGTGATAAGGCTTAGTTAATCTGTTATATAGAATTTAGCTAGTCTTGAAAAATGAGTGAAATATATGCAACGTGAATTGTAAAAATATTTTTATTATGAAGAAATGCATACACATTTTGGAAAAGGAACGATAAAATTCTCCCCAAACATTTCAAATTTTTTTTCCTTAATTTGAATTTTGAAGTAAAGGGACTTAAAAATGATTTCAGAAACCTGTGAGATTATTTGCCCAATTTTAATTTTCCTTTCTACGACACCGGCCGAGGATTAAACTAGGAGTTCTATTTTTTTTGGGTAAAACTCAAGGATAATATTATCAATTAATAATAGACGAATATAAAAAATTTATCGTACAAACAAAATAAAACTAATTAAAAATATCAAATTTTTTTTTAATAGAGTCTATAATAAAATTCTTCTAAAATTGTTATCTTGATTGATTATGTCTCTCCCTTCTCTAGTTAGTTGTGCATAATCTAATATTTTAAATAGTTTTTAATCCAATTTTAAATACGTGGTTTGCAACAATTTATTTGTGGAGTTATTTTAGAAGAACACCTACAATAAGAGACGGCGCAGTATGTTGGCCCAAGAGGCCAATGTTAATTTTTGTAAATGCCACAATTTATTTTTGATAATGTAATGGATATAAGTCCAAGTTTTTTTTTTACCCAAATAAACTCTTTCAAGAGAAAAGAGAAAGATGAGAGAAACCTTGAACTCACGACTGGACACAATTGGACCCCGCCAAAGCATTGACGAGGACCCACCAAGCAGAGAAACCTTTAATTTTGTTCAATTTCTGACCAATTTAAAATTTCGACGTAATTTATAGTTTTTAGCTCGATTTCGTCTACGGCCTCCGAAAATGCCAGGCCGCCCCTGCCTAAAATCCATTAACATGCAAATTAGTTTAGAAATGACACATGATAAAAAAGATTTTGCAACTTGACCAAATACAAACAACAAAATATCATGCACAAAAAAGAAAGGGGGGAGAGAGACAAATGTTCTCGATCATATATTAATACAAAGTATAATTTTTGAAAAAGATAGACGATAAAAAAAATTAGTCTATCATATAACTCCATATATATATAGAGTTATAAGACAAAATATATGACAAAATCATGCATTTAAATTTTGATAATTGATACTTATGTATTGTAAGCTCTTAACATATATAATTATAGCATGTAAAAACTGCATACGTTGTTCCGAAGCGAAGCGAGGTACTCACTAGTATACGTTAAAACTAAATTTTAACATCATATAATAATGTTTCTAGGCTCGGAAAAATCATGCATTTAAATTTTGGTGACAATGTTGGTACTTGGTGTATGTAGCTAACGGGGTTAAAAGTTTGTAGTTTGTGATTCATGTTGCTCCGGATGCTAGAGGATTTAGAGTTATTTCTATAATTGTGTGACGATTAGGGTTGTGGTTCAACGTGTGGCATGAAATTTTTAAACGTAAATTTGTGAATTATTTAAATGTTATTTTATTATCTGATTGTTAATATTAAATTAGTTAGAAGTTTGTAGTTTGTTTTGTAATCATTTTTATGATACTGGAGGCAGTGTTCTAAATATCACTGATATGGACCAGTATGTCGGTTTCATATCTCTAATCAGTGTCCCTCGTTATGATATGCCCCATATCGGTTGAGTAAATCGGTCGACCGATACATGGGCCGATATGGACCGATATTGACCGATATTGGACCGGTTTGAACCGATTTAGATTTAAAACATAATTTATGTTGAATATTATTTTGAGCTGGCACATCTTTTAATAATATTTTCATGAATATCTAGAATAATTTTTATTTGTTTTTTGGGGGAGGTAGATTCATACAAGAAAAATAGATTGGAGTTCGCACGATTAAGCCATTTAGTGTACATTCAATTCAATTCCACGTTACTTAGCAAGAAAAAGAAAATCGAAGATGTGCTTATTGCTTCGGACAGTACAAACAACACGGCTCAACATTGGTTATTTAGCGGAATTGATGAGAATTACAACATGGCTAATGAAGATACAAGAGATGTTGATAATGAAGAGTTCAATTCGAGTAACTCGGATGAAGAGGTGGTCGGAGATGAAATCGATATTGATCCGGACGAGGTTAGACTTTCATTGGGGACATCCGCATCTACACCGATGATTAATGAACACAATTTCGTGATTTAGTTTATTGTATTATTTATCAATTTTACCTTATAATGTTAAATGTATTTTTTGTTTAACTTGAAATTTATGTTTTATTGTTTTATTGTTGAATATTAATCATGTAACATTTAAATTATTTTGAAAAATTAATATAATTAATTTAATATATTAATATTAAAAAGTACATAACCGCTATATTTTCCGCTATGAATCCGTTATGTCAGTCAAATTTCTTATCGGTGACTGATCGATCTGTAAGCGATATGCGATATCTGTAGGTGCAATAGTTTCAAGATAATACTGATGAAATCAAATTGAATATTCAATGTGAGATAATAATTCAATATTGAATAATTTAAGTTGGTACCGTTTGTACCAAGAATAATCTATTCCAAACTCAGAAATATATACAAGAGACATTTATCAAATCACAAAGGAAGACGCATCAAATCAAATATTCTTTTTAAACGGATTAAGAGAGACTCGGCGAGCTATGGGCTAGTGGGCTTATTTGTTTTTGTTTTCATGAAAATGCATTGTTAAAAAGCTTGTTACGCTTATTTGATTTCTGGTCTTGTATTAATGTAAAAAGTCGTAAAAGGAAAAGTGAGTCATTAGGCTGGTTTAGATACTGGTTAAGTTACTGAAAAAGCCCATCACAGTTTTTTTTTTAAGTGATTGATTTGTATATAAAAAGAAATTACGTTTATAAGAGGGATAATTAAGCCCTATCTACACTTTTGAAAAAGAAAAAAAAAACCTAATGGATCATGTATGAAATCGAATTTTGGTGCATGCAAAATCTATAAAGATTGTTGATATTATTTTGTTTGTATTTGGTTATAGTGAGCTTCTCACATTAATATAATTTTTTATAATAGTGAGCTTCTCACATATTTGGTTATAGTGAGCTTCTCAAATAACTAAATGTATTTGGTTATAGTGAGCATCAAATTGATATATTTCCAGATAGACAATTGTATGATATATTCTGCAAAATAATATAATTTTTTATAATAAATAATTAATTATATTCAGAAATAATGGAACTTAAATACATATATAAAACACTTACATTATTAGAACACTTCTGAAGTTCCCAAATGCAGAAGGTAGATCTCCAGCCAACTTATTTCCTTGCAAATACCTAGAAAAAATATTAATTACATTTAAATTATACTTCAAAGAAATAATAAATAGAAGGGGTATATTAAGAAAACTCACAATTTGCTTGTGTATGATAAATTGCCAAGTATTGGTAGAATGGGTCCCGCTAACTCGTTTTCACTTCGATCCCTGAAAAATCAAAATTGATGCAATTAAAATACAAATTTTACTAAAATTAATTTAACAAATTTATACTCACGATACAGTAAGACCTTGCATGAGGCCAAGTACTTGAGGAATTTTTCCACTTAATTTATTTACTTGTAGCGATATATTAAATATTTTATTACAAATAAATAATATAAAAGTTAATACAACGGAGCCTCTTTTCTTGCTGATGTGGTTTTCAGTACAAGATAATGCATACGAGGTAAGTTTTAGTGGATAAAGAAATTTCACTTTTGCCTCAATTATCAACAATAATGCAAATAAAACCTTGGATTTTATTTAGAATGGAAAGTAACTTGTAATGACAGATTAATTGAAGGTGCCAAATGCCAATGGTAATCCCATTCATCAAGCCCCTATCTGCTCCCCCTTCTCCTCGTGCTCCGCTTGCATAAACCTCCAACACATTCCCTGCGGTACCTACGAGATTCGGTACAGATCCACTGGTACTACCTGTCGCCAACGGATGTACGGCGACGGCGGAGTTAGTGGAAGTACATGAAGCCGCCAGCGCAGGTTTCAATCCTGGTGGGATCATGCATCGGCTTGAAAATGGGCGTAACACCTGAGTCGGATTCGGATCGGGATTCGGGAGGGGAGAGAAATTCAAGAGAGGAAGATGGCGCATGCGTAGGGATGTCAATGGGTTGGGTAATACCCATGTCCGACGGGTATCCGATCCGGGCGGGTCGGGTAATACCCGATTAAGCGTACCCGCGGGTCGGGTATTACCCGATTAAAAAATACCCGGCACGGGTACGGGTAGGGTATGGGTGAGGTCGTACCCGACCCGTGGGTATACCCGACCCGAACCCGGTCCTTAATAATCATAGTTATATTAATATTTTAACATATATTTTATTATTTTTGTGGTTTTTCAAATGAGTTTAATCTATTTTTTCTACTGTTATTTATTATACAATTTATTTTTATTTTTTCTATTTGTTTAGTAAATAAAACTAAAATAAATATATTCCTAGATTCATGTTTATTTATTTTTTTTAAAGCTATTTCACGTTTCTACCAAATTTAGTTTCATAAAATCTACTTAAAAATATTTGTTGTGTATATTATGATATTATTATGTTATGTGGTAATATTTTGATTTGAAAAAAAATAAATTTTCGTTAGTATATTTTAATGTTTTTGTATATATTTAGGTATGGGTAAAAATCCCCGTGGGTAATCCGAAAACCCGCGGGTAATAAACGGGGCGGGTAAAATTACCCGTTTAGTTGACGGGTCGGGTATGGGTATTACCCGATTAAGATGGGTAAGGGTATGGGTGAGCCTATACCCGACCCGAACCCGACCCATTGACATCCCTACGCATGCGGGTTACTGGTTAGAGCAAATATAAGGTGGACTGGGTTTTCAAGAATATAATAATCATAAGCAAGAGGCTTAAAACTCTGGGCTTTAACCAAATTGAATTAATGGATCAGCTAGTTGAATTGTTTTAAAGGATTCAATTGTTTTCAATGGAGAATTAAAAAACAGAGGGCTTACTTAAGGTTTGGAATTTATGGATTGGTAGAAGAATTTGTAAAATAATGTTGGCTTCAATTGAAGGTTGCATAAACAAGTTCGATAAGAATTGTGTTTTTAGATATTTGCAAATATCAAATCGAATGTGCTCAAATAAGTTTGCAAATGAGGTATATGTCGGCTACTATTTTGACTTTCCTTCGAGGCCTTGGACCGTTGGACGGCGACGTAGAAATCCCCCAATCATAATCTTGAATGGTTCTTTTCTTCTTTGTAGTGGCATGTAATCTTTTTTTTTTGTCTTTTATATGGAATGTGTAAGTTTTTTTACTATGTTCAAATTCAATGAAAATTTGTAGTAGACAAATTTACTACCTTCAATGAAAAGTTGCAAATGAGTTTATAAATATCTTCGTCAATTTTATGAAACAATGATATTTTATAAACATGATATTAGATGAAACTATGATATATGTAAATATTTTTTATATATAGACACACACACACACACACACACACAAACACACACAAAAAATTAAAATTATATAGTTTATATATAATGATACGCAATTTTTTATATGTTTTGTTTATTACCAAATACGTTAAATATATCATAGTTGAAATTTTGATTGCATCAAAATAATAAATAATGAATGTCAAATTATAGTTTTGATAAAATTTGTGTAAGTACAAGTAAAAATATTATGCTTCAGAGAATTATAAAAATTACTATTGAAGCGGGGTGTTGAGATTTGGAGGATATGCGATGCGATAAAGAATGGTTTATTATTATTGTTATTTTGAGAGAGATTTGGTGGGTGGCCTAGAATAGGAAGTGTAGATTTCTCTATTATTTTGGTTCGATTATAAATTTATAGGTGGTCAAGTTGGAAATAGACGGTCGATTTGGGAATTGTCTAGGTCAAAAATTAATATTGTTACCTTGTATAAAGAGTCGATGAAATAACTCAAAATCCAAATATTCTCTCTCCATTATTTTTTCTTGGACTTGCAGTAAGGACTAAGGACCCGTTTAGTTTGTGAATTTAGAAGATTATAATTATAATTGGTAAATTTCCAATAATTGAGCTTTTTATTTTCGAATTGGACACTCTCATCTGAAGTCTTCATGTTGCAGCGGGTTACTTATATTTATATATAGAGCCTTTGTTATTAATTAGATGGTTATGGAAAATGAGGTGTGTTGGAAGGCAGATGTTGATCAATTTGTTTTTGTTACTATTAGAAGGATTATAATATAATTATAATATAGTACAAAAATATTTTCACATATGTTGTACCGTGTACGTGCATTAATAAAATGAATTTCTGATACAAGTGTCTTATTATTATTACCAGACAAATACCCGAGCTATGTTGCGGGTTTTTTTTTATAATTTCATTATAAATATAATCAAACATGAGTTGTAACTAAATAACACCAATAAGGTCAGTCCTTTTAGAATATTAATGTAAAAGTTTTCATTATCAAACCATTTTTCAGAAGAAATTCAATAATGAATATGTTTTTTTAATACATACCTTTGATACATTACGAACTTAACAATATCCAATAATGGTACAATGTGTAGCTAAGTAATTATTTTAATACATATTGTTGATACATATCTTTGATACATGTCTTTGACACATTTTTTTTAATACATATCTTACAATAATGAAAACTTTTACATTTTTTTAATACATATCTTTGATACACCAAATAATGGTACAATGTGTAGCTAAGTAATTATTTGGTTTCATTCAAATCAATTTTTTTTATTCTAAAATAGCACTGAACATTATAGTACTAAATAAATTACACTAAAAAAAGTATTATGGTACCATTGTACCCTTGAGATCCACCAATAAGAGAAGACGATCCAGATAAGTTTGAATAAATATCTTGAGACTTTTTGGCATAAAATTTGAACTAAATGAACTGATAAAGTTAATATTTTCAATCATTAAAAAGGAAAGTATTTTTTTTATTTCTACAAATATAATGTCGTGAATTTAGTGCACTAATTTTAAACTCTAGACCTAATATTTTTTGATACCAAATATTACATTTTGTAGAAAAGAAAAACTTGCAAATTTAATAAAAAAAAACATTTTGTTAAACGTTTTGAGAATAAAAAAAAAAAACTTACATTTTCTTAATAAAAAAAACATTGCATTTAAAAAAAATCAATATCTACAAATTACTTATCTGCTTTACTTTTACTTATTTTTCAAGCATCATTTATCATATCAATATATCATCCTTTTATTTTATTTTTTGAAAAAGTTGGCAAAGTGCTATCTCATAATAATATTGATAAGTAGAGGAATAAAAAATAGATTAGAGTTGATGATTGTTACATATCCATGTCGTATTTTAATAATTATATTTTGATAGACGTAAGTTTCTCAAGACTCAATACTATGGCAGTAATGATAGGAGAAGAGGAACAAGTGTAGAGTTTCTGTACAAACAAAGACTGAAGTTATTAGCTTGTTAATATATTATTCGATTTTTCTTTAGTTTTGGCTGAAGACTGTTTAACTAATTAGTTAAATTTTATTTGAAATTTTCCAATGAAAGGTAAAGATACTCAAGATGGAGGTGAAAACAAAATATCACATGGTTTTCATACGAGTGAAATTATTAGATAAAATGATCATCTTGGTAATAGAAATCAGGGCAAATGGGTCATTTTCCAATTGTTGAGAGGTATATTATACAAGCTATCTAGCTCGAGTAAATAGTAATGTAGTTCCATTATTAGAGGATAATCTAGCTAGTTGATCAGCTCCTAGTTTTATGTCCCTCGTTTAATATTACTGAACTGGAGGGACCTATTTCAAAAAGTGACAAAAAATTCATTAGGGTTATTTTTGCTGCGGATTTATCATGTAAAATCAAATATATTTTCTTTCCCTTGATAATTGAGATGCAAAAACTTGCGAAATTGGGTGTGTTGACTAACTTGAAATCAATAATGAAATCTCATAACATAATTATTTCCGTGACAACACAGAAAATTATATTTGACTTTTAGATGGCTACATACTTTATTACTTTTAATCCTCACACAACTATAGAAATAACTATAATTCTCTCGCATCTCACATCTCGATCAACATTGTTAATTTCATAATATCCTCAAGTCCTAATTTTCATGTCAACAATCTGGAGTCGCAAAGCAGTCAAAAGCCAAAGTGTCAAAAAAATTCATTTCATGATCGTTATGCCTACTGAACATTATAGTACTAAATCTCACATACTTAGAAATTCAGAAATTTCCTTCGCTCCTTAAAATACTCCTCCAGCAGTCTGCTCTATTGAAATAATCACACACAAGGAGATGATTGAATTAAACAAGGGAGGGAGTATTTTGCAATTTTAACATAATGTAGGGAATGAAAGACCTACTGGGATTTAATTAAAAAGGAAAGAAAAAAAAATCATCACCCAAAATTATCATGTTCAAAAATCAACTTTTCATAATATCATATGCCTTTTGAGTATAATATAAAGACCCAGTGTTTCATCTTTATTTTTGGCAAGTTTATATATTGATGTTTATGACTAATGACTAAAAATAAGCTGGCAGTTAAATATTCTTAATTAACATCAAGTTAGAAAGTATATTGGATGATAAAACCTAAGTGCAAGAAAGTAATAGCAACAATTGTAATAGAAAAAAGAAGAAGAATGGGCCTTCTCGTGAAGAATCGAGAGGGAAAAAGAAGATTGGCCCAAGTAAAAATATATTGGATGATTGAATGGGCCTTCTCGCGAAGGAAATTTCTGAATTTCTAAGTATGTGAGATTTAGTACTATAATGTTCAGTAGGCATAACGATCATGAAATGAATTTTTTTGACACTTTGGCTTTTGACTGCTTTGCGACTCCAGATTGTTGACATGAAAATTAGGACTTGAGGATATTATGAAATTAACAATGTTGATCGAGATGTGAGATGCGAGAGAATTATAGTTATTTCTATAGTTGTGTGAGGATTAAAAGTAATAAAGTATGTAGCCATCTAAAAGTCAAATATAATTTTCTGTGTTGTCACGGAAATAATTATGTTATGAGATTTCATTATTGATTTCAAGTTAGTCAACACACCCAATTTCGCAAGTTTTTGCATCTCAATTATCAAGGGAAAGAAAATATATTTGATTTTACATGATAAATCCGCAGCAAAAATAACCCTAATGAATTTTTTGTCACTTTTTGAAATAGGTCCCTCCAGTTCAGTAATATTAAACGAGGGACATAAAACTAGGAGCTGATCAACTAGCTAGATTATCCTCTAATAATGGAACTACATTACTATTTACTCGAGCTAGATAGCTTGTATAATATACCTCTCAACAATTGGAAAATGACCCATTTGCCCTGATTTCTATTACCAAGATGATCATTTTATCTAATAATTTCACTCGTATGAAAACCATGTGATATTTTGTTTTCACCTCCATCTTGAGTATCTTTACCTTTCATTGGAAAATTTCAAATAAAATTTAACTAATTAGTTAAACAGTCTTCAGCCAAAACTAAAGAAAAATCGAATAATATATTAACAAGCTAATAACTTCAGTCTTTGTTTGTACAGAAACTCTACACTTGTTCCTCTTCTCCTATCATTACTGCCATAGTATTGAGTCTTGAGAAACTTACGTCTATCAAAATATAATTATTAAAATACGACATGGATATGTAACAATCATCAACTCTAATCTATTTTTTATTCCTCTACTTATCAATATTATTATGAGATAGCACTTTGCCAACTTTTTCAAAAAATAAAATAAAAGGATGATATATTGATATGATAAATGATGCTTGAAAAATAAGTAAAAGTAAAGCAGATAAGTAATTTGTAGATATTGATTTTTTTTAAATGCAATGTTTTTTTTATTAAGAAAATGTAAGTTTTTTTTTTTTATTCTCAAAACGTTTAACAAAATGTTTTTTTTTATTAAATTTGCAAGTTTTTCTTTTCTACAAAATGTAATATTTGGTATCAAAAAATATTAGGTCTAGAGTTTAAAATTAGTGCACTAAATTCACGACATTATATTTGTAGAAATAAAAAAAATACTTTCCTTTTTAATGATTGAAAATATTAACTTTATCAGTTCATTTAGTTCAAATTTTATGCCAAAAAGTCTCAAGATATTTATTCAAACTTATCTGGATCGTCTTCTCTTATTGGTGGATCTCAAGGGTACAATGGTACCATAATACTTTTTTTAGTGTAATTTATTTAGTACTATAATGTTCAGTGCTATTTTAGAATAAAAAAAATTGATTTGAATGAAACCAAATAATTACTTAGCTACACATTGTACCATTATTTGGTGTATCAAAGATATGTATTAAAAAAATGTAAAAGTTTTCATTATTGTAAGATATGTATTAAAAAAAATGTGTCAAAGACATGTATCAAAGATATGTATCAACAATATGTATTAAAATAATTACTTAGCTACACATTGTACCATTATTGGATATTGTTAAGTTCGTAATGTATCAAAGGTATGTATTAAAAAAACATATTCATTATTGAATTTCTTCTGAAAAATGGTTTGATAATGAAAACTTTTACATTAATATTCTAAAAGGACTGACCTTATTGGTGTTATTTAGTTACAACTCATGTTTGATTATATTTATAATGAAATTATAAAAAAAAACCCGCAACATAGCTCGGGTATTTATCTGGTAATAATAATAAGACACTTGTATCAGAAATTCATTTTATTAATGCACGTACACGGTACAACATATGTGAAAATATTTTTGTACTATATTATAATTATATTATAATCCTTCTAATAGTAACAAAAACAAATTGATCAACATCTGCCTTCCAACACACCTCATTTTCCATAACCATCTAATTAATAACAAAGGCTCTATATATAAATATAAGTAACCCGCTGCAACATGAAGACTTCAGATGAGAGTGTCCAATTCGAAAATAAAAAGCTCAATTATTGGAAATTTACCAATTATAATTATAATCTTCTAAATTCACAAACTAAACGGGTCCTTAGTCCTTACTGCAAGTCCAAGAAAAAATAATGGAGAGAGAATATTTGGATTTTGAGTTATTTCATCGACTCTTTATACAAGGTAACAATATTAATTTTTGACCTAGACAATTCCCAAATCGACCGTCTATTTCCAACTTGACCACCTATAAATTTATAATCGAACCAAAATAATAGAGAAATCTACACTTCCTATTCTAGGCCACCCACCAAATATCTCTCAAAATAACAATAATAATAAACCATCCTTTATCGCATCGCATATCCTCCAAATCTCAACACCCCGCTTCAATAGTAATTTTTATAATTCTCTGAAGCATAATATTTTTACTTGTACTTACACAAATTTTATCAAAACTATAATTTGACATTCATTATTTATTATTTTGATGCAATCAAAATTTCAACTATGATATATTTAACGTATTTGGTAATAAACAAAACATATAAAAAATTGCGTATCATTATATATAAACTATATAATTTTAATTTTGTGTGTGTGTGTGTGTGTCTATATATAAAAAATATTTACATATATCATAGTTTCATCTAATATCATATTTATAAAATATCATTGTTTCATAAAATTGACGAAGATATTTATGAACTCATTTGCAACTTTTCATTGAAGGTAGTAAATTTGTCTACTACAAATTTTCATTGAATTTGAACATAGTAAAAAAACTTACACATTCCATACAAAAGACAAAAAAAAAAGATTACATGCCACTACAAAGAAGAAAAGAACCATTCAAGATTATGATTGGGGGATTTCTACGTCGCCGTCCAACGGTCCAAGGCCTCGAAGGAAAGTCAAAATAGTAGCCGACATATACCTCATTTGCAAACTTATTTGAGCACATTCGATTTGATATTTGCAAATATCTAAAAACACAATTCTTATCGAACTTGTTTATGCAACCTTCAATTGAAGCCAACATTATTTTACAAATTCTTCTACCAATCCATAAATTCCAAACCTTAAGTAAGCCCTCTGTTTTTTAATTCTCCATTGAAAACAATTGAATCCTTTAAAACAATTCAACTAGCTGATCCATTAATTCAATTTGGTTAAAGCCCAGAGTTTTAAGCCTCTTGCTTATGATTATTATATTCTTGAAAACCCAGTCCACCTTATATTTGCTCTAACCAGTAACCCGCATGCGCCATCTTCCTCTCTTGAATTTCTCTCCCCTCCCGAATCCCGATCCGAATCCGACTCAGGTGTTACGCCCATTTTCAAGCCGATGCATGATCCCACCAGGATTGAAACCTGCGCTGGCGGCTTCATGTACTTCCACTAACTCCGCCGTCGCCGTACATCCGTTGGCGACAGGTAGTACCAGTGGATCTGTACCGAATCTCGTAGGTACCGCAGGGAATGTGTTGGAGGTTTATGCAAGCGGAGCACGAGGAGAAGGGGGAGCAGATAGGGGCTTCATGAATGGGATTACCATTGGCATTTGGCACCTTCAATTAATCTGTCATTACAAGTTACTTTCCATTCTAAATAAAATCCAAGGTTTTATTTGCATTATTGTTGATAATTGAGGCAAAAGTGAAATTTCTTTATCCACTAAAACTTACCTCGTATGCATTATCTTGTACTGAAAACCACATCAGCAAGAAAAGAGGCTCCGTTGTATTAACTTTTATATTATTTATTTGTAATAAAATATTTAATATATCGCTACAAGTAAATAAATTAAGTGGAAAAATTCCTCAAGTACTTGGCCTCATGCAAGGTCTTACTGTATCGTGAGTATAAATTTGTTAAATTAATTTTAGTAAAATTTGTATTTTAATTGCATCAATTTTGATTTTTCAGGGATCGAAGTGAAAACGAGTCAGCGGGACCCATTCTACCAATACTTGGCAATTTATCATACACAAGCAAATTGTGAGTTTTCTTAATATACCCCTTCTATTTATTATTTCTTTGAAGTATAATTTAAATGTAATTAATATTTTTTCTAGGTATTTGCAAGGAAATAAGTTGGGTGGAGATCTACCTTCTGCATTTGGGAACTTCAGAAGTGTTCTAATAATGTAAGTGTTTTATATATGTATTTAAGTTCCATTATTTCTGAATATAATTAATTATTTATTATAAAAAATTATATTATTTTGCAGAGATATATCATACAATTGTCTATCTGGAAATATATCAATTTGATGCTCACTATAACCAAATACATTTAGTTATTTGAGAAGCTCACTATAACCAAATATGTGAGAAGCTCACTATTATAAAAAATTATATTAATGTGAGAAGCTCACTATAACCAAATACAAACAAAATAATATCAACAATCTTTATAGATTTTGCATGCACCAAAATTCGATTTCATACATGATCCATTAGGTTTTTTTTTTCTTTTTCAAAAGTGTAGATAGGGCTTAATTATCCCTCTTATAAACGTAATTTCTTTTTATATACAAATCAATCATTTAAAAAAAAAACTGTGATGGGCTTTTTCAGTAACTTAACCAGTATCTAAACCAGCCTAATGACTCACTTTTCCTTTTACGACTTTTTACATTAATACAAGACCAGAAATCAAATAAGCGTAACAAGCTTTTTAACAATGCATTTTCATGAAAACAAAAACAAATAAGCCCACTAGCCCATAGCTCGCCGAGTCTCTCTTAATCCGTTTAAAAAGAATATTTGATTTGATGCGTCTTCCTTTGTGATTTGATAAATGTCTCTTGTACATATTTCTGAGTTTGGAATAGATTATTCTTGGTACAAACGGTACCAACTTAAATTATTCAATATTGAATTATTATCTCACATTGAATATTCAATTTGATTTCATCAGTATTATCTTGAAACTATTGCACCTACAGATATCGCATATCGCTTACAGATCGATCAGTCACCGATAAAAAATTTGACTGACATAACGGATTCATAGCGGAAAATATAGCGGTTGTGTACTTTTTAATATTAATATATTAAATTAATTATATTAATTTTTCAAAATAATTTAAATGTTACATGATTAATATTCAACAATAAAACAATAAAACATAAATTTCAAGTTAAACAAAAAATACATTTAACATTATAAGGTAAAATTGATAAATAATACAATAAACTAAATCACGAAATTATGTTCATTAATCATCGGTGTAGATGCGGATGTCCCCAATGAAAGTCTAACCTCGTCCGGATCAATATCGATTTCATCTCCGACCACCTCTTCATCCGAGTTACTCGAATTGAACTCTTCATTATCAACATCTCTTGTATCTTCATTAGCCATGTTGTAATTCTCATCAATTCCGCTAAATAACCAATGTTGAGCCGTGTTGTTTGTACTGTCCGAAGCAATAAGCACATCTTCGATTTTCTTTTTCTTGCTAAGTAACGTGGAATTGAATTGAATGTACACTAAATGGCTTAATCGTGCGAACTCCAATCTATTTTTCTTGTATGAATCTACCTCCCCCAAAAAACAAATAAAAATTATTCTAGATATTCATGAAAATATTATTAAAAGATGTGCCAGCTCAAAATAATATTCAACATAAATTATGTTTTAAATCTAAATCGGTTCAAACCGGTCCAATATCGGTCCATATCGGTCCATATCGGCCCATGTATCGGTCGACCGATTTACTCAACCGATATGGGGCATATCATAACGAGGGACACTGATTAGAGATATGAAACCGACATACTGGTCCATATCAGTGATATTTAGAACACTGCCTCCAGTATCATAAAAATGATTACAAAACAAACTACAAACTTCTAACTAATTTAATATTAACAATCAGATAATAAAATAACATTTAAATAATTCACAAATTTACGTTTAAAAATTTCATGCCACACGTTGAACCACAACCCTAATCGTCACACAATTATAGAAATAACTCTAAATCCTCTAGCATCCGGAACAACATGAATCACAAACTACAAACTTTTAACCCCGTTAGCTACATACACCAAGTACCAACATTGTCACCAAAATTTAAATGCATGATTTTTCCGAGCCTAGAAACATTATTATATGATGTTAAAATTTAGTTTTAACGTATACTAGTGAGTACCTCGCTTCGCTTCGGAACAACGTATGCAGTTTTTACATGCTATAATTATATATGTTAAAAGCTTACAATACATAAGTATCAATTATCAAAATTTAAATGCATGATTTTGTCATATATTTTGTCTTATAACTCTATATATATATGGAGTTATATGATAGACTAATTTTTTTTATCGTCTATCTTTTTCAAAAATTATACTTTGTATTAATATATGATATAATAAATTTCTAAAAGTGCATCGAGAACATTTGTCTCTCTCCCCCCTTTCTTTTTTGTGCATGATATTTTGTTGTTTGTATTTGGTCAAGTTGCAAAATCTTTTTTATCATGTGTCATTTCTAAACTAATTTGCATGTTAATGGATTTTAGGCAGGGGCGGCCTGGCATTTTCGGAGGCCTTAGACGAAATCGAGCTAAAAACTATAAATTACGTCGAAATTTTAAATTGGTCAGAAATTGAACAAAATTAAAGGTTTCTCTGCTTGGTGGGTCCTCGTCAATGCTTTGGCGGGGTCCAATTGTGTCCAGTCGTGAGTTCAAGGTTTCTCTCATCTTTCTCTTTTCTCTTGAAAGAGTTTATTTGGGTAAAAAAAAAACTTGGACTTATATCCATTACATTATCAAAAATAAATTGTGGCATTTACAAAAATTAACATTGGCCTCTTGGGCCAACATACTGCGCCGTCTCTTATTGTAGGTGTTCTTCTAAAATAACTCCACAAATAAATTGTTGCAAACCACGTATTTAAAATTGGATTAAAAACTATTTAAAATATTAGATTATGCACAACTAACTAGAGAAGGGAGAGACATAATCAATCAAGATAACAATTTTAGAAGAATTTTATTATAGACTATTAAAAAAAAATTTGATATTTTTAATTAGTTTTATTTTGTTTGTACGAATTTTTTTTTATATTCGTCTATTATTAATTGATAATATTATCCTTGAGTTTTACCCAAAAAAAATAGAACTCCTAGTTTAATCCTCGGCCGGTGTCGTAGAAAGGAAAATTAAAATTGGGCAAATAATCTCACAGGTTTCTGAAATCATTTTTAAGTCCCTTTACTTCAAAATTCAAATTAAGGAAAAAAAATTTGAAATGTTTGGGGAGAATTTTATCGTTCCTTTTCCAAAATGTGTATGCATTTCTTCATAATAAAAATATTTTTACAATTCACGTTGCATATATTTCACTCATTTTTCAAGACTAGCTAAATTCTATATAACAGATTAACTAAGCCTTATCACAGCCCAAACAAACAAAAATAATTTAAATTGTGATGCATGCATAATAAACATTGGTAATTGGTACATTCATTGGGCTTTGTGTTCACTTGTCAAAAGTAGTTTGGACTTTTGGTGGGTTTTTCAATTTCACGAGTACTTTGATGAAAAGAAATTAAAAATAAGATAAACAAATAAAAATAAAATTATATCATATAATATCTGTTAATTTCTTATTTCATATCTATCCATCAATACAAAAATAAAGGTTGTATTTCACGAGTACACGTGTTCACCGCTACTTTGATGAAAAGAAATTAAAAATAAGATAAACAAATAAAAATAAAATTATATCATATAATATCCGTTAATTTCTTATTTCATATCTATCCATCAATACAAAAATAAAGGTTGTATTTCACGAGTACACGTGTTCACCGCTACTTTGATGAAAAGAAATTAAAAATAAGATAAACAAATAAAAATAAAATTATATCATATAATATCCGTTAATTTCTTATTTCATATCTATCCATCAATACAAAAATAAAGGTAAGTAATACCTTATTGTGCTACCGTTAGGAAATAAATAAATAAAATAGTCATTTCATTAAACATTAGATTATAAACAAAATCAAATCGAACCTTGTATCATGGGACAATGTGCTACGGTGAAGTGGTCAAGATCAACAATCCATCTTACGAGTTACCAACGAAAAGGCAAAAATAAAACTGTTAACCATTTCTCTATTTTGCAAAAAACCTAGCTGATTGGGGAGGATCATTTAATTTATTACTTTCTTCAATCTATTCGCCAATGTTTTTGAAATTATTTTTTTAACTCCAGAAATTAAGCTTATTGGCCTAAAATCTTTGGCCAATAAAGCATTTTTCTTTTTTGGCAATAAAGCTAAATAGGAAATTTCAAATCCCCCTAAATCTGCATTCACATCTTGAGTATTAATTAGGTCATAAATTTCCTCTTTCGTCAAAGGCCAAATTTTTTAAAAAAATTACTGTTTAGTCCATCTGGACCAGGAGATTTTCCATTTTTCCATTTCTTAATGACTTGATCTAATTCCTCCATCTGAATTGGCTGATCCAAATCTTGCAGTATATGCCTTTGCGATGAGTATATACTTGCCACATTTATTATTGGATTACTCAAATTCACTTCTGAATCTGTACCAATTAGGGTTTTATAATACTCAAACAACACCTTTGCCTTAGGCCTATGACCAGATACATCTGAATTGGAATTTGGATCGAAGAGTGTAGCTATCGTAAGCTTGTTCTTCTTTATAGTGGCATATTTATGGAAAAATTTAGTATTTGCATCTCCCTCTTTTATTCACCTATTTTTTGCCCTAATTTGCTGATGATCATACTTCTCTTGTATGATATCTTCATACCTCCTCTTGATTATATTTTTCAGCCATTTCTCTAACTGTGAAAGCTCATGCTGTTCTTCCTTTATATCCATCCATTCAATCATGTATTTACAATTTTCTGACTGGATATTGAGGCTTTTTCTTCTGTTATTGCTCCATCTTCTTAATTTTATCCCTAAGCTGATTATTTTATGATAAAATTCCTTAAAAGTCCCTGCCTTAGATGATTTGAGATGATTTTCAATAATTTCATTAGCTTCCTCAATATTCAGCCATGCTTTCTCATATCTAAACCCTTGAAAGATAGGGAAAGAGGCTGTGGATTTTAATAGGATAGGGCAATGATCTGAGCTTAGGTTAGGAAGGGCATTTTGGGAAGAATTTGGAAATAGTTGGGACCATGATAGATTGAATAAGAATCTATCAAGCCTAGCCATAGTAGTACTATTTGACTATGTGTACTCCCTTCCTTGGAGAGGCAAGTTTATTAGGTTAAGATCATCTATAAAAGAATTAAACAAATGGATTCCTTCCCAATGTTTATTCTCTCCATGCTTTCTTTCTGAAATACTGGTTACCATGTTAAAATCACCCATGATCAACCAAGGAACATCTATATTCCTATCCAAATCTTTTAATTCAGCAAGAAAACACTCCTTTTCTTAATTAATTGAGGACCATATACTCCAGTTAATCTTATTTTATTATTATCCCATTTGCATTTTAAGTTAACACTCAGTGAATATACCCTTTTATCCACTGATAATAATTCAAATAAATTTTTATTCCAATTTAATACAATCCCCCCTGAGGTACCTATTGCATTTAGGGTTTCAAATCCATCTAGCTGATTACCAACAATTTCCTTATTTAGTTGTGAATTATATACATCCAATTTAGTTTCTTGCAAACAACAAATATCTGGATGAATTTCAATTATATTATCTCTAATTTGCAATCTTTTTTTCTTAGCATTTAGCCCCCTAACATTCCAACATAAGATTTTTAATGATTTATGCTTCATTTTGATTAACAGAATTCTCCTCTAATGGACTTAGTCCTTCTATTAACAATAGTTCCTCTGGTATTTTTAGCTCATCTTCTTTCCTTCCTAGGGTTTTGATTATGTCAATCATATCTTGACTGACCATAATCCCTACTGATTCCAGTACATCATATATGTCTTTCTCTTCTAAATATAATTTTTCTTTGTCTAATTTCAATTTAGTCCCTCTTTTAGCTTTATATTTATCCTTTGCGAATCCATGTTGAATTTCCTGGTAATTTATCATTTGATCTCCTTTTTTATTTTTCAATCTTTCACTTCTTCTAAGAATTTGCAGATTTGCGTTTGGTAAAGAGTTTGCATCCTCTATGGTAACCAGTGAGTTTTGTGATGAACGGGTTTTTGGCGTGTTTTAATATGTCGTTGTGTTAAAACCCGAACAATCAACAAAATTTGTAATCTATGTTTGTACGGTGGTAAATGTATAGATTCGTTCCATGGGGAGCAATTGCGTCAAAGATTTAATCAAAATTAGACAAGAAATAGCAAAGAAGAATCACAGAAGATAGTCCGTTACAACGGACATACAGTCCGTTACAACGGAGGTTAGGGCAGTTGTTAACGAAAGGGTTGATACGAAGGTGCGTTACAACGGAGTAAATTCCGTTACAACGAAAGTGGAAGTCCGTTATAACGGACAGCAGCAGCGTTACAACGGATTGGTTAATCCGTTACAACGGACTACTATCTCCGTTACAACGTACTTGTATTGATCTATTTGAGTGGAAATTCTGGTAAGTCCGTTACAACGGAACTATAGGTGCGTTACAACGGAAGTATAACCAACTGAATGTGAGGTACAAACCGTTTAGTCCGTTGTAACGCAGTGTGAGTTCCGTTATAACGGAAGTAGTTCTGGAATTCTGGTTTGAGATTAGATTTGGGAGCAGTTTGATGGTTTGTTTGGATTCAAATTTAAAAGCAATTAAGTTAAAACACAAGCACTAAGATCACACAAACAAACAAAGAAGATTTCGAAGGCAAAGATTCATTAAACCACAAATTCTTTACACAAATCCAATTCAATTAAAACTACAAGAATTACAAGAAAGGAAAGAAAACACCTAGAGAGATGAAGTGAGCTTTGAGTCTCGTCTTGGATGCCTTCCTCGTTGCCTTGAGATGCTAGTGAGCTAGACACCTCACACAACTCGTTCCTTTTGTACCAATCCACTCGCCAATCGAAGTGAGCTCCGTACCGGTTGAGTGGATTCGAGATTTGCAAGGGATTAATTGGACGGAAGCTCCCGATCAATTTAGAGTAAGCTCGACTCCTTGCTTGCTCGGATTCGGATGAAGAAAGCTCCAACCAAAACCCCGCAACTCGATCTTCGTCGAAGTGTAGACCAATTCACCGAATGAAGTGAGCTTCTATTCGGTGATCGATCTTAGAGAATTATCGTTCGATTTTGCAATTCTTGCGTATTCTTGAAGGTTTCTTGGACTTGTTTCAGAGAGGAGAGAGAGAGAGAGAGAGAGAGAGAGAGAGAGAGAGAGAGAGAGAGAGAGAGAGAGAGAGAGAGAGAGAGAGAGAGAGAGAGAGAGAGAGCAAAAAAGGGTAAAAGAGCGTCCCCAAACTCGTGGCCCTTGTGGTCTTATTTATAGCACTCATGGGGTCTTCTTATTGGCCACGAGTTGGTGGAGAGGATTGAGGGTAATGAGGTAATTTTCACCAAAGGTAGGTGGGAAGAATAAGGGCTAAGGATTGAGTGATTTTTGTGTAGACTTTTGTGTAATTTTGTATCATGATAATTGTTTGCCTCCCGTCTTATTCATGTAACGAATGTATCGGTATAATATATCGTTTTCACTCTTCTTGACGTGTTGGAGACAACTACACTCTCCAAATTCCTAGAAATTGCTTCTAATTCCTGTGATTAAGCAATAAAACACATTTAGTGAAGAAATATTCAAGTTATCTCAAATATGATTAATAAAATATATATATTTGTTCTTCACAAGGGCTAAAAATCCCCAAATTTAGCATTAAATTTGTATCTTATTTCCCTCACATCATTTTGATCAGAGTTAACTAGCGCTTCTGGGACCGGAATGGGACTCTCGTCATTTTGACATGATTCAATTGCCATTGAAGTGACTGGAGCGTCCATTTCCTCAGGTATAAATAACTCACCCAATTCCATTTGACCTGAATTTTCATGTAACGGAGATGCTTGATCCATCCTTATCGGGGATTTTTCTTGAACCGGAGAGTCCATTAGGTTTGAAGAGTGACGATCAAATGAGTCAGGTGAGTAAATCACCAATTCTTTACATGAATTTGTCTTTTTCCTTGAGTCTTTAACCACAATCCATTCTTTTTTCTGATTATTGTTTTTGTGAATTGGTCTCCAAACTTGAGCTGGCATCACTCTCCTTTTTATTGAATGAAGGACTGAAATATAAATAAAAAAGGACCAAAATGTTAATAAAAATGACCAAAATATAAATAAAAAGGACCAAAATGTAAATTCAAAAATGTAAAAAAGGACCGAAATATAAATAAAAGAGGATCAAAATATAAATAAAAAGGACCAAAATATAATTTTCTAAATTAAAAAGGACCAAAATGTAAATAAAAATGACCAAAATGTAATTTTTTAAACTAAAAAGGATCAAAATGTAAATTTAAAAATATTTTTTTTACAAAAAATCCCTTGATGACGTGGCCGCATGTACGAGCTCCATTTCTTCCAACTTTATACATAAGTATAGATATCACTAATACCCGTACAAAATATGAGAAATATCATCAATAACCCTCCTCTTCTAATTTGTAAAAAAAAAATTGTAAATTAGAAATCTTCTAAAGAAAATAACAAAATAAAGGGTATATATTGTAATTTGTATATTTTGTAGGGGTATACTCAATGTTCTAAAAATCGGTCCAGGCGGCCGCCTAGGCGCTAGGCGTTGGGAAAACGCCCACGTTTAGCCTAGGCGTTCATGTCTAGGCGGAATTCCGCATAGACCCGCCTAAATAGCGTCTAGGCCCGCATAATTCCGCCTAGGTGCGCCCAGGCCAATTTTATTTTATTTTATTTTTTTAAAATTTTTTTTTTTTATTTAGACCCACAACTCATCCTTTCTTATTTCTATTTTTAATAATTTTATTTTGTGATTTATTTGAATTTGTATTAATGGTATTTTGTAGATTTCATGTTACAATTTGTTTGGACGTTGTTTTAAATGAATTAATATGTAGATTTCATGTTATGATTTGTTTGGACGTTGTTTTAAATAAATCAATATACATTATTTTTAGTATAAAAAATTATAGCACAAATTATAATATATAAAAATTAAAAAAATGACAAAAACTATGTAAAATTATAAATCCGTCTAGATCCGATTAATCCCTCTAGGCGCTAGACGGTGCCCGTCCGCCCGACTAGCGCCTAGCGATTTCTGTTACATTGGGTATACTCGATGAAAGGCCTCAATTAAATAGAGTTAATGAAAATAAGATAATGACTCAATTGTAAAATCAAAGTAGAAAAAACAAAATAATGAGTCATAAATACTCTTTCAGCATCATTTTAATAGACCCGTTAATCATGATGAGTCCAAGTTGCTCGACCCGCACACATCTAAGCGTTAATATGGATTTTACAAGGGATTGAGAGAAAGAACCAAAAACTATAATAAAAAGAAAACTTGAAAAAATCCGGTATTTAAATCACCATACGCGCAGCCCAGCTTATTTTTCCTAGTGATATGGAATTCATTTTCTAAATGAGTAGTGATGTACATCCCCTAATACTCTTCTCCCAAATCCTCGATGATTAGAATATGATTTAAAACCTTCAAAATTAACACACAAAAACACGATTTAACATCTTAATTTATGATTTAATTATCTCAATTTATGATTTAATATACAATTAAGATATTAAATCATAAATGAAAATTTTAATTTTTAAGGTGTTAAATGATATACACCTCATCAAGAATGTGAGAGGCGAGATGGAGGTATGTCCAACATTTTCCTTTCTAAATATCCTTTAATTTTTGGGAGGCGAGATGGAGGTATGTCCAACATTTTTCTTTCTAAATATCCTTTAATTTTTTAGCAATGCTACCATGCACCAAAACTTTTACTTACTTTGTTGATAGATTTAATCTTAACCCTTCAATTACAGAAGGGTATTTTAGAAAACACAAACTCGAACCGGTTACGAGTGAGGCGTGAGTAATGAGTAACAAATTGTACATAATTAAGACAATAATTAATTATGATCTCCTTGAAGTTCTTCTATGGCATAAAATATAATTCTATATATAACATAAATGACACAAATAATTGTATAAATTGTATAAATCTAATAAAAAATATACTTTTTCACGTGACAGATTTTTTTTCTCAAGAAAGTATTACTATTTTGCCATTTTAACCGTATATGACATGGCCAAAAAATATAAATTTACGAAAAAGATTATATAAAAATATATCATATATTCTAAAATGATATATCACACGTGTAAAAATGTAATCATATAAAAGATATAACTTTTGTTGTATTTAGAAAATATATATCATACATCTAAATAATTTATGATTAAAAATGCATTCATAAAATTGTCATACATGCATTTTATTTGTAAAAAGTATATCATTAAAAAGATATTTCATACTTGTAAAAATGTACAAAACATAAATTTATATCATACATCTAAAGATATATGTGGTATATCTAAAATGTATAAAACATAATGATATATCATACATATAAAAGATATATGATATATCTAAAAGTAGATAAAACATAAAGATTAATCATATATAAAAATCTCACTGGACCAAAATACCACTTTATATTTCATATTTATTTTTTATAAACTATTGTTAGTATTTTTGATATTTATATAAATTTCATATTTCTGTTATTACATATTTTTTTCATGAAAATGTAAAATCAAATAATAAAAAAATAAACAATGATAAAACAAATTATACACCTTGAAAATGACTTGGTAGAAAAATATTATTTTTTGTCAAAGTATATAATCATAGGTAGGTATATATGCTAGTATTAATGCTATTTTGTTAAAATAAATAATAAAAAAAAATTATGCTTATTTTTGGTCCCTTATTTTTCACCAAAAGTTTAATCAAGTCCATAGTATTTTAATTTTGCCAGTCAAGTGTCAAGTCACTTTTTAAATTTGGTCAATCAAGTTCTTTACCTTTTAATTTGGTTCAATTAGGTCATTTCATCCATTAATTAATTATTGTACTGTTAAATGTTGATATGACAACTTATGATCTGGTATTTTCGTGACAACATATGACATGTCATGTTTGATGATGTGAGAACTCGTGACATATCATATTTGATGACGTGGCAACATAATTGTTTATTTATGAATCTTTTATTTATCAATGAATTTAGTATAGACGCATAACTCAAATAGCGAAAAATATATCTAAAGCACAATCTCGCAATTTAATAAATAACGACGCTATAATGCCTCACACATAACTTAAAATATTTTTTTTATATAAAATTAATGTTGTCATGTCATCAAATATCACATGTCATGGATTGTCACGTCATTGAACATGTCATGTCATATTTTGCCAAGTCACGATTTATGTTAGGTTATCTACACCCCCATCGAGTCCGCGCAGCGGATAATTATTGGACTCGACGGAGTACAAATCCCCGAGATCTCATCCACGATTTGTTTATCAAATTGCCTATAACTAATATAACGTAAATCTAAAAAACGTAATATTTGTACCTAGCGAAATTGATCGCTTACGAAGGGTTTGTCGCTGCGAAGCCTTCACTTCCGTTCACGTCGCACCTTTTCGTTCGCACCTTTTCGCTCGCACCTTTTCGCACCGGTTCGTCCCACGCCCAAACCGGTCGTCTTTCTCCGTTCGTCTTCTCGTCGGTTGATGAACTTAACTCGTTAGTACGCAAACGTATACGTACCTCTGCTCGTATCCACCGCGAAACGGGAGTCGTCGGATAATCACCAAACTGCCTAGACGCCTCGTAATCACTCTTGCTTAAACTCTTGCCGGAATCAATGGAGAATTCCGGCAAACTTTTCTCTCTCTTAATTACTAGATTAATTAGTGGAAATAATGGTTGCTTAGATTGATTTGATTGAGTGAGATTAGGGTCCTATTTATAGAATAACTCGTATTCCTTCACCAGTAAATAGACACTCTTTAATCAATCAAATGATACTTTTATATGCATGAAAGGACAAGTTTCTAGAAGATTTGATCAAAAGATGTGTCTCCTGCAGAATCAGCAGACACAATTTCACTAAACTGGAATTTCTACCGACTTAGTTCCGTAATAACAGGAACTTTCTGAACAAAACTTCTAGATGATCTTATCACCTTTCCAAAAAATCCGAGTTTATCCAATTTGGATATCCAGTCCGAACGTTATGCTAGTTTTAGTAAACGTTCGCATCCTTTCGTCGAACTGCCACAACCTTTCGTGTATTTCATTAGAATGAACGTCCTACGTTATTCAAATGATTTTCCACTGAATATGAAAGTTGTAGATAATCCAATTATCTAACTTATGAGAGTTGAATCATCCAAATCGGTGTTCGTATGCGAAATTTATGTCTGTTTTAGTAAAATTATTCCAAACAGATTTTTCCTAAAATCTTATCTTATCAATCTAATTATGTATATCATATATACATATGTGCATCTAATACACATGTTATATTTCTATGAACTACCATGTTCATATATCCTTATACGTACGATTTTACCGTAGATGTGAAACTGCATTTCCTTCAGTCGCCCACTCAATTTTATATCTACGTAAAACGTACTATACATATCATATATATGTATAATTTTTAGAGAGTTTATGTATATCCTATATACTTATTGTTCAAGCCCGACTTGTCTCATTTCTATGTGTGACCGTGTAGGTTCAACTTAACGAGCGGGATCTAGTCACTCTATCATGGCTACCCATGTTAAATTGAATTTAAATGACTTTCATCATTTATACCTAATCTCGATATACGATTTTGGTTCTCTTGTCCGCGATATCCGTCAATGACGAGACATGGTGATAGTCATCCCCTTTATGTAATTGACTTAATGTTTTTCCGATTTCTCATGAATTAATTTAACAATTGATCAATATCAATTTGTGCACATGTTAATTTAATTCAATCGGTGGCCAACAAAATATCTATTTCTTTCGAAATGAACAATTCCTATCTTGATAATCACATTAATATTCATATTTCGTGACACACCCAATGATAGTCTTATTACCCATTTACGGAATAATGTTAACTATATCAAAGTATGCAACTACGTATAAAAATTAAGAGGCCATTTACTGTACCCCCAAAATCCATCACCACATCCTTGATACCCTATCCATCTCCCAAAAATTACCCACTCGATTAACAATGCTTCGAATTAACAGTTAATTGAATTAATGAATTATTAGGTACTAATATGAGGTGTTAATTTACTCACAATTAACTGTTAATTCGAAGCATTAATTAATTTGGAGAAAGAGTGGGGTGCAAATTGGAGTTGGGGATTAACACCCAACCCAAAAAAACCAAAAGGTATTAGGATCGTGGGTGTGGTGATGGGTTTTGGGGGCATGGTATAATTTCCCAAAAATTAATCAAGTGTTATCTCAAGTATGAAGCTACCAAAACCTATTCGTTGCGATTCATTTTTAATGACTAAACCATGTTATGAATTCGCACCTTTTGGTCAAGTCCATACATATCAACTATATGTAACTATATTCCCGATTTGACCCGCTCTTTTGTCAATGATTAGTAAATCTGAATCATCACCTCGGCAAACATACTAATCATGTTAGTCTATTATCATATAATATAATATATTTAACTCATTAAATATCCTAATCATAAATAGGGACAATTTCGAAATATATACTCTTATTAAATTTCGTTTTAAATAACATTTATTTTAAGTATTTAATATATGACGTATTTACTTAGTAAATCTTATTATACTAAACGCTCATATTTCGAGATATAAATCTGGATTAATATAACTAATTATATAACCCCACACACAAGTTAAAATAAAGCTAAATTGTAGAATAAACAAAACTAAATATTTTATTAAATCAAAATAAAAAGTTTTTACATTTATTGATTACATTTATTTATAGAACTAATAATACATCGTTTACGAAATTACTAAGGAATATTGGGACGAGATAGCTAATATAATCCCTAATTCAATTCCTCCTCTAGATATCTTAAACCAATGTTGCGAGTATGCCTATCATGCTTGGCTTGAGCTAATGATTTCGTAAACGGATCCGCCACGTTGTCGTCAGTATTAACTTTCATTATGGCAACTTCCTTACGTTGCAAAATTTCACGAATCAAATGAAACTTCCGGAGAATATGTTTAGAACGGTGATGTGATCTAGGTTCTTTAGCTTGAGCGATCGCACCCGAATTGTCGCAGTATACGCCAATGGGTTTCATAATGCTTGGGACTACTCCAAGTTCCAGGATGAATTTACGCATCCAAATCGCTTCTTTTGCTGCTTCCGAAGCTGCGATATATTCCACTTCTGTAGGGAATCAGCTATCGTAGGTTGTTTGGAACTCTTCCAAACTACCGCACCGCCATTTAGACAAAACACATAACCTGATTGAGATCTAAAGTCATCAATACATGTTTGAAAACTAGCGTCGGTATATCCTTTAATGATTAGCTCTTCACTAGTACCACCATACACGAGAAAGAGATCCTTTGTTCTACGTAAGTATTTAAGGATAGATTTAACCGCAATCCAATGTGCTTCACCAGGATTCGATTGATAGCGTGAAACAACGCTTAAGGCATATGATACGTCTGGACGAGTACATATCATGACATACATGATGGATCCTACCGCCGAAGCGTATGGAACATCATACATTAATTTCTTATCTTCAATCGATGTCGGACATTGATTTTTCGAAAAATTAATACCATGCGACATAGGTATAAATCCCTTCTTGGAATTTTCCATTGCAAATTTATGCAATACCTTGTCAATATACGTACTTTGACTTAAACCAAGGAGTCTTTTAGATCTATCTCTATAGATTTCTTATCTTCAAATTGAAGTTGTATCATGTACCCAAAAATCTTCAAGGATTCAGTATGAACATTATTTCTCTCCCTTATACTTAATTATTTGTTGTGTTTTTTTTCATTTGAGGACCAATTTCCTTGGAGCTAATTTGTGTGTGGGTAAAATAGTGGGAGAGTCCGAAATCCAATAAAATATTCACGTTGGGCTGAGAGCATTGTTCGATTCACTTGATAAAGCCTGTGGAAAAATTACTAAAGAAAAACATGTCATTATTAGCCTGTGTAAAACTGTAAGACGTTTTTTCATATATATCTCCAAGGTTTTATTTATTTGGTAATAAAGTATCTATTAAGGATCAATAATCAATATCATGCTTTACATGTTACATCGAGTTAATGGTTTCGTGATAGATTTTAAATGTAATCTCCACTCTCATTATTTACTTTACTGCTTAAACGAACGCTCTTTGGTCTCTAAAACATTTATCATTATGCCCTTCTCCTTTCTCGCCGTCTCTCTGCTTAAATCTATCAGGCTCAAAGATACTTTCATTTATCATTATTTCTTGGCATCTAACTTCCAAAGATTAGAAAAGAGGTTTGAGCGTACCTTGCTCGAAAATGTTAGATTGGGCTGAGATGATAGTGTCTGATCTGATCACCACTATGATGAGAGTCCACTGATAGTTGGAGAGTCCCCAATCCAATGAAATGAGTTAGTTCTCCACATTGGGCTGAGTTTCATTTGAGCTGAGAGCATTGTTCGATTCAGTGAATTAACTGGTCAATTAATATTGTTGTTATTTTATTTGCAGCTGTTTTAGTAATCTTGTAAATCATGTTAGTTGCAGCTATTTATTTGCATAAATTAAGTGGACGATTTTAAACTGTTGGAATTTTCGCAAACATTTTATGCTCATTGTAAATTGCTAACTAAAAGCACAATTTGATTCAGATATATGTCTTTTATGCTTTTATTTTGCTTCAAATAAATACATATTTGGTACTATGTATTGAATGTATTTATGGACTTGTATTGTCACAAATGGTTCGTGTATAAATTAAGTGAATGTATTTATTTTGCTTATTTATGTATTTTTGTTATGCAGGATAATGCAAGGAATGCAACTTTTGAGTGTACTTGCGCGAGAGCCAACTATCAAATTAAGTACCACACAAAGTGATTTAATTCAATCTTTCAACTTGTTGGAGTGGACGAGGAAGCCACATGCAAAGTTCATCTAAATTTTCTTGAAATTCGGTTAGAGTTTAGTTTTTTAGAAGTTTGATTAGAGTTTAATTTGACGATTAGAGTGTAGTTTGACGAAGTTCATCAAAATTTTCTTGAAATTTGATTAGAGTTTAGTTTTTTTGAAGTTTGATTAGAGTTTAATTTGACGATTAGTGTGTAGTTTGACGAATTGTGATTTAATTGTGACACAATCTGATTCGACAGTTTTCATAATTGACAAATACAGAAACTTAAGACAAAGGAATCTTAATAAATCTTTTCTATTTTCTGTTCATTTTAGAAATTGATTCACACAAGATATTAATACAATCCAACAAATGCAAAATTCATACAAAATAATTGATTCACTTGTTAAACTTTTCATTTACATCTATTGAATCTGATAACCAACCAAAATTTCAAAATGGAGTTTGGTACAACACTTAAAAATAATATTTTTTAACATAAATATTTTTCTTATTCCTTCTTCATAAAACCAATTCCTAATTGATGGACATTATTCAAATTAGCCCTCGAAGTTTTGAAATTTGTAAAAAATAAAGAATGTGTGTATAAGATTTGGCATCTCCGAATACTATTCTCCCAAATCTGATTTTCTTATATGAGAAATCAAGTTTTGGAATCTTTCTTTACTTATTTTTTTATGAGAAATTTCATCGCAAAATGGAGTTTGGTACCATATAATAGAATATATAAGAAAACCAATGTTTTAAATAGCGTGTAGCGGCACGTAGCGTTTTGACGTTTAACTTAGCGGTTAGCGTTAGCGGGCGATATAGCGCCGCTTCACCATCGCAGCGGATTTTGATCAAAATTATTATTTTTATAATATTACAATATGCATATAAATACAAATTAGCGGCTCAATATTATTAATTAAATTGTATATAATGCTTAATTATATCAACCTCACAAACTAAAATAAATTAAAAATTCATCTCTAAGAAAAATATATTATTATTATTATTATTATTATTATTATTGTAATTATAATAAGGCTATTAATAGTTGTTGTTGTGGTTATTATCTTATTCTTTCTACAATAATAACAACAACAACAATAATAATAATAATAATAATAATAATAATAATAATAATAATAATAATAATAAAAATTTATTATTATTATTATTATTATTATTATTATTATTATTTAATAACAACAATTATTATTGTATACGAATAATATTAATAATAATAATTATTATTGTTATTATTATTTAGTACCAATAATAATAATAATAATAATAATAATAATAATAACAATAATAATAATTATTATTATTATTATTATTATTCTTATTATTATTATTATTATTATTATTATTATTATTTTATTACAATTATTATGATTGTATAATGATAATAGTGATTATAACTATTGTTATTATTATTTAATAACAATAATAATTATAATAATAATTATTATTATTATTTGTACAATTAATATTATTATTACTATCGTTATTTTATTATTATTGTTATTATTACTATTGTTATTATGACCATTATTATGATTTTTATAATAATAATAATAATAAGCACGCTATAGCACCGCTACGGCCGCTATATTGGAATGCTTCATGCTATAGCGGTCCGCTATATCGTTGCAGCAGAAAAAAAAATGCTACATAGCTAAATCCTGAAGCGATGCAGCGTTTACCTTCAAAAATCCGCTATAGCGCGCTATAGCGACGCTACAGCGGCGCTATTTAAAACACTGAAGAAAACTCAAATTAATTTCATGAACATTGTAATTTTACTGTTTGTTGTTTTTCAGTTTCACTCGCCATTTTGCACATTAATACATATACAGAAGTTATGCGAGAAACAAAATTATTTTGCAAAAACACAAACATGGCTTTCATAAGTTCTATTCATAACTCCAATGAATTGTGTACAAATTTGACTTTCTGTTTTTTCTATCCAGAATATTAGATTGAAGTGTATAAAAAAATGTTCTTTTGATCTCATGTTTCTACAGTAAAAACTTGATATAGGATACAAATAACTTCATTCAACTCAAATTATATCAGAATAATTCTTTTAACTATATCCATTGATTTATTCAAACAAAAAACTATACCCATTAAAGTTAAGAACATTTAGAAATTCAATTTCAAGTGAAGACAATATTTCCAAATAATCAAACCGAATCTTGCAACAAATTTTTTTTTTTTTCAAGTCCTTATCGGCTTAACATTAAATTGCCATCAACCAAATCAAATCATTCTCTTCTTCACATTCTCACAACCAACCATGGCGAATTCTAATTCAACCTTTTGAAACTCTAGTCCAAATTATTGAAACTAACATTTTTTTAAGATATTTATATTTATGTATGCATGTAGTAAATATATTAAAAATATTAAAAACATAATAATTATGGACTAATTTTTAATTGAGAAAAATAATTAGTAAATTAATTATGAATAATGTCGTCCGCGCAATTGCGCGGGATGTTTTTTATATAATTATTTAAATAGAATTAACACGCATGCGTTTGAACTAAATAAATCTAATCATGATATATTAACAAATATCATGATGTCAATAGATGCATAAGGTTCATGAAATTAGTCTATCGCAGATATTATTTTCTAATATAATTTGTATAAATATCATTTGCTTATGTGTTTCTAAAATCGATTAATATAATCATGACATATTCGCAAATTTTAATATGTATGTAAAATAGGAAACAAAGACCAAATGTAAAATAAGGAAAAATGATCAAAATTTAAAAAAAGACCGAAATGTAAATAAAAAGGACCAAAATGTAAAAAAAAGGTCCAAATGTAAATTAGAACTAAAAAGGACCAAAATATAGATAAAATGGACCAGAATATAAATAAAAAATATAAAAAAGGACATAAATGTAAATAAGAAAGGACCAAAATGTTAATAAAAAGGATCAAAATGTAAATTAAAACAAAAAAGGACCAAAATATAAATAAAAAGGACCAAAATATAAATTCAAAAATGTAAAAAAGGACCGAAATGTAAATAAAAAGCACCGAAATGTAAATAAAAAGGACCAAAATATAAATTAAAACTAAAAAGGACCAAAATATATATAAAAAGGATCAAAATGTAAATTAAAAAATATTTTTGTACACAAAAGTCCTTGATGGCGTGGAGACATATAATTGCAAGAATTTTCTCTACTTTATACATAAGATAAAAGTAATGCCTAAAACATGAAATAAATTATCAACGGTCATAATCAAAATATTGAAAATGACGAAATTACCCCTCAATGAATGTAGCTGAGTATTGTGGCCATTTTGAAGTAGTCTTCCGGGTATAATACTGATCTCCACCTCGTCGCACTCAAAAACCATTCCATTCTGCCCAAAACGCGAAAGAAATTATCAACATTTAGAATCAAAATATTGTAAATGACGAAAATACTCCTCGCCGAATGCAACTGAGTATCGTGGACATTTTTATGTAGTCTTGTGGGTTTAATTTTGCTCTCCATCTCCCTCGCACTCAAAGTCATTCCATTCTGCCTGAACGAACTCGTTTTGGTTGCACCAATCATAACCAAAATCATGGTCTCTAGTCAGGATAAAATTACCATATTACCCTGGTCCTGCCAAGGTCCCGAATTTGTTTCTCTCTTTTCGATTTCCGGAAACATAGCAAAGTCCCAACGTTTTTCCGAATCTGGTGTATTTATGACATATATTTCAAAAAAAACCCTGTCTTTTAAAAAAAATAGAATTATCACATATATCCCTAGTAAATATGAAACTTATATACCCGTATAAATATATGAAAATAATGATATAATTTGACCAATATAAAAAGTCTATATTTAAAAAAAAACCAAAAATTTGCATGAATACCCCTACAAAAATCTGAAATTACCATATATAACCCTATAAAAATATGAAAGTAATGATATCATATGAGAAATATTTAAAAAAAAAAATTGAAAAATATAATATATGTATGCTAATATAAATCGGAAATTAATGATATAATATGAGAAGTTGAGAACTATCACAAAAGGCTTGTATGTTTTAAAAAATTTGGAACTATGATGTATCCCTTACAAAAATGTATATCTTAATCTAAATCGAAAATTAATGATATAATATGAGAAGTTGAGAACTATAACAAAAAGCTTCTATGTTTTAAAAAATCTGAAACTATGATGTATCGCCCTACAAAATACTAATTATCATATATATCCCTATATAAATCTCAAATTGATGATATAATATGTGAAATAAAATAAAAATTGTATTTGAAAAAATAAAAAATTAGCATGCATACATCTGGAAAAAACATAAATTATTATATTTATCCTTATAAAAAATTCTGAATTAATGATACAATATGAGAAATATTTTAAAAAATATGAAATTATCATGTATAACCTTACAAAATATGATATTACCATATATACCCCTATAATAATCTTAAAATAATGATATCGCATGAGAAATATTTAAAAAGTCGTTACATTTAAAAAAACTGAAATTGGTATAAGATAGAAAAATCTTAAAAAGCCCCTATATTTACTGAAATTTGCAAAAATAAATAAATTTATGAATAGTTTATGAACAGTAACAGTATTTATGAAGAGTACACATTTGAATTAAATAAACAAATCTGAAACTATGTTTTGAAAAATTCGAAACTACATTAAGTTGAGAACTATCACAAAAAGCTTCTATGTTTTAAAAAATTTGAAACTATGATGTATCCCTCAACAGAAAAATATTAAATGGACCATAATGTAAATAAAAAAGGACCAAATTGTAAAAAATTAAAAAAAAAATTACAAATAGGCCCCTGGCGACGTGGCTTAATGAGGGGGCAGCAAATTTTTTAATTTTAAAACTTTGAAGGACCAAAATGCAAATATAAAGGAGCAAAATGTGAAAAAAAGGAGCAAAATGTAATTTTTTTTAAAAAAGAAGACCAATTTGAGGCCCATGTACCAAAATGTAAATTTTAAAATTTCGAAGGACCAAAATGCAAATATAAAGGACGAAAATGTAAAAAAAAATGACCAAAACGTAAATTGTTTTTAAAAAAGGACCAAAATATAAATAAAAAAGGATCAAAATGTAAAAAAATATTTTTTTTTACAAATAGGCCCCTGACGACGTGGCTCATTGTGGGGGCAGCAAATTGTTCTACTTTAGTACTAAGTATAGATAGATATAGATTTGAAGGACCAAAATGCAAATATAAAGGACCAAAATGTGAAAAAAAGGAGCAAAATGTAATTTTTTTTTTAAAAAGAGGACCAATTTGAGTCCCCTGGACCAAAATGTAAATTTTAAAACTTCGAAGGACCAAAATGCAAATATAAAGCACGAAAATGTAAAAAAAAGGGACCAAAATGTAAAGTTTTTTTAAATGCAAATATAAAGCACGAAAATGTAAAAAAAAAGGACCAAAACGTAAAATTTTTTTTAAAAAATGACCATAATATAAATAAAAAATGACCAAATTGTAAAAAAATATTTTTTTTTTACAAATAGGCCCCTGGCGACGTGGCTCATTGTGGGGGCAGCAAATTGTTCTACTTGAGTACTAAGTATAGATAGATATAGATTTGAAGGACCAAAATGCAAATATAAAGGACCAAAATGTGAAAAAAAAAAGGAGTAAAATGTAATTTTTTTTTAAAAAGAGGACCAATTTGAGGCCCCTGGACCAAAATGTAAATTTTAAAACTTCGAAGGACCAAAATGCAAATATAAAGGACAAAAATGTAAAAAAAAAGAACCAAAACGTAAAATTTTTTAAAAAAAATGACCATAATATAAATAAAAAAGGACCAAAAAGTAAAAAAATATTTTTTTTTTACAAATAGGCTCCTGACGACGTGGCTCATTGTGGAGGCAGCAAATTGTTCTACTTTAATACTAAGTATAGATATACAAATTTGAATAGGTTTCATGTTTACTTCTCTTTCCGTACATGCCCTGATTTGATTGTTAAAAATCAAATTTAAAAGACATGTCATGTTTCTCTTTTCCATCACTTTATACATTGAGACTTGGTCGGTATGGATTTGATGCATCTATCAATCATGTCTTTTTTTTATCTTCATCATTCATGTATATCAGTATATCTATTAATATTCACTTCGAGTAAATCCACTTAACAAAGACACTTATCCTCCAAGTGATAATTATTAATTTATATATTCACTCTTAAACGTGATCTCCATCAAACTAATGTTGTTATACCTCTTTTAACTAAACTTTTAGAGTTATACACCACATCTTGTACTTTATCTTTTAGTGGATTTAACCCTAGTCGTACATTCATACAAGGTATTTATGGAAGGATCAAATACAGGTAAAAAGTGTAGCAAAATTTTAATTTTTTTTTTCATGTCATAACCCAGGCCATGGGGGGCAGGACAATTCTCGACAAAATACCATAGTATCATTGGGCCAGAAAAATATTAACCTAAACCTCAATTTCTAATGGGCCGAGAATACGAGGCTGCTAAAAATAAACAAGGAATTAATCTGCAATCAAATGAAGAGGATCAAATGGAGATCAATAAAAATTTTAAGCAATAAAATGTTCAAAAATAATGAGAGTAATGATCGTTGATTATATTTTTATTTCAATATTTATAATTACAATTTCTTAATCTTTGAACATCTTATTCTCGAAAATCTTCTAAATCTTTCATATCTATTATTATTATTATTTCAATATTCCATTATGGAATTAACAATGGAAAAAATATTACAAAAATTTATAATGTAAAAACCATTTATAGACCTAATTAGAAATCAAAATTATCCTCCAGAGATGTCTCCCTAAATCCCGCTTTGTTGCTCACCTTAAAATATAAAAATTCAACAAGAACCAATTAAAAGTTGGGGAATTAACAATGAAAATAAAAAAAGAACACAGTAAAAGAACAAACTAAAGTTAAATTATAACAGTTGAATTTAAAGTTAAATTATAACAGGTGAAAAAAATCTATCACAAATTTGAACTTGGCATCTTAGTATTCATTTATATATCACGATTTATGAACTTGGCATTCTTGTTTTATTTTAATTTTGACTAATTTTGAACATGTGCGATAAATTAAGTTGTTGAAACTAATTTTTACATTGTTTATTATAAAAGAATTTTTTACAATTTTTTTTTATACAATTATAACAGTTCGTGTTTGTAGATTTATACAATTTTTTTTTCTAGATGGTTTGTCATTGAATTTTATATCAGCCATTTGTTGTGCTCGAATGCGAAAATAGAAATTTTATCCTTTTTCTGAAAATTTGTAAAAATCTTTTTTTTCGTAAAAATAAAATTTTAAAAAATCTTAAATTAGATTTTGCGAGTCAAGAAAGAAATGAAAAAGATGGGTCAATTCTAGCTAGCTAACTAAATGATGTATTTCTTAGAAAAGAGTCCTGTGTAAGCTACGAATGCAAGCTTGGGATTTGCATTCCTTATCTGAATAAATCGAGAATTCATATCCTAAATCCCAAACCCTAATTCGGCCTACTATAAAATCCCTCCTCCTATCTTTTTCCCCGGCCTCCATTATTACCAGAGCTCTCCACCTCTTTCTCTTACAACCTCGCGGTGGCCGCCGCCATGAGAGAAACCGGAGATCCAGCTGGCCGGAACGAAGGCCTTGCACTTCTCCCTGTACTCGATCTCGTGAATACATCGAAGTCTCTCTCATTCCTCGTATCAAGTGCCGAAGCAAAACCCTAGCTTTCCAAACTCCATTAACAAGCCTGAAACTTGTTTCACTCGGTTCTGCCTCTTCAGATCTATTTTTCGTGCTGCGAGAACATGGCGGAACCACACAATGCAAGAAGAGCAGAGTCTTTGAAGAAGGAGTTGAAGAAGAAACAAAAGGAAGAGGAGAAAACTGATCAAGAATGAAGAAAAGGAGAACAAGGTCGTTTGAAATTTTCTTTCAAGATCTTATGGAGAATGCAATACTGAAATCGTCCAAGTGGTAGTTACCAAATTTTAAATAATTTTTCAAATTTTAATGCGATTTTTTGGATTATGAATTTATAATTAATGATCGGTTTCTTGATTTGTTTTATTTTCCAAGGGATAGTTATGAATAAGACAAATTCTTGTTCTTCTAAGCTTTTCTTTTATGATCTCTGGTTGCGATTCCAAAATCCAATTCATGGCCCACGCAAGGTAGAATCTATACTCTTTTTATTTCAATAAACATATAAAAAATATTATTTATTTTTTTATCTAAATTTTAAATTCTTGTTTGTATTTACAGGATTCAGGACTAGAATTCTTGTTTTCAAACTTTTCGTCAACAAACATGAGGTAATTCTTTTTTTAATCATATGTTTACCATCCTCAAAGTTAAATTGATAAAAAATTTGTTTGGAGAAATTTGATAATTTTCTAGAAAGGAAATGGAAACTAGGTTATCATCAGATTTTTGGAGGTTAAATGTGATACTTGCAGTTTTGAAAGGGTAAAAAATATGATATTTTTGGTTTTTGAAGGGTAAATATAAAATTGCCCCATATTTAACCACCAAAGAAAATCAAAATATCATATTTACCCTTCTAAAATTGTAAGCGCAAGTTTTTAAAAGAAAATATGATATTCTTAGATTTTGGGAGGGTAAGTATGATATTTCAGTTTTAAAAAGGGTAAAATTTGATATTTATTTATTTATAATTTTGCCTTTATTATATTATATATATATTACACAGTTTGAAGAAAATAATTTGGCCGATTTTTGTAAAAATAATGTTCCAAAAAAGTAGTTTTTTTTCTTCTCAAAATAGTACCATGAATAATATTTCTCAAAATAGTATAGATTTTATTTGTTTATATTTTGTGGTTTTCTTGGGTATATATGTGAAATGTCAGAAATCATTTTGTTCTTGTTTTATTTTTTCAGATGGCTTAAATGAAAGTTAGTTTTTTGGGCGGCATTTGTGATTTAATCTGTTTTTATTTTGTATGCCAATTTTGATTTTTACTGGTTTGTATTATTATTTCTAGCATGTCCTTGCTTATTTCTTTTGATCACAATAAAATGATCATGATCTGTGAAAATCGTGATAAATGAACACGACCAGTAATAATCGTGATAAATTGTCATGATGTGTGAGAATGATAGTTGGTAATCATTATTTGTCGATAAGCGCGATTACTGATCGTCGATAAGCGCGATTACTGATCGTCGATAAGCTTGATTACTGATCGTCGATAAGCGCGATTAGCGATCGTCGATAAGCGTGATTACCGATCGTCGATAAGCGCGATTACTGATCTGTGATATCATGGTAAATTATCATGATATGTGAGTCATATGATAAATTATCATGATCTGTGATAACCATGATAGACGATCTGTGATCCGTGATAACCGTGATATTCATGGTAAATGATCTCTGATCCGTGATAATCATCATAAAGGATCTGTGATCCTCCGTGATTAATGTTAAAACGATCTATAATGTGATTCGTGATAAATGATCATGTGATCAGGGATCCGTGATCCTTGATAAATGACATGATCCGTGATCACAATGATAAATTATCCCTGATCCGTGATCCCTCCGTGATCCGTGAACATCATGATAAATGATTCCTGATGGCTGATCCGTGATCCCTGATAGGTGATCATCATGATAAATTGTCCATCATCGCTGATCTGGGATCCCTGATAGGTGATCATCATGATAAATGATCGCTGATCGCTGATCTGGGTCCCTGATAGGTGATCATCATGATAAATGATTGCTGATCGCTGATCCGGGATCCCTGATACGTGATCATCATGATAAATGATTCCTGATGGCTGGTCCATGATCCGTTTATAATAATCGCTGCCAAAGGATATTTTGGTGCCTTCTATTATAATCGCTGGCAAAAGGAAATTTTAGTGCCGTTTATTATAATAGCTGCCAAAAGAAAGTTTTGGTGGCATTTATACCATTCGCTGCGGAAAGGATGTGATTGCAATTTTAGATGTGTACAGTTTTTTTTTTTTTTTAGATGTGTACATTTTTTTTTTTCGATGTGTACAGTTTTTTTTTTTTTTTTTTTAATTTTTTTTTTTAATTGCCAACGGGTTTATAGTCTAGTTGGTTGAATGTGAAGCACAAAAAATCATATATTATGAGAGGTTGTGGGATACTATTCAAAATAATGATCGTTTTTGTTATGGATTGCCAATGAATTTTCATTGACATCAAAAAAATTAGACATTAATAATGAAAACGATCGTTTGTCGGATACTATTCAAAAAAATATATTTGGACTAAATTTTTTCATATTTTTAATATTATTTATATATATATATATATTATTATTATTATTATTATTATTATTATTTGAGTTTATGTTAGTTTAGTGACGTAGTGTATTTTGTTATTTAAATTATTTAAAACTTATTAAAAAAACTGTGATTTGTAATTTTGTTTAATTAATTTAAATATTAAATATAAAAAAATAAAAATCCGCCGAGGTCCGCCGAGATTCCCGATTATTTCCGATTAATCATCCTTGGCGCTTGATGGTCGTCTGCCGACCAGCGAGCGCCGAGCGATTTCTGGAACATTGGAGAAGACTTAGAATTTTACCGTTTTTAGTTCTATTTTTCCAAGTACTTTACTTTTTCGGTAATTCATTTAGTTACTATTCATGAAGCTCATAACACTATAACATTTGCTACACCTACGGGTTTTCCAAAACAAAAAAAAATTCCGTTATTTTTTGGGTTGTATCATTGATGGATATGATATAATAAAGAAAAAAATCCCAATTGCATATTGGGTGGAAATTAGAAAGTGTATACCAATTTCATATTTTTTGGGTTGTATCATTGATCAACTCTAATTCGCTCCAGTTTTCACAAAGATGCACGTAGGCATATTATACTCTTCCCTACCCATTTCCACCATATTCCATCCAATTTTTAATTAATTCATCATTAGGAAGTGAATTAACAATTAATTCATGACTATTAAAAAAGTTAGTACATAATTAAGATCGTTATAGATTAAAGATTAATTAAAAATATTCAATTATTAATAAATATTGATTAACCGTTAATTGAGAGAGATATAATTAACAATAAATCACCTCGGGATTTACATCACAAAAATGAGGAGAAATATGAGGGCATATTAGTAGAAGGCCTCGATATTTTATATTTTGATAGAGACCTTCTATCATGCCCTTCCCATTTTCCTCATATTTTCGTGATGACGATATTATTCATAATTAATTTACTAATATCTTTTAATAATTAATAAACAATTATTAAATTTCAAATATTTTTAATTGCTAAGGACCTAAATCACTTTTAAATTATTATTCTTTTAATATATTTTCCAAGTTTGTACATGCCCTGCAAAAATAGTTAAAAAAAATATTTGTATACAAACAATTTTGGAGCGACAATGAAATTATATTATTTTAAAATAAAACTATATCGCAAGATTTGTTTTTAAGTTTTACATAGTTGTCGAAATTAAAAATGCCGCTACTCTTCGAAGTTTGATGACAAAATTAAAAAAAAAGACCACCAAAACAAAAAAAATACCATCAATATTAATTTTTGTTAATTATTTTAACATGATGCAATTTCACATACTTTTTGAAACATTCTAAAATGCAACATCACAATAAAAAAACAATAAAAAAGAAATGGAAATATTATCTTCATTGTTTTTAACTTCAAATGATACAATTACGTGATATATATACTTTCGAAGCGGAGTGAAGTACTCCTAGTAAATTAATTAATTAGAACGTAATTTTGTACAAATTGTGGAGTACTTGTAAAAAAAATTATTTTTCTTTTTAGAAAACATATCTTGTAGAAAATTGTGGAGTAAATTAATTATTAATTTGTTATATAATTGGTTCTCGACCCAACTCAAATGTTACCTTTTAATCTAAATGTTCCTTATTTTGATTTGACAATATTTTCTGGGTTGTACCATTGTTTGATACCCATCTCTTTGGGTTTGCTTTGTAGTCAAATGGGGAAATAATGTTTTTAACTTTTTTTAATCCAATACCATCTCTTTGGGTTTGGTCTTGATTAGAGGTGTATTTATATTAGACGTGTATTTATGTATACATGTTTTGACTTTTTATGATTGAATTTTGATTTTTCATGGGCGTGCAGATTGGCAAGAGCTACTTTCTTGTAATTTTTTATAGAGACCTTCTGCTATGTCTTAATATTTCTCCCTCATTTTCGTGATGCAAATTTCGAGACGATTAATTGTTAATTGTATATTTCTCAATTAACGATTAATTCATAGTTGTTAATAATTAAATATTCTTAATTAATTTTTAATCTATGACGACTTAAATTTTTAATAATTATGAATTAATTATTAATCCACTTGCTTATGATAAATTTATTAAGAAATAGATGGAATGTAGGAGGACGTGGGTGGGAAAGAGTATAATATTTCTATTTTGTATACACTCATAACTAACTTATCTTCTATTATTATTATTATTATTATTATTATTATTATTATATACACATATACATCAAACATCAAGGTGAGAAATAGATAGTTGCATAGTTCAACTTAACTGAATTATATAAATTGTCATTAATATATATATGAAAGGCTAAACTACTTAGTTAAGTATCAACAGTTTATTACTTAATATTGTTGGTTCAAATTTTCTAGGGTTTGATTATCTCAAAATAATGTCGATACCACTAATCTATTTGCGGGAGTGACATTTATAGAGATAGAAGACATAACCCACAAAAGGATCAAAAGAAGAATCAAGACGTCGGAAGTCAAGACGATGTAGAAACGATGGCACTAAAATGCATAATCAAGTGAAGACATCAAGACATAAAAGGTTCCGCAAGTTGGGAAATCATACAAATCACCAAAACAACTTATAGATATCCCTAAAATTGTTTATGAACTATTAAGCTCAAAATTAGTCAAAGAAATATATTCGAAATCTATCAAAATGATGAAATAGAAAATAAGGCTGATAATAGGATGTCCGTTATAACGGAACTCATTGTCCGTTGTAACGGACATACTCGTCCTGATTCAAGAATGGCAAACACAGTATAGTCCGTTATAACGGATTAACCAATCCGTTGTAACGGACACATCCAAAGCGTTGTAACGGAAGTATTACCATTATAACGCTAATTAAATTCAAACTTGAAGAAAGCCACGGAACTATGTCCGTTGTAACGAACTACTATGTCCGTTGTAACGAACTATTATGTCCGTTGAAACGGACATTGAACTCACTTTAGTATACCAAAGATTACTCCCTATCCGTAGTAACGGAATCACCAATCCGTTGTAACGGACAAACACCAACCGTTGTAACGGAATAGTCTTCGTTATAACGGATATATAAAACAAACGTGAAGTGAGGTCACAATTGAACGTCCGTTGTAACGGACTGTGTAGTTCGTTATAACGAACTCTTAATTCATGAACTCCGTTGTAACGGACCTTATTTCCGTTACAACAGACTATGAAAAATACGAATATATTGGCTGTAACGGCTAGTTTGACTTTTGGTCCGTTTTAACGGACTACATTTCCGTTATAACGGATTGTGCAGAAAAAGCAAGATAAGGGAAGGGTCTATGTGTTCTATAAATAGAATCCTTCCCTCATTCTCTCTCATGATCTCAACTATTATATTTTCCCAACCAAAACAGAGAATCCTAGCTTTACACATTGAGCTTAATCTTCTAAAAATATTCTTAGAGATTATTAGATCCCTCTTCATTCCATAAAATAAGATTCCCAACTTGCGTGACCGATCACTTATAGTTCGTATTAGATAAATTGTAATAGGTTAGTGCAAAGATTGTAAAGCCCGCCATAGATCGATAGAAGCGTGTAAATCGATCTAGGCAAACATTGTAATTGATTGATTTGGGTATTCAATCGAAAGCCGAAAAGGCGCAAGGCAACTCCGGAAACGTAAGTACTTGCAATCAATCGAGTCGGTCGATTGATCAAGTAGACGGTGAGTTAAAGCTACAAAGCAACCACCTACCGAACTTCGTAAACAAATATCTTGTGTTATTTGTTGTTGGTATTGTATTCTTCCTCTAATTTATTTACGCTTCCGCACCAAATTGTAATTTTATTCCATTACCGCGAAAATTGGACCTTAGGACTTCCTATTCACCCCCCTCTAGGTCTAAATTAAACAACAAATATTTGTTTATTATTAAATTTCTATTGAAATTTGTATTATTTCATGATGATCATGAAAGTTTGTGCACATTATTAAATGAAAAAATCTCAATACATATTTAATGATGAAAAAATATTAAGTACCAAAATGTTGATACTTAATTAAGTAGTTTAGTCTCCCTCTATGTGTGTGTAGGCTTCGATATGTATTTAAATTAAGAAAAAACATTTTGTTTGAAAATAAAATTAAGAAAAAACATGAAAGAGAATGATTAAAAAAAATGTGATCCTCGACAACCTGCTAACAATAGTTGTTGTACGGATTCAATATTATCGTATTTTACGTCGCCAAGTAACATGATGGACTGCGTCGAGCATTAGAAAAAAGGAATCACGAGGATCAAATCAAACCTCTGAACTCCTCGGAGCAAGACATAAGACATAATCACTATGCTACATACATGGTCTTTGATGAGTTGCAATTTGGGTACATCACTTATCTTGCACATCAGTAGGATAATTTGATTATTTTTTGGGTAATTTTGGTAATTGAGTTGCAATTTAATTTATAATATGAGTAATAAAATATGTTTTGTATTTTGATTTGGTAATTCTTTTTTCTTTGTTTAATTAGCTTAGTTTCAAATGTTTTGGTTAGACGGTACAATCGATGCTCAATTTGGGTCCAATTCATCTAATTCCCTGGTTTTGTTGTCGAGGGAAAATTAGTTATCTTGAATCGACGTCCTATCCATAATAAAGAGAACGTGATAAAAAGACAACCCTAGCACCATTCTGGCCCTTGAAGAGAAATTATATTCTTCCTCCAATGACAATTGAACAAATAAATGCTCGATGCAAGATCACAAGATCGAGATTCAACCTAGAGATAGAGAGAGAGAGAGATGCAGACCAAAAGAAGGAGGGGAAAGAGGCGATAGAAGAAACATGATGCACAGTCCCTAATGTGTCTCAACTCCCGTCCTGACTAGAGATGGGAAATGAATTAGTTTGTTATGGAACCGAACCAAATCGACCCGGTCGAATTCGATTTAATTGTGTTGGTTTTTTGGTTCATTCGGTTCGGTTCGGTTCAAAATTTTATATGATTCGGTTTATTCGGTTCGGTTCGGTTTTGGTATTTTTAAAATCGATTAAACCGAACCGACCGAATTAATATTATTTTTCATGTTTTTATTATGTATATTTAAAAAATTAATATTTCATATTGTAAAATTATAAATAATATAATTATATTTTATATGATTTGTTTTTATATTTTTCTTTCTAAATAGAGTTTGAATTTTATCGTTATAAAGTTTCTTATTCGGTTTAACCGAGCAAACCGAATAAGAAATTCAGTTTAATCCATAATTATTTAAATTTTGTCGATTCGATTTGATTTGAATATAGTTTGGTTCGACCCCCCCGCCGGGCCCCGCCCCCCGGGCCGACCCGCCCGGCCGGGCCACGCTTAGGCCCGACCCCCGGGCCGGGCCCCGCGTAGGCCCGACCCTCCCGGCCGGGCCTCGCGTGGGCCCGACCCCGTCCAGCCATTCCCCGCGTGGGCCCGACCCCCGGCTCGGCCCCACTCGGGCCGAACCCGTCCCCCCTTGGACCTTACCCGTCCTCCCCCCACGGGCCTTACCCGTCCTCCCCCCACGGGTCCTGGCCCACTTGGACCGAATCACACACACACCAACACACATATACATGACACACACCCACATTCAGGACACATACAGGACCCACACCTATACATTATACACACAAACACACACCACACATACACAAAAAAGACTTACAAACATGCACACAAAGACTCAAATACAAGCACATTAGCAACATATACATAATTTGTTTTTTCCAGACTTTGAAGATGTTGCAGATTTATGTCTTGTACTAATCATCGATTTGATTTCGCAATCTCTGCACATTGAGTGAAAATAAATTAGATTGAATCATGAACAGAAATTATTAGATTATTTAGGAATAATATTGAAAATTACCTTGTACACAAATAATCCACTTCCTAACCAAACCCAAAGAACACAAGTCATCGAGATTGTATGGAGGCGCCATTTCGTGCAGTAATCCACTTCCTTTCTTATCATACAGACTCGATTCTCCTGCACCGAAAATAATGACAGTTAATTAATATTTTGCAGAAAAATAAACAAATAATTTAATTGGTTTTGTTTTGGACCTTATCGAGTTTAATTTAGTTCAGTTTCTCTACCACCAAGTCCTCCTTTAGTCCTTTTAACCTTTATTGTTCCTCTGATTGTTCACTTTCGATTTTCATGTAGAATTCATCGAGTGCTCAATCGACTGAATCGAATTCGGCTTCTTCTCTCGATTTGAACTGGTTTCATAGAATTGGGCAGTATTCAATATAAATCTAAAAAAAAAAGAACAAATTAGCATTTAAAAAAGAAGAAAATGCAAAATTGTATTATAATAAATTAGATTGAATAATTTACAAAATAGATTGAATATTTAGGAAGGGATACAAAACTGAAAATTACCGTTCTCGTCTTGCTACTGTTCGGAGTTTCTGTGTCGTTGATTCGTGATTTGTTGTTGCTCCGTTGACTTCAGATGTTAGAGTATAATTCGTCAAGTGCTAAATAAATCTTGATGTGAACTGGTTTAACAGAATTGACCAGTATTCATCATAAATCTGAAAAAAGAAATATCAGCATTTAAAAAAAGATCAAACGATGCAAAATTGTAATATAAAGAGAAGAAATAGTGGTAATGGGATCTCATCAGGAATCTTTTAAAGTATACACTCAATCAAAAACAGGAGCAATCAAATCGAGATCCATGAGGAATTTTTCAATAATCAAGATCAAAGGAAAGAGAACATAAAACAAACCCAACCATTTACATGCTGGATTTGGGGGTACTAAAAAAAGAAAAACCACTATTTCTGATAAATTACAAATAATGGAGGAGAAACGCTTACGTGCTCGTGTCTGTCAAGCAACGAATCTCACGCCAGACACGAAAAGCATCCATTGTAGAGGTCTGTGTCCACGATTTTAGAAGAAAACGCTCTTCTGGAGTTCAGATTTTTCCCTTCTCGTCTCTGATCGAACAATCTATGAAAGAGAAGTTTGGCGTTGGTTGCGAGTATCTGGATGCAGGGTTTCATTTCTGAGAGAGAGAGGAGACGAAATTTGTGGGAGGGAAGAGAGAAGAGAGAAGAGAGGAGAGAAGAAAGGGGATTTGTTTGTGAGGACGGAGGAGGCGTATATAGAGAAAAAAGGGAATCTGTGCTAAGATATTATTCCCTAAACTCGGCATATTAACTTAGATAAACACCGTATCTGAATATCATACTCTGGTGCTGCCATTAAACAGTGGACCGAGTTCATTTCATAAAACATGCAAATATTGACGTTAGATAAGATTTTGCAAGATTTTCTTAACGTTAGGATTAGGATCTTTTAAATATTTTTTGACCGTTGGGAATTTGATTATGTTAGATAATTATCTCGTCTTTGAAACAACTAAATATCATCATATATACATACAAACATGGCACAAAAAAAAAATTGGTCCTTTTCTTCGAGTCTGCCGAAAATTGGGGCATGAAACAAAAATGTGTTATACACTTATCCTTGTTGGCACTGACCTAGCAAGTTTCTGAAAATAATTATTTACATTCATTCAATTTTCTATTTAAGAGGGGTGTATTGGTAACAAAAAATACCTTTGGACCAATGAAGAATTTGTTTTCATGTATCATGTTTCCATCTCCATTCCCTAAAACAAAATATCTTCAGTTTAGTTCCTCAAAAGAAAATATTCCATTTACACCCTTAAAAATGACATTATTATTATTATTATCCTCAAAAGAAAATTTGTACCCATTTTTGCCAATGTTTAATTTTAATTTTAATTTGAGAACTATTTAGTACATTGGATTATCTAGTACAAATTAAACTATTGGGTGCAACTTTAGGATCGGTTAACAACTCATAATCCATATATATTTAGAAAAGATTATCTAGGTTAAATGTTGATGTTATCGCGTATCCTATACTATAACACCAACTTAAAATTGCATAATTATACATTACAGTCAAGAGTGATTTACAAAATGGAGGCATAAAGAAAGAAAATATGGAGAAAATGGGTACAATGAATATGAACAAAATCATGTTGCAAAAAGAATTCCAGTCATTTTTTATACTTTATAAAAAAAAATCGTACTTTATGCTCCTTTTCAATTAAATATTAATTATATGTATTTATCAAAGACTCAATTAAAAAAATAAGGATACCATGTAGAGACGATAGAATTATCCAACAATCATGAAATACAGAAGAAGAAGAAAATTAGGACGGAAAAAACATAAAATGAGAAATGGTGTTTTTATACCAAAAAAAAAAAAAAAAAAAAGGGTAATGATATTGACAGGAAATAAAATTACTGGGAACAGGAAATTTAAATTTGAAATGGTAATTTTAGTTTTAATTCATGCCAAATTTGAATAAAATTTCCTGTATCTAGTATTTATTTTTCCTGTCAATATCACTATCCAAAAAAAAATTTAACTACATTTTTGTAAAGCTAAACTTAATTTACTAAATTAATTGATTACCAAATTAAGAGTTTGGATATTATCATAATAATTAACACATTAATTAATTGAAACTAAAAACAACAACGAACATATAAAAATTGAATGAGCCTTCATAGTACAACCAGTAATACCAATTATACATATTATACCATATCTTGAAATCCTCCTATAATAAGCCCATGATGATGAATCTGTATTGTGGATCAACGGCCAAGACGATTCTTTTAAAAATGGAATGTTTATATAATGAAAAATTATATTAAAATATACTAGCCTAACATAATTCTTAGAACTGACAAAATGTGACCAATCCGAAAAAACGACCCGGTCCGTCCGAATCCGAACCCGACCTAAACCAAAAAATATTAAAATTCCAACGACCCGAAACCGAAACCGAATGATCCGAATCCGGAATGAACCGAATCCAAATGATCCGAACCCGAAATGATCCGAAAATGAATGATCCGAACCCAAATTCGACTCGAAATAAAATGATCCGAACCTGAAAATCGAAATAGTAAAAACATGAATGACTCGAAAACCGAAACGATCCGGAACCGAATGATTCGAAGACCGAAGCGACCAAATCCGAATTATCCGAAAAGTGAAACAACCCGGAACCGGTTGACTCGAAAACCGAAGCGATCGGACCCGAATGATCCTCAACCCGAACGATCCACATATACCCGAATCCGATTGTCACCTCTAATAATGGAGATTTGATCATTTGAGTTGAAGTATGTAATCAAATGTTCATTTGATCCACATATACCCGAATCCGAAAAGTATGTAATTTTTTTTGATGAAAAAAAAATCATTGTAAAAATAAACTTGGGAAGATTTGATCATTTGAGTTGAAGATTAGTCAATAATGTATTTATCAAAAATGATTTAATTAATCATGAGATAAATCCAAACTTGTCCATTTACTGTACATTTCTTTCTCCTTTTGATGACATTTAATTTAAACAAATAAAGATTTAAGATATTTGAGTGGGGTACTATTAACAAGTAGTAAGATCAATTGCATTAACATTTTAATTTTAAACAAGGATAGTACCCGCGTCGCTGCGGAGTATTAAGTGCACTTTTTCATTTATTTTTTTTAAATGGTGTAATTTACTAATAGAAATACAATGTGGTAATTTACCCTTTTTTGGTGTTTATATATTTGTGTTTATATATTTTTAGGAGAAATGCAATTTCACAATATGTTACAATTTTTTAAAATATTTCGTATAGAGTATCATAGAGAGGTTATATAAGATACCCCTACATTTGACAAAAAAATATTCTATATATTAATTTACATGACTAATAAACACAATGACACACAATTAATATATAAACTACAATGATTAACATATGTTAATTGATATGCTTATCTATCTTAAATTATGATGATACTGAATAAGGTTTGGTGAAATGTGGGGACAAAAGAAAATACCCTCGTCATTCAAAGAATTCGGAGCCCAACAAAATCCATATTGTTAAAAATAAATACAATCAACAAAATCCATATTGTGAAAAATATGACATACAATTTTGTATGTAAAAAAGTTTGTAATAAAAATTAATAGAGTATGTAAGGAAAATATATTTTTTTGAATCATGAAAAATATTTTTTTTCTAATTTTATATTGCTGTTTTTGTATTCATAATTATTATTCACAATTGTTAGTTCTTGTAAAAAACGAATGAATTAAAAAGTTACAGTTGTTAGTTCTTGAAAAATATGACATAAAATTAAAAATTACTATCATTGTCGAGTTAAAATATGTGAGAAAAACAAATCTGAATATTAAGTGATTCATTTATTTACGAAACATGAAAACTACCACTTCTAATAGGCTGACGGATTATGGTTGTGGTGGGCCAAATGTTAAACCTTAATTAAATCTAAATATTAAGTAATTAAACCCAAAAAGTCACAAAAACGGCCCATTATCTCCATCTGTCTTTCTCGACGATGGACTCGGATTTATGTAATAAATTTAAAAAGTTATTAGTACAGCCTCGATAGGCCATAGGGGTTATTCACCCCAATATTATACCTTAATTTACTACTATTTTGCTTCATGTGTTAAACATCCTTTAACCTGGAACTCAAAATCCTGACTAAAACCATGACATCGAGCCATTCTTGCATGTAGTTTTATTTACACATAAACCCTATATCAAGAACCTGGACTTCAAGTACCAAATATACCCTAAATATATTTAGTATTTAGTATATATATCGTTAATTTAGAATTAGAAGACCATACATAAAAAATTAGAAGTAAGTTAAGGAACGAAATTGAAGTTCAATTTGGTAAATTTGCAGCTTAATAATCCACAACTAATCTTACAGCAAAGTAAATAGTGAGATGTCATGAGAGGAAATGAATCTTGGCCTCCTCCTATCTATCTTTGTATGTTGACTCTTTTTAGATTTTCCTCTCGCCTCGTTCTCCCCTCGTCATAATCCCACTCCGTATTATATTCTCCCACCAGCAAGAAGAGATTGAAAATAAAAACCCGAAGAACTCTAATTACTCTGTTTTTCTATTTCGAGCAAAAATATCTTGGTTCATGCTTGCTTCGTTAACCTGTGCTCTCTCTCACACACACACACACACAGTCTAACAAGTAACGCCCACTTAGCACACCACCCACCACTGCTTGCTTAATTGTTGGATTTCGACCATACATGAAATTACAGGTAAAATAAGTCTTTCTTTCTTCTCAATTCTTAGGGGTATTAGGGTTAAATGGTACAATATTTCTCATCGACTAATTAGTGCAATTTTAAGTTTTTAGGGGTATTAGGGTCAATTGCCAGCTTTGGGTGAAATTACAGGTAATTAACTCGGCCATACATGACCGTTAATTGCCAAATATGAAAGAAAATATTAGGATTAACGGTACGGCTCATGCTCGCAACTCTCCTGATTAGTAATCTTGTTATCTTAATTTGACTACTAACTCAAAATATTATAAGCTTATGTCTAAAATGATTTTTTTTTTTTTTGTAGCAACTACATCACAGTAGTTTATTACATCGCAATTAACGGTATTTCATGACTAGAAATATCGTCACTTTCAAAATAATTTCTGAGCTAATAGGATTGATATATAACTATCGTCGTAATCACCATGACTAGAAATATCGTCACTTTCAAAATAATTTCTGAGCTAATAGGATTGATATATAACTATCGTCGTAATCACCAATTAGATGTGAAATCGTTTTTCTTAAATGGCAATATCGAAGAAAAGGTGTATGTTGAACCTCTAGAATATGTGGTCAATGATCATGAATATAAGATATGAAAATTCAAAAAATCCTGGAATTGTTGTCTTTGGCCAATCCTCTGGCGAAAGACAACAATTCCAGGATTTTCCATCCCTACATTCATTTATTACATTTAGGGGGCGTTTGGTTGGAGCTTTGAAGAACGCCTTGGCATAAAGTATGCCAAGGAATTCAATGCCAAGGCATACTATTCCTTGGAATACTTGATTACCATGTTTGGTTAGAAATTTATTTATTCCATGGCATGCTAATTCATCACAAATGTAAAATTTTTAAACATTCTATATTTGCAAAACTAACATATTTATACTAAATTTTTGTTATAAAATAAATAACTCATCCAAACAAATAATTCAAATTATAAAAATAATTATTTATTGTCAACAAAATATTATAAATCAAGCAACATATTATTATAAAATTGATTCCTCAAAATATTACTACCTGCAACCACCAAGCACCCAAAGTACATATTCTTCCTTCACATTATCTGGTAGTGTGAAAAAGTACTTTGTCATGCTTGTATCTTTTGAAATAAGGGCTCCTGCTTTCATGCGGTCTTGACTCGTTAATCCTGGTAATTTCATTAGCTCTTCAAATACTCTATCTTTCTTTGCTGCATCTTCAGACTTAAATTGAAAATAATTTACAAGTTTTGCAATATTTTCATTTGCATTGCTAAACATATTCTCTATAGAACATATTGATTTGCCAATCGACTCGTTGAACTCATCTCCAGCTTGGATTTTTCTTTTTCTGGACTTTCTAGGTACAGATGAAGTATTTGTTTGCGTTCCAACAGGACTATCAACAAGGCCTTCCTCCAAATCGTCTAAACTAACTGTGTTATTTTATTCTAGTATATTTTATGACAACAATTTAATATAAATATATTAATTTAATGAATATGTTGTTTTTATAAGTACAATATGATATGACATGTAATTTCTTTCCCATGGGAATAGAGAAAAGCCACCAATTTTGGTGGTAATCCTATTCCCATCAATTATGCCCTAGGGAATGGAGTATTCCGTTACTTTATTACCTAGCGCGCAAACCAAACATGGGAATGGAATCCATGCTGGAGTATGCCAAGGCATTCTCATTCCAAAGCTCCAACCAAACGCCCCCTTAGATTTATCTAGACAATCAGAATTGATGTTTAACCTCTTTCGTTAGCTTCTCTGACGAAAAAACATTCTTTTTCGCTAGAATTCCTGACGAAAACGTCAGTTTTGCAAATTAGTAAGAATTTCAGCTCTTCTTACAAATTGTATTTTTTCCAATGCTACATGTAAAAAAAAAGATAAACAAGAAGAACGAGAGAAGTGGTGGCTTGTTTAATGTCGCTCAGAACAACAACCGAGTTTCTAATGATTTCATATAAGTGCTCTCTTTTGACGATTCTTGTAATTTAATAATCTCTACGTTAATATATCAAATGAGTATCCAGAACAATACAAAGTTAAATTCACTATGCAATTTTCTCTCTATATTTTTGTTGTGCAAGGTAAATACAAAAGAAAATAACAATTTACTTATAGAAAATTATATTTGCGTAAAATATGACAAAATTATCTGAGGACTATTTTCCTTTTAATATTTAGGAGAGTCAGACACTCAGAGGGTTCGTGAAAATTATCTTTGAATTTAAGATTTAATAAGGATTTCAGATATTTATAAAAGATGCGAATGCAAATTGTCATGTCAACACTTATCAATGCGGAAATCAATTCATGGTAAAAATTTGTTAACTATGATGCTAAACCTTATTTGATATTATGTAGGGATTATATATTTATATGGTCAAAGAATTTAATTTCATGTGTAACAAAACTTAATATTAAAAAATATGGTAAAATAATATGCACATTAGATCAAGCATTCTTTGTAAAATTATAAATTATTCTTGATTTATTATTTTTCATCGTGTAACAATGTGACAATTGAAAACAAAAAATGACATTGTTAGCTTTGTATATATAAATACCTTGTACAATCTTACAACACCTGATAAAAATATAAAACTACTAGCTTTATCCCCGCGCAATTGCGCGGGATATTTTTTATATAAATTATTTAAATAGAATTAACGCGTGTGCGAATTAACGCGCATGCGTTTGAACTAAATTAATATAATCATGACATATTTGTAAATATCATGATGTCAATAGATGCATAAGGTTCATGAAATTAGTATATTACGGATATTATTTTCTAGTATAATTTGTATAAATAACATTTGTTCAGGTGATTCTAAAATCGATTACTATAATCATGACATATTCGCAAATTTTAATATGTATGTAAAATAGGAAAAAAAAGACCAAATGTAAAAAATATAAAATAAGAAAAAAGGATAAAAATGTAAAAATGGACCGAAATGTAAATAAAAAAGACCAAAATATAAATTAAAACAAAAAGGACCAAAATATAAAAAATGACCAAAATGTAAAATAAGAAAAATGATCAAAATGCAAAAAAAGACCGAAATATAATATAAAAAGACCAAAATGTAAATAAAAAGGACCAAAATGTAAAATAAAAAAGATCGAAATGTAAAAAAAGACCGTAATGTAATTTAAAAAGGACCAAAATGTAAATTTCAAAACTAAAAAGGACCAAAATGTAAATAAAAAGGATCAACATATAAATAAAAAAATATTTTTTTACACAAAGGCCCTTGATGACGTGGAGGCCTAGAATTGCAAGAAATATATCTATAAACATTTTATTTTATATATTGAACATTTTACTTTTCAAAAGAAATATATGTTTAAATTATGATGTTTCTTCTTATTATTCTTTATAAATAGCGTATTTAACAATGCTCTCAAATGAATTTGCATCTGATGGATTTAAATACAATCAATGTCAAAATCAAACAAATCTTCTAATACAATCAAAATAAATTTCGCACAATTTCATTTGTACCCCTGCAAATTTCCAACATATAAAACTAAATTAAACAAGTACTCAGTAACTTCACAAGCAATGCCAAACCTTGATTTTCCTCTGCTGGGGTATTCATCTATAAAGTGAAAATTGAAACCCTATAAAAATATACATTTTTATAAAATCAAAATGCAATGTACATCAATACATGTTAATATTATGTAATCGGAACTTGAGTTTGTAAAAAATAATCCAACAACATAAACCGCCTATGAATTTAGTAACAAAACAAATACATATTTGCTCTCTATACATTTTTTATTATTTAGTAAATTTGATTAGATTTGTAAAATTAAACCAAGATAAATATGATATTTTGGATTTTAATAGGTATAAATAATTAAATATTCATTCTGTGTTATTGATATATAGAAAAACTTGAAATGTGCCCAAATCGCAAAAAGAAGTCCCGTAGAATTGAAAATATCAAAGAAAACTCTTGCATTTTTTTTTTGAGAAATAAAAAACCGTGCATTATAGAAACATTGTGTAATGAAAGTATTCTAGTATATAGATGCAATAAAATAATATAGATAGAAAAAGTACACAACTGTTATTCAAGTCCAAAAGAGTTTATATACGTAAGAAAACAATATTTGTATGAACAATCTTGCGAGTGCTGGGGCTTGAACAATATCAACGCGTGGGGAATATTTCCTAATAGAAAGGTAAACTTTGTTGAATTGGTCGTATATATTTATATCATTTTATATAAGAACACACTTTTCGTGATTTCTTATTATTAAAAATAGATATATTAAAAAAATTAGCTCATAGGATTTGTTTGCAAACAATATCTAGTATTAATTAAATAAGAAAATTAGTAGCAAAAAATTGTTTGTAAATAAAAAATAAGTAACCAAATAATTCACTTCCTCAACTACCTAGCAGAAAATACCAATGCTTAACATTAAATAACTTGAAATTATTTCTCCAAGTGCCTAATACAAACTGTAATATGTCTCCGATAATTTTTATAGATAAAGTCATGAATTGATCTACTTAGTTCTTATTGCTTTTTTAATTAATTACAATATTAGAAGATACATGTGTCGATCCCTATTATTTATAGGACACGTTAGCTCTAATATGCGAGGTTTATTAATTTTGAGCATTTTACTAAAAGGTAAAATAATCACACGTATATCATGCACTAATATAGTAAATGTTATTAAAGTATAATAACTATCTTAACAATAACACGTTTAGTTGGAACTTGCTAGTCAAATATGCGAGGTTTATTAATTATTACCTGACATATTGATAGGAATTAGTTTCAAGAGCTGCTTTTGCTTTTGCTTTTGGCCTTCCTTGATAGATCTACGGATTTCATCCATACACACGAAATTTCACTCTCCTCTGATTTCGAAAGCATTTCGCTATTTTTTGGCGACTTGAACTTTACACTCTCCTCGAGTCCTGTCATAATTGCGCACTCGACCAAAGAGCTTGACAAGCGACATTGCCCTATGTATCCCTAACTCTCTTTCTCTTTTTTCTTTTTTTTTTAATCTTTGTACATACTAGCAAGACTCGCGCTGAAATTTGAAATAATTGATGGAACGAATATATGCCACTCATATTTATATTTGAATGGAAGTTTGATATTTACTTAATGCAATGTTTCTTATTCCTTATCATATATACATTCCAGAATCGACATCATATTTATCTTCTACAATAAAAAGTTATCATATGTACTTTTCCAAATCTTGAAATATCATATGTATCCTTGTAAAAATCTGAAATATAATATTTATCCTTTTAAAAATGCGAAACATTGTATTTACCTTTTAGAAATTTGAAAATATCATGTATATACCCAAAATATATGTTTTATTTTAATTAAAGCAATTTCATAATTTCATCTGTATTCTCTTTCTGAACATGTTTTGAACAACATCTACAAAAAAAAAACATAATGACGAATATATTGGTTTCTTTCAATCATATAAATTTTCTAATGCCATGCATGCATAGATCTTTTTTTGATCTTATTAATTTTATTTATTTAGTTGACAAGAGCTTTCCAATAAGATGCAAAGTGAAAACAAATATTATTTGTTGTGCACAAATGACAACAATATAGTATTTATTCTCTCATGAAGATTTCTCCGCATTTCACTACATGAATATCAGTGCAAATTAATCATCGCTATCATTTCGTATAGGCATATTCAACAGATACAACACATCATGATTTGACCAGCAATGAAACATAACACTTTTTGTCGAATATTTCGCCTCAGATCTGATTATAAACAATGAAGGTATCTTATTAATTTAATATTATTGTTTTTTTATTTCTTATATGTTGAAAATATGATCATGTATGAATTTGCAGATTGGGTAATACTATATTCTCAAAACCCTGATCCAAGGAGATTGTCAAGTTATTTCAGTAATTTGGAAGAAAAGTTCTTGATGACTGGTGAATTCATTCTAGAATTTAAGAGATGAGAGAAGAAATATTAACATTTTAACTCCAAAAAAAATCAAGAGTTAATAAAACCTTTAAAGAGGTCGGTAATCCAACGAATCCATTTATCCGGGAATTCCCTTACACGTAGTAGTTTTACTAGGAATGACCAAGATAAATTGTCAAATGCCCTTTTAAAATCGATTTTTAGAAGAATGGTCGGGATTTTCTTTTTATGATAGTAATGAGCTAACTCCCTAGCCGCAACATAAGAATCCACTATGGATCTTTTCTTAATGAAAGCCGTTTGATGATTGTGAATTAGTTTCGGGAGAAAAGGTTGTAGCCGAGAAGCTAAGAGTTTGGAGATTATTTTGATCGGGGTTGTGATAACGCTAATTGGTCGAAAATCGTCCGCCGTTTGGGCTCCTTGTTTCTTCGGAATTAAAGTGATTGCGGCCTTATTGATTATCGCAAGATTTAGCCTATGTTTGTAGAAGTCTTCCATTAATTTTAAAATGTCTTTGGACATGATGCCCCAAAATTCCGTGATAAATTCTATTGGAAGTCCATCGGGACCTGTGGATTTTCCTTTTTGAATATCTTTTATCGTGTCTCTAATTTCTTGTTCGGTGAACGGTAAAGTGAGGTTGTCTAGGTTCGGGATCGGTGACCGTGCTAGCGTAGACGGATCCCATCCATCATTAACTAATCTTTCCGAACCCAAGAGGTCTCTATAGATTGATAGGAAAGTGTCCCTTATCTCGTCGGGGTCGGATATTTCGATGTTATTGTGCACTAACAAAGAGATTGCGTTTTTTTGGCGTTTGGCCGAGGCTATAGCATGAAAGTAGGATGAGTTACGATCTCCTAATCGTAACCACGTGACGGAAGATCGTTGTTGCCATTTCGACTCATCATTTAACGCTAAGTAGTACGCTTTTTCTTTTAGATCTCGTCGGGTGAGAACCTCGGCTTGTGATAAAGGACGATGCTCTTCGAAAGAATCTAGTATATGAATTGAGGATAACACATGTTCTTTGTGGTCTCTAGATTGTTCTTCGTGAGATCGAGCCCAGCTATTCATGGCAGCCCAGGCTCTGTTGGTTTTGTACACGAAATTTGTTGCAGCATTGTTATGCAGCTTCGTTGTGCCCCATTTTTCCGAAAAAAGCTGTTTTGCCTGAGGTAAATTTAACCACCAGCGCTCGAAGCATTTTAGTCTTTGCCTCTGACCGGATCTCGGTTTCTTAAAGGATAGGAACAACGGGATATGATCAGAGGTTGTCGCTGTGATCGGTTCGAGGGAAATTACAATATTTTGCGTTAAATAGTGATGGGATGTAAGCACCCGGTCCAAACGCGAGAAAGTGGGAGTACACTGTTTGCTAGACCACGTATACATACGACCTTCGAGCGGGATTTCATTGAGATGTGCATCATTTATAAAAGTGTTAAAAGCTAGAATATCACTCGGCAAGTGACCGTTTCCGGTGGTCTCATGTAGTGCCCGTATTAAGTTAAAATCCCCGACTAGAATCCATGGGATATTTGCATACGTATGGCGAGTGTTTGATATTTCTTCTAAGAAGGAAGCTTTTTGAGAGTGTGACGTGGGTCCATATACGTTGGTTAGAAGAAAGGAGAAGTTATTGGCAAGAGAGAGGATAATGCTTAGCGAAAAACGCTGTTTTTCTTCTTGTAGTAAGGTGAACTCATTAGACCATGAAGTCATGACTCCTCCTTTGGAGCCTTGGGCATTTAAGTACGTAGCGTTTGAGAACTTAGATGGGCATACAGATTTGAGATTAAAAAAGTTGGGATCATCCCATTTCGTTTCTTGAAGACACACAATGTTACATTTAGAGTTACGAATTAGGTTCTTCACAATCAAGCATTTGTTGGGGTCCCCTAAGCCTCGGACATTCCAACACAAAACAGAATGAAAATTAAAAAGCGACATAAATTAAAGATTCAAGAAAAGAACCTTGTCTTGCTCATTGTGTCTCTCATGGTTTAATTGTAGAGATCGTTCTCATCTCTATAATCCACCTTTTGTTCATCATCCTCCTCGAAATCAAACTTGAGGTGCCGGTCATCATTCACCGGAGCTGTAAAGAAAGAGCAAAGATTAGAATTTTCTGTCGGACGCGAGTCCTTTTGATTGATGTTTAGAGATACACTCCCTATAATCATGTTATTACGTTTCTTATTTTTTCTCTTAATTTTCAATGGGACACCTGAAGTACCAGCTTCAGCTAGTGCTTGTACAAGTTCTGATCTGAGAACTGTATTAGAGATGGAAGTGTGTGAATTTTCTCCTGAGCCCTTCTTCTTAGTCACGGCCTCAAAGCCCCTATTAATTTCTGTACCGCACATTCGTGTGTCGATGTTCAGAGTAGCCATTCGTCCTCTTCCACCATCAAATTGAATGGCACCACCTCCCCTTTCTTCGTACATAAGAAGGGATTACGGCAAGGCGACCCTCTCTCCCCCCTCCTTTTCGATCTAGCCGTTGATCTCCTTCAAGATATCATTCTAAAGATCGATCCGCTTCTCGATAAATGTACTTCTTTTCCTACCCCGACGCTTCAATACGCCGATGACACGGTGATTTTCATTGAAGCTTCTCCGCATAACCTACGCATTATATCGTATGTGCTTGACTCTTTCTCCGAAATAACGGGCTTGGAAATAAACCGAGCAAAGACTACTTTTACTCCAATCGGGATTCCATCGTCTCTTCTATCAACAATTCGAGATATTCTCCAATGTCCTTGCAAAGACTTTCCGCTAAACTATCTCGGTATTCCATTATCAATTAGAAGGCCGAAAAAGATCTCCTTTCTCCCTCTCATCGCTAAGGTCCAAAAACAAGTAGCGGCATGGCAAGGACGCCTACTCTCGATGGGCGGTAGACTCACGTTGGCTAAGGCAACATTAAACGCCCTTCCAATCTACTTAATGCAAACAACGAAACTACCAATTTGGGTGACGAAACAACTAGAAAAATCTATAAGATCCTTCCTATGGACGGGCAAGGATAGTCATTCCAATGGGAAAAGCCTAATAAATTGGTCCACGGTTTGTCTCCCCAAAGCAAACGGGGGACTTGGCCTTCTCCATCTACCGACTATGAATGATGCCCTCCTCCAAAAATTTCTTTGGAAAATCGACAACACACGTGATAATCTATGGTCCCATTATCTACAAACGCTCTATGGAATAAGGAATTCGGGCCAACTTGCTAACTTGGCTATCACAAAGGCCTCTCCTTTCATTAAGGATCTCAAGAAAGTACTCCCAATTTACGAATTCTCATTAGAAAAAACGGCCGACAATACCTCCGTATCTTGGAAATGGGAAACATCCGGAGATTTCTCCTCCAAATCGGCGTATACTTTCATGCGTAACCCCGGCCTCAAAAATAGATGGCAAAATCGAATTTGGAAATCACGAGCCCCCCTTAAAGTCCGGTTCTTTCATTGGATTGCCTCGCATGATCGACTCAATACGGCCGATATCATGAGAAAGAAGGGTTGGCAACACGATGAGAAATGTGTGTTGTGTAATCGGCATAACGAATCGAGGAATCACCTACTAAAGGAATGTTCGTTTACCAAGGCAACGTGGCGCATCCTCAACCGATCGACCAAAAACTTAGCCCCTTACATCAACGGTATGTCATTGTTTGAATCATGGGAGGCTCTTTCCAAACAACTCAACAAACGAGAGCGACCCGGATGGCACTCATTATGGATGGCGGCTAATTGGAACGTGTGGAAAGAACGAAACCGACGCATATTTCAAAATAAAAAACGCACCCCGAAATATATCGCTTCAAAATCGATGGAAGAGGCAACTACCTGGGCCAAACTTCGCAATTAGAGTTGCTAAGTGATGAGTTCTATTTTTATTACTTTTATTTCTAGTTATATAGTTAGTCCCTAGGTGTATCGAATATCTATAATGGTCACTAGCTTTAGCCAAGAACGGCATGGTTGTAAGTCGTACCCTCTTTTATATATATAAACCTCTAAGGACTAGCTCTTTGCTATCCTTATTTCAAAAAATAAAAATAAAACCTTTAAACAGACGAGTAAAATAGTCCGCGCTTTGCTGCGGAAATTATATGTAATATTCAATGTACTTTATGTCTTTTTCTGTGTTTCCTCTTAGAGGTATTTATTTTTGTGATAATCAATATAAAACTAAATAGTCAATAATATTATTACAAGTAGATGTAAACATAACATCTACTTGAAAATTAAAAAGCATATACATGAAAAATAAAACCAATAATATAATGTAATTATCATGCAACAAAGCAGCATATTACAATAGGCACAAAAGCAAAGAAAATTGTATTTGCTAATATTTATTTAGAATCCAAGTTTTCAACTAATAAATTCCTCGTTGGCTTTCTATATCAAAATATAAAGAAGATACAAAAACCAAAAGAATATGCTCCAAACAAAAAATTAAATTTTGTTGATTTCTATTGATTTGATAGGACAATTGAATTATTTATAGAAAGAAAGGAGGAGTGAATGAATGACACGACCTTGTTAGTACATTCCAGATTAGGAAAAAAGGCAAATAAAATTGACATATACATCAATCGAGGCCATGTTGAAGCTAACATGAACTAAAAACAACATAGTAGAAACTAGAAAGAAGTACTTGTATGAGTAAAATCAGGAATGGAAAGAAAACAAGGTATTTTTCTGTTTTTAAGTAGGGGGTCGTCTAGTAAAAGAGAGAACGAAACATGAGCCATTGAGCCCTTTAATTTTCTTATTTCAGTGCGCAAATCATAATCAGAAATCCTCTTAACACTATAAAAATGAGGAATGGTATAAATTATTATTACCTTTAGAAAGGAATAGGAAGAAGAATTCAAGTGATCATGATATTCCGTTTGACATTCAACTTTTTGGAGCAAACTTTTGGCACTTGAAGTGATCTTCATATGATGAATTCTATCCAGCTTTGAATAATTACATGTCCAGTATTCAGGCAATGAAATATTGTTCAATCCAGTACCTTGACCTGAGCATGTTTATACATATATAAATGTAAGTAATGATGGATAATGGATATAGATGAACTAAACCTTTCAAAATATTAGGGCAAGAGGTTTGCATCATATAAATTAAGAAAAAATAGATGAGATAAATGTAATTAATAAAACCAAAAAGAATATACTTGCAAATTGCATCATAATATTGTTATACGCCTTTGGTTCTTATGCATGCACCAATATCATAAGTATGTATAATTAGTTCAATATTATTTGTTTAGCGCTTAGTTACAAAAATGTATAGAGGGATTATGTGTTAATAAGATTTGTAATGGAATGCATCTGTTACAATAATTTGGAGCAAACCCTGACGGAGATCCGAGGCTGAGATCCGACATCCGACGGCGACAGCGAGGGCGAGGCGGAGATCCGACAGCGACGGCGACAGCGGCAGCCAGGCGGAGATCAGAGGGCAACAGCGACGGGCGAGTCGGGGTGAGTCTGGGACAGTGAAAGGAAAAAGCGGGAAAGGAAAAAATACGAGATTTGAACTCGCGTGGAGACGAACCGTTCGTCCAAGGATGGCCGAAAACATCATTTCTCTGCTTGTATCTTACTTTTGCAATTGTAATTTACTTTTGCGTTAAACTACTTTTTTACATTTATCATGTAAAATCGCATCAATGTATTAAACTTTGTTTTAATATATTAAAAGAGGCTTCGCCTCTTTAGTTTTTCAAAAAAAAAAAAAAATTTTTGGAGAAGCCACCTAAAATATTAATTTCTGTTTTCAAAGGAGAATCAATACCAAATTTGTAAAGCACAAAAAATGAAAGTTTTTATGGGTATTAGGGTTAATTGTCAGCTTTGGGAGAAATGACAGGTAATTAACTCGGCCATGCATGACCGTTAATTGCCAAATATGAAAGAAAATATTAGGATTTCCAGACATGGAAGATTTTTATCCTTTTCTTAATTAACAATTGTCACTTAATTGTATTTGTTATAACTTTCTAATTGAGAGTCAATTGCTTTGTATTGTCATCTTATCTTATGATTAGGTTCAAGTTGACATGCTTTTGTTTATTAATGACGCGATAACTTGTGGAGATTTTTTTTGTTAATTTGAGTGTACCTTAATTTTTATTTTGAATATTGCCATTTTTATTTTTATTGATATTTTGTAGGAGCTACAGTGAATTATTCGAAAAAACTCTCCACCAGTTTTCTCCACCAGTTTTTATTGATACTAGGAAAATTTCCGCGCTTCGCTGCGGTTTGTTCATTTTTTATTGTGATAGCAATGTCGAAAGATCAAAAGTCATATAAACATATTTTTTTAATAGCGATGGTTTGTTTATTTTTTTTTTCTGTGCACTATTTCTTTAAGGCTTGTTTAGCAATGTATAAACCTCAGAAATTATTAGGCTTGCTTAGCACTAAGTTTCAAGACCCGTGTCAAATAATTTTATCATCACAAAGTCATATACCATTATCTTGACAAGTATGAGTGAGAGTGAAAGTATGGTAAATATATCATCATTGTGGTTGAACTGTAAGGGAGGAAAAAAAAAAAAAAAAGCATTTGTTAAAAATCTCTTATCTTTTCTTGATACTTAAAAAAAAATCCCAACTTCTTGGAAACTCCAAAAAAAAACCTATCTCAAAAAAAAAAAAAAAATTTATTTAACACCCTACCGTTAAGTTTGTCTATTATATGTTAACGTTGAAATATTATTTTTTGTTAATGACTATTTTATACCATTGTATACTCTCTTTACACTAATTAAATTATAAATATTATATTCTTTTAATTAAAAAATTAATATTGGAGCAATTTATCCTTCAAAATAAATAAACAAGGCAAATAAAAATATATGAATTTTCATAATTATATAGCATCATTCATAATTTACATATTAAACCAGATGCTAACTCGATTTATAGTTCAAGCTTCATACAATATTTTTTTTTGGTCAAATAAGTATAATTGGCAAAGTAGTGCACAATTTTTTTGAGCCCTCCTCATAAAAAAAAATCGCCTGGTCGTCCATATAAAAAGCGAAATATAGGTCCCGATGAACACTGTACATGGAGGACAATATCAGCGATTCAAGTTTTTGTCAAATAAGTCTAATTGGCAAAGTAGTGCACAATTTTTTTTTTTAGCCCTCCTCATAAAAAAACCGCCTGGTCGTCCATGTAAAAAGCGAAATATAGGTCCCGATGAACACCGTACATGAAGGACAATGTCAGCGATTCAAGTTAGCTTGTGGCGTATTATGCAAATTATGAATGATGTTATCTAATTATGAAAATTCGTATATTTATGTTTGCCTAGTTTATTCTTTCTGAAAGCTAAATTAAAAAATATAACAATTTGGATGTAATTAGTTTAAAGAAGAGAGTATACACGTTTAAAATGGTCATTAACGAAAAATATTAATTTGCTAAATTAAAAAATATAATACTTAGGATTTAATTTATGATTTAATTAGTTTAAAGAAGAGAGTATACAAGGGTAAAGTGGTCATTAACGAAAAATATTAATTTGCTAAATAAAAAAATATGACACTTAGGATTTAATTTATGATTTAATTAGTTTAAAGAAGAGAGTATACAAGGGTAAAATGGTCATTAACAAAAAATAATATCTCAAAGTTAATATATAATTGACAAATTTAACGGTAGAGGATTATATAAAAAAAAAGTTTGAGATAGGGATTTTTTTGGAGTTTCCAAGAAGTTGAGGGTTTTTTTTTTAAATATCAAGAAGTTGGGGTTATATAAAAAATTTCCAAAAAAATGAGCCAAAGAAAGAGAGCCACGTGGCTATCTATGATGGCTCCTTTCCATTGCAAATTTAATGGGAGGAGCAATTTGTATTGTATTTTTATTGATATTTTCAATATTCTACATAATTTAGTCAAAAACCACCAGTTTTCTTAACAAATTTTGGTCTCACGTAAATTACCATGAACGAAAACATAATACTTATTGTTATCTATTTTTTATAAAACTATGATATATCTTGAATATTATTATACGAAGACACTAACATATGTATTTATGTCGAGCAAGAGGTATTTGCTAACATGACATAAATAAAAATGAAATATATAGATGATTATACTCAAATAAATTATGAAAATATGATGAGATTAATACATCGTATTGTACTTTATTTTGAGTTGATATTTTATTTATCATCATAAATAACAATACTTTGTATTAAAATGCCAAACACACGTACAACACTCACAACTTTGCAGGGTTTTATTTTAGTTTTACATTAAGTTAGAAGAGTGAATACAAGTTAAACAAAAATAATTAAAACGAATGAATACATACTCATAAGCACGCATATAATAACCTATAATTTGTTGCAATATTTATTTTGTTAATATTAGAAAAAATGTAATTAAGCTAATTGTTGCAATATTTACTTGGTTAATATAGATTCAAAATTTGGATCTAGAATCATTTTTTATCAAAGAAGCAAAAGGCATTATATTGTAAACAATATTAACTTTGTTATTTATACACGGTCCATATCAATCTCAAGGGTCCGTGCCATTTAGGTTCTTAGCAATCTCAAGGGTTCATCTTCGTAAACCTCTAAACCCTAGCTCTGTCGGCTCACTTTCCCGCCTCTCACATCTCTCTCTTCCCCGCTTTCCTTCGAACCCTAGATTCTTCGGATCTCGCTCGCGCGATCGTCTCTCAAGCTTCTCTCGTAAGTTTCTAGTCAGATCTGGAGCTCCGTTCGAACATCGATCAGATTTAAAGGTATGTAATCTGAGTTCTCTCTCCTTATTTTTTCCTAATTTTCTCTCGGGTTTTGATTTTTTTCTAGTTTCGTTACTGCATTTTTTTTACCGAGTTTGCGATTTCTTTGATGATTTTGTTGTATTTGCTTGTCATAACGATGATTAACGTTTTAGTTTTCTCATGCTATAATGACGGTAATATATATATATATTTTTTTAACGTAGATGGCGATCAAAAACTTTCCTCTGCAACTGGTTTCTAGTACTATGACTCATTTCAAAGGGCCAAGGATTTGCATAGCTAGGAGAAGGAGGGTTAGGCGTTATTTAAGAAGATAGGGGGTGATATTAGTTAGGAATTCCCAATCGCCAACTCATTTTGTGCTATTGCAAAAAAGAAAATTCAAAAGAAAAAAAAGCAAGAAAAAAATACAGAAAAAATCAAGAAAAAATAAAAAAATCAAGAATGATGTCAGGAAAAACGAGCAGGAATTCAAAATTAAGCCAATTGGACCAAGTAGTTCGAGACCCAAATCATATGTATGGTTGAGTAGTAGCAGTACATTTGTATAGGAAAGGAGGTTTAGCTACGTCTTAAGAAGATAGGTGGAGTTTAGAGCTATGCAAGCTCGATTGTTGCACCACTGCCAGCTCAAAATGGACGAATTCACAGGCAAGTGTTTGTTTATTGATCATAAAACCCTAAACCCTCAACCATGAACTTTATATGTTTTCTATTTTTCCTCTTTTTGGTGTTGTATACTTGTATGGTTAAAGAGTTATAAGTTAATGGGATTAACTTGCCAGTTCGATCGTCAGTAACAAACTGTACATTGATAATATCATTTGGTTAATTCAGTCCCTAAAGATCTAGAAAATCTTGTAACATTCGTACCTTTTTGCAGATTCCAAGATTATATAATATGTACAAGGAAATGGGGACCCTTAATTCAGTCCCTAGAGACCTAGATAATTTAAATAGGTAATTTCGTTTAATCAATGTCTTCATATTAGTTAATTAATTAATTCTCATTGTTGTTAATGCAAATTTGATTGATTAATTAATAATTACAAACAGATTCATCACAACTCAATCCCTTCATTACGGAACACGAGGGAGAGAGAAATGAGTATAGCCAGCAAAGCAGCAGTGCCAGCTCAGCGAGGGACCAAAGTTAAGCGCCTCAGGATTCAATTTGACATCTCATTCCGATGAAGATTGTGACAGCTCAGCTTAGAGAGCTTCAGTACTATTTGGAAGAATCTGAAGACAATTAATTATTAAACCATTCTTTTTTCAAAGTGGCTTCCTCAAAGAGCAAAACTCCATCTCGCCCAGGCCTTTGCTTCATCCTAGCGTCGAAATTGCTTCAAGATGAGTTCTGAACTTTGTCGAGTCGATCTCGTCTCGTCCTGTGCTGTCTATTTTCTGCTGCTGCATTTGTAAGAAATGAATTTTAATAGCGTCTTCATCACTCTCTTTTCCTCTCTCATAAGAATTGAATTTTAATATTTTGTTTTGTTTTGTTTTGTTTTGTGTAGGTGCCACCAGTGGAGAGATACTCGTACGAGTTGGCGCAATACGGGTTTGGAATACTCCACATAGTGACATTCGTACCGTGTACCTACAAACTAATCGTAATCACTCCTTTAAGCAACAACCGCGTCGGCATGGTTGTAATTCTCAATGCTGCAAGTGGGGTCGATTATATGGATCCACGTGCTCATAAACCTCGTTTGTCCTCGTCCTTCAATAAGCTCCGAGAAGACATCGACCACATCGACGGTGATGGTAGTGGGTCCGGATCTCTCTCGGGTAGGGCACGGGCGGTGCGAGTTTGGCTGCTCAGTTCGAGCAATGGTACTGGCAAGCTAGAGAGGCAGTTAGGGTTAATAATGGGATTAATGTATTATTGAATTTGCTCAACCCTTGTATGATCAATCATGCCACCTATCATAATGGATTCGATCAGACCCTTCCTTATCGTGTTCTTGTTGGTCTCGCCGTCGATGATACCATTGCTCATATCATGAGCAAACTTCGAGTAATTAATTAATTAATAAATTATATCACATTCAATCATATTTATTTAACATTATATTAATAATAATTTTAAATTAAAATTTGTAAGGTGGGGAATCTGTCAGAAATGACAAGAGAATCGAGTGGGCAGCCAAAAAGAGAGGGGGAGCATGCGAGGTTTCAAGTTGAGTTAACTAACGTGGCGATCGAATTAATCACGATTTTAACAAACTCAGGAAAAACGATAACTTTAGCCGCAACTGCCAAGGGTGCACAGAAATTGCGACCCATCGAGCTTGTGGCCATTGCCGCGGCAAATCCAATCTCATATCACTCGAAGGAATCGCTCCAGTTAGTCCACGACCATCTTCAAACCCGGGGTTTAATAACCACTGCAGATATGCTGAAAAAAAGAAGCTGATTTGACTCCTCTTCCCTTTTCTTGTACTGGTGGTACTTGTCTTCTCCACCAAAATGGGCTTCTAGAACCTCCTCTTCACTGGCCTTCGACCCGTACAATGTTTTTCTCAGTTTGAAGAGTTCTTCTGCCGTTCAAGACGATGATGTCGGCGTGAACCAACCTGAATTGGTGGTGAAAAAGAAGTCTTTGATTTTCTCGTCGGAGTCGAGATCTAATAGTGCGATAAAACTATGAAATTGCTCTTCTCGAGAGTATGCTCACATGGTAGACGAGGCTCGTAGTTCTGTCGTTAAGACTCATCTTATCAAGAGAAATTTTGAAATGGAGGATCTAATTTTGGTCACACCATGGGCTACAATGAGGATTGCGCACAGCAGATCTCATCTTGTACCAATTGCCGAGTTGCGTCACTCCGAACCCAATTTGTCGGCCTGCTGATGTCAGCGCATTGGTCTCCAAGCGTGTTGGTCTCCCCAACATCTCCGACTCTTTCTGGTCATGCAAATGCATACCGATTAATAATCTTGACAGACAGTAATTACCCTCATGGTATCGTACCGCCCGTACCGGTTGCAACCGCCACCTCTCATCGAACTACGGGCGCCTGTGCTCACACGCGATTGTCAGAAATGATAAGAGAATCGAGTGGGCTGCCAACAAGAGGGGGGGAGGGGAGCATGCGAGGTGGCAAGTTGAGTTAACTAATGTGGCGATCGAATTAATCACTATTTTAACAAACTCAGGAAAAACGACAACTTTAGCCGCAACTGACAAGAGTGCACCGAATTGCGACCCATCGAGCATGCGGCCGTTGCCGCGGCGAATCCAATCTCATATCACTCGAAGGAGTCGCTCCAGTTAATCCACGACCAACTTCAAGCCTGGGGTTTGATAACCACTGCGGATATGCGGAAAAAAAGAAGCCGATTTGATGGCTCAAGGCCGAACAGGAGAGACAACATAATTATCTGAAGGACAGTCCGTATGTGACTCCTGAAGAAGCGCTTACGATTTATGCCACAACTGTTCACTGTCTCGAATCGAGAAAATTCTCTTCTATTCTGTATCCTCCATTGTCGTTCAAGCATGATACCAAGAGTCATACAGATCGGCGGTTCGATTGAATCATTTGCAATGAGAAGAGCTCGGTCTGATCGTGCACGCTTTGACATTGTCGAGGATCAAACGGCATCGTCTCACTCAACGTGCTTTCAAAGAAGTAAGTTTTAATCAATTTGGCATATTCATCTAACTTATAAAATCTGAAAATCAATATTTTTTAGAATTGAGTTTATGGACTTGTACAGACATGATACCAGTGTGAAATCATAAGTAAATCCACCTTGGAAATTGACCCACGAGAACTACACAATCCCTCCATTACCAACAACAACTACTCAATCCCTCCACAAACCGAACTTGGTCACGACCAGTGGAAAGTTTCAAGAGCAAGACAAGCTTGGGTTGTGTTCACTGGAATTGCTCCTTCAAGCCATGCATCTTGCTAGATGCAAAATTTCCCTTTCTACAAGAACCCTATGGTATGTACCTCTATTTCACTAAACTTCTCCTACATAGTTCTCCTTTGCTTCAAAAATTTGAGTAAACAAAATTACTAAGTATTTCAATTTCGAATTTCAGAGGATTCAATATGCAACATCGAAATCGGAATGTGTGGTCCAATCCGATTGAACTCCCCACCCCCACATAGAGGAAACAAGAAGAAAGAGACAAGAACAAGATTCACTCTTTTTACGCATTATTATTTACATAAACCGATTCATCATTTCTGACAATTTTTGCTTTTTTTACCCTGTTATTCAGTGCCAGAGAAAAATGCAAGGATGAAATACACAATTTAGTAATAATAATTCCCTAAAGCTCTGAATCCTAAGGCGCCTCTGTAAGTTCTCATATCATGCAAAAATAAATTTATTTTTTTAAAGCCCACAAAATAAGAATCGCGTGAAATTGATTTTTTTATGAGAATGCAGGGAGAGAACAAGAAGGAAATGTCTACTTCACGAGGGGTATAGAAAACATTCAGTTCCTCTACTCCCTCTGTTGGGATCAATACCAAATTTTAGAAGCCATTGACGCCCTTATGAAAAGCATATTCAATCTCAAAATATCTGGTCAGAACAGCCAAAAAGCTGAATTATTTACTAATTTTATGTTTTTTCTAATATATTTATGTTTTTCAATCGCGGAGAGGGGTACTTTGAGGATGATGAGCCAGTAAGAAAATTGCGAGAGCTTGATTTGCTATGGAGAAGATATCGAGCGAGACTCCATTGGATCAAATTAATGAAGATAAAATTGAAGTGAAAGTTGCTGTCCACGGATATAATATGAACTCTCTGATTTTAAGAATAAATGAGAGAAAAATGAGCATATCTTTAATTTTACTTCCACGATTTTGTAAAGGAAAAGATTTGATTCAGTTCTTTGCTATTTTCCAATTCTCCTTGCAGGAAGTGGATGAAATTCTTTCATGCCTATTGAATCAGCCAAAAACCTCAAATGAGTCTCGCTCTATTATCAGCCAATTCTGTGGACAGCCAAAAACCTCTACCAGCCAGTACTTCTACTTTGTTTAGTGCCCCTTATCATCAACAACTGCCAATACATAGTTTTGGTGCCGTTTAACGTACCGCTGCCAAAAGAACCTTTTCGTCGACCATTACAATAATCGCGGCCAAAGTTAGTTTCCGTGTCGCTTACTGCAACCGCTGCCAAAAAAATGTTTGGTGGCCATTACAGTAGTGGTTACCAAAAAATACTTTTCCTGGCGATTACGGTAATCCCTGCGAAAATAGTTTTGGTGCCATTTATTTTCAGCAAAGATAGTTTGGTGCCCTTTATTGTCAACAGCTGTCAAAAGATATTTTGGTGCCGTTTACATCAACAGCTGGCAAAAGAACATTTTCCCTAATCTCTGCCAATAGGCAGTTTTGGTGCCGTTTATACTCTTCGCTGCCAAAAGGTAGCTTTTCTGCCTTTTGCGAACTGCGCTTCCAAAAGATAGTTTTGGTGTCCTTTAATGTACGGCTGCCGAAAGTTAGTTTTGGGTGCTTTTAATGTAACGGCTGCCAAAAGATAGTTTTGGTGCAGTTTACCCGGCGCTGACGAAAGATAGTTTTGGTGCCGTTTACAATGCGCTGCCCAAAGAATGTTTTTTGTGCCCTTTATTGTAACGGCTGCCAAAAATAATTTTTGGTAACGTTTACTTTAGCCGATGTCAAAAGATCGTTTTGGTGCCTTTTACCCTGCGCTGCCAAAAGATAGGTTTGGTGCCATTTGCACCCTGCGCTGCCAAAAGATAGGTTTGGTGCCGTTTGCACCCTGCGCTGCCAAAAGATAGTTTTGGTGCTGTTTGCACCCTTCGCCGTTGAAAGATAGTTTAAAATGTGCTGCCAAAAGGTAGTTTTGGTGCCCTTTATTGTAAAAGCTGCTAAAAGTAGGTTTTGGTACCGTTTACAATGCGCTGCCAAAAGGACGTTTTGGTGCCCTTTATTGTAACAGCTGCTAAAAGTAGGTTTTGGTACCGTTTACACTGCGCTGCCGAAGAGAGTATTTATGCCGTTTACCATGCGCTGCCAAAAGCTAGTTTTTGTGCATTTTAAGCTCTGCGCTGCCAAAAGGAAGTTTTGATGCCATTTGCACTCTGCGCTGCCAAAAGATAGTTTTGGTGCCTTTTAACGTAACATCTGCCATAATGGGCCGCGTACCACGTAATGGGCCGCGTCACCGCGTAATGGGCCACATCACCACGCAATGGGCCTCGTACTGCATAATGAACCGCGTACCGCGCAATGGGCCGTATCACGAGCCTCATACTCGTAATGGGCCGAGTAACGGGCCTCGTACTAGTGATGGGCCGCTTAACGGGCCTCGTACTCGTAATGGGCCATGTGTCTGCGCAGGCTGCGTTACTGCATAATAGGCCGCATATCTGCGCAGGCTGCGTTACTACATAATAGGCCGTAATGGGCCGCGCACCGCGTAATGGGCCGCGCACCGCGTAATGGGCCGCGTACGGCGTAATGAACCGCGTTATGGGCCGCGTACAGCGCCATGGGCCGTGTCAACACGTAATGGGCCGCGTACAGCGTAATGAACCGCACAATGGGCCGCGTACCGCGTGAAGAAACCGAATGACCCCCAGACCCATACATACATACCAAATTACACCCAGACACACTTTAACACAATTCACACAGGCACACACAAAGAGAGACAAATTAATGACTATTAACATCTTGAGATGCGCTCTGATAGTCGAAAACGCACATGTGCCGGACTTGTTCTCTGAACTTATACACAGAGAGACAAAACAAATTTGAATTCAAACATTGTACAAACTTAAATTAATTTTATAATAATGAAAATAATCAAGAACTTACTGAGTTTTTATCAAATTAACTCTGAAATTGAATCGATTTTGCCGAGTTCTTCTTTGAATAAAATCACAAAAATATACATCTTCATACCGCATCGCAGCTGCAATCGAGGACGCAATCTCACATGACTGTAAATTCAAATTTGATAATAATAAAGAACTTCTTTTTAAAAGCCCTAAAAACAACCAAGTACCAAAAGATCTACAAGAATTATTTAGCTGCATTCAGAGAAAAAACAGAATTTAAATCTGGTAATGGAAACCCATATAAATTTTTGGGCAGACAGGTGGATGAACCAAACCCTAATTCAGAGATACCCAGAACTTTATTCTCATACCCGAAATACTACTCTAACAGTACAAGAACTAATAAATGGAATAGAGAGTGATGGAATACATACCACTTTGAAACTTATCATGCCACTGTCCTCAATTGCTAATGAACAGCTCCAGGATTTAATCCAATTATGCTCCTCATCTTCGATAAATTTAGGTGATTCAGATTCTGTTACCTGGATCGATAACTCAGTGGAACAATATAAAGTTAACAAATGGTTTAAGGAATCTTTTCACGGTAATTTAGATGATATCTCACTAATTTGGAATTTAAAAATACCTTTGAGATTAAGGATTTTTCTATGGTTATTCAGAATAAAATTTTAACTCTTGACAACCTTAAAAAAAGAGGATGGATCATTGCTAATATGTGCACTCTCTGCAAGGCAAGTGAGGAATCTGGTCAGCACATTTTTGCAACTTGTAATTAATTATACAAAAAATTTATGGACAAAATTGAATTACTTACTTCAATTAAATATGGAAGAGATGAATGATCCATTTAGTATTCTGAAATCTAAGGTTCTCAATCCAGAACTCAAGGAGGTTGTAGCAATTTATTTATTTGAAGTATGGAAGGAGAGGTGCAGGAGGGTGTTCAATGATTCAAATCTGTCAGAATGGAAGTAATTGAAATGATTATAAATGAGAAAAATAAAATTAAGAAATCTATGGAAAAAATTCAGAGAATATCTTACTCTCAAAATGGATCAGAAGAGGAGATCGAGCTTCCTTAATGATTAAATCAACAAATATATGCCTGAAAGAAGTGAGAGACCTAATTAAACGGGACAAAATCATATATGTATCTCGAAAGTGTCTCTAATAAAATAGAGGAAGTCGCTTGTACTGATCAACGACAAAAAGCTGCAAATAAACGAAAAGAATGTTCAAAGCTTGTAAGTACAAATCGAAAATCAAAGGGAACACAAGATAAGTAGAAAATACTGGTTGTGAAAGGAGATAAAGCAATTACCGATTATGTAAGGGGTTAATGCGAGATGAGGAAGTTCCCAATAATCGCAAAGCTGAGTTTACAGTTGAGTTTGATAACATGGAAAAAACAATAACAGAAAAATAAATTCAAAGCAACAAAAAATGAGAATAAAATATTAATAATACTTACTGTGAGGAGATAAGAGGGATATCTATAAACTATTCATACATTAAGAGTATGCTGCTTGCATGACGCTTCCATCTTCAGAGAAACCAGATTCCGAGTTATTAATCTCGATCTCAATAAGGAAGAAGAGGAGGCGTGTCGAGAAACTTCAGATCTGGTAAAGAAGAAGAGGAGCTATGAAGGATATTTATTCTTGCACAATGAGTTGATGCTTTGCATCTGCTTGCATGGTGCTTCTATGTTCAGAGATACAAGAGTACGACTTATCAATCTCGAGATCACTAAAGTAGAAGAAGAAGAAGAGGCGCGTGGTGAAACCCCAGAACTCATGAAGAGGAAGAGCAAGAAGTGAGGCGGCTTAGGGTTCTGAGAGCATTTTATATGTCGGAATTGGTCTTGGAATTCCTATTCTGGATTTTCAATTAATAACTAGAACTTGATTTCTAACACCTCAATGAGGGTTTATCTTTTCTAGTTTTAGATAAATGTAAATTTCTCAAGACTCAATACTACTGGCAGTAATAATAGGAGAAGAGGAACAAGAGTACAGTTTATGTACAAACAAAGACTAAAGACTAAAGTTAATTAACTTGTTAAATATATTATTCGATTTTTCTTTAGTTTTGGCCGAGACTGTTTAATTAGTTAAATTTTATTTGAAATTTTCCAGATGTTAAAAAACAAACGATGACATGGTTTTCATACGAGTGGAATTATTATATAAAATGATGATCTTGGTAATAGAAATCTTCCTAATTTTAATATTCGAAATGATGTTAATAAAAATAGATTTTTTTCATTCGCAGATGAATATATTTACTTTAATTAAATATATAAAATATATAAATTGGATGTTTAATATACAAGCTATCTAGCTCGAGTAATGAAGTTCCATTATTAGAGGATAATCTAGGTGATCTGCTCCTAGTATTATCTACCTCATTTAATATTACTGAACTGGAGGGGCCTATTTCAAAAAGTGACAAAGAATTCATTAGGGTTATTATCCCTCCTAGGAAAGTTTCCGCGCTTTGCTGTAATTTATCATGTAAAAGTCGAATATATTTTCTTTCCTTGATAATGAAACTAAAAGTGACATATTCAAATAATAGTATTGTAGTAGATAAAAATAAAAAACTAAAACGATTTAAACACAATTTGAAATATAAATTACTAAAATTACGACCATATTACTCGAGATGCAAAAACTTGCGAAATTGGATGTGTTGACTAACTTGAAATCAATAATAAAATCTCATAACATAATTATTTCCGCGACAACACAGAAAATATATTTGACTTTTACTTGCCTACATACTTTATTACTTTTAATCCTCACACAATTATAGAAATAACTCTAATTCTCTCGCATCTCGCATCTCGCATCTCGCATCTCACATCTCTAGCAACACTGTTAATTTCATAATATCTTCAAGTCCTAATTTTCATGTCAACAATCTGGAGTCGCGAAACAATCCAAAGCCGTTGTCCTGTTTTACTGAGGTGCTTCAAAATTTAGAAATTCAGAAATTTCCTTTGCTCCTTAAAATACTCCTCCAACAGTCTGCTCTATTTAAACAAATTTAACATAATATTTCAATCAAAAAATTTAATGAATGACCTACTGGTATTTCAATCAAAAAATAAAGAAAGAGAAAATCATCACCCAAAATTATCATGTTCAAGGGTCTGGAGCTTGTCCGATGACCATTGGACAGGATCTCGTTCATGCACTGTATGAGTCGTCGGATCTCATCAAATATCATTGTGATTGGATCTCATTTAACCCATCCATTTTCTCTCCGTAAGTAAAAAATAGAAACAAGCTGGTCTTTTCTCTCCCTCTCCCTCTCGTGAAAAGAACCCAAGGGTTCATTCCTCACCATTTTTCTCTCCTCTTCACCTCTGTCCCTCTTCCTCTCTTTGGATCTCTCTCCCTCTCTCTCGTTTTATCTCCCTTTTAGCTCAGTACTTAGAGGAAAGGCGCAAAAGAGATAGGTAAGTAAAGAAAGATGTTTTTCTCTCAAGTGCAAGAAAAACATGAGAGGTTGTACCATTTTACTCAATTCGACCATTTTAGTTCATTCCTCACCATTTTACTCTCTTTTAGTTCATTCCTCACCATTTTACTCAATTCGACCATCAGAATGAACTCGATATCCCCTGCTCTAGTTTCTTTCTAAGACGCAAATGAGAGAGTAAATTTGCGCTGCAAGTTTTTCTCTCGAGGTATATTCATTATGTATGAATTATATTGATTACATGCACTGAATTTGGCACAATAATGATAAATTATGATTAATTAGGGGATGTATTATTAGGTCAATTTGAGCAGAATTTGACGCGACTATGCTGAATTAGAGTTAATATAATGCTTTAATTTTCTCAATCATGGTGCTTTAATTTCCTGATTTCTTTGTGTATTTGCTTATTTGGCCTGGTAGGACGTGATAGGCAATTGAAATTTTAAAATTTTGTTCTGAAAAGGCAAATATGGGGAATTTATAGATGAAGGATGCTGTAATTAGAAAATTGTAAAACTAATTAGTGCATTTTTAATCTACTTTCGCTTGTTTTGTAAGTAACTTTTATCCATTGCCTAGGGACTGTTGAAAAATAAAACATGAAATCATTTATTGATTTAGTCGACAAAATCACACTAGTGATACTCGAATTGGAAGAAAAGAGAAAAGTTGAACAAAAATAGATCGTATAACCTTCTAAAAAGGCCAAAGTAATGGTCAGGAGACAAACGCCTTCGACATGTTCGATGAAATGACTTCAAGGTGCAATCATGAACCCCCCTTCCTTTATGAATTGCAAGTTTATGAGTGAGTTATATACCATAATCTTTTAAATTCATCAAAACATGACAATTAGATTATTTATATTTGATATTTATGGGGCTTACCAGCAAATGTTTGTTATTCAATGTAGTATTTGTTGGAAGAGATGCAACTTTCTGAACTGTGGTGCGATTTGAAGTCAAGTGCAAAAATTCTTTTCTTTTTTGTGAAAATTGTGTAGAAACCATGCAAGGTTTTACAAGAGGCTGAAGGAGCGGAAAGATAAAAAGAGGCCATGAAATATGAATATTAGGGTTTGATACATAAATTGTGTGAGAAATTATGTGAGAAATTATGCATTTTGTTTGGAACCAATTTAAAAAATGTATTATGTTTGATTAATAAACGAGTATCAATGTGATTAAGTTATTATAGTTAATGTGTTATGATTTGTAATTTGAATCTTGAGTTGAGTGTGTCAAATGGATGTACAATACTATGAATTAGTATTTTATTATACATATCAATGAAAACACAAAATCATAGCTATAATAAACACATACATGTCATCTCGTATAAAACCCTAGAGAAACATAAAAGAACGAAAAAAATACAACTATTATAAATTTATTGACTTAGATTTTTTTTATTTACTAAAAAAATAGGGAAAAAAATGATAAAGCTGAATTACAACAAAATAATTACATAATTTAATTATTCAATTTTGAAAATATACATGCCAGATTCATACTCGAGTGTCAACTGAATTTTCTTGTTAATCAACTTAGCCAACACAACCTCGCTAATTTTCTTTCCGAGCGTTGCCTTCTGAATCACACTTCTCACCTCCATGCAAAACCTCTTCAAACCCGCCTAATATAATCGTATCATTCAACTTTCTTGCCATAAACCGCCGGACTAGAACATTAAATACAATATAGAATTATAATTACATGACGATTAATCTATGATATTTGTTATGAATACGCATAATATTTTCACTGACAAAAATAAAAGTATCGTTGATGCATTATAATATGTTGACATAATTCTTTTCTAGTGAAGTAAAATATGTCTGAAACATAAAGTGTAAATGTGAAAAACAAATACTATACTTTATCTGAAGTCTAATAAAGTAAATAAAAGTTAGTACTCAGCCTTAGAGAAAATTAAGGAGATTGATTACCAAAACAACGAAGGAAGAGAATTGCGAGGATGATTGAGCTTATTGCTTGTTGGTTTTCGTGTTGTTTACTTTATTCGTCTTTCTTTTTTCGTGCCTAATCCCAATTCGAACTCCCATTGGTTCCTCCCTGTTCTCCTTCGTCAATTGCACCTGTTTTTTTCTTGATTTTGTCTCAATCTGGTGATTGTTCTTCTTAATCTCGATGTCTGTACTGTATGGACAAAATATCAGTCCTAATTAATCACACATTAGCTCTAATAAGCCTTAATCACACCAAAATCAAATTAGCCCTAATTTATCAAAAATCACAAAACAATTACCCCTTGTTGAGCTTCGTATGGAGGTAAGAAGGTCATGTACGAAGGAGAATAAGTACGAGAGAGGGGGCACCTCAGATCCGCAAATTTGTTGAGGTATGGAGGGAAAGAACCCTTGTGTTCTTTTCACGAGAGAGAGGGGGATTGTTTCCATTTTTTACTTACGGAGAGAAAACGGATGGGTTAAATGAGATCTCATCACAATGACTTCTGATGAGATCGGACGGCTCAGACAGTACATGGACGATATCATGTCCAATGGCCACCGGACAAGCGCCAGACCCCATGTTCAAACTTCAAAGTTCAACTTTCCATAATATCATTTGCCTTTTGAGTACAATATAAAGATCAAGTGTTTCCTCTTTAGTTTTGGCGAATTTTAAGAGTCGTTGTTTCTCAAAACAAAAATATAAGCGCAGCAACTTTGATGGGTGGTGATTGGTGAATGATGATATCTTTTGTTTTATTGACAAGATATTAAATGACCAATTCAAACTGAGCAAAAAATTTCTTGATTAAAAAGTTCATGTTACTACTTCTATCTTGATAAAAAAAAAAGGCCAAGCAAGTAATCCAATAACATAAACCAATTCCTAAGTATAAATAAAAATAATAAGTCAATATTATTTAGTTCTAAAATCCAGGATTTAGAAATTCACAACCAAGATAAGTAGGGAATAACAAGTTCAACATGAATCCTTTATTATATTCCAACAAATTCTAGTCAGACATTAACATTCCCGAAGTCACATATCAAGGAAAACAAAAGAAAATAAAAATAACCAAGATGGAGAGAGATCACAGGGCTCTTTCTTCAAAGATGCGAGGATGGATCAGCCTGACAGACCTTGAAAGGGGGGTGATTGAATGGCCTGAAGAGAGAGGTGAATCAGAGAAGGTGATAGTGGTGACGATTGATGTACAGTACAGAGGGGTGAGAGGAGGGGCTTTGAGAACTCGAGAGGGGGGATGGATGGTCAGAGTGGAGAGAGAGCACGAGAGAGCTCCTCTATGGGTGATAATGGTGATCCAGATCTCGTTCTATCTATAACCGAATTGGATCGCAATTCACTGGAATTCATCCAATTGTAGAGGAATTGGAGGTCAAGGTGGGTCCCACGATGATGTTAGGCGTTTGTTACAGGGGGGGATGATGTGCCAAAGTGGCTGTGCGAGCGTACGAGCTCGAGCGAGGTCGAAGTCTGATCGGAAGAGATGAGTTCAACATCTGCAGTGAAATTTCAGGAAAGAAATTACCGACTCAGTTGTGTTATTTTCCTCAGGAGTTTTGACTGGAGGGGTTATTTAGTGAATGAAATGGAGATCATCTTCTTGGTTCAAAGTATTTGATACTGAAGATTTTCCTTGATTCTCTTCGTCCGTTTGGCAAGCGGAATTAAGCGGAATTAGTACAGTGGAATTGAATTATAAGGTGGAGGAGTAAAAAATTCTGGAATTAATAATTCCACAGTTTGTTTGGATATCCAAATTATGAGATGCTGAAAAATATAATTTTTTGTTTGATTTTTTTCAAAATTTCTGGAATTTTGTTATTGAAATGTAAAAATAATATTTCGTTAAAACTGATAACAAATATTAGTATTATAATAATAATATTATTATAATAATATTAGTTTGACAAAAATTATTATTATAATATAGCATAATTGCAATATAAATTATAATAATATTATTGTATAAAATAATATTATATTATATGCATACAATATATTACAATAATAATTTAAAAATATTAAATGTACATTTATATTATTATAATATTATATTTTATATTTTAATATATACTAAATTAATGTAATTATTTTATTATGTTATTTTTTAATATAATTAATATAATATTATAAATTATATAACAATAATATTGAAAACTTTAATTTTCTGTTATATTATTATAATATTATATTAATATATAATAAAACTATAATATTATAAATTATATTTTCTGTTATATATAATAAAACTATAATATTTTCTGTTATATATAATAAAACTATATTAATATTATATTAATATAATATTATAAATTATACAACAATAATATTGAAAACTTTAATTTTCTGTTATATTATTATAATATTTATAAATTATACTAATATAATTATTTTAACATAATTTATATAATATTAGAAATTATATAATAATAATATTAAAATATTAATAGTACTCTGATATTATTATATTATTATATATAATATATGTTGCAATTAATATAATTATTTTATTATATTAATATAATTTTAGAAATTATATAATAATATTAAACGTAATTTTATATTATTATTAATATATATTACAATTATTTTATTATTTAATATAATTAATATACTGTTAGAAATTATATAATAATAATATAATAATATTAAACGTACTTTTATATTATTATAATAATATATTTTACATATTAATATATATTGCAATTAATATAATTCTTTTGTTATTTAAGTATTTTAATTATATGGATATAATATTTATTATATTTATACTAATATACAACAAAATTGTGTATGAAGAACAATTTTAACGAAAATTGACCTTATCAACAAAATTATAGTTTAATTATATGGATGTCGATGAAGAACAATTAATTAAATTACGGTATCTTTATCATCGTCATGTTCAACTTTTATTATATTTATACTAATATTAGAAATTATATAATAATTATAATATTATTTTAATTATATGGATATAATATTGACCATTAATATTAATAATTAATATATGAGATACAATATTTATTTATTACAACAAAATTTCATTATAGTTTAAATGAAATTAATTATAACTATTTGATTAATTGTTTGGCTTAATTGAATTTGAGTTTTCCATCATCTTGACACTCCAAATTTTTGTGGAATCAAATTTATCCAAAAAAAATAAAAATAAGAATCTCCACTTTGAAATTCACCTCTAATTCCACATGCCAAACAAAGAATTAAGTTTTGCCTCATCTTGAAATTTTAATTCCACTCTAATTCCACCTCTCCAAACACGCCCTTAAGTTGATTGTGAAATAGCAGGGTCTGCGTACAGCGCAATTAGGCACCACGCACAATTCGTCTGCAGCAGCAAGGGAGAATGACCTGTATCTGTATTGGGATCACGCGGATTCAAAGCCACAAACGATCAGGATGGATAATTCAGCTTTAACTCAGCTTTCCTAGGTGCAGTGAGTCATTCAGTGACCCTTTAGGACAGTTGGTGCAGCGAGTCGAGGTTTGTGGGTCGTCGGGATCTAGCGAGCTGGTTTTGGTGTAGTCTTAGGTGTAGTGGGTCCGAATTGAATAGGTTTAAGACCCGTTAGGGAAAAACGATTGTTTCCACCCTTTTAAGCTCTAGCATTTCACCCATTATCTGTTAGATACTTTTTTGCTCCATATTTAACTAACAACGACTCCAAGTATGCCTTTTGCACTTAGGTTTATTCAGCTCTTACGATCTCTCTATCTTTCTTTGCAGAGAACAAAACTGAAATTAAGATTTTTTTTTGCAAAGAAAAACTGAAATTAAATTGAAATTGAAGATACATCGGTAAATTCGAAACTGAACTGAAATTTGCAAATAAGTACAGCAGTAAAGAATCTAATTTTAGGCTGAATATGGAAAATTGAAATTCATAAATTGAAGTCAGAACCACCCCTTTCCCATAGTGAATTGAAAATATTCAAATGAGGTACATCAATAAACTAAAATTTGGACGAATTAAAACTTGATCATAAATCAACCAATCAAACTTGGACGAATTGGAATTTGGATAAATTGCAAAGAGGTACACAAGGAAGTACAACAGTGAAGTCATAAGAATCGCAATAAAGAAGAGGTAAACGAGCAAGGAGTATGAGATAATTCATTGATTAAGCATCACACGTTTGTATTCAAATGAGCAAGGAGTATTAATCGCAATACACAAGGGAGTACGACAGTAAAGATTAAAGAGAAAAATGCGAGGTAAAAGAGACAATACATCATACCTTTTCTCTTTCTTGAAACTACCACATGGCCAGGATTACCGATAAATTCATCGGATTGATAGAATTGTAATTTGGATGTTTGATTGATATCTAAGAATCTTTTGTTACTTCAAGGAAAGAAAATAACAGTAAAGATAATATCAGTGATTTTTCTATTGCAAAAACTAGTTGAACAAATTACACTTTGGTTCTATTTATACATACACCTTTCAACTCTAATCACACTCTAAGCATGATGCGTAATTTATTCTAAACCATTGATTACCCAACTGCTTAATTTAATGGTAATTACATGATTTAAATAAGAACTAGAATCCGTTATACATGAAGCCTGCTATTATATTTAAAAGGCCCAGAAGACTAAAGATAAATATAAGTAATAAAGGTCCAGAGGACTAGAGATAAAACATACGAAATAAAAGCCCATAGAGAAGAGCTCTGAATTAGTCAAGACCTGTACATCTTCCGCAGTTTTTCTAACACTCCATTTTTTATACTTGTGCTGAAATTTTTTATGATGAACTTTACTTGTGCTGAAAATTATATTAGGCCAGTATATTTTAATATAATTTTATTGTATACACACTTCATTTTCAAAGAATCGTCTGGACCGATGATCCATGAAACAGGTTCGTAATCATGGGCTTATTCTAATATTTAAAGTTATATTTAAAGTTATTGCATAAAATGTATAATTGATATTATTGGTTGTACTATATTCCCGTTTGGTGAACAAAACCGATCTTATTTGCCATGACCTATATTCCCATTTGGTATTTCTCTTTGTAATTGTTGTGGGGACAATGTAATAATATTTTGTTCACCAAATGAGAATATAGCACCAACTAATAATACCAATTATACATTTTATATCATAACTTTAAATCCTAAAAGAAGCCCATGGTTATGAACTTGTTTCATGGATCAACGGCCCAGACGATTCTCTAAAAATGGAGTTTGTATATACTAAAATTATATATACTAGCTTTTTCCCAGCGCAATTGTGCGGGAGCCCTCGAGTTTGTCATGATTATTCGCACATCCGTGATTTGGTATATTTTTAACTCCCTAATTTTTTTGGATATTGTAAAAAATCCTCTATCTTTTCGTAAACTCCAAAAAAAAAACTCTTTACCAAACTTTTATTTTAAAATACTCCTTATGGATGATATTAATTTTTTTTTCCAAAATACCCTCCAAATCTCATATGTAATAATTAAAAGTTATTTTTGTTATTTTTTATTAATTTTAAGAAAATTCATAAACACTTCTTAACATGTAGTGATTTAAAAAAATTTAAATTATTACATATTTTGTTTATATAATTTTAATATTCCATTCTTTATTCATAAAAAACTAACATTAAATAATAATAAATAAACATCTTGCAAATATATTCATAGAAAATATCTATTTAAACATCTATTTTTTATTTTAGTTTTCCTTTTATGTATTTTTTAATAGTTTTATGATATTTTATTTTTAAATATTTGCAAGATGTTCTTTTAATAATATTGTTCAATTTATTATAATTTTATGTTAGTTTTTCAAGAAAAATAATACATAAGTCGAATATTTGTAATGAATGAAATATTAAAATTATATAACATATAACATATAGTAATTTTTTTTAATTATTATATATTACAAAAAGTTTAAGAATTTTTTAAAATTAAAAAAGCATTTTTTTAAAATGAATACATATGTAAATTAATTGTTTTTTACAATATCTACAAATTTAAGGAGTCTTTTGAAAATTTTCCAAGTAAAGTGGTGATAGGGAGGCATAATAAGGTGGTGATGTGGAGGCATGAGATGAGAGGAATTATTAATAATGTAAAAAAGGACCGAAATTTAAATTAAAAATGACCAAAATGTTAATAAAAAGTACCAAAGTGTGAACTAAAACTGAAAAGGACCAAGATATAAATAAAAAGAACTATAATGTAAATTCAAAAATGTAAAAAAGGACCGGCATGTAAATAAAAGAGGATCAAGATGTAAATATGAAGGACCAAAATGTAATTTTCTAAACTTAAAAGGACAAAAATGTAAATAGAAAGGATCAAAATGTAGTTTTTTCAACTAAAAAGGACCAAAATGTAGTTTGATAATTCATGAAATAACACACTCGACTTTTGAAAAGTCGAGAGATGTTAAAATGATCGATTTTTGAAAAGTAAAAAATTCTTAAAACATATTTTGGTTTGTTAATTGTAATTAAATATGTTTAAGAATTCTCAACTTTTCAAAAGTCGATCATTTTAACATCTCTCGAGTTATTTCAGAAATTATCAAACTATGTTGGATATTTTGATCATTTGCAAACTTATTTCATCTACAAACCAAAATTTCCCTTAATTTAAACAAATAAATATTTAAGATATTTGAGTGTGTACTATTAACAACTAATAGTCTACATATTCTCACATCACATACGAACAAAATGTGTCCTCACAAAAGATTTAAGATATCAATTTTATTTATAGCACATTGGATTATATAGTACAAATTACTTGAGAATTACCACAACCCCCCCCCCCCCCCCCCCCCCCCCCCCCCCCCCCCCCCCCCCCCCCCCCCCCCCCCCCCTCATCAACACACACACACACACAAAGACTTACAAACATGCACATAAAAAGACACACACGCACATAAGCAATTGAAAGGAAAAATGTAATATGCTGAACTGATATATAGCTGCAATGAAACTAATATACATGGGTAACAAAAGAATATATAGATATAGCTAATAATTATAATTAAAACAATATATATGTAAATGTAATCCCAAATACATTAAACTTTTGGGTGCAACTTTAGGGGGCGAAGGTATGCATCATATACGGTTTCGACCGCAAAGGTATGAATCCTACATACTCAAAATCATGTTGAAAAAAAAATTCCAGTCATTTTTTATATTTTATAAAAAAATAGTCGTACTTTATGCTTCTTTTCAATTAATATTGATTATATGTATTTATCACTATTATACACCTCTTTTGTCCTTATTATACACCTTTTATGATTCGACGATCAGGATCGAAGATAAATATCAATCCACGAGCCATGAATAAATGTTTTAACCTACACTTTTCTTACTACTAGGAAAAGTCCCGCGCTACGCTGCGGTGCTCTAAACATCTCACTGTCTAAATCTTGCATAAAATATTTTATTAGTATTTTTGAAGCCTTATTATTTAAATATATAAATAAATAATTAAACGAAACAAAGGCCAAAATATAATTCGTGAGTTGGGTTCAAGGACAAATATATCAGCAAAAAAAATTAAGGATGCGAGGGGACTTGAATATGACTTGACAAATAATATATTTTATTTGCATAAATATTTCTTATTATACAGATTAGTAAGGAAAAATCTTACATTGCGAGTAAATAGTTTTCAAGGAGGTCATAAATTCATGAAAGAATTAAACTTGGTTACTTGGTAGGCATTCTCCTAGGAGCATTTTCTGGATTTTGCTTGAGAGATAACTTGTGATAATTCCGGTACCGTACCTTGAAAAATACAATCATTTGTCGCACGCCACCCTTGCCACATTAGAGCAAACAACATAAGCAGTTGGTTCTTTTGCAATTTCTCAAAACATGTGATATAACTTTTTAAGCATCTGAATTTGAAGAGGTGAATAACACTTTGTATGTGTTTATAAATTCTCACCTTATTTCTTAATTCGGTATTTAAATAACCGTACGCACGCAGCCCAGCTTATTTCTGTTGTTAATATCATGAAAGACATTGAGTATGCTTGGTTTCTATTTCATTAATTGGAGCCCCATATAAGCCCGGATTTAAGTGAATGTGGTGTTGGGCCTTTGGCAATTCGTTTTCTAAATATTCTTTAATTTTTTATTTGGGTCATAGCTATATTTATGGGTCCAATTCCTAATATCTCCCTTAATGTTGCTCATTGCATAATCCCATTTTTTGTTTTGATTTAGAGAACCAATTTCATACGAAGTTACATTAAAATCTTGAGTGCCACCAATTTTCAATTTGAAATCTTCTGATGGCTCTTGAATATGATGGTTTGAGTTTAATTAAAAGGGGATTATGATTGCTCGTTAGTTTATCCATGGTTGATTAGCTGAAGCCCTATCCAATCTTTTCATAATCAGAGATGGACCAAATGGTTGATTGCTCGTTAGTTTATCATATAAGTATGATTTTGCACTTGAGCTACTGTATAATAGTAATACCTCTCATGATGAATAAATAATAGATATCTTAATTGAGTTCTTCCACAATAACCACAGTTTTGAAGGACCATAGGTTAGTATAAATAATTGAGTTCTTAATAGATATCTTAAATAGAAACCATGTGTGAGTATAAAATTCACACATGGTTCTTAATAGATATCTTAATTTAAACTTCTAAGTTTTGAAGGACCTCGGTCAAACAGGACAACGGCTTTAAATTTGTGTACCCCTCATTCACTTCTGCAAAATAAAAAAAGTCATACCTATTTTACAAAATAACCGCTGCATTATGCCTAAAAAGATCATACCTAATTTTGTTATTTTTTTATATTTTTTTACTATTTTTTTGAAGTAAAAGGTACCATTAAGGAAGCAAAAATAGGTGATTATAAAAATAAATATAAATCCATACTTATAGTTAGTGTTGACCAAAATTATGGAGTTATACAAGGCTAGGAAATAAAATAATAATAATAATAAGCATGATACCTCAAAATGTTATATCCACACTCAAAATGGTATATGAAAGCATGATACCATAATAGTATAATTTTTAATTCAAAATAATAATAATAATGATGTCATTTTTTAAAGGTGTAAATGGAATATTTTCTTTTGAGGAACTAAACTGAAGATATTTTGTTTTAGGGGATGGAGAGAGAAACATGATACATGAAAGCAAATTCTTCATTGGTCCAAAAGTATTTTTTTGTTACCAATATACCCCTCTTAAGTAGAAAATTGAATGAATGTAAATAATTATTTTTAGGGACTTGCTAGGTCAGTGCCAACAAGTATAAGTGTATAACACATTTTTGTTTTCATGCCCAATTTTCGGCAAACTTGAAGAAAAGGACCAACTATTTTTTTTTTGCCGTATTTGTATGTATATATGATGATATTTTGTTGTTTCGAAGACAAGATAATTATCTAACATAGTTACATAATCAAATTCCTAACGGTCAAAAAATATTTAAAAGATCCTAATCCTAACGTCAAGGAAATCTTGCAAAATCTAATCTAACGTTAATATTTGCATGTTTTATGAAATGAACTCGGTCCACTGTTTAATGACAGAACCTGAGTACGACATTCAGATACGGTGTTTATAAAGTTTATATGCCGAGTTTAGGGAATAATATCTTAGCACAGATCCCCTTTCTTCTCTATATCCGCCTCCTCCGTCTTCCTCTCACAAACAAATCCCCTTTCTTCTCTCTTCTCTCTTCTCTACCACAAATTTCTTCTCTACTCTCTCTCAGAAATTAAACCCTGCATCCAGATACTCGCAACCAACACCAAACTTCTCTTTCGTAGATTGTTCGATTAGAAACGAGAAAGAAAATCTGAACTCGAGAACAGCGTTTTCTTCTAAATTAGTGGACTCAAACCTCTACAATGGATGATTTTCGTGTTTGACGTGAGATTCGTTACTTGACAGACACGAGCACGTAAGCGTCTCTCCTCCATTTATTTGTATTTTATCAGAAATAGTGGTTTTTTCTTTTCTGAGTACCCCCAAATCCAGCATGTAAATGGTTGGGTTTGTTTTATGTTCTCTTTCCTTTGATCTTGATTATTGAAAAAACCTTCATGGATTATCGATTTTGATTGCTCCTGTTTTTGATTGAGCGTATACTTTAAAAGATTCATGATGAGATCCCATTACCACTATTTCTTCTCTTTATATTACAATTTTGCATCGTTTCATCTTTTTTTAAATGCTGATATGTTCTTTTTTCAGATTTATGATGAATACTGGTCAATTCTATTAAACCAGTTCAAATCGAGATTTATTTAGCACTCGACGAATTATACTCTAAAATCTGAAGTCAACGGAGCAACAACAAATCATGAATCAATGACACAGAAACTCCGAACAAGGCAATCAAAATTTGATCCCTTTCTAAACAATAGCAAGACGAGAACGGTAATTTTCAGTTTTATATCCCTTCCTAAATAATCCAATCTATTTTGTTAATTATTCAATCTAATTTATTATAATACAATTTTGCATTTTCTTCTTTTTTAAATGCTAATTCGTTCTTTTTTTTCAGATTTATAATGAATACTGCCCAATTCTATGTAACCAATTCAAATCGAAAGAAGAAGCCGAATTCGATACATTCGATTGAGCAATCGATGAATTCTACTTGAAAATCGAAAGTGAATGATCAGAGGAACAATAAAGGTTAAAAGGAGGACTCGGCGGTCAAGAAACTGAACAAAATTAAACTCGATAAGGTCCAAAACAAAACCAATTAAATTATTTGTTTATTTTTCTGCAAAAATATTAATTAACTATCATTATTTTCGGTGCAGGAGAATCGAGTCTGTATGATAAGAAAGGAAGCGGATTACTGCACGAAATGGCGCCTCCATACAATCTGGATGACGTGTTCTTTGGGTTTGGTTAGGAAGTGGATTATTTGTGTACAAGGTAATTTTCAATATTATTCCTTAATAATCTAATAATTTCTGTTCATTATTCAGTCTAATTTATTTTCACCCAATGTGCAGAGATTGCGAAATCAAATCGATGATTAGTACAAGACATAAATCTCCAACATCTTCAAACTCTGGAAAAAACAAATTATGTATATGTTGCTACTGTGCTTGTGTTTGTCTTTTTGTGTGCATGTTTGCAAGTTTTTTTTGTGTATGTGTGGTCTGTGGTGTGTGTATATGTATAGGTGTGAGTCCTGTATGTGTCCTGTATGTGGGTGTGTGCCATGTATATTTCTGTGTGTGCATCGGTCCAAGTGGGGGGAGGGCGGGTTCGGCCCGAGTGGGACCGGGCCCGCGAGGCGGAGGAGGGTTCGGCCCAATTGGGGCAGGGGGGGTGGTCGGGCCCACGCAGGCCGGCCCGGGGGGAGAGGGACGGGCCCACGCGGGCCGGCCCTGGGGGAGGGGGTCGGGCCCATGCGGGCCGGCCCTGGGGGAGGGGGTCGGGCCCACGGGGGCCGGCCCTGGGGGAGGGGGTCGGGCCCACGCGGGGCGGCCCGGGGGGAGGGGGTCGGGCCCACGGGGGCCGGCCCTGGGGGAGGGGGTCGGGCCCACGCGGGGCGGCCCGGGGGGAGGGGGTCGGGCCCACGCGGGCTTGGTACGGGGGGAGAGTGTAGGGCCCGCGCGGGTCCGAGGGTGGAGGCCCGACACACTCCCCCCGGGCCGTCCCGCGGGGGCCCGACACACTCCCCCCCGAGCCAGCCCGCATGGGCCCGACACACTCCCCCTCCCCTCCGGATCGGGCCCCGCGCGGGCCCGACCACCCCTGCCCGGCCCCACTTGGGCCGAACCCGCCCCCCTCACTGGCCCGGCCGCACTTGGGCCGAACCCGCCCCATCGCAGGCCCGGCCCCACTTGGGCCGAACCCTTCCTCCCCCACAGGCCCGGCCCCTCTTGGACTGAACCACACACACTACACACACACACACGCGCGCGCGCACATACAGGACACATACATGACCCACACATACACACACAAAAAAACTTACAAACATGCACACACACTCACATTAGCAACATATACATAATTTGTGTCTTGTACTAATCGTCGATTTGATTTCGCAATCTCTGCACATTGAGTGAAAATAAATTAGATTGAATAATGTACAGAAATTATTAGATTGAATAATGAACAGAAATTATTAGATTATTAGAAATTATTAGATTGAATATTGGAAATTACCTTGTACACAAGTAAAGATCTTCCTAGTTCCTAACCAAACCCAAAGAACATAAGTCGTCGAGATTGTATGAAGGCGCCATTTCGTGCAGTAATCCACTTCCTTTCTTATCATACAGACTCGATTCTCCTGCACCGAAAATAATGATAGTTAATTAACATTTTGCAGAAAAATAAACAAATAATTTAATTGGTTTTGTTTTGGACCTTATCGAGTTTAATTTTGTTCAGTTTCTCGACCGCCGAGTTCTCCTTTTAACCTTTATTGTTCCACTGATCGTTCACTTTCGATTTTCAAGTAGAATTCATCGAGTGCTCAATCGAATGTATCGAATTCGGCTTGTTCTCTCGATTTGAACTGGTTTCATAGAAATGGGCAGTATTCATTATAAATCTGAAAAAAGAACAAATTAGCATTTAAAAAAGAAGAAAATGCAAAATTGTACTATAATAAATTAGATTGAATAATTAACAAAATAGATTGGATTATTTAGGAAGGGATATAAAACTGAAAATTACCTCGTACAGGGATAAAAGTTTGTCTTAGTTCTCATCTTGTTATGTTTTAGAAAGGGATCAAATTTTGATTGCCTTGTTCGCAGTTTCTGTGTCGTTGATTCATGATTTGTTGTTGCTCCGTTGACTTCAGATTTTAGAGTATAATTCGTCGAGTGCTAAATAAATCTCGATTTGAACTGGTTTAATAGAATTGACCAGTATTAATCATAAATCTGAAAAACAAAAACAAATCAGCATTTAAAAAAGATGAAACGATGCAAAATTGTAATATAAAGAGAATAAATAGTGGTAATGGGATCTCATCATGAATCTTTTAAAGTATACACTCAATCAAAAACAGGAGCAATCAAAATCGATAATCCATGAAGGTTTTTTCAATAATCAAGATCAAAGGAAAGAGAACATAAAACAAACCCAACCATTTACATGCTGGATTTGGGGGTACTCAGAAAAGAAAAAACCACTATTTCTGATAAAATACAAATAATGGAGGAGAGACGCTTACGTGCTCGTGTCTGTCAAGTAACGAATCTCACGTCAAACACGAAAATCATCCATTGTAGAGGTTTGAGTCCACTAATTTAGAAGAAAACGCTGTTCTCGAGTTCAGATTTTCTTTCTCGTTTCTAATCGAACAATCTACGAAAGAGAAGTTTGGTGTTGGTTGCGAGTATCTGGATGCAGGGTTTAATTTCTGAGAGAGTGCAGGGTTTAATTTCTGAGAGAGAGCAGAGAAGAATATTTGTGGGAGAGGAGAGAAGAGAGAAGAGAGGAGAGAAGAAAGGGAATTTGTTTATGAGAGGAAGACGGAGGAGGCGTATATAGAGAAGAAAGGGAATCTGTGCTAAGATATTATTCTCTAAACTCGGCATATAAATTTAGATATACACCGTATCTGAATGTCATGATCAGGTGTTGTCATTAAACAGTACACCGAGTTCATTTCATATATCAAGCAAATATTAACGTTAAGATTAGATTTTGCAAGATTTTCTTAACGTTAAATTTAGGATCTTTGAATATTTTGTGACCGTTAGGAAATTTGATTATGTTAGCTAATTAGATTTGTTATTTTTAGAAACAACACATCATGTCTAAAGTAAACCATATATGAATATTATTTATCTTTTCATAACAATAATTCAAAAAACAATTTCACATTAAAAAAAATCTCATAAAAAATGACATAATCCAACGACACATATAATTCTCTTAATAATATTTGTTTTTGATTTTAGATTTATTAGATTTACAAATTCTCTAAAAAAAATTGGGACTTTCTTGCAGGATTTTAAAAAATGGCTACACGAGGAAAAGTCACTACATGAGGCTCGAAAAGACAAATATTTTTAGTTTTAAATTTAATTTTTTTTGTTGCAAAATTATTATAGAAAATTATCCATTTAATTTCATCCTTTGAATCTTACAAGAGACTTTTGGTTATCCTGGTCTACGGTTTTCTTTCAAAATACTTTCAAAATAATTGAAAAGACAAATATTTTTAATCATGATATTTTGAGATTAATGAAATTGAGCTAAAATTACAAATGGTATCAACATCATAACATAATCGAATGTACTAACGAAACTCAGAATCAACTAAACAGAAAAAATAAAATATCAAAAGCAATTAAATTACAATACTCCAAATTCAACTCCAAACAGAAAACAAAACAGCCAATGGCATTACGCCACATAAGCAATTCACCACGAAATAAAAACATGAGCATTTTCTTTGCATCGTTAACAGTCAAATAAATAATCATATGATTTCTCATGACACCCTGCTATTCCATTTCTAATAAAATAAAAACAAAAAAAATCCAAAATTAATTTACTTATTTGCACAAAAACCCGAATGTAATATTTCATTACAAACCTGGCTGTTTTTGCGAGGAGGTCTATGAAATAAACGCAAGTCTCGTGTGGGACAGCTTGTCTGGCGTCAAAACCCTATTATAAGCCCCTTCCATGAAACTCTGCTCCAATTCGACCGCGTGTTTAATGCAAGGAGTTGAGTGCGTTTAACGAGAGCAATTCGAGCTTGGTGTGAAACTCTGCGATTCGATTTTGCACCAAAACTAAAAGTCTCAGAAGATTTAGTCCTCGGATCGTAGGGTTTTGAAATGGTATAAAAGGGTTGCAAAATAGTATACCTCGTGTCAGTATAGTAGGGTTTGAGTAGAGAAAAATTCCTTTCGAACGAGTCCTGGTCTTCGGTTTTCACCCTCGGTACAACTTCGTGTTCATACAATTGTCCTGAAATTTTGTTGAAATTTAGTTAAATTTGATTTAGTAGTTTTAAATTTGGGGAAAAATTTCTTATTTCAGTTTGGCAGGTACTGATTAGTAGGTACTAATACCTAGCCCTTTTTCTTATTTTCAGTCTGTAGGGTTCTTTTATCATGTCTGATTTACTCTAAATGAACTTAATTAAGGTATAACTGACTATGCTATGCCTAAATCTTATTTAATCTAATGAAGTATGAAGTTAATCCATCCAAATTAAGTCTAATTGAACATAATCTAATTCTAGACTAATTAAACCTCAACTAAGTCAAATTCAGTATAAGTGAACTAAATCCAGTCAACTGATACAGGGCATGTGAAGGGAGATAAAGAGTTGATCATGATAGAGCAAATAATTGTGAAATTGATTCAAGAGAAAATACCTATTGTAATCGCATTGGAGAGCCTCACATGGAGACTGGTTCTATTTGTCGAAGTTGAGAAGAGCTTCGTGTTCTCCGTGAGTGAGAGTGGAGTCGCCAGCTCTTCTTTGCCATGGCCTGGTTCGGGAGAGCTTTGCCCGGTACTGTTCTCCATGAGCTCGCCAGCCATGGGAGAGGACATCGTGTGATGGAGCTCCCCATTGCCAGAAGAAGAGGGTTTAGGTTACGAACTTGTGATGATAAGGTTTTGGGATAAATTAGTTAGAGGTTTACGAAGATGAACCCTTGAGATTGCTAAGAACCTAAATGGCACGGACCTAAATCATTTGGGCTATGATATTGGCCGTGTATAAATAACAAAGTTAATATTGTTTATAATATAATGCCTTTTGCTTCTTTGATAAAAATGATTCTAGATCCAAATTTTGAATCTATATTAACCAAGTAAATATTGCAAGTGCAACAATTAGCTTAATTACATTTTTTCTAATATTAGCAAAATAAATATTGCAACAAATTATAGGTTATTATATGTGTGTTTATGAGTATGTATTCATTCATGTTTTAATTATTTATGTTTACCTTGTATTCATTCTTCTAACTTAATGTAAAACTAAAATAAAGCCCGTGCAAAGTTGTGAGTGCTGTACGTGTGTTTGGCACTTTAATACAAAGTATTGTTATTTATGATGATAAATAAAATATCAACTCAAAATAAAGTACAATACGATGTATTAATCTCATCATATTTTCATAATTTAATGGTGTATAATCATCTATATATTTCATTTTTATTTATATCATGATAGCAAATAACTCACTATTTTTGCTCGACATAAATACATATGTTAGTGTCGTTGTATAATAATATTCAAGACATATCATAGTTTTATGAAAAATAGATAACAATAAGTATTATGTTTTCGTTCATGGTAATTTACGTGAGACCAAAATTCTACATGAAAAAGTTAGTGCCATTTGGTGAAAGAAAGCATGAGAAAGTGACAAGGGTTTTAACATAACGCCATTACCTTATGCTCCAGCTCACCCTATTACTGTTATCTGCATTTTACAATTAATTTGTTAAATAACGAATAACTTTTATCCATAAAGTACACGTCTGGAATCCACTGGAGGCGGTCTCTCCTCCTTCATTTCATCTCGCAAAATTGGTCGTTTTCGACTCGCAGAATCATGCGATAATCTTCATATTTAATAATACATGATGAAATTACAATAAACTGTGCTTTCTGTTAATTCGGGCCAAAAAGACGGAATCTCCCAAATCCAGTCGCGCGGCTGCATTTCTCTCGTCGAGACAAGCCATTTTGATATAAAGATCGTGCCATTTGGTGAAAGAAAACATGAGAAAGTGACAGGGGTTTTAACATAACGCCGTTACCTTATGCTCCAACTCACCATATTACTGTTATCTGTATTTTACAATTAATTGGTTAAATAACGAAGAACATTTATCCATAAATTACACGTCCGGAATCCACCGGAGGCGGTCTCTCCTCCTTCATTTCATCTCGCGAAATTGGTCGTTTTCGACTCGCATAATCATGCGATAATCTTCATATTTAATAATTCATGATGAAATTACAATAAACTATGCTTTCTATTAATTCGGGTTAAAAAGACCTAATTTCCCAAATCCAGTTGCGCGGCTGCATTCCTCTCGTGGAGGCGAGCGATTTTGATATAAAGATCGTACCATTTGGTGAAAGGATGAGAAAGTTACAAGGGTTTTAACAATACGGCATTGCCATATTCTTCAGCTCACCCTATTACTGTTATCTGAATTTTACAATTAATTGTTTAAATAACGAAGAACTTTTATCCACAAATTACACGGCTGGAATCCACTGGAGGCGGTCTCTCCTCCTTCATTTCATGTCGCAGAATTGGTCGTTTTCGACTCGCATAATCATGCGATAATCTTCATATTTAATAATTCATGATGAAATTACAATAAACTGTGCTTTTTGTTAATTCAGGTTAAAAAGACCTAATTTCCCAAATCCAGTTGCGCGGCTGCATTCCTCTCGTCGAGGCGAGCGATTTTGATATAAAGATCGTGCCATTTGGTGAAAGGATGAGAAAGTTACAAGGGTTTTAACAATACGGCATTGCCATATTCTTCAGCTCACCCTATTACTGTTATCTGCATTTTATAATTAATTGGTTAAATAGAGAATAACTTTTATTCTTAAATGACACGTCTGGAATCCACCGGAGGCGGTCTCTCCTCCTTCATTTCATCTCGCAAAATTGGTCGTTTTCGACTCGCATAATCATGCGATAATCTTCATATTTAATAATTCATGTTGAAATTACAATAAACTGTGCTTTCTGTTAATTCGGGTTAAAAAGACCTAATTTCCCAAATCGAGTTGCGCGGATGTATTCCTCTCGTCGAGAAGAGAAATTTTGATATAAAGATCGTGCCATTTGGTGACAGGATGAGAAAGTTACAAGGGTTTTAACAATACGGCATTGCCATATTCTTCAGCTCACCCTATTATTGTTATTTGAATTTTACAATTAATTGTTTAAATAATGAAGAACTTTTATCCATAAATTACACGCCTGGAATCCACCGGAGGCGGTCTCTCCTCCTTCATTTCATCTCGCAAAATTGGTCGTTTTCGACTCGCATAATCATGCTATAATCTTCATATTTAATAATTCAAGATGAAATTACAATAAACTGTGCTTTCTGTTAATTCGGGTTAAAAAGACGGAATCTCCCAAATCCAGTCGCGCGGCTGCATTCCTCTCATCGAGGCGAGCGATTTTGATATAAAGATCGTGCCATTTGGTGAAAGGATGAGAAAGTTACAAGGGTTTTAACAATACGGGATTGCCATATTCTTCAGCTCACCCTATTACTGTTATCTGAATTTTACAATTAATTGTTTAAATAACGAAGAACTTTTATCCATAAATTACAAGCCTGGAATTCACCGGAGGCGGTCTCTCCTCCTTCATTTCATCTCGCAAAATTGGTCGTTTTCGACTCGCAGAATCATGCCATAATCTTCATATTTAATAATTCATGATGAAATTACAATAAAATGTGCTTTTTGTTAATTCAGGTTAAAAAGACAGAATCTCCCAAATCTAGTCACTCGGCTGCATTCCTCTCGACGAGGCGAGCGAATTTGATATAAAGATCGTGCCATTTGGTGAAATGATGAGAAAATTACAAGGGTTTTAACAATACGGCATTGCCATATTCTTCAACTCACCCGATTACTGTTATTTGAATTTTACAATTAATTGTTTAAATAACGAAGAACTTTTATCCATAAATTACACGCCTGGAATCCACCGGAGGCGGTCTCTCCTCCTTCATTTCATCTCGCAAAATTGGTCGTTTTCGACTCGCATAATCATGCGATAATCTTCATATTTAATAATTCATGATGAAATTACAATAAACTGTGCTTTCTGTTAATTCGGGTTAAAAAGACGGAATCTCCCAAATCCAGTCGCGCGGCTGCATTCCTCTCGTCGAGGTGAGCGATTTTGATATAAAGATCGTGCCATTTGGTGAAAGGACGAGAAAGTTACAAGGGTTTTAACAATACGGCATTGCCATATTCTTCAGCTCACCCTATTACTGTTATCTGAATTTTACAATTAATTTTTTAAATAACGAAGAACTTTTATCCATAAATTACAAGCCTGGAATCCACCGGAGACGGTCTCTCCTCCTTCATTTCATCTCGCAAAATTGGTCGTTTTCGACTCGCAGAATCATGCCATAATCTTCATATTTAATAATTCATGATGAAATTACAATAAAATATGCTTTTTGTTAATACGGGTTAAAAAGACGGAATCTCCCAAATCCAGTCGCGCGGCTGCATTCCTCTCGTCGAGGCGAGCGAATTTGATATAAAGATCGTGCCATTTGGTGAAATGATGAGAACGTTACAAGGGTTTTAACAATACGGCATTGCCATATTCTTCAACTCACCCGATTACTGTTATTTGAATTTTACAATTAATTGTTTAAATAACGAAGAACTTTTATCCATAAATTACACGCCTGGAATCCACCGGAGGCGGTGTCTCCTCATTCATTTCATCTCGCAAAATTGGTCGTTTTCGACTCGCATAATCATGCGATAATCTTCATATTTAATAATTCATGATGAAATTACAATAAACTGAGCTTCCTATTAATTCGGGCTAAAAAGACGGAATCTCCCAAATCCAGTCGTTCGGCTGCATTTCTCTCGTCGAGACGAGAAATTTTGATATAAAGATCGTGCCATTTGGTGAAAGAAAGCATGAGAAAGTGACAAGGGTTTTAACATAACGCCATTACCTTAGGCTCCAGCTCACCCTATTACTGTTATCTGCATTTTGCAATTAATTGGTTAAATAACGAAGAACTTTTATCCATAAATTACACGCCTGGAATCCAACGGAGGCGGTCTCTCCTCCGTCATTTCATATCGCAAAATTGGTCATTTTCGACTCGCATAATCATGCGATAATCTTCATATTTAATAATTCATGATGAAATTACAATAAACTGTGCTTTCTGTTAATTCGGGTCAAAAAGACGGAATCTCCAAAATCCAATCGCGCGGCTGCATTTCTCTCGTCGAGACGAGCAATTTTGATATAAAGATCGTGCCATTTGGTGAAAGAAAGCATGAGAAAGTGACAAAGGTTTTAACATAACGCCGTTACCTTATGCTCCAGCTCACCCAATTACTGTTATCTGCATTTTACAATTAATTGGTTAAATAACGAAGAACTTTTATCCATAAATTACACGCCTGGAATCCACCGGAGGCGGTCTCTCCTCCTTCATTTCATCTCGCAAAATTGGTCGTTTTCGACTCGCATAATCAAGCGATAATCTTCATATGTAAGAATTCATGATGAAATTACAATAAACTGTGCTTTTTGTTAATTCGGGTTAAAAAGACCTATTTTGCCAAATACAGTTGCACAGCTGCATTCCTCTCGTCGAGGCGAGCGAATTTGATATAAAGATCGTGCCATTTGGTGAAAGGATGAGAAAGTTACAAGGGTTTTAACATAACACCATGACCATATTCTTCAGCTAACCCTATTACTGTTATCTGAATTTTTACAATTAATTGGTTAAATAGAGATGAAATTTTATCCTTAAATGACACGTCTAGAATCCACTGGAGGCTGTCTCTGCTCCTTCATTTCGTCTCGCAAAATTGGTCGTTTTCGACTCGCAGAATCTTGCGATAATCTTCATATTTAATAATACATGATGAAATTACAATAAACTGTGCTTTCTGTTAATTCGGGCCAAAAAGGCAGAATCTCTCAAATCCAGTCGTGCGGCTGCATTTCTCTCGTCGAGACGAGAAATTTTGATATAAATATCGTGCCAATTGGTGAAAGAAAGCATGAGAAAGTGACAAGGGTTTTAACATAACGCCATTACCATATGCTCCAGCTCACCCGATTACTGTTATCTGCATTTTACAATTAATTTGTTAAATAACGAATAACTTTTATCCATAAAGTACACGTATGGAATCCACCGGAGGCGGTCTCTCCTCCTTCATTTCATCTCGCAAAATTGGTCATTTTCGACTCGCATAATCATGCGATAATCTTCATATTTAATAATTCATGATGAAATTACAATAAACTGTGCTTTCTATTAATTCGGGTTAAAAAGACCTAATTTCCCAAATCCAGTTGTGCGGCTGCATTCCTCTCGTCGAGACGAGCGATTTTGATATAAATATCGTGCCATTTGGTGAAAGGATGAGAAAGTTACAAGGGTTTTAACAATACGGCATTGCCATATTCTTCAGCTCACCCTATTACTGTTATCTGAATTTTACAATTAATTGGTTAAATAGAGAAGAACTTTTATTCATAAATTACACGCCTGGAATCCACTGGAGGCGGGCTCTCCTCCTTCATTTCTTCTCGGAAAATAGGTCGTTTTCAATTCCCAAATCAAGCGATAACCTTCATATTTAATAATTCATGATGAAATTACAATAAACTGTGCTTTTTGTTAATTCGGGTTAAAAAAACCTAATTTCCCAAATCCAGTCGCACGGCTGCATTCCTCTCGTCGAGGCGAGCGATTTTGATATAAAGATCGTGCCATTTGGTGAAAGGATGAGAAAGTTACAAGGGTTTTAACAATACGGCATTGCCATATTCTTCAGCTCACCCTATTACTGTTATCTGAATTTTACAATTAATTGGTTAAATAGAGAAGAACTTTTATCCTTAAATGACACGTCTGGAATCCACTGGAGGCGGTCTCTCCTCCTTCATTTCATCTCGCAAAATTGGTCGTTTTCGACCCGCATAATCATGCGATAATCTTCATATTTAGTAATTCATGATGAAATTACAATAAACTGTGCTTTCTGTTATTTCGGGTTAAAAAGACCTAATTTCCAAAATCCAGTTGCACGGCTGCATTCCTCTCGTCGAGGCGAGCGATTTTGATATAAAGATCGTGCCATTTGGTGAAAGGATGAGAACGTTACAAGGGTGTTAACAATACGGCATTGTCATATTCTTCAGCTCACCCTATTACTGTTATCTGAATTTTACAATTAATTGGTTAAATAGAGAAGAACTTTTATCCATAAATTACACGCTTGTAATCCACTGGAGGCGGGCTCTCCTCCTTCATTTCTTCTCAGAAAATAGGTTGTTTTCATTTCCCAAATCAAGCGATAATCTTCATATTTAATAATTCATGATGAAATTACAATAAACTGTGCTTTTTGTTAATTCGGGATAAAAATACCTAATTTCCCAAATCCAGTTGCGCAGCTGCATTCCTCTCGTCGAGGCGAGCGATTTTGATATAAAGATCGTGCCATTTGGTGAAAGGATGAGAAAGTTACAAGGATTTTAACAATACGGCATTGCCATATTCTTCAGCTCACCCTATTACAGTCATCTCAATTTTACAATTAATTGGTTAAATAGAGAAGAACTTTGATCCTTAAATGACACGTCTGGAATCCACGGGAGGCGGTCTATCCTCCTTCATTTCATCTCGCAAAATTGGTCGTTTTCGACTCGCATAATCATGCGATAATCTAAATATTTAATAATTCATGATGAAATTACAATAAACTGTGCTTTCTGTTAATTCGGGTCAATAAGACCTAATTTCCCAAATCGAGTTGCGCGGCTGCAATCCTCTCGTCGAGGCGAGCGATTTTGATATAAAGATCGTGCCATTTGGTGAAAGGATGAGAAATTTACAACGGTTTTAACAATACGGCATTGCAATATTCTTCATCTCACCCTATTACTGTTATCTGAATTTTAGTATTAATTGGTTAAATAGAGAAAAACTTTTATCCTTAAATGACACGTCTGGAATCCACTGGAGGCGGACTCTCCTCCTTCATTTCATCTCGCAAAATTGGTCGTTTTTGACTCGCAGAATCTTGCGATAATCTTCATATTTAATAATACATGATGAAATTACAATAAACTGAGATTTCTGTTAATTCGGGCCAAAAAGGCGGAATCTCTCAAATCCAGTCGCGCGGCGGCATTTCTCTCGTCGAGACGAGAAATTTTGATATAAAGATCGTGCAATTTAGTGAAAGAAAGCATGAGAAAGTGACAAGGGTTTTAACATAACGCCATTACCTTATGCTCCAGCTCACCCTATTACTGTTATCTGCATTTTGCAATTAATTGGTTAAATAACGAAGAACTTTTATCCATAAATTACACGCCTGGAATCCACCGGAGGCGGTCTCTCCTCCTTCATTTCATCTCGCAAAATTGGTCGTTTTCGACTCGCATAATCATGCGATAATCTTCATATTTAATAATTCATGATGAAATTACAATAAACTGTGCTTTCTGTTAATTCGGGTTAAAAAGACGGAATCTCCCAAATCCAATCGCGCGGCTGCATTTCTCTCGTCGAGACGAGCCATTTTGATATAAAGATCGTGCCATTTGGTGAAAGAAAGCATGAGAAAGTGACAAGGGTTTTAACATAACGCCGTTACCTTATGCTCCAGCTCACCCAATTACTGTTATCTGCATTTTACAATTAATTGGTTAAATAACGAAGAACTTTTATCCATAAATTACACGCCTGGAATCCACCGGAGGCGGTCTCTCCTCCTTCATTTCATCTCGCAAAATTGGTCGTTTTCGACTCGCATAATCAAGCGATAATCTTCATATTTAATAATTCATGATGAAATTACAATAAACTGTGCTTTTTTTAATTCGGGTTAAAAAGACCTAATTTCCCAAATACAGTTGCGCGGCTGCATTCCTCTCGTCGAGGCGAGCGATTTTGATATAAAGATCGTACCATTTGGTGAAAGGATGAGAAAGTTACAAGGGTTTTAACAATACAGCATTGCCATATTCTTCAGCTCACCCTATTACTATTATCTGAATTTTACAATTAATTGGTTAAATAGAGAAGAACTTTTATTCATAAATTACACGCCTGGAATGCACTGGAGGCGGGCTCTCCTCCTTCATTTCTTCTCGGAAAATAGGTTGTTTTCAATTCCCAAATCAAGCGATAACCTTCATATGTAATAATTCATGATGAAATTACAATAAACTGTGTTTTTTGTTAATTCGGGTTAAAAAGACCTAATTTCCCAAATCCAGTCGCACGGCTGCATTCCTCTCGTCGAGGCGAGCGATTTTGATATAAAGATCGTGCCATTTGGTGAAAGGATGAGAAAGTTACAAGGGTTTTAACAATACGGCATTGCCATATTCTTCAGCTCACCCTATTACTGTTATCTGAATTTTACAATTAATTTGTTAAATAGAGAAGAACTTTTATCCTTAAATGACACGTCTGGAATCCACTGGAGGCGGTCTCTCCTCCTTCATTTCGTCTCGCAAAATTGGTCGTTTTCGACCCGCATAATCATGCGATAATCTTCATATTTAGTAATTCATGATGAAATTACAATAAACTGTGCTTTCTGTTAATTCGGGTTAAAAAGACCTAATTTCCAAAATCCAGTTGCGCGGCTGCATTCCTCTAGTCTAGGCGAGTGATTTTGATATAAAGATCGTGCCATTTGGTGAAAGGATGAGAACGTTACAAGGGTGTTAACAATTCGGCGTTGTCATATTCTTCAGCTCACCCTATTACTGTTATCTGAATTTTACAATTAATTGGTTATATAGAGAAGAACTTTTATCCATAAATTACACGCCTGGAATCCACTGGAGGCGGGCTCTCCTCCTTCATTTCTTCTCAGAAAATAGGTTGTTTTCAATTCCCAAATCAAGCGATAATCTTCATATTTAATAATTCATGATGAAATTACAATAAACTGTGCTTTTTGTTAATTCGGGATAAAAATACCTAATTTTTCCAAATCCAGTTGCGCAGCTGCATTCCTCTCGTCGAGGCGAGCGATTTTGATATAAAGATCGTGCCATTTGGTGAAAGGATGAGAAAGTTACAAGGATTTTAACAATACGGCATTGCCATATTCTTCAGCTCACCCTATTACAGTCATCTGAATTTTACAATTAATTGGTTAAATAGAGAAGAACTTTGATCCTTAAATGACACGTCTGGAATCCACGGGAGGCGGTCTATCCTCCTTCATTTCATCTCGCAAAATTGGTCGTTTTCGACTCGCATAATCATGCGATAATCTAAATATTTAATAATTCATGATGAAATTACAATAAACTGTGCTTTCTGTTAATTCGGGTCAATAAGACCTAATTTCCCAAATCGAGTTGCGCGGCTGCAATCCTCTCGTCGAGGCGAGCGATTTTGATATAAAGATCGTGCCATTTGGTGAAAGGATGAGAAATTTACAACGGTTTTAACAATACGGCATTGCCATATTCTTCATCTCACCCTATTACTGTTATCTGAATTTTAGTATTAATTGGTTAAATAGAGAAAAACTTTTATCCTTAAATGACACGTCTGGAATCCACTGGAGGCGGACTCTCCTCCTTCATTTCATCTCGCAAAATTGGTCGTTTTTGACTCGCAGAATCTTGCGATAATCTTCATATTTAATAATACATGATGAAATTACAATAAACTGAGATTTCTGTTAATTCGGGCCAAAAAGGCGGAATCTCTCAAATCCAGTCGCGCGGCTGCATTTCTCTCGTCGAGACGAGAAATTTTGATATAAAGATCGTGCAATTTAGTGAAAGAAAGCATGAGAAAGTGACAAGAGTTTTAACATAACGCCATTACCTTATGCTCCAGCTCACCCTATTACTGTTATCTGCATTTTGCAATTAATTGGTTAAATAACGAAGAACTTTTATCCATAAATTACACGCCTGGAATCCACCGGAGGCGGTCTCTCCTCCTTCATTTCATCTCGCAAAATTGGTCGTTTTCGACTCGCATAATCATGCGATAATCTTCATATTTAATAATTCATGATGAAATTACAATAAACTGTGCTTTCTGTTAATTCGGGTTAAAAAGACGGAATCTCCCAAATCCAATCGCGCGGCTGCATTTCTCTCGTCGAGACGAGCAATTTTGATATAAAGATCGTGCCATTTGGTGAAAGAAAGCATGAGAAAGTGACAAGGGTTTTAACATAACGCCGTTACCTTATGCTCCAGCTCACCCAATTACTGTTATCTGCATTTTACAATTAATTGGTTCAATTACGAAGAACTTTTATCCATAAATTACACGCCTGGAATCCACCGGAGGCGGTCTCTCCTCCTTCATTTCATCTCGCAAAATTGGTCGTTTTCGACTCGCATAATCAAGCGATAATCTTCATATTTAATAATTCATGATGAAATTACAATAAACTGTGCTTTTTTTTTAATTCGGGTTAAAAAAAACCTAATTTCCCAAATACAGTTGCGCGGCTGCATTCCTCTCGTCGAGGCGAGCGATTTTGATATAAAGATCGTGCCATTTGGTGAAAGGATGAGAAAGTTACAAGGGTTTTAACAATACAGCATTGCCATATTCTTCAGCTCACCCTATTACTGTTATCTGAATTTTACAATTAATTGGTTAAATAGAGAAGAACTTTTATTCATAAATTACACGCCTGGAATGCACTGGAGGCGGGCTGTCCTCCTTCATTTCTTCTCGGAAAATAGGTTGTTTTCAATTCCCAAATCAAGCGATAACCTTCATATGTAATAATTCATGATGAAATTACAATAAACTGTGTTTTTTGTTAATTCGGGTTAAAAAGACCTAATTTCCCAAATCCAGTCGCACGGCTGCATTCCTCTCGTCGAGGCGAGCGATTTTGATATAAAGATCGTGCCATTTGGTGAAAGGATGAGAAAGTTACAAGGGTTTTAACAATACGGCATTGCCATATTCTTCAGCTCACCCTATTACTGTTATCTGAATTTTACAATTAATTGGTTAAATAGAGAAGAACTTTTATCCTTAAATGACACGTCCGGAATCCACTGGAGGCGGTCTCTCCTCCTTCATTTCATCTCGCAAAATTGGTCGTTTTCGACCCGCATAATCATGCGATAATCTTCATATTTAGTAATTCATGATGAAATTACAATAAACTGTGCTTTCTGTTAATTCGGGTTAAAAAGACCTAATTTCCAAAATCCAGTTGCGCGGCTGCATTCCTCTCGTCGAGGCGAGTGATTTTGATATAAAGATCGTGCCATTTGGTGAAAGGATGAGAACGTTACAAGGGTGTTAACAATTCGGCATTGTCATATTCTTCAGCTCACCCTATTACCGTTATCTGAATTTTACAATTAATTGGTTATATAGAGAAGAACTTTTATCCATAAATTACACGCCTGGAATCCACTGGAGGCGGGCTCTCCTCCTTCATTTCTTCTCAGAAAATAGGTTGTTTTCAATTCCCAAATCAAGCGATAATCTTCATATTTAATAATTCATGATGAAATTACAATAAACTGTGCTTTTTGTTAATTCGGGATAAAAATACCTAATTTCCCAAATCCAGTTGCGCAGCTGCATTCCTCTCGTCGAGGCGAGCGATTTTGATATAAAGATCGTGCCATTTGGTGAAAGGATGAGAAAGTTACAAGAATTTTAACAATACGGCATTGCCATATTCTTCAGCTCACCCTATTACAGTCATCTGAATTTTACAATTAATTGGTTAAATAGAGAAGAACTTTGATCCTTAAATGACACGTCTGGAATCCACGGGAGGCGGTCTATCCTCCTTCATTTCATCTCGCAAAATTGGTCGTTTTCGACTCGCATAATCATGCGATAATCTAAATATTTAATAATTCATGATGAAATTACAATAAACTGTGCTTTCTGTTAATTCGGGTCAATAAGACCTAATTTCCCAAATCGAGTTGCGCGGCTGCAATCCTCTCGTCGAGGCGAGCGATTTTGATATAAAGATCGTGCCATTTGGTGAAAGGATGAGAAATTTACAACGGTTTTAACAATACGGCATTGCCATATTCTTCATCTCACCCTATTACTGTTATCTGAATTTTAGTATTAATTGGTTAAATAGAGAAAAACTTTTATCCTTAAATGACACGTCTGGAATCCACTGGAGGCGGACTCTCCTCCTTCATTTCATCTCGCAAAATTGGTCGTTTTTGACTCGCAGAATCTTGCGATAATCTTCATATTTAATAATACATGATGAAATTACAATAAACTGAGATTTCTGTTAATTCGGGCCAAAAAGGCGGAATCTCTCAAATCCAGTCGCGCAGCTGCATTTCTCTCGTCGAGACGAGAAATTTTGATATAAAGATCGTGCAATTTAGTGAAAGAAAGCATGAGAAAGTGACAAGGGTTTTAACATAACGCCATTACCTTATGCTCCAGCTCACCCTATTACTGTTATCTGCATTTTGCAATTAATTGGTTAAATAACGAAGAACTTTTATCCATAAATTACACGCCTGGAATCAGCCGGAGGCGGTCTGTCCTCCTTCATTTCATCTCGCAAAATTTGTCGTTTTCGACTCGCATAATCATGCGATAATCTTCATATTTAATAATTCATGATGAAATTACAATAAACTGTGCTTTCTGTTAATTCGGGTTAAAAAGACGGAATCTCCCAAATCCAATCGCGCGGCTGCATTTCTCTCGTCGAGACGAGCAATTTTGATATAAAGATCGTGCCATTTGGTGAAAGAAAGCATGAGAAAGTGACAAGGGTTTTAACATAACGCCGTTACCTTATGCTCCAGCTCACCCAATTACTGTTATCTGCATTTTACAATTAATTGGTTAAATAACGAAGAACTTTTATCCATAAATTACACGCCTGGAATCCACCGGAGGCGGTCTCTCCTCCTTCATTTCATCTCGCAAAATTGGTCGTTTTCGACTCGCATAATCAAGCGATAATCTTCATATTTAATAATTCTTGATGAAATTACAATAAACTGTGCTTTTTTTTAATTCGGGTTAAAAAGACCTAATTTCCCAAATACAGTTGCGCGGCTGCATTCCTCTCGTCGAGGCGAGCGATTTTGATATAAAGATCGTGCCATTTGGTGAAAGGATGAGAAAGTTACAAGGGTTTTAACAATACAGCATTGCCATATTCTTCAGCTCACCCTATTACTGTTATCTGAATTTTACAATTAATTGGTTAAATAGAGAAGAACTTTTATTCATAAATTACACGCCTGGAATGCACTGGAGGCGGGCTGTCCTCCTTTATTTCTTCTCGGAAAATAGGTTGTTTTCAATTCCCAAATCAAGCGATAACCTTCATATGTAATAATTCATGATGAAATTACAATAAACTGTGTTTTTTGTTAATTCGGGTTAAAAAGACCTAATTTCCCAAATCCAGTCGCACGGCTGCATTCCTCTCGTCGAGGCGAGCGATTTTGATATAAAGATCGTGCCATTTGGTGAAAGGATGAGAAAGTTACAAGGGTTTTAACAATACGGCATTGCCATATTTTTCAGCTCACCCTATTACTGTTATCTGAATTTTACAATTAATTGGTTAAATAGAGAAGAACTTTTATCCATAAATGACACGTCTGGAATCCACTGGAGGCGGTCTCTCCTCCTTCATTTCATCTCGCAAAATTGGTCGTTTTCGACCCGCATAATCATGCGATAATCTTCATATTTAGTAATTCATGATGAAATTACAATAAACTGTGCTTTCTGTTAATTCGGGTTAAAAAGACCTAATTTCCAAAATCCAGTTGCGCGGCTGCATTCCTCTCGTCGAGGCGAGTGATTTTGATATAAAGATCGTGCCATTTGGTGAAAGGATGAGAACGTTACAAGGGTGTTAACAATTCGGCATTGTCATATTCTTCAGCTCACCCTATTACTGTTATCTGAATTTTACAATTAATTGGTTATATAGAGAAGAACTTTTATCCATAAATTACACGCCTGGAATCCACTGGAGGCGGGCTCTCCTCCTTCATTTCTTCTCAGAAAATAGGTTGTTTTCAATTCCCAAATCAAGCGATAATCTTCATATTTAATAATTCATGATGAAATTACAATAAACTGTGCTTTTTGTTAATTCGGGATAAAAATACCTAATTTGCCAAATCCAGTTGCGCAGCTGCATTCCTCTCGTCGAGGCGAGCGATTTTGATATAAAGATCGTGCCATTTGGTGAAAGGATGAGAAAGTTACAAGGATTTTAACAATACGGCATTGCCATATTCTTCAGCTCACCCTATTACAGTCATCTGAATTTTACAATTAATTGGTTAAATAGAGAAGAACTTTGATCCTTAAATGACACGTCTGGAATCCACTGGAGGCGGACTCTCCTCCTTCATTTCATCTCGCAAAATTGGTCGTTTTCGACTCGCATAATCATGCGATAATCTAAATATTTAATAATTCATGATGAAATTACAATAAACTGTGCTTTCTGTTAATTCGGGTCAATAAGACCTAATTTCCCAAATCGAGTTGCGCGGCTGCAATCCTCTCGTCGAGGCGAACGATTTTGATATAAAGATCGTGCCATTTGGTGAAAGGATGAGAAATTTACAACGGTTTTAACAATACGGCATTGCCATATTCTTCATCTCACCCTATTACTGTTATCTGAATTTTAGTATTAATTGGTTAAATAGAGAAAAACTTTTATCCTTAAATGACACGTCTGGAATCCACTGGAGGCGGACTCTCCTCCTTCATTTCATCTCGCAAAATTGGTCGTTTTTGACTCGCAGAATCTTGCGATAATCTTCATATTTAATAATACATGATGAAATTACAATAAACTGAGATTTCTGTTAATTCGGGCCAAAAAGGCGGAATCTCTCAAATCCAGTCGCGCGGCTGCATTTCTCTCGTCGAGACGAGAAATTTTGATATAAAGATCGTGCAATTTGGTGAAAGAAAGCATGAGAAAGTGACAAGGGTTTTAACATAACGCCATTACCTTATGCTCCAGCTCACCCTATTACTGTTATCTGCATTTTGCAATTAATTGGTTAAATAACGAAGAACTTTTATCCATAAATTATACGCCTGGAATCCACCGGAGGCGGTCTCTCCTCCTTCATTTCATCTCGCAAAATTGGTCGTTTTCGACTCGCATAATCAAGCGATAATCTTCATATTTAATAATTCATGATGAAATTACAATAAACTGTGCTTTCTGTTAATTCGGGTCAATAAGACCTAATTTCCCAAATCGAGTTGCGCGGCTGCAATCCTCTCGTCGAGGCGAGCGATTTTGATATAAAGATCGTGCCATTTGGTGAAAGGATGAGAAATTTACAACGGTTTTAACAATACGGCATTGCCATATTCTTCATCTCACCCTATTACTGTTATCTGAATTTTAGTATTAATTGGTTAAATAGAGAAAAACTTTTATCCTTAAATGACACGTCTGGAATCCACTGGAGGCGGACTCTCCTCCTTCATTTCATCTCGCAAAATTGGTCGTTTTTGACTCGCAGAATCTTGCGATAATCTTCATATTTAATAATACATGATGAAATTACAATAAACTGAGATTTCTGTTAATTCGGGCCAAAAAGGCGGAATCTCTCAAATCCAGTCGCGCGGCTGCATTTCTCTCGTCGAGACGAGAAATTTTGATATAAAGATCGTGCAATTTAGTGAAAGAAAGCATGAGAAAGTGACAAGGGTTTTAACATAACGCCATTACCTTATGCTCCAGCTCACCCTATTACTGTTATCTGCATTTTGCAATTAATTGGTTAAATAACGAAGAACTTTTATCCATAAATTACACGCCTGGAATCCACCGGAGGCGGTCTCTCCTCCTTCATTTCATCTCGCAAAATTGGTCGTTTTCGACTCGCATAATCATGCGATAATCTTCATATTTAATAATTCATGATGAAATTACAATAAACTGTGCTTTCTGTTAATTCGGGTTAAAAAGACGTTATCTCCCAAATCCAATCGCGCGGCTGCATTTCTCTCGTCGAGACGAGCAATTTTGATATAAAGATCGTGCCATTTGGTGAAAGAAAGCATGAGAAAGTGACAAGGGTTTTAACATAACGCCGTTACCTTATGCTCCAGCTCACCCAATTACTGTTATCTGCATTTTACAATTAATTGGTTAAATAACGAAGAACTTTTATCCATAAATTACACGCTTGGAATCCACCGGAGGCGGTCTCTCCTCCTTCATTTCATCTCGCAAAATTGGTCGTTTTCGACTCGCATAATCAAGCGATAATCTTCATATTTAATAATTCATGATGAAATTACAATAAACTGTGCTTTTTTTTTAATTCGGGTCAAAAAGACCTAATTTCCCAAATACAGTTGCGCGGCTGCATTCCTCTCGTCGAGGCGAGCGATTTTGATATAAAGATCGTGCCATTTGGTGAAAGGATGAGAAAGTTACAAGGGTTTTAACAATACAGCATTGCCATATTCTTCAGCTCACCCTATTACTGTTATCTGAATTTTACAATTAATTGGTTAAATAGAGAAGAACTTTTATTCATAAATTACACGCCTGGAATGCACTGGAGGCGGGCTGTCCTCCTTCATTTCTTCTCGGAAAATAGGTTGTTTTCAATTCCCAAATCAAGCGATAACCTTCATATGTAATAATTCATGATGAAATTACAATAAACTGTGTTTTTTGTTAATTCGGGTTAAAAAGACCTAATTTCCCAAATCCAGTCGCACGGCTGCATTCCTCTCGTCGAGGCGAGCGATTTTGATATAAAGATCGTGCCATTTGGTGAAAGGATGAGAAAGTTACAAGGGTTTTAACAATACGGCATTGCCATATTTTTCAGCTCACCCTATTACTGTTATCTGAATTTTACAATTAATTGGTTAAATAGAGAAGAACTTTTATCCATAAATGACACGTCTGGAATCCACTGGAGGCGGTCTCTCCTCCTTCATTTCATCTCGCAAAATTGGTCGTTTTCGACCCGCATAATCATGCGATAATCTTCATATTTAGTAATTCATGATGAAATTACAATAAACTGTGCTTTCTGTTAATTCGGGTTAAAAAGACCTAATTTCCAAAATCCAGTTGCGCGGCTGCATTCCTCTCGTCGAGGCGAGTGATTTTGATATAAAGATCGTGCCATTTGGTGAAAGGATGAGAACGTTACAAGGGTGTTAACAATTCGGCATTGTCATATTCTTCAGCTCACCCTATTACTGTTATCTGAATTTTACAATTAATTGGTTATATAGAGAAGAACTTTTATCCATAAATTACACGCCTGGAATCCACTGGAGGCGGGCTCTCCTCCTTCATTTCTTCTCAGAAAATAGGTTGTTTTCAATTCCCAAATCAAGCGATAATCTTCATATTTAATAATTCATGATGAAATTACAATAAACTGTGCTTTTTGTTAATTCGGGATAAAAATACCTAATTTGCCAAATCCAGTTGCGCAGCTGCATTCCTCTCGTCGAGGCGAGCGATTTTGATATAAAGATCGTGCCATTTGGTGAAAGGATGAGAAAGTTACAAGGATTTTAACAATACGGCATTGCCATATTCTTCAGCTCACCCTATTACAGTCATCTGAATTTTACAATTAATTGGTTAAATAGAGAAGAACTTTGATCCTTAAATGACACGTCTGGAATCCACTGGAGGCGGACTCTCCTCCTTCATTTCATCTCGCAAAATTGGTCGTTTTCGACTCGCATAATCATGCGATAATCTAAATATTTAATAATTCATGATGAAATTACAATAAACTGTGCTTTCTGTTAATTCGGGTCAATAAGACCTAATTTCCCAAATCGAGTTGCGCGGCTGCAATCCTCTCGTCGAGGCGAACGATTTTGATATAAAGATCGTGCCATTTGGTGAAAGGATGAGAAATTTACAACGGTTTTAACAATACGGCATTGCCATATTCTTCATCTCACCCTATTACTGTTATCTGAATTTTAGTATTAATTGGTTAAATAGAGAAAAACTTTTATCCTTAAATGACACGTCTGGAATCCACTGGAGGCGGACTCTCCTCCTTCATTTCATCTCGCAAAATTGGTCGTTTTTGACTCGCAGAATCTTGCGATAATCTTCATATTTAATAATACATGATGAAATTACAATAAACTGAGATTTCTGTTAATTCGGGCCAAAAAGGCGGAATCTCTCAAATCCAGTCGCGCGGCTGCATTTCTCTCGTCGAGACGAGAAATTTTGATATAAAGATCGTGCAATTTGGTGAAAGAAAGCATGAGAAAGTGACAAGGGTTTTAACATAACGCCATTACCTTATGCTCCAGCTCACCCTATTACTGTTATCTGCATTTTGCAATTAATTGGTTAAATAACGAAGAACTTTTATCCATAAATTATACGCCTGGAATCCACCGGAGGCGGTCTCTCCTCCTTCATTTCATCTCGCAAAATTGGTCGTTTTCGACTCGCATAATCAAGCGATAATCTTCATATTTAATAATTCATGATGAAATTACAATAAACTGTGCTTTCTGTTAATTCGGGTCAATAAGACCTAATTTCCCAAATCGAGTTGCGCGGCTGCAATCCTCTCGTCGAGGCGAGCGATTTTGATATAAAGATCGTGCCATTTGGTGAAAGGATGAGAAATTTACAACGGTTTTAACAATACGGCATTGCCATATTCTTCATCTCACCCTATTACTGTTATCTGAATTTTAGTATTAATTGGTTAAATAGAGAAAAACTTTTATCCTTAAATGACACGTCTGGAATCCACTGGAGGCGGACTCTCCTCCTTCATTTCATCTCGCAAAATTGGTCGTTTTTGACTCGCAGAATCTTGCGATAATCTTCATATTTAATAATACATGATGAAATTACAATAAACTGAGATTTCTGTTAATTCGGGCCAAAAAGGCGGAATCTCTCAAATCCAGTCGCGCGGCTGCATTTCTCTCGTCGAGACGAGAAATTTTGATATAAAGATCGTGCAATTTAGTGAAAGAAAGCATGAGAAAGTGACAAGGGTTTTAACATAACGCCATTACCTTATGCTCCAGCTCACCCTATTACTGTTATCTGCATTTTGCAATTAATTGGTTAAATAACGAAGAACTTTTATCCATAAATTACACGCCTGGAATCCACCGGAGGCGGTCTCTCCTCCTTCATTTCATCTCGCAAAATTGGTCGTTTTCGACTCGCATAATCATGCGATAATCTTCATATTTAATAATTCATGATGAAATTACAATAAACTGTGCTTTCTGTTAATTCGGGTTAAAAAGACGTTATCTCCCAAATCCAATCGCGCGGCTGCATTTCTCTCGTCGAGACGAGCAATTTTGATATAAAGATCGTGCCATTTGGTGAAAGAAAGCATGAGAAAGTGACAAGGGTTTTAACATAACGCCGTTACCTTATGCTCCAGCTCACCCAATTACTGTTATCTGCATTTTACAATTAATTGGTTAAATAACGAAGAACTTTTATCCATAAATTACACGCTTGGAATCCACCGGAGGCGGTCTCTCCTCCTTCATTTCATCTCGCAAAATTGGTCGTTTTCGACTCGCATAATCAAGCGATAATCTTCATATTTAATAATTCATGATGAAATTACAATAAACTGTGCTTTTTTTTTAATTCGGGTCAAAAAGACCTAATTTCCCAAATACAGTTGCGCGGCTGCATTCCTCTCGTCGAGGCGAGCGATTTTGATATAAAGATCGTGCCATTTGGTGAAAGGATGAGAAAGTTACAAGGGTTTTAACAATACAGCATTGCCATATTCTTCAGCTCACCCTATTACTGTTATCTGAATTTTACAATTAATTGGTTAAATAGAGAAGAACTTTTATTCATAAATTACACGCCTGGAATGCACTGGAGGCGGGCTGTCCTCCTTCATTTCTTCTCGGAAAATAGGTTGTTTTCAATTCCCAAATCAAGCGATAACCTTCATATGTAATAATTCATGATGAAATTACAATAAACTGTGTTTTTTGTTAATTCGGGTTAAAAAGACCTAATTTCCCAAATCCAGTCGCACGGCTGCATTCCTCTCGTCGAGGCGAGCGATTTTGATATAAAGATCGTGCCATTTGGTGAAAGGATGAGAAAGTTACAAGGGTTTTAACAATACGGCATTGCCATATTCTTCAGCTCACCCTATTACTGTTATCTGAATTTTACAATTAATTGGTTAAATAGAGAAGAACTTTTATCCATAAATGACACGTCTGGAATCCACTGGAGGCGGTCTCTCCTCCTTCATTTCATCTCGCAAAATTGGTCGTTTTCGACCCGCATAATCATGCGATAATCTTCATATTTAGTAATTCATGATGAAATTACAATAAACTGTGCTTTCTGTTAATTCGGGTTAAAAAGACCTAATTTCCAAAATCCAGTTGCGCGGCTGCATTCCTCTCGTCGAGGCGAGTGATTTTGATATAAAGATCGTGCCATTTGGTGAAAGGATGAGAACGTTACAAGGGTGTTAACAATTCGGCATTGTCATATTCTTCAGCTCACCCTATTACTGTTATCTGAATTTTACAATTAATTGGTTATATAGAGAAGAACTTTTATCCATAAATTACACGCCTGGAATCCACTGGAGGCGGGCTCTCCTCCTTCATTTCTTCTCAGAAAATAGGTTGTTTTCAATTCCCAAATCAAGCGATAATCTTCATATTTAATAATTCATGATGAAATTACAATAAACTGTGCTTTTTGTTAATTCGGGATAAAAATACCTAATTTGCCAAATCCAGTTGCGCAGCTGCATTCCTCTCGTCGAGGCGAGCGATTTTGATATAAAGATCGTGCCATTTGGTGAAAGGATGAGAAAGTTACAAGGATTTTAACAATACGGCATTGCCATATTCTTCAGCTCACCCTATTACAGTCATCTGAATTTTACAATTAATTGGTTAAATAGAGAAGAACTTTGATCCTTAAATGACACGTCTGGAATCCACTGGAGGCGGACTCTCCTCCTTCATTTCATCTCGCAAAATTGGTCGTTTTCGACTCGCATAATCATGCGATAATCTAAATATTTAATAATTCATGATGAAATTACAATAAACTGTGCTTTCTGTTAATTCGGGTCAATAAGACCTAATTTCCCAAATCGAGTTGCGCGGCTGCAATCCTCTCGTCGAGGCGAACGATTTTGATATAAAGATCGTGCCATTTGGTGAAAGGATGAGAAATTTACAACGGTTTTAACAATACGGCATTGCCATATTCTTCATCTCACCCTATTACTGTTATCTGAATTTTAGTATTAATTGGTTAAATAGAGAAAAACTTTTATCCTTAAATGACACGTCTGGAATCCACTGGAGGCGGACTCTCCTCCTTCATTTCATCTCGCAAAATTGGTCGTTTTTGACTCGCAGAATCTTGCGATAATCTTCATATTTAATAATACATGATGAAATTACAATAAACTGAGATTTCTGTTAATTCGGGCCAAAAAGGCGGAATCTCTCAAATCCAGTCGCGCGGCTGCATTTCTCTCGTCGAGACGAGAAATTTTGATATAAAGATCGTGCAATTTGGTGAAAGAAAGCATGAGAAAGTGACAAGGGTTTTAACATAACGCCATTACCTTATGCTCCAGCTCACCCTATTACTGTTATCTGCATTTTGCAATTAATTGGTTAAATAACGAAGAACTTTTATCCATAAATTATACGCCTGGAATCCACCGGAGGCGGTCTCTCCTCCTTCATTTCATCTCGCAAAATTGGTCGTTTTCGACTCGCATAATCAAGCGATAATCTTCATATTTAATAATTCATGATGAAATTACAATAAACTGTGCTTTCTGTTAATTCGGGTTAAAAAGACAGAATCTCCCAAATCCAATCGGGCGGCTGCATTTCTCTCGTCGAGACGAGCAATTTTGATATAAAGATCGTGCCATTTGGTGAAAGAAAGCATGAGAAAGTGACAAGGGTTTTAACATAACGCCGTTACCTTATGCTCCAGCTCACCCAATTACTGTTATCTGCATTTTACAATTAATTGGTTAAATAACGAAGAACTTTTATCCATAAATTACACGCCTGGAATCCACCGGAGGCGGTCTCTCCTCCTTCATTTCATCTCGCAAAATTGGTCGTTTTCGACTCGTATAATCAAACGATAATCTTCATATTTAATAATTCATGATGAAATTACAATAAACTGTGCTTTTTTTTAATTCGGGTTAAAAAGACCTAATTTCCCAAATACAGTTGCGCGGCTGCATTCCTCTCGTCGAGGCGAGCGATTTTGATATACAGATCGTGCCATTTGGGGAAAGGATGAGAAAGTTACAAGGGTTTTAACAATACAGCATTGCCATATTCTTCAGCTCACCCTATTACTGTTATCTGAATTTTACAATTAATTGGTTAAATAGAGAAGAACTTTTATTCATAAATTACACGCCTGGAATGCACTGGAGGCGGGCTCTCCTCCTTCATTTCTTCTCGGAAAATAGGTTGTTTTCAATTCCCAAATCAAGCGATAACCTTCATATGTAATAATTCATGATGAAATTACAATAAACTGTGCTTTTTGTTAATTCGGGTTAAAAAGACCTAATTTCCCAAATCCAGTCGCACGGCTGCATTCCTCTCGTCGAGGCGAGCGATTTTGATATAAAGATCGTGCCATTTGGTGAAAGGATGAGAAAGTTACAAGGGTTTTAACAATACGGCATTGCCATATTCTTCAGCTCACCCTATTACTGTTATCTGAATTTTACAATTAATTGGTTAAATAGAGAAGAACTTTTATCCTTAAATGACACGTCTGGAATCCATTGGAGGCGGTCTCTCCTCCTTCATTTCATCTCGCAAAATTGGTCGTTTTCGACCCGCATAATCATGCGATAATCTTCATATTTAGTAATTCATGATGAAATTACAATAAACTGTGCTTTCTGTTAATTCGGGTTAAAAAGACCTAATTTCCAAAATCCAGTTGCGCGGCTGCATTCCTCTCGTCGAGGCGAGTGATTTTGATATAAAGATCGTGCCATTTGGTGAAAGGATGAGAACGTTACAAGGGTGTTAACAATTCGGCATTGTCATATTCTTCAGCTCACCCTATTACTGTTATCTGAATTTTACAATTAATTGGTTATATAGAGAAGAACTTTTATCCATAAATTACACGCCTGGAATCCACTGGAGGCGGGCTCTCCTCCTTCATTTCTTCTCAGAAAATAGGTTGTTTTCAATTCCCAAATCAAGCGATAATCTTCATATTTAATAATTCATGATGAAATTACAATAAACTGTGCTTTTTGTTAATTCGGGATAAAAATACCTAATTTCCCAAATCCAGTTGCGCAGCTGCATTCCTCTCGTCGAGGCGAGCGATTTTGATATAAAGATCGTGCCATTTGGTGAAAGGATGAGAAAGTTACAAGGATTTTAACAATACGGCATTGCCATATTCTTCAGCTCACCCTATTACAGTCATCTGAATTTTACAATTAATTGGTTAAATAGAGAAGAACTTTGATCCTTAAATGACACGTCTGGAATCCACGGGAGGCGGTCTATCCTCCTTCATTTCATCTCGCAAAATTGGTCGTTTTCGACTCGCATAATCATGCGATAATCTAAATATTTAATAATTCATGATGAAATTACAATAAACTGTGCTTTCTGTTAATTCGGGTCAATAAGACCTAATTTCCCAAATCGAGTTGCGCGGCTGCAATCCTCTCGTCGAGGCGAGCGATTTTGATATAAAGATCGTGCCATTTGGTGAAAGGATGAGAAATTTACAACGGTTTTAACAATACGGCATTGCCATATTCTTCATCTCACCCTATTACTGTTATCTGAATTTTAGTATTAATTGGTTAAATAGAGAAAAACTTTTATCCTTAAATGACACGTCTGGAATCCACTGGAGGCGGACTCTCCTCCTTCATTTCATCTCGCAAAATTGGTCGTTTTTGACTCGCAGAATCTTGCGATAATCTTCATATTTAATAATACATGATGAAATTACAATAAACTGAGATTTCTGTTAATTCGGGCCAAAAAGGCGGAATCTCTCAAATCCAGTCGCGCGGCTGCATTTCTCTCGTCGAGACGAGAAATTTTGATATAAAGATCGTGCAATTTGGTGAAAGAAAGCATGAGAAAGTGACAAGGGTTTTAACATAACGCCATTACCTTATGCTCCAGCTCACCCTATTACTGTTATCTGCATTTTGCAATTAATTGGTTAAATAACGAAGAACTTTTATCCATAAATTATACGCCTGGAATCCACCGGAGGCGGTCTCTCCTCCTTCATTTCATCTCGCAAAATTGGTCGTTTTCGACTCGCATAATCAAGCGATAATCTTCATATTTAATAATTCATGATGAAATTACAATAAACTGTGCTTTCTGTTAATTCGGGTTAAAAAGACAGAATCTCCCAAATCCAATCGGGCGGCTGCATTTCTCTCGTCGAGACGAGCAATTTTGATATAAAGATCGTGCCATTTGGTGAAAGAAAGCATGAGAAAGTGACAAGGGTTTTAACATAACGCCGTTACCTTATGCTCCAGCTCACCCAATTACTGTTATCTGCATTTTACAATTAATTGGTTAAATAACGAAGAACTTTTATCCATAAATTACACGCCTGGAATCCACCGGAGGCGGTCTCTCCTCCTTCATTTCATCTCGCAAAATTGGTCGTTTTCGACTCGTATAATCAAACGATAATCTTCATATTTAATAATTCATGATGAAATTACAATAAACTGTGCTTTTTTTTAATTCGGGTTAAAAAGACCTAATTTCCCAAATACAGTTGCGCGGCTGCATTCCTCTCGTCGAGGCGAGCGATTTTGATATAAAGATCGTGCCATTTGGGGAAAGGATGAGAAAGTTACAAGGGTTTTAACAATACAGCATTGCCATATTCTTCAGCTCACCCTATTACTGTTATCTGAATTTTACAATTAATTGGTTAAATAGAGAAGAACTTTTATTCATAAATTACACGCCTGGAATGCACTGGAGGCGGGCTCTCCTCCTTCATTTCTTCTCGGAAAATAGGTTGTTTTCAATTCCCAAATCAAGCGATAACCTTCATATGTAATAATTCATGATGAAATTACAATAAACTGTGCTTTTTGTTAATTCGGGTTAAAAAGACCTAATTTCCCAAATCCAGTCGCACGGCTGCATTCCTCTCGTCGAGGCGAGCGATTTTGATATAAAGATCGTGCCATTTGGTGAAAGGATGAGAAAGTTACAAGGGTTTTAACAATACGGCATTGCCATATTCTTCAGCTCACCCTATTACTGTTATCTGAATTTTACAATTAATTGGTTAAATAGAGAAGAACTTTTATCCTTAAATGACACGTCTGGAATCCACTGGAGGCGGTCTCTCCTCCTTCATTTCATCTCGCAAAATTGGTCGTTTTCGACCCGCATAATCATGCGATAATCTTCATATTTAGTAATTCATGATGAAATTACAATAAACTGTGCTTTCTGTTAATTCGGGTTAAAAAGACCTAATTTCCAAAATCCAGTTGCGCGGCTGCATTCCTCTCGTCGAGGCGAGTGATTTTGATATAAAGATCGTGCCATTTGGTGAAAGGATGAGAACGTTACAAGGGTGTTAACAATTCGGCATTGTCATATTCTTCAGCTCACCCTATTACTGTTATCTGAATTTTACAATTAATTGGTTATATAGAGAAGAACTTTTATCCATAAATTACACGCCTGGAATCCACTGGAGGCGGGCTCTCCTCCTTCATTTCTTCTCAGAAAATAGGTTGTTTTCAATTCCCAAATCAAGCGATAATCTTCATATTTAATAATTCATGATGAAATTACAATAAACTGTGCTTTTTGTTAATTCGGGATAAAAATACCTAATTTCCCAAATCCAGTTGCGCAGCTGCATTCCTCTCGTCGAGGCGAGCGATTTTGATATAAAGATCGTGCCATTTGGTGAAAGGATGAGAAAGTTACAAGGATTTTAACAATACGGCATTGCCATATTCTTCAGCTCACCCTATTACAGTCATCTGAATTTTACAATTAATTGGTTAAATAGAGAAGAACTTTGATCCTTAAATGACACGTCTGGAATCCACGGGAGGCGGTCTATCCTCCTTCATTTCATCTCGCAAAATTGGTCGTTTTCGACTCGCATAATCATGCGATAATCTAAATATTTAATAATTCATGATGAAATTACAATAAACTGTGCTTTCTGTTAATTCGGGTCAATAAGACCTAATTTCCCAAATCGAGTTGCGCGGCTGCAATCCTCTCGTCGAGGCGAGCGATTTTGATATAAAGATCGTGCCATTTGGTGAAAGGATGAGAAATTTACAACGGTTTTAACAATACGGCATTGCCATATTCTTCATCTCACCCTATTACTGTTATCTGAATTTTAGTATTAATTGGTTAAATAGAGAAAAACTTTTATCCTTAAATGACACGTCTGGAATCCACTGGAGGCGGACTCTCCTCCTTCATTTCATCTCGCAAAATTGGTCGTTTTTGACTCGCAGAATCTTGCGATAATCTTCATATTTAATAATACATGATGAAATTACAATAAACTGAGATTTCTGTTAATTCGGGCCAAAAAGGCGGAATCTCTCAAATCCAGTCGCGCGGCTGCATTTCTCTCGTCGAGACGAGAAATTTTGATATAAAGATCGTGCAATTTGGTGAAAGAAAGCATGAGAAAGTGACAAGGGTTTTAACATAACGCCATTACCTTATGCTCCAGCTCACCCTATTACTGTTATCTGCATTTTGCAATTAATTGGTTAAATAACGAAGAACTTTTATCCATAAATTATACGCCTGGAATCCACCGGAGGCGGTCTCTCCTCCTTCATTTCATCTCGCAAAATTGGTCGTTTTCGACTCGCATAATCAAGCGATAATCTTCATATTTAATAATTCATGATGAAATTACAATAAACTGTGCTTTCTGTTAATTCGGGTTAAAAAGACAGAATCTCCCAAATCCAATCGGGCGGCTGCATTTCTCTCGTCGAGACGAGCAATTTTGATATAAAGATCGTGCCATTTGGTGAAAGAAAGCATGAGAAAGTGACAAGGGTTTTAACATAACGCCGTTACCTTATGCTCCAGCTCACCCAATTACTGTTATCTGCATTTTACAATTAATTGGTTAAATAACGAAGAACTTTTATCCATAAATTACACGCCTGGAATCCACCGGAGGCGGTCTCTCCTCCTTCATTTCATCTCGCAAAATTGGTCGTTTTCGACTCGTATAATCAAACGATAATCTTCATATTTAATAATTCATGATGAAATTACAATAAACTGTGCTTTTTTTTAATTCGGGTTAAAAAGACCTAATTTCCCAAATACAGTTGCGCGGCTGCATTCCTCTCGTCGAGGCGAGCGATTTTGATATAAAGATCGTGCCATTTGGGGAAAGGATGAGAAAGTTACAAGGGTTTTAACAATACAGCATTGCCATATTCTTCAGCTCACCCTATTACTGTTATCTGAATTTTACAATTAATTGGTTAAATAGAGAAGAACTTTTATTCATAAATTACACGCCTGGAATGCACTGGAGGCGGGCTCTCCTCCTTCATTTCTTCTCGGAAAATAGGTTGTTTTCAATTCCCAAATCAAGCGATAACCTTCATATGTAATAATTCATGATGAAATTACAATAAACTGTGCTTTTTGTTAATTCGGGTTAAAAAGACCTAATTTCCCAAATCCAGTCGCACGGCTGCATTCCTCTCGTCGAGGCGAGCGATTTTGATATAAAGATCGTGCCATTTGGTGAAAGGATGAGAAAGTTACAAGGGTTTTAACAATACGGCATTGCCATATTCTTCAGCTCACCCTATTACTGTTATCTGAATTTTACAATTAATTGGTTAAATAGAGAAGAACTTTTATCCTTAAATGACACGTCTGGAATCCACTGGAGGCGGTCTCTCCTCCTTCATTTCATCTCGCAAAATTGGTCGTTTTCGACCCGCATAATCATGCGATAATCTTCATATTTAGTAATTCATGATGAAATTACAATAAACTGTGCTTTCTGTTAATTCGGGTTAAAAAGACCTAATTTCCAAAATCCAGTTGCGCGGCTGCATTCCTCTCGTCGAGGCGAGTGATTTTGATATAAAGATCGTGCCATTTGGTGAAAGGATGAGAACGTTACAAGGGTGTTAACAATTCGGCATTGTCATATTCTTCAGCTCACCCTATTACTGTTATCTGAATTTTACAATTAATTGGTTATATAGAGAAGAACTTTTATCCATAAATTACACGCCTGGAATCCACTGGAGGCGGGCTCTCCTCCTTCATTTCTTCTCAGAAAATAGGTTGTTTTCAATTCCCAAATCAAGCGATAATCTTCATATTTAATAATTCATGATGAAATTACAATAAACTGTGCTTTTTGTTAATTCGGGATAAAAATACCTAATTTCCCAAATCCAGTTGCGCAGCTGCATTCCTCTCGTCGAGGCGAGCGATTTTGATATAAAGATCGTGCCATTTGGTGAAAGGATGAGAAAGTTACAAGGATTTTAACAATACGGCATTGCCATATTCTTCAGCTCACCCTATTACAGTCATCTGAATTTTACAATTAATTGGTTAAATAGAGAAGAACTTTGATCCTTAAATGACACGTCTGGAATCCACGGGAGGCGGTCTATCCTCCTTCATTTCATCTCGCAAAATTGGTCGTTTTCGACTCGCATAATCATGCGATAATCTAAATATTTAATAATTCATGATGAAATTACAATAAACTGTGCTTTCTGTTAATTCGGGTCAATAAGACCTAATTTCCCAAATCGAGTTGCGCGGCTGCAATCCTCTCGTCGAGGCGAGCGATTTTGATATAAAGATCGTGCCATTTGGTGAAAGGATGAGAAATTTACAACGGTTTTAACAATACGGCATTGCCATATTCTTCATCTCACCTTATTACTGTTATCTGAATTTTAGTATTAATTGGTTAAATAGAGAAAAACTTTTATCCTTAAATGACACGTCTGCAATCCACTGGAGGCGGACTCTCCTCCTTCATTTCATCTCGCAAAATTGGTCGTTTTTGACTCGCAGAATCTTGCGATAATCTTCATATTTAATAATACATGATGAAATTACAATAAACTGAGATTTCTGTTAATTCGGGCCAAAAAGGCGGAATCTCTCAAATCCAGTCGCGCGGCTGCATTTCTCTCGTCGAGACGAGAAATTTTGATATAAAGATCGTGCAATTTGGTGAAAGAAAGCATGAGAAAGTGACAAGGGTTTTAACATAACGCCATTACCTTATGCTCCAGCTCACCCTATTACTGTTATCTGCATTTTGCAATTAATTGGTTAAATAACGAAGAACTTTTATCCATAAATTATACGCCTGGAATCCACCGGAGGCGGTCTCTCCTCCTTCATTTCATCTCGCAAAATTGGTCGTTTTCGACTAGCATAATCAAGCGATAATCTTCATATTTAATAATTCATGATGAAATTACAATAAACTGTGCTTTCTGTTAATTCGGGTTAAAAAGACGGAATCTCCCAAATCCAATCGCGCGGCTGCATTTCTCTCGTCGAGACGAGCAATTTTGATATAAAGATCGTGCCATTTGGTGAAAGAAAGCATGAGAAAGTGACAAGGGTTTTAACATAACGCCGTTACCTTATGCTCCAGCTCACCCAATTACTGTTATCTGCATTTTACAATTAATTGGTTAAATAACGAAGAACTTTTATCCATAAATTACACGCCTGGAATCCACCGGAGGCGGTCTCTCCTCCTTCATTTCATCTCGCAAAATTGGTCGTTTTCGACTCGCATAATCAAACAATAATCTTCATATTTAATAATTCATGATGAAATTACAATAAACTGTGCTTTTTTTTAATTCGGGTTAAAAAGACCTAATTTCCCAAATACAGTTGCGCGGCTGCATTCCTCTCGTCGAGGCGAGCGATTTTGATATAAAGATCGTGCCATTTGGGGAAAGGATGAGAAAGTTACAAGGGTTTTAACAATACAGCATTGCCATATTTTTCAGCTCACCCTATTACTGTTATCTGAATTTTACAATTAATTGGTTAAATAGAGAAGAACTTTTATTCATAAATTACACGCCTGGAATGCACTGGAGGTGGGCTCTCCTCCTTCATTTCTTCTCGGAAAATAGGTTGTTTTCAATTCCCAAATCAAGCGATAACCTTCATATGTAATAATTCATGATGAAATTACAATAAACTGTGCTTTTTGTTAATTCGGGTTAAAAAGACCTAATTTCCCAAATCCAGTCGCACGGCTGCATTCCTCTCGTCGAGGCGAGCGATTTTGATATAAAGATCGTGCCATTTGGTGAAAGGATGAGAAAGTTACAAGGGTTTTAACAATACGGCATTGCCATATTCTTCAGCTCACCCTATTACTGTTATCTGAATTTTACAATTAATTGGTTAAATAGAGAAGAACTTTTATCCTTAAATGACACGTCTGGAATCCACTGGAGGCGGTCTCTCCTCCTTCATTTCATCTCGCAAAATTGGTCGTTTTCGACCCGCATAATCATGCGATAATCTTCATATTTAGTAATTCATGATGAAATTACAATAAACTGTGCTTTCTGTTAATTCGGGTTAAAAAGACCTAATTTCCAAAATCCAGTTGCGCGGCTGCATTCCTCTCGTCGAGGCGAGTGATTTTGATATAAAGATCGTGCCATTTGGTGAAAGGATGAGAACGTTACAAGGGTGTTAACAATTCGGCATTGTCATATTCTTCAGCTCACCCTATTACTGTTATCTGAATTTTACAATTAATTGGTTATATAGAGAAGAACTTTTATCCATAAATTACACGCCTGGAATCCACTGGAGGCGGGCTCTCCTCCTTCATTTCTTCTCAGAAAATAGGTTGTTTTCAATTCCCAAATCAAGCGATAATCTTCATATTTAATAATTCATGATGAAATTACAATAAACTGTGCTTTTTGTTAATTCGGGATAAAAATACCTAATTTCCCAAATCCAGTTGCGCAGCTGCATTCCTCTCGTCGAGGCGAGCGATTTTGATATAAAGATCGTGCCATTTGGTGAAAGGATGAGAAAGTTACAAGGATTTTAACAATACGGCATTGCCATATTCTTCAGCTCACCCTATTACAGTCATCTGAATTTTACAATTAATTGGTTAAATAGAGAAGAACTTTGATCCTTAAATGACACGTCTGGAATCCACGGGAGGCGGTCTATCCTCCTTCATTTCATCTCGCAAAATTGGTCGTTTTCGACTCGCATAATCATGCGATAATCTAAATATTTAATAATTCATGATGAAATTACAATAAACTGTGCTTTCTGTTAATTCGGGTCAATAAGACCTAATTTCCCAAATCGAGTTGCGCGGCTGCAATCCTCTCGTCGAGGCGAGCGATTTTGATATAAAGATCGTGCCATTTGGTGAAAGGATGAGAAATTTACAACGGTTTTAACAATACGGCATTGCCATATTCTTCATCTCACCCTATTACTGTTATCTAAATTTTAGTATTAATTGGTTAAATAGAGAAAAACTTTTATCCTTAAATGACACGTCTGGAATCCACTGGAGGCGGACTCTCCTCCTTCATTTCATCTCGCAAAATTGGTCGTTTTTTACTCGCAGAATCTTGCGATAATCTTCATATTTAATAATACATGATTAAATTACAATAAACTGAGATTTCTGTTAATTCGGGCCAAAAAGGCGGAATCTCTCAAATCCAGTCGCGCGGCTGCATTTCTCTCGTCGAGACGAGAAATTTTGATATAAAGATCGTGCAATTTGGTGAAAGAAAGCATGAGAAAGTGACAAGGGTTTTAACATAACGCCATTACCTTATGCTCCAGCTCACCCTATTACTGTTATCTGCATTTTGCAATTAATTGGTTAAATAACGAAGAACTTTTATCCATAAATTATACGCCTGGAATCCACCGGAGGCGGTCTCTCCTCCTTCATTTCATCTCGCAAAATTGGTCGTTTTCGACTCGCATAATCAAGCGATAATCTTCATATTTAATAATTCATGATGAAATTACAATAAACTGTGCTTTCTGTTAATTCGGGTTAAAAAGACGGAATCTCCCAAATCCAATCGCGCGGCTGCATTTCTCTCGTCGAGACGAGCAATTTTGATATAAAGATCGTGCCATTTGGTGAAAGAAAGCTTGAGAAAGTGACAAGGGTTTTAACATAACGCCGTTACCTTATGCTCCAGCTCACCCAATTACTGTTATCTGCATTTTACAATTAATTGGTTAAATAACGAAGAACTTTTATCCATAAATTACACGCCTGGAATCCACCGGAGGCGGTCTCTCCTCCTTCATTTCATCTCGCAAAATTGGTCGTTTTCGACTCGCATAATCAAACGATAATCTTCATATTTAATAATTCATGATGAAATTACAATAAACTGTGCTTTTTTTTAATTCGGGTTAAAAAGACCTAATTTCCCAAATACAGTTGCGCGGCTGCATTCCTCTCGTCGAGGCGAGCGATTTTGATATAAAGATCGTGCCATTTGGGGAAAGGATGAGAAAGTTACAAGGGTTTTAACAATACAGCATTGCCATATTTTTCAGCTCACCCTATTACTGTTATCTGAATTTTACAATTAATTGGTTAAATAGAGAAGAACTTTTATTCATAAATTACACGCCTGGAATGCACTGGAGGCGGGCTCTCCTCCTTCATTTCTTCTCGGAAAATAGGTTGTTTTCAATTCCCAAATCAAGCGATAACCTTCATATGTAATAATTCATGATGAAATTACAATAAACTGTGCTTTTTGTTAATTCGGGTTAAAAAGACCTAATTTCCCAAATCCAGTCGCACGGCTGCATTCCTCTCGTCGAGGCGAGCGATTTTGATATAAAGATCGTGCCATTTGGTGAAAGGATGAGAAAGTTACAAGGGTTTTAACAATACGGCATTGCCATATTCTTCAGCTCACCCTATTACTGTTATCTGAATTTTACAATTAATTGGTTAAATAGAGAAGAACTTTTATCCTTAAATGACACGTCTGGAATCCACTGGAGGCGGTCTCTCCTCCTTCATTTCATCTCGCAAAATTGGTCGTTTTCGACCCGCATAATCATGCGATAATCTTCATATTTAGTAATTCATGATGAAATTACAATAAACTGTGCTTTCTGTTAATTCGGGTTAAAAAGACCTAATTTCCAAAATCCAGTTGCGCGGCTGCATTCCTCTCGTCGAGGCGAGTGATTTTGATATAAAGATCGTGCCATTTGGTGAAAGGATGAGAACGTTACAAGGGTGTTAACAATTCGGCATTGTCATATTCTTCAGCTCACCCTATTACTGTTATCTGAATTTTACAATTAATTGGTTATATAGAGAAGAACTTTTATCCATAAATTACACGCCTGGAATCCACTGGAGGCGGGCTCTCCTCCTTCATTTCTTCTCAGAAAATAGGTTGTTTTCAATTCCCAAATCAAGCGATAATCTTCATATTTAATAATTCATGATGAAATTACAATAAACTGTGCTTTTTGTTAATTCGGGATAAAAATACCTAATTTCCCAAATCCAGTTGCGCAGCTGCATTCCTCTCGTCAAGGCGAGCGATTTTGATATAAAGATCGTGCCATTTGGTGAAAGGATGAGAAAGTTACAAGGATTTTAACAATACGGCATTGCCATATTCTTCAGCTCACCCTATTACAGTCATCTGAATTTTACAATTAATTGGTTAAATAGAGAAGAACTTTGATCCTTAAATGACACGTCTGGAATCCACGGGAGGCGGTCTATCCTCCTTCATTTCATCTCGCAAAATTGGTCGTTTTCGACTCGCATAATCATGCGATAATCTAAATATTTAATAATTCATGATGAAATTACAATAAACTGTGCTTTCTGTTAATTCGGGTCAATAAGACCTAATTTCCCAAATCGAGTTGCGCGGCTGCAATCCTCTCGTCGAGGCGAGCGATTTTGATATAAAGATCGTGCCATTTGGTGAAAGGATGAGAAATTTACAACGGTTTTAACAATACGGCATTGCCATATTCTTCATCTCACCCTATTACTGTTATCTGAATTTTAGTATTAATTGGTTAAATAGAGAAAAACTTTTATCCTTAAATGACACGTCTGGAATCCACTGGAGGCGGACTCTCCTCCTTCATTTCATCTCGCAAAATTGGTCGTTTTTTACTCGCAGAATCTTGCGATAATCTTCATATTTAATAATACATGATTAAATTACAATAAACTGAGATTTCTGTTAATTCGGGCCAAAAAGGCGGAATCTCTCAAATCCAGTCGCGCGGCTGCATTTCTCTCGTCGAGACGAGAAATTTTGATATAAAGATCGTGCAATTTGGTGAAAGAAAGCATGAGAAAGTGACAAGGGTTTTAACATAACGCCATTACCTTATGCTCCAGCTCACCCTATTACTGTTATCTGCATTTTGCAATTAATTGGTTAAATAACGAAGAACTTTTATCCATAAATTATACGCCTGGAATCCACCGGAGGCGGTCTCTCCTCCTTCATTTCATCTCGCAAAATTGGTCGTTTTCGACTCGCATAATCAACCGATAATCTTCATATTTAATAATTCATGATGAAATTACAATAAACTGTGCTTTCTGTTAATTCGGGTTAAAAAGACGGAATCTCCCAAATCCAATCGCGCGGCTGCATTTCTCTCGTCGAGACGAGCAATTTTGATATAAAGATCGTGCCATTTGGTGAAAGAAAGCTTGAGAAAGTGACAAGGGTTTTAACATAACGCCGTTACCTTATGCTCCAGCTCACCCAATTACTGTTATCTGCATTTTACAATTAATTGGTTAAATAACGAAGAACTTTTATCCATAAATTACACGCCTGGAATCCACCGGAGGCGGTCTCTCGTCCTTCATTTCATCTCGCAAAATTGGTCGTTTTCGACTCGCATAATCAAACGATAATCTTCATATTTAATAATTCATGATGAAATTACAATAAACTGTGCTTTTTTTTAATTCGGGTTAAAAAGACCTAATTTCCCAAATACAGTTGCGCGGCTGCATTCCTCTCGTCGAGGCGAGCGATTTTGATATAAAGATCGTGCCATTTGGGGAAAGGATGAGAAAGTTACAAGGGTTTTAACAATACAGCATTGCCATATTTTTCAGCTCACCCTATTACTGTTATCTGAATTTTACAATTAATTGGTTAAATAGAGAAGAACTTTTATTCATAAATTACACGCCTGGAATGCACTGGAGGCGGGCTCTCCTCCTTCATTTCTTCTCGGAAAATAGGTTGTTTTCAATTCCCAAATCAAGCGATAACCTTCATATGTAATAATTCATGATGAAATTACAATAAACTGTGCTTTTTGTTAATTCGGGTTAAAAAGACCTAATTTCCCAAATCCAGTCGCACGGCTGCATTCCTCTCGTCGAGGCGAGCGATTTTGATATAAAGATCGTGCCATTTGGTGAAAGGATGAGAAAGTTACAAGGGTTTTAACAATACGGCATTGCCATATTCTTCAGCTCACCCTATTACTGTTATCTGAATTTTACAATTAATTGGTTAAATAGAGAAGAACTTTTATCCTTAAATGACACGTCTGGAATCCACTGGAGGCGGTCTCTCCTCCTTCATTTCATCTCGCAAAATTGGTCGTTTTCGACCCGCATAATCATGCGATAATCTTCATATTTAGTAATTCATGATGAAATTACAATAAACTGTGCTTTCTGTTAATTCGGGTTAAAAAGACCTAATTTCCAAAATCCAGTTGCGCGGCTGCATTCCTCTCGTCGAGGCGAGTGATTTTGATATAAAGATCGTGCCATTTGGTGAAAGGATGAGAACGTTACAAGGGTGTTAACAATTCGGCATTGTCATATTCTTCAGCTCACCCTATTACTGTTATCTGAATTTTACAATTAATTGGTTATATAGAGAAGAACTTTTATCCATAAATTACACGCCTGGAATCCACTGGAGGCGGGCTCTCCTCCTTCATTTCTTCTCAGAAAATAGGTTGTTTTCAATTCCCAAATCAAGCGATAATCTTCATATTTAATAATTCATGATGAAATTACAATAAACTGTGCTTTTTGTTAATTCGGGATAAAAATACCTAATTTCCCAAATCCAGTTGCGCAGCTGCATTCCTCTCGTCGAGGCGAGCGATTTTGATATAAAGATCGTGCCATTTGGTGAAAGGATGAGAAAGTTACAAGGATTTTAACAATACGGCATTGCCATATTCTTCAGCTCACCCTATTACAGTCATCTGAATTTTACAATTAATTGGTTAAATAGAGAAGAACTTTGATCCTTAAATGACACGTCTGGAATCCACGGGAGGCGGTCTATCCTCCTTCATTTCATCTCGCAAAATTGGTCGTTTTCGACTCGCATAATCATGCGATAATCTAAATATTTAATAATTCATGATGAAATTACAATAAACTGTGCTTTCTGTTAATTCGGGTCAATAAGACCTAATTTCCCAAATCGAGTTGCGCGGCTGCAATCCTCTCGTCGAGGCGAGCGATTTTGATATAAAGATCGTGCCATTTGGTGAAAGGATGAGAAATTTACAACGGTTTTAACAATACGGCATTGCCATATTCTTCATCTCACCCTATTACTGTTATCTGAATTTTAGTATTAATTGGTTAAATAGAGAAAAACTTTTATCCTTAAATGACACGTCTGGAATCCACTGGAGGCGGACTCTCCTCCTTCATTTCATCTCGCAAAATTGGTCGTTTTTTACTCGCAGAATCTTGCGATAATCTTCATATTTAATAATACATGATTAAATTACAATAAACTGAGATTTCTGTTAATTCGGGCCAAAAAGGCGGAATCTCTCAAATCCAGTCGCGCGGCTGCATTTCTCTCGTCGAGACGAGAAATTTTGATATAAAGATCGTGCAATTTGGTGAAAGAAAGCATGAGAAAGTGACAAGGGTTTTAACATAACGCCATTACCTTATGCTCCAGCTCACCCTATTACTGTTATCTGCATTTTGCAATTAATTGGTTAAATAACGAAGAACTTTTATCCATAAATTATATGCCTGGAATCCACCGGAGGCGGTCTCTCCTCCTTCATTTCATCTCGCAAAATTGGTCGTTTTCGACTCGCATAATCAAGCGATAATCTTCATATTTAATAATTCATGATGAAATTACAATAAACTGTGCTTTCTGTTAATTCGGGTTAAAAAGACGGAATCTCCCAAATCCAATCGCGCGGCTGCATTTCTCTCGTCGAGACGAGCAATTTTGATATAAAGATCGTGCCATTTGGTGAAAGAAAGCTTGAGAAAGTGACAAGGGTTTGAACATAACGCCGTTACCTTATGCTCCAGCTCACCCAATTACTGTTATCTGCATTTTACAATTAATTGGTTAAATAACGAAGAACTTTTATCCATAAATTACACGCCTGGAATCCACCGGAGGCGGTCTCTCCTCCTTCATTTCATCTCGCAAAATTGGTCGTTTTCGACTCGCATAATCAAACGATAATCTTCATATTTAATAATTCATGATGAAATTACAATAAACTGTGCTTTTTTTTAATTCGGGTTAAAAAGACCTAATTTCCCAAATACAGTTGCGCGGCTGCATTCCTCTCGTCGAGGCGAGCGATTTTGATATAAAGATCGTGCCATTTGGGGAAAGGATGAGAAAGTCACAACGGTTTTAACAATACAGCATTGCCATATTCTTCAGCTCACCCTATTACTGTTATCTGAATTTTACAATTAATTGGTTAAATAGAGAAGAACTTTTATTCATAAATTACACGCCTGGAATGCACTGGAGGCGGGCTCTCCTCCTTCATTTCTTCTCGGAAAATAGGTTGTTTTCAATTCCCAAATCAAGCGATAACCTTCATATGTAATAATTCATGATGAAATTACAATAAACTGTGCTTTTTGTTAATTCGGGTTAAAAAGACCTAATTTCCCAAATCCAGTCGCACGGCTGCATTCCTCTCGTCGAGGCGAGCGATTTTGATATAAAGATCGTGCCATTTGGTGAAAGGATGAGAAAGTTACAAGGGTTTTAACAATACGGCATTGCCATATTCTTCAGCTCACCCTATTACTGTTATCTGAATTTTACAATTAATTGTTTAAATAGAGAAGAACTTTTATCCTTAAATGACACGTCTGGAATCCACTGGAGGCGGTCTCTCCTCCTTCATTTCATCTCGCAAAATTGGTCGTTTTCGACCCGCATAATCATGCGATAATCTTCATATTTAGTAATTCATGATGAAATTACAATAAACTGTGCTTTCTGTTAATTCGGGTTAAAAAGACCTAATTTCCAAAATCCAGTTGCGCGGCTGCATTCCCCTCGTCGAGGCGAGTGATTTTGATATAAAGATCGTGCCATTTGGTGAAAGGATGAGAACGTTACAAGGGTGTTAACAATTCGGCATTGTCATATTCTTCAGCTCACCCTATTACTGTTATCTGAATTTTATAATTAATTGGTTATATAGAGAAGAACTTTTATCCATAAATTACACGCCTGGAATCCACTGGAGGCGGGCTCTCCTCCTTCATTTCTTCTCAGAAAATAGGTTGTTTTCAATTCCCAAATCAAGCGATAATCTTCATATTTAATAATTCATGATGAAATTACAATAAACTGTGCTTTTTGTTAATTCGGGATAAAAATACCTAATTTCCCAAATCCAGTTGCGCAGCTGCATTCCTCTCGTCGAGGCGAGCGATTTTGATATAAAGATCGTGCCATTTGGTGAAAGGATGAGAAAGTTACAAGGATTTTAACAATACGGCATTGCCATATTCTTCAGCTCACCCTATTACAGTCATCTGAATTTTACAATTAATTGGTTAAATAGAGAAGAACTTTGATCCTTAAATGACACGTCTGGAATCCACGGGAGGCGGTCTATCCTCCTTCATTTCATCTCGCAAAATTGGTCGTTTTCGACTCGCATAATCATGCGATAATCTAAATAATTAATAATTCATGATGAAATTACAATAAACTGTGCTTTCTGTTAATTCGGGTCAATAAGACCTAATTTCCCAAATCGAGTTGCGCGGCTGCAATCCTCTCGTCGAGGCGAGCGATTTTGATATAAAGATCGTGCCATTTGGTGAAAGGATGAGAAATTTACAACGGTTTTAACAATACGGCATTGCCATATTCTTCATCTCACCCTATTACTGTTATCTGAATTTTAGTATTAATTGGTTAAATAGAGAAAAACTTTTATCCTTAAATGACACGTCTGGAATCCACTGGAGGCGGACTCTCCTCCTTCATTTCATCTCGCAAAATTGGTCGTTTTTGACTCGCAGAATCTTGCGATAATCTTCATATTTAATAATACATGATGAAATTACAATAAACTGAGATTTCTGTTAATTCGGGCCAAAAAGGCGGAATCTCTCAAATCCAGTCGCGCGGCTGCATTTCTCTCATCGAGACGAGAAATTTTGATATAAAGATCGTGCAATTTGGTGAAAGAAAGCATGAGAAAGTGACAAGGGTTTTAACATAACGCCATTACCTTATGCTCCAGCTCACCCTATTACTGTTATCTGCATTTTGCAATTAATTGGTTAAATAACGAAGAATTTTTATCCATAAATTACACGCCTGGAATCCACCGGAGGCGGTCTCTCCTCTTTCATTTCATCTCGCAAAATTGGTCGTTTTCGACTCGCATAATCAAGCGATAATCTTCATATTTAATAATTCATGATGAAATTACAATAAACTGTGCTTTCTGTTAATTCGGGTTAAAAAGACGGAATCTCCCAAATCCAATCGCGCGGCTGCATTTCTCTCGTCGAGACGAGCAATTTTGATATAAAGATCGTGCCATTTGGTGAAAGAAAGCATGAGAAAGTGACAAGGGTTTTAACATAACGCCGTTACCTTATGCTCCAGCTCACCCAATTACTGTTATCTGCATTTTACAATTAATTGGTTAAATAACGAAGAACTTTTATCCATAAATTACACGCCTGGAATCCACCGGAGGCGGTCTCTCCTCCTTCATTTCATCTCGCAAAATTGGTCGTTTTCGACTCGCATAATCAAGCGATAATCTTCATATTTAATAATTCATGATGAAATTACAATAAACTGTGCTTTTTTTTAATTCGGGTTAAAAAGACCTAATTTCCCAAATACAGTTGCGCGGCTGCATTCCTCTCGTCGAGGCGAGCGATTTTGATATAAAGATCGTGCCATTTGGTGAAAGGATGAGAAAGTTACAAGGGTTTTAACAATACAGCATTGCCATATTCTTCAGCTCACCCTATTACTGTTATCTGAATTTTACAATTAATTGGTTAAATAGAGAAGAACTTTTATTCATAAATTACACGCCTGGAATGCACTGGAGGCGGGCTCTCCTCCTTCATTTCTTCTCGGAAAATAGGTTGTTTTCAATTCCCAAATCAAGCGATAACCTTCATATGTAATAATTCATGATGAAATTACAATAAACTGTGCTTTTTGTTAATTCGGGTTAAAAAGACCTAATTTCCCAAATCCAGTCGCACGGCTGCATTCCTCTCGTCGAGGCGAGCGATTTTGATATAAAGATCGTTCCATTTGGTGAAAGGATGAGAAAGTTACAAGGGTTTTAACAATACGGCATTGCCATATTCTTCAGCTCACCCTATTACTGTTATCTGAATTTTACAATTAATTGGTTAAATAGAGAAGAACTTTTATATTTAAATGACACGTCTGGAATCCACTGGAGGCGGTCTCTCCTCCTTCATTTCATCTCGCAAAATTGGTCGTTTTCGACCCGCATAATCATGCGATAATCTTCATATTTAGTAATTCATGATGAAATTACAATAAACTGTGCTTTCTGTTAATTCGGGTTAAAAAGACCTAATTTCCAAAATCCAGTTGCGCGGCTGCATTCCTCTCGTCGAGGCGAGCGATTTTGATATAAAGATCGTGCCATTTGGTGAAAGGATGAGAACGTTACAAGGGTGTTAACAATTCGGCATTGTCATATTCTTCAGCTCACCCTATCACTGTTATCTGAATTTTACAATTAATTGGTTAAATAGAGAAGAACTTTTATCCATAAATTACACGCCTGTAATCCACTGGAGGCGGGCTCTCCTCCTTCATTTCATCTCAGAAAATAGGTTGTTTTCAATTCCCAAATCAAGCGATAATCTTCATATTTAATAATTCATGATGAAATTACAATAAACTGTGCTTTTTGTTAATTCGGGATAAAAATACCTAATTTCCCAAATCCAGTTGCGCAGCTGCATTCCTCTCGTCGAGGCGAGCGATTTTGATATAAAGATCGTGCCATTTGGTGAAAGGATGAGAAAGTTACAAGGATTTTAACAATACGGCATTGCCATATTCTTCAGCTCACCCTATTACAGTCATCTGAATTTTACAATTAATTGGTTAAATAGAGAAGAACTTTGATCCTTAAATGACACGTCTGGAATCCACGGGAGGCGGTCTATCCTCCTTCATTTCATCTCGCAAAATTGGTCGTTTTCGACTCGCATAATCATGCGATAATCTAAATAATTAATAATTCATGATGAAATTACAATAAACTGTGCTTTCTGTTAATTCGGGTCAATAAGACCTAATTTCCCAAATCGAGTTGCGCGGCTGCAATCCTCTCGTCGAGGCGAGCGATTTTGATATAAAGATCGTGCCATTTGGTGAAAGGATGAGAAATTTACAACGGTTTTAACAATACGGCATTGCCATATTCTTCATCTCACCCTATTACTGTTATCTGAATTTTAGTATTAATTGGTTAAATAGAGAAAAACTTTTATCCTTAAATGACACGTCTGGAATCCACTGGAGGCGGACTCTCCTCCTTCATTTCATCTCGCAAAATTGGTCGTTTTTGACTCGCAGAATCTTGCGATAATCTTCATATTTAATAATACATGATGAAATTACAATAAACTGAGATTTCTGTTAATTCGGGCCAAAAAGGCGGAATCTCTCAAATCCAGTCGCGCGGCTGCATTTCTCTCATCGAGACGAGAAATTTTGATATAAAGATCGTGCAATTTGGTGAAAGAAAGCATGAGAAAGTGACAAGGGTTTTAACATAACGCCATTACCTTATGCTCCAGCTCACCCTATTACTGTTATCTGCATTTTGCAATTAATTGGTTAAATAACGAAGAATTTTTATCCATAAATTACACGCCTGGAATCCACCGGAGGCGGTCTCTCCTCTTTCATTTCATCTCGCAAAATTGGTCGTTTTCGACTCGCATAATCAAGCGATAATCTTCATATTTAATAATTCATGATGAAATTACAATAAACTGTGCTTTCTGTTAATTCGGGTTAAAAAGACGGAATCTCCCAAATCCAATCGCGCGGCTGCATTTCTCTCGTCGAGACGAGCAATTTTGATATAAAGATCGTGCCATTTGGTGAAAGAAAGCATGAGAAAGTGACAAGGGTTTTAACATAACGCCGTTACCTTATGCTCCAGCTCACCCAATTACTGTTATCTGCATTTTACAATTAATTGGTTAAATAACGAAGAACTTTTATCCATAAATTACACGCCTGGAATCCACCGGAGGCGGTCTCTCCTCCTTCATTTCATCTCGCAAAATTGGTCGTTTTCGACTCGCATAATCAAGCGATAATCTTCATATTTAATAATTCATGATGAAATTACAATAAACTGTGCTTTTTTTTAATTCGGGTTAAAAAGACCTAATTTCCCAAATACAGTTGCGCGGCTGCATTCCTCTCGTCGAGGCGAGCGATTTTGATATAAAGATCGTGCCATTTGGTGAAAGGATGAGAAAGTTACAAGGGTTTTAACAATACAGCATTGCCATATTCTTCAGCTCACCCTATTACTGTTATCTGAATTTTACAATTAATTGGTTAAATAGAGAAGAACTTTTATTCATAAATTACACGCCTGGAATGCACTGGAGGCGGGCTCTCCTCCTTCATTTCTTCTCGGAAAATAGGTTGTTTTCAATTCCCAAATCAAGCGATAACCTTCATATGTAATAATTCATGATGAAATTACAATAAACTGTGCTTTTTGTTAATTCGGGTTAAAAAGACCTAATTTCCCAAATCCAGTCGCACGGCTGCATTCCTCTCGTCGAGGCGAGCGATTTTGATATAAAGATCGTTCCATTTGGTGAAAGGATGAGAAAGTTACAAGGGTTTTAACAATACGGCATTGCCATATTCTTCAGCTCACCCTATTACTGTTATCTGAATTTTACAATTAATTGGTTAAATAGAGAAGAACTTTTATATTTAAATGACACGTCTGGAATCCACTGGAGGCGGTCTCTCCTCCTTCATTTCATCTCGCAAAATTGGTCGTTTTCGACCCGCATAATCATGCGATAATCTTCATATTTAGTAATTCATGATGAAATTACAATAAACTGTGCTTTCTGTTAATTCGGGTTAAAAAGACCTAATTTCCAAAATCCAGTTGCGCGGCTGCATTCCTCTCGTCGAGGCGAGCGATTTTGATATAAAGATCGTGCCATTTGGTGAAAGGATGAGAACGTTACAAGGGTGTTAACAATTCGGCATTGTCATATTCTTCAGCTCACCCTATCACTGTTATCTGAATTTTACAATTAATTGGTTAAATAGAGAAGAACTTTTATCCATAAATTACACGCCTGTAATCCACTGGAGGCGGGCTCTCCTCCTTCATTTCATCTCAGAAAATAGGTTGTTTTCAATTCCCAAATCAAGCGATAATCTTCATATTTAATAATTCATGATGAAATTACAATAAACTGTGCTTTTTGTTAATTCGGGATAAAAATACCTAATTTCCCAAATCCAGTTGCGCAGCTGCATTCCTCTCGTCGAGGCGAGCGATTTTGATATAAAGATCGTGCCATTTGGTGAAAGGATGAGAAAGTTACAAGGATTTTAACAATACGGCATTGCCATATTCTTCAGCTCACCCTATTACAGTCATCTAAATTTTACAATTAATTGGTTAAATAGAGAAGAACTTTGATCCTTAAATGACACGTCTGGAATCCACGGGAGGCGGTCTATCCTCCTTCATTTCATCTCGCAAAATTGGTCGTTTTCGACTCGCATAATCATGCGATAATCTAAATATTTAATAATTCATGATGAAATTACAATAAACTGTGCTTTCTGTTAATTCGGGTCAATAAGACCTAATTTCCCAAATCGAGTTGCGCGGCTGCAATCCTCTCGTCGAGGCGAGCGATTTTGATATAAAGATCGTGCCATTTGGTGAAAGGATGAGAAATTTACAACGGTTTTAACAATACGGCATTGCCATATTCTTCATCTCACCCTATTACTGTTATCTGAATTTTAGTATTAATTGGTTATATAGAGAAAAACTTTTATCCTTAAATGACACGTCTGGAATCCACTGGAGGCGGACTCTCCTCCTTCATTTCATCTCGCAAAATTGGTCGTTTTTGACTCGCAGAATCTTGCGATAATCTTCATATTTAATAATGCATGATAAAATTACAATAAACTGAGATTTCTGTTAATTCGGGCCAAAAAGGCGGAATCTCTCAAATCCAGTCGCGCGGCTGCATTTCTCTCGTCGAGACGAGAAATTTTGATATAAAGATCGTGCCATTTGATGAAAGAAAGCATGAGAAAGTGACAAGGGTTTTAACATAACGCCATTACCTTATGCTCCAGCTCACCCTATTACTGTTATCTGAATTTTACAATTAATTGGTTAAATAGAGAAGAACTTTTATCCTTAAATGACACGTCTGGAATCCACTGGAGGCGGTCTCTCCTCCTTCATTTCATCTCGCAAAATTGGTCGTTTTCGACCCGCATAATCATGCGATAATCTTCATATTTAATAATTCATGATGAAATTACAATAAACTGTGCTTTCTGTTAATTCGGGTTAAAAAGACCTAATTTCCAAAATCCAGTTGCGCGGCTGCATTCCTCTCGTCGAGGCGAGTGATTTTGATATAAAGATCGTGCCATTTGGTGAAAGGATGAGAACGTTACAAGGGTGTTAACAATTCGGCATTGTCATATTCTTCAGCTCACCCTATTACTGTTATCTGAATTTTACAATTAATTGGTTATATAGAGAAGAACTTTTATCCATAAATTACACGCCTGGAATCCACTGGAGGCGGGCTCTCCTCCTTCATTTCTTCTCAGAAAATAGGTTGTTTTCAATTCCCAAATCAAGCGATAATCTTCATATTTAATAATTCATGATGAAATTACAATAAACTGTGCTTTTTGTTAATTCGGGATAAAAATACCTAATTTCCCAAATCCATTTGCGCAGCTGCATTCCTCTCGTCGAGGCGAGCGATTTTGATATAAAGATCGTGCCATTTGGTGAAAGGATGAGAAAGTTACAAGGATTTTAACAATACGGCATTGCCATATTCTTCAGCTCACCCTATTACAGTCATCTGAATTTTACAATTAATTGGTTAAATAGAGAAGAACTTTGATCCTTAAATGACACGTCTGGAATCCACGGGAGGCGGTCTATCCTCCTTCATTTCATCTCGCAAAATTGGTCGTTTTCGACTCGCATAATCATGCGATAATCTAAATATTTAATAATTCATGATGAAATTACAATAAACTGTGCTTTCTGTTAATTCGGGTCAATAAGACCTAATTTCCCAAATCGAGTTGCGCGGCTGCAATCCTCTCGTCGAGGCGAGCGATTTTGATATAAAGATTGTGCCATTTGGTGAAAGGATGAGAAATTTACAACGGTTTTAACAATACGGCATTGCCATATTCTTCATCTCACCCTATTACTGTTATCTGAATTTTAGTATTAATTGGTTAAATAGAGAAAAACTTTTATCCTTAAATGACACGTCTGGAATCCACTGGAGGCGGACTCTCCTCCTTCATTTCATCTCGCAAAATTGGTCGTTTTTGACTCGCAGAATCTTGCGATAATCTTCATATTTAATAATGCATGATAAAATTACAATAAACTGAGATTTCTGTTAATTCGGGCCAAAAAGGCGGAATCTCTCAAATCCAGTCGTGCGGGTGCATTTCTCTCGTCGAGACGAGAAATTTTGATATAAAGATCGTGCCATTTGATGAAAGAAAGCATGAGAAAGTGACAATGGTTTTAACATAACGCCATTACCTTATGCTCCAGCTCACCCTATTACTGTTATCTGAATTTTACAATTAATTGGTTAAATAGAGAAGAACTTTTATCCTTAAATGACACGTCTGGAATCCACTGGAGGCGGTCTCTCCTCCTTCATTTCATCTCATAAAATTGGTCGTTTTCGACCCGCATAATCATGCGATAATCTTCATATTTAATAATTCATGATGAAATTACAATAAACTGTGCTTTCTGTTAATTCGGGTTAAAAAGACCTAATTTCCAAAATCCAGTTGCGCGGCTGCATTCCTCTCGTCGAGGCGAGTGATTTTGATATAAAGATCGTGCCATTTGGTGAAAGGATGAGAACGTTACAAGGGTGTTAACAATTCGGCATTGTCATATTCTTCAGCTCACCCTATTACTGTTATCTGAATTTTACAATTAATTGGTTATATAGAGAAGAACTTTTATCCATAAATTACACGCCCGGAATCCACTGGAGGCGGGCTCTCCTCCTTCATTTCTTCTCTGAAAATAGGTTGTTTTCAATTCCCAAATCAAGCGATAATCTTCATATTTAATAATTCATGATGAAATTACAATAAACTGTGCTTTTTGTTAATTCGGGATAAAAATACCTAATTTCCCAAATCCAGTTGCGCAGCTGCATTCCTCTCGTCGAGGCGAGCGATTTTGATATAAAGATCGTGCCATTTGGTGAAAGGATGAGAAAGTTACAAGGATTTTAACAATACGGCATTGCCATATTCTTCAGCTCACCCTATTACAGTCATCTGAATTTCACAATTAATTGGTTAAATAGAGAAGAACTTTGATCCTTAAATGACACGTCTGGAATCCACGGGAGGCGGTCTATCCTCCTTCATTTCATCTCGCAAAATTGGTCGTTTTCGACTCGCATAATCATGCGATAATCTAAATATTTAATAATTCATGATGAAATTACAATAAACTGTGCTTTCTGTTAATTCGGGTCAATAAGACCTAATTTCCCAAATCGAGTTGCGCGGCTGCAATCCTCTCGTCGAGGCGAGCGATTTTGATATAAAGATCGTGCCATTTGGTGAAAGGATGAGAAATTTACAACGGTTTTAACAATACGGCATTGCCATATTCTTCATCTCACCCTATTACTGTTATCTGAATTTTAGTATTAATTGGTTAAATAGAGAAAAACTTTTATCCTTAAATGACACGTCTGGAATCCACTGGAGGCGGACTCTCCTCCTTCATTTCATCTCGCAAAATTGGTCGTTTTTGACTCGCAGAATCTTGCGATAATCTTCATATTTAATAATACATGATGAAATTACAATAAACTGAGATTTCTGTTAATTCGGGCCAAAAAGGCGGAATCTCTCAAATCCAGTCGCGCGGCTGCATTTCTCTCGTCGAGATGAGAAATTTTGATATAAATATCGTGCAATTTGGAGAAAGAAAGCATGAGAAAGTGACAAGGGTTTTAACATAACGCCATTACCTTATGCTCCAGCTCACCCTATTACTGTTATCTGCATTTTGCAATTAATTGGTTAAATAACGAAGAACTTTTATCCATAAATTACACGCCTGGAATCCACCGGAGGCGGTCTCTCCTCCTTCATTTCATCTCGCAAAATTGGTCGTTTTCGACTCGCATAATCAAGCGATAATCTTCATATTTAATAATTCATGATGAAATTACAATAAACTGTGCTTTCTGTTAATTCGGGTTAAAAAGACGGAATCTCCCAAATCCAATCGCGCGGCTGCATTTCTCTCGTCGAGACGAGCAATTTTGATATAAAGATCGTGCCATTTGGTGAAAGAAAGCATGAGAAAGTGACAAGGGTTTTAACATAACGCCGTTACCTTATGCTCCAGCTCACCCAATTACTGTTATCTGCATTTTACAATTAATTGGTTAAATAACGAAGAACTTTTATCCATAAATTACACGCCTGGAATCCACCGGAGGCGGTCTCTCCTCCTTCATTTCATCTCGCAAAATTGGTCGTTTTCGACTCGCATAATCAAGCGATAATCTTCATATTTAATAATTCATGATGAAATTACAATAAACTGTGCTTTTTTTTAATTCGGGTTAAAAAGACCTAATTTCCCAAATACAGTTGCGCGGCTGCATTCCTCTCGTCGAGGCGAGCGATTTTGATATAAAGATCGTGCCATTTGGTGAAAGGATGAGAAAGTTACAAGGGTTTTAACAATACAGCATTGCCATATTCTTCAGCTCACCCTATTACTGTTATCTGAATTTTACAATTAATTGGTTAAATAGAGAAGAACTTTTATTCATAAATTACACGCCTGGAATGCACTGGAGGCGGGCTCTCCTCCTTCATTTCTTCTCGGAAAATAGGTTGTTTTCAATTCCCAAATCAAGCGATAACCTTCATATGTAATAATTCATGATGAAATTACAATAAACTGTGCTTTTTGTTAATTCGGGTTAAAAAGACCTAATTTCCCAAATCCAGTCGCACGGCTGCATTCCTCTCGTCGAGGCGAGCGATTTTGATATAAAGATCGTTCCATTTGGTGAAAGGATGAGAAAGTTACAAGGGTTTTAACAATACGGCATTGCCATATTCTTCAGCTCACCCTATTACTGTTATCTGAATTTTACAATTAATTGGTTAAATAGAGAAGAACTTTTATATTTAAATGACACGTCTGGAATCCACTGGAGGCGGTCTCTCCTCCTTCATTTCATCTCGCAAAATTGGTCGTTTTCGACCCGCATAATCATGCGATAATCTTCATATTTAGTAATTCATGATGAAATTACAATAAACTGTGCTTTCTGTTAATTCGGGTTAAAAAGACCTAATTTCCAAAATCCAGTTGCGCGGCTGCATTCCTCTCGTCGAGGCGAGCGATTTTGATATAAAGATCGTGCCATTTGGTGAAAGGATGAGAACGTTACAAGGGTGTTAACAATTCGGCATTGTCATATTCTTCAGCTCACCCTATCACTGTTATCTGAATTTTACAATTAATTGGTTAAATAGAGAAGAACTTTTATCCATAAATTACACGCCTGTAATCCACTGGAGGCGGGCTCTCCTCCTTCATTTCATCTCAGAAAATAGGTTGTTTTCAATTCCCAAATCAAGCGATAATCTTCATATTTAATAATTCATGATGAAATTACAATAAACTGTGCTTTTTGTTAATTCGGGATAAAAATACCTAATTTCCCAAATCCAGTTGCGCAGCTGCATTCCTCTCGTCGAGGCGAGCGATTTTGATATAAAGATCGTGCCATTTGGTGAAAGGATGAGAAAGTTACAAGGATTTTAACAATACGGCATTGCCATATTCTTCAGCTCACCCTATTACAGTCATCTAAATTTTACAATTAATTGGTTAAATAGAGAAGAACTTTGATCCTTAAATGACACGTCTGGAATCCACGGGAGGCGGTCTATCCTCCTTCATTTCATCTCGCAAAATTGGTCGTTTTCGACTCGCATAATCATGCGATAATCTAAATATTTAATAATTCATGATGAAATTACAATAAACTGTGCTTTCTGTTAATTCGGGTCAATAAGACCTAATTTCCCAAATCGAGTTGCGCGGCTGCAATCCTCTCGTCGAGGCGAGCGATTTTGATATAAAGATCGTGCCATTTGGTGAAAGGATGAGAAATTTACAACGGTTTTAACAATACGGCATTGCCATATTCTTCATCTCACCCTATTACTGTTATCTGAATTTTAGTATTAATTGGTTATATAGAGAAAAACTTTTATCCTTAAATGACACGTCTGGAATCCACTGGAGGCGGACTCTCCTCCTTCATTTCATCTCGCAAAATTGGTCGTTTTTGACTCGCAGAATCTTGCGATAATCTTCATATTTAATAATGCATGATAAAATTACAATAAACTGAGATTTCTGTTAATTCGGGCCAAAAAGGCGGAATCTCTCAAATCCAGTCGCGCGGCTGCATTTCTCTCGTCGAGACGAGAAATTTTGATATAAAGATCGTGCCATTTGATGAAAGAAAGCATGAGAAAGTGACAAGGGTTTTAACATAACGCCATTACCTTATGCTCCAGCTCACCCTATTACTGTTATCTGAATTTTACAATTAATTGGTTAAATAGAGAAGAACTTTTATCCTTAAATGACACGTCTGGAATCCACTGGAGGCGGTCTCTCCTCCTTCATTTCATCTCGCAAAATTGGTCGTTTTCGACCCGCATAATCATGCGATAATCTTCATATTTAATAATTCATGATGAAATTACAATAAACTGTGCTTTCTGTTAATTCGGGTTAAAAAGACCTAATTTCCAAAATCCAGTTGCGCGGCTGCATTCCTCTCGTCGAGGCGAGTGATTTTGATATAAAGATCGTGCCATTTGGTGAAAGGATGAGAACGTTACAAGGGTGTTAACAATTCGGCATTGTCATATTCTTCAGCTCACCCTATTACTGTTATCTGAATTTTACAATTAATTGGTTATATAGAGAAGAACTTTTATCCATAAATTACACGCCTGGAATCCACTGGAGGCGGGCTCTCCTCCTTCATTTCTTCTCAGAAAATAGGTTGTTTTCAATTCCCAAATCAAGCGATAATCTTCATATTTAATAATTCATGATGAAATTACAATAAACTGTGCTTTTTGTTAATTCGGGATAAAAATACCTAATTTCCCAAATCCATTTGCGCAGCTGCATTCCTCTCGTCGAGGCGAGCGATTTTGATATAAAGATCGTGCCATTTGGTGAAAGGATGAGAAAGTTACAAGGATTTTAACAATACGGCATTGCCATATTCTTCAGCTCACCCTATTACAGTCATCTGAATTTTACAATTAATTGGTTAAATAGAGAAGAACTTTGATCCTTAAATGACACGTCTGGAATCCACGGGAGGCGGTCTATCCTCCTTCATTTCATCTCGCAAAATTGGTCGTTTTCGACTCGCATAATCATGCGATAATCTAAATATTTAATAATTCATGATGAAATTACAATAAACTGTGCTTTCTGTTAATTCGGGTCAATAAGACCTAATTTCCCAAATCGAGTTGCGCGGCTGCAATCCTCTCGTCGAGGCGAGCGATTTTGATATAAAGATTGTGCCATTTGGTGAAAGGATGAGAAATTTACAACGGTTTTAACAATACGGCATTGCCATATTCTTCATCTCACCCTATTACTGTTATCTGAATTTTAGTATTAATTGGTTAAATAGAGAAAAACTTTTATCCTTAAATGACACGTCTGGAATCCACTGGAGGCGGACTCTCCTCCTTCATTTCATCTCGCAAAATTGGTCGTTTTTGACTCGCAGAATCTTGCGATAATCTTCATATTTAATAATGCATGATAAAATTACAATAAACTGAGATTTCTGTTAATTCGGGCCAAAAAGGCGGAATCTCTCAAATCCAGTCGTGCGGGTGCATTTCTCTCGTCGAGACGAGAAATTTTGATATAAAGATCGTGCCATTTGATGAAAGAAAGCATGAGAAAGTGACAATGGTTTTAACATAACGCCATTACCTTATGCTCCAGCTCACCCTATTACTGTTATCTGAATTTTACAATTAATTGGTTAAATAGAGAAGAACTTTTATCCTTAAATGACACGTCTGGAATCCACTGGAGGCGGTCTCTCCTCCTTCATTTCATCTCATAAAATTGGTCGTTTTCGACCCGCATAATCATGCGATAATCTTCATATTTAATAATTCATGATGAAATTACAATAAACTGTGCTTTCTGTTAATTCGGGTTAAAAAGACCTAATTTCCAAAATCCAGTTGCGCGGCTGCATTCCTCTCGTCGAGGCGAGTGATTTTGATATAAAGATCGTGCCATTTGGTGAAAGGATGAGAACGTTACAAGGGTGTTAACAATTCGGCATTGTCATATTCTTCAGCTCACCCTATTACTGTTATCTGAATTTTACAATTAATTGGTTATATAGAGAAGAACTTTTATCCATAAATTACACGCCCGGAATCCACTGGAGGCGGGCTCTCCTCCTTCATTTCTTCTCTGAAAATAGGTTGTTTTCAATTCCCAAATCAAGCGATAATCTTCATATTTAATAATTCATGATGAAATTACAATAAACTGTGCTTTTTGTTAATTCGGGATAAAAATACCTAATTTCCCAAATCCAGTTGCGCAGCTGCATTCCTCTCGTCGAGGCGAGCGATTTTGATATAAAGATCGTGCCATTTGGTGAAAGGATGAGAAAGTTACAAGGATTTTAACAATACGGCATTGCCATATTCTTCAGCTCACCCTATTACAGTCATCTGAATTTCACAATTAATTGGTTAAATAGAGAAGAACTTTGATCCTTAAATGACACGTCTGGAATCCACGGGAGGCGGTCTATCCTCCTTCATTTCATCTCGCAAAATTGGTCGTTTTCGACTCGCATAATCATGCGATAATCTAAATATTTAATAATTCATGATGAAATTACAATAAACTGTGCTTTCTGTTAATTCGGGTCAATAAGACCTAATTTCCCAAATCGAGTTGCGCGGCTGCAATCCTCTCGTCGAGGCGAGCGATTTTGATATAAAGATCGTGCCATTTGGTGAAAGGATGAGAAATTTACAACGGTTTTAACAATACGGCATTGCCATATTCTTCATCTCACCCTATTACTGTTATCTGAATTTTAGTATTAATTGGTTAAATAGAGAAAAACTTTTATCCTTAAATGACACGTCTGGAATCCACTGGAGGCGGACTCTCCTCCTTCATTTCATCTCGCAAAATTGGTCGTTTTTGACTCGCAGAATCTTGCGATAATCTTCATATTTAATAATACATGATGAAATTACAATAAACTGAGATTTCTGTTAATTCGGGCCAAAAAGGCGGAATCTCTCAAATCCAGTCGCGCGGCTGCATTTCTCTCGTCGAGATGAGAAATTTTGATATAAATATCGTGCAATTTGGAGAAAGAAAGCATGAGAAAGTGACAAGGGTTTTAACATAACGCCATTACCTTATGCTCCAGCTCACCCTATTACTGTTATCTGCATTTTGCAATTAATTGGTTAAATAACGAAGAACTTTTATCCATAAATTACACGCCTGGAATCCACCGGAGGCGGTCTCTCCTCCTTCATTTCATCTCGCAAAATTGGTCGTTTTCGACTCGCATAATCAAGCGATAATCTTCATATTTAATAATTCATGATGAAATTACAATAAACTGTGCTTTCTGTTAATTCGGGTTAAAAAGACGGAATCTCCCAAATCCAATCGCGCGGCTGCATTTCTCTCGTCGAGACGAGCAATTTTGATATAAAGATCGTGCCATTTGGTGAAAGAAAGCATGAGAAAGTGACAAGGGTTTTAACATAACGCCGTTACCTTATGCTCCAGCTCACCCAATTACTGTTATCTGCATTTTACAATTAATTGGTTAAATAACGAAGAACTTTTATCCTTAAATGACACGTCTGGAATCCACTGGAGGCGGTCTCTCCTCCTTCATTTCATCTCGCGAAATTGGTCGTTTTCGACCCGCATAATCATGCGATAATCTTCATATTTAGTAATTCATGATGAAATTACAATAAACTGTGCTTTCTGTTAATTCGGGTTAAAAAGACCTAATTTCCAAAATCCAGTTGCGCGGCTGCATTCCTCTCGTCGAGGCGAGTGATTTTGATATAAAGATCGTGCCATTTGGTGAAAGGATGAGAACGTTACAAGGGTGTTAACAATTCGGCATTGTCATATTCTTCAGCTCACCCTATTACTGTTATCTGAATTTTACAATTAATTGGTTATATAGAGAAGAACTTTTATCCATAAATTACACGCCTGGAATCCACTGGAGGCGGGCTCTCCTCCTTCATTTCTTCTCAGAAAATAGGTTGTTTTCAATTCCCAAATCAAGCGATAATCTTCATATTTAATAATTCATGATAAAATTACAATAAACTGTGCTTTTTGTTAATTCGGGATAAAAAGACCTAATTTCCCAAATCCAGTTGCGCAGCTGCATTCCTCTCGTCGAGGCGAGCGATTTTGATATAAAGATCGTGCCATTTGGTGAAAGGATGAGAAAGTTACAAGGATTTTAACAATACGGCATTGCCATATTCTTCAGCTCACCCTATTACAGTCATCTGAATTTTACAATTAATTGGTTAAATAGAGAAGAACTTTGATCCTTAAATGACACGTCTGGAATCCACTGGAGGCGGTCTCTGCTCCTTCATTTCATCTCGCAAAATTGGTCGTTTTCGACTCGCAGAATCTTGCGATAATCTTCATATTTAATAATACATGATGAAATTACAATAAACTGTACTTTCTGTTAATTCGGGCCAAAAAGGCGGAATCTCTCAAATCCAGTCGCGCGGCTGCATTTCTCTCGTCGAGACGAGAAATTTTGATATAAAGATCGTGCCATTTGGTGAAAGAAAGCATGAGAAAGTGACAAGGGTTTTAACATAACGCCATTACCTTATGCTCCAGCTCACCCTATTACTGTTATTTGCATTTTGCAATTAATTGGTTAAATAACGAAGAACTTTTATCCATAAATTACACGCCTGCAATCCACCGGAGGCGGTCTCTCCTCCTTCATTTCATCTCGCAAAATTGGTCGTTTTCGACTCGCATAATCATGCGATAATCTTCATATTTAATAATTCATGATGAAATTACAATAAACTGTGCTTTTTGTTAATTCGGGTTAAAAAGACCCAATTTCCCAAATCCAGTGGCGCGGCTGCATTCCTCTCGTCGAAGCGAGCGATTTTGATATAAAGATCGTGCCATTTGGTGAAAGGATGAGAAAGTTACAAGGATTTTAACAATACGGCATTGCTATATTCTTGAGCTCACCCTATTACAGTCATCTGAATTTTACAATTAATTGGTTAAATAGAGAAGAACTTTGATCCTTAAATGACACGTCTGGAATCCACTGGAGGCGGTCTCTGCTCCTTCATTTCATCTCGCAAAATTGGTCGTTTTCGACTCGCAGAATCTTGCGATAATCTTCATATTTAATAATACATGATGAAATTACAATAAACTGTGCTTTCTGTTAATTCGGGCCAAAAAGGCGGAATCTCTCAAATCCAGTCGCGCGGCTGCATTTCTCTCGTCGAGACGAGAAATTTTGATATAAAGATCGTGCCATTTGGTGAAAGAAAGCATGAGAAAGTGACAAGGCTTTTAACATAACGCCATTACCTTATGCTCCAGCTCACCCTATTACTGTTATTTGCATTTTGCAATTAATTGGTTAAATAACGAAGAACTTTTATCCATAAATTACACGCCTGCAATCCACCGGAGGCGGTCTCTCCTCCTTCATTTCATCTCGCAAAATTGGTCGTTTTCGACTCGCATAATCATGCGATAATCTTCATATTTAATAATTCATGATGAAATTACAATAAACTGTGCTTTTTGTTAATTCGGGTTAAAAAAAAGGAATCTCCCAAATCCAGTCGTGCGACCGCATTTCTCTCGTCGAGACGAGCAATTTTGATATAAAGATCGTGCCATTTGGTGAAAGAAAGCATGAGAAAGTGACAAGGGTTTTAACATAACGCCGTTACCTTATGCTCCAGCTCACCAAATTACTGTTATCTGCATTTTAAAATTAATTGGTTAAATAACGAAGAACTTTTATCCATAAATTACACGCCTGGAATCTACCGGAGGCGGTCTCTCCTCCTTCATTTCATCTCGCAAAATTGGTCATTTTCGACTCGCATAATCAAGCGATAATCTTCATATGTAATAATTCATGATGAAATTACAATAAACTGTGCTTTTTGTTAATTCGGGTTAAAAAGACCTAATTTGCCAAATACAGTTGCGCAGCTGCATTCCTCTCGTCGAGGTGAGCGAATTTGATATAAAGATCGTGCCATTTGGTGAAAGGATGAGAAAGTTGCAAGGGTTTTAACATAATGCCATGACCATATTCTTCAGCTCACCCAATTACTGTTATCTGAATTTTTACAATCAATTGGTTAAATAGAGAAGAAATTTTATCCTTAAATGACACGTCTGGAATCCACTGGAGGCGGTCTCTGCTCCTTCATTTCATCTCGCAAAATTGGTCATTTTCGACTCGCAGAATCTTGCGATAATCTTCATATTTAATAATACATGATGAAATTATAATAAACTGTGCTTTCTGTTAATTCGGGCCAAAAAGGCGGAATCTCTCAAATCTAGTTGCGCGGCTGCATTTCTCTCGTCGGGACGAGAAATTTTGATATAAAGATCGTGCCATTTGGTGAAAGAAAGCATGAGCAAGTGACAAGGCTTTTAACATAACGCCGTTACCATATGCTCCAGCTCACCCTATTATATTTATCTGCATTTTACAATTAATTGGATAAATAACGAAGAACTTTTATCCATAAATTACACGCCTGGAATCCGACGGAGGCGGTCTCTCCTCCTTCATTTCATCTCGCAAAATTGGTTGTTTTCGACTCGCATAATCATACGATAATCTTCATATTTAATAATTCATGATGAAATTACAATAAACTGTGCTTTCTGTTAATTCGGGTTAAAAAAAGGGAATCTCCCAAATCCAATCGCGCGGCTGTATTTCTCTCGTCGAGACGAGCAATTTTGATATAAAGATCGTGCCATTTGGTGAAAGAAAGCATGAGAAAGTGACAAGGGTTTTAACGTAACGCCGTTACCTTATGCTCCAGCTCACCCAATTACTGTTATCTGCGTTTTAAAATTAATTGGTTAAATAACGAAGAACTTTTAGCCATAAATTACACGCCTAGAATCCACCGGTGGCGGTCTCTCCACCTTCATTTCATCTCGCAAAATTGGTCATTTTCGACTCGCATAATCAAGCGATAATCTTCATATGTAATAATTCATGATGAAATTACAATAAACTGTGCTTTTTGTTAATTCCGGTTAAAAGACCTAATTTGCCAAATACAGTTGCGCAGCTGCATTCCTCTCGTCGAGGCGAGCGAATTTGATATAAAGATCGTGCCATTTGGTGAAAGGATGAGAAAGTTGCAAGGGTTTTAACATAACGCCATGACCATATTCTTCAGCTCACCCTATTACTGTTATCTGAATTTTTACAATTGATTGGTTAAATAGAGAAGAAATTTTATCCTTAAATGACACGTCTGGAATCCACTGGAGGCGGTCTCTGCTCCTTCATTTCATCTCGCAAAATTGGTCATTTTCGACTTGCAGAATCTTGCGATAATCTTCATATTTAATAATACATGATGAAATTACAATAAACTGTGCTTTCTGTTAATTCGGGCCAAAAAGGCAGAATCTCTCAAATCCAGTCGCGCGGCAGCATTTCTCTCGTCGAGACGAGAAATTTTGATATAAAGATCGTGCCATTTGGTGAAAGGAAGCATGAGAAAGTGACAAGGCTTTTAACATAACGCCGTTACCATATGCTCCAGCTCACCCTATTACTTTTATCTGCATTTTACAATTAATTGGTTAAATAACGAAGAACTTTTATTCATAAATTACACGCCTGGAATCCACCGGAGGCGGTCTCTGCTCCTTCATTACATCTCGCAAAATTGGTCATTTTCGACTTGCAGAATCTTGCGATAATCTTCATATTTAATAATACATGATGAAATTACAATAAACTGTGCTTTCTGTTAATTCGGGCCAAAAAGGCGGAATCTCTCAAATCCAGTCGCGCGGCAGCATTTCTCTCGTCGAGAGGAGAAATTTTGATATAAAGATCGTGCCATTTGGTGAAAGGAAGCATGAGAAAGTGACAAGGCTTTTAACATAACGCCGTTAGCATATGCTCCAGCTCACCCTATTACTTTTATCTGCATTTTACAATTAATTGGTTAAATAACGAAGAACTTTTATTCATAAATTACACGCCTGGAATCCACCGGAAGCGGTCTCTCCTCCTTCATTTCATCTCGCAAAATTGGTCGTTTTCGACTCGCATAATCATGCGATAATCTTCATATTTAATAATTCATGATGAAATTACAATAAACTGTGCTTTCTGTTAATTCGGGTTAAAAAAAAGGAATCTCCCAAATCCAATCGCGCGGCTGTATTTCTCTCGTCGAGACGAGCAATTTTGATATAAAGATCGTGCCATTTGGTGAAAGAAAGCATGAGAAAGTGACAAGGGTTTTAACGTAACGCCGTTACCTTATGCTCCAGCTCACCAAATTACTGTTATCTGCATTTTAAAATTAATTGGTTAAATAACGAAGAACTTTTAGCCATAAATTACACGCCTGGAATCTACCGGTGGCGGTCTCTCCTCCTTCATTTCATCTCGCAAAGTTGGTCATTTTCGACTCGCATAATCAAGCGATAATCTTCATATGTAATAATTCATGATGAAATTACAATAAACTGTGCTTTTTGTTAATTCGGGTTAAAAAGACCTAATTTGCCAAATACAGTTGCGCAGCTGCATTCCTCTCGTCGAGGCGAGCGAATTTGATATAAAGATCGTGCCATTTGGTGAAAGGAAGAGAAAGTTGCAAGGGTTTTAACATAACGCCATGAACATATTCTTCAGCTCACCCAATTACTGTTATCTGAATTTTTACAATTAATTGGTTAAATAGAGAAGAAATTTTATCCTTAAATGACACGTCTGGAATCCACTGGAGGCGGTCTCTGCTCCTTCATTTCATCTCGCAAAATTGGTCATTTTCGACTCGCAGAATCTTGCGATAATCTTCATATTTAATAATACATGATGAAATTATAATAAACTGTGCTTTTTGTTAATTCGGGCCAAAAAGGCGGAATCTCTCAAATCTAGTTGCGCGGCTGCATTTCTCTCGTCGAGACGAGAAATTTTGATATAAAGATCGTGCCATTTGGTGAAAGAAAGCATGAGAAAGTGACAAGGCTTTTAACATAACGCCGTTACCATATGCTCCAGCTCACCCTATTACATTTATCTGCATTTTACAATTAATTGGATAAATAACGAAGAACTTTTATTCATAAATTACACGCCTGGAATCCACCGGAGGCGGTCTCTCCTCCTTCATTTCATCTCGCAAAATTGGTCGTTTTCGACTCGCATAATCATGCGATAATCTTCATATTTAATAATTCATGATGAAATTACAATAAACTGTGCTTTCTGTTAATTCGGGTTAAAAAAAAGGAATCTCTCAAATCCAATCGCGCGGCTGTATTTCTCTCGTCGAGACGAGCAATTTTGATATAAAGATCGTGCCATTTGGTGAAAGAAAGCATGAGAAAGTGACAAGGATTTTAACATAACGTCGTTACCTTGTGCTCCAGCTCACCCAATTACTGTTATCTGCATTTTAAAATTAATTGGTTAAATAACGAAGAACTTTTAGCCATAAATTACACGCCTAGAATCCACCGGTGGCGGTCTCTCCTCGTTTATTTCATCTCGCAAAATTGGTCATTTTCGACTCGCATAATCAAGCGATAATCTTCATATGTAATAATTCATGATGAAATTACAATAAACTGTGCTTTTTGATAATTCGGGTTAAAAAGACCTAATTTGCCAAATACAGTTGCGCAGTTGCATTCCTCTCGTCGAGGCGAGCGAATTTGATATAAAGATCGAGCCATTTGGTGAAAGGATGAGAAAGTTGCAAGGGTTTTAACATAACGCCATGACCATATTCTTCAGCTCACCCTATTACTGTTATCTGAACTTTTACAATTAATTGGTTAAATAGAGAAGAAATTTTATCCTTAAATGACACGTCTGGAATCCACTGGAGGCGGTCTCTGCTCCTTCATTTCATCTCGCAAAATTGGTCATTTTCGACTTGCAGAATCTTGCGATAATCTTCATATTTAATAATACATGATGAAATTACAATAAACTGTGCTTTCTGTTAATTCGGGCCAAAAAGGCAGAATCTCTCAAATCCAGTCGCGCGGCAGCATTTCTCTCGTCGAGACGAGAAATTTTGATATAAAGATCGTGCCATTTGGTGAAAGGAAGCATGAGAAAGTGACAAGGCTTTTAACATAACGCCGTTACCATATGCTCCAGCTCACCCTATTACTTTTATCTGCATTTTACAATTAATTGGTTAAATAACGAAGAACTTTTATTCATAAATTACACGCCTGGAATCCACCGGAGGCGGTCTCTCCTCCTTCATTTCATCTCGCAAAATTGGTCATTTTCGACTCGCATAATCATGCGATAATCTTCATATTTAATAATTCATGATGAAATTACAATAAACTGTGCTTTCTATTAATTCGGGTTAAAAAAAAGGAATCTCCCAAATCCAATCGCGCGGCTGCATTTCTCTCGTCGAGACGAGCAATTTTGATATAAAGATCGTGCCATTTGGTGAAAGAAAGCATGAGAAAGTGACAAGGGTTTTAACATAACGCCGTTACCTTGTGCTCCAGCTCACCCAATTACTGTTATCTGCATTTTAAAATTAATTGGTTAAATAACGAAGAACTTTTATCCATAAATTACACGCCTGGAATCCACCGGAGGCGGTCTCTCCTCCTTCATTTCATCTCGCAAAATTGGTCGTTTTCGACTCGCATAATCATGCGATAATCTTCATATTTAATAATTCATGATGAAATTACAATAAACTGTGCTTTCTATTAATTCGGGTTAAAAAAAAGGAATCTCCCAAATCCAATCGTGCGACCGCATTTCTCTCGTCGAGACGAGCAATTTTGATATAAAGATCGTGCCATTTGGTGAAAGAAAGCATGAGAAAGTGACAAGGGTTTTAACATAACGCCGTTACCTTATGCTCCAGCTCACCAAATTACTGTTATCTGCATTTTAAAATTAATTGGTTAAATAACGAAGAACTTTTATCCATAAATTACACGCCTGGAATCTACAGGAGGCGGTCTCTCCTCCTTCATTTCATCTCGCAAAATTTGTCATTTTCGACTCGCATAATCAAGCGATAATCTTCATATGTAATAATTCATGATGAAATTACAATAAAGTGTGTTTTTTGTTAATTCGGGTTAAAAAGTCTTAATTTGCCAAATACAGTTGCGCAGCTGCATTCCTCTCGTCGAGGCGAGCGAATTTGATATAAAGATCGTGCCATTTGGTGAAAGGATGAGAAAGTTGCAAGGGTTTTAACATAATGCCATGACCATATTCTTCAGCTCACCCAATTACTGTTATCTGAATTTTTACAATTAATTGGTTAAATAGAGAAGAAATTTTATCCTTAAATGACACGTCTGGAATCCACTGGAGGCGGTCTCTGCTCCTTCATTTCATCTCGCAAAATTGGTCATTTTCGACTCGCAGAATCTTGCGATAATCTTCATATTTAATAATATATGATGAAATTATAATAAACTGTGTGCTTTCTGTTAATTCGGGCCAAAAAGGCGGAATCTCTCAAATCTAGTTGCGCGGCTGCATTTCTCTCGTCGAGACGAGAAATTTTGATATAAATATCGTGCCATTTGGTGAAAGAAAGCATGAGAAAGTGACAAGGCTTTTAACATAACGCCGTTACCATATGCTCCAGCTCACCCTATTACATTTATCTGCATTTTACAATTAATTGGATAAATAACGAAGAACTTTTATCCATAAATTACACGCCTGGAATCCACCGGAGGCGGTCTCTCCTCCTTCATTTCATCTCGCAAAATTGGTCGTTTTCGACTCGCATAATCATGCGATAATCTTCATATTTAATAATTCATGATGAAATTACAATAAACTGTGCTTTCTGTTAATTCGGGTTAAAAAAAAGGAATCTCCCAAATCCAATCGCGCGGCTGTATTTCTCTCGTCGAGACGAGCAATTTTGATATAAAGATCGTGCCATTTGGTGAAAGAAAGCATTAGAAAGTGACAAGGGTTTTAACGTAACGCCGTTACCTTATGCTCCAGCTCACCCAATTACTGTTATCTGCATTTTAAAATTAATTGGTTAAATAACGAAGAACTTTTAGCCATAAATTACACGCCTAGAATCAACCGGTGGCGGTCTCTCCTCCTTCATTTCATCTCGCAAAATTGGTCATTTTCGACTCGCATAATCAAGCGATAATCTTCATATGTAATAATTCATGATGAAATTACAATAAACTGTGCTTTTTGTTAATTCGGGTTAAAAAGACCTAATTTGCCAAATACAGTTGCGCAGCTGCATTCCTCTCGTCGAGGCGAGCGAATTTGATATAAAGATCGTGCCATTTGGTGAAAGGATGAGAAAGTTGCAAGGGTTTTAACATAACGCCATGACCATATTCTTCAGCTCACCCTATTCCTGTTATCTGAATTTTTACAATTAATTGGTTAAATAGAGAAGAAATTTTATCCTTAAATGACACGTCTGGAATCCACTGGAGGCGGTCTCTGCTCCTTCATTTCATCTCGCAAAATTGGTCATTTTCGACTTGCAGAATCTTGCGATAATCTTCATATTTAATAATACATGATGAAATTACAATAAACTGTGCTTTCTGTTAATTCGGGCCAAAAAGGCAGAATCTCTCAAATCCAGTCGCGCGGCAGCATTTCTCTCGTCGAGACGAGAAATTTTGATATAAAGATCGTGCCATTTGGTGAAAGGAAGCATGAGAAAGTGACAAGGCTTTTAACATAACGCCGTTACCATATGCTCCAGCTCACCCTATTACTTTTATCTGCATTTTACAATTAATTGGTTAAATAACGAAGAACTTTTATTCATAAATTACACGCCTGGAATCCACCGGAGGCGGTCTCTCCTCCTTCATTTCATCTCGCAAAATTGGTCGTTTTTGACTCGCATAATCATGTGATAATCTTCATATTTAATAATTCATGATGAAATTACAATAAACTGTGCTTTCTATTAATTCGGGTTAAAAAAAAGGAATCTCCCAAATCCAATCGCGCGGCTGCATTTCTCTCGTCGAGACGAGCAATTTTGATATAAAGATCGTGCCATTTGGTGAAAGAAAGCATGAGAAAGTGACAAGGGTTTTAACATAACGCCGTTACCTTATGCTCCAGCTCACCCAATTACTGTTATCTGCATTTTAAAATTAATTGGTTAAATAACGAAGAACTTTTATCCATAAATTACACGCCTGGAATCCACCGGAGGCGGTCTCTCCTCCTTCATTTCATCTCGCAAAATTGGTCGTTTTCGACTCGCATAATCATGCGATAATCTTCATATTTAATAATTCATGATGAAATTACAATAAACTGTGCTTTCTATTAATTCGGGTTAAAAAAAAGGAATCTCCCAAATCCAATCGCGCGACCGCATTTCTCTCGTCGAGACGAGCAATTTTGATATAAAGATCGTGCCATTTGGTGAAAGAAAGCATGAGAAAGTGACAAGGGTTTTAACATAACGCCGTTACCTTATGCTCCAGCTCACCAAATTACTGTTATCTGCATTTTAAAATTAATTGGTTAAATAACGAAGAACTTTTATCCATAAATTACACGCCTGGAATCTACAGGAGGCGGTCTCTCCTCCTTCATTTCATCTCGCAAAATTTGTCATTTTCGACTCGCATAATCAAGCGATAATCTTCATATGTAATAATTCATGATGAAATTACAATAAACTGTGCTTTTTGTTAATTCGGGTTAAAAAGTTTTAATTTGCCAAATACAGTTGCGCAGCTGCATTCCTCTCGTCGAGGCGAGCGAATTTGATATAAAGATCGTGCCATTTGGTGAAAGGATGAGAAAGTTGCAAGGGTTTTAACATAATGCCATGACCATATTCTTCAGCTCACCCAATTACTGTTATCTGAATTTTTACAATTAATTGGTTAAATAGAGAAGAAATTTTATCCTTAAATGACACGTCTGGAATCCACCGGAGGCGGTCTCTGCTCCTTCATTTCATCTCGCAAAATTGGTCATTTTCGACTCGCAGAATCTTGCGATAATCTTCATATTTAATAATACATGATGAAATTATAATAAACTGTGCTTTCTGTTAATTCGGGCCAAAAAGGCGGAATCTCTCAAATCTAGTTGCGCGGCTGCATTTCTCTCGTCGAGACGAGAAATTTTGATATAAAGATCGTGCCATTTGGTGAAAGAAAGCATGAGAAAGTGACAAGGCTTTTAACATAACGCCGTTACCATATGCTCCAGCTCACCCTATTACATTTATCTGCATTTTACAATTAATTGGATAAATAACGAAGAACTTTTATCCATAAATTACACGCCTGGAATCCACCGGAGGCGGTCTCTCCTCCTTCATTTCATCTCGCAAAATTGGTCGTTTTCGACTCGCATAATCATGCGATAATCTTCATATTTAATAATTCATGATGAAATTACAATAAACTGTGCTTTCTGTTAATTCGGGTTAAAAAAAAGGAATCTCCCAAATCCAATCGCGCGGCTGTATTTCTCTCGTCGAGACGAGCAATTTTGATATAAAGATCGTGCCATTTGGTGAAAGAAAGCATTAGAAAGTGACAAGGGTTTTAACGTAACGCCGTTACCTTATGCTCCAGCTCACCCAATTACTGTTATCTGCATTTTAAAATTAATTGGTTAAATAACGAAGAACTTTTAGCCATAAATTACACGCCTAGAATCAACCGGTGGCGGTCTCTCCTCCTTCATTTCATCTCGCAAAATTGGTCATTTTCGACTCGCATAATCAAGCGATAATCTTCATATGTAATAATTCATGATGAAATTACAATAAACTGTGCTTTTTGTTAATTCGGGTTAAAAAGACCTAATTTGCCAAATACAGTTGCGCAGCTGCATTCCTCTCGTCGAGGCGAGCGAATTTGATATAATGATCGTGCCATTTGGTGAAAGGATGAGAAAGTTGCAAGGGTTTTAACATAACGCCATGACCATATTCTTCAGCTCACCCTATTCATGTTATCTGAATTTTTACAATTAATTGGTTAAATAGAGAAGAAATTGTATCCTTAAATGACACGTCTGGAATCCACTGGAGGCGGTCTCTGCTCCTTCATTTCATCTCGCAAAATTGGTCATTTTCGACTTGCAGAATCTTGCGATAATCTTCATATTTAATAATACATGATGAAATTACAATAAACTGTGCTTTCTGTTAATTCGGGCCAAAAAGGCAGAATCTCTCAAATCCAGTCGCGCGGCAGCATTTCTCTCGTCGAGACGAGAAATTTTGATATAAAGATCGTGCCATTTGGTGAAAGGAAGCATGAGAAAGTGACAAGGCTTTTAACATAACGCCGTTACCATATGCTCCAGCTCACCCTATTACTTTTATCTGCATTTTACAATTAATTGGTTAAATAACGAAGAACTTTTATTCATAAATTACACGCCTGGAATCCACCGGAGGCGGTCTCTCCTCCTTCATTTCATCTCGCAAAATTGGTCGTTTTCGACTCGCATAATCATGCGATAATCTTCATATTTAATAATTCATGACGAAATTACAATAAACTGTGCTTTCTATTAATTCGGGTTAAAAAAAAGGAATCTCCCAAATCCAATCGCGCGGCTGCATTTCTCTCGTCGAGACGAGCAATTTTGATATAAAGATCGTGCCATTTGGTGAAAGAAAGCATGAGAAAGTGACAAGGGTTTTAACATAACGCCGTTACCTTATGCTCCAGCTCACCCAATTACTGTTATCTGCATTTTAAAATTAATTGGTTAAATAACGAAGAACTTTTATCCATAAATTACACGCCTGGAATCCACCGGAGGCAGTCTCTCCTCCTTCATTTCATCTCGCAAAATTGGTCATTTTCGACTCGCATAATCAAGCGATAATCTTCATATGTAATAATTCATGATGAAATTACAATAAACTGTGCTTTTTGTTAATTCGGGTTAAAAAGACCTAATTTGCCAAATACAGTTGCGCAGCTGCATTCCTCTCGTCGAGGCGAGCGAATTTGATATAAAGATCGTGCCATTTGGTGAAAGGATGAGAAAGTTGCAAGGGTTTTAACAATACGGCATTGCCATAAAAAGACCTAATTTTCGAAGTTTGTAGTCAAAAACGAAACTGGCAACCAGGGGCATGTGCGTCATGACGCATCATATGGTGCGTCATGACGCACCACCTCGTGTAATCTCTATTACACAGGATTTTGTACATAGCGTCATGACGCACCATGTTGTGCGTCACGACGGACCACTTTGGAGACCCAGCGTCACGACGCACCGGATGGTGCGTCACGACGCACCCTTGGCATCCCCGCATGTCCGTGGCGCCCTTGGCGTGCGTCACGACGCACCGGACGGTGCGTCCTGACGGACCCATGGCGTCCCCGCAGTACCGTGGCATCCCGTGCTGTGCGTCACGACGCACCAATTCGTGCGTCATGATGCACCATACGCTGATTGCCTTTTCTGCCCTAATTCCAAATCAGTTTTCCGTCGTTTCTTCAACGACTGATCATGAAACCTTTCCACGATCATCTCTAGATCACTCCAGACATCTAATGTCTGATTCTCTAGTGATTCAACTTGTGATTTTAATCGAAATTCAATTCCAGTCACCGATTTTTATGCAAACGGGTACGAACTTTGATAACCCGTGCGTATATCCAATATACGACTATGATTCGACCCTCGAATCTCAGCGTTTGCTCTGATACCACTGATGGGAATTCATCCGACCCCGGGCCCGCGCAGCGGATATGTAGGCCGGGTCCGGTTCCCAAAACCCGAGATCCAGTCGCGCCAAAAAGGCGGTATCTTCAATTAAAAAATGATGAAATTACAATAAAAGGCGGAATCTTTTTAGTGTACCGAGAGACTCAGTAATTTTAATTAATGATATAGGGTTGCAATAGATATCAGGTGAATTTTCAATTTGAATTTCTTTTGTCAAAATTTTGTGATTAATTTCTGTTGTATTTGTTGATTAATTCACTATTAATTGATTGTTATCTATTTCTTTATTTAGGACCTGTTTCCCCTTTTGGATATATGTAATATTTGGCTTAGAAAAAGGTATGATTTTTTCAAAAAAAATTGGTTCATAATAGCAAAAAATTTCAACATGACCTAATTTATGACATTTGTAACATCTTATTGGTTCCCTACATTGAAATCTTGTGTGTGTAGTTGATAAACACCTAAAACAAGTTTTTTTCTGAAAATTTGAATTTTTTTGATAACCATCTGAGACAAGTTTTTGATTATACTGAGGTTTTTTATATTTGCTAACTAATGTCCATTGATTATTTTGATTTGTATTTTGATTTAGGGCTTGGGCATAAGTAGGTTTGGAATTCATGGTGTAAAGAAATTTAGAAGATTTAGAAAACTTAGCCGTTTGGAGTCTTCATGAAGATGGAGTTGGCTTCAAGCTTTTAAATCTTTGATTATTTCCCTCTTATTTCCCTTGTAGCACCTTGTTTCAATTCTTTGCCTTCAATTTGTAATATTTTTTGTGTTGATTCTTGCACTCTTCTTTGCTATCTTTGATTCTTCTTGTTTAAGTCTTGTTTGATCTTGAGAATGTTTGTTTGGGAGAGATCTTCTTGGAGTTCTTGAGAGATACCAGTGGAGTTTACCGGAATAAGATCAATTGTCAAGAGAGAGAAGTGAAACCGGTGTAGTTCACCGGAGAAAATTCCCTTAGAAATTGCCCCTCAAAATCGCCTCAAAATTTCCTTAGAAATCGCCCCTCAAAATCCAAAAGATATCGCCCATTTTAGTCTCATTTATTTGGCACTTTTCATTTTCACAAAATTATCGTTTACTCCATAAAAGTTTAACATTTTTCTCTGACCTCAGAGATCGCAGATATCTTGAAAATGTTAAAAAGTCATTGGAATGGAATTGGAATTCTTACTGTATACATTGAATTTGTAAATTTATTTAAAATACGTTCTATCTTTTTTTTTATGTAAGTTTGGAGAGGACTTTTTCATTCTCCATCCAAAACCATTTTTTTTCATTCCTCATCCAAAACCATTTTTTATGTAAAGAAAAACATTATTTACAATATACAGGCCTATTAATTTTTTAAGCCCACAATACCATTTCTTATTTCCTGCGGCCCATCTCATCTTTCTTCATACATACACATCCAAAATATCCCTTTCATCTCTCCAGTTCTATGTGGCCGCCTTCCTCTTTTAGCTCTCGAAGCTTATTCTTTCCTTGTGGATCTAGGGTTTCCTGCTTTGCCGAGCTCTCTCTCTCTCAAACTTTCGATCCTCCTTCACTCGGAATAGTCTCCATTCGGCATCTATCTCTTCAACTAACTGCTGCCGTTCCTTTCTTTCTTCAGTGAAGACGCGGCGGCACCGCTATCTCCACAACGCGAAATACGTTATATCATATAATGAATTAACAAAACAACAAAAACCACAAAAACCCTAGAGGCGGAAGCGGCGCCCTCCTTCTCTTTCTCCCTTCTTTTGTGCGACCCAAGGAAACAACAAAAACACACCAACGAATCACGATGAAAACCTAGGACGGAAATGCGGGATTCGGCTGGTGTGGAGTTTGGACTGGACCTGAGGGATTTAGGTCTTCCTGGAAACAAGCGGTACGTTTTTATTTCTCGAGATGCATCTTCTTTCTCAGTGCTGATTTCTTGAATGAGCTATCGTTTGTTCGATTTTTCTGGTCGGATGAATTCAGTTCATATTTTTATTGATATATTGAAACCTTACAGAGAATTGTGTCAAAATTGACTTCAGAGCTCAATTATTGATCAATTTTCAACCTTTTTTGTCAGACTGATTGGGTTGGGTAGGAGGATTTTATACATTAACGCTATATTTCAGCGAGGATTATACAAGCAAACCTCAAAAATGCAAGTTTCCTCAACGAAGAATGTGTAAGTTCAATGAATAAATTTTTTACTTTTAGTTTTTCTAGATTAATTGATATATATTTCTTCATTTCGAAGGCGTGGAGACCTGCGATAACAGCAAAACAGATATAATTAGTCGGAATACAGGATTTACTCGAACGGTCAAATTCGGCAGATCAGGCCCAAACCGATGGTTATCAGTTCTTCATATAAATTGAAAACGAGAACAAATCATAAACAAATCTTTTTTGAATGTAGACTCACATGGGCCAATTGAAAACGAGAACAAAGAGAAACTTCAGAAAGAAGTCTCAACCAGCCAAGAGCTCGAGAAGGTACTGTATATCTTTATATTTGTTTCTCTGAAAATAATTTACATAATTGCATTTTATCTTTTCCATAATACCCTTATTTGATCCAATGATAACGATGAAATGTGTAGAAAAAATATGTAAAATTTTTGGTCAGAGAACTAAATCATTAATCATGATTATATATTTTATTATAGAAAACTTTTACAACTAATTTTTTTAAAGAAATAAATTCCTTGAAAAAACCCCAAATTTGAAATTTCGATGATGATTTTATTTTCATCAGAAATTTTATCATATTATTCTATTAACTAAACATAAAATATAATATTTTCATCAGTCCTTCTTTCTGCTAAACAAATATTTATTGAGAGAATCAAGTTCAATTTTCTGCTAAAAAATAAATAATTACTCTTAAAGATGATATAAATTTGAATATTTTTTAATCAAGTTCAATTTTTCAATACAAAACCCATCAAATATTCAAATTTAAGAGTAATTATTATGTTTAATTACGAGACCCTTGACTTTCAAAAATACTGAAGTTCTCTTCTCTCGTCTGATTTAATAATTCTTGTAGATCTTTTGGTATTTGTTGTTTTTAGGGCTTTTAAGAGGTAAAAGTAAGTTCTTGATTATTTTTAACATAATATTATCAAATTTGAATTTACAGTCCTGTGAGATTGCGTCCTCGATTGCAGCTGCGATATGCTATGAAGATGTATATTTTTGTGATGTTATTCGAAGAGGAACTCGGCAAAATCGATTCAATTTCAGAGTTAATTTGATAGAAACTCAGTAAGTTCTTGATTATTTTCATTATTATAAAATTAATATAAGTTGGTACAATGTTTGAATTCAAATTTGAATTTATAGTCATGTGTAGATGTTGTTCAGAGAACAAGTCTGCGGCAACAACATGTGCGTTTTCGACTATCAGAGCGCATCTCAAGATGTTATAGTCATTAATTTATTTCTCTCTTTGTTGAGTGATTTTTGTTTAGTGTGCGTCTCTGGGTGTAATTTGGTATGTATGATGGGTCGGTGGGTCATTGTGGGTCTGTGTGTGTGTCTGGGTGTAATTTGGTAGGTATTAATGTGGTACGAGGCCAACAATACCCGGCCCACGCGCTAACCTAGCCCACACTACAACGAGGCCACGGGGCCCAAGCAAAAATGATACCCACCCGGCCGACCCGCAAAATAGGCCTACCCACAGATCCGGTCCACCAGCAAATCCTGCCCACTGTAAATCCGGCACACCTGCAAATCCGGCCCACCCGCAAATCTCTCGCCCGTAAGCGCGGTAATCATTCACACGCGTTAAGGTCGCTTACGGCGCACGCGGTAACCGGCCCGTAAGGCCCACTCGGTTACCCGGCCCAGTCGGTAACCTCGAGCATGTGGCCCACTCGATAACCCGGTCCACGCGGTAGCCTGGCCCATGTGGCTGGCCCATTTGGCCCACTCGGTAATCCGGCCCATGCGTCCCCTGTTTCGGATAATAAAAAACGTGTTTTTTGTACAAAATATAATCTTTATAAAAAATTAAATTTTACTAATTTTACATGTGATTTGCATGGGATAATAATACTATTGATTGCACCAGGATGTAGCTCAATAATTCTCACAAAAATTAAATATATATTAGCCAAAAATCAAAATTAGCGTATTAAATAATATTAGGGTTTGGTACAATGCAACGATACCGAGTGGGCCGGGTTACCGAGTGGGCCACATGGGCCGGGTTCAGCATGGGCCGAATGGGCCGGGTTACCGAGTGGGCAACATGGGCCGGGTTCAGCATGGGCCAAATGGGCCAGATTTCAGTTTGGGCCGCAAGGACCAGTGTAACGCGTTGGCAGGGTTAACGCTCGGGCTCTAAGCCGCGTTTAGGGTTTAGGGTTAACGCTGGGGCCGTAAGCCGAGTGGGCCGGCTTACCAGCGGGACACACAGGCCTGGTTAACTGACGGGCCAAGCTGCGGGGGCCGTGTCTGCCATGGGCCGTGTTTGCGATGGGCCGTGTTTGCGGTTGGCCCGTGTTTGCGTATCATTGCCGCATGGACCACGTTGTAGCGGGGGCCAGGTTAGCACGTGTGCAGGTTATTGTCAGCCGCATACCGCATTAATACCTACCAAATTACACCCACACACACACACACACACACAGACCCACAACGACCCACCGACCCATCATGCATACATACCAAATTACACCCAGAGACGCACACTTAACACAAATCACACAACAAAGAGAAACAAATTAATGACTAACATCTTGAGATGCGCTCTGATAGTCGAAAACGCACATGTTGCCGCAGACTTGTTCTCTGAACATCATCTTCACATGACTATAAATTCAAATTTGAATTCAAACATTGTACAAACTTATATTAATTTTATAATAATTAAAATAATCAAGAACTTACTTTCTATCAAATTAACTCTGAAATTGAATCGATTTTGCCGAGTTCCTCTTCGAATAACATCACGAAAATATACATCTTCATACCATCTCGCAGCTGCAATCGAGGACGCAATCTCACAGGACTGTAAATTTAAATTTGATAATACTATGTTAAAAATAATCAAGAACTTACTTTTACCTCTTAAAAGCCCTAAAAACAACAAGTACTAAAAGATCTACAAGAATTATTAAATCAGACAAGAGAAGAGAACTTCAGTATTTTGGAAAGTCAAAGGTCTCGTAATTAAACATAATAGTTACTCTTAAATTTGAATATTTGATGGTTTTTGTATTGAAAATTTGAACTGACTGAAAAATATTCAAATTTATATCATCTTTAAGAGTAATTATTTATTTTTTAGCAGAAAAATTGAACTTGATTCTCTCAATAAATATTTGTTTAGCAGAAAAATGAAGGACTGATGAAAATATTATATTTTATGTTTAGTTAATAGAATAATATGATAAAATATCTGATGAAAATAAAATCATCATCGAAATTTCAAATTTGGGGTTTTTTCAAGGAATTTATTTCTTTAAAAAAATTAGTTGTAAAAGTTTTCTATAATAAAATATATAATCATGATTAATGAGTTAGTTCTCTGACCAAAAATTTTACATATTTTTTCTACACATTTCATCGTTATCATTGGATCAAATAAGGGTATTATGGAAAAGATAAAATGCAATTATGTAAATTATTTTCAGAGAAACAAATATAAAGATATACAGTACCTTCTCGAGCTCTTGGCTGGTTGAGACTTCTTTCTGAAGTTTCTCTTTGTTCTCGTTTTCAATTGGCCCATGTGAGTCTACATTCAAAAAAGATTTGTTTATGATTTGTTCTCGTTTTCAATTTATATGAAGAACTGATAACCATCGGTTTGGGCCTGATCTGCCGAATTTGACCGTTCGAGTAAATCCTGTATTCCGACTAATTATATCTGTTTTGCTGTTATCGCAGGTCTCCACGCCTTCGAAATGAAGAAATATATATCAATTAATCTAGAAAAACTAAAAGTAAAAAATTTATTCATTGAACTTACACATTCTTCGTTGAGGAAACTTGCATTTTTGAGGTTTGCTTGTATAATCCTCTCTGAAATATAGCGTTAATGTATAAAATCCTCCTACCCAACCCAATCAGTCTGACAAAAAAGGTTGAAAATTGATCAATAATTGAGCTTTGAAGTCAATTTTGACACAATTCTCTGTAAGGTTTCAATATATCAATAAAAATATGAACTGAATTCATCCGACCAGAAAAATCGAACAAACGATAGCTCATTCAAGAAATCAGCACTGAGAAAGAAGATGCATCTCGAGAAATAAAAACGTACCGCTTGTTTCCAGGAAGACCTAAATCCCTCAGGTCCAGTCCAAACTCCACACCAGCCGAATCCCGCATTTCCGTCCCTAGGGTTTTATCGCGATTCGTCGGTGTGTTTTTGTTGTTTCCTTGGGTCGCACAAAAGAAGGTAGAAAAAGAAGGAGGGCGCCGCTTCCGCCTCTAGGGTTTTTGTGGTTTTTGTTAATTCATTATATGATATAACGTATTTCGTGTTGTGGAGAGAGCGGTGCCGCCGCGTCTTCACTGAAGAAAGAAAGGAAGGGCAGCAGTTAGTTGAAGAGATAGATGCCGAATGGAGACTATTCCGAGCGAAGGAGGATCGAAAGTCAGAGAGAGAGAGCTCGGCAAAGAAGGAAACCCTAGATCCCTGAGGAAAGAAGAACTTCGAGAGCTAAAAGAGGAAGGCGGCCACATTGAACTGGAGAGAGAAATGAATACATTGGATGTGTATGTACGAAGAAAGATGAGATGGGCCACAGGAAAAAAGAAATGGTATTGTGGGCTTAAAAAATTAATAGGCCCGTATATTGTAAATAACGTTTTTCTTAATATGAAAAATGGTTTTGGATGGGAAATGAAAAAAAATGATTTTGGATGGGGAATGAAAAAGTCCTCTCCAAACTTACATAAAAAAAAAGATACAACGTATTTTAAGTAAATTTACAAATTCAATGTATACAGTAAGAATTTCAATTCCATTCCAATGACTTTTTAACATTTCCAAGATATCTGCGATCTCTAAGTCAGAGAAAAATATTAAACTTTTATGGAGTAATCGATAATTTTGACGGTAAAAACAAGTAAATGACTCGTTACATACAAGATCCCACGAATGTGAAAAGATTACATGTAATATGAGACGAAAGTTGAAAGGTATAATTCGGAAGTTTTATGATAAATCAATTTTCTTATCATGGAATCAATGTAATTATTTTTTGTGTATCACACGTACTCTTTTATAATACGGTTTATTCGGTTCAAACCGTCATGAAAAAATGCAAATCGAAGCGAAATCGATAAACCGAAATATATAAATTTTTGAACCCAACTGATCGAGTTAATGCGAACAACCGAACCGAATAAATCGAAATTGACTAGTTTTGTTTGGTTTCCAAATAAACCGCATCATTTAGCCATCCCTACATATGTCAAAGAAACACTCCTTATTTTCTAATTAACCAATTTAATAACTTATGAATTAACACGGGTGAATTATTATGGTGATAATTAACATCTATATGGATTAACAATGATAATTAATATCTACAAATTATTAAATCAATATTTTTTGTTAATTGAAATGTTAATTAAGGTTAATTAGAAAAGAGAGCTTTTCGTTGAAATCTGGTGGCAAAATATAATTTTCCTTACCAAAATAGTCCTTAATATTTCGTACTTAATTTGAAAGCTTTTATCATAGACACATTTTGCAAAAAATAAAAATAAAAAAATAATCATTTTTGAAATACAAACATTTAGCAAAATTAGAAATTTTATCTCTCCATTCAACTTATAATATGGTTATAATGTGGTGGCACAATATAATGCCCAAATGGAGAAATTTAACACCATTTCCAATGTTAAGTTTAACCTTTCGAGGAAAGATGGGCTTTTAAATATTTTAAATGTGATGTTCTCTAAAATTTTCAAAAAAGTTTACAATTCTTTTGAGAATTCTAAAAAAATACCTCATATATACTTCAAACTATGAACATATGTCAAAATAAAAGAAAGGATCAAACCCTGCAAAGAGGAGCAATCTAAGACTTCGGGAAAAATCAAAATAATTAATGGACAAAATTGCTTAAAATTGAACTAAGTTGAAGTACCAATCAAATTGAACTGGAATCGATCAAGTAATTAACACAAATCCTTCTTAATTCAATTCAAAACTCAGAAATAACTCACCCAAATGAACGGACGAAGCCAGAAGGGACTCAACCCGTGATGGTGTCATCTAGGATTTGATCGCTCTTTTCACCTTTCTCTTGTCGTCACAACACGCGATGAACTGGAGCGTGAATGATCAGAAGAGTAAGAGACGCAGCACACCGGCTTCTACTTGAACTTAGGGTTTGACAGTAGGAAAATTTAGGGTTTCTACTCTTTAGCCTCAAATCGACAGAAAAGCGACGCGCGAGAGAAAGTAACGAAGACTTTTTCGCCGGACGAAAGGACTGATTTTCGTCGATGTCGTCTGAGGTCGCGTAAGAAGACGCGCGAGAGAGAGAAAACGGGATGAGTAAGGAGAGAGAAAGAGAGGAGCGTGTATTTTATTCTTAAAATATGATATATACCCGGTCCAAACCACAAAAAATTCTTCCAAAAAAAAAAAAAAAAAAAAACTTAAGCTTGTAACGTAGCCGAATAGGGCGGAAGGAAATTGTTTTGCATTATATCTATTATAAATATTGTCTCACAAGCATGACCTTGATCAAATGTTCATTCACATTTTTCATTTTTTTACAAGTACAAGTAATCATTGCAATCATTATCATCTTTGGTCTTGTATATACATAAATCATATTTATATAATCAATTTCATTCGTCATCATTTTTCGATCCTTTTCTAATTTATGAAGTTTTCATTTTTTTTTTGCTATAAAATATGTGTCTCACTGACATGTCACTATTAATTGATTATTGATTATACTGTTTATTTTCAATTTCAATGTTTTTGTTTATATTTTTCATTTCATATGCACAATGAGGTAGTGTTGGATTAATGAATATAGAAATAAGCTTTATCATATGTCCGTGAGAGCTAAATTAGTGGGGATTGATTAATTAATTCCCAAAATTATGATTTGATGATGTTTAATGATAGAAGTTTTAGGCTTGAAATCCAAAAACGATTCAGTTTTCTACCATTGAGCATTAGTATTTCGTAATTATATTTCATTTTTAGACAATTTTGTACAAATTAACGAATGATAATAACATTTGTATGATTTTTTTGAGAAAATATCTATTAAATCTGAATAAATTAATGTTTCTTGAGATCTGAAATAATTCAATGACAAATTTAAAAAGTCGCAGCGAAGTGTGGGTAATTTTTCTAGCGAAATAAATTACACGAATTCAAAAATCTCAGTTACCAAAAAAAAAAAATTAGAAGATAATCAAAATTATTGCACAATACTTAAGAAATTATTTACAATTGAGATATTTGTTCACGTTTGATTTTGTATTTGAAATAATTCAATAACAAATATAAAAATGCACAGCGAAGCGCAAATAATTTTTTATTTGTATTCACGTTTGATTTTGTAACTTATTGTAAAACAATAAATAATTAAATAAACATGATGTAACATGAAGTCATTAATCTTATAAGACTTCAATGTGACTTCCAAAAAATGCTCAAAATATATTATAAAATAATAAATATATAAATGTCGACAAATAAATTAGGATAATTATATCATCCTCCTCAAATTATTCTCAACATCCTCAAAATTATTAATTAACATTGTAATTAACAAAAAGACACTCAATTGACAATTAATTGATATTGTTGATTAATAATTATTAATTAACATGGTAATTAACCGTTAGTGGAGTGTCATTTTGTTAATTACGATGTTAATTAATAACTAATTTGTAACATATATGGTGTTCGGGAAATTTGAGGGACACCATACATAGCCTCAATAAATTATTTATGACCAATGGTTAATCAACGTCATTTTGAGTATTTTTAAAATGAGATTTTTTTTTTTCACTTTACTTGAGTACACTCCAATCCAAACAAACGCCAATTCATTTTGAAGTGTACTACAAATGCATTATCCCGTAGTGTGGCCCGTTCTTTTTCTGTCGTTTACTCTTTGAAGTGCGTTAAGCCGGCATGCGTACCAAATCCTTTTTAAAATATACATTTCTCATGCGTGTATCTTTTATCATACTGTAAATAAAATATATTCATCAAAATGAAAACATTTAAAATATTTTAAAATATACAAACCTACCCACAAAATCTTCTCTTTGATTGTATCAATTTTATCATATTCACAGTATGTTTTTCAGTCAAATATATACCATGTACTACTTAATTGTGATGGTCCATTATACACGGCAAAACACGTATCCAATCCAAGAGGTGACTAGAATTGCAAACTATTTAAGAAAGAAAGAAAGAAACGGTGCAATTAAACCAACTCAATGAACACAAGAGTTTATTTAATTTCCGCACACACATAAAATTCTGATCAAGACAATTACTGATAGTATACATATATACATAATTACCAATTCTGCATTTCGATTCTTGAGCTCCAGTTTGCCGATAACATGACGTGTCATCTTAATCTCTTCGGTGTGTTTTCCATCTCCTACAAATCAAATTAAGGAATAATTAGTCAAAATGTCCAAAAATAAAATTGTTCTTAAATTAAGAATATCAATGTATAATATTTAATTAATATTTTGGATTAAAAATATGATTGGGCCTGAATTTAAAAATATTGTTTTGAACCCGCACATACATTTGGGTTAAAAATCGGTCCAAAATATATTTTAATCAACAAATCGGTACCGTTTTATTGGAACATTTGTGTCAATACATCATTTTTAACATATCATGTGAATTTTAATACAAAAATTAAAACAAACCTTTATTTTTACCAATTTTCAAGCTTCAACATAAAACCACATAAACGTATGTTTTTATCCATTATATTTCCTGATGTGCACTGATCTGATCTATTTATCGATTATTTGTTACATAATGTCATTGATTCAAAATCTTTAAGCCAATGTGAGAGGGCATTAACATCTCCCTTCCACGATTTAATTACTGCTGAAGAAATTATTTACAATTGAGATATTTATTCTAGCCCAAAAGGCTTTCAGAAAGAAAAAACAATCCCACAATTTGGGGCTCGTATTAAACATTGGGCCAATACTAATAAAACTCGTGCCTACCATTCGCAGGTGTGAATTTTGGTTTACATCATATTTAGCCTATGTGAGTTGTGAGTGTGACCAGTGTCAATATTTGCGCTAGAAGTTCATATTCTCACTTGTTTATTTCATATTTTTATGTTTCAAAATGATAAAACAATATTTGTGGTATACACAATAAAACATTTGATTAATATTAGTCTTAGTTAGTATGATATAGAAAAATATTTTGAGTGCCTTATACTTTGTGTAAATAACACACTCTCGAAAATCAAGAAGAAAATGAAAAATAATAATTCTTGTTATGATTTTGACATTTAGTCTCTATATAATAATTAACATAAGTAATTACTATGCTAATTATTATATGGTACATAGTTAATTAATATATATCATATAATTGACATATAAATTAATTGGTGATTATATGATACATCATTTTTTGTAATTAATTGGGTGATACATTCTTTTTAAATCACCATTCACGTAATCAACAAAGATCAATTTATTGTAAGAAATATCCGAAATATTTTTTTTTAAAAAGATGTACCACAAATCATATGTTAATTAATTATGATAATCAATATCCAGAGGATGCTCCCGGGAAATATAACTTCTTCTATATATGGTTTCTCACTAATCAATAACAATGGCCCGCGCAACAATTATGCGGGACTTCATATCATTTTTTACATGTTTTGTATAATTTGTTTAAATAAAATTTGCGATGGTACGTTTAAACTCAATTATATAATCATGATATGTTTGTAAATATATTGCTGACAATAAATGCATTATAATATTAAATGTTCATGAAATTTGTCTGTCATGGATATAAATATTATAATTAGTAAGAGTCCATGGAATTGGTCCACCAGTATAAATTGACACCAAATAAATAAAATATAACATGTTATTATTCACAAAAAAAAAATTAAGTTTCAAAACAAATAAAATAAAACAGTGAATAATACACATAAAAATATTATAAAAAAATGTCATCCATTAGCATAAAAATATTAAAAAAAATTAGAAAAAAAAACAATTGTAAAATATATCATAAGAAATTAACAATTGAGACATAATTTTATACGGAGATTATATATAGAGTCCCAATAACACAAAAATAACATCCTTGATGAGGCGACAAGAGAGATTGAGTGGATTAATATTATTGATTGTCTCATTTAACGATTTAATTGATCGTTTAATTGAATTGACATGTTAATTAACATTTATTAATATTAACATATTATAAATTATTGACGTGTTAATTAAATGTGTCAATTAACATTTAATTGGATCAATTAGAAATAATAAACAATTTATTTTGTCACCTCATCAAGGATATTGTGATGAGTTTGGGATCAACTATATTTTCTACTGTACATTAGTATAATTCTGATTGCAATAGAAACAAAAAAAAGCTGACACGTGTCAATATGTTGTCACATGTCAATTAACATTTATTAATATTAACATATTATAAATTATCAATGTATTAATTAAACGTGTCAATTAGACATGTTAATCAATTCACTTTGTCACATCATCAAGGATATGATGATGAGTTTGAGGATCAATTATATTTTTCTTTCATAGATGAATATAATTTGGGTTGCAATAAGCACATGATGAGTTGTTCAGAATTATATCTATATAAAGATATGTGTATTACCCATATATAGTACAACACATAAAACTAACATGCATTGTATTTGATTGATCAATAATTAAATCATAATTCCTGACATAACATAACCTAGTTACCAAATATCCCTTCTTTCTCCCTATGATAAAACTCAAAAAGTTCAAGATTTCAAATTTCAAACCACTATTTTGAGCTCAAAATGGATTCGAAATTCATTTTAATCAATCATTTTGAGCCTCATATTTCTCTCTTTCAACCTTTGCAATGCTGGTCGTCCCCTTGCCGAGACGAGAATTCATGTTCCGGTTTTTACGAGCTTATATGATGTAGCCAGTTTCCGAAATTCCATAGAACTCGAAGATGAAGAATAGACAAATTCAACAAGACAATACAAAATTTATTTATGTTCCCACATAAAATCTTAAAAATATCATTTCTCCGCAGTGTAAAATATTATAAAAATCCATTTTAAATAAGATATAAGTGCGTGAATTTTACAGGAATATTTTTTTGCAGGATTGTTTTGAGCACCATTTGAAGATAAGTAATTTTTTGTTATTATTTTTATTATGTTTTCTTAGTGGAATATCTTGAAAAAATAAAAATAATATCAATAGTGATGCAAATATTTTTTTATTATTTAGCAATAACTCAATTTTTTTGGAAATCAATACGTATAATCATTAACGTTTGTTAAAAAAATATTTCAAGAAAATTATCGGTTCCAAAATGAAACGAGAATATCCCTAGTTGAATTATGATTAAACACATACGTTAAAAATAAGATGCTCTCAAGTGTAGATATATTTTTTAACCACAAATGAAAAAAGAAGTTATATGACAGATTGTCACCTTTTTATTTTTAATCATACACAATCTTAGAAAATATAGAAATATCTATAAATTTATTAGTTGTCACTCGTATAAGTATACAAGTATAAAGTTATGAGTTGCAAAATGTGAAAATAGACAACTATATTTACATATATGTAATAAGAAATAATAATGAGAAAAATCATGTAACAGTATTTAAATGATTGATTAAGTAAGGTTTAATTAATAAATGACGCGTGATATACCAAAGTATAGCGAACTGCACTAATCCATAAAAAATTAAGTATTATGTTGTAGAATATTCCATTCCTCTGGAGGGATTGCATTAGCGAGAAGATAACAGGTTTTGGATTTTGTAATTTATTACCTAACAATAACCAAATTTGTTTATAGATAGACCCAAAGAGAAAAATGGAAGAAATATGAAGATCAATGATGGAGTCAAATTGGGGGAAACTTCCATAATAATTGATACACATGCTTTGATTCAATACTCCATTTTCAAATGAGCGAAATTGGGGGTACATAATTAAGACTGAATTTGGAGTCTATCCCATCCCATGGGCCAAGAGAGAAGAACTGGTTACATCCAATATTTCAATTGCTTCCGGTTTGATTGGTCCCATAATTGTTTTTTGAGAAAAATAAAGTAGGTTCTTATGCCCTATTTCTATTGTTTGCATTAAAATAAAATAAAAAGTTTTACAATATTAAACAAGCTATTGAAGGTATTTGCGATTGGTCCCATAATTAAGCAATTGGATTGGTTCCATCCAATTGCTTCCAATTTAATTTGAAGCAAAAATTATTTCCGAAGAAATTGGTTTAGATTAAATCTTATGTAAGCTATTTAAAGCGTTGAAACTTTTAATTGATTGTAATCTGTAATCACAACTAAAAGCTGCAGAATTGTCATGTGGATTTTCAAAAATTGCATATGTGTGTACATATGAATATGAATAAGCAACCGGTTCTGGAGTACAAAAAGTTTCAAATTGGTTTACGATGGATTAAATGATATTGTGAATTGTGAACATATGATTTATGATAGATTCTATGATTTAAGCAAACGTTGCTTCCGACAAAAATAAGTCTTTCATTTTCCGAGTAATTAGAATTGGGATTAACAAACAAAATTGGAAGTTGCACAAACAGAAAAAATATTTTCAGCTAAAATTAGAATTACAACTTAAACTTCCCCAAAGTTCTTTAATTCTATGAATGAGATTTTTCAGCATTAAAAGATTGTTTTGAATCGAAAAACAAAATTTCTTAGTGTTTGTAAAATATGGTAAAAAATTATGTAGTAAAAGATAAGATACAAATGATCTAAAAACATGTTATTTGAAATCCTCAAAATGTTAAAATATTGTTTTGAATCGAAAAATAAAGTTTCTTAGTGTTTGTAAAATTTGGTGAAATTTTTTGTAGTAAAAGATACGATACAAATCATCTAAAAACACGTTTTTTGAACTCCTCAAAACATTAAAAGATTGTTTTGAATCGAAAAACAAAATTTCTTAGTGTTTGTAAAATTTGGTGAAAAGTTATGTAGTAAAATATACGATACAAATGATCTAAAAACACGTTAATTGAACTCCTCGAAGTGTTAAAAGATTGTTTTGAATCGAAAAACAAACTTTCTTAGTGTTTATAAAATCTAATTTTCTTATGAAATTATCATTAAAATCTAGAAATAACGATATAATACGACAAATTTTTCAAAAAAAACCATGTATTTAAAAAAAAATGAAATTATCACATATATCCCTAATAAATATGAAACTTATATACCCGTATGAATATATGAAACTAATGATATAATTTGACAAATATAAAAAGTCTATATTTACAAAAAAACCTAAAATTTGCATGAATACCCCTACAAAAATATGAAATTACCATATATAATCCTATAAAAATATGAAAGAAATGACATCATATGAGAAGCATTAAAAAATATATATATAATTAACATGTATCAAAAAACTGAAATTATATATATATATATATATATATATATATATATATCGGAAATTAATGATATAATATGAGAAGTTGAGATCTATCATAAAAAGCCTCTATATTTTTAAAAAACTGAAACTATTATGTATCCCTCTACAAAAATATTAATTATCATATATATCCCTATACAAATCTCAAATTAATGATATAATATGTGAAATTAAATAAAAACTGTATTTGAAAAAATAAAAAAATTAGCATGCATAACTCTGGAAAAAACATAAATTATCATATTTACCCCTACAAAAAAATATGAATTAATGATATAATATGAAAAATATTTAAAAAATCTGAAATTATCATGTATAACCTTACAAAAATCTGAAATTACCATATATTATAATGATCTTAAATTAATGATATCGCATGAGAAATATTTAAAAAGTCCTTACATTTAAAAAAACTGAAATTGTTATGTATGCCGTTACACAAATCTGAAATTATCATATATGCCGCAATAAATATCTTACATTAATGATATAGCACAGAAAAATATAAAAAAGCCCCTATATTTACTGAACATTTCGCGAAATATTATCATGCTTGATTTTGAGTAAATTTCGCTAAATATTATCATGCTTAATTTTTGAGTATTCAATTTTGTGTGTGTGAATAATTCAACAAACAGTAGATATACTCTCTTAATTAGAAAGTTTCAAAATACAACATCATCTAAAATGCCAAAAGAGTATTTTATAGCAAAAATACATCATACGAATAATGTATCTTGAATAACAACAAGAAGAGACAAATTTTAGATTAGTTTGATGTACTAAAAATAAGAAAATTATAACCTGTACCAATTTTTGATGCAAGAGCATGCATAGTTTGAATTTTTTTCTCGCTCCAATTTTTTTTATCCAACAGTTATGAAAGAGCAATCGTTCCAATTTCGTAGACTTTAATATGCTTTAATTTTGCCTCGGTTGTTTGCACAATTTCGTAGACTATCTGCACATCCTTTAAATAATTACACAACACATATGGTTTGTTTATTTATTCAAAATATTCGTACATTAGGGGAAATGGTACTTCAAAAAATGTTCCATAAATCATCAAATTTACAAAAATATCATATATATCCCTAAGTGCTGAAAATGCACAAAATACCCCTGAAAATGAGAATAATGTCAATTACACCCTAAAATTTTATGATCTATCATTGATCTTAATTTTAAATCTATCATTGATCTTAATTTACGATTTTCCTAAAATTCGTAAAGGATAATTTAATATTTTCCTTTTGCAATTCGAACATAATTCATTTTTTTTTTCTTGTCTGCAAATTTATCGAATGGAAAACAAACTTGATAAGAGGAGTGGTGCAAAAATCACGAATTGAAATTTCGAAATAATGCATACAATGGTATAATATGTGAAATATCATGTATAATACATTTAAACTATAATTGCTAATAGTTTTTTTTGACAATAATACAACTATATGAGATTATAAAAAATTATTTACGAATATAAAATATGAATGTTTAATTCCGAAGTAGAGCGATTATCTACGAATAATGAATATAGAACTTGAAATGTAGTTCCGATAGTTTGGAAGAGTAATATTTGAATTTTTTGGATAATTTGTGAGTATGAATATTGTGCTGTAATACTATCTAACCATTGGCAACATTGTCCCCTCATATCAAAATTGTAGTATCCTGTTCATAGAAAACATTAGTGTAAGATTTATGTCGATGTAGGTATTATATAAAGTTAAGTTGCAGTAAAAATATTGAGACACAGTAATTGTGCATTGTCACTATCATAATGTTGCTTTGTGTAAAATATTGGCGTACACATCATAAAGTCAAAAAATATCCTTGAATTTCATACAAGGGTATCGTGCTCACAATTTCGCACTGTTAATCTCCTTAACAGACACCAATTAATGCCATTTAATGAAGAGCAACATGCTTGTCAGATCAGATGACTCTCTGCAACTTGAAAAGAGGTATGTTACGTATACGTTACGTACCAGACCTATATTTCATTAATTACACCTCATGATACAATCTCAATCTTTCAACTATGACTGTATTTTAAATGAGTAATGATACGGACACAAATATCAATCAAAAATATGATACAAATACATAAGTTTGTATTTGATTTATGATTCATATATACATAATTAATATTACAAACTTAATTATTTGTGGCACATTTGTGGTTGATATTTGTGTATCTATCATTACTCATTTTAAATTCAAAAATTAAGACCAACACACAACCGGTTATATTAAAAAAAGGGAAATTTACAAAAAAAAACCCTATCTTTTTTGAATATTCTAAAAAATTCCCTATCTTTTTGGAAACTCCAAAAAAACCCCTCTACCAAACTTTTTTTTTCAAATCCCCCATATGGAGTTAAATTTAACCATGAATGATGTTAAAAAAAATTATGACCAAAATACCCTTCTATTTTCATATGTATATTTTTGTTAATTTTTCATTAATTTTATTAGTTTTAAAAAAATTCATAATTATTTTTTAACATATAGTGATTTTACAAAAAAAAAAAAATTATTAAATGTTGTGTTTGTATAATTTTAACATTTCATTTATTATTCAATAAAAATTAACATCAGATAATAATAAAATAAACACCTTGAAAATATATTGACAGAAAAATATTTCTTTAAATTTATAGTTTTTTAATTTTCGTTCTTATTTTTTGTATGTTTTTAATAGTTTCATGATATTTTAATTTTTAAATATTTAAAAGGTGTTCTTTCAATATTGTTGTTCATCTTATTATTATTTTATGTTCGTTTTCAGAAAAATATAAAAATCAAATATATATAATGTATGAATATTAAAATTATATAAATATAATATATGATAATTATTTTTTTTTAATTATTATAAGCTAAAAAAAAATTGGAACTTTTTAAAAATTAGGGACAATTTCTTTCATATCCCTCCTAATGTCTCAAATAACAAATTTGTCCCTATAAATTTGTTAATATCAAATTTATCCTTCCCAAGTCTAACTAATATCAAATTTATCCGAATCTAACCCTTCCCGTTAAACTGAACGTGAACTTTGTGTTTTTACCATCCTACCCTTGAACTGAACGTGAACCCTTATTACCTTCTTCTCTCTCTCTCTCTCTATCTCTATCTCTATGTCTAGCTGGGCTCCATGTCGCCGTGCTTCCTCATCTCTTTCTCGAGGAAGTTGCAGTCCTAGTTCTTGACAGAGAGTCGAATCGGCTCACACATGTGTCCCCTCTCGCTCGCTCAGCTCGACGTCCAACTTTCTCGCTTGGCTCATTGGTCTGTTCCTCTCCGCTATCCAAACCATCGATATGCTGCATGCTTTATTTAGGTGAGCAAAGAAACAGTGACAATTTTGTACCACACATGATTGAACGGTAATTGAAGGTATTCGTTCTCTTTGTAAATATTATTGATTGCGTGTCAGGTGAGACTGACAAATATACTGAATCAGGATTAATTATGACTTGATTAGGGTTAATTAAAATTGTATTATGGTCATTTGTGATGAAATATAATTTATTTGGGATGAATTAGGTTTAGTTGCTACATAATCAGGGCCAATTGTGCTGATTTATTGTTAATTGGGCATGATTAGGACCAATTGGACTGCTTCAGGATGAATTGTGTTGAATCAATGTTAATCGAGAGTGGATTGTGGTCATTAGTGATGCTTTGCAACCTGATTTTTGGATCTTACGAAAGAACCCTAATGGAAATCATGTAATTCAAAAGAGTAATTTTTTGTACTGTAGAGGATCACAAAGGTGCATACATTAAATGAAATATCACAACTTTGCAGTGATATTAATAATTATATTAAATAGTAAGATCATTAAATATGTGCTTAAATGATTGAGTTTATGTAGGTGATATTGACGTGCATATTTGCAGGGAGAACTTTACTAAAAGAAGTCAGAAAGTAATATTTGTATGGTTTGCAAATTGAGGTTTTTCAAATTGGTGTTGTGTTGGAGACGCAACTTATGCTTCGAAGGGATACATGGTAGCGAAAAAGAAATGGGAATCACAAATTTGATATTAGATGTGTTAATTTTGTTCATTTTGAACTTCATTGCTTTTTGTTGTTTTAATGTAATGATCATAATTATTTTGGAACAATTTAATGGTAGAGTATTTAGTAATGTAATGGTGATTATGGTGATTATTTTGTGACTATAATTATGATGTAATGATTTATTTTGATGATTGACCATTTGTGGCTATAATTATTCGGTTGAATTGAAGTTTCGTGACATTTGAGATTGCCATATTTTTATATTTTTGGTTTTTCAAATTATGGTTGTGTAAGATAATTTTTTCCCAAGTAATTTGCAAATTTATATATAACGTCAAAAACAAATAAATTACAACTCGTCGTAGAGAATATACATTCATGCAGAAATAACTCGTACCAACACATTCTTAACCTTGCCCAAACCCTAATCCTAACCACACAAACATTTATAAACTCTAAATTAACTATCTAAAATTAAGACTTGTTTCCTACCAATTAGCTCTCGAGACTCCAAATATGTAGATTATGGTGATATTCTTCCACCTTATCTTGATCCCTCTTTTTGTCATCCTATTTGATAAAAAAAATAAGATAATTAATATTTTATATTAATTTCATATTCGTTTAAGTTCAATATTTCATATTAATTTCATACACAAAAAATATTCATTTAACGAGTAAATAAGTATTATACCTTTCAATTACTAGTACTTGCATGACCCGAATGGTACCGGTCAATTACTTGCATGACGGTACCAGTCAGCAGAAGATATACAAATACCCCTATAAAAATGTAAATAAAAAGGTTAAAACAAAACCCTTGATATGTATTTGGGTAATAGAAGATAAATATGCGCAAAAAACCCTTAATTGAGCCTTGAAAACAAAGGTATAGAAGATCGAACTAATTAAAATTTAGCAAATCAAATTCAGTATTGTAATTTCAGCTTGGAAATTTGATTAACCAGCTAATTAACTAATTTCAAGAAAGCTAAATTAACTAATTTCAAGAAAGCTAAATTAACTAGTTCAGTAAATAAATTTTCGTTACTTCGTAAGTGCAGAGAGAGAGCAGCTTCAGCTTCCTCTTCCAATGATACCGATCCCAAGACTGACAGGTCCAGTTCATCCAACTCGATCGAACTCTTTCCTCCAGTAACAAAAGAAGCAGAGGGAGGTATCTCGAGCAATACAAACTTCTTAGAATACCTTAGCCCATGTTGCTCCAACCAGCTGGTCACCCACAGGTAGTCGCCGCAACCAGCCGAGGCCCATATCCAGTCGCTCCAATCGCTCTTTTCCAGAGGTTTTCCTTGTCCGCTAGTTTGCTAAAGCTTAGATTTCTTTGTTCGCCATGGCGCCATGGATTCGGAGGTTATGAGGTAGGGTTGGTTTTGTTAACGGGTTTTGGGTAATTTTGTTGCACGAGGATTTGGGTATGTTTATTAAAAGGGTATTTCAGTCAATAAAATATAAATTTCACAATTTAATTAGTTTTAAAATTTAAAATTCTGTCTACTTTAACATCAATTTAACGGAATGGATAATTTTGATATTATGTAAGTTTGGTATGGATAAATCTGATAGTACTTGTGATTGTTAGGGACAAATACGATATTAACAATTTAAGAGGGATAAATATGTTATTTAAGAAATTAGTAGGGATATAAAAGAAATTTCCCCTAAAAATTAATACAAATAACAAAAATATTTTTTAGTTACTATATATGTAGATGAAGGGTATTTTGGTCATAAAAAAAATTTAACACCATCCATGATTAACTTTAATACCATAGGGAGGTATTTGAAAATAAAAATTTGGTAGAGGAGTGTTTTTTGGAGTTTTCAAAAAGATAGGGGGTTTTTTAGAATATCCAAAAAAGATAGGGGTTTTTTTGAAAATTTCCCTTAAAAAACGGTAGCAAGGTGGCTCAATATGGGCTGAAAGAAATACAAGAGAGGAACAAGTACTTAGGCCTTAGAAAAAGATGGTTAAGGAAAACTTGTTTAAGTCAAAGCATGAGCTATAAATTGAAAACAAAAACACTATGCCTAGGCCCATCCACAAGCTCAAGACAAATTGTTAGAGCTGGCATACTCGAATTGTCAGAACTTGAGCAAAACTCTCCAACAGAGTTGAACAAGGGTCCACGAACTATGTGGCATAACGGGTTCGAACCTGGAATGCAATTTAATGGTCACCAAACCCGGTTTTCAATTTAACTATGTGACAGTTAAGGCGAAAATAATTCAGTGAAAAGTCGAGCTCGAAGGTATTCTGAACAAGATTGGTGTAGCTAAAGTTCAGATCAATATGGTTTCGAACTAACTCGACTCGATTAACTTTGAGTTGATGTCATCCAAATATTTACTCGGTGCATATTTAAAACATATAAGAATTATGAAAGTTGGAAGAAGTCAAAACATTTTCGGATCTAATATAATCTAACTATCATATAACATGCGTAAAACATTACTGAGAACTGGAATCAACTGTATTAATTTCTTTTATTTTTTTCAAAAACATTTTCGGATTTAATAATTCAGTAGCGCCCTTTCAAGCAAAGGTCTACCCGGACCTCTTCATTTTTTTTTTTCAATTTTACAAGTTAGCAAGATATATATTTATTTCGAAGATTAGTCACGAAAAACCTACACAAATCATGTTCAAATATCATTTGATTTACTTGAGATTGAGGGGCGGCTCAACCTTTTGAAAGACCCTCGGCGAAAATAATATCGGGACATTTGTTTTTTCAGTCCAACAAAATGAAAATTTTATATCAATATACTAAATTAATTCCATTAACATATACAATAACATTCAAATAAAATAACCATCAACAACAAAAAAAACACCATCCAAATAACGATGAACACAATTTTTCCAAACAATTTGAGATTTAACTCGCTACAACACAAATTAAATTGTATAATCAATATCTTCTATTTATCAAAATTTACTGTGAACTTGAATATCAAGAGATGGAATTATAATTTAGCAAGAGACCTAATAATTGATATTGATATTGCTATTGCTATGTTGTAGTATAATTAGTACATATACAAGGGCCTTGTATATTTTAGGGCTCTCAATCGTGATCTGGATGGGATATATGATTGGGCCGGTCCTTATTTGACTTATTTAAATGTCAAAAAATAATATTATGATTCATTTCATTACAATTTACATACCATGAATATAAGCCATAAACAATTAATCTTTATTATGTTTTTCATGAACTTGATGAACATGATTCATTGAAATTATATTGCTTACTATGCTATGTATTTTGGTCGTGTGTGCAAGTGCAAGCTTTGCATGTAAGAATGATATCACTTTGATTTCACGAACATTTTAGGAATATTAATTTCGTATTTTTATTTATTTAATTAGGCTTATGGGCCAAAGTAAAATTTCATGTTAGTTACGTAGGGCGGCCGCTCATGAAGGCCTTTGCAACGAGTAAATGATTTCCCATAATATTTAATAATTCTAATATTTCATATTTGGTTTGAATATTCTATTTTTGTATATGCAGGTTTTAGAGAACAATAGTTTGATGAAGTATTTCTTGACGCGGCCAACTACAGAAGGAGTTTCTAGAAGCTCCAAATTACCGAATTACCCCCCAAAAATACACAGATTTTATCATTTAAGAGACTCAAAACCTCTTATTATTGAAATATTATGTTTTTTCTATTTTGACATTCATGAGATAAAGAATAAGATCGTTCCCTATTTTTCATATTTTTACATGATTATATTGTTCATGCTATATTACATCCTTACTTTTCATATACTAAAGTAAAAATAATAAAATCAAACAAAATTATAATAATATTAAGCTTCAAATAAAAAAAATCCTACCAGCTTTATATGTGCAGATGTTAACATGACTAATACAATATTTAACTTTAAATTATTAATATTTTGAAGAAAGAAAGAACAAATCAAAATAAATATGAAAGGACTAAACTAAGCATCTCTTGTAAAATATAAGCAACACCAATTTAAAATTATTAATCATAATAGCAAGATTCATTGATTTCGTTAATAATATAAACAAACATTAATGTGATTATCATTCAAATTTACAAAAATAATTTTATTAGAAAATAAAATTGTATAAATTGTGGGTGTAAATGTTTTAAACTAAATTGTTCATATTCACTGATGTGTACGGAGTTCACAAAATTAAAAATGACATGGTTCAAGACATTTACTTAAAAATTGATGCAAACTAATAACACAAATAATTGCATAGAAAATATAATACACAAATAACTACATAAAAAATATGTATTGAAATATTAAATATAAAAAACATCGAACGAGGACGAACATACATTACAAAATGTATTCATTAATAAAAATGACGATGCAAATTAAATAAAATGTTTGGGTATTAAAAATAAAAAGTTAGGATATTAAATAATTAATTTGTGCATCAGTACAAAAGCGTCATTTTTTTAATATAAACCTTCTCTATTTATTATAAAAAAAACAGTTTGGGCAGTTTTTGATATAATTATGAAAAAAATACTCGTGCTTTTTTCATAATAAGGATATACAATTCAACTTGAGTTTCACTATGACATATAATACTTTCCCGCTATATGCTAAATTTGGCATATAAACTTTTCGCTATGAAAATTAAATATAATGAGCACGAGTTTTATGATGAAATATAATGAGCACGAGTTTTATGATGAAATATAATGAGCACGAGTTTTATGAAAATGAAATATAAGTAGCTAATACACCGTGTAATATGATGAACACCCGTACAACGCAAGGTCTCTTGCTTCAACGTGTTCAATTTATCTCTTGCATGTAATATGATGAGCACCAGTATATACCAGTTCTATGTGTTTTGCTTCAACGCAAGGGTCTTGCGTGTCGATACTCAATTCAGAAGAGCACTAAAGCCTCGTAATAAGGTCTCTCTGATTTTCAGGTTCGTTGTAGATTATTCAAAAGCAAATCTGTTAGAAGAAAAACAAATCAAATATACGCAATCAAAATGTGAAATATAATGAACACCCCTAAAAAATATGAAAAATATCTTTAATACCTCATCTCCTAATTTTACAAAAAATTCAGACATACCCCTTCAAAATGTGAAATACATAAAAAACCTCAAAATTTCACACATGAGCTCCAAAATGTGAAATATCACGAACACCTCTGCAAAATGTGAAATGTATCAATAATGATCCTTACCTAGTTTTTTTCCAAAATGTGGCAATTATTTCCAAGTTATTTCCAAATGTGAAATATCACGAATTTCAATTACTAGAAATGGTCGGGGGAAGCTTTCCAAGCTTGCTTCGCAGAGGGAATGGAAGTGCAAGTGAAGCAAGTGACGATCTTCTTCACTTTCGCCATGTGGACGGAGAGATGCTCCAGGACTTTCACCGGAAGAGAGAAGAGAGTCGCGTTGCTAGCGGCAGAGTTTAGAAACGAGTTGGCGCTCTTTGTGAGCTGCACGAAGAGAATGGTGGAAGATCGGAGGGAGATCGGGGCTGAGTAGTTGCTTAGAGATTTCAGATCTGAAACTTGGGAGGAGCTGATAGTGGGGAAATGAAACGGGGATTTGGAAGAGACGAGCTTTATCCCAGGAGGTGTGTTAGCGGGTTGGAGGCAGAGCAAATCGGGTTAGAGGAGTTGAAACCCGTGATCCAATAATTGTACTGAACTGATAGTGGGTGTAAAAGAGTAGGAGTTTATTGGACTTTAGTATAATTGTATATGTGTTGGATCAGGTAGAAATGAAAAAGTTTATTTTTTTTTTTGAATAGGAAAAAAAGTTTATTGATTCTTGTAAAATCTAATGATCATGTAAACTTTATAAAAATGAAATGAAAATATACAATTTAGAAGTGGGATATTAAAAGCCCCCCCTCTAAACTTTTTAAAAAAAAATTTACTAGAAGATTTTTTTTGTTTTTTTGTTGCAAAAACACCGTTAGGCATAATTACTAGAAGATGGAAACCAACTAGTATGCATATAGTAGGATTGCAAGAATACGAAATTGCTGATGCAAGAACAGTACAAAAACTAATCGAGAAATGAAATGCATTAAGAAGTACTTGTTCAACATGTGCCAATGAAGAGTCGTCGAGGTCGCATTCTATCGTGCAATTCCCCTATATAGCTTCATGAGGAAGAATGAAACCCGAATCATGAAATTCAACCGAGATTTAGATGAGACGGCAGGTGGCTTGCCATCTAGGAGAACCTGCCTGCGCGAGAACCTGGGTTGAGTTGAAATAGAGAAGGGGCAACTCCAACTCGAGAGGGGTCGGTCAAAGGGGGTGAAGATGTTACAAACTAAATCAGAGTTTTAATCACTGATAAAATTATTTTTTGATTGATGAACTCACTAATTACATGGTTACTTATAACCTGAATCTAACGGTCTAATTTATATCAACCCTTAGATCTACTTACCGTAAAAGATAAAGCATGATATTATTGGAAAACTCCAAATTCATTTGCCTATTATTCCATGATCTCTAATAATTAGTTTCATATCATCTAATATTAATTGGCACAATTAGTCGTTGATTACCACTAGATATTTGGATCATTTGTCTGATTAATATTTCATAACTCCTATTCTTTTATACCACAATCTCCAATTAATTCAGGCATTGATTGTATTGATTATATTCCAACCGTTACACTTATATACTCCTCCATATATGCCACCATACAGAGATGAAAAGACTATCAGAAAAGATTGAGTAAAATATCATTCCTTTTCATTAAACTCTCCTTCACATTTTCTATACTCGATTTTTACAACACTTGCCTCATAATTTCTAACCGATCATATTACAAATATAAATGCTAAAGACCAAATATAGTGTCAAATAAACTCAGCCCAAAGACTAAACTGAAAGCTCAAGAAAAATCTGGCATTGGAGCCGATGCTTTATTTGATTTGAGCTCTTCATCTCTCCTGTGTGATACGAAATGGACATCTCCAGCATCGTCTTCTTCAGATGATCTTTGAGAAGAGAGGGGTTTGGAAATTACGGATTTACCATTCAAATGAGGGTCTATCAAGTTTTTTTGTTAAAAAACCCGTGTCACAAGATCTAATTACAACTATTAGATCCATATATATATATATATTAGACAATTTTTAGACAATTGACATTTCCAGGTTTTAGACAATTGAAATTACGGATATATCTTTAAATCTTCACCGTTAAATTGGAAAAGCTAAAATGGACCTCTGATAAAAGTTCCCTTTGAATATATTTTAGACAATGAAATTCAAAGTAAAAAATGGTTGAAAATGGTAGATATTCTTTTTGTGAATTTTCAATTGTTTCTAATGTTTTTAAGTTTGGCTTATTTCAAATATAAACTAAGAATTTATATATATATTTATAATCTTTTTGAGAAAATGGTATGTTTGTGAAGTCTTCATTCTAATATCTGCATTGTATTTTATGTACTTATTAGATGTTTAGTGTGAAGTATTCTATTTTTGGTTTTTGTGTTATGTTACCATTGTTATTTTGAAAATCAAATATTAACAACTGAAAAATTAATATTTAAATATTGTGATTATTTTTTTTTTTAATTTTATATTCGCTCTAATAGAATAAATACAAAATATAAAGATATATCACAATAGTATAATCCTAGTACTTGTAGATCACAATAGTATGTTATTAAAATATAAAGATAGATCATAACTTTTATTTTTCAAAATACAATTACAAGTATACGTTGCACTGTATGCTATTATTAAAATATTTCATAATACATTAAATTATATTTTAAATTATGATACATATACAATAGTCAATAATATAAATTAACAATTTATGGTGCATATTTTAAAATAACCTAGTAAATATCCATTAAACCAAAAATATAATCATTAGTTAATCGAACTTGAGATCAGGATTAGAACTAGTCCTTATCAATTATCAGACGGTTTATTATCTTTTTTTGATAATTGCAAAGAAGGGTTTCGAAATAGGATGAAATAAATTTCATCTAATTAGACATCTCGTATAAATAAAAGAAATAATATTAATTTTTTGTTGTTGTTGAGCATTATAACATTAATTTGGCAATTACCGATTTATATAGTCCACATCATTAAAATAATCTAACGTGTTGTTGTAAAATTGGTGTAAATCAATAATACATAAATTCTTCATAATTTGCAATTATATAGTGACACAGTCCACATCATCAATATTGTATTATTATGGAAAAAGATGGATAGATAAAACCTGAATTTTTTTGGGTGCGTGGGTTGCCTCCCAACAAGCACCCTTTCTTTTACGTCTTTGGGCTAGACACCCAAAGTTAGCCTATCTCGATATTAAATGAAGATATTGTGCTTTTAGCGGCCTTTCGACCACCCTTGAGTACTCTCTTGAAGAGATTGGAGATTGCCTTATGCATTTTTCGATTAACATTAGTCGAAATTGGCATGAAAAGTTCCGTTATATCCTCTTGAATTCTTCCAAACGTTTCTTCTAAGACCCTCCCTTGAGAATTCATCTTGATTGTACCTAGATTGAACACAATTTAAAAAGTTTAGAATTTAAGATAAGAAGTTTGAAAAAATATATAATTTAATAATTTAAACATTAATTTCCCGGCAGCGGCGTCAATTTGTTGCGGGTCGTTTTGCACAACAAAAGATTTTTATGATAAAAGTAGTATTGGATAAATAGGGGTATCGATGCACGGAGAATATATGCACTATTAAATTAATATTTAATTCAAAACTTTATGAAATATTATGAAAATTTTAAATTATCTCCATTATCATGTAACTGAGGTCTGGTACAATTTTGGTGAAATTTGAAATTGTAGATAAAAAGTTATTAACAATTTACAAAACAGTCCCTGGCATATTTGTAAAAATATCCAGTTAAATTTTCTAATCAATATTAGTTCTGAACTGTTTTGAACATTAAATAACTAAGGATCTAGACTTCCAATTGATTTGAATTTGGTCTTGAATTGAATTAAGGTCTTAGTACAATACAGTGGTGAACTTGGTTTGGTGTAAGAAGATCTAGGTATTTTACAATACATGCACCAGTTTGGACAGATCCAAGATTTTCACAGTTTCACAATTAAGTCCTTGAATCAGAATATAAAGTTCGATATTAAAAGTTCAATATCAAATAGAAAATCCAACCAAAATAGATTATTCAAAAAGGGATTGAAAGTAGATTGTTTGGAATTGAATATCAACTAACCGGTTTGATCCAGATAAATCTATAAATCAATTAAAAATGGTCAAGGAATATGTTCTTTAGATTTGAATTCTGTGAAATTAGGTCAAAATTTTTTTTTTTTTTTTTTTTTTTTTTTTTTTTTTTTTTTTTTTTTTTTGACGAAGTTGGCGATTGCCAAGTCCGTGATTTTTATAGATACGAAAGGAGGTACTTACAATACAATAATTTCCTCTTCACAAACAAACCTTTGCCCGACAACAATCTTTTCGTCCTCATCCAACAGGATGCAGTCAATTGGATTAAATACTGCACCTAGGTCCCGCCATTCACACCGAATATTCACTTTCTTTAAGTACGATTAGTTACTACTAATCCTTGTATATCCGTTCTGTAAAAATCATATTCGTTTAATGAAAATTTTGAGGGAATCAACCCCCTCCATCAAAAAAAAAATACAATAATTTCCTAAAGACAAAAGTCCGTGATTTGATAGGTCAAAATTGTTTCCAGAATATTTTTTCCTCAATTTTGGGATATCATTACTCCCAAAATTGATGATGACATGTGATGAGATTAATTTATATTTGAATATTGATGTCAATAAAACTCAGAAACAATTTTTCATTGAATTAAGAAGATTTACAAATGTCTTAAAAATATTCAGAGAAAATAGGCACTTGAAATCTGAAAACTGGAATTTAGGTTTTGAGTGAACTTTGAAAATCAATAACAATTCAACCAAAATTCTAAATTCAAATCTGTAAAAAGGGAATTCAAGAAAAGATCAAGATACACAGGAATTAGTATGAAGTGGTAATTAAAAATTTCTGGGTAATTTTATAATTAATTAAGAAAGTTAGACAGTGATTAACAGAAATTAGGGTTTCATGACAAGAAAAATTCGAAATAAAATAAAATAAAATCCAGAAAAATAGGAAAAAGGTTTATAATCATCAATAAAGAGTTTATACATATAATTTCATACAAAAATCACAACCTAGCCTTACTGTCAGAGAAATAAGGAAAAATATCACCTAATTTTCAGAAGATTGATGAACTCAGAGGCTTTGGAAGGCTTAATTAGGTAGATCCAGTTGAAGAAAGGTTGGAGGAGGTCTGAGGTAGCTCAATTGGCCTTGTCGTCACATCAATTTGCTGAAAATGACTGAATTGCCCCTGATTTTGTACCAGAACTGGCTTGAAGATAAACCAGTGGGTTTCAGTCACTTCTCAAGGTTTCTTCACCCTTCTAGACTATACACTAAGCCAGAAAACCCATAAAAATCTCTCTTTTCACCGGTGATGACTGATTTCTCTCTGAAATGGTGAGTTGAGGAGGAAAATAGGGTTGCTGTCTCTCCCAAATCAAACCAAGTGTGGAAGATTTGTTCTTTAGGCTTAAGGAAGGTTTTCGAAGCTTTATAATGGATTCAAACTCTCTCGAATGGCATCTGCCCGACTGTCAACTCAAACCCGAGGATTTATAGCAGAAATTCATGCTTCCTGGACCAAATTAACCCAAACAAACTCCACGATCATACTCCTCATGTTCCGACGATCGTTTCGAGTACCAGATAATGGAATTTGGTGCATCGGAGAGGAAGTTCCGTCCTCTCCAGTGATTTCGTCGAGAAATTGGCACTGATTCGATTCAGTTCAATTTAACAAATCATCTGATCAATGGAGACGTCCATTTCTCATATAATGAAGGGCATGAAGTGACAGTTAGATCTGTTAGTGAGTGGTGTTGAAAGGTGTGAGTTCATCTGTGAATTTTCTTGTGTAGCTATTCGTGAAAAGATCCATTTAAAGAGGGATTATTGGGCTTTACCGTGGGATGCACTATTAGTAGCGTTTAATACAAACGCTGCCATAAGTTATAAGTTTTAGCGGAGTTTAATACAAACGCTGCCAATAGTACGGTTTTAGTAATATTTGTAAAATATGCTGCCAAAGGTTATACAGTTTTAGTGACTCGCTACCAAAAGTTATAGAATTTTGGTGGCAGCTAGAACAAACGCTGCCAAAATTCATAGAGTATTAGTGGCATTTAGAACAAACGCTGCAAAGGGTGTAGTTTTTATTGGCTTTTACAACATACGCTGCCAAAAGTACAGTTTTAATGATTTTTCTAAAAGATGCTGCCAACGTTTTAGTGACATTTGACACAAACGCTGCCATAAGTTATAAGTATTCGTCGCGTTTAGAACAAACGATGCCAAAAGGCTTTGTAGCTTTAGTATAATACTGTCAAAGATGTACAGTATGACTGGCGTTTATTACAAACGCTGCCAAAAGTTATAAGTTTTAGTGGCTTTTCATACAAACGCTGCCAAAAATTGTAAGTAACCGTGGCTTTAGTACAAACGCTGCCATAAGTTATAACTATTAGTGGCTTTTAATAGAAACGCTGCAAATGTTATAAGTTTTTGAGGCATTAAACACAAATGCTGCAATAAGTTGTAAGTGTTAGTGGCCTTTAACACAAACGCTGCCAAAAGTTATAAGTAGTCGTGGCATTTAACACAATTGCTGCCATAAGTTTTAAGTTTTAGTGGGTTTTACTAAAAACGCTGGCAAAAGTTGTAAGTTTTAGTGGCCTTTAATACAAACGCTGCCAAAAGTTATAAGTTTTAATGGCGTTTATCACAAATGCTGCAATTATTTGTAAGTATTAGTGGCCTTTAACACAAACGCTGCCAAAAGTTGTAAGTTTAGTGGTATTTAACACAAAGGCTGCCAAAAGTTGTAAGTTTTAGTGACTTTCAACTCAAACGCTGGCAAAAGTTGTAAGTTCTAGTGCCTTTAATACAAACGCTGCCAAAAGATATAAGTTTTAATGGCGTTTAACACAGACGCTGCCATAATTTATAAGTATTCTTGGCGTTTAGTAAGAGCGCTGGCAAAAGTTGAAAGTTTAGTGGCCTTAAATACCAACGCTGCCAAAAGTTATAAGTTTTAGTGGCCTTTAATACCAACGCTGCCAAAAGTTATAAGTTTTAGTGGCATTTAACACACGCTGCCAAAAGTTGTAAGTTTTAGTGGCCTTTAGTACAAACGCTGCCAAAAGTTATAAGTTTTAGTGGCTTGTAATACAAACGCTGCTATAAGTTATAAGTTTAGTGGCCTTTAATACAAACGCTGCCAATAGTTATAAGTTTTAGTGGCGTTTTCTACAAACGCTGCCATTAGTTGTGAGTTTTTGTGGCTTTTAATACCAACGCTGCCAAAAGTTACAAGTTTTAGTGGCCTTTAACACAAAGGCTGCCAATAGTTATAAGTTTTAGTGGCCTTTAACACAAAGGCTGCCAATAGTTATAAGTTTTAGTGGCATTTTCTACAAACGCTGCCATAAGATGTCAGTTTTTGTGGCTTTTAATACCAACAATGCCAAAAGTTATCAGTTTTAGTGGCCTTTAACACAAACGCTGCCAAAAGTTATAAGTTTTCGAGGCATTTAACACAAATGCTACAATAAATTGTAAGTTTTAGAGGCTTTTAGTGCAAACGCTGCCAAAAGATATAAGTTTTAGTGGCTTTTAGCACAAACGCTAACATAAGTTATAAGTTTTAGTGGCCTTTAAGACAAAAGCTGCCGATAGTTATAAGTTTTAGTGGCATTTTCTTCAAACGCTGCCATAAGTTATAAGTATTAGTGGCCTTTAATACAAAGGCTGCCAATTGTTATAAGTTTTAGTGGCATTAAATACAAACGCTGGCAAAGGTATTAGGATTTAGTAGCTTTTACAACATTCGCTGCCAACAAGTACACAGTTTTAGTGGCCTTTAATAAACATACGCTGCCAAAAGTACAGTTTAGTGGTATTTAGTACAAACGATGCCAAAAGGTATAGTTCTAGTGGTGGTGTTTACGACATACACTGCCAAAGGTATAGTTTTAGTGGCGTTTGCACCAAACGCTGACAAAATATATATTTTTAAGTAAATATGCAATACCACATTCAAACATATCCAATTGTGCAAATTGCCATTTAACATCCAAAGTTAAAAAGAGAAATAGACAAGGAAAAGGTAAAGGGGATTATTCTTCTTCTTGAAATTGATACTTCTGTGCAAAATGCAATCTCATATCTCATATCTATCATAAAGGAGCTACCCTTGATACTTCCTATTATCATTAATATAGTTTTTCTGTGAGATTTTTAAAGGATATGATTTATAATCTGGGATTTCGATAAACAGGATTTACATTGTCCATGGAAAGGAAAAGACAGGTTACATGGGATGCAAATTTGAGTTCTCTATCAATATAATTCCAGGAAGAAATGCATGGAATATGAATAGTTAGTATAGTTAGCATCTTAAAAATTTAAAAATATGAATATGAATACGAATGCTGCATAGAAATAGAAATAAAAATATTTGGTAATCTTATTCTCTAACATGATTAAAGTTAGTATTTACCTTTAATTGCCTTTATAGCTTCATAATTACCTTCGACGAGTGACTTTATCGCTTCATAAGTGGATTTAAATTTACCGTGTTAATTTATAATGCAAAAATTAAGTCACCGAAAGTTAATTATAATTTAAATTTAGAATTCATATTTAAGCTTCGTACCTTGCTCTGCTGCGGAACAGTCAAAAGCATATCATCTCTACAAGATTAAAAATAATTGACAATAAGAAAGTAGACAAAAAATCAAAAAATAAATATTCAATATGGGTTGCAGTTATGTTAAGCAAGAAAATACAAGTTCTTTGAACGGTATTCTTACAGTACCGGTTCAGAACTGTACCAGTACCAAATACATTTAAATGTACCTATTGAGCATTGAATTTTCACTCTCCTCTTCGGTGCATTCTTCTTCGATTATGACCGCTGAAAATAGTTTCAAAATATCGATGAATACCTAAAGAGAAACTACAAAATTCTGAAATTCATAACGATGAATACAAGCATTAAAGAGTGCCTCCATTTTTGTACACTGTTACTTCCTTCTTCAGACATTTTTTATATTCTCTGCTTATCTGCATAGAGCAATTATAACAACAGTTCATTTTATGCAAAGAAGAACTAATATTGCTAAATTTCAAAAAGAGTAAAATTATCATAAAAAAATATTTTTTACCCTGATTTCAATCTCCTCGAGACTCAAATTGTAGAGGTTTTTCTTGACCTTCTTTGCAACTGCCCTAGTAATCTTCATCCCAAAACATTCACAGATGTGTACCATTAAATCAGGTCCCACGTTTTGAACCATATAATGGAGTACCCGCATTTAATATAGTATCACGTTAGTGCGTTAGAAAAGACCATTAATTAGTTACCTCACCATGTCAAAAAAGAAGAAGAAAGATTAACTAACCATAGGAGTGAAGCAATTTGAAGGACGAGTCATCGTCAATCCATTGAACAGCACAAATTCTCCTTCTTCGAGCTGTAGAGGAGAAAGAAAAAGAACAAGTAAATAAATAAGAAATTGATTCTTAAATTAATTAGTTCACACGTAAATAAACATGATCAAAAGAAAAATTACCTCCAATGAAATACTGACAACAATTTGTTTTGAATCGAGAGTGTTATCTTTTCATCTGAAAATCATACAACAAAAAACACTTTCAATTTCTAAATCGATTTCATTTTAATTAGACGTTTCAAATCCGGGTGGGATCTAGAACATTAGATTTCATTTTACTACTAAATTGATTTCATTCTAGAACATTAGATTTCATTTTACTACTAAATTGATTTCATTCTAGAACATTAGATTTCATTTTACTACTAAATTGATTTCATTTACTGCAAGAACTTACCGATGGGAGCAGAGCGTCTCCAGATCCACCATCGCCGGAGGATCGAAGCTCCTCCGATCAGCAATGCGGCTCCACCGGTGATAGCTAAGAGCGCCAGAGTCCGGCCACCTCCGGGTTCTACTCTGATGTCCGGATCCTTGCGCCGATCCATAGCGCTGTGTCGAAACTCCGAAATTGAGAGAAAAACGCAAGAATTGAGAGAAAATCGCCTCCGAGAAGAAACTCAAGAAAATGAGAGAGACAGCAGAAAATGAGTTCGCTAGAGAAAAACTTGAGTGAATATTGTTTTTCAGTACCACTTCCCGAGACACTGAAATCATATATTTGAACCAGTTTTACAAATAGGACCCTAACTTCAGTAAATATTACTTCTTCCAAAGAGAAACAAGGAAACATAATAAAAGAAGTAGAACGTCTCATTTTGCAAATTAAAGATTGCACAAGCATAACTCTCCGATTTATTTCAACTGGACCATCCATTAAATGGATGCCTCCATTACAAGTAATCAGAATCCATTAAAACCATTGTGGTAATTCGATCCGTTAAGAGCATCTTCTTTTTTAAATATGAATTTTACCTTGGCACGATAATACCTTTCTTTTTCTATTGAAGGTCTGGACATTCCTTTGTCCTTCAGAATGTTTTGTCCTCGCTTGTACAACAACGAAATTGATTTTTATAAAACGTTTCATTCTTATGAAAAGAAAAAAAAAATCAAAATACATATATAAATATGGGTGATTCTACGGTAGAACCTCTTGTAAAAAGGGTAGTTTGGGCATTAACAAAATTAAAAATATATTAGTGTTTATTATCTCCATTTTATGATGATTTGATTTGTCCATTTTAATTAATTTCCTAATTTTCTTCTCCTCAGTAATAACAGCTCATTATTTGTTCTCTCATGTAATGAATACTCTTCTCTCTGATCCGAATTTCCTCTTTGTATAAATATTTCTTACTTTTCATTTAATTTATTTGTTTGCCTCTTCCAATTAATTCCAACCTATGTTGTAAAAAACAAAGAATTTATCAACTATGTAATTATTATTTTAATTTTAATTTATTTATGTTGTTAAAAAATTAATTAAATATTATATTAATAATATTTTTAAATTAAATATCATAACAATACAAGTATTACAAAAGTATTAGAAGTATCCTAAAGATATTACGGCTTACAGGCCGAGATATATAAGTGGTCAAAGTATCTTGAAAAAAGTATCATAACTATATCCCAGAACTATTCGAGACGTATCTGAAAAAATAAATATAAAATAATCGGATACTCCATGTAATGTATCCCATTCGTATATGCCTCGTTTGATATTCATATAGGTATCGACTCGTATCTCCAAGATTCTTCTGCATTTTAGAAGTATCCGCATAACGTAAATTTATTGAAGTAACAAATATAGGAACTTTCAAGAAAATAAAATCCAAGTAGATACAATACTTGTGTTTTTTTTGTCCTTCTCCTTTTCTATCTCTAACATTCTAATCCTTCTCTTATTATTCGATCGGTAATTATCAATGGTCTCTTTTAAATATTATTATTTGATTTTTACTAGATATTTATTTTTTGTTTTGAAAGAAGTTTAATATTATTTTTGTCATTTTTTTTTTGACATACGAGGACAATGAGTATGTGCAAATGACATTTATATCATTGGAGGCGGCGGAAGAATTCTATACGTACGAGTTCTCAAGAAAAATAATGATATTAACCTAAATATCAAATGTTTTCCCAAGTAAACTTTAATGTTTCATCGAAAGACAGAAATAAAATCATGAACTCGATAAAAATTAAGTTTACCGCATCATCAAAATACATTACTAAATAGTTTTCTACTAATTAACACGTATCCAAAAGACACAAAATTAAGCTGACAAACACCTTAACACTCCTTCGTAATCATGATGACGTGTCATGATCCGAACCGTCCGCATGCGATCCAACAATAGCAGCAGGTCCATCAGGCATCCTCAACATATCCAACCCCTATATCGAAACAATAAAACAAAATTAAATAATAACAAAATCACAAAACAGTTGTAACAACTAACAAACACATGTTCGAAACTGGGCAGTATGAATCCTGAACCGACATTTTCCTTAACAAACTCTTGCATGGCAAGCATAGTCTTCTGCATCAACCCCATCTCCAGTTTCATCTCCTCATGCCTCCTCTCCATTTCCTCCATTTTCTCCTTCATCGGTTTGGTTTCCTCGTCAGCTAGTCTCCTCGCCTTGCTGACGACTAGGGCCCGCTCTTCAGATTTTCTCGATTCCCATAGGTCAGGCCTGTTCGGGACGAGCCCGTATGTCCTTATATGCGACCCTTTCTCTCTTCCCAATACTCTCGATAATACATCGTCTTTCAGAGCTTTTTTGTTACTACTTGTCGACGCATCTGCTTTTGCCATTTCCTCTTTCAAACGTGCCTTTTTAATTAATTACAAAATAAAAGGAACATCATGTAAATATTAATATTAATTTATTTAGTAAATATATAAAATATACAATTATTTCTGCGGATTCTTCACCCGTAGGAGTCCCGTCTTTGCGAGTGTGCGTCAGAATGAACATTTCAGCACGACTCGGCTCCTCTTTATCAGGCCTCTTCAACCTCTAAAATCCATAAAAAAAAAAAAAACTATGAATTAATCAATTATTATTTAAACAAATTATTAATTTTTAATTTACCTCCTCTTCGCGGAGGCGAGCAAAGCTCTTACGACCCATAGTATGAAAAGTCTTTTGTTTCGCCACACACGCCTTATTATTCGCCGTCCTTTTCTACAATTCCAAAAAAAACAAAGTTATTATTTCCAAGTTTATTCAACTAAATAAATTATTAAATTTACTCGTACCTGCCCTACGTCAGAGTTCCAAAACTGTACCAAAAAAGGCCACTGGTCACGTTCGATCCGTTCATCAATATCAGCTAAACGAGCTTCGTCATTATCATGACAATCATAGTGACACTTCTTCAAAGTCGATTTCCACGTACTCCAACACCTTCCTAAAGCCTTCATAACGTACCGTCTATTATCCTCTCGTACCTTAAACCTCGACTTGACGATAAACCAAATGGTATCTTTGTAATTCACCGGTACGGCTCGCCAATCGATGTATCTCAAAGGAACCAATTTACCGTCCCGAGCAATCGAGCCCAAGAAATTGCTCAACAAATATGCTTCGCTCCAAATTGGTTGGCCTATGGAGTTGAACTCGATTTCGATTGGATCGTTGTCAGGTCGGTCCCAAATATGGAGACATTTTGACGGGCCCCGTTTCCCAGGCCGAGACTTTAATTTCGTAACCGAACCAGGAGTGAAGCCTCGTCTCTGTTGAGCATTCCTTAGAGCCTCTAGCATGTTCACCTCGGTTTCTTGCTCGTGATTTTCGGGTTCGGGTTCGGATTCGCTCTGGTCTGCACCATCATCACCTTCATCCTCACTGTCGATAGTTGGATCCGGGTCGGGATAAATTGGATCCGACATGGAAAGTTTGTTGTCCAAAGGAAACAAGTCATTGTAGTGCCCTGCAATGTTTAACGGCTCGAGGGAAGTTTCGTCGTTGACCTCGTTTTGACTGGGTTGACTTTGTTTTCCGGCCTTCTTGGAAGGAGGGTAAGAATCGGCAATTCTGCGGCTACGTCTGAGAGAAGACTCGGTTTCTTTAGTGATTTGATTTTGACTCTTCTTGGTTCTCTTTGCTTTGGGAGGAGCGGTACGAATTGGATCGTTTTCTTCTTCTTTGGCCTCGATTTGCTCGGTCTCTTTAGTGGGTTGACTTCGACTCTTCTTGGTTTTCTTGATTTTCTTTGCTTCGGGAGGACCGGTACGAATTGGATCGTTTTCTTCTTCTTCGACCTCGATTTGCTCGGTTTCTTTAGTGGGTTGACTTCGACTCTTCTTGGTTTTCTTGATTTTCTTTGCTTCGGGAGGAGCGGTACGAATTGGATTGTTTTCCTCGACTTCGATTTGCTCAGTTTCTTTAGTGGTTCGACTTCGACTTCTCTTGGTTTTCTTGATTTCTTTTGTTTCGGGACGAGCGGTACGAATTTGATCGTTTTCTTCTTCTTCTTCGAATTCGATTTGTTCGGTATTGACACGATACTGTACGATCGTTCTAGATGAGGAAACGGGAATATTATGATTTTGTTTGGTATTGATGGGCGGAGATACGAGGCCTCTCGATGAAGAAGCTCGACGATTCAGATCCTGCTATATTCAAAGAAAATTGTGAAGATTTCGATAAAAGTAAGGTTTTATTTGAAAAAAAACACTCACGTGAGGTTCTGAGTCTCGAGCCAAGGTGAGTGGTGATTTCGATGATATCATGCGATTCTGAATAAATTTATATTAAGAATTTAGGATAAAGTATAAACCGGTCGTAATATATGAGAAAAGAAATAAGAACCAAACCTGTTCGATTTGAGCAGCGAGAGAGAACAGTGGTGCTCTCCGACTCTGAGTAGTAGCATTGATCTAATGCATTGAAGAAATAGAAAGATTAAAAAGGTACATTAACTAAGTAAAATGGAATATTGACAAAAATGGACCTGTGGCGAGGGTTCGATCTCTGCAGGCAGAGGCAATCTGACAGCAGAAGGCGTCGCAATAGCAACTTCATTGGCAGGGACAGAGGATCCAGCAAGGTATCCCTTCAATCGATCCTGATCCACTCCTAACTCGACCCCGCATTTCGGACAATTAAATCTCCCTAATCCATGCGGTACATTCAACAAAGTGTTACAAGATCCACAAGGAAGCTGGGCCTTGCTTGAATCGGCGCCGCGTGGAAGCGGGAGTGCTCTCCTCTTACGTGGCATGAGCTCCGACGGGAGTGCTTGAGCCGTGTGGCAGTCAGGACAGACGAACTCGGTTAACCCTGGCTCGACTTCTAGGGTTTCGCCGCAACCAGCACAACACACCTCCAGTAACGGCGGAGGGTTTTGGCGTTGAGAAGCCAAGGTCGCCATTGATGACGATGAAGCTGTCGAGTGGAGAGGGATTGATGGTGGGAGTGGGAAGATTGGGAGTGTAGTTGAGTGGGGACGATATTTGTATATCCTTGCAGCAATTGCAATTTGGGGAGCGTGGGCTTCGCCCATTCCATTTTTTAATGCACAATAATTCCCAACGTTTAGCAGCGTAAATCAATGCTAGACTAACTAGAGCAATAATTCCACTACGGGTCCGTTTGATTTGAGGAATTTAGAGGGATTAAGCAAAACAAGACATAGATTTCTAGGATAAATCATATTTTACTTGTTTGATTGAAAGGACAATGATAGAATTTAAATTCTTGCTTCCTTGTCCTTCACAATTTTTTTTTCTCATTCAATGTCTTGCAAAAATTATGGGAAAACAATGTCTTGCTAACATATAAAATTATGTATTTTATTTCAACACATTAATATAAATTAATTTATATTCCATTTTTATTTTAAATTTAATTTTTAACTAAACATATTATATGATTATTGTCCTTGTTTGATTGGAAGGACAACAAATATTAATAAATAAATAGTATATATAATGTGTTATTTGTTTAATATATTATTTTAAAATTATTGTATATTTAAATTTATTTATATTATCTTTTTATTAAAATAATAATAACTACTACCAAATAATTTCAATCAAGAAACAAATAAACTAATACGGATTAGTCAATTAATATAATTACTTAATATTAAAAATATATATAAATAAATTAATATGTACAAAGATTAACTAAAATATAACAAATGTTATATATAATATTTTGAATTAATATTAATTAATTAGATAAGTAATCTACAAAATAATATTATTTAGTTAATATATTGTATTAATTACATATTATATTATAATGTAATGTATATTATAGTATAATTTAATATACAATATTAATACAATAAATTAATAATGTAATTATATATTAATTATACAATATTAATGCAATAATACTATAATTTAAATTTAATAATACAATATAATATAATAACAATAATAATAATTATTATTAATAATAAAACAATAACATGTAATATTAATATAGTATAATATTAGTATAATACAATACAATATAATATTTATTTTAATAATTATTAATTAATATATAATATGAGATATATTTGAATTAAAAAAATTAATTTCCAATCATTTTTTTAATTTCCTTCACAACGAACAATAAATTGCACTTTCCATTATCTATTATTCTACCACATCAAACAACAATCCGAGAAATGTATTTCCATCAAACAAGTCATCCTTATATCACTTTCTCTAGAAAATACGGGAATACTTCAATGTCCTTCAAAATCTCTTACATCAAACGGCCCCTACATGTGAAAAGATTCGTGCAAGGAAATAAAATATTTCGGACGAACGGAGAGAATAAATTTGTCATTGAAAATTCATGTTTTGTTATTTTTCACAAGTGTAATCTACTTATATATCCATAGTTTGGATTTGTTGTTTCTCATTGGTACCATTACTTTTAAGCAACAAAATAATGAAAAATTTGCGATCATATCCGTAAATAATAATCTCGTCGCCAATACTAATATTCAACGATCACTTCTCGCATAGCACAAATTGTCGCCAATAAATTCAACAATATTCAATTTAAAATAATTCAAAAACCAAAACATATCAAATCATTCAAAAGAACACAAAATAAAAAGAAAGCTCGCTTAAAAGAATTGACAAATAATACAATAAAAAAAGAATGCTAGTATAAAATATATATTGCTCCTAGAAAAAAAGAACAACACTTTCCAAAGTACTTGTATTGCTAATATCAATCATTTTTCCAAGTAACCCATCATCAAAATACATAATCTACTACAATTTACTAATTACCCACTAATCTACGAATTGCACATGATACAATACCGGGGATGGAAGGAGGAATGAAACGAAATGAATGCTCTTTGTTCATGAGGATGAAAATGAGGTTATTAATTTCATTTTTTTTATATATTTTTTTTCGATTTTTTCATATATAAAATAAGTGTCATGAATATAATTTAATATTATTTATTGGATTTGGTAGATTTGAAGTTTTCTCGAAGAGCATTTTGGACCATGTCGTGAACTAACTAAGGTTTCAATATCGACCGGTTTTGAGAGCGGATTTGGGCACGAGTGTTTATACCGGCAAAAATTAAGAAAACATTTCGGTTCGATTGAAAAAATAATATAATTACATCTTATTTTTCATATTTTTTTTCATTATATTAATTAAAAATCATACTATAATATTACAAATAATATAATTATATTTTATTTGATTTAATTTCCAAATCGAATTTAATTTTTCGATTCCATTTTTAATTGGTTCAAAATCAATTTTGCTTGAACCTAATCCTTGAACCTAATCCCTGGAATTACACAAGAAAATGTTTCAAGTGTGATGAGTCATTAACAAGACCAATTCTACAAAGTAAAGCTATGTTGCGCAGATAATTCAAAAAATCAAAATTTACCCGTATCCGATACGCGTATCGTATCCTAAATTATATGTTAAATTGTCGTATCGCCGTATCCGATACGCGTAACCGTATCGTCGTATCGGCATATCCGAGCAACATAAAAGTAAAGAGAGGCCGTGAGGGAAGAACGGTTCCCCAAAACACATTTGCCACGCTTTTGGATGCGATTATGTAAGTGAAGGGCAAGAAAGCTACGTGGATCGTTACATTCGACTGGAGGTCTCCGTTTAATTAGTACAGGGGTACTGGTAAAGTACAAAAGGATGTGTTTAATTTAGTGGTCATTGAATGGAGAAATGGATGGTCTTTTAACTAACTAGCTTTTTACCCGCGCAATTGCGCGGGAGCCCTCGAGTTTGTCATGATTATTCGCACATCCGAGATTTGCTATATTTTTAACCCCCTAATTTTTTTGGATATTGTAAAAAATCATTTATGTTTTCGTAAACTCCAAAAATATTTTTGACCAAACTTTTATTTTAAAATACCCCTTATGGATGATATTAATTTTTTTTTTTCCAAAATACCCTTCAAATCTCATATGTAATAATTAAAAGTTATTTTTGTTATTTTTTATTAATTTGAAGAAAATTCATAAACACTTCTTAACATGTAGTGATTTAAAAAAATTTAAATTATTACATATTTTGTTTATATAATTTTAATATTCCATTCTTTATTCATAAAAAACTAACATTAAATAATAATAAAATAAATAATAATAAATAAACACCTTGCAAATATATTCATAGAAAATATCTATTTAAACATCTACTTTTTATTTTAGTTTTTCTTTTATGTATTTTTTAATAGTTTTATGATATTTTATTTTTAAATATTTGCAAGATGTTCTTTTAATAATATTGTTGAACTTATTATAGTTTCATGTTAGTTTTTCAAGAAAAATAATACATAAGTCGAATATTTGTAATGAATGAAATATTAAAATTATATAACATATAACATATAGTAATTTTTTTTTAATTATTATATATTACAGAAAGTTTAAGAATTTTTTAAAATTAAAGGAAGCATTTTTTTTCAATGAATAAATATGTAAATAAATTATTTTTTACAATATCTAAAAATTTAAGGAGTCTTTTGAAATTTTTCCAAGTAAAGTGGTGATAGGAAGGCATAATAAGGTGGTGATGTGGAGGCATGAGATGAGAGGAATTATTAATAATGTAAAAAATGACCGAAATTTAAATAAAAAAGGACCAAAATATTAATAAAAAGTACCAAAGTGTGAACTAAAACTGAAAAGGACGAACATATAAATAAAAAAGACTGTAATGTAAATTGAAAAATGTTAAAAAGGACCGATATGTAAATAAAAGAGGATCAAAATGTAAACATGAAGGACCAAAATGTAAGTTTTTCAACTTAAAAGGACCGAAATATAAATAAAAAGAACAGAAATGTAGTTTTTTCAATTAAAAAGGACAGAAACGTAAATAAATTTTTTTAACAAAGAGGTCCCTGGTCCAAAATGTAAATTTTAAAACTTCGAAGGACCAAAATGGAAATATAAAGGATGAAAATGAAAATAAAAAAGGACCAAAATGCAATTTTGAATGCAATTTTTTAATTAAAAAGGATCAAAATGAAAAAAAAAGGACCGAAATGTAAATAAAAAGGACCGAAATGTAGTTTTTTCAATTAAAAAGGACTAATATATAAATAAAAAGGATCGAAATGTAAATAAATTTTTTTAACAAAGAGGCCCCTGGTCCAAAATGTAAATTTTAAAACTTCAAAGGACCAAAATGGAAATATAAAGGATGAAAATATAAATAAAAAAGGACTAAAATGTAATTTTAAATGCAATTTTTTAATTAAAAAGGACCAAAATTAAAAAAAAGGACCGAAATGTAAATAAAATTTCTTTTTTACAAAGAGGCTCCTGGACTAAAATGTAAATTTTAAAACTTCGAAGGACCAAAAGGAAAATATAAAGGACCAAAATGTGGAAAAAAAGGACCAAAATGTATTTTTTTTTTAAAAAAGAGGACCAATTTGAGGCCCCTGGACCAAAATGTAAATTGTAAAACTTCGAAGGACCAAAATTCAAATTTAAATGACTAAAATTTAAAAAAAAGGACCAAAACGTAATTTTTTTTTAAAAAGGACTAATTTGTAAATAAAACAGACCAAAATGTAAAAAAAAAAATTTGACGAACATATAAATAAAAAAGACTGCAATGTAAATTGAAAAATGTTAAAAAGGACCGATATGTAAATAAAAAAGGATCAAAATGTAAATATGAATGACCAAAATGTAAGTTTTTCAACTTAAAAGGACCGAAATGTAAATAAAAAGGACCGAAATGTAGTTTTTTCAATTAAAAAGGACCTTTATATAAATAAAAAAGGACCGAAATGTAAATAAATTTTTTTAACAAAGAGGCCCCTTGTCCAAAATGTAAATTTTAAAACTTCGAAGGACCAAAATGGAAATATAAAGGATGAAAATGTAAATAAAAAAGGACCAAAATGTAATTTTAAATGCAATTTTTTAATTAAAAATGACCAAAATGAAAAAAAAGGACCGAAATGTAAATAAAATTTCTTTTTTACAAAGAGGCTCTTGGACCAAAATGTAAATTTTAAAACTTTGAAGGACCAAAATGCAAATATAAAGGACCAAAATGTAAAAAAAAGGACCAAAATGTAATTTTTTTTAAAAAGGACCAATTTGAGGCCCCTGGACCAAAATATAAATTGTAAAACTTCGAAGGACCAAAATGCAAATTTGAAGGACTAAAATGTAAAAAAAAGGACCAAAACGTAAATTGTTTTTTAAAAAGGACTAATTTGTAAATAAAAAAGGACCAAAATGTAAAAAAAAAATTTTTTTTTACAAAAAAGCCCCTGACGACGTCGCTCATTGTGGGGGCAGCAAATTGTCCAACTTTAGTACTTAGTATAGATTACGCGGGGATTCCTGCACGTTACGTGTGTACTCCTCTTTATTGTGGTCTTTTTCATGCAAGTCCCTGTTGAATCTACTAATTAAATCTTTGATGCTGATATAAATAATTCGGCGCAATTTCGAGTCTACTCCTAAAAAAACATCAAAATTTCACATATATCCTTCAATAATTTTAAATTTCACGAATACCCCTGCAAACGTCTCAAAATATCATGAATACCCCTTCAAAATTCTTCAAATATCATTATTACCCTTAGAAAATCTAAAAATATTACATATGGTCTTTTATCATTTAAAAACATCAACGTATTCACCTAATTTTTCAAATTATTTTTTATGATAATGAATAATTTTTTCTTTAAAATAAAATTTAAAACTATAAAAGTCAAATATTGTCAATTATATTTCATAATTTCTTTCCAAAAATCATTATTGAAATTAATATTATTCTCAAAAATTTAAGTAATTATTATCTTTTACATAAAGGTAAAATGAAAATATATTTTGAACGAAAAATTAACAAATTATCAAATAAAAATTTAATTAGAGATATCCATGATATTTGAAGTGTTTTCTAGGGTATTTACGAAATTTTACGATTTTGAGGGGTATACATGAAATTATGATGTTTTGCAGGGGTACACATGAAATCCTGCCAAATAATTAAGTGTAAATATGTAGTCGACAAGTTAATTCGAATATCGACCGAGTTAACAATGATTGTTCGTAAGGGGTGGGCATTCGGTTGAACCGAACCGAACCGAACTGAACCGATTAAGGTCAAACTGATTCAAACCGAATCGAACTAGATTCAAACTTAACCGAACCGAATCGAATAAAATTTGAACCGATTTAAAATCGAATTTCTTATTCGGTTTGTTCGGTTGAACCGAATAAGAAGTTCTATAATTACAAAATTCAAATTTTATTTAGCAACAAAATATAAAACAAATCAAATATAATTATATTATATTATATTATTTTTAATTTTACAATATGAAATATTAATTTTTCAAAATTAACATAGTAAAAAACATGAAAACTAATACTAATTCGGTCGGCAAAACTAAAATCGAACCGAATAAATTGAATAATTCAATTTTTGAATCGGATCGAACCAAATAAATCGAAAAACCGAACCGATTAAACCGAATTCGACCGATTTGATTCGGTTTTCAAATAAGTCAAACCATTTGACCATCCCTAATTCGTAGTTTAGTTATATATGTGCAATTCAACATAAGTCTATAAGAAATTTTTTTTATGGAATATAAACATAAAATCGTATAAGATACTACGAGATTACAATCATAGAAAACTTGATAAATTATGTTGTGCACTCTTATCAAAATTTCAGAACGTACATAAACTAGTTAAAATATATTATATAAAGCTGTTTTTGATTAGGTTCATAGATAATTAAATAAATATAACATTAATATTCTACTATTTTAAAATTACAATGGAATAAAACAATCAACAATTTAACATCTATCATTAATAGATACTAGGTTTAGAGAAATTGGGCGGTTCGATATGTTAGCCCGATTATTAAAGATGCTATTGCTTCCATTTATATCTTAATTTTTGGTTATTTTGTTGTAACCCGATTAAAAAATATTATTATACTTTTGATATACTTGAGATATTTGTTCTTTGATCTTTCTGATAATTCAATTTCAATGTAGGCTATATTGATTTGAAATATTTATATAATTTGATCATGCTAAATGATTTAGTGAACAACTTTTATCTGTAATTTGTATTGGAGAATGGAGATGTGTGGTTAAGATTAGGGCGCCAAATCAAAATCTGGTGTGGAAAATCTAGTGTGGTTTGATTAAGTTTTGTACCTAACTAGCAATAGCATGCGCAATAATTGCGTGGGACATCATACTCTCTTTTTTTTTATATAATTTGTTTAAATATAATTTGTATGGTTACGTTTAAACTCAATTATATAATCATGATATGTTTGGAAATATATTGATGTCAATAAATGCAGTATAATTAATAAATGTTCATGAAATTTGTCTAACATACATATATGCATCATAATTAATAAGAGTTCATGAAATTGATCCATCATTATAAAAATCAAACAAATTAAATAAAACATAACATGTTATAATTCAAACAAATTGATTAAAGTTTCAAAATAATTAAAAGAAAATCGTGAATAATACACATAAAATCGAAATATATATTTAAAATGTTATTCATTGACATAAAAAAATATTATTTTTATTTCTAAAAAAAGAGCATAATTGTAAATTATATCATAAGAAATGAACAATTGAGCCATAGTTTCATACAAAAATTATATATGCAGCCCAAAATAACACAAAAAATAGCATCCTTGATGAAGCGGCAAGAAATGATTAAGTATATTGATTAATATTATTGATTGACTCAATTAAAAATATTATTTTTGATTGACTGTTTAATTAAATTGGCACATCAATTAACAATTACTAATACTAACATATTATAAATTATTGATGTGTTAATGAAATACGTCAATTAAACTATAATTGCTAATAGTTTTTTTTTTTTTACAATAATACAACTATATGAGATTATAAAAAATGGGAGATTCTATCATGCACCTTTTTTACAAAAGGGTAATTTGGACATTAAAAATATTAACATGTATTATTTGTTTTCATCCTTCATTTTCCTTTATAATTGTTCTCTCCATTTCATTTGTTACCAATTGCTTTCCTAATTAATTCTTTCTCCTTTAAGTATTAATAAATTATAATTTATAGCAATTCAATTAGGAAACTATAAATGTCCTAAAGATTTTTTTTTTTTGACACCTGTAAGATTTGAAGAAATGAAAGTAGAACTGAATTAAAAGATGATAAGTTACATAATTGTCTTATAATTTGAGACTATATGTGGAAGAAAAATCTTGCCTAAATACAAAACTATACATTGATTGCTAGCTAAATTCCGATTATTTAACAATTACATCATCCAACTTAGAGAAAATATCTTTGTTATGTGTGAACATTTTCTAGAAGAACCATGCATAAAATTGTCTTATAACGTTATAGGAAAATCTAAAACTAAGATCAGTGATAGATTTAAAATTTCGGCGGTATATAATTTTGTTATTTTGTAGGGTGTAATTGACATTATTCTCATTTCCAGGGGCATTTTGTGCATTTTCAGCACTTCAAGGGATATATATGATATTTTTGTAATTTTGAAGATTTATGGGACATTTTTTGAAGTACCATTTCCATATTTTGAATAAATAAACAAATCATATGTGCTGTGTAGTTATTTAAAGGATGTGCAGACATGTATAGCAAAAATAAAGCTCGCAAACAATGTATGGAATTCTTTGTTGGATGGAATTGAATGTGGTTGGTAAAAAAAAATCAAGGATGTAATTGTAAAAGATACAAACTTTGCATTGTTTTGTTTGGAAAAAAAATATTCGAAACAAGCACAAAATTTGAACTATGTATTTCTGCCACCAAAAAATCTCACAAATAATAATTTTGTGGGCACGTTTTCAAGCTTGCAAATTAGCAAATCATATGTAGTACAAACTTATTTAAAAATTGTGCAAACTCAAGAGGCAAAATGAAAGTACCTTAGTAGTCTAAATATTGTGCACAAACTAAATTGCGGACACATATTGGTGAACAAGTCTCAATGTTCTTCTGTTGCGACTTGCCTTCTTACATTACGGTATTCATACAAATAACGATATTTTTTATGTATACGGTAAAAATAGGCCGGTGATGACAACTAAATGAAATGTGTCTGATAATTGTTTTGAGTTGTAGCAATCGAAATTGATGTGAAGTGATATACATTATGCTCCTATTGCCTTTGTCTTTGGTAGCGGGAAATGAATATTTGTTTTGAATTATTCTCGGTATGCTCCCCGCAAAAACTAGAACGTTCCTTACCAGTTTCAGAGGCCAACAAATCTCTCTTGATGCGCATAATTCAATTAAAACACCTATTCACGATGAGAGCCAAAATATACAAATAACAAAAATACAAACAACCGAACGAAAATAATATTTAAAAAAGAAGGCATATTAAACAAAACTAGACCCGCGCAATGGCGCGGTTGTAACGCTAGTTAATAACATAATTTGGTACGAGAAGTGTGACTTGAGTAAAAATTGATACCTTTTTTTTAAATTGTTATGGCAGTTCAAATTGTTATAGATAATAGAAAATATCCTTAAACTTAAAGAGTTAGTGTTTGAGCCAAAGACTATGTTTACAAAAATATCCTTAGATTTGGTGTTTGAGCCATCCAGATTGAGCGAGTGTTTATCCTTCCATGTTGTCCACAAATCAGGACGATCATACCGATGCCACACCGATGCCACGAATCAGGACGATCAGATCGATACCACACCGATGCCACGAATCAGGACGATCAGACCGATACCACACCGATGCCACGAATCAGGACGATCCTCGTACCAATGCCACAAATCATGACGATCCGACTGACTTTATCGGTCCTCCTGCCAAAATGACAAATCAAGAGGAGAGGGCTCTGCGGCAAGGTGATACCAATGCCGCAAATCATGAGGAGAAAGTCGGTATGATGCACGAGGCTCGTCGCCGCGAATCAGAAGGGCAACTAACACTAGAAGAAGGACCTGGCGATCTTTGAGGCCAAGGATTACATCAGCACTTAGAAATTTATGCTGCTGCACAATTAATATTAATTAGTGTTTTTGATTATTGAATTGAGGTAATGAATATTTTTTTTGAAAAAGTTTAGAGCGAGCTTTTCTTATCCCTCTTCTACACGTAACACGTATTCTGATTTCATTAATAGGTTTCACTTTACAAATTGTTTTGCTAATTATAATGAATTCTATTAATTTGGACTAATAATTTTCCATTTATCTATAAAAGCAATTAGGAAAAACAAAGCCCATTCTAAGAAAAAGAAAAATAGGAAAGCTTGAGCCTTTTCATTATAATCACATCATACTTCCAGGCTTCCAGCCCAAAAATACATATTGAAAGACATATTGACCCATATTAAAGAAGAGGTTGACGAATATTTTATATTGGTGCAAATGAATATTGCTATACATACACATCGAGATTCGAGGGTATAAAATTTCATGAATAAGAGACATATTGAATTGACCCATATTTAGGTAAAACATGTTTAAGGTGACAATAGTCTCACTTGATACAAATTGGTATATAATGTGGGGTCATTTGGATAATATAACATTCACTCTATGTCTAATCCATAATTCAGATATAAATATGAATAATATCAAACATGTGTATATTCACCAATAGTTGGTCTAATTCGTGATTGACCTCATAACGGGTATGTACAAATAACTGGTACCATTTTATTTCTGATCAATAGTAGTTAATTGGATAAGTTGATTTGATAATATGACACTAATAGTATATGAATTTGAACTCATATTTAATTTAATAATATGACACTAATATCTCTGGGATATAGAATACGTCAAAAATGTTGGTACACTAATATAGTCGACTATAGTATATCTATGGTGCCCTATTTAAGTTTAAGTATAACTAGCGTGGTACCCGCGCAATTGCGCGGGTTTATTGTTAAACAAAATCAGACTTTTTTTTATATTTTGTGCGAGTATTTCTTGGATGAATTGCAACATGTTTCATGTTTTACGATAATAAAGAGACAATTTAATAAAGAGATAATCTAATAAAGAAATAATGTAAAAAAAGAATATTATTTTACCCAACTTTAATAAAGAGATATTTTACAATAATTACAATAATATATAGTTTTAATTAATTTCATTATTAAAAATCAATGCAGTCAAATGCGTTATTTGTGAACTTATTTTTTATGTTTCGAAAGATAATGATATCAGTAAACTGACAAACACGAATTTAAGGAAAATTGGTTTTATGCAATATTTGCTTGTAGTGAGGGTGAATGTTATTTTCTTACCAATCATGACATTATGGTTGGCTTTAAATGGATTTCCATTTTTCGAAAGTACAGAATTGTACGTATGTAGTGTCGTACGATTTGCTTGCTTCAAAATGAATGAATTTCAACCCATAACTAAAAAAACCAAATTTATTAAGATTGTGTGTACTTCTTAATACTGAGAAAATATAGGGACGTGAAGCAAGACCGCCAAAGCCGAGCATGCTGCCATAGGTTTCGTCGTGCCCTATATAAAAAATTCACAAATCAATTTGGTTGTTTTTGCAATTTTATTAACAAATTTACGTATTTTCACGAATTTAAAGGAATAAATGATATGTCCATTTTTTTAGTTATATTGAATCAGTATGTAAATGTAATGATAATACACATACCTGAGACCGAAGATAGACTCTAAGTGGCTGAAGCGCGACATTTGTTTAGAAATCGGGTAGAGAACACAAAAAATACAAAGATGCCGCAGCCGTCATATTCGGGCCCTGACCGAGCCCAACCACGCTTGGACCCAAATTGATCCAAAGAACCGAAATAGGCAAGGCGGTTAATAAAAGCAACAAAAAGGCGCGTTGTAGGGAGAGCGATAACATTTCGTAATTTCCAGACATGTATGCTAGCGAACATAGCGGTTCCAGGCCCGATGCGAGTCTGAATAAAACCAAGTACCCCATTATGTTCTTGAACCCAGTGGACCCCATCCGATAATCTGTTCCCTCGGAACTCGCTACTATTTTTCATCCACCACTCTGCATTTATTCAAACAAAGAACAAAACATTCATTTCACTCCAGAAAAATATCAAAATTACAAAGAGGTCCTTACATTACCAAAAGTAACGTGAGCAATAAACATATCCTCCAATTCTCTGTGAAGTCGGAAAGCAACTGCTCGAGTCCCCTTCTGCGTTGTCAGCCATTTGTTCTCCTAGTCTCAACAACTTGTCTTGCGTAATTTGTGTCTTCTGATGCAACCTTTCACCCCAAACAAAAATTAATAATCACAGGGGCATTTATGATAATATCGAAAACATTATAAGAAAATAAGCGTACATGTTGAGAATGTTAGGGAGACGAATTTTCATTCGGTTCAGAATCTGATTGGCTAAATTCTCGACCAAGACGATTCTGGCGAGTTTATCGCGAGCAGCACAGCACATGTTAGAATGGACTTGAGAGTCTCGGATTCGGCACAGCACGCTGTCGCGAGGTAGTTCTTGTCAAATGATCCACTTGTGCCCAAACTGCCGATTGATATCTCAAAAAAATAGAAATAAAAGAATATTTGGTCGTAACTTAAATAATGTAAAAAATACCCGTCTATTAGCGGGAGTTGTGCCGCAAGAAAGGCGAACGACTTGTTGCCCGATTTGAGTTCCGTGAAGCCTTTGCAATGGTGTTGCTGACATCATGATCTGGCACGACTGGAGAAAGAACTACATAAGGATTAAGAACCTTCGACACGAAACTATATATACATAAGAACCATAACCCTAAACCCTAGACACGCAAAAAGTTAAAGAATCATAATTACCTCTTTGCATTGCTAATCCTCATTTGTCTCGTGAAGCAAAACATGCCGTTCATCTCAGAGATGGCACAGTCCTTGTCGGTCTCATCAGCGAATTTGACGAACCCGCATCCCTTGGATGGACCGGTGGCCGCGTCTATGACTACCTTGGCTCCTCTCACTAACGGATAGTTTGCATGTCTCCCATTTTGTAAGGGGCGAATTTGATATTATCAGCTTTTGCAGGCGTAAAACTGAAACCGGAGGAAATGAAATGGAACTTTTATTGACCTGTTGGATTAAATCGGTGATATCTGGAGGTAAATCAACGACAAAAATGGAGTGATTAGGTACAGCCAGAGCACTTATCGCGTGAACTGAATGAGGCCCAGTTTAATTGAAATGGATGTTCTGTGTACAACATTATTTGTAATCCATTGTAAGTTAATAGAACCCTCTCCGCAGCTTCATACGCAACGAATTCAATGAACCCTTAACCTTCGTCGTAACGCCCTAAAACAGAACCCTCCCCGCAGCTTCGTGAGCAATAAACTTATCTTTACACTTAATATATGTAAAGAAGTGCAAATTCATCAAAAAAAAGTTTGGATTGAGAGGTAATTAGCAGAACCAATTGAACAATTCGTTCAATTGTGAATCATAATGAAGTTCAAAATTTAAATTGTACGATTAATTGGAAGTAGTACCGTGCTTCTCCAAAAGCTTGAACACGTCACGATTTTTGTAATGTATAGCATATGCAAGAGGCTATCGATAACGAAAAAGTTTAAGTTAATCAGAACAATATTCTCCTTAATCCAGCAAATTTCAATCAATACATTGAACGGTATTCATCCAATACAGGCAAGAGAGACAATGCAATCACAAATCATACAATACTACCCCAGCGATCTTGAGAATCAACATTAGCCCTCTCTCAAGCAAGAGCTGCGGAGAGGGTTCTGTTCTAGGGCGTTAAGACAATGGCGCAACTCACCTGTTAGTAACAAACTTTTTATTTGTTTCGAAGAACACGATCTAGGAAGTAGCTTGATGGATCTCGCTTTCTAAAATCGCACAACCAACTCACTTGTCGAGCATTCATTAGCCTGTGACAGGACCGTCCTCATCTTTGTGGCGCACATATTCGTTATCGTCGCTCTCTTCTGAGATTTCCGCCGCTTAACCTCTTGTGCCGTCCCGTCTCAGTACAATTTGGGGTAGAAAAATATCCTCTTCGCACGACTCGGGTTTAGGATTTTCTTCAGCGGGGTCCGCGTCGTCCTCGTCCGTGCCACAGTAGGCATCCTCGTCGCTAGACCTAGCCACCGTTTCCTCCCCTTTCCGCCGTCGACGCTAGGGTTTCACCCATCGCTGGGATTTTGCAATGGTCGGTATTTTTTTGTCTCATGCAAATGAGAAGAAGAAAGGGCGTGATTGGGTTATTATTTAAAAATGCAAATAGTAATTGAAGACGTGGCCTAATAAGGAAAATGGGCATTGTTCAAGATTATATCTATTTAAAGATATCTATATGTATTGGCTTGAAATATGCATGAATTAACATACCCACCTTTACAATGACATCAATAGCACCTAAATAATTGGCTATTGATAATATAACTATGAGGCTATTTACCATGCCCCCAAGATGTCTTGAAATTTTCTCCCACGATAGTAATTAATGATTAATCCATAAATTAGTATTTCGGATTAACGATTAATTCATAATTATTAAAATTTTAATATATAACTAAGGTCCATATCAATTGATGATTAATTCAAAGTAATTAAAAATAGATAATTATGAATTAATCGTTAATCCAAAATACTAATTCATGGATTAATCATGAATTATTATTGTGAGAGAAAATTTCAAGACATTTGAGGGGCGCGGTAAAATTTCCCTATTAACTATTATGTCCCATTTTACATTCGGGGGTATTAATTTAGGGTTAATACTAATATGGTCAATAGTTACTCCAAATTGGAATTCCATCATAAGGAATTTATTATGATCAAATTGTCCAATACAATACCTCATATTTATTATTACGGCCATTGTGAATATAGTTGTCCCTAATATTCCCCGAGATACTATTATATTCCAAACTTTTATAACAAAATCTCACTTAGATATGAGCCCATTCCTTTATTTCATACTAGCTTCTCCCCCGCGCGACTGCGCGGGGATTTTTCAGTGTTGGTTCTTTTTTATTTTTCTTTTAATTTTTTTATTGGGTTCATATTAGAAATACATTCACATTGACTCAAATTGATTAGGACATTACAACAAAAAAGTTCTTTGAGTAAATACTTTAATAAGCTTGTATCATTTAACACAAAACTAAGGAACCATATTCATTGTTTGTGGATGATCTTTGATCGGTGTTACAATCAAAGCGAACTAAGAAATATATTGACTGAACTCTCCTCGAAGTGAAGCGGGTATGACAATACATATTACAGAGTTTTTTGTATGAAATAATCAGTTTAAGTGACCGAGAATGTTGTATCAGTCTAAATTGCCGTGGACGACAACACTCTTGTAACCTAGTATCATGTTAATTTTGAAGTGTTTTCATTCGATTTTCAGGAACCACATTGTATCCTATAAAACATGCGTCTAACATGAGAAACAATCCGGATGGGAAAAAAGATCATTAAGAGATGGCTGCAGGTTGGGTTAATTTCATTTCATAGCTTGCCTATCATCGAATGTTGTACAATACCAGAAAGTTCAAATAGTTCGATATGATGATGTGTTGCAGTTTAAATAAACAACTCTAGAAGCCCTGCAAAATTTACGAAGATACCCTTGTTATTGAATTAACTAATTCAATAGAATTTGCAATTGGTAAATTTCTTACTGGATTGTACCGCAAGTCACTACTCTGCAGACTTTAACATCTCGAGTCTGTTCAATTTGGTAGGCTTGATCCCCGCAAAAAGTTGAAATTTCAAATTAAACCCTGTGATATTTAGAAAGAACACAAACAATTATGAGATTAAAAAGAAAAATTAAAAAATTGCTGAATTACAAATAGACTCAAAAATAACAACTCATTTATTTATTAATACATTTGATTTTTACAGGGGCCTTTTTGCATTTTAAGGAAAATTAAGGCAACTTTTTTGCAAATTTAGGAAAACAAAGGGGCCTTTTGCAATATAAAGAAAATTTCATTATCCTGATTTCGAATATGTGGCGATCGGAAGCTGCAATAATGCTCATTTTGAAAGAACATAATAAAAAAAAACCTGGAAATGAGCGAATTCGAAATATCACATATACCCCTCAATTAACTAAATTTCCAAAATACCCCTGAAAATGTGAAAAATATAATATATATACCCCTCAATTTCACAAAATTATTGAATACCAGATTTTGTAAAATTATTCGCTGCTTTTTTGCAATTTAAGGAAATAAAGGGGACTTTTTGGAAATTTAGGAAAATAAAGGGGTCTTTTTGCAATATAAAGAAAATTTGATTATCCTCATTTTGAATTTGTGGCCTGCGGAAACTGCAATGCTCATTTTGAAAGAACATAGTAAAAAAATCTGGAAATGAGGAAAATATCACATACACCCCTCAATTATATATATTTCCAAAATATCCCTGAAAATTTGAAGAATGTAATATATACCCCTCAATTTCATAAAATTATCGATAACCAGATTTTGCAAAATTATTCACCGAATTTATACCTAATCGCAAAAACATTGGTACGTACCTTCCACTTCTAGCAAGGGGCCTTGTTCCATGTGCAATTCGATCGCAACTAAAACACAAATCTGAAAAATTAAAAATTAACATCGACACGATTTGTTGCCACAATCTTCATTTGCAATCGTAAAGACGTACCAATTCAGCAGTTTCGAGCACGTCGTCATGATGGCACGTAGAACTTATAACTCGATAAACATGTATAATTTTTTAAATGCACCCACCAACACATCATTTGTTCCCGCGTGAGAGCAAAGTACACCTAAACCCAAAATATAATAATAATAAATAAATAAATCCTCATTCCATAACAAACTATTAATTATTAAATTTAGATATACCTACACATTGAGAATGCCTAATTGGCCATCCTAATCGTCTTTAGTTCTTGGAGTATTGTCGTGAAGATTCTCGTTACTTTCAACTCCTTGAATGCCTTTCGAATCTAAACTTGCTATTATGTGTGCAAGAAATTAGTAATAAATAAGAACAAATTCTCGACAAATATATGATGGTTAAAATATTGAACAAATGATTTTGAACAATACTGACACATACTGTTATATGACCGATGAATCAGACGCAACCCGAATGGCTGTCCCATCTCCAGGGGCTTGTGTCGACACTGATTCAGCCAATCATCATAACTCTTCTTCATTTTTTCTCTAGTCCCTGCAATAAACAAACAAAATTCTTATTAATAAAAAGGCTTGCCGAAGATCTTGTAGTGTACCAGTACGGGATTGAGGAGCGAAACCTCCACGAAAGCCAGCTTTCTGCAAGGCGACGGTGCTATGGGAGGCGAAAAGAGTCCGTACGTCAGTACCGATACTGAGTACCAGCCAGCTTGAAGCGTAAAGAGCTTTCTTCGCTGGACGCGTAATTGGGTTTTTCGCTCGAAGCCGTTGGCGTGACCATTCGTACCAGCCAGCTGGAAGCATTGGCGTTGCGAGAGAGAGGATACGACGTTGTTGTTTCTTTTGCTCGCAAATCAGGCAGAAGCCACGCAGAGAGCTCGAACGAAATCGTCAAAAAACCCTAGGTTTCGTCGGACGAAAACCTAGGGTTTTGCTTCCTTCAGAGGGTCGAAAGAGAGAGGCAGAGCGACAGGGTTTGGCGACCGATTCGTCCTCCTTTACGTAGGGTTTCATGGCCGCTTTTTTTTCTTTTCTTCTGGGATGGCAAATGAGAAGAGAAGAGAGAGAGCGAGGGTAGAGGTATGATAGGTGTTTTATTTCTGAATAGACATGGTCTACTGGTCCGTGGGAGAACATCATATCCTGGCTTATGTACACCTGGTCCATTCAATTCGTGACCATCCGATCTAGATCAAACGGCTCAGATTAGAAGGGTGACGTGGAAGCATCAGATCACAGCGATTTTGTTTACTTTATACATAACATTAATTGGTGGATTTCACCTAATATTGTAAAATTGGCCATTAAGACCATCATCAACTTTAAAATAGTATTTTTAAACATCAAATAACACATTCCAATATCCAAAATCAACTCTAACACCCTTTCTTTTTTAATTGGGTAGGGGGTGTGTGTGTAAATTTTCTCTCAAATTGTTTCGTCTCACAAGAAGAACGGCCATTACAATTGACAACTCCACCCTGAGAATGTAACTCATATGGCGATTCAATTTTTGTTTTGCTGGGATTCAACATTTCTTGAGTCGCGATGCTTTCGAAACGAGTATTTGTCATCATAAAATACAACACAATCAATGGACAAGTAATAATGAACCTTTGTATTGATAGTAAAAACAAAATCATATACTTATTCGTCAAATAGCCTTAAGTTGTATGTTCTATAATATTTCATATTAAATTATTAGTATTACATATATACATTTTTTTTTATTTTCCATGACGTTGATATTTGATCGCTCAATTTTATGTGAAATGATAAAAAATTAGATAAACTTAGTTTACGTGAACCTAATCAATAACAATAATTTACGTTTTTAATGTTGGATGATGTTGACTATTAAAAATATTAAAAATATGATATAAAATAATTGATATATACATAAACGACTACAAATAAATTATGACAATGAAAAATCAATAAGTAATAAATGATTTAAAATTTGTCATATATCATAATTTAATTGTTGAAATAAATTTGATAATACGACACAAAAAGATTATACGCAAATTAATATAAACATATAATATAATGTTACAATGAGCATATAAAATTTTGATGTTCTTTAGACCAAAAAAAAATGTATAGAACTCGGGGAGTATTTAGGCCACAATTGACATTCAATGAAATTTTTTCGCAACATATGCACCACATTAAAATGATAAACATCGATATTAGTATTGTATATTTGATTGATTTCGATATACTGTAGTAAATATTATTTCATTGAGAAGAAACGTGTCGTTTTCTAAATTTAAATAAACACAAAAAAGAGACAAAAAGAACAGAGCTTCATCTTCATGGTTAAAGACCATGACCAAGGGGGAGTGAGAAATTTGGTCACTGATTTCAACTTTTAAAAAAAAAAAACTTTCTCTTCATCTCATCCATTCATTAGAACTAGAATTGCCCCCTCCTATTAATTCTTGAATAACTGGTCTCGCAGCAAGCCACGCTCTACACAATCCAGCCCTTAAAATTATTCTCTTCATCTCATCCATTCATTCTAGATATAAACTAACGCTTGCTTGTACCCTTCTTCTCACTTTCCTTTTCTGCCGCCTCTCTATCAGCCCCTCTCTCTCTCTCTCTCTCTCTCTCTCGCTTGTACCTTTCTTCTCACAGAGGGCTGGCAACGAGCCGAACCGAGCCGAACACAGGTCAGCTCGAGCTCGGCTCGACTCGGAACCAGGGTTCGAGCTACAAAGCTCAGCTCGAGCTCGGATCGAAAAAACCTCGAGCCAGCTCGGCTCGGCTCGAGTCAGCTCGGATATTATTTTCAAAAAAACAAACTGAAATCGTTTGTTGTTTGTAAAAAAAAATCTAAAAAGAATAGAGTCAAAATCTGAAGCCGCCTGCAATTTCGAAGAGAGGAGGTGGAGCTACTTCAATGGGCTTGATGAACGCATAGAGGAGGTGGAGCTGCTTCAATAGGTGAAAGAGGAAGGTGAGATCTAGGATTCGACAGAAAGAGAAGAGGGAGCGGCGAGACCAAGAAATAAAAAGAGAGAGAGGTTTGGGGCGGGATTAGGGTTAGTCTTAGTTGAAATATTTGTTTCGGTTGGGCCGGATCAAGTGGGATGAATTTATATATGATTTAGTGTAAATAATATATAGTAGGAGGATATATGTGAAAAATTGTTCGAACCGAGATAGCTCGCGAGCCGAACAACACCCGGCTCGAGCTCGGCTCGAAGTTGGCTCGAGTTGGTTCGGCTCGGCTCGAAAAATTCGAGTCAATTTTCGAACGAGCTATTTTCGAACGAACGTCCAGCCGAACTCGAACGAACGTCGAGCTCGAACTTTTTTTGCCAGCTCTATGACTCACTTTCCTCCTCTCTTTGCCGCCTCTTACGATACAATACGATACGATACGATACGATACGATACGATACGATACGATACTATACGATACGATACGATACGATATGATAGAATACAATACAATACAATACAATACAATACAATACAATACAATATAATAGAATACGATACGATACGATACAACACAACACAACACAACACAATATAATACAATACAATACAATACAATACAATACAACACAACACAACACAACACAATTGACAATACAAGACAATACAATACAATAGAACACAACACAACACAACACAACACAACAGAACACAACACAATACAATATAATATAATATAATATAATATAAATAAATTAAAGTAATATAATATTACATTATATTATATTATATAATAAGAATTAAATGACATACATATAATATTATTTTATAATATAATATAATATTATAATATAGTATAATATAATATAATATAATATAATGATATATAATATAACATCAGATAACATCATAAAATATATATAATATAATATAAAACAATATAATATAATATAATATAATATAACATAATATAATATAATATAATATAATATAATTAAAGTAATATAATATTACATTATATTATATTATATAATAAGAATTGAAGTAATATAATATAATATAATATTATAAAATAATACAATATTATATAATACAATAAAATAATATAAATATAATATAATATAATATTCAAATAGTCAAATCCTGGATTTTGTACCAAAAAATCAAACAAGGAATTTGATATACATGATTTCAAAATACAACAAATCAAATAACTCACATGGATTATCAAATACATGGATAGTGATATACATGTATTTCCATATCCATGTATATCAATATCCCCCAAATCAAACTTGCTCTATGTGATGTGTAATATAATGTTTTGTATAACTATAGATTATATGTTCTTGTGATGCGTAATATAATGTTTTGTATAACTATCTATGTTGCACGGATACGAATAAGGATATCGTATTCGATACGATGCAGATACGGCGATACGACAATTTTCAAAAAATCACGGATACGAATACGACTATATAGTTATTATTTTAATATATTTACATTATACATAATTAATAAATTAATCATAATTAATAATATTTTAAAATTAAACATAACAATACATCAAACAAATTATCATGACAATAAATCAAACAAGCATAACAACACAAGTATTATAAAGATATCCTAAATTTATTTTAGAACTATCCTAAATTTAGAAGTATCCTTGAAGTATCATATATAATTTATTTAAAAATATTACAGGCCAAAATATATAATAGGTCGAAGTATCTTAAATGCAATATCCTAACCGTATCCTGAACGTATCCCAACCGCATCTTGTCGTATTCCCGTCGTATCTGGAAAAAAATATATTAAAATAATCGAATACGTTACGTGACGCATCCGATACGTATCCGAACCATATCGTACCCGTATCCGTATTGGATACCCGTATCCTCAGGATACTTCTGCATTTTTGAAGTATCCGCGTAACATAGATAACTATAGATTATATGTTCTTGTGATGTGTAATATATGATCATGATTTGTTGTTTTGTAAACATGACAATTGATCATCGAGTATTTCTTTAATGTTAGTTTTCTGTTCTACTTTCATAGACTATTTGTTTGTTTTGATTAAAAAAAAAAACAAATAATAAACAAAAATATATAAAAGCAGGCTTTGTGTATTAAAGCATATTGAATACATAGACTAAAAAAGATGCCATCACGTATAGAACGATAAAAAAGCATGCGAAAAAAAACTGCTATTGCATTATGAATTGCCATCGATATTTTCGTCATTAATTTTATTTTCCTTTGGTATAGGTAATTTAATGCGTTGTCGTCTCCTTTTGGCCTACTTGTTGTTTTCCTTAGGGTCTATTTTGATGTAGATAATGGATCAAGGTTTCTTAGTCGTAATGTTTTATTATCATTTTTTAATTAATTAGCACGCACAATTTGGTATGTTTGTGTGTTCCGATTAATTAGTTTATCTTTCTAGCTAGCTTGTGTTTAGAATTATTTATTATCTACTTACAATGTTATTATTTTGTTATGTTCATTTTTTTTTTAGTATTAATGAAATAAAACATATTTTACTTATTACAGGATAAAACTCGCAGCGAACTAGGGATATTTTCCTAGTCTACATAAAGGGTGGATACAACATCAATTTTTTCTTTTTTCTCCATCCATGAATGGAGTTGGACTATTAGATTCATTTCAGAAATCTTTTGGAAAAGAGGTTTCTACCATGCCAGATGTGTGAAAGACACTATTCACATTCACTCAATATTAATTAATTACGACGATAATTATATGAATGAACTTCCATATAAAATATGTATATTTCATGGAACACTAAAATTGAATTAAAGGGCCTCCACTTTTATACTCCAATGGTGTAACTAAAATAAATTAAATCGGCAAAAATATGAGTAGCGTAGGTAACGTGAGGGTACTTCAATCTGCTTCTATCTTCCGTAATCCCAAATTTTTTTTTATTGCGAGCTCATAAAAAATAATAAACAATTTAAATATGTTAACCCCATTTTATTAATTAAGGAAAAAAATGAGTAAGTGCATCTGAAATGTACATTATTGAAGATAAAAACATACACGATTGATCAATTTTCTATCCACCCAAGAAATTATTAAGAAAATATTAAACTCTTAAGTTCAACTCTTCATAGGCGTCGCGGCCGCGCCAAACAACGTCTATGTCTCTTCACCGGACAGGGATTAAGCATTTATCTGAATTATTTCGCGCAAATCAAGCTCTATCATAAGAAGGGAAGGCACAAGAATAGTATATAATATATATAGGGAAGTCTTTGGATGAAAACACGACGAATTAAAAAGTACTTTGTGAGGTAAATTCGAATCCTTCGTAGAAATTAAAACAAGTTTTTTGATTATTTTAAGGGCTGAGTTGTGTTTGCAACAGTGGACTTGAAGTGTTAGGCATTATAAGAAAAATTAGATTTTGATTACTAAAAAATAAGAAAAATAGAGTTCGCTTCATGATCATGCTTTCTAAGAAAATAAGAACATTTAGCAATTTGATATGTGGCTTTATTAGGATATATGGGGCTTACTTGTGTGGGGATTATTATGATTTAAGGTTGTGTTTGGATATGTAATTTGATATGTCAGGATTAGGGCCTAGGTTATGGTTGAATATGTAATTCGAGATCTTATTTTAAGTGTGAATTTGATTTGATAGGGATATTTGAATTGAGAAACATCCGTCCTAAATTGAAAATTTGAAAATTTCAAGTGATGTTAGGAATGGGACTAAAAGAACAGTGCTAAGAGAAAATTTTGAGGGGGTACATGTGTAAAGTGAAGATATGAGGGTCCAAATCGAAAAGTTTTTTTTTGAAGACGACAATTGTCGACTATGGAATTTCATATATGAAATAATGGTATTTACAAGGAGGTATAGGTACGTAAAAAACATACAAAAAAGTAGAAAAAGAGAAAAACAAAGTGAAGATAGAAGAAATGGAGTCCTTCTTCTTACTTTGACATTTTGCTCCAGAGACTTGCTTGTTCCATCGCTAGCAACGCTATCGTTCTTGGGGGCTTACTTTTATTGGTGAATATGCGTGCATTTCTTTCTTTCCAAATGTGCCATAGAGTCGAGATCCACCTTGTATCCCATATCTTTCGCATCTGGGTCTCCATTGGTGTTCTTGATTCATTCCACGTTTCTAAGACCGAGCCTCTTGTTGGTGGAGTCGTTCGGTCCCCCACATTGGTCCCAATTAAGGCCCACACGGCTTTGGTGTACGAGCATTCCACTAGAAGATGATCCGTAGTTTCTTGCGTTCTTTTGCATAATTGGCATTGATCTATGTGTGGCCAACCCTTCCGTTCTAATAGCTCGGCCGTGTTTATTCGTCCGTGTAGCACTAACCATATAAATAATCTAGCCTTTAAGGGGGCTTTTGTTTTCCACACTTGTTGTTGCCACGGGGATCTTAGGCCCGGGTCGTGTAGCTTAGTATAAGCCGAGTTTGTAGAGAAGGTTTTGGAAGCCTCCCATCTCCATTCGATAGTGTTTGTCACGCTATTTCTTTTGGTAAAGGCTAAATACGTGGGGAGCATTTTTTTTAGATCTTTCATGAAAGGCGATAGTTTGGAATTCGGAATTTCAGATATTTGTTGGGCATTCTTAATTCCATAGATTTTTTCGGTAAAGATAGGCCATACGCTTAGCTGACCTTCATCTATTTTCCAGAGTATTTTTTGTAGGAGGGCCTCGTTAAAGGTTTGTAGGTCTAGGATCCCTAGCCCTCCGGCTATTTTGGGGAGGCATACGGTTTGCCATTTTATCATACTTTTTCCCGGGTTTAGCTTGTCCGTTCCGGACCATAGAAAAGCTCTTATGAGTTTGTCCAATTCCTTGAGAACCCATTTTGGGAGTTTGATTACTTGCATCATGTATGTGGGTAGCGCGTTTAAGGTGGCCCTAATTAGTGTTAGCCTTCCTCCTAATGAGAGGAGCTTGCTCTTCCAAGTTGCTATGCGGCCTTGCACTTTTTGTATCAAGGGATAGAATGATGCCCTACTCGGTTTGTTTCTAGCAAGGGGTAGGCCTAGATATGTTATTGGGAATTCTTTTTTCTTACATCTTAATAACGTTGCTATTGTCTCGTCATAAATTGTTGGGACGCGTATAGTTGTGAATGTGGTTTTTTCCCAATTTATTGTAAGGCCGGTTATTTCGGAGAAGATATCAAGCACTTTTGAGATAATAGCCATATTATTAGGGTATGCTTCGAAGAAAAGTAGTGTGTCGTCCGCGAATTGCAATATTGGTACCTCTAATTCGGTGGAGTGATTGAGGATCGGTTTGATCGCATTAATTATGTCTTGGAGGATGTCTACCGCTAAGTTAAAGAGTAGGGGGGATAGTGGGTCTCCTTGTCTAAGCCCTCTTTTATGCGGAAAAGAGTCGGTATGAGAGCCGTTTATTTTTAGAGAAGAGCTCGAGGAGTGTAAAACCGATTGTATCCAAAGGATCCACCTTCGCGGGAAATTCTTCCTCGTTAGGAGTGTCGATAGGAAGTTCCACGATATGTTGTCAAAAGCTTTTCTTATATCGACCTTTAGTAGGATCGTTGGAATTTTTTTCTTGTGGAAGTGAGTTATTAGCTCTCTAGCCGTTGCATATGATTCTACAATCGATCTATTTTTAATAAATGCCGTTTGGTTTGTATGGATTAGCGTAGGCATTAGGGGTTGTAGCCTATTTGCTAGGATCTTTGTGATTATTTTGATGGGAATTGAGATTACACTTATCGGTCGGTAGTCCTCCATCTTTGAGGCATTGCTCTTCTTGGGCACTAGGGAGATGGTTGCATTATTAATGGGTTTGAGGTCTATGTTGTGGTTATAAAAGTCTAGGAGGATATTCATGAAATCCTTTTTGCACTCTTGCCACATCACTTTGACATACTCATTCGGGAGACCATCGGGGCCGGAGGACTTTCCACTTTTGAGGTTTTTCACTACTTCATAAGCTTCTCTTTCCGTGAATGGGGTTGTTAAGTTGGCGAAGATTGATTGGTCATGTGTGGGGACTATTGCCGGGTCCCAATTGGGGGTCGTTTGGTGGGAGGCACCTAGTATTTCTTTATAGTATTGGAGAAATGATCTTTCTATAAGCGCTTGAGTTGATATAGTCGCATCGTTATGCCTTATTTCGTTTATGTTGTTGCGTGCTCTTTTTCCCGAGGCTATGGCATGGAAGTATGGTGTGTTATTATCACCTAGATTAAGCCATGTGCATGAGGAGCGTTGTTGCCATTTAATCTCTTCCTCTAGCGACATTTGATGTCCTTTCGTTTTGAGGTCGATTCTTAGAGTTTTTTCGGTATTCGTTAGAGGCCTCACTTCCTCTTTAATATCCAACTGTTGGATAGTGAATTTAATGTTTTGCGATATTTCATTATCCCTCAATTTTTTATCCTTGGCCCACTTAGAGAGGGAAGCCCATATCCTATTAATTTTGTACACATAGTTTTTTGCGGCACACTTGTGTATGGGTGTAGGACCCCACATTTGTTTCAATAAGTCTCTTGCTTGTGTGTTCCGTAGCCACGATCTTTCGAATTTTTTGGAGTATTTTCTCTCGGTTGTCATTGGTTTGGTGAGGGTAAATTTTAACGGTACATGATCCGATGTTAGTGCCGCTATATCGGTTAGGTGTGGAATAGCGTTTATGGATGAGAAGTGTTCGGAGAGAAATATTCTATCTAGTTGTGAGAAGGTTGGAATTTCTCTTTTATTTGCCCAAGTGTATCTACGTCCCACTAGAGGGACTTCTAATAGTGATAGAGAGTCTAGCGTGTTGTTGAAGAGGGTAGTGTTTGAGGGGAGGTGAGAGTTGCCCGTTGATTGGTGTGCATTTCTTATTAAGTTAAAGTCTCCTACTACTATCCACGGTATGGTTAGGGGTTTTAAGCTTTTTAGCTCGTCAAGGAAGGCCGGTTTCTCTATCTCAATAGAGGGCCCATATATATTCGAGAGTTGAAACACAAATCCACTGAGCGTGGTGAAAATGGTGTTCAGAGAATGGGTGGTAGAGAAAGAGTTTGAGAGGTTGAAATCACTTGACCATGCGGTCATTAAACCGCCTTTAGACCCTCTTGCATCGTTAAACTCCATATTTTGGATGTTTGAAGGGCAAATGGATTTCATGTTAAAGTAAGTTGGATTTTCCCATTTCGTTTCTTGTATGCATATTAAATTACATTTAGCCTCTCTAATAGTGTTTTTGACCATCATACATTTCTGATAATTTCCTAATCCGCGTACATTCCAACACAAAAGTGATGCAAAATTAAACAATAACATAGAAAGATACAAGATACAATTGGAGCGTTGTGCTCTTTTTCAGTCTCCTTGAGACTTTAACGTCCATAGATTTCGCTCTCATCGCGATAATCTACTAATTGTTGGTCCTCTTCCTCTATTTCCTCCTCAATTGAGAACTTGAGGCCATCCTCTTCTCTATTTGCATAATCTGTGCCAAGAGACAATATGTTATTTATTGTTTTGGATTTATCATTTTCTTGATTAGTCCTTAAGAAGCATGAGCCAATTGTTAACCCTTTGTTTTTTCGACTATTTGAATTCGCCCCCTGCTTCTTTTTAGTATTTGGTGGAGATGTTTTTATTGGGTTGATTCTCATGATTGGGCCTAGTTTGAAGGGATTGTTATTATTTATTGTTGGACCGAAATTAAATTCAGTGGAAGCCTGATTCTCATTTATTTTTATTGTTGAACTTTCATCAATTATCTCGTGAACTTGCTGGGTTTTCAAGTTTTCTGACTCTTGGTCAAGGCCACAAAGTAATCGTATTTCATTAATTTTGTCCATTCCCAGCTCAGTGGGTTTTTCTTTTTCATTTTCTAAGAGATTGAGAATTAGTTTTTGGGCTTTAGATATACTGCTGGGCTTTTGTGATGTTTTAATATTTATATTTTCTGATTTCTTTTGGTCAGGCCCAGTTTTAGATTTTTTAGCTATTGTTAATTTTTTGCGTTGGCCCAACTTGACTTGTTTCATTTTTTTTGCCTTAGCCTTTTGTTTTATAATTGCTAATGTTTGATCAAGAAATCCAGATGAAGTTTGCTTATGCACCGCTGTTTTAATTTTGCGTTTCATTTGGACCATATCCATGCAATTGTTAAATAAAGCGAGTTGAGACGACTTACAGCTGGGTGGTGATGCGACCTTCTCCTTCCCCTTTTCCTCTCTTGTCAAGCGTCTCATGTCCTTAGCGCTTTGACGCACGACGAGTGTCTCCTGTCCCATCTCTGCCAGTGACGGGTTGTTGGTAATGCGCGCCTCGTTTTCTTCGTCTGTCAAGGCGTGCGGCTCGATGTGAGCTGGCTGAGACTCCATCCCTTCCCTAGGCGTCCTTTCTTTCTGTTGGGGGCTGGTTTGATGGGTGTGGCTGGTCGATTTGTGCCATGGTGTGGGCTTCCGTGCTGCAATCAAGCTCTTCACATTCTCTAATGGAGTTTTGGGGGTCTGAACTTGTCCCGAAGCTTGAGAGTTAGCTGTGAGTACTTTCGTGAATAGCTTGAGTGCCAACTGGTCTTTCTCCTTCGATGGCGGTGCCAATTGCCAAAGCTGGAGCAGCGTTTCATTGAGTGGGGGGGAGCCCAGCATATTCCGTTCTACTTGTCTGAGTTCAGACGAAGTGGTACGTTGAGAGTTTGCTTCCGGGTCGCCCGAATTAACCGGCGTTGGAGAGTCATTCGACGAGATATAGTTAAGCTGTATTGGGTTTGCTCTGATCGGCGGAGGGATCGGGTTTCGCAGCAAATTCTCGAAGTATTGATCAGAGGGGGTCGTGTCCGGGGCTCGAAAGAAATATGCCGTGTGATTGATTGCTTTGGGGACGTGTACCATCACCTTTCTGGTGAAACCTCCTGCTTCAGCCCAGATAAATGGTGGGCGGAGAGTTACATCGGTAGTAACCATGTGTACTGTTAGCTTATCCATGGTCACTAGCGCTTTCAGGGGGCCATAGTGTTCGATCACCCCGAATGTGCTCACCAACTGATCAAGCTCTCTCTCGCACCATGAGTGAAGTGGGAGATTTGAGAGTTCGACTTGCATCTTCACTTTGTAATGAGCTATTCTGGCACCTATGGCAAGGGTCCATGGATAAAGCACAAAACCAGCCCTTCTAATGGCATTAGTGCTGTACTCCAAGTAGATCCTTCTATCCATTACTCGAGGCATTTTTAGGAGGTACTTCTCTTGGCCCCAGTATACTAGCTCATACGTATCTTCCCAGATACAAGATTTGTGTACCAGAATTGAGATCGCATGCAGGGTGTGGTTCTTGACTAGTTTTGCGTCGATGACTATTGCTCGCTCGAGCTCCCTGATTTCATCAGTTTGTGCCGTCACGTCCTTTAGGAAGATGGTCGCTGGCAGTGCTGTGACTGGCGGGAGTTGGATGAGCGGCTTGTTGTCCGGGTTGAACTGGACATTTTTTTTTTACTCCATTATCCTCTCCTCACAGGTTGCGAAGAGGTGGTTTGGGCTTTTACAGTATGAGCAAACCCTCGGCTTTCTGCATTGTGGGAGGTCATGTCCATATTCGAGACATTTAGGGCATCGGTCCTGCCAGGTCCAGTGTGAGGGGTTGTAGGGGTGGACCGGACGTGGGTGGTCTGGCTCTGGAGTGAACCCCGGGGGGGCCTGCTGTGGTGAGTGGGGACGTTTGGTGCCCGCTAGGTTGTTCTGGGGGCCCGTGTCCTTGTATTTGTTGACTTGTCTCCATTGTCGATCCTCTTGTCGAGCCTTGGGGGGTCCTTGTTGAGCATTCATCCTACCCATATTGTTTCCTTTGTTGTTGTATGCATTCCTGGATTGACATGGTTGCATTGTTTGTTTTTTGTGGTGTGGTTTGTGGGGGTAGCGTGACTTGTAGTGGGGAGGGATAGGGTTTTTAAAAGCTTTACTGGCTGAGTACGGGTTGTAGGGACTGCACATATTCTTGGGTGGGTTTCTAAGCATGGTCCACCATCCGTCTTCTTGCTCCACCGCTGTTAGTTTGCCTCTTGAGTGGTGGTGGTGCTTGTTTTCTTCCTGGGTAGGGGGTCGCCCTTTTTGCTCCATTCCCAAATCGAAAAGTTGCAAGATCAATTTTTGTTATGTAATTCTTTTTGTTTGATAAAAATACATATGGACGAATCAACGGACAAATTATTTTTAGAAAAATTATTCGTATATTTATTACTGAACATATGATTTGTTTATTTAATTTTTGTACGATACAAAATATTATTACAAGATTCGAAACAATGATTCCGCACGTGAATTCTACTTCCAAACTCCACTGCAAATCATTCCTGACACGCCATACAAATTTGGCACCATAGGTTTTCTCTCTTTAAAAATTTTAGAAAACTCAGGGACCGTGCTGAAAAATTATCCTTTTTTAGGTGATTTGGGACACACTTACATTTCGCTATCGACTCCAAAGCACTACATGACGACAGGTGGACCAAGCGTGTTATGCTGCTCGGTACGATCACATATTCACAACAACGATATCCGATGGGACTCGTTGGCCCGCTTCGTCGAGATCGATTCCGCTTTTCAACCCTGGATTTTCGTAGCTGACAATCACGAGATCGAATTGAATACCGCCCCAACCTCATAATTTCTTTCGAATTCGAAAAAAGCACCCGCAATCAGACGATTTGTATGGAGTTTCGATATTAGAATTGTGTTAGACGATTTGTATGGAGTTTCGATATTAGATTTGTGTGAGTTTTTCTGATTTTTTTGATAATTCTGAAAAAAATTTCAAATTTTTAAAATTGCAAATTTTTTAAATGGCAAATTTTTTAAATCTGTAAATTATTATCAGCGGGGGTACCGCCGGTGATAATACACCGCCGGTGATACTACTCGAAGGTAAAAAACCGCCGGTGAAAAAACACCGCCGGTGATAATGACGGACGTTGAAAGTACGTTTACCGCCGTTGATAAAGACACCGCCGGTGATAATGGTTGACGTTGAAAATAAACGTACCGACGGTGATAAATAACCGCCGGTGATAGAAAACCGACGGTGAAAATATAAGTACCGCCGGTAATAACAGTACCGCCGGCGATACTCATACCGCCGCTGAAACTTATGGACGGTAATAAATATCACACCGCCGGCGATACTTCCCACCGCCACTGAATATGATGGACGCTGAAAGTGCAAAATATCGTCGGTGATAAATACCAACCGCCGCTGAAATTGCTCGACGGTGATAAATATCAACCGCCGCTGAAACTTCCCACCGCCGGTGATAAATATCGCCGCTGAATGTACCAACACCGCCGGTGATAAATGCCCACCGCCGGTGAATATACCGCCGCTGAAAATGTTGGACCTAATCTTCTTTTTTTTCAGCGGCGTTATTCTCACCGCCGGTAAAAAAAGTTTATACCGCCGCTGAAAACCTTTACCGGGGGTACCGCCGGTGATGCTAGTTTTTGGCGGCGGCTTATCTGTGGCGGGTTATCAGCGGCGGTATGCCACCGCCGGTGATAGTGCTGTTTCTAGTAGTGGAATACCGCCCCAACCTCATAATTTCTTTCGAATTCGAAAAAAGCACCCGCAATCAGAGATGCATAATTGAAATCTTGAACCAGTCAAAAATAATCCAAAAAATCTACAAATTCATTCTTAATCCATGAATTAATCCTTCTTGAATTATTCTTTTCCTCGCAGATAAAAAGGGAGGAAAATATATTTCTGAATTTTTGTGGTGGAAGTCTTATATTCGAATATATATGTACAACGTGGATATCAAACTTTTGGATCAAATGTCATCCGATTTTGATATTCGTTATTGTATCTACAAAACTAAGGCAAATTTTCATCTCAATTTCACTATCTCGATATTTACATATTTATTACCCTTGAATTTTCGAATTAATTAATTTTTTATTTTGTAGGGGTTGGAGTATGGTCACTCTTAAGAAATAATGCCTAGGGATGCAAAATAACATTATGTGACGATTGATCATGAAACAAGGAAATTAAGATGGATTGTTTTAGCCAATTTTTATCATCGTGGCAGAATATAATGTTTGGGCGGCCTTTAGGGCATGACAAATTTGCAAATATACCTTTCTTTTATTTTTAAATCGCAAAAAGGTCCCTAAATATTTTGAATTTTGTGTAAATCTGGTCCCAAACTGTCTTAACTTTAAGTCAATACTGACCCCTTCAATAACAAGTCATTGAAACCATAAAGTAATCACCTGTTTTATATGTTTTACGAAATTTATGATAGGTTCACATTTTGAGTCAAAAGTAAGTTTTTGATAATTTTGTATTGAATCTTTGTTTTGAAACTTTTTTCCTCTTTTTTATAAACTGAGTTTAAATACGACATTTATTAGACAGAGAGATTAGGGCCAGTAACTAAACTCTAACCTACTCTTAATTTCGGGTTAACAACATTGTTGTAACCAAACTTGTAACTATTTTCTTGTTTAATGGAACTATACGGTATACCGAAAGGTTACCGGATTCAAAAAAAAAAAAAAAACATCGCTTATGCATTCGTCATTTATTATTTTATTTTTTTCATTTTATTAATAAGTATATGATGGGAAGAAGTCTTACATGCACGTAACTTTATAAAATATCAATGTAATAATATTATATTTGTGCAGTAATTATTTTATTATAATAATTTCAAAGTGTTGTTGATCACTATTTTTGTTTTCATTTTCATAATACATGTTGATTGCCAAGTGGGTGATTGTGAAATATTGATGGCTTGGTTTGCGAGAGGAAAATCTCCCATGCGCTTTAAAAGTATTGAACAATAGATTCTAAAAATCTAATAAATTAATGTGGTCTATAAATAGTTTCATAATTCTTTTTTATATTGTTTAATAATTACTATATTTATATGATTGTTTTGTAGATGGAAATAATATAAAATAGTGACGGTACGATTCAATATCTTTTAATATGCAGTGTCTTATTTTTTATCCGTCTCATATTCTCCGAGATTCTTCAAAGTTATTATTTCCAAAAAAAAATCTCAAATTTTTGACATGAACTTACTTCAACCAAGAAGCTGAAAATTATGTAAAACAACATATGAGAAATTGATGATTGTTTGGGTATGATTTTTTGTAAGATATTGTGATTTTACAAGAACTTATGACAGGCCACATTAAAAATATATATATTCATTTATAGGAGTTATAATTATAATATAATTTGTGTTACTTATAATTTATAAATATTTAATGCAAATTATATTTCCGCAGCGCAGCGCGGTATTATCCTAGTTAAGTATATATTTTCCAAAATCTCATCTAAGTTAATATAACTTTTTCAATAATTAAACTCGCAACTTTATTTTTCACTCGTCTTTGGACATTCTCAACAAAGGCATATCACATTCATTTCATTAGCAGTTTGATTATGAGTTTATATAGATCTCATACTCAACAAATAATTATCTTGCAATTGCTTTTAACAATCTCATGAGGCTATATTTATCCTAATACTTAATATACTTAAGAGTTATTCTTCCATACACCACAATTTTTTCTGACTTTTTTGTAAAATTTAATCTTAACCGTTGAATTAGCGAAGGGTATTTTTGGAAACAAAATTCAACAGGTCATTTTTTTTTTCTCTATCCAAGACATTACAAGTCCCAATACAACATGATTACTCCTCTCCTCTCTCTTTTCTGTCTTCGCATTCTTTATCTTTTTCAAATCTCCATTTTGGGTTCTTATTTCTCTCGAGCAATCACCTCCTCTCACCATTTCCCTTATCATCTATTTACAAGATTGCTTTTTCTCCGATAGTAACTAGACTCTCTTTCTCTCTCTCTCTCTCTCAGAGTGAAAATACCAGTGCTGCAATTGCTAATAGAAGAGATTTTCCATGACATATTCGAGAAGAAAAGAGAACGAGAAAAGAATCAATCTGGATTAAACGTGAATGAATGGGGAGGGGAAGCGGTTTTTTGGCTGTGAGTGCGTGGGGAACATAACGATCTTCAGAGACGCGACGCCATTGCACTGAGGCCCTGGACATTGGCGAAGAAGGCGACCGCCTAAGGCCCCATTAAAACCATAGGCCCCCTGGATTATTTGTTCTACTCCCCATTCATATTATTTTTCGAACTTCAATATTTGTTCTACTCCTATTGATATTATTTTTCGAACTTCAATATTTGTTCTACTCCTATTCATATTATTTTTCGAACTTCAATATTTGTTCAACTCCTATTCATGCATCTTCTCGAAAAAGAAAGTGGGTTACTAACTTAGTATTGAGAATATAGAGTTGAAACTCCTATTCATGCATCTTCAATAATTTCACAGAAGAGAGCTTCAATGAGAGAAACAGCCATCGATGGAGTCGTAGTCTATAATGAGTGTAATGTGTTTGATGTTAAATAGTTGATAATGAGTTATTTGTATAATGAAAGTACAATAATTGTCACAGAAAATCAAAATAAGAGTTGAAACGTACTTTCTAAAGTGCATGCTTCTGAAGTCTACACACGTTACAACTTTATAGGGCAATCCTATTTATTTAGTATGCAAAACAAATTATGAAATTCGATGTATAACTTATTAACTTATAAGTTGCTTTGCTCGTCCTAAAATAGAAGATTTACATATTAAATATCATTATCAACAAAGATTAACACAATCTTTATTTTCCTTCAAAAAAGAGAAATATATGTTTACGATTTTATTTGCATTTAGTACATTTTTTGTGTATTTTGAAGTATTACAATTAGGGATGTCAATGGTGTGGATATTGCCCGAACCGACCCGAACCGTATCCGAAAAAATATCCGGATTCGAAAAAAATATCCGAATCCGAGTGGATCCGGATATGGATCTGGTTGTTAATTTTAAGATCCGGAACCGGATTCGATATTCGGTTTTGGTGTGGGAACCGGATCCGTGTTCCGGATCCGGGTATTTTTAGGATCCGGATACTCGAAACTAGATTCGAGTATCCGAAATCGGATCTGGATACTCATATTATATATTATTTTTATGTATTATATTTGATATTAGTTGAAAAATCATATACAAATTAATGATGTGTAAATGATTTAACTCACAATCGTAAAATTATGTTTAAATATAATCATATTTATCGTTCATGTCCAAATTATATATATTTATAGCTAAAAAGTAAGTTACGTTATGATAACATAATATCCGTTTTAATATCCGAAACAGAACCATATCCGTATCCGTATCCGACAATATCCGAACCGTATCCGTATCCGTTTATTATCCGAACCGTATCCGGATCCGACAATATGGATATGGATCTGGTATGACCACTATCCGAACCAGATCCGAACCGTTGACACCCCTAATTACAATAATGTTTTTTTTATTTTATTGTATTTGTTTTCAATTTGTAAAGTGAATTGGATATTAAAAAAAAAATTATCTTCATAAGAAGACAGAGAGAAAGAGAGGCATAGAGTTGATGGTTAATTAAAAAAAAATTTGTTGTATTTTATTGTGATCAAGAACTGATAAAATGTTTTTCATATTTTCAGATACTTTTATGAATTGATAAAATATTTTTATGAAGTCATTAATAAGATAATAAGTTAAACAAATTAAAAAAAATAAATGAAAGTTTTAATGATCATTAAAACATAAATTACATATAAAAGCAAAAATTAATATTAAACAAAACATGATTAAATTTGTCTTGGACACCTTTAATTAAAACATGAATTAAATATAAAAGCCAAAATTAATATATCAAAGCAAAGAACATATTATACAACTTATGTATAATATCATTTATATATTTCTTTATTTTTTACACGACAAACAAATTATTTCTTCTTGAACATCATAAAATCCGTAATTTAAATTAATACTAATTAATTATTAATGATATATTTTAAATATCATGTTAATTAACTAATTAACGTACGGACAATTCGACCGAAAAATCCCGTGGCGGAGTTAATTTATTTTTTTAATAACAAAACAAAATGGAAATTTTATTGTGCCCCAAGGGCCAAGATCCCCCACCTAATTCTTTATATTTGAATCATAATATCATTAATTTCTAGTTAACTCATTTAACTAGCATAGTACTCAACACAAGTCGTATAATTAACAATTAATTATTTAATATATAATTATCGTTTATTTGAATTCATAAATTTAAATCAATATAAAAAATTAATAATGATATATTTCTTTAATTATATGTCAATTAAGTGTGTTGATTCAAATATAAAGCATTTGGTGAGAAATTTTTGGGAAACAATAAATTTTTAAATTTGTTTTCGCCTTTTCGGGAAGTCATGTTATTAAAAAAATAGAATATTTACTTTACCGCAAGATTTTCCTAATATATATTTTCAGAAAGTCATGTTTTCGGGAAACTACAAAAAAAACCCTTTACCAAACATTTATTTTCAAATACCCCTTATAGGGATTAAAACTAACCATGAATGGTGTTAAAATATTTTTTTGACCAAAATACCCTTTTATTTTCATATGTATATTTTTGCTATTTTTTCATTAATTTTATTAGTTTAAAAAAAAATCATAAATAATTTTTAACATGTACTGATTTCACAAAAATAAAATTATTAAATGTTGTGTTTGTATAATTTTAATATTTCATTTATTATTCATGAATAATAAACACCATATAATAATAAAATAAACAACTTGAAAATATATTGATAGAAAAATATTTCTTCATCTAATTGTTATTTCGCTCTTCTTTTATGTATTTTTTTAATAGTTTCATGATACTTTAATTTTTAAATATTGGCAAGGTTTTCTTTAATATTGTTGTTCATTTTATTATTATTTTATGTTATTTTTTCTGAAAATATATATTAAAGTCAAACATATACATTGTATGAAATATTAAAATTATCTAAATATAACGTATGATAATTATTATTTTTAAAGCTAAAAAAATTATGACCTTTTTAAAATTAATACAAATAACAAAATATTTTTTTAATTACATATGTAAAAAGAATGATATTTTGATCATAGAAAATTCAATATCATCTAACGGCTTAGAGCCTTTAATTACATATCTTTTCCATTCCGTCTCTTCTCTATTCCGTCTATCAGGAAACTAATCAAGCTAATCAGATCATGCTATTGAAGATCAATCCAACGGCTTAGAGCCTTTAAGTACGTTTTGCTATTTACTTAATTGAGTACGTTAGTTTCTCTCTCTCTCTCTCTCTCTCTCTCTCTCTCTCTCTCTCTCTCTCTCTCTCTATATATATATATATATATATATATATATATATATATATTGATTTACTTATTTATAAATTAATCAATTATAATGATAAAGTAATACATATATTCATTTATTATTTATTTGTATATAAATTATTTAATATCAATAAATTGTTGGTCATAAATTTGCTTTCAGTTGTTTCCTAGTCCTTATTTTCATTCATATCAAACATGCCCGTCATATCCCTTGCTATATTAATAATATATTTTGTTTAAAATATTAATTTTACTTATATTTTCCAGTTCAAAAATTTAAATGCTATTATTAATGTGTATACATTTTTAAGAAATAATTATATTTTATTTAAATCAATAATACTTATTTTCGTAATTAAATTTTTGGGAGATGAGTAGGATTTGTTACTATTAAATTTTGTATTTATTAAAATTTACTCTACACACATATCCAAGCAGCACAACTACCCATCCAACATAAGAATTGAATAAAAGATGACTCCCACGCGTGACATGAATCTTGAATAAGTATTATTACCTCTTTACCCTTCTGTATAACATTGATAAAAAAACATTAACCTTCTGAATAGAGATTTTGACTGGCTGAATAAAGTGAGCCGGTTTTTGGTTTTAATCTGCGCCAATCAATTCAAGTGAACCAACGGCTAAAACTTTTTTGGTGTATCGAAGAAACTCTCTATACTTAATACTTATTAATAGTATGTATAAACTAAACAAATTTCTTGCAATTTTAAGCCTTCACATCATTAAGGGTTTTTGTGTAAAAAAAATATTTTTAATTTACATGTTGGTCTTTTTATTTATATTTTGGTCATTTTTAGTTTTAATTTATATTTTGGTCCTTTTTATTTATATTTTGGTCCCTTTTTATTTACATTTCGATCTTTTTTTACATTTTTTTATTTACATTTTGGTCTTTTTTATTTATATTTTGGTCCTTTTTAGTTTTAATTTACATTTTGGTCCTTTTTATTTACATTTTGATCCTTTTTATTTATATTTCGGTCCTTTTTTACATTTTGATTCTTTTTCTTATTTTACATTTTGATCCTTTTTTACACTTGGTCTTTTTTTTTCTATTTTACATGTTGGGAATTCACTCATCCCCGGGCCCGCGCAGCGGATATGTAGGCCCGGTCCGGTTCCCTAAATCCAAGATCACGCCATGACTTCGAGGGTACGATGCAATAGAAGGATAGACGATTACCAGCGTGAAATTGATCACGCACGACGGGTTGATCGCTCGCATCCTTTTCTTCCTTCGGTGTCACGTTGGTGACTAGCCCGTGCGTCCCATACCACACGTCTCCCACCGTCTTGACACGCGTCCGGTTGTCTTCATGCGCCCCGTTTCCGATTCGCTCGTTTCCGTCTCCGACAGATTTCGATCCTCCGAATCGATCACAACCGAAAGAGCCCCAAATGTTGCTCCTCTACTTGTATCCACCTTGACTCGTAAGACGTCGGTCGCGGGTGCAACTGCCTAGACGATGCACCGGCGAACTTGCTCGATTGATTGATTCTCTATACCGGAAAACTCCTTTTCACGGTTTCTCTCTCTTTACACCCTTTCACTCTCTAGAAAGTTGTCTCACAATTTCTGGAATATTCTAAATGAATTGGACTGAATTAACCACTTAAGATGAGAGAGAATTATCATATTTATATCACATAGGATAAGGATGGGCCAAAAGTGATGTATATCCAATATACACTCTTTCACACAGAAAGTTGCATGAATCTGTCCAGTATTCTGTCCATACGAAATTGGTAAATTTCTCTGACAGAAAATCAACCACCACGAAAGTTGTAGATAATCTTATTATCGACACGACCCAATTTGCCCTGGCCCAATTGGAGTTCGTATGCAAAAGTTATGACTGTTTTACTAACTGTATGTCATACTGTTGCACCCTTTCGGTATTTCATAGAAACGACACTGATACTTCATTCATATGAAATATATTTCTACATGAAGGTTGTAGATAATCTTATTATCTATCTAACCCAATTTGAAGCATTCAAATCGGATTTTCCTACTGGAAGATATGACCATGAATGTACGCTTACATTCGTTTATCCTTGTGTACACTTTTACGGTTGATCCTGAAACTGTATTTCCTTCAGTCTCCCACTCAATTTCAGATCTACCTAAAAGGTACTCATGCATATCCAATATGCACGATTTTAGATAATATAGCTCGCATATCAAATACCAAGCTACGCACATCTTATGTGCCAATTTTATAATCAAGCCCGACTTAGTACGACTCGTTGTGTGATCAGGTAGGTTCGGTTAACGATGGCAGTAGGCTGTTTCCATAGCACTACAAGCCCATGAGCGGGATCTAGTCACTCCATCATGGCTACCCATGTTAACACGAAGAATGATTGTGATCATTGTGCCTATCTCGAATAGCGGTTATTAGTTCTCTTGTTAGCGATATCCGTTAATCAAAAGGCATGGTGATAATCATCCTTATATTTTGATTAACTATACTTATTCCTCGAGTCCGAATTGAGTTAACAAATTTCAATCGATATTAACCGTTAATATCATTGACTGTGGCCACAGTTTTCGTTAATCAATTCATTGAGTGGCCAAAGAGATATCTCTTCCTTTCGGAATAAACAATTCATATCTTGGAGACTCACATTGAATTCCGTGTTTCGGACAATACCCAATGATGACCGTTTTAACTCCCTGTTATGGTGAGCGTAAGATCATATCAAAGCATTGTGTTACGCACGTAACGCAATCAATGGTCCCCTCAAGTATGAAGAACCTAATGAAGGAAATACAGTTTCAGGATCAACCGTAAAAGTGTACACAAGGATAAACGAATGTAGGCGTACATTCGTGGCCATAACTTTTCGTGGAAAAATCCGATTTGAATGGTTCAAATTGGGTTAGATAGATAATAAGATTATCTACAACCTTCATGTAGAAATATATTTCATATGAACGAAGTATCAGTGTCGTTTCTGTGAAATACCGAAAGGATGCAACAGTATGACATACAGTTAGTAAAACAGTCATAACTTTTGCATACGAACTCTAATTGGGCTGGGCCAAATTGGGTTGTGTAGACAATGAGATTATATACAACTTTCATGTTGGTTGATGTTCTGTATGAGAAATTTACCAATTTCGAAATGACAGAATACTGACCAGGTTCATGCAGTTTTCTGTGTGAAAGGGTGTATATTGGATATACATGCATTTTGGCTAATCCTGATCCTATTAGATATAAATAGGATTTTCTCTCTCATCTTCACTAAGTTATCATTCTGCCAAAGACACAAAGAAAAGAGAGAATTCAGATTTGATCTTTCTCAAAGTGAAAAGGTGCGAAGAGAGAGAAATCGAGAAAAGAGTTTCTCGAGAGATAGAGAATCAATTCGATCGAGCAAGTTCACCGGTGCATCGTCTAGGCAGGTGCATCCGTGACCGACGTCTTACGAGTCAAGGTGGATACACATAGAGGAGCAATATCTGGGGCTCTTACGGTTGTGATCGATTCGGAAGAGTAGATTGAGTCGGAGACGAAATCAAGCGAATCGGCGAAGTCAACGAGCGGTCAAAGACTCGTGGTGTGGGACGCGCGGATTGTCACCAACGTGACAGGAGAAAGAAGGCAGTGATCAACCCTTCGTGTGCAATCAATTTTGCACCGGTATGAATCTGTCTTTCTATTTGCATCGTACCCTCGAAGTCATGGCGTGATCTCGGGAATCGGGGAACCGGACCGGGCCTTCATTCCGATGCGCGGGCCCGGGGTCGGGGTGATTTTCCATCACCTAATACCCTACTCGTCGCGAGTCCATATATAATGACTAAACCATGTCATGGTCTCGCGGCTTCGGTCATATCCAATATATGTCACCTAGCATATATCTACGTTCCCGATTCGACAAACACCTTTGTCCTATGATTAGCAAAACATAATCATCTCCTCGACTAACGTACTAGTGTACGCGTTCAGTCTATTCCCTTGTAATAGAAATGCTTCCCTCTTAAGCAAACTGACCCGCGACTAGGAATGTTTAGAAATGAAACTTTAAGTGTGACGGTTTCGCTGCACATGGTCCTCAACCATGTCGACGTCCACACAAGTTCAAATCAAGGTTCATGTAATCATATTACACAACCCCGCACACAGTTTTCATATAAGGTGAATGCATGAAAATTTAAGTAAACAAAATTTTTAAAAGGGATGCATTCATACGGATTAAGTATTTGGGTGATACAACGTTTACCTATGGGTATCTCCATACCCACAACCTGCGAGGACTATCGTATTAGATAACTACACTCTACTCTCTTCTTCCTCCTCTAGGTATCTTCATACCCATAGTCATCGCATGACAGTCACGCGCGACTAGAGAGAGCGGTTTTGTAAACGGGTCCGCACGTTGTCGTTAGTGTTAATCAACAATAGGTTTGGAACATTTCCAATACCTACGATCACATCATTTCATAAAATTTCATGGATCAATGAAATTTTCTGAGTATTGGCTAGAGGTGGTTGTGACCTCGGCATTTTTGGCTTGTACTATTGCGTGCCACGCAATATACAACCATAAATCCGATAACTCGTGACTACTCGAGTTTGGTCATGTATACTTGATCCATACCGCTTCCTTTTGTGATTCATAACCACAATATACTCGCCTCCGTAAATAGAATCATCATTGGTCATGTGGAACCTTTCCACATAACCATGTTTTCGTTTAAGCAAATCATGTACACACTTTGTGATCGGAAGTCGTGCTACATATTTGGACGTGCTAAATATTTGGAAACTGTCGTTGTTATAACTCTTTATAACCAACACGTCCTCCACACCATTATAGATAAAATAAAATGCTGAATTCTTTTGTAAAGTATTCAAGGATAACATTCACCGCTATCAATAAAAATCCCGATGAATTTAAATATACATAACCATTATGTATATATATATATATATATATATATATATATATATATATATATATATATATATATATATATATATATATATATATATATATGTATGTATAACCATTATACATTCACAACAGTTAGTCTCATGTAATCGCATTACATTCAAACTCGTGTGATTCCTTGAATTTTATTGACGGTGAATTAAACGCTTCATCCATACGACATATAGCCATATACATATCATGACAGATATAATAGATCCTCACATCGAATGTAAAGCATCATATTTTTATTTTCGCCCTGCTTGATGTCTCACATCGAGCCGTAGAAAATTTCTGCCATTCGACATCTCTATTTAACTCCGCCAAGTAGTTTTATGTTGAAAACCTTTTCAACAATATGTCGATATACGTGCTATAATATAGAACGAGGAACTTCTTAGATTTATCCTATAGATCTTCACGCTTAATTCATAAGCGGTCTCGCCTAAATTTTGTGTCGTTACAAGAAATATAACGCGGCTCCCACTAACCTTCATGTGTACACAAAGTTTCCATTCGTTCCGACAATGTTATAGCAGTATATAACTTCATCAAAACGAATATTCCAATTCCGAGAAGCTTTCTCTAATCCATCATATGGATCGTTAAAGCGTGCATATCTTATCCCCGATTCTTATGAATCGACAAAACCGTAAGGTTGTGTCAACTACACATCCTTTCATAAAATTTCTGTCAAGAAATTCGGTTTTGACATCCATTTTGCCACATCACATAGTCATAATACGCGACCATGTCAAGCAGAATTTCGAGAATGTGAAAGCATGGCAACATGCGAAAACGTTTCTTCATAGTCCGACTATGAAATTCTGGAAACTCTTCGCTATGAGCCTCGCTTTGCATATATGCGTTTTCCTATCTGTGTCGGTTCTTATCTTGAAAACCCATTGTCTTTTCACGGGTCTAACCCGGAAAGTAATGAAATCAAGTTCTAAACTTTATAATTTTACACGGATCGAATCTCAGAATTCATGACATCATGTCATGTGGAATCAACCTTTCATAGCATCCATGTACGATATCGAATCATCATATGATTTCGATCCATCATCATTAGCCACGGTAAATCCGTATTTACCGGCTTATGATATAGCCTACTTGATCTACAAATAATTCCTTTGTGTGTTCGACTCGTATTCATCAACTCTTGATGAAGTCGTGTCAACATTCATCTTGATGAAGTCGTGTCAACATTCATCGGTATAATGTTCATTTTCAGATCTCAAACTCTTTCGAGATTTATTCTACTCCCACTAGCCCGCATAGAGATTAGCAACATCAAGTTTCAAACTTGTGCGCATCGAGTCCTCCTCCAAGAAGGCATCTCTTCGAGCCACGAAAATCTTATTTTCGTCGGGACGTTAGAACTAATACCCTTTAGTTTCCTTAAGGATATATGTCATAAACGAACAATTTTCAGATTTGGGATTGAGTTTAACTGAAACAAATTTCGAAATATACTCACATCCACAAATCTGTACAAATGACAACTTCGGAACCATTCCGATCCATATCTTTTATGGCGTCTTTTGTACCGATTAGAAGGTTTATGGTACATATCATATATGCAACCATTCATTAGTGCCGCTGTCTCAAGGGCGTATCCCCAAAATATTTTTGGGAGATCCATTTGGCTTATCATTTATCGAACCATGTCCAACATGCGTTCAATTCCTCTTTTCGGACACATCTCAATGTTCCGAAATGAAAATAATCGTGAAACGATTTCACAATCATGAATGATAATCAATTTTCATAACTCAAATATCGCCTCTTCGATCCTATCGAAAATTTTAGCTCAAATACTCGCATTCTCGATCCTATCGAAAAGCTTTGATTTTATTGCTTAGTTGATTTCATATTTCGTTTTGAAACTCTATGAACCTTTCAAAATCTCTTTTTCGGTACGCATTAAATAGATATTTTCATATCTATTTTAACCATCCATAAACGTAACAAAATACTGATAGCCTCCTCTTGCCTCCGAACTTATCGGAACATTTACATTTAAATGTAATTTCCAATAATTCGTTGGATCTTTCTCCAACCTTTGGAGAATGATGCACTTTGTCGTCTTTGCCTAATAAATAAGTATCGCGTTTAACCAATTGAATCTAATTCGATTGATTCCAGTAATCCAACATATGGAATCTAGATACGCGTATCTCGTTTATATGGCCATGACGGCAATGCCAAAAGAAGCAATCAACTTCTAGGTTTAATCCTCCTCGGATTTCACCGTTCTTTGAGTCATTAGTTTGGACAACTCCTTGTCCGAACTTTCTGTTTGGAAAACATTTTCCCAAAATACCCTTAGACATACATTTCTTTCGATCCCTCCTTTGAATTACAAGGACATCCACGCATCTATATACATTGGATTCCTCCGATACTCCGAGCATCTCCAATTCAATTTTAAACCGCATCTCATGCAATTCAGGGACCGACTTATCTATCGAATGCATATGATATTCGGTCACGAAGATCAAATCTCGTACCAACAACACACGAGTGTTAATCAAAGACCCATAAGGCGTCTCAAAATTAACCTACTCTTTGAGCCGCATTGAACCATTCAACACGCTCTAGCTCTTGAAACTATTTCATGAGCGTTGTGTTTTATTTTCATATACACCCGAATTCTCAAAACAATTTTGAGAAATTTGCGTCTACACATGCCACCACAAGGCATGTAATATTGTTCCATTCCTTCTTAAAGTGTATCAAACCCGGCTTTCTCTAAAGCCAAAGCCTCGAGCCCCGAATCTACCGTTTCCGTGTCCAACACGTTCCTTTAAGTCTAAGAACTATTCTTTGACTATCAAGGTTAATTACGGTAATTCCGACCCAAAAGCCATCTATCATATCGATCTCATCGATATATATTTGGTATTTGTTTGAAAACATAATTCTAAACGGATGATGAAGATTAAGCTCCTAACCGTGCGTACTTAATCTATATGCTTATATGATAATTATATGATAGTGTTATTTTATCGAATCGACAACCCTCATACCGATATGAGACTCCAAGTCCATAACACTCAAGATCCATATTTCGCAATCCTCCCATAAGTGACTATGGCCGACAAATGGGATCTCGCTTAGTTAGGTAGGATTATTATCCAATCGTATCATATACAACTCTTGAACCTTTATAGAATTTCGGTGATGGATCGTATCATATACAATCCCAATTCCGTGTGTGCATTCTATCTATGCCCCGAACTCCAATCGGATTGGCTTGGACGGTTAAGTCACAACCATATCCAACGTATCGTTCAATCGAACTACTCACGTGCCCGACTATGGCCTGAAACCACGTGAATCCCAATTAACGCTTACCACCCGCACCAATATATACAATAATACGTGCCCGACTATGGCCTGAAACCATGTATTATGTCATATCAATCTTGATGGTTGTGGACAAGGAAGGCATTTCCATAACTTAAATATTATGAGGGATCATGACATTCATGTTTAATAATTCGTGACAAAATTATATTATATCACTATCACAAGATTTTCAAAATGCATATGATTTATTTAGGGAGACTAATTATTCTAAATAATTAATTATCTAGTATGCTAGTATGATTGAATTAATTGATTAGAGATAAAGATAGGCCTAAAGGTATGTATATCTCATATACACCTTTTCAAACAGAAAACTGCATACACCCTTTCAGTAATCTGTCAGAACGAAAATGGTAAATTCCTCTGACAGAAAATCAACTAACACGAAAGTTGTAGATAATCTTATTATCTTTCCAACCCAATTTGGTCCAGACCAATTGGAGTTCGGACCCGAAAGTTACGGCCGTTTTACTGACTATATGTCAAACTGTCGCACCCTTTCGGTATTTCATTAGAACGACACTGATACTTCGCTCAAATGAAATATATTACAACATGAAAGTTCTAGATAATCTCATTATCTAACTAATCCAATTTGAACCATTCAAATCGGAGTTTCCTACTGAACGTTATACCAGTTTTAGTAAAATACGGACAAACGAAAAGGTAAGTATATCCAATAGACACCTTTTCAACCAGAAAACTACAGACACCTTTTCAGTATTCTGTTGAAACGAAAATATTAAATTATTCCAACCGACTTTGAACGTGAACGAAAGTTCTAGATAATCTCATTGGAGTTTTAGTCTCTGTATGTCAAACAGTCGCACCCTTTCAGTATTCCATAAAAACGACACTGATAATTCGTTCAAATGAAAAAACGTTCTGTATCAAAGTCATAGATAATCTTATTATCTAACTACGCCAATTTGATCCAATCAATTTGGAGTTTCCCACTGAAAATTATCTTAGTTTTACTCACTGTTTCGTATTCTAATTTTCTGCAGATTTTGCCGTTTCTTCCGTTTTCGCTCGTTTCTGAAACGATAAATCATGAAACCTTTTCACGATAATTCCTAGATATTCTCAATCAACTTTTGATTGATCTCTAGTGAATTCTACTTGTGATTTTTAACGAAATTGGAATCTCTATATCTATCATCATGCAAACGGGTACGAACTTTGATAACCCGTGCGTATATCGAATATACGACTATGATTCGACCCTCGAATCGATGGCGATCGCTCTGATACCACTGTAGGGAATATCCCCGACCCCGGGCCCGCGCAGCGGATATGTAGGCCCTGTCCGGTTCCCTAAATCCAAGATCACGCCATGACTTTGAGGGTACGATGCAATAGAAGGATAGACGATTACCAGCGTGAAATTGATCACGCACGACGGGTTGATCGCTCGCATCCTTTTCTTCCTTCGGTGTCACGTTGGTGACTAGCCCGTGCGTCCCATACCACACGTCTCCCACCGTCTTGACACGCGTCCGGTTGTCTTCATGCGCCCCGTTTCCGATTCGCTCGTTTCCGTCTCCGACAGATTTCGTTCCTCCGAATCGATCACAACCGAAAGAGCCCCAAATGTTGCTCCTCTACTTGTATCCACCTTGATTCGTAAGACGTCGGTCGCGGGTGCAACTGCCTAGACGATGCACCGGCGAACTTTTGCTCGATTGATTGATTCTCTATACCGGAAAACTCCTTTTCACGGTTTCTCTCTCTTTACACCCTTTCACTCTCTAGAAAGTTGTCTCACAATTTCTGGAATATTCTAAATGAATTGGACTGAATTAACCACTTAAGATGAGAGAGAATTATCCTATTTATATCACATAGGATAAGGATGGGCCAAAAGGATGTATATCCAATATACACTCTTTCACACAGAAAGTTGCATGAATCTGTCCAGTATTCTGTCCATACGAAATTGGTAAATTTCTCTGACAGAACATCAACCAACACGAAAGTTGTAGATAATCTTATTATCTACACGACCCAATTTGGCCTGGCCCAATTGGAGTTCGTATGCCAAAGTTATGACTGTTTTACTAACTGTATATCATACTGTTGCACCCTTTCGGTATTTCATAGAAACGACACTGATACTTCATTAATATGAAATATATTTCTACATGAAGGTTGTAGATAATCTTATTATCTATCTAAACCAATTTGAACCATTCAAATCAGATTTTCCTACTGAAAGATATGACCACGAATGTACGCTTACATTCGTTTATCCTTGTGTACACTTTTACGGTTGATCATGAAACTGTATTTCCTTCATTACATACATATTAAAATTTGCGAATATGTCATGATTATATTAATCGATTTTAGAAGCACCTGAACAAATGCTATTTATACAAATTATATTAGAAAATAATATACGTGATAGACTAATTTCATGAACCTTATGCATCTATTGACATCATGATATTTGCAAATATGTCATGATTAGATTAATTTAGTTCAAACGCATGCGCGTTAATTCGCACACGGTTTAATTCTATTTAAATAATTATATAAAAAATATCCCGTGTAATTGCGCGGGGATAAAGCTAGTTAAAGTTTAATGTACTCAATTTGATAGTGACTTACGGCAATAAAAAAATGTCCAGCCCAACACTTGAAAGAGTTAAAAAAAGTTTTTTTTATTTAAATGAAAGAGTTAAAATGGTAATTTGGAAAACATTTGTAATGATAAATTTTATACGGAAAAAGATGTTCAATTTCTAGACCATACGATATAACATTGTTAACATACATTTTTAGTTTTTTCATGACCATGATGATGATGATCAATGTTAACTTGAATGACACTTACAATGATATTTTTATTAGAGAAAAGTTAAAGATATTTTCATGTTCAATTCGTAGACCGTAACAATAAATATCGTTAACATACGTTTTTATTTTGATGTTCAATTCAATTAAACGATCAATCAAATCGTTAATCGAATTAATTAATAATATTAATCAACTCACTTAATCCACTTTTGCCATCTCATCAAGACTACATTTTGGAGTTTGGGAGTTGAATATATAACTCCATATAAAATAGCCTTATAAAATTTACAAAATAAAATGTCACTAACTAGAAACTCCTCAATGAACGTCTCACAAACAGTGTTGTAAAAGACGGAAAACGGAACGGAACGGTCCGGCACCGTTTTAGTGTTTAATCCGTAAAACGGTCGTAAAACGATTAAAAAACGGTAAAAAATGGTTAAGTCAAAATACAATAAAATATCATCAAAATACAACAAAATATCATCAAATTAGACAAAATCAGAAGAAAAAAAACAGCAACAAATTACGGTGAGCCAGAATCGAGATGATCAGAGCCTCATTCGTTCCCCATCCAGTCAAAATCAAAGTTTTAACAAACAATCCATATTCAGATCAAGCGATCAAAACCTTGCAACCTTGCAATACGGATCAGATTGAAAAAAAATGAGAAATGAATACCTTGAAATGCCTTCCTGAGCTGCTCGCAATCTTCATTCGGTGATGGTACTGTATGAGGAACGGTAAGACTGGGCAAAGAAAAAAGATTAAAACAATTTTTTAAGACTGGGCCAAGATTGAAAGCCCAAAAAAAATGTTAGCCCCAATTTTTTATGTAAAAAACGGCCAGTAAAACGATAAGCAAAACGGTTTTGATAAAAAAAACGGCGAAAAACGGTAAGAAAACGGTGGACCGTTTTGGCAAAAACGAAACGGTTTGCCACCGTGTTACCGTTTTTCATCGTTTTTTTACCGTTTTACACCGTTTTTTACAACACTGCTCACAGATGTCTCGTAAACTCCAATATCTCGTTTCGCTCCTAGCCTCAAACGAACCACATGCAAAAGCAACATAGGGATAATTAGCTATATGAATGGCTAAGTGAGATGGTTCAGAGGCTAGTCCGCTAAGGCGCTAAGTTTACCTTAATGATGTGCCAGCCTCTTTAACCAAAATAATGTGTACTTTAAATTTCCAATTCGTTCTCATTTCATAATTTATTTCTTTTTATTCATGTATTTATTTAAAATGTTCTTAAAATCATATAATTTCGTACCGTAATAAAATCATATCATATTATAATTATAATTATATACAAAACCGCATCATATCATATTCTTATAAGTTCATATCATATCATAATATTATTAAAGTCGTATTCTTATAAATTTATATCATGATATTTAATTTTAAAATTTGTTCAAATTTTCTTGTCACATTATTCATAAAATTTACGTATACATATTCATATTCTTAGTCGTATTCAAATTCTCATTCTTACTTTTATTTATATCGTCATATTTTCTCTTATCTTTTTAAAATCATATACATATCATAATCATTTCAAAATCGTATCATATTATATTCATATTCATAGTCATATTCAAATTCTTATTATATTCATACTAACGACTTGGTGACTCCAAACCAAAACCAAAATCTATTAAAATAAAATTTTGGAGCAATAATAATAATATGATCAATCTCGACAAGAACCAATGAAAAACGTGAGACACTATTTTCATTGCAACCACACGGACAATCTGGCAAGAGCGAAATAGACGAATTTTCTAAGGCAAATCAAAGACGACGACGCAAAATGCAACGAAATCAATGGAAACGACGCTGTTATGGTCTTGACATTATTAGCATTGTAAAGATCTCAAATATTATTTTTTTATTTGTAGTAGCCGAATGTATTTTTATTTTTGTAATAATACTTTTGTATCACATACGACAAACGATCGCTTGTTAGGTACCATTCAAAAAAAATCATATTATTGTTCTTCATATTTCAATTTAAACTCGTATCATGTCATATTCAAATCATATCATAATCATATTTATATCTAAATTATATCATATCATCTCGTATCGTATCGTATTAAAAATCATATATCATACCGTATCATATCATATCATATTTATATTATATTATATCATATTAAAAATCGTATCAAAATCGTATTAAAATCATATCAAATTGTATCATAATTCAAAATCATATGGTCTCATACTCATATCATATCGTATTAAATTAAAATTCGTATTAAAATCATATCAAAATATTGGTGATTTTCAGAAGGTAAGCGGCGAAATTGAATAGTGGAGCTTCTTCACGACATCTTCATGGTCTCGAATGACCCTTCGATGGTGCGAGAAAGCATACCGGCCTCTCGGGACATCATGAATCTGGTACAGATCCATAGGAGAGGTTTGTAGAAGTCGTAGTTGTCGCAGCGTGCTGCTCCGTTGCTTGCGAGCAGCTTGAAAGTGATTCGGGTCTTCTGCCAAGGTGGCGGAGGTCGGCTTCCATCTGCCATGGAGACTCCTTCCCTTCCAAGCAGTGAGGGTGCATCCAGCGGGAGAAGAGGGATTGTCGAGGTTGATTCCGAGGCGGTCGTTTGTGTTTTAGCAAACTGGCGAGAGAGGGAGAGGAGTAGGATGAGAGGAAGATTAGGTGGCACGAGCTCGTGTATCTCTCGCCATTTCCATGGCGCTCACGAATCAAGATCCAGAAGAAGCCTTCTCGCAATCCTCATCGTGAAGAGACGTAACAGAGAGAAAGGGGATGTCTACGGGTCGGGTTTATTTTTCTTAATGGGTCCAGCGCAGTTAAGAAATAAAGGATTCGGGTTCTTTAACGGGTCTGGTTTCAGGCTCACAATTTCTAGGTTACTTTGTATCATGATAACACATTATTTTCTTAATAAGATTGATTTTAAAATTTGCATATATCCATCGATTTAACTCCAAATTAACTGGTTCAAATTTATAAATTCATATATCGGAGAGTAGAATTTTATTATAGTTTTTATTAATTCTTCTAACATTTTGAAGATGTATATATTTATTTATGTCAAAATGATTATTAAATTTTTTTAGGTATGCTCATTCCTAGATTCGTATTAATTTCCCTGTGATGATTTCAATCATATCCTCCACAAGTTTTTCAGACGAAATTCAAATACCATCACAATTCAAATACCATCACAATTAACACGGGACATATAAGGGATAATTTCATGTATATCCTTTCAAAAGTTCAAAATATCAAATTTATCCCTCTAAACTTGATAATATCAAATTTATCTCTCTAAAACTCTATTTATTTCAATTTAGTCCCAGACTAACAGAACAGTTAAATTTAACAAAAGATTTGTGAAATGACATTTTTACCCTTTTAAGAAATATCCCCGAATCCACCAAACTCATTCCAAAGTCAAAACCCGATAAGAGATGAGCTCTTCTTTTTCAACGTTATCCGTGTGGACAAGAGCTTTCTTCTTCAGCTTTCAGCTAAGGTCTACTAAGAGCATGAAGCTCTCACTACTCAATTCTCCGGCTACCTAAGAGGTTTGCTCTTCTTCTTCAACGAAGGTCTGAAGCATACACAACTTTAGTCTCCCTTAAGATCTTCACTCTTCTCTTCTTCAGCGAAAGTACGATCTAAATACAAGTCGAACGGTGTGCTAGTAGAAAAACTCTACTTCTCAAGCTTCGCTCCTCCTACTAAACCACTCGAAGCTGGTTCTAGTAGCAGAACGTTATGCCAGCGTAGTGCTCCAGCCTCCAGCACTATTGTGTCAATGCTTCAATCGAAGGTATATACTTTCAATTCTGAAATTTTCTTCGGTTTTGTTATTAATTGGGAAGAATTAAGGTCAAAATTGTTGTCTATTAAGGTCAAATATACCGAATTAGGGTAAATTAGGTTTAATTGTGATTCTATGGAGGTCACATTAATTATTTAGAGTAAATTGAGGGCAAATTGAAGTGAAATAAGACTAATTATAACCTAAACACGGTCAATTCAATTTCAGTACCCAACTATAAACCCTAATTTCAGGAAATAAAGCATCATGTCGATTTTTTTATATGTTTCCATTTTTACAGTAAAAAAGGCTTACATAAAAGGAAGTGAAGCACCACGCCGATTCCCGAAATTCTCGCACAAGTCATGGGTCGAAGAAATGCAACTTTTTGGAAATTCCTGATATCCTTTTCCCAGGATTCTCGTACAATACTAGTTTCTGATTTATTATTAATTTATTGGACAAAATAATATAGATCTTTGTATGAATGTTGCTGACATTTTATTGTTTTTTTTTGTACTTGAATGAGAAATTGTTTTATGATCGAATGATTATTTTGGTAAGCAATTATATATCTTTTATTGTTTGGATTTATTATGATTGAATTTTGTGGAAGGGTCTGAAATTGGTTTTTGGCGAAAGAGTTTGAACTTGGTGCTTGAAATTTTCAAGCTTATCATGTCTCTAGACATGATCACATAAGATAAATAGATTTGCCGATGTACAATATTGTTATTTTTGAAATTAAAATGTCACAGGACAAAATAAAAACACCTAACTAAATATATATAATGCAATACCAATAAAAATACCAAAATTAATAATATTTAATTTCAAATAGATATCAAAATAATCATAATCTAGGACAATTCTTTAATAATTTTCACATTTATTGAGACCGGATAATCAAATATAATGCCAAAAAAAATATTTGATCTCAAAAACAAACATAACATTCAATACTTCATTCAATCGCAATTATCCTAATCCTAACTCAGTTGCAATTACAATAACCCCCCAATTACATTATAATATCATAACCCCAACATTAATCCAATTACAAGTCCTAGGACAGAGACACATCGCAATATGTTCTTCCATGACAAGTTCCATCAATTATACTCTCCATTTTGTATAGCTCCTTCATATAACAAGTTTTAATTATACTCTCCATTTTGTAGAGCTCCTTCATATAACAAGTTTCAATGTCCTGAACCAAAATGTTGAAAAAAAAAATTAACATAAATTTGCAAGAAGATAAATAGAGAAGAATGATTCTTCACTAAAAATACCTCCAGTCCCATTCTTCAATTCATTATTAGTAATTCTACAAGTGCCCACGAAATATACCCGATATGGTAATTCAAAATGGTACAGGTAATTATAGAAATGGAAGTTACTGAATTGCCCTCTTCCCATCTCCTAATTAGAAAAGTAGTTCAATGATTTCTTTGATTTATAATAGTTCAATGATTTTGCATTTAATTAAGCATGAAAATGAGAGAGGATAAAGTCTGTTAAGGTCTTTTGCGAAAACAGGTACAAATACCAGTTAAGAGAAGGAGGTGTCGAGTTTTGCTGGAGTAACTGGAAGTGTCAAGCTTCGTCACAGTAACAACTTTGTACCTTGCCGATGAAAAAGGAGGCGGAAGTGAAAATGAATCGGGCTGAGAAAGAGGCGTCAAGATTTTGTCGATTTGGCAAGCTCTTCTCTTCTTCCCGTCTTCCATCTCTCTATTTCTTCACCGCTTCCTTCTCTCCTTTACAAAGGAAGAGACAGTCCTGACTGTGATACTCGCGAGGGTGAGATGGGTAATGGAATGGAAAAGTTGTGCAAGTAAAGAGGGTAGTTTGGTCATATAAATATATAATTAGTAATTTAATTATATTTAATAACTATAAAATAAAGGAAATTGGATGGCAACTTAACGGTTTGGTTATATTTGATATTATATCAAGTTTAGATGGTTATATTTGAAAAGTTATTAGTTTAAAAGGATAAATTTGTAATTTTTTTAATTTTTAAAGGACATTTATGATATTTGCAATTTTAGAGGGACAAATTTGATATTTTAAATTTTTGCAGGGACATACTTGAAATTGCCCCTATAATTAATGTAACAACCATCTAAATTAATAATTTACGGTTAATTAATACTAACAAGTTGTTAATTGTAGCTATTAATTAGGAATTACGATACAAATTGTGTGGTTGTGAAATTCGTAGGCGAAGTAAAATTTTCCTGTCTCCCGATCAAATTAAACTAAGCCCTTACATTTATTATTTCTCATATTTAAAAAAATGCGAGGCTCGGCCCCTCTTCGGGCCGGCCCCCCGCCCCCCCTCCCCGAGGCCCGGCCCCTCTTCGGGCGGGCCGGACCACCCCACCGAGGCCCGGACCCCCCCTCTTCGGCCCGGCCCCTCTTCGGCCCGGACCCCCCCGAGGCCCGGCCCCTCTTCGGCCCGGAACCCCCCCCCAGGCCCAGCTCTCTTCGGGCCGGACTCCCCCAGGCCCGGCCTTTCTTCGGGCCGGACCCCCCCGAGGCCCGGCCCCTCTTCGGGCCGAACCTCCCCCCCCCCCGCCCCCCAGGCCCGGCCCCTCTTCGGGCCGGACCCCCCCGAGGCCCGGCCCCTCTTCGGGCCGGACCCCCCCGAGGCCCGGCTCGAAGAGGGGCCGGGACCCGGGCCGGGTCCTCCCCCCCCGAGGCCCGGCCCCTCTTCGGGCCGGACCCCCCCCCCCCGAGGCCCGGCACCCCTTCGGGCCGGACCCCCCCCCCCCCCGAGGCCCCCGGCCCCTCTTCGGGCCGGACCCTCCCGAGGCCCGGCCCCTCTTCGGGCAGAACCCCCCCGAGGCCCGGCCCCTCTTCGGGCCGGACCCCCCCCCCGAGGCCCGGCCCCTCTTCGGGCCGGACCCCCCCCCCCCCGAGGCCCGGCCCCTCTTCGGGCCGAACCTCCCCCCCCCCGCCCCCCAGGCCCGGCCCCTCTTCGGGCCGGACCCCCCCCCCCCGAGGCCTCCGGCCCCTCCCCCCGAGGCCCGGCCCCTCTTCGGGCCGGACCTCCCCCCCCCCCGAGTCCCGGCCCCTCTTCGGGCCGGACCCCCCCCCCCTAGGCCCGGCCCCTCTTCGGGCCGGACCTCCCCCCCCCCGAGGCCCGGCCCCTCTTCGGGCCGGACCCCCCTCCTCCGAGGCCCGGCCCCTCTTCGGGCCGGACCACTCCCCTCTTTGGGCCGGACCCCTCTTTGGGCCGGATCCATCCACGGGCCCAACCCCTCTTCGGGCCGGACCTTTCCCCCCGTGGGCCCGGTCCTTTTTTGGGCCGGCCCCACGAGTCCTCGCGCACCCCTGCAATATACAAAAATTATATATACAACAAACAAACACACACACACACACACACACACACACACACACACAAATCACACATACACATACATATACATATTTACATACTTCTAATGAAGTGAGTTTTGATGTCTCTTATTCAATTTTTGTTGGTTCAGGCCAGTTGACTCCATGCCTGATGATAATAGTCTTTTCTTCATTAATTGTTGGTTATCTTTGTAAGCATCATTAAATTAGCTCGCTTGTTCAATTGCCTGAAAAAAGAAATGTAAGATAAAAATTAAATAATTGAAAATATGCATGTTAAAACAAATGAGAAATTTACAACAAATCCCATGCGTTACTACTAAACTACAAAAAAGTCCCTGTATCATAAAAAAATGCAGGACCTGCTTCTTGATTTTTTTCTAGAATGGTGGGGCTTTTTCAAAAGAAAATTATAATGCATGGGTATTGTTGTAATTGCAATTTAGGCATAATGCAGCAGAGGATTTATGCAAATTTCCCAAGTAAATCACCTTGATGATGTGACCAAAAAAAAAAGAAGAGAAATTAATTATTTCGTTGCTAGCAAAGAGAGTTCTGGGCTTGGGATCATCTACGGGTATTCGCTGGTACCGGTTCCCCTTCGCACTCCTCGTTGGCTATTCTGAAAATCAAAATAATCAATTGTTAAACTCTAGAATTGATATTTAAAAAACCAAAAAATAAACAAAATCATCTTTGAAATTGGTATAAGATATTTATTTGATTTAAACAATTATCTCACAACCAGTTAACAATTCAAGTTAATTTCTCTTAATGATGTAATTCACTTGAACATACAAAATCTTCTCTCCAGATACAAACTACAGAGATTGAGAGGATGTTGAGGCAAAAAGCAGAGAATGAAAAGGTGTTCTAAATTTTTTCAAGAATCTATGAAACTATACAATCAATAATAAATAGATAAACATGTCAAGAATCCATGGGAATTTCGTACTAGAACAAATCAAGCAAAGGAGAAAAGAAAACAAAGCCAGATATTTACTTTCTTGATTTGGGGGTACTCAAAAGCGATTAATTCTAATCAAAGAATATCAGAAACAAAACAGAGGAGAAAAACTAACAATATCTTGTCTGTCCGGTAACAATCTCACATAAACTTGAAATTCGTCAATTGAAGAGGTCCGAGATTTAAACATTCTCGGGTCAGTCTTCTCCAGTTCCGATCTCACACTATCTTCTCTGTTGAGTATCTATATGGTTTCTTTCTTTCATGGGGGAGCATTGAGAAGAAAGCGAATTTATTTTGGAGAGAATGAATAATCTACGGAATAGAGAAGAATGGAGAGAAGAGAGAAGAAGAGAAGAAAGTTTGGGGAGAATGAATGAGAATAGGAAGCAGAAGAAGAAGAGAGATAAATATGATAGCTTCCCTATAGGCAAATACTTAATCCCTGAACTCGGCATACATAATGATATATGAACCGATGGAGAATGCCATGCACTGTTATGTAAAACTACATAGTGGACCGAGTTCATTTCATTGAAATTAGATTATGTTAGATTTTGAAATTAGATTATGTTACCGTTGTGATTAAAATTTTGTTAACGTTATAAATTAGATTATGTTACCGTTGTGATTAAGATTTTGTTAGATTTTGAAATTAGATTGTCTTAGATATTATTTAGTCCAACTTATTTTGTTTTTTTTTCAGTTCCTAACAAATGTGCCATAGTTGATTTTATTTTTGTTAATATTTATGCAATAATTGAGCTTTACTTTGAATATAATGTTGCTTTTGTTGAGTCAATTGTTTTTATTATATCAAATTTTAATTAATGTATTAAACAAAATGAATATGAATCAAGAATCACATGAATTTAGGAAAGAGGTTGGACACAAATTTAATGTTGATAATTTATTTTCTATTTAGATATTCTTATCTTGTCTACAATGATTAAAAATCATATACATTTTGTGATACATTTGTGGTTGGTATTTATGGCTCTATCACTACTCCACAATTTCAACCTACAGATTTCAGTTTAAATTATATAATTAATGTCATCATGTTATGAACCTAGGTCATTAATATAAAATCAACACGTGAATGTGATACATAAATAAATATGGAGTAATTAATATAATTATATGTTAATTATGTGTAACATGTTAATTAGTGAGGGGCATTAAATGGATTTTTTTTTTTTTTAAATTTCTTTCATTTCCGTGTGTAAGAGGAAAAATATCCAAATAAAAAATGTGAAAATATATAGAGGAATTTTCTAGTTCTCTCCAAATAAAAAATCATCTTTGTAGGATACATACAAAATTCATTACCTGGATTAATCATTACAATTATAAAATTATAAAATGTTTAAATTTAATTTATTCTTTTATATTTTGCAGTACATCAATATGCGTTTAATCAATATTTCTAATTTTATTTTACAATAGAAGCTGTGTAGATGTGTGTGTTAAATCAAATATAAACTTGTGTGTTAATTCAAAATGTATTATTACCAATATAATAGGTCTATAGATGTGTGTGATAATTCAATACAGACTTGTATGTAAATATGTATAAGAGCAATAATATATCATCACACAAGGAACAATAAATTCAAGTTGGAAAATCTCTAATGCGGCCTCAAGATGAAATTAAGTCTAATTATATTTCAAGTTAAAAAATTCATCCTCATTGAACCAACATTTGTTTTTGCTAGCTCCTAAGTTTGTAATTGTGCCCCAAACAATCAAATTCAAATTCTTAATTTAACAATTGGGCCCCAAATTCCGTATAATCATCTCAGGCTGTAAAATTCTCATTTTACTTGCTCCAATACTCACTCACTCACTCAATGGGATTTAAACAGAATATTGGGTGTATTTACTAGATTTATACTAATTTGGAACCGTATGAAGAGATTTTGAACTTCCGTAAGGACCTGGATGCAAAATATATCCAAACTAACAGAGACTCCCGTTTAACCAAATATCAGATCCACCGTTGGATTCAATCTTGATGTATTTTGATTGACTGGCATTAACGTTTCTGTTACCCTCCCGCTTAACCAAATTATGAAATTATCTCTTGTGTATATTTTTGGGCAAAAAATCCGTTTCCGGGCTTGCCACGTGGCTAAGGCTCTCACAAATTAATTTCCGGTTTTTATGTGGTTTCTTTTCTCTGTGGTCCGTGTAGCCTTTCTGCACACCGTCCGATGCCTTTCAGAGAATTGCTCATTCTCGACCGTCTGATTTTGGATGTTGTGGATTAGGATTGAACCGTCTAATTCAAACTGTCATGTCGGTTTGGGTTTTTTTTGACTGGTAGTGGTGTATGGATTTTGTGTGTGCTTTTAGGCTTGGATCATTAGTCCGTGTGTATGACTCATGTATATGCATATTTCTACGAATACACATGGTTCGCGTGATCCGAGTCATTGGTCTAAGGTGGTCTATCATGAACAGATGAGGCATGTATGAAAGCAGCTTGAGTCATTCGTGTTATTCATTTCCCCTCTTCTTCTACGGTGGCTTCCACTCCTCCTTTTTTCCTCTTCTAGCATTGCTTCTGGCGAGGTATTTGTTTCACACTTTCCATCTATTTGTGCCAGTTACTATTTTTCCACTTCGTTTTGTGCATCCTTCTTGCGATGTTTGCTATTTTCGTTGTATTTCTTTGGTGATTTTTGCGTTCTTTTGGTGTGTATACTCGATGCCGTCCAAACTTGGTGCTGGATTCACACAGTGTTTGGTGGTATATGAACGCCGATTTTGGTTTTCTTGGGTTTTGGTTGGCTATCGAGATTTCTGTGTTCGTTCGTCTGGATTTTTTGCGTTTTTCGAGTTGTCGTCGTAATTTATTATTTGTTTTGCCAGAGAACTATGGAGAACAACCCCTGTGTTGTGTGTTCGCGCTTTCATGAACATTTTCGTATCATTTTTGTGCGCACAAATTGAATTTCGTTTGGTATTTGTTTTTACATTTACTCTTTGTTCTCACACGACTGAAAATTATCTTTCAATACCATGTATTAAAAAAAAAGGCTGCATGAACACTTTTTTATTTGCTCTTTGTTTTCACATGACTAGAGATTATCTTCGAATACCGTGTATACAAAAAAATACTGCATGACGACTTCTTTATTTACTCTTTGTTCTCCCAATGAGTAAACTTTATATTTCAATATCATGTATAAAAACCAAAAAAAGAAAAAGTATGTTGGTTCTTTCGGTCAAACATTGTTGTTTGCGTGGTAGAATCATGTCCAAACTTGATTATCTCACCGCACCTACTAACCATCGTAATGATGGAGCATATATAAATTTAGTGTGCTGAAGTGTACTCATCGAAAATAAAAAGCCGAACAAAATAATAATTGCTGATTTAACAACAAAGAACTCTTTTTTCCCAAATAACAATAAAATAAAATAAAAGTCAATCCACATGTGACCCAAATGAATATCAAACCAAATTAATGCATTGGCAGAATTATTTAATCTTGAATTCACTTGATGCTATTTCATGTACAAAGACTTTTTGGTAATGAAAAAATTGTCAGGTTTTATTTCCGCATGAACTATAATTGGACTTTGAAAATATGAATTTGTTTGCTTTTTAATTGTTTACAAAGTAAGTGCACATATGAATAATTAGTTCTGAAATAACATAAATTAATGCATTGAAAAATAATTATTTAATCTTAAATTCACTCGATATTATTTCTTAATTCTCAGGCTTTGTTTCGGCATGAACAATCATTGGACTATGAAAATATGAACGTGTTTGTTGTTTTAATTCACACGATTACGTACAAACTCAAGTCATGTATAAAGATTTGTTTATATCTTGGATATAATTGAATTCAAGCTACTATCTTGGCTGTATTCTGCACGAAGTGGATGATTTGTCATTTATATCTTGACAATGATAAAGAAAAAAGAATGAACAGAGTTTCAGGTTTTATTCCTGCATGAGCAATAATCAACCTTTCCAAATATTGATGTACTTGCATGTGTTGAAAACTACTAGCCAATACACTACATGTAACCAGATCACGTGCAGCCTTTACAAATTATTATATTTTGTGTTAAATAATAATTAATGGATTAATGAATTTGTTTTTTCTTACTTGCTTCTTGATTTTTCAATAACTGAACTGATGTGACCGAATGAATTCTCGCTTCTTGATTTTTCAATAGCTGAACTGATGTGACCGAATGGATTATTTTTTCCATTAAGTTATGCTATTTTTTTGTAAAATTTGTTTTCTTACTCGCTTCTTGATTTTTCAATAGCTGAACTGATGTGACCGAATGAATTACCTTCTCCATTAAGTTCTGTTATTTTTTGTAAAATTCGTTCTTTTGTTTGTTTCTTGGTTTTTCAATAGCTGAACTGATGTGACCGAATGGATTACTTTCTCCATTAAGTTATGCTATTTTTTGTAAAATTCGTTCTTTTGTTTGTTTCTTGGTTTTTCAATAGCTGAACTGATGTGGTCGAATGGATTACCTTCTCCATTAAGTTCTGCTATTTTTTGTAAAATTCGTTCTTTTGTTTGTTTCTTGGTTTTTCAATAGCTGAACTGATGTGGTCGAATGGATTACCTTCTCCATTAAGTTCTGCTATTTTTTGTAAAATTCGTTCTTTTGTTTGTTTCTTGGTTTTTCAATAGCTGAACTGATGTGGCCAAATGGATTACCTTCTCCATTAAGTTCCGTTATTTTTTGTAAAATTCGTTCTTTTGTTTGTTTCTTGGTTTTTCAATATCTGAACTGATGTGGTCGAATGGATTAACTTCTCCATTAAGTTCTGCTATTTTTTTGTAAAATTTGTTCTCTTGCTTGCTTCTTGGTTTTTCAATAGCAGAACTGATGTGGCCGAATGGATTACCTTCTCCATTAAGTTCTGCTAATTTTTATAAAATTCGTTCTCTTGCTTGATTCTTGGTTTTTCAATAGCCGAACTGATGTGGCCGAATGGATTACCTTCTCCATTAAGTTCTGCTATTTTTTGTTGTTGTAAAATCCATTTTATTGCTTGCTTTTTGGTTTTTCAATAGCTCAACTGATGTGACCGAATGGATTACCTTCTCCATTAAGTTCTGATATGTTTTTGTAAAATCTATTTCTCTTGCTTGCTTCTTTGTTTTTCAATAGCTGAACTGATGTGGCCGAATGGATTACCTTATCCATCAAGTTCCGATATATTTTGTGGCTCTTTCCATGTTACAAATTTGAAAGCATTTTATTGAAAAAACACTTGCATCGATGTATAAATTTGATAAACCGTATATTTATCTATGAGCAAAATTTATGTCCTTTGGTAAACTATAATGTACACAAAGCAAACGAATTGTTTAGTGGTTATTTATTTCTGTAACCTTTTCTTTACAATGAAAAAAAAATATGTTTACTCGCTGATGATGTACGTAAAAAATTAAATTATATTATAATTTGTGAAATAACTTGGTTGTTCAAGAAATCCGGATCTTGAACAATCATGTTATTTTCATCTTACAATACCATAGGATTCATACAAGCTCAAGCGATTTATATTTGTGTGATTCTACTTTGTTTACAATCAAAACTCATATAAATCGTGTATATTCATGACTAACCCCATGATTACAAACGAAAAAATATAAATGAGTACGCATGCAATTCTTCGTATCTTCATGAAAAAAATGTTACTTACTATTTAACATTTAAAAACAAATTAACCTCGACCATTAAATCATGATTAAAAACGAAAACAAATTAACAAGAATAAACCATATATCCAACAAACCAAAACAAAAAATCATGTTTAACAATTTGACTTTTTCTTTCAGTAACACTCATTTCAATATCGTCATTTCCCAGTGATGTATTCAAATACAAAGAGATCGTAAATTATGAAAGTCTACTGCCTGTGATGTATGAAAAAATATATTAATACATTGTAATGCGAAAAATATCTGAATTGTTCCAGAAATCCGAATCTTGAACCACTGAGATATTTCCGTTTAACAATGTTAAGGAATCTACATATACTGAAGCAATTGAAAAAACAAAAAAATATATACAAATAATCGTTGACTATCATCACAACAAGTTAATGATCATTGGATCATGTTTAATGCGCACAAAGTAAATAAACATGGCATAAACCGTTTATATTTTGAAGATGCATTCTATGCAACTAACGAATATATACTCAAGAAACATGAAAAAAATTATGACAGTAAATTTTTTGTTTGTAAACAATTCAAAAGAAATGTACAAGAGATAATTATCAACAACAACATCTATTAACCATACACAACACCAAAAAACACACATACAATAAAAAAACAAAGAAAAAAAAATAGCTAGCCGCCCGCGCAATAGCGCGGGGGTAAAAGCTAGTTATAAAATAAAGGGAGGTTTGAAATTTGCATTTTTGTGCAACTCAATGGTCTTAATTATTTACAAATTAGGTTTTGAGTACGAGAGATGTCTTTAGTATTTTTTTATAATTCATAAGAGTAGTGAATTTTACATGATATTTTTAATTTTTTTAATTTTAAAAATCTGAAATTGGGAGACGGAAGAACAAATTACTTTTTGTGGACTTGTGCATTTTCTAATTCCTCGTACATACGTGTTCATTCAGGAGGGCGGCTAACATACTTAACTAAGTACCAAAATTTTGATAATTAATGATTTTCATCATTGAATTTGAATTGAGATTTTTGTTTTTTCATGACAATCATGAAAATTTGTGCGCATCATATCTAAGTACCAATTTGAATTGGATGGTTGTATACAATATATATTCTTACTTTCTTTGGAGGAATGCGTGAAATTTCACCTTTCTTTTTATCCTCTTGAATAAATTTTATGCTGGAATAAATTGATAACTTAAAGGGGAGTTCTATCATACACCCTTTTAAAAGGATATTTTGGGTATTTAGAAGGGTGTATCATAAATTATATTTTTTATGTATATTTTTCTATAATGAACAATTCATATTTTTTATTTAGCCTATCATTCATTGATTAATATACGTGAGAAATTACCTTATATACTCAATAATTGATAATTACTCAAAAATACCCTCGAAAATGAATGTATCATAAACAAAAATGATGTATGATAAAAACTTCTCTAACTTAAAATAGAATAGCAACTATTTTCAGGAAATGGATGCAGAGAGAGTTCAAAGAGCTAATCTCTCAAGAATGGCATGTTAGTGTAGAAAGTAGAACCACCTTTCCTATTTTCCTCACTATAAAATCATTATACATTCTTTTTACACGCAAGCCCTTCTTTATGATATTCTGTAAAGCACCCTATTTAAGCCAAAAGTCGCCATTTGTTTACATCATTCCCTAAAATGCAAGTTGCAACACGAGTGCCAATCAAATAACTGAATTTTTCAAGAAAATAGTTGAGTTGTGTTTTTCTTTTGTAATAAAATTATGTACTTTTCTTAACGCTTTAATGGATCGATGAGCTGAGCTGTCGGTAAATAATTGAAAATAGCAATTGAAAATCGATTGAACTCAGTTTAAAAGAAAGAACCATAATTCCAACTTTTCTGTATTTTCCGAGTTATTAAATCTTCAATTTTGTTTTATTTTTGTTGAAATTTGGAAAGGGTAAATCGATAAAATTAAGTTTGTTTTATGTTATTATAGGCGAACAAACATTATCCAGATCAATTACAAGATCAATCTAAGGAGGCTGCTCTTCTGAATTATGACATCACAAGGTTTATAAATTACAGAAAAACCCTTGTATTTTCCCTAAATTATAAAAAAGCCCCTGCATTTTACAGGAGGTATTGTTTCAACCATTTCCCCTAAATGATTAGAAAGGGAGCAATTCGCAAAAGAACATGATTACAAAGGCGAACATGGAAGCTGCCACAAAATCTTCCAAAATGTCGAAGAGGTACAAAAATAACTCTGTGTCATTAACATTTAACAGATCAACTATGAAAATTTACATTATAGAGACAATTTTGCTTATATACCAATAAAAATATGAAAACATCAAGTTTATAGGACGAATTGCAAAAATAACATGTTCGTTGTCTCAAACACTGGTTAGTGTATTTTATTTTTTAACGCTAATACATTGTTTGCAATACTAATATAATATATACTTCGTACGTTAATATATATTTTTTGTAGACATATTATTGTCATGATCGGCCAAATGTTTTAATATAATATATATAATCTCGATGATCATAGAACGCTTTTAGTGTTAATATATATCGGATGTTCATATCGGATATGTGTTGAGAATCTATTATAAGTATATTGATATATTATATGGAATTTTTTTTATTATAACAAATAAAAATATGAAATTATGAAAATAACAAGTTTATACGATAAATTAAAAAATAACATCAACATCAGCAAAAAATAACACAATTTCTTTATGATATTGAAACCCTATTTATTCCCACACAATCATCCAATCATCTAAAAAAAAGTTTAAAATCTTCAAAAGAAAACGTAAGATTAAAATTAACATATGTAAATATGTTAAAAGAATATGTGATAATTTTTTTTTTCAAGTCAGTGTCTCAAACACTGAACATGTTAGTTTTATAATTTATCCTCGAATTATATTTTTTTCTCACAGTTTCATAAAAATACTTGTATGTAAACAAGAAAAACTTAAAATTATATATCACGTCATTGCTCTCTAATGTCTATTATTTTGCTTAAAATTAAAATTAAAATTAAAAGTAACATATATAATATCATTGCATAGTTGATCATATTTTTTATGCATTAGTCTCATTAAATAGCTGATCATATTTTGCTCTAATGTCTATTATTTTTTATTGCATAGTTGATCATATTTATCATTATGACTTGGTAATTCCCGAGTAAAAGCATAAAAGCAGGTAAATCATTGTTGGCCTTTGTCTCGTTAAATAGCAGGTTGCATTTAACTTTTTCCCACAATATCCTTGGATTGGACCTTGGTATAATTCTTGGGCTGAGAATCGATCTATCAAAAAAAGAACTAAAAAGTTTGGTGTATCAAAGTCTTTCTCAAACAAATATGTACAATATTAAATATTCAAAACGTTATGTACTACTGAAATACCTAAAATACATATTCAAACTTTATCCCTATCCATTCCGCTCGAATTCTCCTCCTTATCTTGATGTGGTGTGGTGACCTGTCCATTTCTTCTTTCTTTTAGGATAATTGTTTGTTTCTATTTTTTTACAAAAATAATGGATACTAGGGTTGATCTCGTTCCGCTTCGACCGACTTAAAATTAATTTTAAACTAAAATTATTCGTATTAAATTTGATAATTATATCTTTTAAAAAATATTCTTCACATTTGGAGAGTTGAAGTGTCATATCTAAAATTGACTGCAACGTAAAAACTTTTTAAAATTATAGCAAATAAAAAATTGATTAATAAGATTGTGGAGAATTTTGTATTTTGTAGTGTTTAATTATAATTTTAACTCTTAAATTTTTATTTATTTTCTTCAACAATGAAATATATTATTTCTCAAATTATAGCATGAATGAATTTTAGTAATAATATGCGGAAAAAAAATATTGCTCGATAATTTTTCGGGTTTAAACATCATTTTGACTCTTTTATGAATTGTGATTAATAAAATTGTGCAAAAATATGTTCGATAATTTTTAGGTTTTAATTATAATTTTGACTCTTTTAATGTCTATTTATTTACTTCGGACAATAAGAAAATATTTCTAAAATTATAGCAAAAATGATTTTCATTAATAAGATTGTGAAAAACATAAATCGATATTTTTTTAGGATTCAATTATAATTTTTAGATTTTAGTTCCTATTTTTTTTATGGAAATAAAAAAATATTTTCTAAATTATAACACAAATAATTTTGATTAATATGATTTTTGAAAAAGAAGTATTGTGTATATTTTGTAGTCATCAATCGATAAACACTTTATTCAATATAACACACTGATTAAATGTGTATTTGTGGGTGTCCTCAATCATTTCTTACTTTAAAGCACAAAAACAAAAATATGTTTGTACTCATAAATTTTGACAATTTGAATTAAGAACGCACACTGAAACATTCAAAAAAATAAATTTGCAAATCCAGGGATTCGAACCAATCCCCTGGTCAGCAGCTCAAAGAGCAATAGTTTCTGCCATGTGTTATTTGTTCAAGTTTATACTTTTAATTATTTGTGCTTGAACGACACGTGTCAAATTTTGGTGGCACTCATTAAACTTTAGACGAGAAGTATGAAGTATTAATATGCTATGTCTAATGACAAGTACTACAAATCCAATACTAATTATATACATAACAAGTTGAAAATTTGTTAATTTACAATAAATAAATATTGCAATTAAAATGTTGCCAATCCAGCATCTTCAGAGCAAATAATTCTTTTTAAATAATCTAGTTTTCTTTTCCTTTTTTATTTTTTCCAAAACCAATTATTCATATTATTTGGCATAATATATATATGAAATATACAATATTTTCATTCAGAAGAAATAATATTAATTGGCAATTATATTTATTAAGCGTTAATGATGTGTCTTTTGTTAATTACTTGAATAATTAACCGTTAATCAGTGATTTAAAAGAATAGGATGAAAAAACAATGGGTCACGATAAATGGTTTCTCATACAAATAATTGGATGTGCTCAAGTCAATTACCATGGCGACCATGAAAACTAGCCCAAATCGCATATGTAAAGGTTAGCCAGACACAAATAATTGGATGTGTTCAAGTCAATTACCATGGATCCATTGCATTACTCAAAACACTTATTTTTAACTTTTAAGTATTTATGCTCATTTATTTTTCATTTATTTTTCTTCCTTTCTTCGGTTATTGACTTTACTTATTTGTTTGTGTATATCATGATACTTGATAGCATCTCTAATTTGTTATTTTTTGTTTCTTTGATTTCTTCCTTCCTGTGAGATGCATGATAAAATGATAATAGTCATGACTATTGAGGTCAATTTGAGCCTATATTAGGTACTGTATTGACTGTACATTATTAATTGATTAGTATAATTGGTTAATGTAAAATATAAATTGAGTTTTTAGTATAATAGACTATTGAGTTCTCCGAGTATTGATTATAGTTAATATACTAGTATTGATTGTGTATTGATAGTCTTGAAATGGTTGTAATTTTGATTGTGTATTGATAATAGTCTTGAAATGGTTGTAATTTTGATTGTGTATTAATAATAGTCATGATTGATTGTTTTGTTCATAATTGGATTCTGCTATGATATTTGTTTAATTTTTAGCAAGCGTAATTAATTAATGAACCTTTAATCAATTCATGAAATAATCACAAGATGAAAGTGTATTGGGTTTTGTTTACGGGCCCGATGTTGAAATAAAAAAAATGTATTGGGTTTCGAAGAAGTAAAGGTCAAAGATTATTTTGGGCCTAAATGAAAAAAAAAAAATATATTATTATTAATGATCTTTAATCAATTCATGAAGCTCTCATCTGGATAAAGACTATTCTATTGTTTATTTGATTTGATTTTACCATTTGTTGTTGTTACTTTAGTTGTAGTTCTAACTTTGAATTTTGGATACTAAATTATTTTAATGAAGTTTAGGATTTAGGGTTTAGGGTTTAGACTTTAGTTGTTGATTTTAACGAAGATACTAAATAGTTTGGATGTTCAATTAAAGTAGCAGGTGTGATACCAACTAAATCTTCAGTTATGTTTGCATTAAAATAATTTTGGATTTTTAATCGTCAATTAACGGGCCTTAATATGAAGTGATTTTTAACTGTCCGCCATCGAGAATAAAATATTAGTATATAACCCAAAATGGGACTTTTAATTTATGTATTTTTAATGGGCCTTAATATGAATGTGGACCTAATTTAACGGCCTAATATTTCGATTTTTTTTTTAAACACTGACCTTAATTTTTTTTTTTTTAAAAGAACAGAAAATACTCGCTCCATATCTATTGCATTTTCATCAAAAAAAATTTACAATTACTATGGCATTTAGAATACCAACGTTGATATTATTAATTTTAGACACTCATAATTTATGCACATCAAAAAAACAATTATACAAATCACTCGAGAATTTATGCACAAATTCCATCCATCCATCCATCATCTATTCATCTACAATTTTCACTACTCTTATACACTCGAGAATTCTCACTACTCTCATAGTCAATTTTATGATATTTTATTTTATGTAATTGTAGAACATTTTGATCATGTTTTGGAAATTCTTTGATTTGGTTTAGAATTCTTATTGTAATTTTGTGAATTTCTATTCAATTTCAGAATATTTCGTGACTCTATACTATTTTAGAACGTTTTGTTTGTCCATTTGAATTTCTATTAAAGAGACTCATGAAGTCATAGTCGGTAAAGTTGCATTTATTGTTAATACATGATAAATTTACATCCACTATTTGAGCTCAAACTAATGTTAACTTCTTTCTGACAAAAAAAAGAAAAAGATCAATCCAATCAGATATATAAAACACAATTTAAAGCAATTAGATACAATTGTACCTTCGATGTATCATTTGCATCTCCGAATGCAAACACTTTTCATTCCAAATATGCATATGATAAAAAATTGGTGAGTTCAAACACAACTTTATGAAACACTAATTTTCAAACTTTAAACCTAACCCCTAAACACAAATTACTGGCGATCGTACCACTGTACCAGTCAACAGACATGTGCCAGTAGACAAAAGAAGGGAGTGTAGCAACATACCTTGCGACAAGGAAATGTAGTTGATTTTAGCCATTATAATTGACCAGCCAACAATTTGATTTTAGGTTTCAGATATGTCTCTCTTTTCTCCATGGCCAGATCTCTCTCTCTCTTTTCTTCTTATATTTCTCGATCCATAGCGATATCCCTCTCTCATATCCCTCTCTCGCTCTTTCTTCTTCTCTTTCGCGATCCATGGCCGGATCTGTTTCTAGCTCTTCCTCTTCCTCTTCTCTTTCTCTTTCTCTCTCTCTAGTTCGCACATGGATTTTGTTTTTAGGAGATCAATTAAATTAATTGAATGAGATTGATTTGACTGACTTTCTTCCTTGTAGAATTGAAAGAGTATGGTCTGTAATTACAATTTGTTAAAAAATATGATAGAGGGAGAAATAATTTCTCCATTGCTTTGAGCTGAGACATGACTTTCTTCCTTGTAGAATTGATGTTGTTGTTGGTTCATTAGTAATTGCAAAAGTACTCTACCCCTCTATCAACATCCTATGTATTCTTATTTAATGATTAATTAGTATGATAATTAACAAAAATACACTCCACTGTTAAGTTAATTAATATATAATTAAAATACAAATACATTAATAATTTTTAATTAATATTAATTAACTGTTAATCAGATGTGTTTTTTAATGACCATAATAATTAATTACCAATTAATAATTAATTGGTGATATAAAGGATGTGGTGAAAAAATTAGGAGGTATGATATAATTATTCATTGCAAAACATCTTCATATTTAACCGCCCGTGAATCCATCCATCTAAAATAATATATAGATGAATGGTTGCACCTCAAATTAATTCTATCTCAAGTCAGCCAGTAGAGGTGAGTGCAAATATCAATTACCGAATTTTGAAAAGGAAAAAAAAATGAAAATTCGTAAGTGTTTGTCTTCGATTTTTTTAATTTTTTTGAGGAACATGAAAATTAATTTTTTGCTCGTTCTACATAAAAATATTGAAAATGTATTGGAAAATATGATAATTGATAATTCCGAAGCGGTTAGTTTGGCTCCAAATATTTCATCAAATATTGTTTTTGGTGACATAAAATATATTTTGGAATATTTGGAGTCCCTCAACCGTTTTGATAATCCCATAATTTTTCTCTTTATCAATATGAATTCGGAACACCATAGTTCCAAATTTGAAGCTCATCAATTAATCACTAATATTTAACTCAAATTTGTGATTACAGATAAATGCTATTATCAAAGTTAATCATTGCAACAATACATTACTTCAGGCACATTTGTGGCAATATGGGAGGGGATTGGTATTCGATATAGATGCACCCGTTGTGAAATATATTGTCATCAAACCAAATATATAATATTGTGTAATATTATACGATATTTTGTCCACCAAATTTCGACAACTAATATTTCAACATTTTGCCATTTATTAGTCTTATTGAGTGATAGAGTATTTTGTAATTAATATTCACGTTACTATATCCTAAATCATTTAGACTGTATCCCAATATACATGTAACACATATTCTTGGTGTTACAACCCAAAATTCATGTCGCAAAACAAACTTCTATTCAAATTGACATTTTTGTTTATTTTGCAAATTCTCCAATATTGTCACATTCAAGTAATTGCACAAAAACAATATTATCTCAATCGCAACATGAATAATCGCAACACCAATTCATATCTTATTTTCTCTTAAATATCAATATATCCCAATATGAACTTGGCTCAAAATCCCGTCAAGTCCGTCGAGCAAAATTGGTTGAATGAGGACGTTGCGATATTATATCCTAAATTCAAACTCGTTTTGTACGAGGCCAAATTGAGATATTCGAAAAAATTGATATTGGGTATGAAATACCAATATATAAATTTATTTTGTGGATGTATTGTGACTAGAGAAAAAGATACAACTATTGCACTAGTTAGTTTACATCAATTTTATGCTATATATTTTGTTACAATATTGTCAATATTTGGACAATCACCCACAAATAATAAGAATATGGTTTTGCAAAAAACAATTACGATGGATTGTATTTCATCCAACTGAAACACAATCCATCGTAAAATATATTATCAACATATTAATATTCATGCTCTCAAATTATCTAAATTCCAATATTACTCTTCTAAATTATTGGGAATAAATATTAGATTGTAGAAATATTACGATAAATTGTTTATTCACAATAGACGGTCTTAAACAACTAGTTAGGACTTGGGGAGTCGAAATAACGTGTTTTGAGAAAAACTTAAATCGTAAATTTTACATCACAAGTTTTAAAAAGATTATACAAGAATGAATGTTCGCAATAACGGTCTTAAACATCTATTTGGGAGTTGAGGAGTTGAAATAATTTATCAAAAAATTTACATCACAACTTTTCGCAAAATTGTAGATACAACATTAATATTTGTTTATCCGCATTAGGCGGTGTTAAATATCTATTTAAAAATTGGGCCTAACATTCCAAGATACCAAACTTATAGATGGGTTTGGGTATCCAATTACCATAATAAATCGTTGGCCTCGTATTATTTCGTATTTCGTATTTCGTATTTCATATCAATATTATAAATGGGGAAATTCGATATCAAATAGATGGTATCCAAAAATACCTTAAACATTACCCGAAAATTTATTAGTGCACTATTTCAAGTAAATGGTTTTAACCAATACTGTTCGTAGTACAATATGAGGAGTCCAATAGTGGGTAACGTTGGGCCTGTTTGATTAGAGAGAACTGGTTAACTTATTATTCTCCAAACACACAAACAAAAAAGATAAAGCAACTAAACAGTTCGCCCAACTTGAGCTGGCATTTTGTCGACCATCTTAGTTCTCCATGTATATTGTAGTACATCAATAAAACAAACAATTAACACTTGAGAATATTAATAAGTACAATTAAAAAAATTTGGACAAATATGATAAAATGAAATGATTTGGACCAAAAAAAAATTAGGCACAATATTTGCATAATTACATTACATGTTAACTGAATAATTCAACATTACAAATTTTTAATAATCAATTAGATTGCAAATAAATGAATTATAAATACATGAGGTATTTATTATATTTAATCAACCGTACAGTTATATATGTTTTAACAAATTAATTTTAAAATAGCTTATATATTTTTTATATAATCTATAAGTTAACACAAATTTAAAGTTCACCAAAAAGAATGTAAGAATTAAAATTGGAGTGATTTATTTATATAACTAAATGTTGATTGACAAATGAGAGAGTTTAATCCAAAATTTGGTAACAATATATACGGACACAATTAACACTTGAGAGTATTAATGAGCCGTGATAGAAAATTGCCAAAGTTAAATTTGAATCATATGCTTTGGACAAATCAAATTGTAATTTGTAAATGTGGCTTCAATTTCAAGTATAGTTTCTTCTATTTAATTAATTGTGCTTTTGTATCGTACAATGTATTTTTGCCAAGGAATGAAAGTGAATATGGCTTCACTTGAAGAGGCATTTATCTACTATTCAAATATGCTCAAGAGAGTGGTTCTCGGAAGTAGAACCAATAAACATCTTAATTGGTAGAGATTTAGGATTGGCTCATTCAAAATAATTAGTTAAATGGTTTAGGGTTTTGAATTTAATTTTTTATTGTACCATATTTGAGTCAATTTTGGGATTTTTGATGTATTGGATAGTTTGATACAAACTGAATATCTTATTTATCACCAATTTAAAATGGAGTTTATACCAAATGTCTGTTTATATTTTGAATTTTAACTTATATGAATAGAAATTAGAAATAGGAGTGGTTTTATGATTGTACACAATAGTTTTATCCAATAATCTTCGTTTAACGGGTATGATATTTTCCAAACTTGATCCACAGTTGTATCCAATAATATTCAAACTGTGTTGGCACGTGGATAACTTTCTTTTTTGGAATTGTGTATACCGAGAGTCCGAGACAGGCGTGGATGGGAAAACTGCAGATCTCCATTTGACGGTTAATGCACGTGGCAGATCTCCATTTGACGCATGGAGATACCGAGACAGGCTGGCTATTGAGCTGGCCTTGCAAGGTGGGGCCCATTTGTGCATGATTGAACCGTCAAATGGAGATGGTATCTACACATGCAGATCTCCAGCGGGCATTAATTTTCTTCGTGTGATGCTCGAAAATGTGTCCATGATATCTACACATGTATAAATCAATATATTATGGTTAATTAAATAACGAAAACTATAAGAGCATTCTTGTGGAAAGGGGACGATAAATGCACGTCGGGAAGTTGCCTAATAAATTGGGAAAAAGTTACTTTACCAAAAAAATTTGGAGGATTGGGAATCCAAAATATAGGTGACAAAAACAAATCGCTCATACAAAAAGCACTTTGGAAAAATAGATGCACAAGAAGAAAGCATATGGTCTAATTGCTTACAAAAATTGTACGGGGTGAACAAAACGGACGATCTCCTAAGACTACCCGAAAATACTATTTCATTCTTCATAAAAGATCTAATAAAACTAATGCCTCTTTATAAAATCTCAACGATACGAAGCGAACTTGATAACAAAACTATATGGAAATGGGAATCTAAAGGAATTTATTCATCAAAATCGGCCTACAACTTCCTCCGAAACCCGGGAATAATCTCATATTGGTCCAAAGACTTATGGAAAATTAAAGTACCGCCTAAGATCCAGTTCTTTCATTGGTTGGCTCTCCACAACCGACTAAACACGGCGGATATCCTACAAAAAAAAGGCTTCCCTAATAATGAAATATGCCCACTTTGTAAAAGAGAAAATGAAACCGCGGATCACCTATTAGTAAAATGTAGTTATACAAAAGCGACATGGAGACTCATAGAAAGAATCACAAACACACCGGTTAGATGGGAGGGCAAAGAATCAATTGTCGAAACATGGATATATAATACGCAAAGACAGAAAAAAGAAGATAAGGCTCCGTGGCAAGTCTTGTGGGCGGCCGTAAATTGGTCTATATGAAAACAAAGGAATACGCGAATATTTCAAGGACAAACGGCTTCCCCAATGGTAGTGGCTAACAAGTCTTTCGAGGATGCGGTACAATGGATCAAGGCTACTAAATGAACCTATAGGACAACATAGCATTGTAACTAACCTTTTAAATCTACTTTTTATTTCTCTCTTTTCGGATGTAAACAATTTTTCTTGGTTAATGAAAAAAATAGAATATACCAATCGGTAATTCTAATTTCAAAAAAAAAATATATTCTGGTTAATTAATATATTCTGGTTAAGTAAATATTACCTCTGATCAGTGATGCCATACGTGAGAAAAAGATAGGCGTGTATCATCTCTCTCTCTCTCTCTCTCTCTCTCTCTCTCTGTGTTGAATTGTAATTTGACATGTTGGTCCTTGTTTGCCGTCCAATTGCATTTTAGCTCTCATAAACTTGTTTAATTATTGTATATGACGATATGATATATTTTTTTGATGTGCATTGCAATTCCTAATGCAGGGCTTATACGTAATATTCCATAAAATTATTAAAGGATGTTTGGAAATCAGAAGTTCAAGTTCCCTTTAAATTGCATCTCCTAATACAAGGGCTTACAAGTTACACGAGGTAAGGTTCGACAAAATAAAGGCAAGAGAATGATATAATTGAATTGAATTACTGTAGGAAATTGGTTTGGTGTATGGAAGCCGTCATCTATATGAGAGGTGCACAGGGGAGATAAAAGATGGTTCGGTGTTGTGAGGGACTTATTTATTTATTTATTTATTTTTCTTAGATTGGTGATAGGGTATATTCATGTTTTTTTTTTTTTTGACAAAAATAGAGTGGACTCTAAAGTCCCACATCTATTACTTAATTAATTAATGAGTTTTTACAGCCTCTATTAGAGATAAAACATCCCTTACAAGTCATCATTCACACTAAAAATAGGGTGTATTCATGTTCTTGCAAGCAATTGTGTAAACTTAGAAATGTACCATAAATTATTAATTATGGATGTAAATGGGTCAGATATTATCCGACACCGACCCGACCCGACCCAAACCGTATTCGAAAATGTATTGATTTTAAAAATTAGTCGAGAAATATCTTGTAAGGTATTGTAAATGTATTGAAACCACATAGGAATAGATAATGATGAAATTAATATTGATCTCGTAAAAATCATAACAAACAAATAACCATATTGATCACACTGATGAATATATAATGATGAATTTAAGATAAAAAAAATTTAAAGTGAAAAACAATGAAGTTTGAGAGAATACATAACTGTGATGTGTACTCGAAATCCAAATAAATCATTAATCATTACGAAATGCTAATATACCATTACAATCCAAATAAATCATTACAATATCACATAAATAATAAACTCATTGCAAAATGGTAACAAATCCAAATAGTAAAACTATTACAAAACCCTAATAAATCAATTAAAATCCCTAATTGCGCTTTCAACCAAACTTTTTTTTTATTCAAAAAAAATATTACTACAGCCGTTCCCCGAAAACCGTACTGGATTGCTAAGTACAACTAAGCAAGATGGCTTCTAGGCTACTGCATCATCACCAACTCCACCACGTCAAGCTCCCGATTTACCATCGATTTTGTATTATTTAACGCAATGGATCTTCAATTTGCATAATTAAAACTCGAACTTTGCCAATTTGATCCCCACTTGATGTTCAGTCTGTGTATTAAAACAAACATTTGATTCGTTTTAAGTGATATTAACTATTTCAGAGTTTGAGGATCTTGAAGCACAAAAGCACTCAGGGTATTAGTTTGAGGAATATAGAACTTGAAATTTAGTTCCGATAGTTTAGAAGAGTAATATTTGAATTTTTTGGATAATTTGTGAGCATGAATATTGTGCTGTAATACTATCTAACCATTGACAATATTGTCACCTCATATCAAATTTTTAGTATCCTATTTATAGAAAACATTATTGTGTAAGATTTATGTCAATTGGTGTAGGTATATAAAGTTAAGTTGCAGTAGAAATATTGAGACACAAGTAATTGTGCATTGTCACTATCATAATGTTGCTTAGTAAATTTGATGAATTACAATATTGAACTAATATATATCTTTGAGTAAAATATTGGTGTATCGTAAATATTGGTATTATACACACCATAAAGTGTCAAACTATTCGTGAATTTCATACAAGGGTATCATGCTCACAAATTCGCACTAGTCACAACACAACTCACAATTCCATTAACGCGTGTGGAATATTGATTGGTGTTAACCTTAACAGACCAATTAATGCCATGAAGAGCAAGACAACCTGTCAGATCAGATGACTCTACAACTTGAAAGGAAAATTATACTTCTCCCTCCAAATTCACCACACAAAGAGTGGAGTAAGCATGACATCACTTTGTCATGTTTATTCCTTCATGTTTCCAATTTGCACCCAAAAAAAATTTTCAATTAATTTTTAATCCAAAATTTGATAATTTTAATTGAAATTTAATTCATTAGATAATTCATTAGTTTAATTAAAAACTAATTAATTATAAATTAATTAAAGAAGAATTTAATTGGAAGAGAGTTGGGGTGCACATATTTCACCCAATTTTTAATTGATGATGGGCATCACGAAAGTTACGGTCAGAGGGCATAGTAGAACTAGGGATGTCAACGGGGCGGGTCGGATTCGGGTAAGCCTTCTCCATACCCGAACCCGAATTTTCGGATATTACCCGAACCCGAACCCAAAATACCCGCGAGTAAAATTTCATACCCGAACCCGAACACGCGGGTAAATTCCTACCCGCGGGTATACCCGTTTACTCGAAATATTTGTTTTCTGAACTTTATTTTTCAACTATTTTTTATGATTGGAAATATTGTCGAGTGATGATTTGCATATATTGATATCAAACTTCAAATAAGAGTGAATAAATATCTCAATAAAATTAGACACAAAAAGAAAGGAATATATATCTTAATAACACATACATAAAACACATACGGAAAAAGTTCAAATACATAACATCCAAATATTACAAATATTGAATTGAGCAACTCTTAAACCATTCAAATATTACAAATATTAAATAGAACACATAAACACCATATCTGAGAACTAGTGTCCCTCCATAGTTGCTTGCTCCGATCTGTTATGAAATATATACCTAAGTTCAAATAAATCATGATGATTAAAGAATCACAAATATATTATAATGAAATAAAAATACAAATTTGCTATTTATCACAAAAATCTGGTACACATTTATCAGAAAAAATCTGATACAAATATGAAATGTGATACATATTCATCACAAAAATCGTATACACGCTTAATCTACTAATTACTACTAGTTATTATGTACTTATTAAACTCTGGTACACTTAATCTACATATTCATCACAAACAAATATGATACATGTAATCTGATACAGAACAATCACCAAAATCGAAGATAATTGGAGATTAATCACTAAATTTGGTACAAGTATATGGGATAATTGGTTCATCAAAAGAGACACAAAATCTGGTACATAAAACACAAAATTAACTTTGCACCAATTTCAACCTGATATTCAATGATCACACAACATATCTGACACAAAAAGAGTAAAAGGATGATTGACAATTCAATTGAACATATAAAATAGAACTTACATACAAATAACACTATGTAGGAGCCAGGAGGAGGTATGGTTGTGAGTCCCTCGTGAGAGGAGGAGGAGAAGGATACCGTCCACTATCCTCTTTAGCTGGAAGGAGCCAACGACGATGAGGAAACAAGAGAGAGGAGCCGCCGTTTTCTTTCAATGGTCATTATTTGAGTAGGGTTTAGGGTTTCAGAAAGCAACTTAAGAAGGTTTTTATTTGGGCCAGGGGTATGTTATGAACGGTCCAGATCAAATCACAAGAAAAATTACATGGGTAAAATTGTAATTTCATATGCGGGTATTTTTCGGGTATGGGTTCGGGTTACCCGCGGGGCGGATAGTAGTCCGCCCGAACACGACCCGAACCGGATTTTTTTTTCGGGTAATACCCGACCCGCGGGTATTTTTTTCGGATATTACCCGCCCCGTTCGGGTCGGATACCCGCGGGTCCATTGACATCCCTAAGTAGAACGCCTCAACTTGAAAGGAGGTACGTTACGTACCAGACCTCTATTGCATTAATTACACCTCATGATGAGAATCTTGCATAAAAAAATGGAAAATAAGTATTTAGGTCTTAGAATAAGTATTTACACCTCATGAATCCATGATGAGAATCTTGCATCTAAAACTAAGACCAACACACAACCGGTTATATTAAAAAAAACGGTAGCATAGGGGCTCAATATGGGTTGAAAGAAATACGAAGAGGAATAAGTATTTAGGCCTTAGAAAAAAATGGTGAAAAGGAAAACTTGTTAAGTCAAAGCATGAGCTATAAATTGAAAATAAATACACTATGCCTAGGCCCATCCACAAGCTCAAGGCAAATTGCAAATGAGAGGTGGAAAATAGAAAATCAAAAGTGGAAAAATAAATGAAAAGCCCACTAAGGCATTGCAAAGGGCTCTCAAAAGAGCTGGCATACTCGAATTGTTAGAACTTGAGAAAAACTCTCCAACGTTGAACAAGGAGACAATAGTCAATAGCAAGGGTCCACGAACTATGTGGCATAACGGGTCCGAACCTGGAATGCAATTTAATGGTCACCAAACCCGATAACGACAAAGATATCAATTTACCATTGTTTTCAATTTAACTATGTGACATATTGTGGTCACCAAATCCGATAACAGAGTTGGAAATATAAGTTCTAAATATTAATATAATACATTTATATGTTTACTGAAAATTAGATTTGGTTCTCAATTGAAAAAAAAAATATATATATTTCTCATTCTACATTGACTGATCAAAAATTAAAACTATTATCTAATATCTAATTATCTAATTTGTTTTGAGCACAAGCCACAGGCATAGTATGTCTGATTGTCATTCCACTGATTATAGTTTTGCTTAATTGTTTTTTAAACTCGACTTTAAATGAAGGAATGAATGAACGGTGTAGACAAATAAATAGCACAACAAACAAGAATTCTTCTAGGAATTCTTTGGATCCAATTTTTACACATTGGCGGAATGGGATCAAGCAGTCCCTCCCTCATTGGGCGAGTCCGAGGATATGAAAGTGGGGCCCATGAAAGTGTTAATGATTCACACTGGAGGGACACTTGGCCTGTTCGGATTGGCTCAGAGACTCCTTCAAAGCCAACCTTTCCTGAAAAATCAAAAAATAATAAATGCATCAGAGAAGCCATTTTACAAAAATACCCAAGAAATAAGTGAAATTACGAAAATAACCTGCAAAAAGCCTCTGAAAGGGGCGTGTCCAGTGCCGGGCCCGATTGTCTCACGAAAACTGGGCCCCAGTTGCCCTAGGTATTCTCCTCATTTGCAACCGCATTCTATAAATAAATATTAATTAATTCATCAAATTATTAAATTACCAACTTTATAATAATAATACCTTAATCCAAGTGGAGCAGATTCCTTTGGGAACTGTACCAGAAGGTGTAGTTTCGAATACCAACGCACACGTCACATGAATTCTCGAAGGCGCCATCCTAAATAAATTTAAAAAAAATAAACATTAATTTCGGTAAAGAACAAATTAAATAATATTTTTGTATATGAAGAAATGGAATAATATCTGGGTTGGAGACGACGAGCGCTAGCAGCGAAGAAAACGCCAAGTGGCGGTTTTGCCGAAGGAAATTCGGCCATTACTTCTAGTAAACTTCTTTTGCTCGCTACTATCCATTGTCCATATTCATCCTGCCCCCCGAAAAATTCCAAAATTATTAAAACGCATGATATTTAATAGGGGTATATACGAAATCATGAATTATCCAAACCTTTCCAGCAGGAGAAGCTGAATACTTGAGTCTATCATCCTCGATTGGATCTGACGCGTGTGCAGCCAATGCCAGCAAAGCACTCTAAAAAAATTAATTATAATTTTGAAATTTACAAGGGTACGAGTGAAAAAAGAAAACACGCAATTTCTTAGGGGAGTTGAGAAGGTCGGCGTAGCGTGCGAGAGCTTCTCTGCGAGTAACCGGAGAGGGGAAAGGAGCAGCCAATGAGCTGCTGCCATGTGGCGAGCCGTCCTCCTCGTCAGTGCGGATCGAGAATAAGGTGTCAGAGGGGTAATTGAGTAATCTCTCCGCTTTCTCTGTGTATACACCAACATCGTCTCGGAGTATTTTATCCAATTCTGGCCATAATGCCTCTTTCCTGAAATTATAAAAATATATATATATCAGGAAATTTTCATAAATACCCTTGTCAAATTCGGGGCGTACCAGGCAGAGAAATCGTCCTCGATGCATTGATCGTCGTCTCCAAGACCGACTGGTACGAGTCTTTTTGCTCCTGTAATATATTAAATAGAATTATAATTATCAAAATTATTTTAATTAGACTTTTTGAGTTGTTCAATTATGCATATCCTGTTTCTCTAGTTGTTCATTGAATAGCAGTGAAGTGAAAACATAAGAAACCCCTAAATTAGGCATGCAAAATTGAATAGCAGCAAAACAAAATAGGAATATTCTGGAGAGAGCGACCCCCTTTATAATGAAATCCATTGCATTATCGTAATGGGCTCAAAGATCCGGATCTTCTCCAACGGTCGAATCAGATTTCGAAATCCGAACGTTGGGAATTTAGGACAGCTGGATTCGAACGTTGGGATTATCCGCTCCTCTTTATAAGCATAAGAAACCCCTTTCGTTCTCTCTCTAATTCACTTTTCAGATCCAATTTCTCCAGCGAGCGAGATCCAGAGAGAGAGAGAGAGAGAGAGAGAGAGAGAGAGAGAGAGAGAGAGAGTACAACTTTGCATCAAAGAACCTTCTTCCCTCTGGTCGTACTCTCCATGACTTCTCATCGAGCTTCCGACAAATCACAGGACTGCGACAATGGGGGATCATGAGAACCGCAAGGCTTTGCTCTTATTGTCTGGCCATGAGAACCGCAAGGCACAAGTAGAAGTTTTCTGCTTCAGCTTTTTGGACAAGGAAGGGGTAAGTTGTTTTCTTCATCAATGGCTTTGCTCTTATTGTCCATCTTTTTCTTTTTTTTTTTGCTCTTTGAACTTTTGCATAATAACCCTTCAAACAATTGAAATTATTTTTGTTGAGTTTTAGTAAAAAAATAAATAGATACTGTGAATACATTTTCATTGAAATGGCTTTGCTCTTGTTGTCTGGTCTTTTGTTTTTGTTTTTTGCTCTTTGAACTATTACATAATAACCCTTCAAATCATTGAAATTATTTTTGTTGAGTTTTATTAAAAAAAAAAATAGATACTGTGAATACATTTTCATTGAAATGGCTTTGCTCTCGTTGTCTGGTCTTTTGTTTTTGTTTTTTGCTCTTTGAACTATTACATAATAACCCTTCAAATCATTGAAATTATTTTTATTGAGTTTTATTAAAAAAAAAAATAGATACTGTGAATACATTTAATCTCCATTTTTTTGTATTTCCAACAGTCATCTTGGTTTTTTTTTCTTTCTATTATTCCGATTTGTATGCAACCATTTTTTCATTGAAATTAATCAAATGTTCTTCTTTGCAGTTTTGGAATCATCAAATATTTGCTGGAATTGACATGGAAATTGACAAGAGATGCGACCATTTTGATTTGAAAAGAAGATGCACTTGTGGATATTTACAGATTTTTTTTGTTTATGTGTGAATGTTTAATATGTGTGTGTGTATATGGGTGAATGTATGTGTGTGTGTCTCTGTATGTAAAGAGAGAGAGAGAGAGAGAGAGAGAGAGAGAGAGAGAGAGAGAGAGAGAGAGTGTGTGTATGTAAACTCTATATGTGTGTGTGTGTGTGTGTGTGTGTGTGTGTGTGTGTGTGTGTGTGTGTGTGTGTGTGTGTGTGTGTGTTGTGTGTGTGTGGGGGGTCCGGCCCGAAAAGGGGTCGGGCCCGCAGGGGGGTCCGGCCCGAAAAAGGGCCGGGCCCGCCGGGGGGGTCCGGCCCGAAAAAGGGCCGGGCCCGCCGGGGGTCCGGCCCAAAAAAGGGCCGGGCCCGCCGGGGGGTCCGGCCCAAAAAAGGGCCGGACCCGCCGGGGGGTCCGGCCCAAAAAATGGCCGGGCCCATCCGGGGGGTCCGGCCCAAAAGGGGCCCGGGCCTGTGGGGGGGTCCGGCCCGAAAGGGGCCCGGGCCTGTGGGGGGGTCCGGCCCGAAAGGGGCCCGGGCCTGTGGGGGGGTCCGGCCCGAAAGGGGGCCGGGCCTGTGGGGGGGTCCGGCCCGAAAGGGGGCCGGGCCTGTGGGGGGGTCCGGCCCGAAAGGGGGCCGGGCCTGTGGGGGGGTCCGGCCCGAAAGGGGGCCGGGCTCGGGGGGGGGGGGGGTCCGGCCCGAAAGGGGGCCGGGCTCGGGGGGGGGGGTCCGGCCCGAAAGGGGGCCGGGCTCGGGGGGGGGGGGGGTCCGGCCCGAAAGGGGGCCGGGCTCGGGGGGGGGGGGTCCGGCCCCTCGGGGGGGGCTTTCGGGCCGGGCTCGGGGGGGTGTCCGGCCCGAAACGGGGCCGGGCTCGGGGGGGGAGGGGTCCGGAGGGGTCCGGCCCGAAAGGGGGGCCGGGCTCGGGGGGGGGGTCCGGACCCGAAAGGGGGGTCGGGCCGGGCGGGTCCGGACCCGAAAGGGGGGCGGCGGGTCCGGCCCGAAAGGGGGCCAGGGGGACCCGGCGAGGCTCGAAAGGGGGCCCGCGGGGGGGGGGCAAATTATATCACTTTTAAAACTCATAATTAATTGTGTCACACACACATGTTGTCCAAGTTTAAAATAATGATTGATGGTGGTGACCGTAAGACTTCTTTTTCATTTTTTTGGGATGATGCTTTTTAGTTAGTTGGGCTTGGTTGTAAATATATATGAGACTTTTTTAATTATTTTTATCGGACATTGTCATGTCTAAACTTGTGGAAGCAAAAAGAGAAGAAAAGGTGAATGTGGATTCGACAAATTGCTCATTTTATTATTCTGATTGGAGATGAATTGTATTATGAGATGTTCATAGATAATATTTGAGACAGAATTAGATAATTAATTGTATATGATTTTGAATTTTGAATTTGAATTTTTATTAAAGATAATTAATTACATTATAATATTCGCAACGAAGCGCGGATATTATCCTAGACAATTTGGATGAAACGTGGGATACCGCTAAGAGGTATAAAGAATTGTGCGCCATGTTTATTCAAGTTGCTGTGCTGCGGAGTCTGAAGAGACTTTTAGCATGGCGAAAAATTCTGCGAGTGTAAAACTTCTTGTTGATGCGAAACGAGTTGTGAGAAATAAATCTAAAAGATCAATTCGAGGAGATTTAGAAGAGAAGTGCTGACTGGATAAGAAACTCGCGATTAGATATCGTACGCAAAGAATTGTTGCAGGTAGCAAGTAATTAAAATTATTTGAATTTGGGAATTTTTTCAAAAACTCTTTTTAGTATTTTTAAATACTATGTGTCTCAGTACCTATATTATTAAATGAACTTCATATTTTTCCTAGTTGATTTTCTCTACTATATTGGAAATACAGAGCACATCTTGCAAGAAATGAAAGAAGTGGAAAGTCTTTGAATTAATCAGTTATGAGGGTTGTGGAAAGTCTTTTCTCGATGATAAAATATGGATGAAGTGTTACTAAGGTACTTGAATTAATTTCATCAAAAAAATTCCAAATATCTTTGAGAAACAATTGGGAGCAAAAATTGCAAAAGGAGGTCTTCAGTATTGTTCTCAAGACTATTTGAAAAAGTGCACATGACGAATTCGAATTAAAATTCGTTACACCACTAGATGCATTGAAAATCGTGCAACGACATTGGGAAGAAAAGTAAGGGATATTTTAATGTCTTGTGAGAGGAATTAGATTTGATCTCTAAATTATTATCAGAATCAGAATGTAGTAACAATTATTATCAGAATCAGAATGTGGTAACTTTCCAAAGGTTTAAATACATATCAGAATCAGAACCTAATCGCATGATAAACGTTGGGCAGAATTTTACAAGTTTTGTCAAATTTTAAATATGAATACAAAAAAATTTGTGCAGAATTAGTTAATATGATATAATTTCTCCTTTTTGGCCCCAAACTAGTTGAAAAGATTATTGACCTAATTTCTCTTATGTTTAATTACACTATTTATATGACGAGAATAAGTATAGACTGTCAAAGTAATAATTTTTTTTTTTTAATGATTTGTTGTGAGGATTATTTTTGTTTTTGTGGCTTGTCATTTTAAATGTTTAACTTTAAATATTCAATTTTTCATGTTTTCAAATGGTTGTTTTGTTAAATGAAGATTTGTTTTTCAAATATTCAATTTCGTCTAATTATTGGAAAATTTGTTTTTTCCTATGCAGTATTTTTTTTTTATTAATTTTAATTCACTTTATGTGTGCATGGGTACTCTCTATAAATTATGTGTTGAAAATCACATTTAATACAAAAAATAAAATTATAAAATCCGCAGCGAAAGGCGAGTATTATCCTAGTTGATATGTAATCTACTTTACAATAATTAACACTTGGCGATATATCGACTCAGCTTGAACTAAACTATTTAAGAATTACCGTAAAAAATTGCATTTTTAAGAAGTCTAACACCTAGTGTTGTCCTACTCATTGTCCCTTTGTAATATTCATGTTTTAGCAATTATTCCTACTCACACAAATTTGATAAATAACATATACTTAATACATGTAAAATTGACATATATGCACAACTCAATTATCCTATTATTGCGGAAGACTAACACACACAATTTCTCAATTACGAAGAATAATTTTCATGTCTTAATTGAAATGTATCTTCAAAACATTGGTGTTGCGACGTGGGGGGTTTCCTCAATTTCTTGCCTTAAAATATATACGCAAATGAATAGCAAAATATTTAGTGTCGATTATCAAAATTCATATACCTTAAATCCTAATCGTAATGACTGAAAACAAAGCTTCAAAACTTGTGATACTTAATGGTAATTGTCCCGGTACATATCTCAAAAAGTAAGTGACAATTTGTCTTTACGGTCAATTAATACACCATAAAGGATATGTTGAAAAATTGGTGTAATAGGCCTTCTAACACAAATTGTTCACAAAGATCGTTTAACCAATAGTGGGTATAATATTTGGACTTGGGAAAACATGTTTAGTCATTTGATTTATTAAAAAAATGTCAGATCACTTTTCACAAATAGTGGAGAAATTGTAGTAATGTATCATAATTATTCCAATTGGTTTACTCAATTAATATTGTAGTTATGAAAAAGACAAACAATAGGTTACAATTACAAAGACTAGTGTCTAGTGCCTACACCGTTAGTAATGTTGGCACTCCATTAATTGTACGTTAATGATATTTTGGACGAATATTGGCTTGTAATTGGTTCACATTCAAAAGTGTTAAGAGGACTATTAAAATATATACATTTTAGTACATACATCACTATATTAGACAAATGAATATTCTCAATTGCCTCAAATTAGGACACCAATTCCTGAGGATATTAATATCTCATTTGTCCGTAATGTGTTTATATAGTATTCATAGATTCATATATGTTTAACTAGTGCTACACAAAAACTATTATCAGGGAACTGGATAATAGTGGCCGATCCAAAGGCAAGCCCAACACGTCTTTGGACTAGGCACCGGTCAAACCAAGATCACCATATCAGCATATAAACAAACCTATAATATATGTTAAGGCCTGTTAAAAATAAGCCCACACAACTTGTACACAAATCTTTCGGTTTTGTTTTTGTTTGGTAGCTAGAGGAACGAGCAATCTTCACCTCCATTTCATCTACTCAGGAGAGCAAAATTTGTTCTCAATATTCCTTTTTTCTTGTCTGAAAATTTACAGGAGGAACTACCAAATTTTGTACTTGAGAAGAAACCCTCATGTTGGCGATGGATTTCTTCTTCTGGCCTCTCGTTCTCATTTCTCAGGCATGGTAAACATCACTTCTTCTTGGTGAATATTCTCAATTGATTACTAGAGTTTTATTCATTTTTTTGGCAAATTAATCATATTATGTTCATGTATTGACTTAATTTAGAAAAAAAATAAATGAAGTATATTAATTTAAATCAAGCATATATAATTTATATTTGTAAGCCATTTTCTTGAGCTTTGTTCTATGGAAATTATCAAAAAAAAAAATGAATATTCATCTAACCAGGCATATATAATTTATATTTTCAAGCCATTTTCTTGAGCTTTGTTCAATAGAAATTATCAACAACAAAAAATTATGTGTTTTGGTAGTGTTTTTTCTTTTCTTTTATTTCATATCTTTATTCATTCAAGTTTTTTTTTCCATATTGAATTCAGGGTAATGCATTCTTTGGTTTTGAAGATAAAAACATCTTTAAGCCACTAACAAATTTTATTAGTAAAAAAAAATGATCAAAAGTTCCTGGAAATCCCTAAGTTCAAGCAACCCTTTCACATGAAAGACCCCTCTTTAATTAATCTTCTGGTTTCTCATGTTGACTATTAAGTATTAATACTACTAAAATATTACTTCAATAATTTTTGAATTATATAATTTGTTTAACACATATTTGTATATTTTAGTGTCCTATTTTCTTTATGGGGCAACATTTCGAAGCAACCCGTTGGTATTTTTTCGGATTAGGGCATCTAAATTATCGGAACCGACCTTGTTAAGAGGACTTTTAAAGTAGTTTGACACTTCATGCTTGCAAATTACCCAAATTCAAATATTACTCTTCTAAATTTTTGGGACTAAATATCATATTAATATTTTTTTGATATCTCAATGTCCTTATCCAACCACTCAGATATTGATGTTAGCAATGAAGATTAGTCTATTTATATCTCAATCATATTCAATTTTAGATCGGAGGCAACTGAGATCGGAGCGAGAAAATATTTATCTCTTGTCGATGAGAACTCAGCTTTGTTTTAAGGCTTAATTTTATTATTTTAATTTTAATTTGTATTATTTATTTGTTGTTCAAGCATAATGTAATAATTAATTTCCTATTTTTTATTTATTATTATTATTATTATTAATATTGCCAATTTGAATTTTCATTATGTTTGTATATGATAACTGGAATTGGTGTTAGAATTGATTGTGTTCGAGCCAATATCAATTTATGAATGAATTATCATGTACATGATGGTAAAAAATAATCAATACAAAGTTTACAAAAATAATGAGTAATGATCATTGATCATTGAATATATTATATTTTTATTTCAATATTTATAATTACAATTTCTTAGTCTGTCAATATATTGTTATTCCTCTGCACATGCACAGGGAAGAAAGAGAGGGGTTGGTTGGTGATGAAGGGACAACTTGGAGGCGTGAGAAAAGGGTGAGGTGAGTGAGAGGTGGCAGGGCCTGGTCGGTGGTCGTACGGTTTCTTGGGACACCACAGCCTTTTGAGGACTATCTGAAATTGATGGTTAAATTGTGATTGTTTAGTCAAATGGTACCATCATGTAATTGGTCGGTGGTCGTATTGGATTTCATTTCAATAATATACAATTTTTTATTAACGGTACCATCAGGTAATTATTAAAGTCCATACTGAAATTGATAATGATAAAACCCCATCTAACTCAAAAGCTCAAAAAGCTAAAGTTAAATTGTGATTGTTTAGTTAATTAGTGGTAACATAGTTTTTTTCATTTTTCATTTGGCAGCGTTACTGGAAATGGCACAAAACTATTTTTTGCAGCGACACGGGACCAAAACTATCTTTTGCAGCAGCTGACTATAAACGGCACGAGTTTATGATGGAGCTGATTGGAACAAAATCTGAATTGCAACTATCTTTCGGCAGCGGCTTATAACGGCACCAAAACGAACATTCGACAGCGGATATATAAATGGCACGAACACTATCTTTTGGCAGCGATTATATAAATGACATGAACACTATCTTTTGGCAGCGGTTAGGGTAAAAGCACGAATAAAATCTATTGGCAGCGGTTACGGTAATCGGCACGAAAACGATCTTTTGGCAGCTGTTATGGTCATCGGCACGAAAACTATCTTTTGGCAGCTGTTACGGTGATCGGCACGAAAACTATCTTTTGGCAGTTGTTACCATAATCGGCACGAAAACTATTTTTTAGGACCAGCGTTTACGTAATCGGCACGAAAACTATTTTGTGAAATCGTCTTGCACCATATGTACTGAAATTATTCGGGAGTCACGTCAAACTATCCACTGGATAATATGAAAGAAAAAGATAAGGCCTATGTATGAACAAGGGTTGATTTTACTTCCGCACCTAGCTACTCTAGGTTGGGGGGGGGGGGGGGGGGGGGGGGGGGGCAGGGGTGGGGAACGAAGCATCAAAAGTACGACGATCAGTTGAAAGGATCCATCAGCAGACGGGCGGAATACTTGACTCGAGTAAGAAAAGAAATGAATGAAGCGCCAGCAAATTATTTTGATATAATTATTCATTAGGTTTATACAATTATGAATTCGGTTTTTAGTTAAGTATCCGTTCATTTTTTCAATTAGAAATCCTAACTTTGAAACTTAAAATACAAAACTAACGAATCGCACACTAAGCATACCAATTAGACTAAATAAAAGGAAGCTAGTCTAATGTACGTGGGATTGCCCCATGTTATCATTGGCCACAATAGAAGATCTTGGCAGTGGATGAACACTATCGGCACTAAAACTATTTTTTGGTAGCGGCAGAGTTTACATGTTACGAAAACAATCTTTTGGCAGCGGCTGATAGTGAACGGCACCAAAACTTTTCGCAGCGGTTACTGTAAAAGGCACGAAAAGATACTTTTGGAAGCGGTCACGATAATGGGCACAATACAAACTTTTGGCAGAGATTATGGTAGTTGACACGAAAACCACCTTTTGGCAGCGCTTACTGTGATCGTCACGAAAACTAACTTTTGGCAGCTGTATTCGGTGTCGGCACGAAAACTGTTTTTTGTCAGCAGTTACATTGATCGGCACGAAAGCTTACTTTTAGCAGCCGTTAGTGTAATCAGCACGAAAACTAACTTTTGGCAGCTGTTAGTGTAATCGGCACGAAAGCTATCTTTAGGAAGGGGATGAATACAATCGGCACTAAAACAATCTATTTGCAGCGGCAGACTTTAAAGGTTACGAAAACAATCTATTGCTAGCGGCTGACAGTAAACGGCACCAAAACTATTTTTTGGCAGCTGCTGACTATAACGGCACGAAAACTATTTTTCGGCAGCGGCTTGTTAACGACACCAAAACTAAATCTTGCTAGCCGTTACAATAAATGGCACGAAAACTATCTTTCAAAGCTCATTTTTGTCTTATTATCCATTTATTTGTTGAAATTAAAAATTCTGAATTTTTTTATTTATTTATGAAACATTATATTAGGGGCAGAATCAGCGCCTGCTTTTGTGTTTTTTATAGGGATGTCAATGGTGTGGATATTGCCCGAACCGACCCGAACCGTATCCGAAAAAATATCCGGATTCGAAAAAAATATCCGAATCCGAGTGGATCCGGATATGGATCTGGTTGCTAATTTTAAGATCCGGAACCGGATTCGATATTCGATTTTGGTGCGGGAACCGGATCCGTGTTCCGGATCCGGATATTTTTTGGATATGGATACTCGAAACTAGATCCGAGTATCCGAAACCGGATCCGGATACTCATATTATATATTATTTTATGTATTATATTTGATATTAGTTGAAAAATCATATACAAATTAATGATTTGTAAGTGATTTAACTCACAATCGTAAAATTATGTTTAAATATAATTATATTTATCGTTCATGTCACAAATTATATATATTTATAGCTAAAAATTAAGTTACGTTATGATAACATAGTATCCGTTTTAATATCCGAAACAGAACCGTATCCGTATCCGTATCCGACAATATCCGAACCGTATCCGTATCCGTTTATTATCCGAACCGTATCCAGATCCGACAATATGGATATGGATCTGGTATGACCACTATCCGAACCGGATCCGAACCGTTGACACCCCTAGTTTTTTAAGGGCGCAGGAATCAAGCCAATTATTCACCATGGTTAAATTGTGATATTATTATTATTATTATTTTTAATGCCCAATCTTCCGAAGGAACGTGCGGGCCGAGAGTCTTTGGCGACCCTGACGTATCGCGCATATTCGAGATGAAGGGACGGCTTGGTGGCGTGAGAAAAGGGTGAGCTGGTGAGGTGAGTGAGAGGTGGCATGGCCTGGTCGTACGGTTTCATGGGACACAGCCTTTGAGGACTTCATTAATTTATCAGTAAAATATGGATAAGTGTATAATTATGAAATACACATAATCTTTGTCAAACTAGATAGAAGCATGTCAAATTAATATATGGGTGTTTCCGTAATTACTAATTTACAGATATTACAGATATTACAGATATTATAGATATTACATAATCTTTGTCCGGTTCTAGGATAAGTTCAATTGCCTTAATTTTATTTAGTTGAGGATAAATTATAATGAACTAGGATTAATTTTGGCTTGCTGTATGCAGAGATATTGTTACATGATAATTATGAAAAGTACATATTATGTTTTACGAGTGATTATTAAATTCTGTATATAAAAATAATTGTATCGACTCGAGTTTATATTATACGTACAAATTCGATTTGGATTATGGAATATATAGAATAAACTTAGAATTTTCCTATTTTTCGTGTCTATTGTCCACGATTTATTTTTCAAAAATATACATGTATTATGACCGAGTTTAAAAATTAATTAACTAATATTATATATAAAGCGAGGTAAAAAAAAATCTATTACGTACAATAAATTTCGATACTTAATCATTTCTAACATTAACTTTGAAAATATAAAGTAAAATATTAATTTCCACATACAATTTAACGATTAAAAATTTCTAAATTACGAAATTAACTATCCATATTCTTTCAGTCAAAAATAATAAATTATAATAATAATTATCGCAAATAAAGTATTAATTTTTTATCTCTCATTTAATAATTTATTGCTCTTTATTAAGTTGAGTAAAAATATAAAAAATTCGGGTAACTTGCACACAATTCTACATTTGTAATAGAATAATAATAATAATAATATAGTTTATTTGAACAAAAAGGTCTCACGTAGACCATGTCCACCAATAATAGTCATCTCTGTCTCGCACTACCGCATCGCGGTCCCTCCACTTCACTGTGCCTACCATCCCTATCGCCCGTGTAACGAATCACTGACCACCGTGACATCACTCCTTGTCAGTGAGTTGTTACGTGATCTACAGAGTTATATGTTCACATAAGATCAGAAATAGACAAAGGATCGTTTTCTTGTTTTCACTTTTCGTAGATTTGGGAGAAAGTTTGCCATTTCCGAGGTAAGGAGATTATTCCATCTTTTTCACCATTTCAGAAAAGATCTTACTGTTGATAGCATGCAATATTACCCATAATTTTATTAAACAAATTATAAATTCATAAATTGGTTTATTTTTAACTCAAAATAACAAATTTATCCTCCAAAAAATAATAATATCATATTCATCCTTTCAAAAACGGAAGCCATAACAAATATATCCATCTTAACATGTGTCAGATGACATATATATCCTAATCGTTAATTAAGTGTTAGATTTAATAGACAAATCACAAAATATATTATTGTATAAGACCAAAATGCCCCTGCTCTCTCTCTCTCTCTCTCTCTCTCTCTCTCTCTCTCGTTGATGGACATAAAAACCATCTCATGCCTTTCTCGTATTACCCAAACTTATCCTTTGTACGGAAAGCATTGCACAATATATACTTACTTAGAAGTTCAACATACACAAATTAATCTTCAATATGGTTTCTCGATGCTTACTTCACACTCACACACCAACAATATGCGTGGTAGAATTATCTGTTTTTTTTCTTCTTAATGACCCCATTAAACCTCTCTCCACCGGTAAGAATACAAAGTAGTCCACATAATAATAGTTATTGTCAGTTTTGAGGTTGTTCAGAAAATTTTCTTTAAAAAAGATTGATACGTAAATTACAAACTATCGCCACAAATTGTTGGTTTATTTTTTTCGAAATAAATATTGTTCATGTACACAAATTGTTGGTCTTGTGTTTCATTGAAAAAATATGTTAATTAGATTTAAAATGAAATTAATAAGAAATTAACAATTTGTCGAAAGAAGTCTTTCTTAGAAAATAATTAAATTCATTTTTGTTGAGATTCATATACTTAAATTAAACAAAAAATCAAGAAAACTGATATTTCTTTCTTGACAGGATTATGGAAATAGAGATTTTTTTACCCAATATTTAACTATTGAGAGAGACAGGAGACGGGGATGCATGCACGAAATAGATTTTTATAAATAAATGATTTGAGCAAACTACTATAAAAGAAATAAAAATAATTTAATTTGCTATGAATTATTCTCTCTTTAATGTTAGTGCTGAAGGTAGAAAGGAAATGAAAAAATGGGAAAAAAACAGGGTATAATGGTAATTCCTCACTAACACAGTTAGTTACTTAGTTTTAACGAAAAGCTTCACCGATGGATAAATTTGTTAGAATTTTTGTTTTGTGAGGACACATATGATAAGCATTTTTTTGGAGGACAAATGTAATATTTCGAGTTTTTAAGAGGATACATATGAAATTGCCCCTTAATAATCTCACTTTATACTTTCATTCTCTATAGTAATTTGTAACCTAACAAATTAATGATGCAGGAGAATATAAAAACACTCATCAACCGATAACTTATTATACAGAAGTAACGCATAATATAAGATCTTTGATAAAAACACTCATCAAACGATAACTATATTGTGATATTCGTAATACTTATTTTTAGACACACTTCGTTCATGAGAGCCACACTGAAAGCAAATTATTATATTGTCTCATTGAACCATGAACCATGTTCACTAAAGAAAAGAGAAACTTATTTTTCCATCTAGGGAAGCCCACACAGTAGAAAAATTGTACAATACATCTTTATAATTTTTGGTACAGAAAGTAATCTTCTGGTCATAATAAAAGATTCACTACACACTACAAACACTAGATGTATCCTATTTATCACATGATATTCTTAATAAAAATATGTGGGTCCAATAAATAAAATGAAAAATTATGATACCGTTCATGTAATTTATTATGTAACGAGTCATATTGTAGCACAATATAACTCGTGACATTTAGTCCAAATTTTTCATTTTATTTTCCATTCAACAATGAACATTACGATACAATCATGTCAATTTTAATTTGTTAACTTATTAAATGCAGTTTAAAATTAGTTTTGTTTTTAGTTGTTTTGATGTTAGAAGAATCTTCAATAACACTTTTGAGTCTTTATTATCAATGTAATCATAAGAATATTTCATTAAATAATTACGACTAAATGGAGAAGGCTCGATGGTCATCCATTCATTGGATATCATTAAATAATTATTATATTGTTATGTATATTTTAAACTTTTTCCAAATATCATATCATGTAGTTTATTTTCATGATATTTTTACGAAAAATTACATTAATATCGAATTTATAGAAAAAAAAATTATGGGTGAATTGTAACATAAATTTTATTGATTATTTTAAAGGATTGCATACAATTTAATAAAATTTAATATCCTAAAACATTTGAAATGTATACTAAAAAAATAAAGTTCATAACATAAACAAATAAACTAACTAATATGTTATATGTATAATTATTACCCAAGCAGAGCGAGGGGTACTCTCTAGTATTCATCAAATCTATTACAGTTGTTATGTATTAAACAAATAAATTTTAATCCAGATTATGCGGAATATTGGGCTGGTTTGTTATACATAAATAAAACAACTCTTCTATTTTGCATTTTTCACAAAATGGCCTTTTAGATATGGGCCATAACACAGACTTGAAATATGGGCTATAAGTATATTTTAGATTAGAGAAAATATTGAAAATATGATAATAACATACTTAGTAGTATGTGTAATTTTTTTCAATTATAGTTTTGAAAACAATAATACTTAAGCTTACAAGTCATTAATGTGATTAAATTTATTTTTATATCTTTTTTTACATAATTGTTTTCATAATTTTAAGTTAGGGAAAAATATTAAATATATGATAATATGGATCTCAAAATAAAGATAAAATTCAAGCGAATATATTTTTTAATTTTTTTAAATTATATTATGAAAATACTAACAATATTTGATATATGTTTTATGATATTATATATTAATTTATTAATGTTAGATATTTAGACTCTTCACATTCTATTTGTATTCACAATTGATCATGTAACATATTGTGAAAAAATTCAAAATCAAATACAACTGGTCCAACATAAACTTGACACGTCATCAGTGTAAGGTGATGTGGTTTTCTAAAATTGCTTAAAACTATTTGTAAAATAAGGGACACATGACCATCTACAAATAAAACATAATCACACAAAATCAAAGGTTAATCTATGATTCATATGTTGCCACATATCATAATCTAATGGTTAAAATAATTGTGATGATGTGACGTGAGTTGTGATGAGCTGACATGATGAGATTGTTTGTTAGACATAAATAAAACAACTCTTTTATTTTGCATTTTTCACAAACTGGTCTTTTAGATATGGGCTATAACAAAGACTTGAAATATGGGCTATAAGTATATTTTAGATTATATAAATCAATCTCATGCTTTATCAATTCTACTTCTCAAAAAACAAACTCATGTTTTATTATTGTTGTTCCTTTTCTCCAATTTATAATGAAGAATGCTAATTTGCAAGATCCAATAAAACAAATTAGCCTCTTTTTTGCCCTTCAAATATGAAATTCACTAACTAAAGTATTAAACCTCAATTGAGGTCCTAATTATGCATCACATTCTACATATATCCTTATTAGCCCAAATTTAGTCGTATTTTACCATCAATTGATATTCAGGAAAAACCCCTCAATTATGAAATCCTTGCTTTTCCATATATTAGTCTATTTCAATATTTTGCTCATTTTGTAGGTACCGGAGTTACTGACTCTACCAATAGAAATTTGCGGTAAATCAAGCAGAGCAAGAAGGCCAGAAGGGTGTGTTGGTAATTTTAGAAGTTTTGACTTCTCTTTTGGAAATTATCTTGTTCTTTGCATACCAACCCGTGATGATTTGTTTCGGTAAAATCACAATAAGATCTTAAATTATTTGTCATATAGAGTGAGTAATGAAATTTATTCTTCTTATATTTTGGACTAAAAAAATTACCCTTTTTTATTGGTGTATCAAACCAAGCCAAATTTCAAGTGCACCCTTACCTAGAAAAGCAGAAAATTCACATCACCACTCAAAAATGACGTCATGAATACCCTTATAAATTATGAGATCACTAATACCCCTATAAATTATGAGAAAAATCACTAATATCTCTTCTCTCTTAATTTTCAAACGATGCCTAAACTACCTTCTTTCCACTTAATGCATGTACAATTAATAGGCAACGAATCAAGGGTAATTTAATAATATTCGAAAGTAAATATTGAAGAAAGAGGGTATGCATGATACTTTGAGAATCTGCAGGGGGGCTCAAGTTGTTTTTTTAGCATTTACTCGATTAAAGAATAAGAGAAATTCTAAAATGACCCAAACTGGAAATTGACTTATTTGAAGTTGTACCTGCAATGATTAAGGAAAATATGTCACAGAAATTCAAATTTCACAAATTATATCAGTGAATGAGATGAAATGCCCTTTGTATGACAAGAAGAAAATGAATGATTTGTACATGATATTATTAAGGAATAATGCTACTATAAATATAAACATATGTTGTGTTGAGACATTGTCATTTGTGTTAAAAAAATGCAAGTACTATGAGAGTTTTTTTTTAGAAATACTAAATTATAAATTAATTCTACTATAATATTTTACAAACACTTTTCTCCGCTCTTGTGATGCCACGTCATCTTTTAACATTCCGGATTTCAAATACACGATTAACTGTATTATAATTTTTTTGCCTTTCACATCCTTCTTCTTCAAACCTTTTCTTCTTCAAATTTCATCTCACGCCTCCTCTTCCAATCTTTTCTTCTTCAAACTTCATCTCACGCCTCCTCTCTTTACAGACTTCTCGCCGCCTTCTCATCTCCTTCACACGACACAATACCGCCCCTCGTCTCAGAAGGATACTTCTCGCAGTCCCCAAAATCGCGACGTCTCTCTCCGCCATACCACGCCTCGCCATTTTTCACCATTTTCACCAAGTGCTGACTCTCTCTACACCCGTTCTTTCACCTGTTTGGCATGCCTTTCTCTCCGCCATACTACTCCCTGTTGCGACTGTGGCCGTTCTGACTGCCGCAGACTCCAATTCCGGAGAGGGCTTGATGTCCGCGGTTGATGAATTTATTTGCTCCTCCCGTGCTATCTCAACTGTATGAAAGTAATTAGGATGGTTAAGAAACTTCTCGTGATGTTGATTTTGTTTCAAAGATTGCTTTTGTGGTTGTGGTTTACAAGTATTGAATGCAAAATCAAGCGATCTGAGGTAGAATTATCGTGTATTTTTCATGTAATTACTTCTTAATTTGTAAACACAATTTTTACTCTCAGGTTCAATCATGGTCAGCCATGAAATTACTTAATCTATGTGAAGCCAATGGGGGGTTCTATGTAAAAGCAGGTCAATCTATTTCAACGCATAAGACAAATTCCAAAGGAACTCTCTACAAGATAAGGTTTCTAAGTTTATTTCATTTCAAACTATTTAATTTAAATGATTTCTTTTTCTTTTTAATTGAATTTGTGATTTTTGAATTTGATTCAGGCTGTATAGTATTGTATTAAATTTAGGTGCAATATTCGGGATTGGAGAAAAGAATGAAGATAGACATCATGAGTATGAAAATTATATCGAAATCAATTTCTAAGGTACTCACATAAATATTTTATAATTAGGGTTAATTATTATTATTATTTCTTATTTGTGGTTTAGGTTTATAAAATATTGTTATCATTTTACAGATATTTCCTGATTACATGTTTGAAAAAATATTGGATCGTTTTCAGAGGACCACGTCACTTGAATTTGGTACGCACTAAATAAATTAATACATTTTCTTTTATATAAATTTTGTAATTTTGCAATATTATTTTTGTATTTGATATTTGTGTAGATTTTATAAACGAGGCGAACAATTCTGAGAAAGTAGCCAATTATTTCAGAACAAATTAAGTTGTTAAAGTTCACTCTGTATTTTGGGTATGTATGAATATTAATTATTTATCTGCATTTGAGTATAATATAATTAAATAATATAATTTATAATATATAATTATCCATTTCGGTTTTCAGGATATGACGACCACATAGGTTTTGACTATGGTATCCCAAAAAATCCATGCGTGCTGGATCGAGTCCCTGGAGGATCATCAAGTGGATCAGGCTACAGCCGCAAATCTTCACTTTTTTCTAGGTCAGTGATGCAGTCTATTTCGGAATATTTGCATTTATGGCCCTATAAAATCAATAATTTTATTACGGACTAATATGGGTGGAAGAGTGAGGGTTCCGGCTCCACATTGTGGGATTTTTGAATCTACACCTTAGCATGGAATTATTTGTACTGAGAATATGATTCCAATGGCTCAGGTTTTGATACTGTTGGTAATTTTGCAATTTAATCCCTCGATTTTAATGTATCGGTTTTTAAACCCTCAACTTAAAATTGTCAATTATGTAGGATGGTTTGCTCGAGATCTTTATACTCTATATAAAGTTGGTCAAGTTTTATTAAAGAGCCTTCTGAAAAAAGGATGAAACGAACTCAAATTTTGATTACAAAATATTGTTTTCAAATTTTGAGCTCTCAAAGCCACCAAACTTATCGTATCATGAATTTAACGGTGTAGAAAATATTTGGATGTATGTTAATTTTATACTATTTTCTGTTTTTTCCTCAAGTTTATTTTGCATTAATTCTGTTAATTTCATTTGACAGCTCAGCTTATTAATAACGAAAATCTTGAGGGGTATATCTGTTAATTTCGTGTGGCAGCTCAGCTTATAAATCAATACCAAGGAAAAGAGGAAACCTTACCAGCTTTAGCCGTTATTTTTCATGCCACGCCATTAATTCAAAAGTAAAATCAAACTAGGGAAATATACATAAACAACCCTGCATTATCCCTAAATTACACAATTGCCCCTGCATTAAATTACATATTGGGCATGTTTTTGGAATTTGGGCATTTTTTTCGAAAGTGCTCCTGCATTAACCCTGTCAAAATTTCATTTTCAGAGGTTAAATTTTTATTCTTCCAAATCTGTTACTAATTTTCTTTTGTAGGTTTTGGAAGATATTGTTGGAATGCTTCGAGAGATAGCAAAGAATTTTGAGTACATAGGGAAAGGTAATTTATTGAAGGAGAAATTTTGCTGCGAAAAAACAGCAAGTTTTTTTATTTTATAATTCTGAATATAAGAATCTTGACAAGTTGAAATTTTTGTTATTGTGGTTATAAAAGAATTTTCGAAGCAAGAAGAAGAATGTCGTGATTGGGATTTTTATGAAGGATTTGAAAATTAAAATAAATGGAGGGTTTTATGCATAAGTTCCTGTTTTGATTCAAATAGAGGTGTGAAGGGCCAGTGAAACTGGTTGAGACACTAATTGGAAGAAAGGTGCCAGGTCAGCAAGTTGGTCTTGCATTTAAGGCTTAATCTTGGTAGTGTTGATTTCATCTATCTAAGGACGGTTATTACTGTTATCCCTTTGTTGCTATCCATCTATTATGATAAATATTTTTTTTGTTGATATAATAAGATGAGTATTGTAATATCTAAAAAACCCAAACTTGCATCATTCTAATTATTATAGTACCTTGAACCTGATAGCTACAATATTGTAATGATCATGGGACTTTAATTTATAACCTTAACTATTAGGTACCGATCGCTGCAATTTTTTTTATCAAGGAATTATTGTTACATTACTGATAGGTAGTGTCCAGAAAAAGATACAAATAGGCAACAAAATGCAAAATGATACACTTATCACCATTTTTTTTTAAAGAAATTGATTCATTTTTGTTTGTTTGATGATTATAAATTGAAAAACATAACCGATATGAGGTCACTTTGTGTATCATGTTTTATGTTAAACAATGTGAAAGCGGCAACTTTGTGTGTTTTGGATCCACAATTTTAAATAGAAAAATATTGTGTTGTTTTGGATCCATAATATTCTTTAGAAAAATATTGTGTGTTTTGGATCCACAATTTTAAATAGAAAAATATTGTGATGTTTTGGATCCACAATATTCATTAAAAAAATATTGTGAATCGAATTGTTTTGCTGTCAGAGATTTTTTTTTTCAAATTATAATCTAATATTGAGTATAAGATAATATGTACATGAAATTTACATCATACTATATAGGATGCTATGTTATTATAAATATTGCAAACAAATTTGAACATATAACAGGTAAAACATTATAAAAATGAGATTAAAAAAGAAATTTATAATTTTACCATAGCATTATGATTTGTACAATTATTTTGTGATATTGTAGCAAAGATACTTAAATTTGCATGGTTAATCTCTTAGTAAGTTAAATTATAAGAACAATAATCACAAAACAATTCAAAAATCCGCAGCGAAGTCGCGGGTATTATACTAGTGAGTATATATGGTGTATGTGCAATTTTTGATTAATCCATCCACATCGTCAGTTAATTAAATTTGTTTTGTTTCGTAATCTTGGTCGGCCAATTGCTCTCCTCACAAAAATCAATAAATAAAAGAAAAAGTTGAATAGTTAGTTGTCCTCTCCTCACTCAAAAATGAAGAAAGAGAAGCTATTGTTCATGGAATTTATTGTTTCAGCTCCTTACCTTTCCCCTAAATCGATTCCCCTTTCTTTGTTGAAAGCATGAATTAGACTACTGCATGTTGTCAAACAGGTACAATATATTCTTCTATTGGAATATTCTCCCTTGTTTGTTCACATTTTCTTCTTAATTGAATTTCGTGGCTTGGATAACTAGAGGCGTTGAAAGGCAACCAGCCATGAGGGATTTGAAGCTTTGTACTACTCACTTATGTTTTTTCTTATCAATTCAATTTAGGCTTAAATTCCAAGTAATTCTATCTTTAAATTCAAAGGCCCCCGAAATTAACGGATTTACAATACTTTTACAAGGACCGAAGCGCAACATACTTTTCTCCCAAAATGCAATGGAGGTATACAAAAATAGGTATGACTTTGAATGAAGTTACTATTCTAAATCATTTTTATTCTTCTTTTGGAAGCATCACAATTTTACTTAGTTTCTTTGACATCTAGAAACTACAACAAAGGGAAGAAAAGCTTCAAGCTCGAGAGGATGTGATATAACGAAATGATCAAATGACGAGATCTGCCAAGTGATTACTAGAAAGAGAAATAGAATAATAAGGTCCCGAGTGAAAGGATTGTGAAAGCCAAAGTTGCTATTGACACCTCAAGATTGCATGGTATGGTAATTAACATTCAAATTATTAAGTAATTAGTTCTAAATTTGCAATAACATTATGTTAATTATTATGTTCTTTTGGTTGGCAGAATTGTTTAAACTTTAAGTTTTGATGGGACAAAATTCCTTTTGATGATCGATAAAATCATAGAAGGCAGTCTTGCTTTTGAGGTAATTGTGCAAACTAGTCCCTACATTTTGTCTAAATTGCAAAAAAGAATCATTCTTAGTTTTCTAAAAAACATTTCCTTTTTACTCAATATATTCGCTTCTTGAGTTATATTTTGTATGGTTTAAATAGGAATTAATCAAGGAAGCTAGTAGAAAAAAAATCACATATAATTGAAGGATTTGAGACCTAACATTTTGCAATTTGGTCCTTTTTTGCGATATTTAGGGTAAAGATTTCAATGTTGAATGGGAAAAGACAGATGGATTGTGGGGTCGAGATTAGGTTTTGATAGGACGAAACTCCATTTGAAGAGTGAAAAAGTGGCAGTCTTTCTGTTTAGGTAATTTTGTATAAACTCCTAAAACATTGTTGTAAACTTCTTATTGTACTACATTAGTTTCTACAATATTTTCGTTTATGGACTATTATTTCATTTTTCTACAAAATAAACAACTTGTTTCAAGTTCACAACCAAACCTATCAGATTCAATGCTTAAATTTCACATCTGGAGGGGGTTAGGAGCTTGTCACATGTCCATTGAACAATATTTCGTTCACTTACTTTTCTAACCGTTGGATTGCAATCATGATATATTTTTGCTCGATCAAAATTAACGCGCTGTTATTCTCCCGTCAAAGAAAATAAGAAAGAATCCTCCTATTTTGGAAAGAAAAAGGAAATAAATAAGTAAAATTGATTAAATCACATTGTGAGCTAGTGCCATTTGTCGTGACCTCACGTGTGACAGAGATTATGGGGGTTTAGAGGAAAAGTGATGAGATAATGAAGACAATGGAGAAAAAGCTGAGCAAGATTTATATCCAATAATGGAGAAGAGATGAAGTTGATAGGTGGACTAGGGAAGATTTTCTCCATGGGTATGGGTTATTCTAATTTTGTTACAATGGAGAGTTAACGGAGAATTAATCTCAATCACGCACGATTATATCATGATAGATCAAACGGTTATGCAAGTACGAGGACACAAATCTTGTCCAATGATCATTGGACAAGTTCCGAACCCATCTTGGTTGTTGTGATTGGACGAACCCTTGACATGTGATTGAACGATTGGATGGTTTCTTCCGGTCATAACATTGAGATATGAAATGTTAGGGTTTCACCCAGCGAGTCCCACTCTCTTTTCGTCGATGAGCATGACCTCACAATTCACATCAATGGAAAACATTGAGGTATGAAATGATGGTATTGTTATGAGCCTATTTTGATACATATTTTAGTATTAAAATATTGAAATTGAATAGTAAATAATCACAAAATCATTTTATAATCATTGTATTAAACATTTCATGATGAAAGTACTTTAATATATTTTTTTTGTGTTATTTCAGGTTAAGAAGACCAAATTTGTCAAATCCAAGCTCATGGATGCGTTCGTCTCATCGAGACGAGCGATTTCGATATGAAGATCATGTTATTTGGTGGAAGGATAAAGAAGTTACAAGAGTTTATTGAAACGGGTCACTTAACCTATACAAACCAGACCCATTACGCGAACGGCTACAACAAAACCTAAACACCAGATCTGACGACCCAAAATCATAACCCGTTGCATGAAAGACCACAAAGGGTCAGATAGTAACTCATTACACGGAAGGAACTGATGTTAAACTCAGATCCCTCCTCAGATCCACTGTGACCCCAAATCTGGGTAAACCACTCTATTCATGTACCTCTCCTCTCTATTCCTTGTTGGTTCTTACACGATCAACTCCACATGAAGTGCACAGACAATCCTCCAATCCAAGAAAACGTGACCCAATCAGATCTGAGTTCTCTCGATCAATTGAAAACAAGCATAACGACCTCATCTTACTCTCCAGTAACACAAAAACTATACCCTCCATTACACAGCTCCCTCCAAGAATAAACAGAGAATGGATTACCGGACTTCTCCAGTCCTCAAGGAAATGGATATCAAGATCTCGTCTTCTTCAACTTGCAAAACAGCTCTGTCGAGCGTAAATCTGGAGAAAACGTACTCGATCCGTGGAAACAACTAGATAGAGCTACGGATCGTGATCCGGATCGAGTCACACGAAGTCCTCCTCATCTCTCTCCCACGGATTGCCAACCTGGCATAATTCAGGCTATAAATAGCCCTGTAATCACCTCAGAAGGCATTCTTAGCCATTACCACCCTCAAGGGGACTCTCTCGAGCTCTCTTCCTCTTCGTTTCACATCCACGAACCTCCCCAATTCACCAATTTCTCAGTTACCAGCTCAATTCCCGTTTTTACCTCTGATCAGTCCCTCAACCCGCCATTGTTGAAGCTCCGAAACCTTCTCTCCATCTCCAGATTCTCAAGCGAGCAAGAGGAACGACAGAAACGCAATTAGATCTTCACTCTTCACTAAATTTGGTTGTATTACTCTTCTTCCTCTTTTTCTTTAATTGTCTGGGAATTAGGATTCCGTGGAATTAAGAGTTCCAGGACTTGGTGTGTAAATTTGTTAAATCTGTTATGGAGAATTTTGGAGTTCTGGACCGTAATGGAAGGTTGTAAGAATCCAATTTTCTAGTATTTCTTGATGCTCTTTGTGATGGATTTGTATTTCCTGGATTTTAGAGTGAACAGAATTTGGTTTATCATTTATTTTCTTTGGAATCTTGTTTTTCAAGTATTTCCCATATTTTCTAGGAAAATGAATTTCCATGAAATATAGATATTCTCATGAAAAGGAAGTGATTCCATTTGGGGAATGTTGATGTTTTAATCAATTGATGAATTTACAAATCAAGTTTTTAATGATATGATAAACCTTTCTATTAAAACGATCGTGTTTTATTAATCGAAAATTAATTAGGGAATTTAATTGGTTTATAATTATTTTCCCTACTTTTTATCTTGTCGTTTTGATACTCGAATTAATCAATAATGGTTTATGATTATTTGATTATTTTGAGTAAAATATTCATAAATCGAATTTTGATGAGTTTAAATAATTGGTTTATAATGTGTTTAAATGAATTTTAATTTTTGAATTTTAGTGATGTATCAATTGGTTTATAATTGATATATCGCCTTTTCAAATGATTTTTAGTTTTGAGAGATTTCTAAAAGATTCAATTGATCGAGATATCATATTCCCCAATTTTGACATCAAGTGAAGCGAAGCTTTGTTAACCATTTTTTCGATTTTATTTTCTTGATTTTTATTTGATATTTTCTTTTGCCTTTTTCCTTTGTGAATTGCGTTGCAACATTTTCTCATCCATTCTCTTTTACATCACATTAAATACTCCTTCAAAATTCAAAACATTATAAACATAATATTTGAATTACAAACTCGTGAAACGGTTACCATCGATACAATCTTGTTTGTGAATCAATTTTAATTGTGAAAAATTTATATTGAATATATTAATTTGAATCAAGGCCACATCTCCTTGCGAACGATAACCCTTTACTTTCAACAATTTTTGATACTCGTATTTAGGAAATAAATAAACCATTTATTAAAAACAATATCTAATTTTACGAGTTCATCAGGTATCATAGTACTTAGTGTATTACCAAGCTATTTTTGAGTATAATTAATAAACACAGCCCACAACGATCAATTCACTACCCTGTTAATTGAACAAGAAACCGAATCACCCAAATACATATGCTAAAGCCCAAAAGGTCAGCCCAATTAACTGTCAACTCACAATGTGAGTCAGCGTCTCAGCGAAGGTGTTTTGTTCAAATTTTTGGGCACCATATATGTCCTCGTTATATTATGATTTTTGGAATTTTTGTATGTATTTTGTGATGGTTTTTATTGCACATTGAGGACTATGGTCTTCTCTTACATAAAAGCTCGAGTATTTTCATTTCCAAATCATCATTATATAATCAATGAAATATCTATCAACCCTTAATGCAAATATATCATTAAACAATTATAAATTTGGACAAACTGCCTGTTTGATACCGACAAAATCAATCCCACTAGGAAGAGAGAATGAGCTGCAACTTGAGAAAAAAAAAGTAAAATTATATGTTTAAAAAGTAGTAAATTTATATAGAAAATGAAAAATATGTAAAGTTCAAACTAAGACTAAGCAATTTCGAGCCGAGGACAATTTATACCTAAAATATGTAAAGTCGAACTAACACATGCGAATTTTTCTATTGAGAAAGGTACGTACACCTCAAGATTGCATGGTAATTAACATACAAATTATAAAGTAATTAGTTCTAAATTTCCAATAACATTATGTTAATTATTATGTTCTTTTGGTTGGCAGAATTGTTTAAACTTTAAGTTTTTATGGGGCAAAATTCCTCTTCATGATCGATAAAATCATAAAAAGGCAGTCTTGTTGTTGAGGTAATTGTGCAAACTAGTCCCTACATTTTGTCTAAATTGCAAAAAAGAATCATTCTTAGTTTTCTAGAAAAACATTTCCTTTTTACTCAATATATTCGCTTCTTGATCTTGAGTGATACTTTGTATGGTTTAAATAGGAAATATTCGCTTCTTGAGTGATACTTGGCAGAATTGTTTAAACTTTCAGGTTTTCTGTCTCTCCCCCCTCAAATATGGATTTCAAAGACGATGAAAAGTGTGTTCCTTTATATTTTCCTTTGATCCTGACGAGCCGCTTTTTGTATTTGTCATGATTTTATACTTTTTCGAAACAATTTTACAAATTTATTAACTAGGAATTTTAGAAAAAATCCAGTACGTGAGAGATATATGTATTTCAATTATATTTTTAAATATATGAGATTTGGATTCTGGAAACATCCCAGTGATCTCACTGACTACGAATCGTTGCAATTTCTATGTTGATTAAATGGGACGAAGTTATCTCTATTTGAAATGATGTATTCCTCAGTGCAAAATTGTTGTCTTTCTTTTTGATAACATGAGAAGGTTGTATAGATGATAATTTTGTTTTGTTAAAGCTGCGATGTTAATTGTGTTTTGTATTTTCAACATTTTAATACTCACTACCACAACAAATAGGTGGGTACGAGTATTATACCAGTACAAATAATATTCGAGGTCTATTATGTACTACAGTACTAGAAAAATGAAACTGCTCCGAATATCATTATTTTAATCAACTTATTAATTTTGTACCCGATAAACTTTATACACGTCATACATATCAAATATACATCACTATCTAAAAATACATTTACAATCAGAAATACAAGACATTACCACCACTAACCACTAAGTCATAAAATCAGGAAACCATTATTTTCAGTTTGACCATACTTGAAGATTTCATATCTGCAAGTAAAAGGAAATAAATAAGTACAATTAATTAATAATCACATTGTGAGCTAGTACCATTTGTCGTGACCTCACGTGTGACGGAGGAAAAAGCTGAGCTAGATTGACGAAGAATAGACTGATGGAGAAGAGATGGAGTTGATTGGTATGAAATGACGATCCTAGTATTTTATGTTTATTTAAGTTTATTACTAACTGATTATGATTCTTCGTCTTTTTCTTCAACTTAGATTATGATTATTATTATAAAAAATGATCGTGAAAAAGGACTTCTCATCAACTTTGCTGTCTTTAATACTTTACTGAATTTCAGGCTCGGCATATCTTGGCAGATTGGGGTGCGCCAAAGTTTGTGGTTATGTGCAACTTTTTTTTAATTAACATGTTCTGTTTTATTTTACGGAACTTCTTTGAATTAAATAAATTTGCTCTCTTTTTTGTTATTTACAATATTTTATGGGTTCCTTGTGTTCTTTGTTTCATATTGTATTTATCAGTAATTAGAAATTGTATCAATACAATGGAGACAATTAAAAATTCATCTTTTTTTTTCTTTTCTCAAACACCGTATATAGAGGACGTTGAAACTTGCATATAAAAAGTCATGTTTTCATGAGAACCTTTCGAAAAAATCACAAGTTTATGAATTACTCAAAAATTTAAATTTTGTCTTACTTGACTAAATGAACTACTGACTCCTCCGTATTAAAAAATCTTGGAATATCATTATCATTATACTCTTTAAAAAACATGAAATTTTGTTGATATCCTACAAATCTTGGAATATCGATATTCTTCGTTAAACACCTTATATTTTTTCGCTACAATCAAATTTTCAATTTTATCCCTATATTTGTGGTAAATGAAAAAAATCATATGATTTTCTCAGGTATATGAAGGAATGTTCATTGCCAGTCTTGGATTTAATTGGCCATCGTCATCATCTTACAATAAAATAACACTATAAGAAGAATTCATTCCAATATATACACTGGACATCCAAAATGTTCAAACAATGTATAAAAAATGTATAAAAAGATATACAAGCCAGTAGAAAAACATAAAAAACACACAAAAAAATATAAATGTGATGACCTCAATTTATGAGGCATTAAAAGGTCATGAAAATTATTTTTCTATGTAAATATTATGTTAAACTAATTATCTCCACTAGCGATATTTCTTTCATGTCGATTTATAAAACTAACATAAAATGGGCAACATTATCTATTTCATACATAAATTTGTTAAAAAAAAGGACAAAAAAATTTATTCGTTATTTGTTATGAAACAAATAAAAAAAAACCACTACAATTAATTTTTTCGTGATATTGATGCATCACATATTCACATGGGTGGGAGGCAGCGAGCACGAATCTCTATGCATCACATGGGCCCCACATCTCCACCACCTTCGGCGTACCGCATTCCTTCCCACACACCTCAACAACTGCATAATTCATCATGTATTAGTATTATTATTCCACTAATCAGATATTTAGCTTTATTTCTGGATTAAGTTAATGATCGAAGTTCAATTTGGCATCAAACTTTTTATCAAAATTTTTTTGGCATCAAACTGAGAAAAAAAATTCAAAGAAGCGAGACCTTTGATGATGAGGCCAAGATAATCGGCAGTTAGTGCTCGCAAAGGAGGGCATCCGGGGCTCTCGACTGCATTAACTCTCGATATTTCGTGCGGCAATCGATCTAACACGGCGAACTATGCTTTTCAAGAGGGGTAATCTGGGAAGTAGGTTTCGTTTCACGGGTTTTGAGAAGAAAATTAGAATCTTATGGGAGGTTTAGGGTTTTAACTTCTAATAGAAAAGGAAAAGCAAAGTACATACCACATTTAAGAAATAATATTATTAAAAACGTAAGTTGTAGTTAATATACAAAATCTGACAAAATCAATCAAACACCAATAAATTCTTTTAAACCTGGTAATTTAATTTACAAAATTATTCAAAAGACCTTGCAAAATCAATCATCAACAGATTCTAAGACCTAAATCAATCCAAGTACTTCGGTTCAAAAAACGAAAAACAAAGAAATCACAAGTAAATGGCAATAAAAAAACTAATCGAAACAATTACTAGATTGATTTGGCAATAAACAATACCAACAATCGTACAAGAGAAACTCAAAATATCAAAAGTGGACAAGAATCCGGTTAACTTATTTTAGGGTTAATTTGCAAAGACTTTCATGAATGTGCTGGAATTAATCCTACTAATACATTTTGCAACCTTAATTCTGATTTCACATTTTGCCACGTCAGATTTAATTAGATTAATCTCTTTCCTCGTATGAACCATACCGATTAATTTTTCGCACGCCTCTTTTTCATGTCTCTTTGCTTGCCAACCCATAGGGCCATAGCCAAAAGGCCCATCCTTCCTCTCCAAAAAATGCTCCCAAAAAACGCTCCGCCCAAAACCTCTTCAACAAATAACACCAAAAATGGATCTCCGCTCCACGCACCGTCTTCACATGCGGCAGGCCGCGCCCGCTTCATCGCCTCTCCAACGCCAGACCGTTTGAAGTTCCTTGCCGCTTCATCGCCTCTCCAACGCCAGACCGTTTGAAGTTCCTTGCCGCTTCATCGCCTCTCCAACGCCAGACCGTTTGAAGTTCCTTGCCGCTTCACCGACGACGCTTTCCTTCACTGCTTTCTTATTTTCATTGTTCGTTTATATTTGTTAGGGGTTGTTAATTTCATGGACATATTGGTACGATCGATTAGGTGAAGAAGATATTTACCACGCTGAACGAAGCAGAAGTCCCTTCTGAGGATGCAGTCGGTGCTTCAGTTAGTGTTACTTTACTGCTTCTTTCTTTATTTTTCCTATTGATTCATCTCCGAGGTGCAAAAGTTATGTAATTTTTTTTAAATGAACATGAATTTGCATCATTAGTACCATGACTACAGTAGAATTACACTTTGCTAATATCAAATTGAAAATAAATCTTAATATATTTCACAAGTAGTGATAAGCCCTCCATTTGTGTTCCTCCCTCTCATGAAAAGCCTTCTCAGATCTGATTTTGTCGTCGCTACTAAAAACTGCTGGGTCAAAAAAGGTGGAGTCTTTACTGGTGAAATCAGGTCCATTTCAAACTCCAATCAAATTCAACTTTCCAATTTCATTCTCTTTTTAAATTGTATCTCTGATTTGCAGAGTGGAAATGCTTCTGAATTTCGGGATTCATTGGGTTATGCTCGACCACTCAGAGTGCAGATCTCTCCTAATCAAATGATGTAAAAATATAATCTAATCCAAAAATTATTATTAATATTTCATTAATATATATATGTTAAAATATATAACAATATTTCGGGATTCATTGGCTGGTGTGGATGGATTTCTTGTCGGTGGTGCTTCTTTGAAGGTTAAAATTTGAAATTATTTTTTATATTTATTTTAAAAGTTATAAGTTCAAATTATCATATTCTTTGACGGAGCATGCAGAAGCAGCAAAATAATGGATCCGATTTTTTTTTTCACTTTTCAATATTGCAAGGGTCTTTGAAAATTTTACATTATTTATTTAATTATGTTTAATTTAACTCAGAGCTCTGATATGTTGAAGAGTTGGAGTAGGAATATGAGAAGACAAGTCTCTCCATCCATATCAATTGCACACAGTGGTAATTTATTGTTAGTTATGTATTTCTGAACTTAACTTGCAGATAAAAAAAAATTTAATTTCCCCAAATTTGAGATTAATTGTGATGTTTTGTTAATTAATGCATCAAGGAATTAGGAAGAAAGAAGAGAAATCGATAAAAAATAAATGTTCCAAGATATTCTTCTTTATTCTTGTGTGGTTTTTTCAGTTGTGCCCCTAGAATGATATGTTCCAAGCATGTGCTATGAGAAATATTGAAGGTTGCGAAAGGAATTTCCACTATTATGTGTTATAATGTTTTCTCCAAAGATAAGGATCGAATTTAAGACATTAGTTAATAACAAAATTTTGATCTGCTTTAAAGAAGTTGCTTGTGTATCTTGAACATAGTCAGTTATTCGGGATACGGCAATAATACGATACGGGATTCGTTCGTGTATAATTCGGATAATGCGTTTTTCAATACGGCGAAAAATTCGGACCTAAAAAACGTGAACGGGTAATATTCGTATTCGTATAGGTTCGTGTATAATACGATTTTTATTAAAAATTCGGTTAAAAAAATTCGGCAAAATAAAATACCGCGAAGTTCACGTATTTTTCAAAATTCGTATAATTCGTGTATTATTCGCGAACTATTCGAAAATTGACTAACTTAGATAATGCTATGACTCATGTAACTTATAAATTGCAATACATAAAAACAATTAAAAATTTCCAATTTGAAAAATTCGACAAAAAATCACTGAATTCGGCAAAAAATCGGCCGAATATTTTTTGGCCATAAAATTCGCGAATATTTCCGAATCACTGAATTGGATACGCGAAGTTCGCATATTTTTCAAAATTCGTATAATTCGTGTATTATTCGCGAACTATTCGCGAATTGACTAACTTAGATCTTGAATAATACTTCAGGACATTTTTGTTTTTTATTTTAAAAAAATAATAGACTGTATCATGCAAGAAGAAGGCGAATAAGAAATCTCCAAAGAAGGTAAATAAGATATTTCCAAATGAGATGTATCACAATGAGAATTTTGCAAAAATATTTCTGCATTATGTTATATTACAATAATTACCCTCCAACTTATGTATTTAATCATATCTTTTGCATTAAAAATCAAATTTATAAATATGTTTCATTAGGAAGATCATATCTGTAAATTTTGAAAATCATTATAACTAAATTAGCATAGAAATTGTATCAATTTTTTTTGTTTTTTCTTGTATCTAAAGAACTTGTTTATACCTTTTTTTATTTAAGTATCTTGTTAATTTTTTGTATTAACCTTCAAAAAGTCGAGCCTATTTTGTATGGAAATTATTACAAGATGAAAATGTCAATCACTACGGTGCCACGCAATATGAATGTTTGAGTACATGTAATTAGTTTGTAATTAATAAAAATGTGAATTTTTGTACTCATTATAAATCAGTATTTTTCTTCCTTCTACAAGAAGGACCTTGAAAAAATATAAGGATTTTGTTTGGTTAATTTACTTGGGTAAGTGAAAACAGCATCTTGAAATTAAATTAAATATTAATTTATTTGAGAGCTATGTACATAGTATACAATTTAATTTTGACCATTCACTTTTGCCAATACAATATATTATGATTGTTGCGAATTTCTTACAAGAGAATTACTCTTTTATTACTGATAGAAAGAGTTAATTTAAGTCGGCAATGGTATTATTGATCATACACTACTATTATTCAACTCTAAGCATACTAATAGTTTGAATATCAAGAAACAAAATCTTTTTTGTTTGGATGGAAATGATAGCTTGAAAATATAAATAAGCGACGCCGATTTATCAGTGGAACGATAAATATGTAAAACCTAAAAGCCACTTGGCGATTTTTAATATGAGCTGTTTTTTAAGAGAAATATCGTGAATTGAATTGATTTTTGTTGTACATAAAAATATTTTAACTTTTTACTTGTCATGTTCGTTGCAAGACTAAAGACTAAAGAGTCAAAGATTGTAAATGTTTTGAGCCACATTTTATGCAGCTAAATATTAGGTGTCGTAAGAAAACTATGTATTATATACATTCCAACTTTACTGGAAAATTAAGCTGTAACTTCTTTATAATAGGGGGAATTTCTCTTATGTCCCTCAAAAAATCCAAAATAACAAATTTGTCCCTCCAAAATAAATAATTACATATTTATCCCTTCTTAACTAAGTTTATTACAAAGTTATCAAAATTTAACAGAAAAGTTAAAGTTAACTGAAAAATATTTTTTTGACTACTTTACCCTTGAACCGATAAGAACCTATTAACTCTTTGACCCTTGAACCCTTTAACCCTTTAACCTGATAAGATCCTATTAACAATTTAACCCTTTAACCCTACCATTAAGAACCTAAACCCAGACTCGACCCCAGAAGAGAAGAGCAATGGTTAGAAGCGGGGAGAAGAGCAATGGTGAGAAGCGGCGAGAAGAGCAATGGCGACGAGAAGCTACCAGAAGAGCCGATGCGTGAAGAACATTGGCGACATGGCGACATGGCGACGCTTCGGGAATCATAGAAGAACTCTTAGCGTCGAAGCATCTTTTCCCCTTCTCCAAACAGTCCTCAATGAAGAACAATAGCAATCTATGCTGTAATTCGATCTATAATGTAAAGTTTCTATATCTATCTCAAAAATTCAGATTAACTTCATGTCAGATTGACTTTGTGGTTTGTAGTGCTTTTATTTGGTACTATTGTGTATAGATGATTAATTTACTGATTATCAAATTATCTAGAACCAATTTCAGTATAATTTACCAAATTATAAGAAGCTTTAGGTACTAATTTCTGGGTTTAGGTACCAATTCAAGGAGTTAGGTACTCAATTTCTGACTTTAGCATGTATACTAATGTGCAATACATTCAATCAAGCTATTAAAAACAATTCAAGGGTTTAGATACTCAATTTATAAATTTTCTCTTGTTGATTGCTCGTTGTTTTTTTGTCATGGATAGATAAATTTGGAGCTGCGATGGCTGCTGCGATGCTTGTTAAGCTGCGATTGCTCTAGTTTAGGTGCTGATTTTTCTCATTTACTCAACTCCTAATTTCAATCCATTGAACTATATATAAATTGTGAATTTAGGTTTTCAATTTAGGTTTAAGCTGCGATGGCTCGTTGATTTCTGGCTTTAATGACTACATACCGACGTGGACTAACTTCTCGAGCAGGGCCACTAGCGTAGCATGATCGAGTTGGGAAGTTATTTATCAAAATAGATATAGAAAATTATTTCATGTCGTGCTCATGATTATATCATGTTGTGATTTTTTTAATCGTTTTGTAAATTGTATTCGAGTTGGGAAATAATTGTAAAACATGTGATATTTGTATTCGAGTCGGGAAATTATTTCAAGTTGTGATGTTTGTAATCGTTTTGTAAATAGTATTCGAGTCGAAAAATAGCTGTAAAACATGTGCTTTTTGTAATCAAGTCGGGAAATTATTTCAAGTAGTGATGTTCGTATAATCGTTTTGTAAATTGTATTCTAGTCGGGAAATAATTGTAAAACATGTGATTTTTGTAATCGAGTCAGAAATTATTTCAAGTTGTGATTTTTGTAATCGTTTTGTAAATTGTATCCGTGTCAGGAAATAAAAATTCAATCACGTTTGAAAATTTAGAATTGACTTCATGATCGGATCATTCTTGTCATATGCATACGTTTTCTCTTCGTGCGTCGAAATCTCGCCACCACTTCCACTATTATAACAACCATTACAAAAAATTTGGCTGAAAAAAAACAAAATTAACATCTCATAAATGAAGATCAATGAAAAAAAAAAAAAAACATACACGATATTGGGCGATTCGTTCATATTCTTCCAACTAGATTTGTCGCAATCTTAGCTTCCTCAATCAACAAACTTATCTCACAATTCATGATTTTTGCTACAATTGAAGATTAATTTACTGTGGAGAAGGAGAATAAAAGGGGAAAAAATATTAACATAAATCAGAGACAAGTTTGGAAGTGGCGAAGAGCCTTATCTCGCGAATAGACTAGAGACAGACACACCTTGCTTCGCCGCCAGAGAGAAGCTGGGAGAAGATCCACACCTTGCTTCGTCGTCGTCAGAGTCACACCTTGCGGGCGCCTTGCTTCGTCGCCAGAGAACCACGAAGAAGATGAGAGCCTTGCTTCGCCTCGCCGCCAGAGCCTTGCTTCGAGCAGAAGAACAAATCAACGATGCAAGAAGATGAACATTTTTGCTGGGGGGCTCACACGAAGAAGATGGGATATCAAGAATAGGAATCTAGTGGTCTCTCCAGTTGGTTTAATGAACAGAAGGTGTTTAGTGAATGGAAGGGTATTATAGTCATTAAAATTTTCATTTGTTATTTTAATATAATTTCAAAATTTCAAAATTTAAATAATAATTTATTTAACAGAAATTTAACAAAAACTTAACGGTAGGGATAAATTTGATATTTATAAATTTTAAGTGGATATTTATGATAACAGTTGTGTTTAGAAAGGATAAATATGTAATTGTTTATTTTAGAGGGACAAATTTGTTATTTTGAATTCTTGAAGGGACATGAAAGCAATTCCCCCTTTATAATAATAAAGAAAAATGTTGGACATACCCCCCCACCCCTTCCCCACATCTTTGATGACATGAATATTGTTTAACATTTTAAAAATTTCTATAAATTAAGATGTTAAATAATATTTTGTGTGTTAATTTTGATGGTGTTAAAAATTAACACTTTAATTTCTAATTTAACATCCTAATTTTGTGTTAAACAATATACACGTCATCAAAGATGTGGGGGGAGAGTACTAGGGAGTATACATCACTACTCAATAATAAAATAAGTTTAACATCCATATTATTTACATTATTGCATTTGGATTTTGTTTTGAAGAAATTAACAATGAGATCAAAATAGTTAAGGCCATTTTTAATTATACATAATGAAATTTCTCTAGAAAATATTTAATGATTGTTTAAGCATATTGGATAACAAAATTAAAATGCCCGCAGCATAGCGCGGGTATTATCCTAGTCTTTAATAATTGAAATTGATGTTTCTTGCAGTTAATTAGGGATTGTTCAATTTAGCTTAATGTCTAATTTCAAGTTAATTTTGAAGATACTTGCAGTTAGACACGAAAGGTACTCATGCTTAATGTTTTAGATCCTCTTCGGGCGGGACCCACCCCTCCCCCGTGGGCCCCACCCCTCTTCGGGCTGGACCCACCTCTCCCCCCCCACCTGCCCCTCTTCGGGCAGGACCCACCCACCCTCCCCCGTGGGCCCCTCCCCTCTTCGGGCGGGACCCACCCCTCCCCCCCGTGGGTCCCGCCCTTCTTCGGGCGGGACCCAAGGGGTGGGTCCCGCCCCTCTTCGGGCGGGGTCCACCCCCCTCCCCCCCCGTGGGCCCCGCCCCTATTCGGGCGGGACCCACCCCTCCTTCCCCGTGGGCCCCGCCCCTCTTCGGGTGGGACCCACCCCTCGCTCACCGTGAGCCCCGTCCCTCTTCGGACAGGACCCACCCCTCCCGCCGTGGGCCCCGCCCCTCTTCGGACGGAACCCACTTCTCCCGTGGGCGCGGCTCACCAACTCCCCACAACGTGCACCTGCAAAATACACAGACATATAATGTACAACACCACAACACACACACCCCGTACACACACACACACACACACACACACACACACATACAGATACACACACACACACACATACAGATACACATTTACATACAACAATTATTAAAAATTCAAATGAAGTTAATTTTGAAAGTTTTATTGATGTTGGTCTGATGAAAATCTTGTTTTTCCTTCTTTTCATTATTTGTTGGTTCTTCATAACAATTTGTTTTAACCTGTTCACATAACATAAAAAGATGCATTAGTTTTGAATAAATATGATAAGCATATTTTCTTGTATTTTTAAGTGAAGATTATTTATTAATTATTATTACCATGCTGATGTTTCTTCAACTCACAAAATGGGTTTCAAGAAACTCTCGATTCAATGGCCTGAAAAAACAAATATTAGATAAAAATCAAACTATTGAAAATATACATGTTAAAACAAATGGAGAAAAGTTACAAAAACATGAAGCAGGGGTTTTATGCAAATTCCGCAAGAAAATCACCTTGTTTGGGTTGATCTATTTACGCAAGGCCCTCCTCTGTATATTCGTTGGTAGCGACTAAAACTAAAAGACGAGAAGCAAAAACTAAAAGATGAGAGCAAAAACTTGCTCTCAGTCCCTTGTCCTGCACACAAAAAAAACATTTAAGACTATTTATTCAAAACAATTCACTTTTTTTTTTCTTGATAAATTTGTACAGGAAATTCAGGGTTTTTTTTGCAGCATATTCAAAACCATTAAAAAAATTAAATGAAAATCGAAAAATTCAATATCAGAGAAATGTCCGAGAATGGCTCTGGTCAGAAAACAAAGTGCAAATCGAAAATCAGAGAAAGAATATTTGGGGGTACTAAATAATCATTAATTATGATCGAAGAAAACCAAAAACTACAAAAATGGAGGAGAAACACTTACAATCTCAGCGCAACCATGTAAATCTCGTGATTTCACGAGATCTGAGTCCACGAGATAAGAGGACAACGTTCTTCATGAGTGCCGATTCCTCATTTCTAAAGCTTTCTTGCGATTTGATTAATCGATTTCTTAGAACTTCTCATCTGTAGAGTTTCTCGGTTTCTTTTGTGGAGGAGAACAAAGAAGATGAGATAGAAGAGAGAAGAGACTATCTGTGAGAGGAGAGAAGATTTGTGAGAGATTGATGAACAGTACTACAGAGGGAGGACTCTTTGTCTTTTATGGATGAGTTTGGGGCGGAGGTGAAATATTTGTGTTATTCCCTAAACTCGGTGTACCAGTTAATATATGGATCATATAATAATGGCAGACTCTATGTTCACATTAAATTATGCACCGAGTTCATTGTATTTAAATATTCAAATATTTTGTTACAGTTGTCATTAAATTATAACGTTAGGATTAAGATTTGTTAGATTTTTGTTACCGTTGGAAACAATATTTTGTTAGATATTTATTAGCTTACTTATATATAGAAATTTGAAATTTGAAATATTATTACTCCCCGTTTAAATATTAAAATATTAGCATAATCATCACAAACATGATTTTATTAATTATGTTGACCATCTTAGATTTTACTTCAGGGTCATTTTTTAACAAGATTTATCCATTGAAATATAATTATTAGTAATGTTTTATAATTTAATTTTGGGATGGGAGTCATATAATTCAGCCTGCTACATATGAAGCCCAAATACACAATACTTTTGTTAATAAAGTCCAAATATATATTTCTGCCGACCCGGAAGCAGAACTGTAGTATAATTGATCAAATAAATTACTAAAGTTTCGTATAACAAATATACATATTGGATTAATTATTTCACATATTAATAATGTATTGTTATTATCATGTTCATTGTTATATAGGATATGTTTTTTTTTTATCAAATGTTGGGACATGGTAATTATTTCACAGGTATCATTCCAATTTCCAAACCTCAAGAGTGTCAAATTGGTCCTTTAATTAAGCATAACATGCATGTGGTGATTTGAGGAATTCATGGTTAATCGATTAATCCGTCCATATTTTGAAGCCTATAAGGGGATCCAAAAATATCGTGGATTAAGTTTAATCGGTCAACAATCGATTCAATTTGTACTCATTTTAATTACTGGACACTTGTTAAAAAAAACATGATCATTAATTAAATAACATACTGTCTTCAAAAAAAAAAAAAAAAAAAATAACATACTGGTACCATATATATACATACATAATATAGCAACACAAATATCTTAAGCATGAATATAAATGTATTTATAATTGTATTATCTTTGTTTTACCGTTTCTTCATCATAAATCACATATTTTAATTACATAAAACGAAAAAATAATTAATAATTATTTAGAATGATAATTAATTTAAATAATCAACTCACAACAAGAGTATACAAGATAAAATATCAATTTTGTTCATCGTCAATATACCCAAAGTCAGCCTTCTCTCATATATTATATATATGTAAGAAGCCCAAATATCAAGTTTGACCCTATTCAGACATATCCCTCCAATATAACGAAATATCAAATTTCTCTTTTAAACTTCAAATATCAAATTTGTCCTTTTAAAATTTATTTTGTATCAAATTTGTTTTTTTTTTAATTATTCTGTATCAAATTTAACTTTCAAAAAATGTACCCAAATTTGATAAAACATATCATATTTACACACCTGAAATTTAGAAAATATCAAAAATATCCAAATCATCAAATCACCGTTAAGTTAAAAATGAACCATGAACATGTACGCCCTTGGTCTTCCTTCGTTTTGCAGACCATCATCAAGTTCAAATTCTTTTTCTTTTCACTTTCGTTTTTCAAGTTCAACTTCTCTAAGAAATAAGATAATTGCTTTGAATAGCATTTTGTAATTTCTAAATGACATGTTATTAATTAGTATAAAGAGAATGACATGTTATTAATCTCATAATAACCATTGGATTTATCACGATTTTTTTTGCATGTATTTATCTACATCCAAGTATTTATTATGCTCTGTTTCTCAAAAATGATTTTTGCAAAATAAAGGAAACTTCTCATCTTCTTCCTTTCAGTTCATTATGTAAGTGCATATATGAAACTCAATAAAGTTAGGCAACCCGCACCATTTAACCCGCAACCAACCCGCACGCTGACGTGGCAGGGACGCACTCGCCATGTCAGCTGAAAATTCTTTTCGCCGGATCGATTGAAAATTCTTTTCTTCGTGTGTAGAAATTCGCTTTGATTTGAGGAGTCATGTCCTTCTTAAACCTTACAAATCTTCATTGTTTACTAAAGAGTATAGAGGAGGAGGAGGAGGAGGAGGAGGAGTAGGAGGAGGAGGAGGCAGCCAGCAAGCAGTGTAGAGCGAGGAGGGGAGTACCAAAGAGTGGGAGAGACGAAAGAGCAAGTAATCTAAGTTAACGGCGCCGTTAGTGTATGAAAATAATGAATATGATATGACGGATATCACAGAACAAATGACCTGGGCAAATTTGTTCTCCGTTACTTTATGAAAATTGGGTCCCATCTCCAATGTACACCTGTTTCATGGATTCTGCAAAACTGGGCTTTATTTAAGAGTTTTGTGTATTTGGGCAATTATATGTAGATAGTATGTATGTATAGCAGTCTGAATTTGTTTTTCCATTTTAGGCAATCAAAATATGTGATTTTATTATCATACTTGATACCACAAAGTATTGATTACCAGAAGTAAGACACCGACATGATATTGAAATGCTTGATATGGAAGGAATATGTGATTTTAAACAATAAAAAAATAATTTTGATGGTCACAAAAAATTAATTTTTGTAACAATAAAATTTGTTACTGTCTCAATCAAAATCTCACCATTTTTTATTCGGATAGGAATATTTTTGATGGTTGCAGAAATTAATTTTCTGCAACTATCAAAATTGTTCCTGACCGAATCACTATCCCAATAAAAAATGTTAATATATTTGTATTCAATCTTATTCTTGAACATGAAAATAACTAAACTAAGGATGACATACATGAAAAAAAAAGGGGAATTCTTCAAAAACCCCCCAACTTTTCTGGAATTTCTGAAAAACCCCCCTATCTTTTTTAGATTCCCTCAAAAACCCCCTATATTTTTTGCTTCTTCAAAAACCCCCTAACTTTTTTAGATTCTCTCAAAAACCCCCTATCTTTTTATTATGTTTTTTAAAAAATAACCATTATACCCTTTAGTTTTATTTTTTAAATTTCTATAATTTAATAAATAATTAATATATATTAAACTATTATACAAAAATTAAAAATAAATAATACATTATATTATAATATTATAATAAATAATATATAATATTAAAATATTATAATAAATAATATATTGATATTAAAATATCATTTTCAACAATTATTATAATATTTTAATATCAATATATTATTTATTATAATAATTTAATATATATGTATTATTTATTATAATATTTTAATATCATGCATTATTTATTTTTTGTAATTTTATTGATATTAAAATATCAATAAAATGTTATAATAATATAATATCATGCATTATTTATTTTTTATAATTTTATTGATATTAAAATATGAATAAAAATGTTATAATAATTTAATATCATGTATTATTTATTGATATTAAAATATCATAATAAATAATACATTGATATTAAATTATTATAATAAATAATATATTGATATTAAAATATTATAATAATTGTTGAAAATGATATTTTAATATCAATGTATTATTTATTATAATATTTTAATACTATATATTATTTATTATAATATTATAATATCATGTATTATTTATTTTTAATTTTTTTATAATAGTTTAATATATATTCATTATTTATTAAATTATAGAAATTAAAAAAATAAAACTAAAGGGTATAATGGTTATTTTTGAAAAAACATAATAAAAAGATAGGGGGTTTTTGAGAGAATCTAAAAAAGTTAGGGGGTTTTTGAAGAAGCAAAAAATATAGGGGGTTTTTGAGGGAATCTAAAAAAGATAGGGGGTTTTCTAAAAGTACAGGGGGTTTTTCAGAATTTTCAGAAAAGTTAGGGGGTTTTTGAAGAATTCCCCAAAAAAAAAATTATTCAAGGAATAAGCTGCTTGTTGATCGATCTGATTTGAATTATTTCAAACATTACAAGAAAAAAAATTGGGAAATTTTTAAAAAACCCCCTAACTTTTTTCAATATTCTAAAAAACCCCCTCACTTTTGAGAAACTCCAAAAAACCCCCTAAAAGCAAATTTTTCTTTCAAAAAACCCCCTTGAGGTGTTAATTTTTTTTTTTGGACCAAAATACCCCTCAAGTTTTATAAAATGCATTTTTGCTAATAATCTTTAGTATTTTTTAATTTAAAAATTCATAAAAATTTCATAATTAATTAATTATATATTAAGTCCTATAATTATATATCGGTTTATATATTTGCAAAATCATACATCGTTTGACCTATAATTTATTTAACGAGTAACAAATAATAAAAGTATAAATAATAACAAATGAATTTACTTTTATATGAATGATACATTAAATCATCTATTTAGAATCATATTTTTTGCCGATACATGCACTTGTTATGGAATGAAATTAAATCGTATTTAATCACTTTCGCCAATCTGTCTGACGAAAGTAAAAAAAATTGACAGACTATTTAGCGACAGTGCTAGCTCTGAAATTCAAACATAATAGTGTTAATTTTAAAATGAAAAATACTAAACATTATTAAGAAAAATTGTATTTTATAAAATTAGAGGGGTATTTTGGTCCAAATAAAATTTTCCCCGCAAAAGAGTTAACTTTAACACCTATAGGGGGTTTTTTGAAAGAAAAGTTTGTTTTTACAGGGTTTTTGGAGTTTCTCAAAAGTGAGGGGTTTTTCGAATATTGAAAAAAAGTTAGGGGTTTTTTTGAAAATTTTCCAAAAATAAATTGCTTGGAAGATAATTTCATAATTAAGAAAATATAACACTTAGTATTTAATTAGTTTAAAGAAAAAATATGTAAGGGTAAAATGGGAATTAACAAAATTTAAAATCTCAAAATTAATGGTAGGGGGGTATTTACAAAGAGAAGTTTGAAATAGGGGGTTTTTTGGAGATTCAAAGAAGTTAGGGGGTTTTTTTAAATATCAAGAAAAGATAGGGGGTTTTTTAAAAATTTCCCAAAAAAATTATTAGGAAAATTATTAAATTCATGTGTTAGTGAATCCTCAATACTTCATTTTATATGTTCATTTTGGGTACAGAGACCATACAATAGAATATGTTGGAAAATAATAATGGAATATTGTATATTTGGGCTTTATTAACAAAATTATTGTATATTTGGGCTTCATATGTAGCAGGCTGAATTATATGACTTGATCCCAAAATGAAAATTATAATTTAAGATTGCTAATAAGTTTATTTTAATGGATAATTATAAAAGAATGTGATTTTGTATTAGATAAATCATGTTAAAAAGTGATACTGAAGTAAACTCTACCATGCTCAACAGAATTAATAAAATCATGTTTATGATGATTAAGCTAATATTTTAATATTTAAACGGAGAGTAATAATATTTCAAATTTCTAAAAATAACTAAGCTAATTCTAATATAATCTTGTTTCCAACGCTAACAAATTTTTAGTCCTAACATTAACATAATCTAATGACAGCTGTAGCAATATTTGATCTTAACGTTAACATTAGAATATCTAAATAAAATGAACTCGGTCCAGGATTTAATGTCACTATAGAGTATATGCCAATATTATTTGGTTCATATATTAACTGGTATACCGAGTTTAGGGAATAACAAAATATTTCACCTCCGCTCCAAAGTCCAAACTCATCCACAAAAGACAAAGAGTCCTCCCTACTGTTAATTGAATTGTTTTGTCAATATAAATTGATTCCTAGAATGACTGATTTGTGGTCCCGGTGCGACGTGTCAACTCGCCATAGGTCAGGTATTGTAAAAGTGAAAAACATTCGCTTATTATTGCCTAAACGTTTGTAATTGTGGTCCACAATGAATCAATGATAAAATAGAGTATCATTGCTTTGCACAAAATCGAGAGAATTATTATAAACATTAATATAAATTATAATACATGAGCAATTTTCTCTTTTATCTTGCAGCCAAATCAAGGGAATTCATTCCAACTTGCACACGGTCTCATTCAGTCATTTGGTGTTCCAAATAACCCCCTCAATATGCACTAATAGCTTGAATATAACATTAACATAAATACTCAAACTTCGTTAATAATACAGACAAAAATGTCGAATAACTCGAAATTGACGAAAATTGGGTGAAAATATGCAGAAAAAAGTACAAATTGCTGAAATTGCTTCGAATGATGAATTTTTTTACCGAAGAAATGCTGAGATTTTGTTGTTGGCTGAAAAAAAAATACTAAAATTACTGCAAAATTTTCGAAACTGCTAAAAAAGGCCAGAATTTATGAAAATGGGCTAAAATTGGCATAAAGGCCCACAACTTGCTAAAAATATGTTCAATTTTTTTTATTAAAATGCTGAAAATCTCTCATAAATGGCCGAGATTATGATGTTTTTTTTGCAGAAAATTAATGCAAATGTGTTGAAATATAAATCACAAAAAAAACACTTTCATTTTTAAGGAGATTGCAGATAACAAAAGCTGCTGCGATTTTGTCAACATTAAAGGATTTTTTTTTTATTTCTACGAGATAAAATTACAAAAAAAAAATCTTCTTTCTGAAGTGAGAGGAGGAATATTCGATCTAATAACTTGTCCATCATAGCTGGAGTTTTATTTCGATTAAAACTGAAAATAGGAACAAACCTTGGTTTTATTTTTGTTTTTGCATTTTCTCAGCCTCCAAAGCTTGCTGCTTTTCGTATAATTTCGAATAAAACTGAAAATCAAAAGACAACAATAGTATCAAAATTAAAATTACAATAATGTAGGGTCTGTTCCACAATTTACGCATAATGTTTTATTTTTTTGCAAATTAATTATTAAAAAAAACATATAGAATAGAAGACCTCTTTTCTGCAAATTATCAGAATGAACATTAAAATTTCAATAATGTAGGGTCTCATCTGCAATTTACGGATAATGCATTTTTCTTTTGTTAATACATTTTTTAAATGAATCACAAAATTAAACACATACATACATAGACGATAATGAGTTCAATCTTCTTCGTCTCTATGCATTTGGTTTTCTGGTTTCAAATGCTTCGTCAATGCAAAAGGTGAATTAATCTGCATCAAAATTCAAATAAAAATAATTAGAGGAGTAATATATAATTAATTAATTATGAAATATTTATGACTTTTTTAAAATAAAAAAATACTAAACATTATTTAGAAACATTGTATTTTATAAAACTAGAGAGCTATTTTGGTCCAAATTTTTTTTGTAACCCCAAAAGAGTTAACTTAACACCTATAGAGAGTTTTTTTAATAGAAAAGTTTGCTTTTAGGAGGATTTTTGGAGTTTCTAAAAAGTTAGGAGATTTTTACAATATTGAAGAAAGTTAGGGTTTTTTTTTAAAATTTTCCATTATTAATTGATGATACAAAGAATATGACGGGAAACGAAGTGGCAAAATCATGCTAGAATTACCTTTTTAAAGTACAAGTTAAAAGAAAATAAAAAGCATATCATAGAATATCAAAGATCCGAAGAATTAAGGGTTCGGATCAGCCCACATATTTCCATCATTTTCTAATATCAGGTATCAAGAATCCAGGATTTTAAAATCCACCCCAATCATTTTCTAATTGTAGTCTAGTTAGTCCAAATATAGCATTTTAAATCCGGGATTTCAAAAACCAAATTGCTCCAGATATAGGTTTTCAAATCTCGGATTTTCCAGAATTCATGATTAAAAGCTTCTAGTTGTATCGTGGATTCATGATGGAAGAAGAATTCGTCGTCACGAGAGGTTATTTGGTTTTGTCGAGTGTTTCAGAGGAGTCGGGGTTTGAGGAGGTTTAATAACGGTCAGTTAGTTACGAAGATGGGTGAAATTGTAAAAGTCAGAGATAAACGAATTAGAAGGAAAGAAATGGGCTAAATCGAATAAAACCAGTGATAACGGGTTAACGGTTTTTAATGATAGAGAGAGAATCGTAGAAGATAATGAAGAAGAGATAGTTTTGTATTGAGAAATCGAGAAGAATGGTGAAATTTGTTTGGAGTTTGGGAGAGAGATGAGAGAACGAGTGGAGAGGAATGGAGACGTCGCGAGCTGAAGTGAAGACCGGTACAGAGATGGTACCGGTACAAGATAGTTTGTATCTAGAGTGTACTTTGCGGAATGCGAAAAGAGTATTTGAAGTATCGGAACTTCAAAAAATCACTTATACCATGTTAGATTTTATAATTAGTGAGTAGCTTAATTAAGAGCTCTAATGAAGATTAGAGATAAGAAGAAGATGATGATAATTCTTAATGAATTTCTGACGATGATAATTCTTAAATCACTAACGCTCTTAACAGTAAATAATAAAAGGTTTTTTATAAAATGATCTCTGTTGAACGATGCGGACCCACTGCTCCATTGATCTCTGGCCTTCGCTGCTCGATTTCACCTAACTTCCTCAATTCCTGCGCTAATTCGTCAATTATTGTCCCAATTCCTCAATTCTCAGATGATTTTCTTCAATTTCTCGCCGATTCTACTGTCGATTTGCCTCAATTTTATTTAAAGGTATAATTTATTTTATATTTTTTCTTTATGTGTTGTGTTATTTAATTATATTTCAATTTCAATTATCTTGTCAAATATAGATTTTGTTGTTTAATATCTTAATTTTTATCTCATAATTGTAGTTATACACTCCTTAAAAGAATCCATATGTGGGGACATGAAAAAGAAAAAGAAAATCTAGAATTTTATTCAATCTTAAAAGGATGCTATGGGGCCATGGGCACAAAAAAACGACTAGTAGAACAATTGAAACTTTGTCAAAGACCTCCGAAATCGCCAGGCCCGCCTTGTATTTGATTAGAAAAATTAATCATTATTTTAGATTGTATGGTTGAGATGATATTTGCACATTCAATACAAATTTATTGATCAGAGTTTGTGATGACATAATTTTTTTTTTTTATGCAAATCCCATAATTTTATTTATTTTATATTAAATGATAAAATGAAGGGGTTTGTGATGGCAAGAAAATGTTTAGGGTATTTAATTATTTATTTTATTTTCAGTATAATTTAATTGTATTGATAACTTTTAATGTTTAGGGTATTTAATGATTTTATGAATTTTGTTGTAATTTTCTTGCTTTTGTTGTAATAATAATTTGACACCAGTGATTTTTTTTTTTACTTTTATGAAATAATTATAGTTTAGTCCAAAATGTTTGTTTTAACGAGTTTCAAAAAATCAGCATGTTCTTGGGTAGAGTCAATTGGATATATGGTTTGATTAAAAGTCGTAATTGACAAGAATAAATTAGGGCTGGACCTGGCTATATGGTTTAATTGTACTGATTAGGGTTAATTAGGTGTTGCAAATAATTATGTAATTTTTTTTTTGTAATTATGCAATTAACATTGAGGTGATATTAAAAAAACTTAACAAAATATAATATCAAAATTAATATTGATCTCATTACGTTACAAGTATCGAAACAAATATAATCAACGCTAAACTTTATACTACACATGTTCAAAAAACATTTGACTTGTAGGAGTTTTCGTCCTAAAGAATTACCGAATAACTTGAAGTATCAATCATCCTTTATTCTTGACCGTAATTAGAGGGACCTTTCATAAAACAATAAAGAATGGAGTTAAAATCTTGTATAATTAATTTATAATGACGAAAATTACAAGAAATACAATCAATTCACATATGTACAATGGCTAAAAAAAAATTAAATACAAATTTCAATTATGGTGAACATTTATCTACCATTGAGAACATCTAAATTGTTAATGTCCATAAAAAAATCACTGGATCTATAACCAACTAGCTCAAATCATAATTGATGAAAACATAATTGTTTATGTTTTTTTTATTATTATACATTATCACAATTTATTGTCCAAATAATAAAAAAAATGGCCGAAAAATTACAATTCATATGTAATTCATGCACAAATACTCGAAACTAAAGAACGGATAGACAAGAAATATTACATACACAATATTGAAAAAATTAATCAGATTCGAGTATCACGAGAAACAGAGAGCAACCTCCTATCACGAGGTGGATTAGAAGGTGAATTTGGAAGCCGCCAATTGAAAATTGAAGGTGCGTTCATGGTCATGGTCGCTTTAGAAGTGAAAAGAAAATAAATTTGAACTCGATGATGGTCTGCAAAACGAAGGAAGACAAAGGTCGTACATGTTCATGGTTCATGGTCGTTTTAAACGGAAAAACGAAAAAGATTTGAACTTGGTAGTCATGGTCCCTTTAAAATTTGACTTGTTTAAAGGGCTTTTTAGTTAAATTATTTTTTTAACTTAACGGTGATTTGATGATTTGGATATTTTTGATATTTTCTAAGTTTGAAGTGAGTAAATATAATATGTTTTTTTATCAAATTTGGGTATATTTGAAAGATAAATTTGATACAAAAATAAATTTTAAAAGGACAAATTCGATATTTGGTTGATTTCTGGACTGGCCTTTATTCACAAGAGTCTTGTATATTTGGGCTTTATATGTAGATATATGATATAGCAGGCTGACTTTGGGTCTTGGTGATAAACAAAATTGATAATTGATAATTAGCTTTGATTTTAAAATCGTATACTTATCATATACTGTTGTGAGTTGATTATTTAAAATAATTATTAATTTATTTTTTCATTTTAGGAAATTAAAATATGTGATTTATGATGGAGAAACCGTGGACCAAAGATAATACAATTCTAAATACATTTATATCATACTGTTGTGAGTTGTATATTTGGGCTTCATATGTAGCAGGCTGAATTATATGACTTGATCCCAAAATGAAAATTATAATTTAAGATTGCTAATAAGTTTATTTTAATGGATAATTATAAAAGAATTTGATTTTGTATTAGAGAAATCATGTTAAAAAGTGATACTGAACTAAACTCTACCATGCTCAACAGAATTAATAAAATCATGTTTATGATGATTAAGCTAATATTTTAATATTTAAACGGAGAGTAATAATATTTCTAATTTCTAAAAATAACTAAGCTAATTCTAATATAATCTTGTTTCCAACGGTAACAAAATTTTAGTCCTAACGTTAACATAATCTAATGACAGCTGTAGTAATATTTGATCTTAACGTTAACATTTGAATATTTAAATACAATGAACTCGGTGCATAATTTAATGTGAACATAGAGTCTGCCATTATTATCTGATCCATATATTAACTGGTACACCGAGTTTAGGGAATAACAAAAATATTTCACCTCCGCTCCAAACTCATCCATAAAAGACAAAGAGTCCTCCCTCTGTAGTACTGTTCATCAATCTCTCACAAATCTTCTCTCTTCTCTCACAGATAGTCTCTTCTCTCTTCTATCTCATTTTCTTTGTTCTCCTCCACAAAAGAAACCGAGAAACTCTACAGATGAGAAGTTCTAAGAAATCGATTAATCAAATCGCAAGAAAGCTTTAGAAATGAGGAATCGGCACTCATGAAGAACGTTGTCCTCTTATCTCGTGGACTCAGATCTCGTGAAATCACGAGATTTACATGGTTGCGCTGAGATTGTAAGTGTTTCTCCTCCATTTTTGTAGTTTTTGGTTTTCTTCGATCATAATTAATGATTATTTAGTACCCCCAAATATTCTTTCTCTGATTTTCGATTTGCACTTTGTTTTCTGGCCAGAGCCATTCTCGGACATTTCTCTGATATTGAATTTTTCGATTTTCATTTAATTTTTTTAATGGTTTTGAATATGCTGCAAAAAAAACCCTGAATTTCCTGTACAAATTTATCAAGAAAAAAAAAAGTGAATTGTTTTGAATAAATACTCTTAAATGTTTTTTTTGTGTGCAGGACAAGGGACTGAGAGCAAGTTTTTGCTCTCATCTTTTAGTTTTTGCTTCTCGTCTTTTAGTTTTAGTCGCTACCAACGAATATACAGAGGAGGGCCTTGCGTAAATAGATCAACCCAAACAAGGTGATTTTCTTGCGGAATTTGCATAAAACCCCTGCTTCATGTTTTTGTAACTTTTCTCCATTTGTTTTAACATGTATATTTTCAATAGTTTGATTTTTATCTAATATTTGTTTTTTCAGGCCATTGAATCGAGAGTTTCTTGAAACCCATTTTGTGAGTTGAAGAAACATCAGCATGGTAATAATAATTAATAAATAATCTTCACTTAAAAATACAAGAAAATATGCTTATCATATTTATTCAAAACTAATGCATCTTTTTATGTTATGTGAACAGGTTAAAACAAATTGTTATGAAGAACCAACAAATAATGAAAAGAAGGAAAAACAAGATTTTCATCAGACCAACATCAATAAAACTTTCAAAATTAACTTCATTTGAATTTTTAATAATTGTTGTATGTAAATGTGTATCTGTGTGTGTGTGTGTGTGTACGGGGTGTGTGTGTTGTGGTGTTGTACATTATATGTCTGTGTATTTTGCAGGTGCACGTTGTGGGGAGTTGGTGAGCCGCGCCCACGGGAGAAGTGGGTTCCCTCCGAAGAGGGGCGGGGCCCACGGCGGGAGGGGTGGGTCCCGTCCGAAGAGGGGCGGGGCCCACGGGGAAGGAGGGGTGGGCCCACGGAGGATGGGTGGGTCCTGCTCGAAGAGGGGCGGAGCCCACGGGGGGAGGGGTGGGTCCTGCCCAAAGAGGGGCGGGACCCACGGGGGGAGGGGTGGGTCCTGCCCGAAGAGGGCGGGACCCATGGGGGGGAGAGGTGGGTCCCGCCCGAAGAGGGGAGGGGCCCACGGGGGGAGGGGTGGGTCCCGCCCGAAGAGGGGAGGGGTGGGTCCCGTCCGAAGAGGGGCGGGGCCCACGGGGGGGGGGGGGGGGGGGGGGGGGAGGGTCCGGTGCAATTAGGATTTAATTTAATTTAATAATTTAATTGATTTAATTTAATTTAATAATTTAATTGACAGTATTTTTTGTTAAAGTTAACGTTTTGTTTGACTGGGTAAACTTGATAAATTATTGTGTTTCAAAAGAATAAATTTGATACAATTATTCTGTGAAGATTCAATATAACATATTCTATATGTATATTTGATAATTAACAATACATTATTAATATGTGAAATAATTAACACATGTATATTAACAATACATTATTAATATGTGAAATAATTAATAATGATAATTAACAATGATAATTAACAATACATTATTAATATGTGAAATAATTAACACATGTTAGTCAATTAATCCAATATGTATATTTGATATATGACACTTTATTAATTTTATTCTATCAATTATACTTTAGTTCTGCTGCCGTATTATAATTTGGATATATATCCATTTATAAAAGAATTTGCCAATTTTTCATTGATAAACATGTATAAAACAAAAAGTTTCCTTAATTATTATGCTTATATATATGTGATATATCATGATATATATTTGAAATTAATTTATGTTTCTATACAAATGATTCTAAATATTGTATAGAGTTTTGAATTTGATTTTGCACATTTTAGTTTTAATCTTTTTTATAATTTACCTATCTGCAATAATATTTTTATTTTATGGGATTGTAAATTTGATGCGGATATGAAAAATATTAGTAGGTCGTACAATAATACTCAAAACAAATTTATTATCTTCAATATGACAAATATTAGTTGGTTACAAATTTATGAACCAAGTAATAAGTAATACGAAAATTATGAGATGGATTCAGTGATTAATTCAAAGAGAGATTACGTGCCAGGGTTTTGGGGGTGTATGTCCAATATTTCCTAATATAATTTTAAGGTGTTAAATCTTTGTTTAGCCAATAATTTTCAAGTTTTAACCAAGTTATTTAAAGGGCATTTTAGCCATTATACTAATACTAATTTTACTTTTGCATGTGTGCGACCACAAGTACAATGATGGTTATTTAAGGTGTGAAATTAAAACAGCACATTTCTTGAAGAGATTAGTGTTAACTCAAATATTAATTAAACATCAAGTATATAATTTATCTCCTACTTTTGACTGTAACTAATAATCCATATTTTATATTTTTAAAATGATTTATATTCATGTGAAAAAAAATCAAATATCAAATATACGCCAAGTAAAATCTGTTTGCACAATAAAATAAAAATGTGAATAGTCTTAAAAAAAAAAATCTTAAAAAATATCACGCATACACCAGTATAATACTATTATTAAGTTTTCATAAAATTTAGTATTATTAAATTGTCATAAAATTGCGCTAGGATAATCTTTTCTCATGAATCTTTTACGTATATATTTAATCTTTATCTTTTCAAAATATTTTGGTCTTGATGTTATGTTTTTGCTTTGATTTTGTAAGAACCGAGTCGAAATATTAAAATGGAGGCCTTCAGCGTTTTTGAGGTGAATTTCGTTTCATTTTGTTTCGAAATATACTTATTAGCAATTATTCACTTTTGAGGGGTTATATACGTGTATGTTTGTTGCCTGCCTCTCTCTTACAAGTTTGAGAATGGACAACTTTTTGAAAATATTATTTATATAATATCCTATATTATATTTCTAGGATATATTTATGTGTGTTATGGAAAATGTCAAAATATTATCTACGCATATAAAAAATAAATAAATAATAGAATGTCAAATTTTATTCACTTGTAAATCTCAGCCGTTTGATCGACTCCAAGATGAGTGCAGATCTCTCTCCATATACACTCCGTTAATCTTAGAACACCATTTCTTTTTGCCTTTATTTATTCTCTCTACTTCGAGCTACCTGGTTTTTCCTCTCAGATCTCAGCTCTCTCCTTCGATGACCATCTCTTTTGTCGGTTTTCTCCTCTCAGCTCTCAGCTCTCTCCTTCGATGACCATCTCTCCTCGGGGTATTCTCTTACAGTCACCATCTCTCTATATGTACAAGGTTGTTCTAATTGAAGATCAATTTATAATTGAGACTGCAATATTATTGTTTTGCGCTGATGAGAACTAGTGGCGAGTGATTTGGACTTTGGAGTCGAGTGAAGCTAAAGTAACTAATTCAGGTTAATTTTATTTGAATTAAGGCTAATTGTGCCTAATTGATTCTTAGTTGGCTTTAAATGTCCCTTAAATACTTCAATTGTAATTTATTTCGTTGATTTTGGAGTTTAATTGAGTTTAGTTCAAGCTTTAAATTTTTAATTGGCTCCTACTGGTGTGGACTCAAAAGGGAACTAGTTCGTGTACAATCTCAAGGTTTGGACTTTGGTACACACACTCAACCTTAAAATGAATGTGCATTATCTAGGATACAAGACTATGTAATTAATTTATGTGCAATCAAAATCATTCATCAGTCTGTAATTAATTTGTATTTATGCTTTTTGCAGGGACTTGTACACAAAAATATGACTGGAGTTTAGGGTTAATTGAAGTAATTTGTGCGACTAACATTAGGATTTCGGATTGTGTGTGAATGGGATTGCTTTAGGATTAGCGTTAAAATCAAATTGGATCATTTAAAATGAATGTGTTATTTTTTGTGTGATTTTCATCTTATGTTGCCATGGAATTTGTGAATAAAAAAATGATACCAATTTTACAACGAATATGCTATGAAATTGTTTGGGCTTTCGTTTATTTAATTTAATTTACAAGTACGTACTAATATAACTACAAAACCCATTCAATATGAATTTTACGACTTTATTTATTCATTCATCTTCATTTCAATAATTATAATCAATTAAATATGGATTTAAATAATTATAATCAATTAAAATTACATCAAAAAATCAATGAACATATTTATTTCAATTTCAATATTCATTTATTCATTCATCTTCATTTCAATTGTTGCGGCGTTTAATTCATTCATCTTCATTTATATACGATGAGTACGAAAATCAACATTTTGAAGGGTTTAATTGTTGCGGCGTTTTTAATAAAATTCACGTTGAAACCAATTTTCTAAAATCAAAAATCAAAACTCAAAGTAAACATTTGTTTTTTTGCTCGTATTAAACACTACCATCATAATAAACAGTAGGTGCAATTTTATTTTGCGTGAGAGTCGTCATAAAATTCAAAATAAAGAAACTCTTTATATCAAAATATCAATTTCTTTTCAAAATTAAAATGGAACCCAAATTTATATTGGATTTCTAAGTTATATTAGTTATCCAATTATATTGAATGTTTAAAACAAGAGAGTTTGTATGGTACATATATATTTTTTACAAAAGAATAATCTGGGTCTAATATTATTGCCGAAAGAATCTCGGATTTGCTAGACGAATCACCATCGAGGAATCACCGCCAGAGATCGACAAAATTTGTCTACCATTTTCCTTGAATGGAAGAGATCGACAAATCATCGACAAAAATATTGATCGTTGAATGGCCTTCTACTGTTGCATTAAATCTTAAATGACATACCTTGTGATATATTTGAACTTGTGAAATAGTATATTGAAATTAAGAATACATGAATATGGCTCATGAGAAATATTATAACGGTGTATTGACAACAAAAATAGTATATTGAAGTGACCACAAAAAAACATATAGTATCATGCAAATTATATTATCAGCTAAAATCAATACATTTGACACAAAAATACAATATGTAGACATAAAAAGTAGTATGTTGACACTACCAATGATATAAAACAGTTTATTGATGATATAATAATACCAAAAATGATGTATTAACATCATATATGATTATATAATAATACTAAACCTACGTGAGAGTTGAGACACCAAAATGATATATTGTTTCAGGCTAAGTGTTTTCATTTTTGCAAATTTATCATAATTCGTATTTTCAGTATAATATTTTATATTGTCTATTTATATTTTTAACTCGGCATCCTTCCATTGCATAGCCAACGGACCAACTATAATTACACAGGATAATTAGTACTGTTTAGATGTTTTTTTCCTCAAGTCAATTAATAATTAGAAGTCAATTATGTGTATCCTATCTATAATATATATTATAAAGAAAGAATAAAAAAATCATAATCCCTTATAATTTACACTTCGGAAAAAAAATGAAACCTATTTCTCCAGTTATGTCAAACACACGAAAAAATTAATTTGTATAATTTATACATCAACACATCATATTTTTACACAAGCAAATGCAACCCCAAATATTTGACACTGTTTAATACAAAAGATAATACCAATTAAAAGTGGATTCCGTGCAGATGATACCAATTATATTAAGGATTTGGATACTTATCCTTCTAAAAATTAGTCACTCAACAAAAATAAACGCTCTACAATTTAATAATATTTTTATTTATGATTATATTTTTTCAAAGAAGCTATGTTTTTTATTTTATTTTTTTGTCATTTGAGAATGGTAGAATGATTATCTTTTCAAATTTTATTGATGTATTTTTGTGTTTATATTGTTATCTATTAGATTACATTATTATGTTTTTTGGGTAAATATTATATTTTTATTTAAAAAAAGGTATATATAATATTTTGGATTTTTAGAAGGGTAAATACTTAAAGGGTAAAATAGTTGAACGTTAATTTTAACGGAGAAATTGAATGCTTTTTAATTTTTGGATAAATATGATATTTTAGATTTATGAAAGAGTAAATATGATATTTTAATTTAAAAAAAGATAAATATATAATTTTAAGTTTAAGAAAGAGTAAATATGTAAATATATAATTATATATATGAGGATGGGAGGATGGCTAAAATACTCAATTAAGTATCATAAGTTTGATACTTCGGATTTTGTAGCCATTGAATTTGATTTGAGATTTGTGTTTTTTAATGTTATATATACTCATAATTAATGATTGACATATCAGATAATCATTAAATGCACAAATCTCAAAACAAATATAATGATAAAAAAATCTTAAGTATCAAACTCATGATATTTAATTAAGTATCTTAATCATCCTCTGAGGATGGTTTCCATATAAGTGGATTTGCGAAATAACTTGTTTAATATAATTTGAGCTTTATACTTTTTATTTGGTCTTGTTGCAATTCTTGTATTAGATATTTTGCTGTTACTGTTCGGATTCTGTTCATAAGCAGAATGAGTCTAAATTTCCGTGAACCTATTTGATGTTGTGTATTTTTTATATACCATGTTGGTACTACTGATCTTCAGATATTATACAAAAATATCTCACTTGAGTGGTAATTTTTCATTTGTATAACCAAATAAAACATTATATTAGAAAAATATAATCATTCTAATTTGTACATCAAACAAAACTTGTTCAGAATATAATTAACATCCGCAAATCCCTGCATCCAAATCAATTATAATATGTCCAATCTACATCAACCAAGATACACTCAATTCACGCAACATACATCCAATTCTCACATCTAACTGAAAAGTACGGTTCACTCTTAATTCTCTAACGTCATCGAGATTAGAAGAGGAAATGCCGCATGATATAACAAAATGAAGGATTCATTAATCAAGGCTAGAGATAAACTAAAATAAAATATGCTATATAGGTTTTATAAATTCCATTATTGAGATAAAGGGCTGTAAAATTAGGCAATCATACCAGCAAAGTCGAGAAAGTGGTTGAGACTTGAGAAGTTCGAATCTGCAATTAAAGAAGACAAAAAATAAATCCAATTTTAATAGCACTATTGATATGGTAATAATAATGATAGGCACGACCTTAATTTGGTATGATGAAGTGGTGGGAATAAGTCTCGTCTTTCTCTGGTTGCATGACATCGGTACACCTGATTTATCGAATTGCGTTTAGTTGGCAACAATCCTACAAAAATTAAGGCGAATTAAGCAAATATGAAAACTCTAGTCTATCTAAGTTAATTATCGTCGTCGTCAGGCTCGTTATTATTGTCCGGTATAGACCGGGCATCCCGATTGAGGTTACTCCCACCACTATTATTACCATCACTAGAAGTGCTCTTTTCTTCGGGTTCTTCGTCACTTGAACAATCATGTAGCCACTGATTTTCTCTATCATCAAGCAAACGATCTTCCGTTTCTCTTATCCACGGTTGTAAAAATTTATACCTCTTTATCTGTCTCTATTTGAAGGTCCACATTTGGTTGAAACTTTTGAACTACCCTCGTGATGCCCTTTAATGCTTCATAATCGTTCTTTCTTTTGCGAGAATATTGGAACTTCGGATTTAACAAGTATGCTGCAAATAGAATCATAATATTTAAATAAAAAAAATTATTCAAACAATTTATGTAATAAAAAGAATGTACCAGCAGCATGAATGTGTCTATGTAGCTGATTGGTCCATCTGTTATCAATAAGTATCCACCATTTTTTGTACTCTCTCTCACCTACATTTTTTCGTATCTCTTATTTCGCTCTATCAAGTGCTTCATACAAAAATCCCATTTGTGGTTTGTCATCACTACCAACCAACCGAAGCACTTTTACTAAAGGTTTGAATAATAACACCGTCTCTCCAACGGAAGACCAAAAACTACAATCAAATAGGATATCACGTATTCCATGAGCATTTTCTATATCCTTTCTACCTTGCTTTGTTTACTAGTTTGACTTGTATGTAAAAAATTGTCTACCTTGCTTTGTTTACTACGTTTACACGCTGCCTCGCCCGGAACCCGCATTGATTTGGAATGCCCCATTCCCACATAATTTTGACTTTCAACATGCATTGATGCAGTTCGCCCCAATCCCGCACTAGATTGACCGGGTGCCCTGCGACTCATTTCTTCCTCTACAAAATTTTCTCTACTTTCATGTAAAGCTCGTTGAAACTCTTCATCGGAACCCCCTTCCTCCGACGTTGTACCTTCTTTATCAAATCGTGTAAGTTCTTCTGATATAAGGTCATTTTTTGTTTTTCTAACCTTTTATCAGTATCTTTTTGTTTAATATACTTTCTCATTTCTTTTCTTATTTCGATTGGAACTTTGGGACAAGCCTTAGTGTCGCCCGCAATACCCGCTAAATGTTTTTTACCGCGAAATATCCCTCCATGTAGAATTTTATTGCAATGTTTGCATTGTACTGCTTTTTTTACCGGATCGAGATTATTAAAATGTTGCCATCCGATATCTTCTTCTCTGGCTTTGTCTTTGCCTTTGCCCGCCATATAATTTCTACAAAATAATAATAATTATTATTATTACATTTATTTCAATTTTACATAAAATTAAAACAATAAAATAAACAGAGTTTATGAGAAACAAAATAAATTACCAACTTCTTAGGAAAGCAGATGTAGAAAAAACCAAAAGAAATGTTCAACTCGAAAGTGATAGAAAATGAAAACCGATGAGGAAGATGAGCATATGTGAAATATTACAACGCTATTTATAGCCAAAAGAGATCTTCAATAATTCATCGAATATATTCATAAAGTGATTTGTACATGTTGTCTTCGTGATTTGTACATGTTGTCTTCGAAAAAAATAATGACACAGTCTATTTCCCTTTAAATATATCAAGTTATTAGAATTATATATTTTTTTGATCAATTAATAATTATATAATATCATCATTTTTAAATTCGTATATATATATATATATATATATATATATATATATAAAGTTATTAGAATTAGTTTTTTAAGTCTTGTGTACAATTGGTTTTACCAAGGTTTTGATGTAATTAGTTTTGAACCGTCAGATCTGCTCTATGATTCGTGTGTGCCCTTTGATTGGATAGACGACGGCGTTATAAGTTAATGGCTTTGTCCGTATATCTATCCTCCTTGTAGTTGTCCCCATGGAGGTGAGCCCTCTCAATCTGTCCTCTGTATCGATGGGGAGGGGTGGGTCCCCATGGAGGTGAGCCCTCTCAATCTGTCCTCTGTATCGATGGGGAGGGGTGGGTCCCCATGGAGGTGAGCCCTCTCAATCTGTCCTCTGTATCGATGGGGAGGGTGGGTCCCCATGGAGGTGAGCCCTCTCAATCTGTCCTCTGTATCGATGGGGAGGGGTGGGTCCCCATGGAGGTGAGCCCTCTCAATCTGTCCTCTGTATCGATGGGGAGGGTGGGTCCCCATGGAGGTGAGCCCTCTCAATCTGTCCTCTGTATCGATGGGGAGGGGTGGGTCCCCATGGAGGTGAGCCCTCTCAATCTGTCCTCTGTATCGATGGGGAGGGTGGGTCCCCATGGAGGTGAGCCCTCTCAATCTGTCCTCTGTATCGATGGGGAGGCCGAAGCGCCCTGCCTCTATCCTAATTCCTACCCAATACCCAACACACTGTCGATCTTCTCCGTTCTCTTCCTCGTAAAATCTGGGAAATTTCATCAATTTCGCTTTATCTCGTCTCTTTTCTCTATGTGTAATCTCTAGAAAGTTGAGCACGGAAAGGCTGCTCTTTCTAGCTTAGAAGCAGGTTTTTTTGCTTTTTCCCTTGTACTTCTTTTCATTTTTGTTATTAATTTTATTTCCGTTTTAAAATTACATGACTTGTTTGTACTCTAGTTCCCTGAAATGCCATGCCTTTTGAAGGATAGTACGAGATTTTAGTCTTTTCGTCCTATCTTATAATACAACTACAGTACACTCGTAAATTCACTCGAATCACTGTTCCATTTTGGGTATCAATTAGATTTTAAACTATTCATATCATTTGAGTGATTCAAAAACATCGGAATCGAGTTGAATTGATTTTGTTTCTCGATTCTCTCATCAGAATTACGGTATGGTTGCAATTAGTGTTTCCAAATTTAGGGTATTTTCTCAACGCAATTCGATAAATCAGGTGTACCGATGTCATGCAACCAGAGAAAGACGAGACTTATTCCCACCACTTCATCATATCAAATTAAGGTCGTGCCTATCATTATTATTACCATATCAATAGTGCTATTAAAATTGGATTTATTTTTTATCTTCTTTAATTGCAGATTCGAACTTCTCAAGTCTCAACCACTTTCTCGACTTTGCTGGTATGATTGCCTAATTTTACAGCCCTTTATCTCAATAATGGAATTTATAAAACCTATATAGCATATTTTAAGAAATATATTATCAGTTTAATCAACAATTTTTTATCTTCTTTAATTGCAGATTTTCAAACTAATATAACATTAAAATATATTATCAGTTTAATCAACAAATATTATAAAATTGGAGTTAGAAATTATTTTAAGAAAAGAAAAATATTAATCAAGACTAGATCAACAAACAGAGTATCCCCTAGCTGCAACAAAACATAGTATATCTGCAACGATAGAGTATCTCTCTCTCTCTCTCTCTCTCTCGATCTCTCTCTCTCTCTCTCGAGCGAGAGAGAGAGAGAGAGAGAGAGAGAGAGAGAGAGAGAGAGAGAGAGAGAGACCAGCGTGATGACGAGAGAGAAGGGGGGTAATATAAAGATTGTTGGGGCCTTTTTTCGTAAGTTTCTTCAATTAGATGAGAACATGTATGTTTCGTCTATCGGATCCGGATCTAGCGACTCTAATTGAATTAGCTAGCGAGTTATTTTTTGCCCGTTTTGCATGATGACATGGCAACTGCGGGGTGGCAGCGGGTTCTTTTCTGCGTGGTGTATAAACTTATGGGAAATTATACTTTGCCCCCTCAATTCCCCTGAGATTCTCCCCCACACTAATTAATTAGTGTGGTAGATTAACGATTAATCATTAATTAATTTCCATATTAATTAATGATTAATTATAAATATTTAAAAATAAATAATTATGAATTAATCGCTAATCCACCACACTAATTATGAGATTAATTAGTGTGGGGGAATTGTGGAGAAATTGAGGGGGCATGATATATGGCCTCTAAACTTATTGCTCAGTTTATGTGAATTGAGGGGGAATTTCAATTTTGGTTTTTTATCATAATTTTAGATGGGTTGGTTTTTTACTTTGTCGTACCAAGTCAAATGAAAATCATTCAAGTGACGGCTTGTCTGATTCAAGATCTTCAAATATCATCCAACAAATCAATTGACCTGAAAAATAATGAAAAAAACACGAAAATAACATCACAAACATCAAATAGCACAAACTAATGTTTGAGTATTATTTTTGTGTCGGTTATTTAAAATGTTTTGAGTATTATTCCAATACGAATGAATGCCAATATGTTGTTTTCAATTCTGTTTTAGTGTCAATATAGCATATTTTACGTGAATAGTATTTATTTATCGTTTGAAGTACACTGAGTACTCACACACTATTTGAATGACAGTACGTCATTTTTCAGTGATAATACATAATGTTCAGCACTAATTCATTATTTTTGGTGTAAATATATTATTATTGTGTCGATGCATTGATTTTATTTATTGATAAACAATTTCAATGCAAAAATAACATTTTTCAATGCTCTCATGCAGATATAATATTATGTTAATTAATAAAAAATATAAATATGTAATTTACAAAAAAAAAAAAAAAAAATTGAATGGTATCCGACAAACGATCGATTTCGTTACTGATACCTAATATTTTTGATGTCAATGAGGATCGAACCCACAACCTCTCACAACATATGATTTTTTGTGTTTCACACTCAACCAACTAGGTTATATGTCCATTGACATAATTTACAAAAAAATTAATATACTATTATGTTAATTAAGTATTGACTTGTATATTTATCACATGCCGAATAAGAATTTAATATATTTAACTATATCCAATTTATAATTATAAAAAATGTATAAATAAAACTAGATGATTAATATATGATATACACCTAAATGTGAGATATCAAAGCTCACTTTAGGTATTTTTTGTCAAAAAAAAAAAAACTAGATGATTAAAAAAAAAATATGCTAAGAAATTTTCAAGGTGCATAATTACTTTACACTAGATTTTTCATAAAAACAAATATAATAAATGGATTGTTAAAATTGCATAAATTTAATATACCATCTATTGTTATTTAATTTACGTATGTTAAAAAATATTTATGGAGATTTTTATATTAATAAAATTATCAAGATGAGTTTAGCGAACATAAATATGAAAATAAAGATTGTATTGCCGTCCAAAAGCTGATATATTTTCTTTTTAATTAAAAAAAATAGAGTTATTTAAGACTTCCTCTTATTTAATGTGTTTTGAGTTAAAATAGCATTTCGGTGATACTAAAAAATGTCATTTCTACAATTAATATAGCATTGCAATGATGAGACCGAGGTTTTGAGATATATGATATATCTCAACCAAAAGACTCGGTCCAAATGAACCCGCAAAAAGACTTGGGCTAACTTGGGCTTCTTTTACCAACAAAATTCTTTTCCCATTTTTCAGTTTTAGATATAATGAGTTTTGAATTGTACAAAATATAAAAATTAGATAGATTTTATTTTTTTTATATGATCATTAGTATTAGCTTTGTCTTATAAAAACATTGCGGAATATTAATGAAAAACATAGATGAGGGGCCACCCGAACCCTCCCTATTTCGTTCAAAAAAATGTTTTAACATTGCAATGTGGTTGAACTAAATAATTTTTTCTATGATAATAAATAATTTTCAATGTGAATTATATAATTTTCAAGTTTAATATCGCATTTTACTGTTATTGAATTGTATTATGTCTCTATGTATTATTTTTATTATTCATATATTATTGTTATCAATATATTGCTCTTAACTTCTAATTGTTATCAATATTTCACTGTTATTGAGCCCATATTGCTCTAACTTCCAATTTTATTTTGTAATCAATATATTTCTGTATAAATTAAACACACCTATGTATATATGTTCAGTTTTATTCACTCTCCACTATCGCACACTTTCACTTGCATAAATATTAAAAATGCATCATGTTTTGGACGTTTCCTCGATTTAGGAAATGATATGGACAATATGGAGATTCATTTTAATTATATTATATTTTGGTTCTTGGGAGTTGGGAGAAAGTAAAAACTTATTTCGGTTATACCCCTTGAAAACGAAGGGCTCAGATTTCACTATTTTATTTAAATAATTTTAAAGTCGGTCTATCGAAGCATTGTTCTAGTTTGGGTGCCTTCAAAAAGAAATCATGATATTTTCATTTCAAAATTGCCAACTTGACCACATGTACCAAAGGTCCAAAAAATATGATTACTATCGATAATTACATAATCCAGCCCAATCTCAGCCCATACTAAAATAATAATCCATACGAAAATATATAAAAGCTCAACTACTAAACTTGATTTTGCACTGGAAAGATCAAAGAAGTAACGATCGAGAATACTCTCCATTTCGTAATTAGTACAGGAGTGTCCTTCATCTTCTTCGATTAACATTAACATCTCTCTCCAAAACCCATAACCATAAGCCAGTACTTTTGCATTATTATGAATTTATGCGCCTTCAACAAAATCTTATCGGATCTTCTGGAGAACTTGTGTAGCGGTACTGGCTTGGTACAAAAAATCTTTTTGATCTTTTACAATAGTAAAATGAAATTAATCAAATTCAATCTAAACTTGAACAAGGAATAGTAAAATGAGAAAGAATGTGAATACTCTTTTCTTATTAATATAGACCGAATACCTATTTGTATTCTTTCAAAAAAAAAAAAAAAAATGAGAAAGAAGAAACTAAAGAAGTGGTAACATGGAAGATGGATTGAATAAAACTAATTAGAAAGTCAAAGAGTGAAACTAAGTTTCAAATATTTCCTTTTAATTAATAAGATGAAGAAGACATGATATGATCTTATCATTATGAGAGGCATGTGAGAGAGTATACATACGCTATACTCCGAACTTAATATACTACATAAAACATAAATACAGTAATTAATACTCCAAACTTAATATATATAGTATACACTGTACTCCGAACTTAATATATATAGTATACACTATACTCCGAACTTAATATTATTATAGGAATATACTTCGGGCCGCTAAGATGAAGCACACACACGAGTTCTCAAACCAAGGCTTAATCCGTGATTTCTGTAAAAAAAAAAAATTCGAGTAAAGTAAAAAAACATATGAAAATCTGGACTTATACTTGGGAAAAAGAAGAGTTAGAAGTTAGAATCACATCTACTCACATGACTGTACAAATGTGACCGTAATGAAACAAGTATACGATCAGATAATATGCAAGCACAAAATAACAAGTTTTGTTTAATTCTAAATGTTATTTGTGGTTCAACCAATGAGATGAAGCCTCCATTTTTTGTGGTTCAACCAATGAGATCCTCCAATTCTTTTGTTGGTACGAGGATAGAAAAATAGCATGGTTAAATCAGGTATCTAAACTCTAACCAAAATAAATAAATAGATTATTTAATTATTTCAAAATTCGATCTGATATTATTATTATTGTTGTTCATTATTAGAGACGAGACGAGAGAGAGAGAGAGAGAGAGAGAGAGAGAGAGAGAGAGAGAGAGAGAGAGAGAGAGAGAGAGAGAGAGAGAGAGAGAGAGAGATGCAGATAAAAGAGGCGATGACGCGGACTCGCGTTGCAGAGACGATCGCATGGTACATGTTTCGAGATTCCAAGACTCTCGATTAGCATCAGGATCCGTGCCAACTCCTTTCGAGGGAGCGCCAGGTCAGCATGCTAAAAAGATTGCTAGGATTTCAGAGGGGCCAAGCGTCTCGGCTGCTTTTGTTTAGGCTGAGAATGATCTCGAGAACGATGTTTATGATGTAAATTTTTTTATTTTTAACCTAATACAAAATTTCGAAATATCATATATACCCATTTATGATTTTCCTGATTTATGGAATTAGGGAAGGGAAAAACAAAGAGGAACGGAAAACGAAATTGAAGGAAGTGCTCAAGGAGAAGTCCGATTCATTTATTCCCGAAGAGAAGAAGGTATTAATTTAATTTAATTTAATTATTTGCCATATTTTCATTTATAGTCTGTTTTGTTTGTATGTAAATATATTTGAGATTAATTGATTTTGGTTTATATTTTAGGTTGAAGTATTAATTAGTTTATTGCCTCAAACTTTTCATGCTTGAATCACAAATATTTGCATAGAGGTATGTATTCGAATATATAATAATATTTTATAAAAAAAAGTTATGGTGATTAAAATTTGTGTAATAATATGAGCAAAAGAAGCACACGGGAACGGCAACTCGGCAAGTTGTGTAGATGAAGCCATGTGAAAATTGGACGAATCTGCAAAAAGTAGAGGAATGAAAATCCTTTGTCAAATAGGCCTTGAATTTGATCCTGTCATGCATCAGCAACCTTTAATGAAACATTATAACTTGCATCGTCACAAGATCTACAATTTTACGATATAATATATTATTCAGGTCTCACCCTCTTACATCAAATTGTCAACATAATATTGAGTCAAAATGTAACAAAAAATTATATTATCCAGGTCTCATCCATTTCATATAATATGAAAACTGCAAATAGATTACTGGTTTTTTTTTTTTCTATGCTCGAGTTCATTTTATAATGTATGAAATGTAAATGTGCTATGGATAGATTATCAAGTGTGGTGGTATTTTCTATTTTTATTTAAGATAGAAATAAAAATATATTATTGCAAATAAATTTATAACTTCATGAAATTATCAGCCTAATGCATGTCTATTTTGCAGTATCAAAATCAAATTAACATATCGTTTTAAGCGTCAATATGTCTTTTGAACAGACTTCGAGTCAAGGATCTGTATTTTTGGGCATTCGAGTAATGATTTAGGAGTAAATTTGTTCTAATGGAGTGAAATGTGATATATATTTGAAGATACCTTTGGGTTCATATTAGAACTGGAGTGATCATTTTAGACAAGACAGTTTGCTTGATTGTTCGGGTTCGATGTCATGGGTCATTTCAATTGCTAGGTGTTTGCGTTGTCCGAGTTTAAGTCTGGATCACGAATCATTGAGGTTACTTGAGTTTTGAGTCGCTCGATTTCGAGTTTAGGACGAGCTTCGTCGAAAGTTAGTACATATATATTACACACACTTACATACCAGATAACACACACACATACAAATCACACACACACACACACATATTTATTAGTTATTAACTTGTTATGTAGGCCAGATTGGTTTGTTGCCATACGTACAACCATCATGAGACTAATTTTAATCCTAGAATATCTATTAGTTATTATGTATATTCAAACTTGGTTTAATTTGAAGTTGATTAATTGGAAGCGACCAAACATCAAGAAGGGCAAAGAAGAACCAACATATCCAATAAGATGGACTTATTGTTTATTGGTTGAGTCTCTAACCTACATTGCTTATTTTGTAAATTTAAGGGGCTAAAGTTCATAAACAACCATGTTATTTCATACATACAAGTTTATAGAAATAAAATAATGAAGTCCCTAAACAACAATATATTGTTTATTTTTATACATACAAAACAAGTTTATGAAGAGTTGTCTCTATTATGATTTAATTAAGCCTATTTGAGTTGAGTTTTTGTCAATTTGTTCTTTGATTAATACTGTAGAACTCGAGACGCTAACCCTTCTTTTTTCAACAAAAAGAACTACAAAAAATCGCTTAAATCAACACAAAAGAAGGAGAATTAAGTACCCTCGCTTCAAATTCTTGATTCATCCTTTTCACCTGCAATTCAAAAACCCAAAATAAAGAATTAAATGCACCCGAAAAATAAAGATAAAAAATGAACATTTAGCAAAAATATTAGAAATTAACGCAAGGAAGATATATATTTTTAGATTTCTTGGGGGTCCGAATGAAATTGTTCATATGAAATTACATTACCTCTTTTCTTTTGCTAAGATATGATAAATCTGCACAAGATTTTACTCCTTTTTGGAATTAGGGCGTAAATTATTGTTCATTATCGACATGGCTAGGCCTAGGGTATGCTAAAAAAATAAAATAAACAAAAACATCTTTTCTACTTGAAAAATAATTTGCGTGGAAATGAAAAGTGGAGCAAACAACAACAGTAAAGGACACTCCCCTGCGCAATTGCGAAAAAATAAAAATAATTTTCTACTATGTAATGTTTGTTTTGTATTTTGTGTTGTAATATGTCATAATGACAGAATATGTGCAAAACTTGAAATGTAACATCTTATAATGTAACTTCTCTTTGTGTACATCCTTATGTGAAATGTATGATGAAAAAAATATCATAATCCATATAAAACCAAAACCAAAACCAAACGAAAACATACAAAAATAAAATAAAAATTCATTTAAACAGTCGTCATAAACAAACCCGTAACATGCTAGTTTAGATTAAGTTGTAAATAATAGCTACTTCATTCCAAACCAGACCTTAATTAGAAATTGTCTTTTGATGGGTTTGAGCCTAATAAGCGAAAAGAAAAGAAAACATAATTTATAGGAGATCCGGCCCAAATATTTTTGTGCCAATATTTACCACGAGAGGGGAGAGAGGGATATTTTTATAAGGCTGATTTTTTATAAAAAAAATTTAAAATTTTTGGGATATTTCATAAAAGAAATCCTTATTTCTTGGATTCTCCAAAAATATATATCTCTAACCAAACTTTTTGTTTTCAAATACCCATCTATAAGGATTAAACCTAATTTTGTATGAGATTAAATATTTTTTGGACCAAAATGCTCTCTCATTTTCACTTTTTATAATTTAAAAAAGATTTTTCATTATTTTTTATTAATTACAAGAAATTATAAATATATTTAACATATACTAATTTAAAAAAAAATATTATATGTTATATTTATATAATTTTAATATTCATTTATTATTTGAATGAAATGCTTCTCGTTATAAATATATATTTAGAAATTTTTATCGAGGTTACACAATTCATCACAACAAATTAACCCATACATCAGTTAATCCAGAATACAAGTTAATTCATCAATCATTTACTGAAGAATTAACAATGCAAGAACTCACAAGATTACACAATTCATCACAACAACATATATTACATTCTCGAACTAACAATTAAATTTCTTTTCACATGAATTTATAACAAAAATCCTTCAACCATTAACTGAAGAATTAGCAAGCACTGAATATTATTTTTCATACCTGGAAATATGAATTCAAGAAGAATCAAATTAATAACTCTGGAATTAACAGTGAGAATAAACAATGCCAATAAAGAAAAAAAAAACTTGAGAAGAAGAAATCTAGAAAAAGTTAATGAAGATATTAAATGAAGATATAACAAAAATTGATGCTTTCAAGAGCATCAAATGGTTTGGTGCTTTCAATTTGTTTAGCCCTTTGATCTTTGTGCATGATAAGATTAAATTATTTAGCAAGTCATATTTTGATTGATTGTTTGGTTAAATTCATTAGTTTTGTTGGTTGATTAAGTTCAAACGTCTTGTCTGAAATTAAGAAAATTATTGTATCTTTCTTTCGTGCAGACTTTTATAGTCATTTTCTTTAATCCAAACTGATACACATACAATTAAGATAGAAAAGAGTATATGGAAGGACAAATTGGCATCAATTTACAATTTTTTTAATTGAATCTTAAATCAATCATGATATTTAACAAACTGAATTTGGATTGATTATTTTTAACGTTCGTATCTTAAAGTAGATAATTTATTTAATATTGTTCAATATATGAGAATGACAACATGTTATTTAGGAAATAAAAAAAATCTTGGTCTCGATGACTTGACAAAACTGAAAGTAAAAAATCTTGGCCCAGTGGGCAATGATACTTGGCCCCAAACCGAAACCCCCTAAGGGCTTGTTCGCTCCCCTAGTTTTGAGAATGAAAAAGTCTGTTTTTGGTCCCTAACAAATACCGAAATGTTCAACTTGCCTCCTAACTAATTTTTTGGTTCTTTTTGCCCCCTAAACTTGTTATTATTGTTCGATTTGCCCCCTCCGTCAAATAACTCGTGCCCCCCAGTTAAAAAACCGTTAAACTATGTTATTTTATACCTATTTTTCTACCCGACCCGAAATGTTTTAACCCGACCCATCACTGAAACCCGACCCGTTTATTAACATCCCCCTCTCTCACAGCACTCTCTCTCTCACACACAAGCGATCTTCCTCCCTCTCTCTCGTGGTCTCCATTCCTTCTTCTCCACCTCTCGCCATGGCAATAACTCGGCCTCACATACTCCGCCTCCCCTCCTTCTCCTCCCTCTCCTTCTCCTCCCTCTCCCTCTTCCTTCTCTACCTTCACTTCCAAACCTCTTCTTTGTCCTCCTCTGCCTCCTCACCTTCCTTACCCTCCAGTTCTCTCTCCACTGACCATCTCCTCTTCGGAATCGCATCTTCTTCTCGTTCTCTGATCCATTGGGTAGTTATTTAATTACATCTTCTCCACTGACCATCTCCATTGACCTTAGTGAAAGACCCAATCGTGCCTCTCTCCTCTGGCGCCTCACCATTCTTATTACTAAACCTACCATTGTGAGTAGTTCGCCTACTACTTTTTACTCCCTAATTGCAGGATCTTCGATTATTTTATCGCCTCGCCTCTCATTGTAGTATCTTCGATTCAATCTCCTCCAAACTCAATCCTTTGGTCTCAGGCACATAGAAGTAGACGAAAACGAGAGAAACCAATGCTATAATGCCGAAAAGAACAAAAATATTTTCTGGCCCCAATGTTGCCTGCAATTATATTTTTGATCCATGTTATAAATTTCTAGGTTCGAAAAGTTCAATTTTTTTTTGGAGAAGTTGTATCCATACTAAAAGAGGAGAAAATGCGAAGGTCACTATCGCATTCGACCCAAAGTTTGTGAACACGGCTAGACTCATTCCGCGCCCTCTTGTACGAATTGGGAAAATCTCTGAAACCATTAACCAACTTATTGGCCCAAATGATACCTACAAAAGATAACAACATTTTTATACAAATTAATTTAGAGAGAGAGAGAGAGAGAGAGAGAGAGAGAGAGAGAGAGAGAACCAGATAGGAGCCAACATAAAGGAGTAAAGCACCAACAGCAACAAGAGGAAAACCCGAAAGAATCTTGTAGTAAGCAGCCAAAAGGAACAAAGAGAAAACCTGAATCAAACAAATGATGAAAAACATAAGTTTTCACGAGGGACCAATTCGCGATAATAAGTTTTCTGAATCCACTGGGAAATATTTATGCATTTCAATTGGTTTATTTTGGTTTTAATACCTTGAATAAGCCAATCACCACCGAGACCCTAGCAGCATCAGATGCAGCCGAAAATCCAGCACTCTGCAACAAAGACCGCAACAAAGACAAAGAAGAGGTTTGGAAGTGGAGGTAGAGAAGGAAGAGGGAGAGGGAGGAGAAGGAGATGAGGATGAAGAAGGGAGGCGGAGTATGTGAGGCCGAGTTACGGCCATGGCGAGAGGTGGAGAAGAAGGAATGGAGACCCCGAGAGAGAGAGAGAGAGAGAGAGAGAGAGAGAGAGAGAGTCGCGAGAGAGAAAGGAGGAAGAGCGCTTGTGAGAGAGAGAGAGAGAGAGAGAGAGAGAGAGAGAGAGAGAGAGAGAGAGAAGAGAGAGAGAGAGATGTGAGAGAGGGGGGTGTTAATAAACGGGTCGGGTTTCAGTGATGGGTCGGGTTAAAATATTTCGGGTCGGATAGAAAAATAGGTATAAATAACATGGTTTAACGGTTTTTTAAAGGGGGGCACGAGTTATTTGATGGAGGGGGCAAATCGAACAAAAATAACAAGTTTAGGAGGCAAAAATAACCAAAAAAATAGTCATGGGGCAAGTTGAACATTTCGATATTTGTTAGGGACTAAAAACAAACTTTTTCCTTTTGAGAACTAGTTTTGAGAGGAAATCATGTTTTGTGGGGTTTGAATTAATAGGTGTTCGGTCTCATTCTTTTTTATCCTAGTTTTGAATTTCAAGACTACTGAAAACGTAGGATTGGTCTTAGTTTGTTGGCTTTTCAAAACTTATCTACGAGATAAGTTTTCACCCAATTGGTAGAATGTAAATTAATAAAATAATACATCAAACTATTTATCTATTAAAATAAAACACAAATATAATTAAATATTACTTATTTTGGATTCATTTGAACATAAATAAATAGTTGGCATAAATAAAAAAAAATCTAGTTGGCGTTTTTATTTTGTATTGAATCCGGTATAGGATACCGTATTCGTATCCGTATTTGTATCGAATAATAAAAAAGTAATCCATAATTAAAAATGTATTTAATAATAATAATAATAATAATAAATTAATACATAATTATAAATGTATTTATAAATTAATGATATTATTAATAATAATAATAACAACAATAATAATCATAATCATAATAATAAAAAATTAATCCATAATTAAAAATGTATTCGAAATTAATGATGACAATAATAACACTAATAATAATAATAATAATAAAATACATAATTAAAAATATAGAAAATAATAATACTAATAATAATAATAATAATAATAATAATAATAATAATAATAATAATAATAATAATAATAATATTTAGACATTAAATTATTGGTATGACTTATTTATGTGATATAATTATAATATTTTAATATGATTATGAAATAACTATGGTAGTTATAAATTTGCATAAGAAATAATAAAATTCTGAAATATTTAATTCATTTGCTACATCTAATCTTATGGTCCTCATCAAACACCTTTTAAACATCCTACACTCATAATTTTTGCATATTCCTGTTATCATAGTTTCGTGATATTCATATATTGGTTTCCTGCGACTATAAGTTTCCTGCTGCTATACAAAACTGACCTAGCAAACACGTCCTAAATGAGTTATAATGTTCATATCCGAATCCATTAACCTTTCTCTCCCAAATCTACGTCTCCATTTATATACATCATTGTTCTCTTATTCACGCTTTATGATCGGGGATACACATCTCTATGGAAGCAAACAAGCAGTGAGACGGAGAAGCGCCAATTTGACGAGACTAGGGATTCGAATGAATGGGATTCTTGATAACATTTTCAATCCTTATTGGTGTAGAGATATTAAGTCATCAATTGTGTGTTAAAAAATAAATATTCATTGCATAGCTTATCTTATATCCTACAAAATATCACTAATATTATTCCGTCCATTTTCTCGTAAAATCTCAATTAATGCTGCAAATATGCAAGGAGCAATGCTTCCGTACACCAGAAAGTTGCGTTGTTTCTTTTATGAATTCACACCGAGCCATACAATCGTGCGAGGGTATTTTGGAAATAAACCGGATATTCAATGAACAAAAGACTGATTACAGTTTTTACTCTTACCTACTTTATTTTGGAAATGACAGTTAATTATGATGTATTGGAATGTTGATGTTAGTCTAATAAGACTAGACCGGATATATTTTATTTTTTAAAATTCAATGATGTTAGTCTAATAAGAAATTTTCGGCTTTTCCAACTTATATAAAAATATATTAGCATTAAATAAAATTTCTAGGCATTAATAATTTACGGACCGTGAAAATATAACGACCCAAAAAGTATTAGATTACTATCCAAATAATATATTAGTTTGTGAACAATATATTATAACTAATAAAGATTAATTAAATTAAAAATAATATATTATCACTAAAAAGAATTATATATTGACACTAAAAATTGTACATGGACAATTAAATATAATTGTTGCGGACAAAAAATATATATAAGTGTTAAAAAATATGCATTGCTACTAAATTTCATATAATAATACAAAAAATAATAGTGGTATCGTAATTAAAATTATATAGTTACATATATTAATATTAATATTAATATATTAACACTTAGTTTGACATAATAACAGAAAGAAATAATGTATTATTGTATACGATATTCCTATACGTATCCGTCTAACATAGATGCTTATTAATGAGATTGAAGTAATATATGATCATGTTCAAAGGGATTAACAAACGGGTTGTTAATATCGTTTTGCTTACTTCAATCATAATTGATATCGGGATTGATATATGTTGCCATCTAAAATGATATATGAAAATTGGAATTGGTATTTTACCGCTAAAAATTATATATTAACATGTTAATACACTATTTTAGCATTCAAAATAGTGTGATTCCAATAAATAAATCATATATCAATATTAAAAGTAACGTTTTAATAGTAAAGTCGATAGATATAAAGCATATGTTGGTTTGGTAGTATACATAATTATGCATAAGTATTTGATCGCTTTAGTTCAAGCCGAATCGATTAAGATCTACTGATTTGAATTGAACTATATTCAAACTGAATTGATGCGAACACATTTTTAATCGATTTTAAATCGGACCATATGAGTCGAAAACCACATACAATATACCTCATTATTTACAATGTGATTGTTTTAACATTTTACCATTTTAAAATCAAATCGATTAAAACTAAAAAATGAGACATAATTCGGTTGGTTCGGTTTAATCGATTTTTAAAATGTTAGCACTAAACCATCTGAATAAATCAAAAATATCGGTTTTTTCAACCCGAATCAAATATAATAATTGAAATATTAGAATTATATAAATTTAATATATAATTGTCTTTATTTTCTTTAAATTAGTATATGTGTAAAATGTATTTATGGATCTTTTTAAATTGATAAAAAAAAATACCATAAGGGTTTTGGAAAATTAAATATGAAATATAGATGATTTTTTTGTCCAAAGAGAATTAATATAATTCAATGTTTAATTAATTAAGTGAAAATAACATCTTGTTTAGAGAAATCTTTTAATATTAAAAAATATCAGTGTTGTCATAATTTTCAGAAAAATTAAGACTTACTTCTATATTATAGGCTATAATAAAAATATTTTATTAAAAATATTTTATAATTTAACGTTTCAAATTTTTAAATCTAACTGAGAAGTGCCGATGATCTCCAATAATTGTATGATAGTACTATTTATTTATTTTATTTTTTAATATTATTATAATTATGATAATGTATGCTATGTTGAAAATTTATATCTAATTTACCCAAATTCTTATTTTGGACCCAACTTTATGCAATTTTCTTGTGCTACATCACCACTCTTTTTTTAACCATGAAATTATGATATGTGGCAAAATTTATTCCATTGATTTTTTATAAATATTTTTTGTTTGTAGCAATTTGAGTGTCCATTATTTTACATTATGTTTTAAGTATTTTTAAAAAGCCACATCATCATATATACAATAAATACAGTAAATGTTACATTATTTTAGATAATAAATCATAATATGTGACAAACCGTACTAGCTAGTTGTCAAATCGTACTAGATAATAAATCATAATATATAACACAAGTTGTATCATTATAATAAAATGTATAAAAAAAATACAATAAATAGTAACAACATAAATGTATAAAAATATTAAAGGTACAATAAAAATAGTACAAAAATACAATAAGTCTTAGCACATAGTTTTGTATAAAAACTTGAAACTATAATGTTGATGGACTTCTTCCTCTCTTTTATTATGTTCTTGAGTTGGTATAATAATTAAAAAAATGCATAAACCTAAGTTAGTCGAGTTCATCCTCGATATAAGTATAAAAATAATAACATAACTAATGTTTTAAATTCAAAAGTATAACAAACTATCAATATCATAATTTTGAACGAATGAAGACATATTGAGAACACTGTACCCACCGCTAGGAAAAGAATATCAGGAAACTAGTAGTTGCAGGAAACTAGTTTGATGAAAATGCATAAATCTAAGTTTAAAAGATAGTGATCGAAAAAACTGGATTCAAAAAGTGTTATAACTGAGAACACTATGGTATGGATATATTAAAAGATCACTTTATTTTATTTTTGATTAATAAACCAACGTAACTATTAATAGTATTGACAAATAAACCACCTTTTTGACCGAATCAGCCATATGATTCCATTTATAAGTTGGTTCATGAAACAGGGTTACGATACTGAGTTTTGAATTTTGTGATCTTGTAAATAAATACTCACATTTTTGCCGAAATTAACCGCTAATTAAAAGATCTTACTGAATTGATATTATTGAATTGACTACAGATAGCAGATACAAAGCGAATGAACAATTTAGTAAGCGATACGCAAATGTTTGCTCACAAGTCATTTTTGCCGCAATTCGACCCCTTCAATGAGCATTCTACAGAGATACTACAATCTCAAACCCGACCCGTTAACCGAAAACGACTCCGAGATGGAAATGACTAAAATCTCAGAAGGGAAAAATGGGAATAAAAAATATGCGTTCGTAAGGAGACGGCAAAAGACCGAAAACGATTCTACTCAATCTGAATTAGAAGATTCAGTATTTACTAATTTTATCTCGAAAGTTTTATTTCCTGTCAAATCTGAAATGGATTTCTCGATTTGTGACTCGTTATTGGTTAATGGGTTAAATTTCGTTAAGAGGTCTACTAGCACGTCGAGTTTAACGGAGGTTATTTCGAGGCCATTATTTAAGAGCAGAACGGCTCTAGATTAAAGTATTAATATTTTCGCACATTTTATATTAGGGGAGTGCTATGATAGATCCATTTTCTTATCATGGACCCATTTTCAAAAAATTATTCTAAAAATTGTAGCTATTTATTAATTAAGTCTACAAAATTTATGTTTTGAATAACATTAAATGATAAATATATACTAGAATCTTACAAAAAATATCATTATTTCACAAATATTCGATTTTTTTTTTTTTAAAAAAATGATCCATGATAAAAAAAATGGATCTATCATAACACTCCCTTTATATTATACATAAGTACTAGCTATGAAGATACCATGGATTGTTTTATATATACATGTATTTAGATTTGTTACTTGTAAGAGATTATCAAAAGGAAAACAATGTTGTCCCAAATTTGTTATGTATTTTAACAGCGTGAAATATGGTTTTTTATCTAATATTTCTGGCTGTCAAAGATTGTAAAAAATAAAATTAGACAAAGAAAGAAATACCTCATAGAGGCGAGAACTGTGGAGAAGTAAAGAGAGCGTTGAACTAAAAAGGAGAAATAAACGTTCACAGCCAGTTGCGAGAGAGAAGAAATGTTGCACTATGGTGTAATTGACCAAAAATTATTCTTATTTTGATTTGACCAAAAATAGTTGTATGAAGAAATGTTCCACGTAATTGACCAAAAAAAATCAAATGTGAGAAATTTTAATAGTGATACGAAAATTATTATTATGTGTTTTTTCAAATGAATCATGAATTGAATTGAATAATGAAGATAAATCGATAACGATAACTTTTTAGAAGTCTAGAATCTACTAATTTGGTGTTTACTTTTGATAAAAGTTGCCTATCTTTATAACTAGATACATATTTAAGTGGGATGTCTAATAACAAAAAACAAAAATGATCTTTAAATATCAAAATGGATGATATACTGTGTATTTAGGCGAAATAGATCTACTATAAAGTATTGTTAGTATTTTAATCACATTATTCTTTGATTATAACTTTAATATATGTTATTTCAATTATATAAAAATAATATATTATTATTATTATTACAAATATTATAATTATATGGATATAATATAATTAGTAAAATCAACAAATGAAAATATATAATTGACTAAGTGTTGTAAGTTGTAACATGTTGATTGGCTAATAGCCTAATACAGAAGATTATCAAGTGGCAGCAATAATATATAAATAATGACTAATGTGGTGAGTTTGTATTTTTTCAATTTTATATATATGTTAAAATTAGAATATTTCTAATAAAATAACAAAAATGAAAAATTAGAATATATCAAAATTTGATCTATTTTATATTCAAATTAGGTGCGTGAATAACAAACATTCTTTAAATTTGAATATTTATTGCGTTGGCCCTCCCCCTCCCCCGCTTGGCCTACCCCGCGTGGGCCCGACCCCTCCCCCCCCCCCCCCCGCGGGCCAGGCCCCGCGTGGGCCCGACCCCTCCCCCCCCCCCCCCGCGGGCCAGGCCCCGCGTGGGCCCGACCCCTCCCCCCCCCCCCCCGCGGGCCAGGCCCCGCGTGGGCCCGACCCCTCCCCCTCCCCCCCCCCCCCCCCCCCCCCCCCCCCCCCCCCCCCCGCGGGCCAGGCCCCGCGTGGGCCCTCCCCCTCCCCCCCGGGCCAGGCCCCGCGTGGGCCCGACCCCCCCCCCCCCCCGGGCCAGGCCCCGCGTGGGCCCGACCCCCCTCCTCCGGGCCGGGCCCCCCGTGGGCCAGACCCCCTCCTCTGGGCCGGGCCCCACGTGGGCCCGACCCGGAACCCCCTCCTCCCGCCCTAACCTGCATGAATGAAAAAGACAAATACACAAACATTATACACACACATACACAGATCAGACATACACACACACACATACACAGATCAGACATACACACACACACACACACACACACACACACACATCACATACATACATACAAAAATAAACACGCTAGAAAAATTCACATGTAATGAAAAAAGTCTTGAGGTATTTTCAGCAGCAAAGGGATCCATGAAACTTCATACTATCCTGCTGCAGCGACTTATTTGGAATTGAGAAGTTTGGTGCTTCTGAAATTTATACAAAAAAAGAAACTTAAGACTTGCAAACAGTGGAAGTGAAATAAATAAGGAATTGAGATAATAATAAGTACTTTTGCACAGCAATGGGCAGTTCCCTTCAGATTCCGACTCGGCCCCCTTTGTCATTTGGCTGCAATGACTCGGTTCTCTTCGTCACTGTTTGACCCCCCTCATTAATCGCTGCTCAAAATAGTACTTTTGCACAATTTGGATCCTTATCTATCCTAATAACTGAAATAGAAAAAAGAAACGAAATCAATAGCCCAAAGTCAACAAAGATATGAGTGATAATTGTTAATTGGTTAAATATTAAAAAGAGCAGTGGAAATTTTTCGAGCAGAAGAAGGCAAACTTTGAAATTGGTTAATTGTTAATTGCACAAAGTAATTCTCGCTCTCACATCAACAAAAAAAAGAAAGGAGAAGGCAAACTTCGAATTCTTGAAATAAATTCACATAAGAGAAAAAATATACTTCCAACAAAATTGAACCAAATAATGATGCAAACATGCTCTGACAAAAGACAGTTGAAAAATAATTCGAAAAAGACAGCAACTTTAGTATTTTACCTCAACCCGTTTTGCATGAACAGAACATAAGGCCCAGCTGGAACTTTATGCACCGTGGTTACTTCTTCAAGAAAAAATCGAAGGGAGATCTCGCCATTTTTGCTTCTTCTAGAAACAGAAAGAAATCTCTCATTGTCGCTTGCTTCATCTTCAATTGGTCGAAGAGAGAGAGAGACAGAGGAAGGGGAGAGAGGAAGACTAGATATCTCGCTCTGTTTCTAACAAATCTTTGATTTGGAGAAGAAAAGTCGAGAGAGAAATAGCCATCTGTTGGCTCTGACTTGGCTTTGCACTTTCTTCATCTTCAATTGGTCGGAGAGAGAGAGAGAGAGAGAGAGAGAGAGAGAGTCTGGTCGAAGAGGGATTGGACGAGTATATATATTGAGAACAGGGGGCTCCTCCAACGTCTCTCTGGATATGACCGTTGGAGGAGAAGATTCTAGGTCTTGCTGGATATAGCCGTTAGAGAAGATTTGAAGATTTTGACGGAAGAAAAACAAAAGAGAAGAGTGTGTTTGCAAATAGGGATCAACAAGACAGAGTTTTCTTTATTTGGTGCAAATAATATACGGATAGAAATTTTTCCACACATTATTAATTCCCTAATTAAATAAACTAGCTATATTTATTATATTGTAGAGAAAAATAATATACGGATAGAAACTTTTCCTTAACGGGCGGGGGTGGAAAAATGGATCCAGATCCAAATCCGTATGTAAGTAATTGGTATTTAGAATTCTGAAGAATTTGGTATTTAGAATCCTGGGGCTGAAAACCCGGGAAAACGTTTTTATACTCTCCTTTCCTGGATTTCGTAGAAGTCAGAATTGTGAGTGCCCTTCAAATTCTGAAATTGCCCAACAGTGGTGATTAAATTTATGGTGTTCATGTATACGTTTATGTTTGAGATTATACATATCATTATTAATAGTATAAAATATCACTAAAAGGTTTATCAACATTTGCCACAGTAACACAATTGTACATACCCAAGAATATATATTTACATACCACAAATTGACCATGAATAGAAATAAAAAAAAAACTTAGTATTAGTATAACCATTGATTTACAGTAAATACTAACATGTACAGACAACAAATTGAAAAACCTAAGTTATTATATCTAAAATAGATTTGCAAACAATCCCTGTACATTACTTGAAATTGCAAAATGATTCTTGTAGAAACAAATTTATTAAACTAAACTTATTTTGGGACATACAAACCTATTAGGTGAATTTGCATAAAACCCCTATGTTATTATTAAAAAATCTAAAAGAAACATTTTGAAAAGAACAAGCTGAAAAGCTTTTGTTCGGAAAGAAAAAAAAAACATTAGACATCAAAGTAAACTACAAAACCCCCTAATTTCATACATACTCTCCCAAAACTACAAAATATCAAAATTGCCCTTGGACCAGAAGGTACACAAAATTATCAAATTTGCCTTCGAACTCTTCTCTTCCTCCCTCTCAATCTCTGGAACCAACTACAACAGAAAAGTATTGAAGATCATTATCGTAATTAGAAGTTTTTCAGGGGTAAATTTGTAAAAATAGATATTCATGCCATCATGAACCAGGAGTTCAATAATTTATGGAAAAAAAAGAAACTAATATTTATGTGGATAAATAAATACTTATGAGAGCCTTATCAGCCATCATTTTTCTCATAGAATAAGCCAGTCTAAAAAAAATAAAAATGAGGATTTTTATAAAATATTGCAAAAGGCAGGGGTTAGAATGAAATTGTGTCGTGACATACGTTAATGTGACGGCAAGAGGAAGACCTTCAGCAACCGCAACAATAAAACAGTGACCTGTTAATAAATTAATTATATCAAGACAAGTTAATCAAATTAACAATAATAATAATAATTTTATTTAATGAACAAATTAATTAGTATATACTGCGACCGTGAAAATCTTAAATTCTTAATGACTACTCCGTCAATAATGGTCTTCACGCGTATTTGTCCTTTAATGTACTGTTGCGTTCCGTCAGAATTTGTCATCTTTCCAGTAAAATATCTAGAGAGACAGAGAGATTGTTACTTTTTTTAATTATTTTCGAATTTTAGAGAGAGGGAGAAATAGTACCTGGCTATAAGGACGATTAAAACGGCACCGGCGACAGCGCCATTTAATCGTACCTGAATTATCACATGTAAATTCAATATTTACGAAAATAACATTGTATTAATTCATAATAATTTACAAAAATATTTGCACCTCGAGAGGAGTTTCTTCGCCATTGTCTTCGGATATTAAGTAATTAATAAATACATAAATAACATTAAAAAAATAATTAAGTAATTAATTAATTATCATCATCAAATTGTTGGCTTACCAGCATGGTACCGTAACCGTCCGCCACTTTGCAAGCTGACATAAGAAAACGATGATTTTTGGTCTTTGTGCACCTGAAAATTAACCATTATGATATTTTGATATTTTGCAAGTTTTGAAAGGGTAAATATGTAAATCCCCATTTTTATTTTGTAAGTTAATTATGTTTACAGTTTTGCTCTTGCAAGTCATGCTAGATTCATCAATGGCAAGAGACTGGTCGATAATCAACACCCCATCAGCTGGGACCTAATTGTAAAAAAAACAAATGTAACACAAATTTGCAAAAATATATATATTAATGTCGGGGATCTTTCTGTAATTAATTTTTTGTACCGTACCTGGTCACCAATCTTGATTATTTTACTTCCATATGTTTCATTCAGCAGAAAATGTAAAAACAATGTTTCATTCTGAAGTATATAAATGAATTCATGAATCCTTGATGCCCACAATATGTTCGCTAAAATGCTCAACAGAAAAATTCCCACAGATCGATTAATTACAAAATCCCATCGTACATATATTGTTTCTAAATATATTGATGAATTATACGCCAAGAAAGAAGAGTTCATACCAGAAAAATCATGCCACGACAGTGAATGAAAACTAAATCGAAGCAAGTAAAAATAAATCAGAATTTCTTACGTTACAAGGTCTGATCGAGAAGGGTCTTCACATCCATGCTGATTCACAAAAGCAAGCAATCGATCGCAAACTTCCATGAAAGGATCTTGGTGCTTGTGCTTGGAGATGAGTAAACGAAACAGCATGTGGATAAGACGGCAGAGTGGAGAAGGAAGACCGTGAGGCGTGTACAAACGCTACTCTGATCCGACGAGTGGAAAGAGGGGAAGAGATGTGAGATGTGAGAGCGGGGAAAGAGGGAACGAAGAGAGGGGAAAGAGAGGTGAGAAGGGAAAAGAGGGAAAGAGTAGGGATGTCAATGGGTCGGGCAGAAACCCGAACACGCGGGTACCCACCCGAAAAAATATCCGCGGGTCGAGTAATACCCGAAAAAAATATCCACTCCGGGTTCGGATTCGGACGGGGAGAAATTTTTTACCCGCGGATATACCCGTTACCCGAACCCGAACACGAACCCGAAAAATCCCCGAAAATGTCCCATAATATGAAGAATTTGGATGTTTTATGATTAATTATTTTTAATATTTGGATTTTTAATGTATTTGTACAAATTGTTTGTTTTATGTATTTAAAATTATTGATAATTTTACGTATTTGTATGATAATTTTTTATTTTTTAGATTTTTTATTAATAATTTTTGGGTCACGGATCCGGGTTCGGGTATACCCGAAAATTCAGATATGATTTTTTATCCGCGGGTATTTTTGGTTCGGGTTCGGATAATACCCGAAAATTCGGATTCGGGCATGGATGAGGCTTACCCGAACCCGACCCGCCCCGTTGTCATCCCTAGGAAAGAGGCGTGATGACGGGACACTAATAATGCAATTAAAAATAATTAATTATGATTAAGTGTGTATTTAAAAGGAGCATTTTTTCATGTGATTCATTTTGGAAATCAAATTAAAAAAATAACCTTACATATATAATCCGAACAGGTTTTAAAATCTCATATATACCGGGATTTTAAATCTTCGGTGGTTAATTTTTTTTCTGACAAAAAAATAACCGGATCATAAAATCAGTTAAGATTTTAATTCAAAATATGATATGTTTTCCTAAATTTTACCATAACATCATTTATGTTTTAATTAGTATATTTAATTAAAATGATAACTAATACATATTAGCTGTTAACATAATACATAATTAATATTTTTCCGAATTCATAAATTTGAATAAATTTTAATGAATATTTAATTATATATTTTAATTATCACGTTAATTAAATATAATAATTCAATAATGAAGATTCAGCAGGTACTTGAACAACAATGATTTTTATATAGTCTCAATCAATTTGATAGTGAGGTATATCATGCTAATTTAAATTGAACGGCAATAATTTTTAAATAGTCTCAATCAATTTGATATTGAGGTATGTCATGTTAATTTAAATTGAACGGAGGTATAAAGAAACTTATCCCACGTTTATCCAACTTCCAAACATGACCCCAAAGGTATTATCTCGTTGTTAATCAGCTTTTATAATGTATAAATGATGAGGTCAGAAAAAAAAACTTCGATTCTCTACTTCAACTTTTGCATGTATAAAAAGTATTCAAATTATTCATACTATATATTTTAAGAGATCTTATATCATGCTTTCCATTTCTTCTGCATTTTCATAATGACATCATCATTCATAATTAATCTATTAATTCTCTCTTTCAATTAACAATTAATCTACAATTATTGATTTTTGAATATTTTTAATCAATCTTTCATCTGCGGAGATTCTAATTATATATTATATTTTATTAACCATAGACTAATTCTTAATTCATTTTGTTAATTATGAAATTAATTAGTACAAGAGAAATATGGAGAAAGAAAAAATAAAATATTCCATATTTTAATTGTCCCATTGTACATATTATCATTGGTGGTCTCTTTTCATTACACACTCACTTCATTATAAAGTGGTTATCTTTCTTTTCCACACATCACTTCATGCATTGAATAAGATAGTAGATAAAGTTTTTTTAATTGTAATATAGAGGTTATTTTTTTGGTGACATGATATTCTATAATTTCCATCAATATTTCATAATTTCATAATACAATTTATTTTGTTTTGGTACTTATATTTCAATGTGTTACAATGCATTTTTGGTTATCTTCTTTTGTGTATTTTGATATAGATAGTGATGAGAGGATTTTTTATTTGTAAGATTTTGTATATTAATTTTTAGTTATTTAGGACAATTTTTTATGTCTAAGTGTTTCATGTAATATGTTCATGGCCATGGTAATCTTAGTTATATTTTTGTCATGTACCGTATGTTTGAACTCGTTTAATTTTTACTTGTATGTACTTATATATTTTTCATGATAATATTATACTTTACCATGTTTGTTTTTATTTTGATTATCCAGAAAGAATTTATAAATCAGAGAAAAAAATGAATGAAAATTTACAACAAGAGATATTTGATATATTACGTGATAAAATTCACAGCGAAACGCGGATAATTTTTGTAGTCATAATAACTTTCATTTGAATTATAATAATTTGAATTATTTGAAGCAATTACTAATGGATAATATTTACTTTGCAATTAACTTTAATTTGAATTTGAATAATGGATAATATTTACTTTGTGATTAACTTTAATTTGAAAACTGGTGCAAAGTCCAATTTGTAAGTGAGTACATTCAATAAAACACAATCCATTAAATCTGCCAGGCTGTTAATGGGATCACAGAAATCCGTCATCATATATGACCGAAATTAACAAATTATTATCTTGTTAATTGGATCCAAAATGTGCAGTCCAATTAGGTTGTTAAATTGGATCATCAAAATCGGACAAAAATGTCAGCCCCAATAACAAAAAGTGCACAAATTAGTATTTTGGACCGAAAAGTAGTATATTGTGAATTGAATGAGTTATTAATTGGACCTAAAATTGAATGGACCTTGTGTATCATGATCTAAGAAGACATTATTTATTTTATTTGTCTCATGATCCACGTGGACCATGTTTATCTAACAAATAAACAAATCTTAGTCCTTAATTCTTGATCCAATGCATGAGAAAAAAAAGCTGACGTGGTTTTACCATGTTAAAGCAATTTTCTTAACTTTAGACATAAGTAAGTATAAATATGAATTTCCAAAATAAGAATTGATAGTGCAAACTCAAAATTAGACATGTACAAATAGTTGACTGTTGATTTAAATTACCATGGAATTGGAATACACATGATTGGATACAAAGTTCAATTTATGCTCGAGACCGAATGTTATGCATTTTCTTCGACATGTAAATAATAATTTAGTGATGGATTTTTCATGGTTTATCATGATGATATGTTAGTATGTTTTATTGAAGAATTAACCAAATGGGCCTAACATTTCATTGTATTGTAGGGATTAGGCCACTTGGCCATATTTTAACTGAATTTTTTTGTGATATAATTTGTAAAATGGCCAAATTATCATGCGATATGTACATCGATAAAAACATCCGGTTTGTAAATTCACTTATTTGTATTTCGTGCGGTAAATCATATTTAGCTCATGATAATTGATAACCCACTATATTAAACAATTAAAGACATAAAATAACACAAAATTATCTTCCCAATTTATAACTTTTTCGTATATTGGCTGTTGTCAACATGAAATTACTTCCAAATTTTTATTTTGAAAGAACAAATAAAATATCAGATATTAAAATATTAAGGGGAATTTTTGTCAGTGGACAACAAAAGTTTCTTAATACACAAAAAGAGACAACATAGTTTCATTCCGCGCCCTTAAAGCAAAATATCAAATCTATCCTTCAAATTATTCATGTGTCTGAAGGAGAATATCCTCGACTCCGGACCTGCGCAGCGGAATGAAGGCCCGGTCCGATTCTCCGATTCCCGAGATCACGCCATGACTTCGAGGGTACGATGCGAATAGAAGGATAGATCTATACCAGCGTGAAATTGATCACGCACGAAGGGTTGATCGCCGCCTTCTATCTCCTGTCACGTTTGGTGACAATCCGCGCGTCCCATACCACGCGTCTTTCACCGTTCGTTGGCCGTCTTCTCACTCCTTGGGTCGATCACAATCTAAGAGCCACAATTGTCGCTCCTCTACTTGTATCCACCGTGAGTCGCAAGACGTCGGTCGCGGATGCACCTGCCTAGACGATGCACCGGCGAACTTGCTCGATCGTTTGATTCTCTACACCGAGAAAACTCCTTTTTCTCGGTTATCTCTCTTTTACACCCTTTCACTCAATAGAAAGTTATATCTCAATTATTCTGGAAAATCTCCTGAATATTCTGAATAAGATTGCATTAACTTGCATAGTGATGAGAGAGAAAGTATCATATTTATACCTAATAGGATCAGAATTAGCCAAAAGGCATGTATATCCAATATACACCCTCTCACACAGAAAACTGCATGAACCTGGTCAGTATTCTGTCATTTCGAAATTGGTAAATTTCTCAGACAGAAAATCACCCAACATGAAAGTTGTAGATAATCTAACTATCTACACAACCCAATTTGGCCCAGCCCAATTGGAGTTCGTATGCAAAAGTTATGACTGTTTTACTAACTGTATGTCATACTGTTGCACCCTTTCGGTATTTCACATAAACGACACTAATACTTCGTTCATATGAAATATATTTCTACATGAAGGTTATAGATAATCTAATTATCTATCTAACCCAATTTGAACCATTCAAATCGGATTTTCCCACTGACAGTTATGGCCACGAATGTACGACTACATTCGTTTATCCTTGTGTACACTTTTACGTTTGATCCTGAAACTGTATTTCCTTCAGTGTCTGTATAAAGCATAATTTCAAGTACAACTTTAATATTTAGTATTATATGCTCTTTTTGTGTGCAAAAATAATTTGAAAATAAAAAAAAAACCCTAACCTTTTAGATATTGTAAAAAATACTCGATTTTTTTGGAAACTCCAAAAAAAAAAAAAAAACACTCTCCGAAACTTCTATTTTCAAATTACTCCCAAATTAAAACTAACAATATATGATGTTAAAATTTTTTTTGACCAACATACCCTTCTATATCTCTCTCTCTCTCTATATATATATATATATATATATATATATAAAAGAGAGGGAGACTAAACTACTTAATTAAGTACCAACATATTGGTACTTAATATTTTTTCACCATTAAATTTGCATTGAGTAGGTTAGTCTCCCTCTATATATAATATATATGCAACTAAAATATGTGTACAAGTAAAACATGATTTCTACTTGTGACTTATTGACCCTCAGATTTAGCATGAGATTGGTGTTGATCAAATGATAACGACGCGGAACTTCAATAATAACGACGCTCATCCTTCCGTCTTGCTCCATTATATTTCCTCGTCATGTTTAGTAACTCGTGAGTATATTTCTCTCTCTCTCTCTCACTCTCTCTCTCTTTCTCTCTCTCCCGAAGCAGGTGGAACAAGATAGCTCTCTCCTTCTCTTTCCCGAAGCACGTCGAAGACAATGTTTCCGCTCTCCATTATAATCCCATATCACGCCCTCTCTCCCTTTCAATCAAAACAGATTGAGTAATATCTATCGGTAGTGCCTTATCCCCACCACCCCTCCAATCGTTTCTTCTTTGGGCCCCTCTTGTTAAGATTTTAGGGTCTTCTACGATTCAATTGGATATAATTTGCATCTAAAGTTTTTGAAACAACATCAGATTTAATAGGTATTAGGATGTGAATTGGGTCCAATCCAAATTAACATAATTGTAGTGATTTCTCAAGTAAGTTTGAGAATCGGGGCAAAATTGAGGCCAAGTTTGATGGATTTGCGGCTGTATTTTGTTGCTATTTATATATACCTGGTTGAATTGGTTTTTTCGGATTGGGGCTGCATTAGTGCTATTTTCTCTAATTTTCTTGCTAAATTCCTATTTTTAAGAAGGTCAGAAAATTTTCTTTTCGAGGTTTCCTTCAAAAACTAAAATAAAAGAGAATGTTTTTGAGTATTCAGGGTACATTCCAATTGAGCGCCTGGATTTTTGCTCTTTATCAATTTGGTTATGATGTAATTTTGTTTTCACAGTAGATGGGAAGGGAAAACAAAAACGTGATTGGCGTAGTGCTGTAGAGAAAACTCATCAAGTGCGAAGTGCCGTCTTTGAACAATTGAGATGTCTAGTAGTTTCTTGATCATGTATTAATTATTATTAAAGAACATGGGGGTTTTGAAAATTATGTTAAAATGTAAGATAAATTTGGCTGGGTTTTGCAAATTTTGATCATTTGGCGACTCAAATTTTTAAATTCAGAACCTCCTATTTTCCGTTATTCTCATTTCATAAACTTATATTTCGATACTATTTGAAAGGCTTCTAGATTGAAGCCTCTTTTTTCTGCAGATAAGTAAATATTAATAAAAAATGCCAAGTAGTTAATTTATGCAGTGTTGGGATCGGTAGTGGTGCATGTGACTTGTGAGCAATTGGAAAATGAGTGACGAGATTCTATCAATATTGGTACATCGAGAATTCTTTTGGTTTAAGTTTGTATTGTGTTCAAATGCTATTTGAGTGTAATGTGATATTCGAGCAAACATTTTTTTTATCAATTTAATCAAATAATTATTTGAGTATTTATAATTCCAAATAATTTTATTTTGTTTAATTTACATGACTTGAGTTTTTGAACTTGTACTTGATTGGGAACTCCAATTTTATTTGTGTGGCTCGAATTTGTTGGGCTTATGTTCGAATATAACCTCTAGTTTTAATTTTGTGCGAGATTATTGATTTAATAAGATATGACAATCCATAGAAATTGATATCCATTATTGATAATGATGGTACACAAAAGAAATTGATATGCATGTTTGTAATATCTGAATTTTTTTTATTGAACAAAAATTCAAATGGATTCCTTCAAAAAATGAAACAACCAAATAAATATCATCCGAACGCCGCCCATTCTTTTTTTTGGCTTCCATTTCTGAAAGAGGTTTATGCCTTAGTGATTTTCTTTTCCCTTTACATGTTGATATTTCCGCGTCTGGTAAAAATATTTTACTCTCCGCACGACAAGTTCCAATTCAACCGGAAAAATCCTCTTATCAAATACTTTAATCATAATCGAGTCTCTAATCCAGCAATCTACACAAACTAAAATATAACCAATATTAGAAAAATTAACAATGGACAATTGTCCCAAAATTAATCACAATTATGCCAATATCCGTTGATTCACCAAAATAAAAAATAAAAACCTTAATTCGGTACTAGAGGTTGGTGCATTATCAAAATAAAGTCAGATAATATCATAAACAACTCAACCTACAACAACAAAAAACAGAGAGAAAGCCATAATGATACAGGTATCCTAGTCAGAAATTATATTAAAAAGAACAGTAGATAGGGAATAAGAGATACTGGTATATCATGGTCAGTAAAATTTCATGAATTAAATTAAATCCATTAATAAAAACTAATCCAAAAGATTGTACCAGTTATTGAGAGAGTGAGAGAGCCTGGTGTAGATCAACGGAGAATAAGTCAGATCCAGAAAACAACCCACCAAACTCGCAGAGAAAAACTCGTTCGATCTTGAGAGGGTCACGGCTAGTAGCAATTAAGAGGATCCAGAGAACAACATGATCAAGAGCCAAGTTCATGCTACGGCTCAGGAGGGTAGGCGGATAGGGATTGAGAGGTCGAAAGAGTTGAGTTTGGAAGAGAGAACAAGGACGGCAGAACAATGGAAATTTTATGTTCAGGGGGGAGTTAAGGGTCACCGTTTCCGTCTAATCAAGATTGCTTTCCAGTACAAATCAAGATGCAGATCTAACGATCAAAAAGTTAATTGCACCAAAACATTGGTACCACCACCAATGTCATAGTAGACGGACTCGATAAAATTCAACTTAATAGATTTCATTTAACCGGCAAGTATTTTCACATCTAAGACTGCAAATATAATAACAATTGAATTTTTACAGATTTTATTTAACGTACAAGTCCAATTGGATTTTTGTACCAACTGTACCAGTACAGCACCATAATAGAGGTCGTTGTCAAAGATCCTTGAGTTTTTGTAACCACACTAATTCGATTCTAATTGAGATACTAATTGAACTCTAATTGGCACAAATTAGTTCTAATTGAATTTTAATTGATATATTTAAGTCCGGAATTTTTGGGCTCAAACATGCCCATAATCATATATCTTAGGATACTTTGTACTTTAAACAAGAGATTTTGAACAAATCATGTATTTTAGGATACATGTCCATCAAATTTTGCAACTAAGAAATACTAATTTTAACCAAAATACATAATAACACATCATATAAAACCTCCAAAATACATTTGCATGAACATTGTCATACAAACCAAGATAAAAAAAAAATTATAACAACTCTTTAAAACACTTACACCTCTGAGGGGACCAATGCCATATCGTCAGTAGGATTCAGTGACAAATCGAATTCCTCTGTCGAAACGAGGCACCGAAGAAAAAAGACGAGAGATTAATGGGCAAGTTCTAGTCGACGTCGATCTGATCCAGAAACTGTGTTCTCTGGCACGGCAAACTTGGCCTGACCAAAATCGAGGGCTAGACCCGCTGACCGGCAAAAACGATAAAAAACAGAGGAAGGAAAAGAGTGTCAGTCCTCGATGACCAAACTCTGACGGGATGCGGAGCTCAAGAGCGGCACAAAGAGGTATCGTCATCCGAGAGCCGACTGACACGAATGGACGTGGGGGCGCGCATGCACAGAGAACAACACGTACGACTAAGAGGAATGACTAAGCCACTGAGGGGACGTCTGATAAGGAAAAGGGTAAACAATTAATGATCCTTCACGATGAAGAAGACATTAATGATGGAAATGACTCGGACACTTGCCAAAATGTAATATTTTTTAAATGACACTGCTGTCGCGTCATCGTCAAATTTACTAAAAAATTGTCACGTTACACAGTCACGTCATCAGTTAACTGCTGACTGGGCACTTAACTGATGGAGGAGGCAAAAGTGAGCAAAAATGAGAGTTCAGGGGGCAAAATGAACAAAATTATAGTTTGGGGGGCAAGTTGCACTTTTTGGAACACTTCATGGGGCAAAAGTGAGCTATTTTTCTTTTTTTAAATAAGAATCACAAAAATATCTAGGAAATATTGAAATTATAAAAATAACATCTCTAGACTCTCATACATTGGTTACCTCTTTCACTTTCATATTACATCCTTTCATCATCAGATATTATTTTGCATTATCAAATCTTAAATTTCAATTTAAAAAATGAGAATTAAATATTGTGTGTCTAATACAAATCTTAATTTTAAAAAATATATTGTATGTGTTTATTAAGAAAAACATTACATTTATAACATAATATATATGTAAATATTTTATTTTATATATTTAAAATTGGGGGCTTCTATCATACACTCTTTTTCTTATGATACACCCATTTTCAAGGGTATTTTGAGTAATTATACATTAATGAGTATTAAGGTAAATTTTCATGTGTATTTATCAACTAAATGTTTGGCTAAATAGGAATTGTTTGTTGTTCATTTAAAAAATAAATTTCCTAAAATATAAATATTATGATACACCCTTTTAAATACCCAAAATACTCTTTTAAAATGGTGTACGATAGAATTCCCCTTTAAAATTAGGGGGAGGATTCCTGGACATTCATATTAGACTCTTTAATATGAACCGTTGATCTGTTGACGGAAGTCTGAGATCAACCAAAAAGTTTACCCACGCTTGTTTCCCCTGTCCGTGAACTTCAACATTCTCCATAAAAAGAACTTTCTCCATCAAACCCTTCTTCCACCACCCGTGCTCTCTCTCTTAACTGGAACCATCTCTATTTCTCGGCAGGGCGAAATTTTGAAGGGCTGGAACCTGGTGATGATTGTTGCGCCCCTCTTCTCTCTCTCGCGACGGCAGTATCCGACGACACAGAACCCGATTCCCCTTCTCTCTCTCTCTCTCTCTCTCTCTCTCTCTCTCTCTCTCTCTCTCTCTCTCTGGTGATGCAGAGCTTCACGCCCCCCCTCTCTTTTCTATTATGGTCGAGTGACTCCCAATTATCAACAAGTAAGAAAAATTGACAGAATTAATGTCCGATCTTATTGTTAGGGCTAAATTAGTGTTAGTTCAGGATTATTTTACAATTTTTTTGCTGAATTAGAATCAATTTTGCTAAATTAGGGTTTCTTGTGGATAAATTTTGCAAAGTGGGGCTGAATTGGCGATCCATATGGCTGATTTTGAGGTATACTTGAGGTTTAATTGAGATTTTACTCATTAATTTTGAGGTACTTAGGGCACTCAAATATATATGTTATATTTGGCTGATTTTGAGGTACTTAGGGCAGTCAAATATATGGCTTATTTTGAGGTATATTTGGCTGAATTGACGATCCAAATGGTAAATTTTGCATTTCACCCTTCTTTTTATCTAAAATTACAAAGACGCCCTTTTCAATAATTCAAATATATATGTTATAAGTGAGGTACTTAGGGCTGTTTTTGACTGATTTCAAGATAAATGAGGTGTCCTGTACTAATTGGTGTTATTGTTTATTAATTTAGGCCAGTTGAGATTTAGGATGATACCCTTACCTTTTCGACAAAATTGTGAAATAACACACTCATTGGTCGATTTTGTGAAACGAAATCTTGCCCGAACGGACTCTCTCTCTCTCTCTCTTGCACAAATAGAGTGAATCGGAATCGCTTGCGACACTTGGGCAATTTGGTGGTGCATTTACTGCCTCGCAAGTTCATTTTCTACTTACATCTTCATCCATATGAGCAAAAAATACTAACTTGGATTGTGTTCCTTTTTATGATTATTTTCGCAATTTGGAAGGTCTTTTTGACTTTTTTGTAATTTTAATGTTTGTATGGATCTGTTGTTAAGCAATTTTGTAATACTAACTTTGGCAATTTGGACTTTTTTGATTTTTTTGTATGGATCTGTATTGATCTTATCATAATTAATGCAATTTTTGGATAATTTGACTCATTTTCTTTCATGGTATCCTGTCGGTACATCACAAATTCTTTTTCTATACACTACTGTCACAGATTAATATCCCATAATTTTATACACTACCATAACAAATTCTTTTTCTATTATACATCACAAAATTTTCAAATTATTTTGTTCAAATAATTAATAACTACAGACGGAAAAGAGAGGACATTGAAGAGACTAATCCAGTAATTAGGGCGTGGAAAGATAATCAAGATTTTGAAGTAACAATCATCACCAGGTTCCAGCCCTTCAAAGTTTTGGTGCAGTATACAAAGGCTGCCAAAAGATAGTTTTGGTGTCGTCCACAAACGCTGCCAATAGATAGTTCTTGGTGCCGTTTACAAGCGCTGCCAAAAGAAAGTTTTGGTGCCTTTTACAAGCGCTCCCAAAAGATAGTTTTGGTGCCGTTTACTACGGCTGCCAAAACATTCTTTTGGTGCATTTTACAATCGCTGCCAAATGATAGTTTTGGTGCCGTTTAAAAGGGCTGCCAAAAGATTGTTTTGGTGCCATTTACAATCGCTGCCGAAAGATAGTTTTGGTGCCCTTTAAAGTCGGCCGAAAATAGTTTTGGTGCCGTTTACAAGGGCTGCCAAAAGATATTTTTGGTGCTTCTACGAACGTTTACAAACGCCGCCGTAAGAAAGTTTTGGTACCGTTTACAATCGGTGCCAAAAGGTAGTATTGGTGACGTTTACAAACAATCTTTTGGCAGCGTTTGTAACCGGCACCAAAACAATCTTTCGGCAGCCCTTGTAAAGAGCACCAAAACTGTCTTTTGGCAGCCCTTGTAAAGAGCACCAAAACTGTCTTTTGGCAGCCCTTGTAAAGGCCACCAAAACTCTCTTTTGGCATCGATTGTAAACGGCACCAAAACTGTCTGTTGGCAGCCCTTGTAAACGGCACCCAAACTGTCTTTTGGCAGCCCTTGTAAACGGCTCCAAAACTGTATTTCGGCAGCCTTGTAAACGGCACCAATACTATCTTTTGGCAGCTATTGGTTACCGCACCAAAACTGTCTTTTGGCAGCCCTTGTAAACGGCAACAAAACTATCTTTTGCCGGCACCATTCGAAAAATTACATTGAAGATCCCTCACTCCTATAATAGTGAACCAAATCAGAATTCAAAGTTTTCAGCCAATCAGAAACAAGGCTAGCAACTAATGGTCATCTCCGGTTTCGTAATATACCGGACCCTCCAATTTTCCAACTTTATTAAGTAATAAACAAGCGTTTTTGTGACTCGTACCTCCAGTCCTGCGTCGAAACGGAGATGAAACATCTCGTCTTCTCCAACTTTCAAAACAGCTCTGTTGAGCGTAAATCTTCAGGAAAACGAACTCGATCCGTGCAAACAACTGGATAGAGCTACGGATCGTGATCCGGATCGAGCCACACGAATTATCCTCTCTTCTCCCTCGGATTGCCAGCATGGCACGGGATTTCGTGATATAAATTGAACCCCTCGAGCTCAGTCACTGATGCACCTCACCAGAAACATTGTCACCCTCAAGGCGGCTCTCTCGAGCTCCCTCTCCCTTCGTTTCACCTCCACGAACCTCCACAATTCGCCAATTTCTCAATAACCAGCTAAAATCTCGTTTTCTCCCCTGATCAGACCCTGAACTCGCTATTCTTGGAGCTTACTCAAGCTTTGAAGCAGACCCTTCTCTCTGGACCTTTCAAGATCAAACACCAAGCCTTCGAGATGTGTAGGAACATATCACAGCGAGTATCGAGCTCCCTCTTCCATCGATTCCACTCCCTAAACCAAGAAGAGGAGATCTTCATTAGCGATTGAAGCCTCTGGCCCTCAAACTGCAGCTCCGGCCAAGAGAATCGACGTAGAAGGCGAGGCCTCGAAGTTCTGCAGCTACCAGGAAGGCAATCCACCTCTCAGGATCATCGGTTTACTCAATCCTCCTCTGATTTCATTTACGTGAAATTAGTTACAATTCTAGGAAATTGCATGAGAAATAATTGCAGCATAGATGATACAAATTGTTTCCTTAGCATTATGATTTGAGATTCTGGTTTGTAATAAAACTAAGATTTAATTTCTGGGATTCGTTTTCCTAATTCTGATATTAGTATTTCTTTTCTTGGTTTATAAGAATTGATTTCTATTCTTGGTTTTGAGAACAATGATTTAAATTCCGGAATTTTATTTCTTGGTTTTGAGCTGTAGAATCTCTTTTCTCGGTTTTTAAAGGGGTAGATTTTGATTCCTGAATTTTGGGGGACATTTAGTAATAGTTTTGATAAGGAAGCCCATAAATATGCACACAAGAAGTTATTGATTAAATACTTTCCAATTAAAAGTGAGTTTGTATAAAATTCACATGGGTATTCCTTTATAATTTTTCTTGAGAAAATTTACTAAAATCTTGATCATGATGGAGGAGTAAAACTTAGGGGAATTTTGATGTTTTAATTAGTTGATGAATTTAGAAATCAAATTTTAATGATATAATAAATCTTGTTATTAAAACGATTGTGTTTTATTAATTGAAAATTAATTAGGGAATTTAATTGGTTTATAATATTTTTTCTTAATTTCCTATCTCATCATTTTAATACTCAAATTGTTCAATACTAGTTTATGATTATTTGATTGATTTGAGTAAGGTTTCATGAATGAAATTTTGATTAATTTTGATTTTTGGTTTATAAACATTTGAATATATCTTATTTTTCGTTCGTGAATTTTGTGATGATTAATTGGTATATAATTAATTCATCACCCTTGCAAATGATTTTAATTTCAAGAGATTTCTAAATGATTCGATTGGTTGAGATATCATAATCCCCGATGTTCACATCAAGGGAAGCGAAGTTTTGTTTGCCATTTTTCGATTTTATTTATTGTTTTTATTCACTCTTTTCTTTTCTTTTTTTCTTTTCGATCTTGTTTTGTCACTATTTTCTCATCCACACTCTTTCATTTTGTTCTAGACAATCCTTAAAAAACCAAATATATTATAAGCGATAAAACTTGCTTGTGAATTAATTTTAATTGTGAAAAATCTATATTGAATATATTAATTTGAATCGAGGCCACCTCTCTTGTGAACGATCCCTTTACTTGCCATTTTACTCGTTATATTCATTCAAGTTTGCTAAATTATAAAATACAATTTTTGATACTCGTAATGAGGAAATAAAATACAAATTATTTATAAAAACGACACCTAATTTACGATACCATCATGTCAATTGGGCTTGTATATTGTATGGCCTAATTGGTACCATTTTTTAAGGATTTGAATTTTCCTTGAATTGACCGGATCGGATTGATAAACTCGATATATATATATATATATATATATATATATATATATATATATATATATATATATATATATATATATATATAATTACCAATTTTTGTGGGATGTTAAATTGTCAATATCATAAAAGTACTCGAATCAGGCAATAATCAAGAGCTATTGATATAAAGTCACGTTTTGAAGGATTTTTTTTTCTTTTTCATTTGGGTAATTTTTAGGTTTTTTGGATAGGGAAGTTCTATAATAGATCCATTTTTTTATGATGAATTTTTTTCAAAAAATATTTAAAGATATTTTAGTTATTTATCAATTAATTATACGTAATTTATGTTGTTGCATATTATTAAATGATAAATATACATTTGAATCTGACAAATTTTTTTTATTAGTTATCAAATATTCGAAATGTTTTTTTTTTAAGTCTATCAATATATGAAAATTGGTCTATCATAGAACTCACTCTCCTTTTGGATAATATCATATATTTTGCGGTTATTTATAATTTTCGTTTTTATTCTCAATTGCTGAGAAATTTGAATATTTTTAATGGACGGTTTAATTATTTGGTAATTTCGAGATATTTATACATATTTCCAATTGGTATTTATTTATCTAAGGAGTATTTCACATGTGGTCATTGCTAAAAAGAAAAGTTAAGATTACTTTTTTAATTTATGTAAACTTGTTCGTTTCAATTTTGGTTAGAATCATAATTTTAATTTTAGATGTGTTGGTTGTTTGGGCGTGTTCTCATGCCAAATCAAATTAAAATCATTCAATACACCGAACAAAAATAATAATCCCATACATGTATACTAAATTGTATCAATTACATCATTATGGAAAATTCTCTTATTCTCCGTAACAAAGAACCTAACGTAGAAACACTAGTATTTAACACATTTAAGCACTAAATATTATATGTTTTTTCTCGCGTGATGAACAGTACAACTGATCTTAAAAAAAATTACTTTACTCCAAAATGTACCCGCCGTATTCTCCATATTTGTGCTATTTCATTTAATTAACGTAATAATTAGAACATATCATTAAAAATTCATTAATATTGATTTAAATTTATGAATTCGAACTAATGTTAATTACGTATTAAATTAATAGCTAACATGTGCCAGTTATCACGTTATTTAAATATATTAACTTAGAACATAGAGCATGTTATGGTAAAATTTGGGCAAAAATATAAATTTTTCAATTGAAAATTAAAAAAAAAAGAACACGTGTCACAATTTCTACCATGATAACTGGCACATGTTAGCTATTAATTTAATACGTAATTAACATTAGTTCGAATTCATAAATTTGAATCATTATTAATGAATTTTTTAATGATATGTTATAAGTATCACGTTAATTAAATGCAATAATACTCATAAAATATACCCGCCGTATTCTTCATATTTGTACTATTGCATTTAATTAACGTGATAATTAGAACATATCTTTAAAAATTCATTAATATTGATTTAAATTTATGAATTTGAACTAATGTTAATTCCGGATTAAATTAATAACTAATATGTGCCAATTATCATGTTAATTAAATAAATTAACTTAGAACATATAACATGGAACATGTTATGGTAAAATTTGGGAAAAATATAAAATTTTCAATTAAAAATTTAAAAAAAAGGACACGTGTCACTATGTATAATGTCTAGAGACCAAAAAAATTCTATATTCTAATCTCAAACATTAACTCTTCGATTTTAAACAAGATAAACTCGGTCCACGGTTGAATGAACGCATAAAGTATGGCATTCTCATATGGTGCATGCATTAGCATTAATAGTGTTTAATATGTATTAATATGTACATTCTCATATGGTGCATGTATTAATATGTACACCGAATTTAGGGAGTAAGTAAAATATCTAAGCACAGCCTCTCTTCCCCGTGATGTTCATTCGTTCTGAGTTCCAAATAAACTTGCCTTTCCTCTCTCTCCCACAAAAGAAACCGAGAACTCTAGAGACAAGAAATCCTGAGAAACTCAATATATCAAATGTACCCTCCCAAAACTGTGAATCTTGCTTGATAATATTATGAACACCATCATCTTATTTATGTTTCTATTTTAGATCCTACTAAAAATAGGACTTTTTGGTTCCTGAGATTGTTGAATGTTTAATGAACAAAAAATATTATTTAAATTCAACGACTTGTACGGGTGATTCTATTGTAGAACCTTTTGAAAAGGATATTTTGAAAAATTTATAATTAATTAGATGTTCTCAATCAAATTAGTTTCATGTTCCAGCATTGCATTAATTATTATTTAAATTAGAGGATTGAAAAATGTCCAAAATATACTTGTTAATTTGTATAAAAATTGATAAAAAAAGGTTTTACCGTAGAATCACCCAACTTGTACAGCTACAAATTAATATTATTTATGCAATTAATTGAACTTCAAATTAAACCAAGTTTGAATATATATAATAAATAATAAATATTGGAGGTTTAAAATTAGTCTGATGAAGGTTATATGTATGGCAACAAACAGATCCGGCACCCTTGCCAATACCCTTTGATTTTTATAAGTGTTTTTTTGTATGTTATTATATGTATGTTATTATATGTTTCAAGTGCATGATATGTGCGTGTGTAATCTAGTATGTATGTGTGTGTGATTTTATAAGTACGTGATATATATGTGTAACGTAATCTAGTGCGATTTTATAAAATAGCACCACACTTCATAATCTATGCACAGCACATTTACTTTTTTTGAAAAGAGGTCGGCGAATTGCCGAGCTCATTGTATAGAATATTTTAAGGATGAGAGTCCGAATAGGTTCCGTTACAGATCGTTGCGATGAACGTAAATAGCGCGAAGTAGATTAATAAAGGGAGAGAAAGAAAAAGAAAAAAGTGATAGTTTCCTCGCCATCAGGGTGTAATGTAGGTCAGTGGCCAGTGTTTGTTGCGAATAGTATACTCTGCATCAACACATTTACATTTCATACATTCGTGCACAGCACATTTGTGTTTGTTGCGAATGAATTCGTGCACAGCACATTTACATTTCATACATTGTAATGATTCATGAACTCGAGCATAGCACACATCATAATCAGAAAAATAAAGACCACCCAATGCACTCTATGAAAATATTCAAGTAAACTCCTGCTAAATCTGGTAATCTATAAAATAAAGCCATCTTCGTACACTCTACAACAGTATATTTCACAAGTGAATAGTATATTTCACAAGTGTTCATGGCTGATTTTCAAAGGAAAAATATATGTAGTCTTCCAAACTCAATAAAACATTCTTGATGTGTCAAATTACCTCTGCATCAACAAACAACAAAACTAACAAGTTAGGAGGTTTTTCATAATTCTTGGAAAAGTTAAGAGGGGTTCTGAAATATTTCCTAAAAGTAAACTAAAATTTCAAGTTTTGGATGGTAAAATGAAATATGGAACCATTTCTCGTACATCTTTTTTTAATGTCAAATTCTTTTTTAATATAATTACTTGAGATAGGTCGACCCACCCACAATCAAGTTGTTTGTTATATTTGATGAAAAATAATAAGTCTCAAGATTACAAGAAATATATATATAGGAAATTAATTAACAAAACATAGTAAACAAGTTGACTACCAAAATTATTGCTCTCAAATCATTTACTGAAGAATTAATCCAGAATACAAGTTAATTCATCAATCATTTACTGAAGAATTAACAATGCAAGAATTCACAAGATTGCACAATTCATCACAACAACAAAAATTACATTTTCGAACTAACAATTAAATTTCTTTTCACATGAATTTATAACTAAAACCCATCAACCATTAACTGAAGAATTAACAAGCAATGAGTATTATTTTCCATACCTGGAAAAAGGAATTCAAGAAGAATCAAATTAATAACTCTGGAATTAACAGTGAGAATAAACAATGCCAATAAAGAAAAAAAAAATTTGACGAGAAGAAATCTAGAAAAGGTTAATGAAGATATTAAATGAATTAACAATATATCAATCCATGCAACAATTAACAATATATAATTGCTAAATTATAACAATTGAATTTTGTACAATTCAATTAACAGTTTGATTGAAAATATCTTACGACAGCTTGTCTGATTCAAAAACTTCAAATATCATCCAACAATTCTCAATTGACCTGATAAACAATGAATAAAAACACGAAAATAACATCACAAACTTCAAAAAACACAAACTAATTCAAGATAGAATACAATTTGTTTCTTACCTAATCTGGGCCATTTTTAGGGCTGCAGCAACGTTTCTTTAAAGATTTTGGATCAAAGTTCAAACCATTTCTTTTAGAGCGGGTTAATCCGCCTACGGGTCTGAAATCCTCCATTTTCGATCGCCCATGACTCTTAGAAGCGAGGAGAGAGAGCCCGTCGATTTGTGTGTGGGTGGGAGAGAGATTATTTAGTTAGGCCGTTAGGGTTAGGTTAGGTTATTATATAGTCCCTATAAAATTCAATTTTTTTAAAAATCCTGATCCACGGGCCTATTGACATTAATGGACAAGCTATATCTTTGAGTACAATTAATAAACACAGCCCACAACTAGATTAATTCACTATCCTGTTAATTGAACAAGAAACCGAATCATCTATATAGTATATACACATGCTAAACCCCAAAAGTTCAGCCCATATATGATGAGTCAGCGAGGTTGTTTTGTTCAAATTTTGTGACACCATTATATTATGTATTTTTGTAAATTTTCTATGTACTTTATGATTTGTGTGTGTGCGTGCGCGTGTGTTTTTGGCACCATAGAAAATACACCCGTCCAAACTCGGAAATTTCAAACATCCCCTTCTAAGATCTGAAAATATGAAATATGCCCTTACAAAAAATCACAAATAACCTTGTAAGAAATGAAAATAAGGGGCATGTGTTTGTGACTTGACTGGGATTCAGTTCTCTAACCCCTAAAAAATTCAAATTCAAAAAGGTAAAAAAAGATGAACTTCTTTGAACTCAAGTTGTTAACGTAAAATTGTATGATATTATTTGGTCAATATGTATAATTAAAAAAAATATTATAGTAAAAAAAAAAAAGTTGCTTAGGGATCCGTACCATAAAGTCGAAGCCATGTAGGCATTATCTCATGAGGGAGAATCGATCTTGTTAAATATATATATGCAGTAATGATACTAACCCCACTTATTTCCTCACTTTTTTTCCCGAATACTTATGTGGCATGTTTGGGAGTACCATGTCATTAAACCAACTTCGTTCAAAAAACAACAAGCTTTAGAACAAATCATTTTTATTTGATTCCCATCCCATCGTAGAAAAGAGCTACAAAGAGAGAACAGAGAAGCAGAGCTACAGGGAAAGAGATAAAGAACAAAATCCTGATATTCTCGAGTGAGAGGCCGATCTCACCAGAGAGATGTGAATGGATACATTTTGAAGAGGAAAACACATCTTACCTGGAGATAAGATGGATTGAGAGAGACAGATCTTGCCATGGTGGAGCTTGAGCGACAATTCTAGGCCAACGGAGATTCTGACTTGCAAATTTGATGTGATGAGTTGATAAATTGATAACTATACAAACTTGTTTAGTAGAAAATTGAGCACAATATGACTATATTCAAAAGTTATTATTACCGTGACTTGACGAAATTGTAACCTCACAAAAGTATTTAGCATCAGAATGACATTTTTTTCGAATCATCAAGATTAAATGCTGAAAACATTAACTTTAACACTAAACCATCAATTTAAGCCCCAAATCATCGAAACAATCCTAAAGCAATTAAACGAAACAATAACCCATCATATAAACCCTAAATCGTTAATTAATCCTTAAACTTCAAATTAAAATTTCAATTACTAAATTAAACTATAGATCTTCAAATTACAATTTTATTCAACATATATAATTGCAAACCAATAACAAACAATTCATTCCAATCACACCATAACCATACATGCAATAACTACGAACCAACTCCAAGAACTCTTCTTTTCTTTACATATTTTTTTTTAACTCAAAAAAATAGTAACATCAAAAGATAATTAGTCTTTGTTGCTTAGATATACAAATATGAAGTGCTAAATCATAAGTTTATTCCTTTTGAATTTCTGAAATTTGCATATTTTGCTTCACAAACTGATGACTCTATTCCCTCAAAACCTCATGAATTTCTCAATTTAAATTACAAGTTTAAATCACAGATTTGTAATTGTTCGAGAACAAAAAAGAGAAACATAAATCTCGAGTATGGCTTGTAAATAAATCAAACTCGAGCTGAAAATAATCCTAATTGTTCAAGAACTCAATTTCGCTTTAGCTAAGAAATAAGAAATAAGAAGAATGAAGATACTGTTGTAAGCACCTCCCATTCTCGCTTAAGAACCGTTAAAAAATGAACAGAAACTGACGTGACAAAAAGCCCTGATGTAGAGGAGATGCTTGACCGCGTGACTGCATGGGTGCGAGAAGCACTGGCTCAAGAGAGATGCCTAACGAAGACGAGATGAAGAGAGCTTTGGCAGTCATTTGAGAGTACAAAACAGAGAACAAAGAGAAAGAGGGAGAAAGAGTATTGTAAAAAGAAACAACTAGTTTTTTGTGAAGAGAGAAATGAGAGAGGAACTGATGTGGCAGACCATGCCACATCATCAATTCGGGAAAAAAGTTAGGTAAATAGGTGGGGTTTGTATCATTACTGTATATATATGTATGAATTCACTATTAAAACCTAATCTTGTGGATATAATTAGTGAAAAATATTAATGAATACATTTTAATTACCTAGGTAAATCGTATAGTATAACAATAACTATGACCTAAAATATTTCCAGGCCCAAATCTTGGCCTGTCCAAATTATATAAGCAAAATAATTACAATTTTTTTTCGAGGATCCAAAAGTGAACTTGTATGAAGAATTTAAAGTTTGTTTACCGCCAGATGGAATCGGTTTCGTCCTTGCAAAATAATTTTCTGCTTCCACTACAAACGCCACATGGCACGAAACGAGCCCGCCACAGACAAAAGCGGGGTCCTGACCCCACGCCTTCTAGAACCTTCTGGAGATCTCCAGTCTCGTGGAGATGCTTCACTTCCTCGGCCCCTTCTATTAGCTGAGGAAGAGAGAATGAGCTGCAATTTAAGAAAGAAAAAGTACAATTAAATGTTTAAAAAGTAGTAAATTAATATAGAACATGAAAAAGATGTAAAATTCAAGCCAAGACTCCAAGCAATTTCGAGTCGAGGACAATTTATACCTGAATTGAAGCTAAGATTCAAATCAATATTTGATACCTAAATTTACCATAGAAAATGGAGAAGTTATAAATAATCGTGGCTGAATGCGAGAACAGGAAATTGATTGCTTAAGATTATAATATAAGTATGAAGTATAATAATAAAGTAATGTAAAAACTTAATAAGTGGTCTTAGTTAGTAGTTATATGATCAAATTCATATTTTTTCACCCATTGAGGGGGAATCAAAAAGTACCTTATAAAATCCCAAGGACATGTCCATTTAACTGTTCCAACAGACATTTTCATGCAGTCACACAACTCGTCCACTTGTATGTTTCTCTGCACACACACACACACACACACACACATTCGAAAATATTATAACGAGATTAGTAATTTTCATTAACAAATTAGTAAAATAAATACATGAATATAAAACAATAGAGAAAAGATTTACCTCGAAAAGTTGCCGAAAAGAGAAATGTGTCTCTCGAGAACAGGACAACAATTTATGCAAAAACAATTAACATTGGAAAATTCAGGGACCAAATTGTAAAAGGGCGGTGCTACAGTGCCTCCCAAATCCACTCCCAAATTCACTCCCTATATTCATTGACATGTGGAACCCACACCTACTTTTACAAAATTTAATTCGTGTGGGACCCACAAAATGCACTGTTCATGTGAGAAGGAGGGAAAGAGGGAGGGAGGGAGGGAGTGGGCATATCATTACTCATTGTAAAAATAGAAATATTCCCATTTTTTAAATCTAACCTTATATTTTTCAAAGTTGCGTTATCATCCAAATCGGAACTGCCATCAACGTCTTCAATCGCATACGCTAATGAACTTGGAAACCCGGTTACGCGAAGAGGGACATGCGGTTACACGAAGAGTTATTTTGGGGGTTGCCCAAAATGGTTCATTTGAGCGAGGATGAAATTGCTTATTTCACCGTGTTGCCATCACTTCATTAATGATTTCACGAGGAATCGAGCAAGACATCCTCCTTTGCTCTACTCTTGCTTCGACGATGCCGATACTGTCATCTCCAACCTATCAAACATTTTACAGAAGATACAATTATATTTTAAATTTTAAATAATAATGATTTTGTTTGTATTTGCACCAAGGCACGGTTGTAATAATAATAATAATAATAATAATAATAATAATAATAATGATAATACTAATAATAATAATAATAATAATAATGATAATAATAATATATAATTGTTCCGTCCAAGAAAGACGGATTGGGTCACAGTTTAATTTTTTATTTAATTTTTTTTTCTTTGTTATAGGTTTTTTTGAACTATAATATATCCGTTGACTAAAAATGTTGTTTGAGTTTATATTTTTCAAACTCTTTTTTGGTGTGTGAAATATATGCTTAGACGTGTCATGTATATTAGATATTTTTTAAATGTGTAATATATTTTATAAAAGTGCAATTTATCTTTTTGACTAAGATATGATTTGACAATTGATTATGGATAAATACGAAAGCTTTTTAATTTAGAAAGATAAATTTGACATTAATATTTTTAGAATAACTATGATATTTTGAGATTTCGGATAAATTTATGTGTAATCAGTAATTATGCCTTTCCTTATACTTAGATGGACATATGTTTTTTGTGTATATTAATGCTTGTGTTGTGTCAAATTAGTCATCTATTAAAACTTTTTAGGGGGTGTTTGGATGCATGGAATTAGGGATGGAATTGAATCTTAAGATTCCAATAATGCAAATTCTTTGTTCGGCACATAGAATTAGGAAAATAATTAGATGGTGGAGCATATTATTATTTCATTTTTCTTGCAAATTGTAATTCCAATAAAAATTGGAGTGTCAAAGTGGAGCATCTTCATCTAATTATTAAATTAATTAAATTAATATTATGATAATATTATAAGTATTAATCAATATAATTAATATTATATTATAGAAAAAAACTCACTTTTGCCCCTTGAACTCTTCAAAAAAGTACAAGTTGCCTCCCAAACTTCAATTTGCTCATTTTTACCCCATGAATTCTTGATTTTGCTCACTTTCTCCCCTTCCATCAATTAACTGCCTAGTCATCAGTTAAGTGATGACGTGGAATTTTTTAGATAATTTCAGTGATGACGTGGCAAAATTTTGAATATAAAATTACACATAAATTAAACCCAAACCCATTTAACAAATAATTAACCCAAACCCAAACCCATTACATTAACCCAATCTCTCTCAACCCGATCCCCCTCTCTCTCCCTCTCTCTCTCTGGGATGACGTGGATTAAGGAAGGCTTCGGTTAATTGGAGGCGACGATTTGCTGGGGTTAATTGGACGCAATTAACTGGTAATATAATTTTGTCGAGATTTTTTATATAATTACATGTATGCCCCTGGAATTAACTAATATATTTAATTGCTTTTTTCGTGCAGTTTTGATGGTTTGATTTGTCTCGTTGCCTCTTTGTCGTGTCGAAGAAGGTGGGTAGACTCCTCTTTCGTTGTCTCTTGTAGCATCTCTGTCGTGTCGAAGAAGGTGGGGAGGCTCCTCTCTCGCTTCCTCTCTCGTCGCGTTCCTGTCGTGTCGAAGAAGTTGGGAAGAGTTTGTATTAACCGTTAATTATGTTTTTGGATGGTTTGTATTACTATTTTGGTGTGGTTTGTAATAAAATTTGTTTGCTAATTAACTGTTAATTACGCTTTGTTGTGTTTTTTATTATTATTTTGTGTTGTTTGTACACTTGGACAGCGAATTAATCTTTAATTACATTTTTGGTGCTTCGCGTTAACTGTCAATTGGTATTTGGTTTTTCAGATTTTTGGTGCTAATTAACCGCTAACTAATTATTGTGTAAATATGAACTTTGTTAATTATGTTAATTATGTTGTTAATTTTGTTAATCCAAAAATATTGCACAATAATTAATTTTGTTAATTATGTTAATCCAAAAATATTGCAGAATATTTAATTTTGTTAATTATGTTGTTAATTAATTATGTTAATCCAAAAAAATTTCAGAATAATTAATTCTGTTATTTATGTTGTTAATTATGACATATATAATTGTTAATTACGTTGCTAAGTGATATTATTATTAATTGTTATTATTAACTGTTAATTGGATTGTTTTGATTGGACTGTTAATTACATTATAATATACTATTAATTCGATTCTTCATTAATTCGATGGGGAACTTGGGTGTAAAATTGGACACATCAATCAATACGATGCCCCTGATGATGTATGCTGACTCAATCATCAATGTTGGGGGAATCTCAGGGGCATGGTATAATCTTCCTTAAATATTTATGTACAAAAGTAAAATGATGACGTGTCATTTAATATTAAATTAGTTTGTTTCATACTAAGAAGCCGTTTCATCATAATATAATTATTAATTTTCACATGTGATTCAAAAAAATGTAGTAGGAAGTTCGTCTACTATGACATTAGAGGCACACAAATTTTAGCGGATTAACGTTAGAATTCCATATCAAATGAGGTGAGGTTCCACCTTCTCTTATAATCATAGTGGTCCTTGATTATTGAAATTAGGGTTGAAATTAACCCTTGCAAAATGGAAATGCAGCTGTGATTTAATTTCTTGGTATACCAATTTTCGATTATTGGCTGCACTGATTGTCAATTATGTTGATTTTCAGTTTATCATTTAACATTAAACACTTTCTGTTTCATTTTCCTGATTTCATTCTTTTTGCAGGCATTGCCTAAGAGATTATCAGCATTATGGTAACATACTCATATTGACTTCCAAAACAAATTACATGCTAAGAGGCCAGCAATTAGGGGTGTAAACGGTTCGGGTCGGTTCGGATAATATCCGAACCGTTTACACCCCTACCCGCAATAGACAATGGCTCATGGAACAGTGGGCCTACATGGAGAGTTGCAGTAAATTTGAATTTGTAACGATGAATAAATTTGTAATGGATTTACAATGGTTATATTTGGATCTTGTGTTTTGTTTTGTTTTGTAAGACTTGAGAAGTTCTGAAAAGAAAATTATTATAATCATTGTCATTGTTATTTCATCATTATAAATTTAGTATGAGAGAGAAGTAAATAAGATTGAGGCATTGCCGATACAAGAGTGATTACGCATGAGAGAAGTGAATGAGATCGGGGCCTTGATCAAACAATCATCTTTCAAGAGTCTGTAACCATTCAGCAGCAGCCTTAGAACAGATTACATTGAATATAATTAAAACAATCATATTATAAAGGAATCATCATAATACATTCATACATGCAATTAAATACACATATTTCATCCCTATTGATTTCGTTATAATATATTCGAATGTGCTAGAGAGATGGCAACATCCGGATTAGCTTTGTTTTTTTTTAATAAAAACTCTTCTACCTGATGAATCGACTGTGCTAGATCTTAAAAACCTTCTTAGGAATCACTATCCGCTGCAAATTCAAACACGAAATAGTTCGATAAAAACACACAAAAAAATGTAAAAGCACTATGCAAAATATCCACAAGGAAATCACTATGCAAAACAATATCGAACTCGAAATTATCCTAGAGAGAGAGAGAGAGAGAGAGAGAGCACTGAAAAAAATAGAGCTGCAATATTACAAATTTCTCAGTTTCAAGAAAGAAACACTGAAATTTCTATATAAAAAGGGAGAGAGAGAGAGAGAGAGAGAGAGAGAGAGAGAGAGAGAGAGAGAGAGAGCACCGAAGCAAGGGAAATGAGAGAACTTGAAGAGGGAGCACCGAAAAAAATATACGGGATTGATTGATACTTTCAGACAAGGGAGTGGAGCCCATAAAACCAAGAGAGAGAAAAACCTAACAAATGGGAGCGGTGGGAAAGACGAAAGAGAGCTGGTGGGTGGGAAAGACGGAAAAGATGCCCTCTTTTTATTAGATTTCGGTTAGATATTAGTATTACTTAAGATTATCGCTAATTTTTGTTTTTTTAAATTTTAAATATGGAATAATATTTATGTTGGAAAAATTGAAAAAACAACAATTAGTGGTAGTATTAATAAATAGTTAATCGAAATTTAACAAATGGGGCATAAGTGAAATTTTATTTTGTAAGGGTATTCATGATAATTCACGTTTTAAAGAGGCATACGTGAAATTGTGGGGATTTTGTGGGGGTAAATATGAAATTTGGTCTTTTATTTAAAAGTAACAAAATATAGTTTTCTTATAAATGCATTTTTTGACGTATCATCCCGAACATATTATTTAGGTATTAAAATTTATGGGACCCACTTGAAATCATTTCATATATTTGCATATATTTGCATTCGGGAGCATTTCTGTAATGTAATATACTTTTGGCACTGAATACTTTTTGATATTTGCAGGCTTTGTGAAAGATACGAGGAAATGACTTTTCATATATTGGCCTCATGCTCTTATACGATCGCGATTTGGAGAAAGATCAAATGCAAAACCCTAATACCGTTAAAATACGCCCCACAAACCTGCCTCTATGATTCGTGGCAAGTAAATAAAAATAAGCTAAATACCAACTCCGGAGAAGACTGAGATCTCGTATGGTTTGCGATATTTTGGAACGTGTGGAAACAACGAAACGAAAGAATTTTCACAAACAACAACAAAAAAAGCCCCAACAGATATCGGACAATGTCTTAATTCAGCCGCTAATTAGCAATTACCCCTTCTCAAAATTTTAAGGGTTTTAATAATACAGAGAATATTTGTTGATGTTCCAACGATCTGGATGTCTGAGGGCAAAATTGTAATTATATAGTTTCATGGGTATGTAGCTAATTATATAATGCTGATTTTGCATTTTAAAATTTTAAAATGAGTCAAATTCAATCTTGCGATCATTTATACATAATCGACTTTAACCAGGTTCAGGTCCGATATAAAACCAGAGAAAAACTAGGGACTAAAATATAAATTTATGACTTTGAGAGGAGTTCATGAAAATTTATCTTTTGGAGATACATTACAAGTTATATCTTAAAATGAACATGGTCTTCGTAAAAAAACACATAAAACAGAAACATCGTACATGGACCGTGCATACTATGTTCATTCGTAAAATCGTGCGCTTTGCTCTCCTCCTCATTTCTCATTCTAGGTCTATCCGCCGCCCCCATCAGATGCGTGTCTCTTTCCTCTGTCAGTCGGATGTAGCCACAGGTGAAAGCGAAATCGAAATCGAAAGCGAAAACAAAGCAACGCTCCCAGAGACTACGCCCCACTTCTCGGAGTCTGGTACTCAGTTGGATCTATCGTTTCTCTGTCGTGGCGAGAGGCAAGGAAGCCACTTCAGCTCCTTTCTCGATGCAAGTAGAGAAAGCTCCATTATTGCGGATCCGATATCTTTGTCCGATAGTCTCGATCTTTTTGCTTGGAATGGAAACTCGGAGAGAGAAGCTCCATTATTGCGGATCTGATGTCTTTGTCCATACCTTCTGGGGCGGCATTATGTTTAAGATGCATCATCCGAGGTATGCAGCTTCTGCTTCGGGTTCTTTTGATATATTTTCTTCCAAATTGAGTTTATTTCTCTCCTCTTGCAATTATTAAACTACGATACACTTGAAACACCAGTTTTCTTGAACGATTGACAAACAAAAGCTCACACATTCTTCAAATCCAGGACATTGCGTGATGCGGGCGGTGCTAAGAGAAAAGAAGATAGATTCGGTCCCAAATCCACAACTTGCAAAATTCACTGACCAAATAGTTCAAAAGGAGCGTTGAGCGGCTCCACAACAAAATCCTATTTTGGATCTAAATGCGGTGTGTAGAGTGATGATAGCGAGTCTAACGACGAAAGAGAGAGACAAAACTCCAAATCCCGTCTCGAATGGAAAATGGGGTAAATATTTACAAACAAATATTCCTTCCTTTCATATTTTTTTTATTATGTTATTTTATTGATTTACATCTGCAAAGAGAAATGGTCCCGGATTCGTTGCGAAGATTTTGGGTTGTTACATGTGACACGTGGACCTAATTTTTGGATTTAATCTTAGTGTTAGCATGTACCTGTAAGCTCACAGTGGCCACTAAGCACTACCAGAGAGAGCAAAATAGACAATCCAAATATATGGCGAAATTCGTCTCAAAATCCCTATTTACCATACTTTTTCTCTATTTCTGCAATTCAATTTCGATAGTTACTTCAAGCAATGAGAAAGACGATTAAGGAACTCGCAGGTTTTCCAACCGATACAGATTTCTCTATTCTCTCCTTCTCTGTTGAATCATAGAAATTACAAAACAAAGTAACTAAACATTTATCTATCAATTGAAAATTTGAGAAAGTTTCAATCTTTTTTTATTATAATTCAGATAGATGAGCTGTCGATGCTTTCTGACTCGCCAGCTCGTTCTGTAACACGAATTTTATACAGTGACATAGACGTCCTTGCTAGAAGGTATCCTAAAGCTGAATATTTATCATATTATTTAAGAAGAAACATAAAATATTTTTTAAAGAAATAAATTCCTTGAAAAAACCCAATTTTGAAATTTTGATAGTGTGATTTTATTTTCATCAGATATTTATCATATTATTTTATTAACTAAACATGAAATATTATATTTTCATCAGTCCTTAGTTTTTTTGCTAAACAAATATTTATTGAGAGAATCAAGTTCAATTTTCTGCTAAAAAATAAATAATTACTCTTAAAGATGAAGATATAAATTTGAATATTTTTCAATCAAGTTCAATTTTTTAATACAAAAACCATCAAATATTCAAATTTAAGAGTAATTATTATGTTTAATTACGAGACCCTTGACTTTCAAAAATACTGAAGTTCTCTTCTCTTGTCTGATTTAATAATTCTTGTAGATATGTAAGTTCTTGATTATTTTTAACATAATATTATCGAATTTGAATGCGTCCTCGATTGCAGCTGTGATGCGGTATGAAGATGTACATTTTTGTGATGTTATTCGAAGAGGAGCTCGGCAAAATCAATTCACTTTCAGAGTTAATTTGATAGAAACTAAGTAAGCTCTTGATTATTTTCATTATTATAAAATTAATTTAAGTTTGTACAATGTTTGAATTTAAATTTGAATTTGTAGTGATTTGAAGATGTTCAGAGAACAAGTCTGCGGCAACAGCATGTGCGTTTTCGACTGTCAGAGCGCATCTCAAGATGTTATAGTCGTTAATATGTTTGTCTCTCTTTGTGTGTGCTTGTGTGAATTGTGTTAAGTGTGTGTGGGTCATTGTGGGTCTGTGTATTGTGGGGTCTGAGTATGTGACTGGGTGTAATTTGGTATGTAAGTACGCGTTACACGGCCTGCTAAGCGGCCCCTGCCGTTAACGCGGCTTGCGCAGAACGAGGCCCACGCCGTACGCCTCGCGGCACGCACCCCAAGCAACATGGACCACTTAATACTCGGTACGGCCCATGCAATTCGCAGCAAGGCCCAGGTGGTAACCCGGCCCACCCGATAACTCATCCGGCCCAGGCGGCAATGCGGCCCACCAATACGGCCCTCCATATACGCGGTACGGCCCACGCAGTGCACGGCCCACGGCTTACGCGGTACGCGGCCAACCCGGCTCACGCGGCCAGCGGCCCACGCGGTACGCTGAGTACGCGGCACGCAGCCCACGCGGTTCTCGGCCCACGCAGCACAAGCAATACGGCCCACCGAATACTCCGTATGGCCTTAGCGGCAATGCGTTACGGCCCACCCAATACGCGGTACGGCCCATGCAGCAACGCGGCCAACCCTATACGCGGTAAAGCCCATGATGCAAAGCGGCAGCCAATGGGGCCCACCAAATACGCAGTACGGCCCATGCAGTACGGCGGCCTACCAATACGCGGTACATTGCTTAAGCGGTACGCGGCTTACGGCCCACCAAATTCGGCCCACACAGTAACCCGGCCACCCAAAACGCGGTACGGCCCACCCGATACGCGGTCGACAAATGGTAGGTCCACACATGGTCCACCGAATTTTATTTTTTATTTTTTATTTTGGAATTCAATAATTATTTTAGCAAACATAAAAAAAAATTACAAAAAATATGCTTTACGTCCTGTTGCTTTGCAATAATATGCTTTTCGATTTAAATTCAGATAATATTACTTTTCGATTGTTGGATATATTATTTGCAGATTCGTATACTTTTTTCCAATCACTTCGCTTCTGCTTCACACTCAAAATTCAAATAAATAATTTTTCTACAAAATTTAATGATTTAATATAATCTTTATACAAAAATGAATTTTACCAATTTCTACATGTGATTTCTATTGATCGCATCAGGATGTAGCTCAAGAATTCCTATAAAAAATAAATATATATTAGCAAAAAATCAAAATTAACGTATTAGCAACGGTACTACCAACTGTATCAATAATCTGTATATTAGCAACAGTACTACCAACTGTATCAATTGAGCCAGTCTCCAAAACGTGTTTTTCAACCGCTAATGCTAATTCCGCAGCGGAAAATCCCGCATCATTTCTGCAAAAAAAATTAAAAAAATTAGGAAGGGGCAGTTTTGAAATTTTATTTTTATGAAAATTAATTAATTAATTTTAATAACCTTTTTGGCCTCAGAACGGCAGTATGGCCTCCATTTCCTAAGAAATCACAAAATAAATCAAATTTGCAAATTAGTCCCTGCATTCATACATAATCGCAAAAAGAGCGGTATGTACCTTCCGTCTTCTACCAAGGGTCCTTGTTCGATGTGCAATTCGATAAAAGCGAAATAACTCCCTAACTAATTTCGGTAATTCTTCAGGAGAGAGATTATATCCCGCAGAATTTGCGGCATTAAAAAATGAAAATATTTTGCGAATCAAATGTTTCTTTTAACGAATTCGCTAATTCTTCGCTCCCCGCAAATAATCGACTGCAAATATTTCGAATTTTTATTTAAAAAAATAAACAAATTTTGAAAATATATTAGAGAGAGAGAGAGAGAGAGAGAGAGAGAGAGAGAGAGAGAGGACCTTCCTAAACAGCTGATACCGAATCGAGTTGGTTCTTCAGATGTAAACATTATAACCTCTAATGGTCTTTTGGGTTAAAAAACCAGACCTATATTTTGTAAGGGCATATTTGATATTTTGGCAATTTGGTTAAGAATTAGAAATTTAATATAACTTTATAAACCTTTTTAATAAATTAATTGCTTCAGTAGCCACCTAAAACACCAACTACACCATCATATTTTCCTGAATATGGAATTGCATCGATGTGCGATCCAGTTGCAACCGTTTCGAGATCTTTTTCAGTACTGTCCCTGAAAAATTGCAAAATTACAAATAAGTCCAATATTGGCCAATTTAATTTTTCAAAAAAATTGTAATGAATTAATTACAAATAATTGATTTAAAATAATAAAAAAAAATGAAAGGAAGGAAGGAATATTTATTTGTAAATATTTACCGCTTTTGCCATTGGAGACGGGATTTGGAGTTTCGTCTCTCTCTTTCGTCGTTAGACTCGCTATCATCACTCTACGTACACACCGCATTTAGATCCAAAATAGGGTTTTGTTGTGGATCCTCTCAACGCTCCTTTTGAACTATTTGGTCAGTGAATTTTGCAAGTTGTGGATATGGGACCGAATTTATCTTCTTTTCTCTTAGCACCGCCCGCATCACGCAATGTCCTGGATTTGAAGAATGTGTGAGCTTTTGTTTGTCAATCGTTCAAGAAAACTGGTGTTTCAAGTGTATCGTAGTTTAATAATTGTAAGAGGAGAGAAATAAACTCAATTTGGAAGAAAATATGTCAAAAGAACCCGAAGCAGAAGCTGCATACCTCGGATGATGAATCTTAAACATAATGCCGCCCCAGAAGGTATGGACAAAGATATCGGATCCGCAATAATGGAGCTTTCTCTACTTGCATCGAGAAAGGAGCTGAAGTGGCTTCCTTGCCTCTCGCCACGACAGAGAAACGATAGATCCAACTGAGTACCAGACTCCGAGAAGTGGGACGTAGTCTCTGGTAGCGTTGCTTCGTTTTCGTTTTCGATTTCGATTTCGATTTCGCATTCACCTGTGGCTACATCCGACGGACAGAGGAAAGAGAAAGCAACACACGCATCTGATGGGGGCGGCGGATAGACCTAGAATGAGAAATGAGGAGGAGAGCAAAGCGGATGATTTTATGAATGAACATGGTATGCATAGTCCATGTACGATATTTTTGTTTTATGTGTTTTTTTACGAAGACCGTGTTCACTTTAAGATATAACTTGTAATGTATCTCCAAAAGATAAATTTTCATGAACTCCTCTCAAAGTCATAAATTTACATTTTAGTCCCTGGTTTTTCTCTGATTTTAGATCGGACCTGAACCTGGTTAAAGTCGAATATGTAAAAATGATCGCAAGATTGAATTTGACTCAATTTAAAATTTTAAAATGCAAAATCAGCATTATATAATTACCTACATACCCATGAAATTGTATAATTACAATTTTGCCCTCATCCAGATCGTTGGAACATCAACTAATATTCTCTGTATTATTAATCCCTTAAAATTTTGAGATGGGGTAATTGCTAATTAGCGGCTGAATTTAGACATTGTTCAATATATGTTGGGGTTTTTTTGTTGTTGTTTGTGAAAAAAATTTCGTTTCGTTGTTTCCACACTTTCCAAAATATCGCAAACCATATGAGATTGCAGTCTTCTCCGGAGTTGGTATTTAGCTTATTTTAATTTACTTGCCATGAATCATTTCCAAAATTCTTTCGTTGTTTTCACACGTTCCAAAATTCTTTTGTTGTTGTTTGTGTTGCGTATCTTAACGGTATTAGGGTTTTGCGTTCGATCTTTCTCCAAACCGCGATTGTATAAGAGCATGAGGCCAATATATGAAAGGTCATTTCCTCGTATCTTTCACAAAGCCTGCAAATAGCAAAAAATATACAGTGCCAGAAGTAAATTACATTATAGAAATGCTCCCGATTCAAATATATACAAATATATGTAATGATTTGAAATGGGTACCACAAATTTTAATACCTAAATAATATGATGTTGGTACAATTGTACAACAAGCTTTTGCATTGTTGTTGATACAATAGTACTCAAATTCAATTAATATTAACATTGTTTTTATTTTAGATTTTTTTTTAAAAAAAATCACTGTTCTATATATAATTTTAACATATCCCAAAACTTTTGAACTACTCCAAAAGCCCATAACTTCGTAAATATTCAAAAGAACCCTACTTTTATTTCTATTTAAATTTTTTTCTTTATGTTGTTTTATTTAAGGCAAGATAGAGGGTTATATTTTTCTTTATGGACTATTGAAAAGGCCCATAACAGTCAAATTTATAGGATTTTATAGGATTTTTGCATGTAGACTAATTTGTACAAATTAATATGTGAATGAATTTTAATTAGCACATTTATCCATAAATTTCCTAGTTGGAATTCGTACGACTTTATTGGATTTAATTCGCCGAACAGGTACTTAATGTGTATTGAATGGTTTATTGCCTTATTGGATTTAGGAGGACTATTAATTGAATGGTTATTAGTTTTTCTGTATTTTTTTGTTGTTAATTTTGTATATATATAAATGGTGTTAATTAAATCCAAAATTTCATTATCGTGAGGGTTAATTGGTGGTGGTGATAATTAACGTACATTTATGTAGTAACTAAACATAAATAGCAATCACAATAATCTACAAAAATAACTAACAATATTTTATAATATTTTCTCATTTTTTATAATATTTATACGTATGAATTTTATAATATATAAAATGCAATTCATATATATCATCCATTAGATCTTCATTAAAAATAACTAACAATATTTGAAATGAATTATATTACAAAATATTTTCTAATATTAGAAAATGTGTGACTTCATTAAATATCAACCATTAGATCTTGACAAAACATTATCCAATTACTGGTACAATGGGAAACGTGGCCAAAGTATTTTTGTCTTGCAATATTAGAACACAAACATACAATTTCATTTTCCTATATCAATTTGATTTTCATGTTTAGGTAGCCATGGCTTGTTGCAACAAGCCATCCACTGGAGATCTCCCTACTATTCCAATTGAGGAGAAAACTAAGCTAATGGAGCCGAGGGGGAGTGGTACGCAACGTTTAGTTCAAATCAGTGTTTTTAAAATCGGACCGGGATCAACCCGGCCGAGTCTCGGGTCATGGTCGGACCGGTGGGTCAACCAGTTCAATTGCCGATTTAAAAATAAAAACCTAAAAGATTTTACCTAAAAAAAATGTAAAATTCTTTTGGATATCATAATTTATTCCGCAATCAATGTGAAATATTTTCTTCAGGTTGAATGCTTAGGTTGAAGCATTTAGAAATGTTGTCATATTAAATCTTACTCCTCCTATTGATCTTTGAAGTGAGCCTGAGTTGAACATTAATGTTTCACATAGTTTGCTTTAAAGTATGTTATCTCAATCAAAAATAGCCAAATAGGTTATGTAGCATTTTGTTGAACGCCATGGTTACAATCCGAAACTCTCTTTTTCTACCCGAAAACTCAGATATTATAAAGTTTTTTGTTTTTTGTTTTGAAAAATAGAATACTGGAAGAAAACAAATCATGATTAATATAACAATAGTTCTATAATTCCTAATTCTTTATGTCTCGTACGAATATCAAATAACGATTACTCATAAACTTACAAATATATTAGAAATTGAGTTCGAGGTTCTAAATAGAAAAACATAAAATCTAAAAAAACAAGCTTCATTTCAAGAATGTGAAAACCCTAACTCAGTGCGGTGCCAATGTCAACTCTTAACATGTCAGCGATTCTGTCTCATCTTCTTCACCAGTTTTTTCTTCATCCTAAAACAAAACCCCACGACAGTAAATTCTCATCTCATCTCATGTAAATCCTGAAAATATTAAAAAATGTAGAAACTTAAACTTAAACTTCAACCACATCTCATGTCTCACAAAATTTGCAATTTAGAGTCCCTGCGAAAAAAACGATATGAACCATCTCAAGTACGATACCAGTTCAATAAATAATATAATTAGCCATTAAATCTCTCTGCAGCATTTCAACAAATACATCACATGCATTATCAGCCACACAAAAAAAATGCATGCAATAACCTAAAGAAAACCATGTACTGAAAAATAGATTATGAAAACTATGCTCACTGAAACTCGAAAGAACAAACATGTACCTAGATTCAAAAGAAGAAATGGGTCTATACGATATAACCATAACCTTGTTTGCTTTGTTTCATTGCTTGTTTTATTCTTAATTGCACAAATTGAGAAGTTAATGAAACGAATTAATTGTCTTGAATCTTGATAGATAAAAATCAAGCATATAGTAAGCTTCTTGGAGGAGAAGAGCTTCAAACCCCTTGGTAAATTAGCATCTATTGAGTCTCCGTCTAATTTTTGATAGGCAAGATTTCGCCTGTCAATTGAGATCGCCACTAAGTGAATCTGGCCAAAATTTGTTCTTGTAACTAAACCCATACAATTCTTTGAAATCGAAAAAATTGATCCAAGTAACAACGAGAGGGGCAAGAAACAGCAAGGGATAAGCTTGGATTAGTTCTTCAGATCTCTATTTGCAAGGAGGAAAGAATAACGAGAGAGGATTAGATCGAAGAACAATTTAGATAATAAACTGGGTTGGGTTCCGGTTTATTATTAAACCGGGCGGTTCACACTTTTACACCCGGTTTCAAAGCATTTTTTCGGTCTTCGTAGCTACCCGAACCGTATTTACTTCCGGATCCGGTTTATTTGGTTCAACCGGACGGTCCGATCCGGTTTTAAAAATACTGCTTCAAATCATTCATAAACCACTAACTCTTGATTCAAGTATTAAAACAACGAGATGAAAATTAGGGCAAATAACTATATATTAATTAAATTCTCCAATTACTATTTAAATCATGAAAACAATTATGTTAATAACAAAAAATTTATTTAATCATAAAACAAGATTTCTAGAATCAACAACTAAAATTAAAACATCAAATTCCCCCAATTAAATTACTCTCGATCCATGTGCTCGGATATTAGAAATCCATATGAGTTCATTTTCCTTGAAAAAAAAGAGAATAACTTGAAAGACTAGATTTCAAAGAAGAGGATTATAAACCAATTCTATTTAAAACTCATAAATCCAGCAAAACAAAATCCCACATAATTCAATTGTTCAAGTACAGAAAAGAAAAATCTAATTCCAAGATCCAATGTCCAACATGAAGTACAGATCTCAGAGAATATAGGAAAACAAAAAAAAAACTCAAATTAAATAAGAAAAAGAGATTCACAGTGATGCGAAATCTCAATCTAATTCTCCCTTCAAGTTCCTTCAGCTGGAACTCGAGAAGCGTGACCTCAAACCAGGGTCGAGTTTTCTCCTTGATCTAGTGGCGACGAGTGTTGGGTATCGGCGTCACTACCGAGCCCCGCGCAGCGGATTGTGAGGCCCGGTCCGACCCGATCCCGAGGACCACATCAACGACCCGAAAGTACGAATCATGAAATGCATCTAACCTATGAAATTAACGCTTAATTCATAGAGAATCATACCGCGTGAAATTGATCACGGAGACAGGTTGACTCTATTAGCTGCTGCTTGCTTCGCTCTTTGCTTCGATCCCGGCGACACACACGTCCCACGCCCGCGTGATTCGACACCTTGTTCGAAGCTCCTATTTGTCGTATACAACCGGAATTTATCCGATTCGTCTTCGACCTTGCTCGACTTAGCTCTCGTTAGATCACAGTCCAGAATCTCAGTTGAGATTCCTCTACTCGTATCCACCTCGAGCTCGCGTCTTTCGGTTGCGGCGAATTCCCCTAAAATTCCCGCAAGCTTGCTTAAATCTAATCTCTATTCTCCACTAACTTGTCTCACAAGTTCTCTCTATTCTCTACTAGAATTAGGTCTGGCAGCCAGAGAGAGAGAGGAAGAAGAATCCACAGATCTTATATTAATCTGAGAGTTAATGGTGTATTAATGAGTATCAGAAACTGCTAATCCAGAATTCGGATCACTGTGCGTCATGACGCACGATATGGTGCGTCATGACGCACAAGTCACATTTACTTGGATATAGCCGTTACACAGTGTACCGTCATGACGCACGATAACGTCCGTCATGACGCACCACTCATGTGTACCGTCATGACGCAAGATAACTTGCGTCATGACGCACTACTCACAGATTGGCTTTCTCAGAATTACTCTATTGTGCGTCATGACGCACAATTTGGTGCGTCATGACGCACCATGTAATTTCTGCCAGATTTGCATAATCTTATTATGCATCCAATCGTTCCGACGAACACGTATGTTTGTCTACACTCATTTGTACATTCAACTAGTTGATCTGTAACTGTATTTCCTTCAACGAGAAGCAGTGGGTGGGTTGAATCTGTATCGAAATGTGAAAGTGGATGCTCAAATGAGCTTGAGAGATGGTGATCGGGTGATGGAGAGGAGACAGAGCTCAACCGAACTCTGAAAATGGGGATAAAAAATGGACGCTCATCATGGTCAGATGCAATTCAGTGAAATTCGCAACATTGCAGAGCAATTGGAGGTCGAGGTAGATCCCACAGTTTGTTACGAGGTGGATCCCACAGTTTGTTGCACAGTTTCTGACAAGCCATTTCCTAAATATTGGTTCATCTGAGGTTGCTTTGGAGAAGAAAGGTTCCTCTCCAGTAATTGCTTGATAATGAATTGCAGAGGAGTTTTGTGTGCTAACTATTTCATTAGCTCATTACTGGAGAATCAGTAGAAGGAATAACTGGAGGGTTAGTATAGCTCGTTTGGCTATTCATTGATTGGCTGCAAGGTCTAAATTTGGATTGGTTGATGTCGGATGGGAGCTTAGAATCATCTGTATCGTTGCAGTGTAGTCGGTCGTGTATTTTTTCTGTTTTGTGAGAGGGATGAGAGTAAATAGAGTGTGTTATATAATCTATAAGCCACATATAATCCCTTAAACTATAACGGGTTTGGATCAGTAACGGGTCTAGAAGATCTTCTGTGAGTGATACCATGTGGTCTTCGTGTACCTTGACAATTAGAGAGGGGAAAGGAAGTTAACAACGTGAGATATAGAGGGCTGTCGCCACAGAGGATTTGATATGGAATTTTCGCTTTTAACTTTATTTTTCGGTGTAATGGGCCAGTTTATGACCCTTTATGGCCCTTGGTGTGGTATTGGTGTAGTGTGTCATATTTGAATTGTTTTCTGACCCGTTTCACAAAATCTTTTGTAACTTCTTCCTCCTTCCTCCAAATTGCATGATATTTGTATCAAAATTTCTCGTCTCGATGAGACTAACGCAGCCATGAGCTTGGATTTGGCAAATTTTATCTTTATATCCTGAAATCAACACAAAAAGCTAAAAGCTTTTTAAAGTATTTTAATCTATAAATATTTAATATGAAGTTTAGATAGTGATTTTGTGTTGATATATCACTTAATTTTCTTGATTTAATACCAAATAATAAATATATGTCAGAATGTGCTCACATCATTGTTATATTTGTTATATGCATATTAATGGATTAGTTGCTGTTAAAGAATACTATAAAAATGAAACTAAACCCAAAAGCATGAACTGCTAATATTGGTATATGCATATTAATATATCCAGAACTAATGTACTAATATTGGTATATGCATATTAATATATCCAGCACTTCATTACTTCATTGTCTCCAACTAGTTTCATACTTCCAAATTTCATATGATTCAACTCGAAGATATAATAATAATTTTTTTATAATCATATTACAGCTTGGCCCGTCTTTGTGGCTCAGCCGGTCGTCGAGGCAGAGTCGTTTGTTCCGGTCGCGATGAAACCTGAACAATTGATCAAACATCATAATACAAAGAATAAAAAGTCACTTGGATCGAGACTTCACGGTCCAGATTGAATGTGAAAGTGTGGTTTTACCGTACTGTATTGCTATTCTTTTCAAGGTAAAGTTTCGGTTATTTGTGCGATTTTTTATTCATTAAATAACAACTCTCCCGCTCTTTCTTCACCGTACTATATTGATGAGGTCTATTTTATAATTTTTTATTTTTTATTTTAAATGTCTATTGATTGGCAAATAATGATTAAGGTTTTTTATTTTATTTTAAACACATACCAGTGAAGCAAGGAATGGTGATCCAAATGACCATAATAGGCTAGTTTCACCGGAACCGCAACATGAATTCACTTCCATTTTCCCGCAGGACCCGAATCCCAGCCACAAAGCACAGACTCGCAGAAAAAAAGGACTTGTTTTCACTGCCTCGAAGAGTTCCGCCTTTAGGCTCGGTGTCCACTACGCTTGCGGAAACAAGGCCTGGTTAACGCTCTCCAACCAAGCGGAGCTTCATTGTCAGATCGCTGAGATGGATCAAATTGAGGACTTCTGAGAATTTGTTTTGTTTTGAATTTTTGCTATTTTTTGTTTCTTTGTATGGAACTAAATTTTCAATATCGTACATCTTTCAAATTTTTATTATCAATTCATTCTATTCTATATTTATATTACAAATATATTTTGCTATCTATACTAACTATCACAGCCCATTTTTCGATAAGAAAAGAGAGTTTAAACTGAGCCCACTTTTTTCATAGTCTCGGTTAAGGGACAAATGTCTCAAGTAATAACTATATTACTAGGAGAATACTCGCGCTACGCAGCGATAATATTAATTATATTTTTCATGATAATACAAAGTACATATAAATATAATAATAATGATAATATCATTTCATAATATAATTATTTTAACTAATTTATCTATGATTATGTATATGATTTACAATTATCTTACATTCTGATGAAAAAAGTTTCATTTTCTTAATCAAATAATAACACTTATATTAATGTCATTATATAATAATAATAATATATAAGGTATTACACGATTTTACAAAAAAAAAACATAACAACAAATATTATATCATTGTTGTTCACAATATTTCATAAACTATCAAATATACAATTAATGAATCATACAACATACGTAGTAACATGTCATTAATTATATAGTACTAACAATTTGTTATTGATTAAAAATGCAAAGAAGATTATAAATAATATATCAAACTCAATAGTGAATTTAATTTAGTAAACGATATAAAAAATAATTTAGCATAAACATAAATAATTTTATATCATGTGCTCTTTTAAAATTTTATATTTTAAAAAATAACATTATTATATTATTTGATAAGTGTTTATAAATTTAAGAAATTATTTCGATGGATAAACTTTTTTTATTTCCATTATTTTTCAAAAGGATTAATATTAAATTATTTTGGTTATATTTTTTAAAAATAAAAATTAATATTAAAATTCTATTATGTAGATAAATAATAAAATTTATTTTGTAAAAAAAACACTATTTGCATTGCATTTTTTACATTCTATTTTTACAAATTAAAATAATGAAAAATGGTGTGTATGAACTATGTAAATATGGATGTCAAAATAAAGAGAAAATTAAAACGAATATATTTGATGAATTTTTAAAATTAAAATTCTAAAAATAATACAACTATGTGTGTTATGTTTATAATATCACATATTAAGTTATTAGTATTACATATATAAACTTTTCATTTTCCATTGCATTCGCATTTGATCATGTAATCTTATGTGAAATGCTAAACAATTGAATAAACTTAGTTTAACATGAACATAACCAATAATAATAGTCCACATCATTAATTTATGATGATGTGGCTTTCTAAGAATCCTTAAAATATAATATAAAATAAGGGACACTTAAATGGCTACAAAGAAAATTTTTTATAAAAAATCAATGATTAATCAATGGTCTAAATTTTGCCACATATCATAATCTAATGGCTAAGAAAAATTGATGATGTGGCACAAAAAAATTGCACAAAGTTGGGTACAAAATAAGGGTGTTGGTAAATTAAACCGTTTCTATTTTTATAAAATTAATATTCTCAATTTCAATTTTCATAAAAGAGAGAGAGGGGGATTGAGGTGACTTCCATATCAAATTCAAGACCCATCAAACCATCTGATTTTAGGGATTTTGATGATTTTGTTTTAGATGTTTTTTATCTAATAAGAGTTGTTTTTCGATGATTTTGTTTTAGATGTTTTTATCTAATAAGATTTGTTTTTCGATGATTTTGTTTTAGATGTTTTTATCTAATAAGAATTGTTTTCGATGTTTTTATCTAATAAGAGTTGTTTTGGTTTATTTAGTTGGACTGTTCCAAAGAAGCTATTTGTTTTTGTTGTATCATCATCTAAACAAATGCATTTTTGTTTGTGAAATATACGGTACCAATCCAATTTTATGGTGGTTATCTCGACTCTCGAGATAAAGAAAGATTCATGTTTTTATAAGAACTTGAGGTACACATACACTATTCTTTTAAATGGACAATAATTCAAATAGATTCTCTTACAAAAACAATGATACAAAATCCCCAAATCTTCTTCATCTGATTGGTACCAAGAAAATAAACATACAAATTGTACTTGGAGATCAAAATCTATCAACCAAACACATACGTATCATCCTAAAATCAATAATCAATATCACCACAACCAAAATACAAACAAACATACATAGAGAATAATACCATAATAATTATATTTCTGGTTCATTGACAACAAAATTTTCATACGGAATTACATTTTAAGTTACACCTCCAATTGAAACAAAATTAAAATTTGTCGCCAGCATTCCATTTTGATCTTATTTCCACACCTAAGATGGCACCACATTTTGAAATCATTCAACTTAGGTTTCCTTTCAGAAGATTTGAGATAATGTTAGATCCGATAAAAAGTGCTAATAGATAAACCCTCCAAACTGGCAAATTCAAAGAAAATGTAATAATGAAGTATAATTATTAAGTAATCTAATCAAATTCAAAAATAATTGTTTAGAGTCAGAATATAGTGTCTTATAAGTAAGTTTTATGTAAATGTGAAATGGTATAATTGTTTTGATATTTTACGTGATGGTGATTTAATACAAATTTTAATGTTTATAATGAAACTTTATGAATTTTGTTGATTTTAATCATAATGTTTGTTTTTTCATTTACTTAGTACCAGTTTAATATATAGGTACTTTTTTTGACTAACATAAAAGAGAGATTGTATGTTGTATTTTGTTAAAATTTTATGAAATTACTTTTAAATATTGGACATGGAACTAAGTTACATATTCAATATTTATAATATTTGGAGATGAGACTAATACAGAAACTCAATACATATTCATTTCGACACAGTGATTATCAATAAACATCCAATACACCCTTTGTACCAATACACATTTGGTACCAGTTCACAATGAAATGGACAATCAAATTCCAATATGCATTTACATTCAGAAGAGTTCGTAACACCAAATGATATCCTTCTTAAATCAAAAATCAAAATAAAAAAGTAATTACACGTGGTACAACAAGAAAGAGCGACCTGACACGGATAATCATCAAATTATCAGTAATATATTACTGATAATATGGTAATAAAAAATCTTTAGCTAATTATGGTCGGGTTATTACTAACAATAAACATATTATCAATTATCAATACTAACACTATCCTTATTCGTGTGACCCATTTGCATCAATTAAAACTCACTTTAACCTATTTTTTTTTATCAACTTAACCTCACATTTATGTCTCACGTTGTGCAATTCAAGCAATTAAGTTTCAGGTTAATTCAATTAAGCCTCATGTCATGTAATTAAGTCTCACTTTAAACCAACTTGCTTCAATTAACACTATGCAGTGATGCCTCAACTCAAAATCAAATTTAGAATAAGCAATTTTGTATAGAAATTGATGCAAAATAAAAATTGACATTTTCGTCAGGTTTTTTTTTTTAGAAATGATAATTGTATTCTCCATTCTTCTTAATTAACAGTGTCTTCACACTTTTCTATGCTTCTCCTTAGTTAATTAATAATGTAGTCACACATTGTAAGTTTAGTGAGGGTAAATATGATATTTTGGATTTTTGAAGCATAAATATGATATTTTTATTTGTTGAGGACACGTATGGGTATTATGGAATTTTAGGAAGATAAATATAGAAGTAGTGTGATATATGCTGATATATAATGGAAGCATAATAGTATTACACTATAGTTGTAATGAAAATAATTATTTAGACAACAAACGAATAAATGGAAATGTGTAACAAAAAAAAAAGTATATAAATATTAGAACGTCAACTCTAATTAAAATTGTATACGTGTAACCCAATATATATTTGTATAATCTATTGGAGGTAGGTTCTATTTTTTGTATATAATCTTTATAATGCACTTCTAATTGTTTTTTGTCAATGTTAATTTGAATTTGAAAAATTTTCTTTATAATAAAAAAAAATTAGTTTATTCGAAGATTATTGAGTACGTTAGATTTTTATATGTGGATGATATTTTTCGTTATTTTTATTTTTAATATATGGAATTGATTTTCGTATTTCTAGCATGTGATATTTATTAATTTCCATAAGATTGCATGTAAAATGTTAAAAGAATATTACATACGAAAGGAATTGAGAAAGAAAAATTTGGACCCGGCACCCCTCCTCCCGAGGCGGGCCGGGTCTTCGACCCGGCACCCCCTCCCCCACTCTCGGGACGGGCCCGGATCCTCGACCCGGCACCTTTCATTTCGGTTTCATTTCGGATTCGGATCATTCGGTTTCGGTTCGATCTCGGGTCGTTGATTTTTCAATATTTTTCGGTCGGGTTCGGATTTAGACGGATCGATTCATTTTTCCAAGTCACATTTTGGCAGCTCTACATATCACATCATGTTATAGTTGATTAATTGACTCACAATTTTAATTTGCATATTGGATGCTAATATGCACTTGTATGGATACTGGATTCTATTTGTTTTGTTTCCAATTATTTACAAGTGAAACAAGAAAAGATAGATCAAGTATTTGAAAAAACAAAAAATAAATATTCAGTACAAATATATGAGAATGACAACATGTTATTTAGGAAATAAAAAAAATCTTGGCCTCAATGACTTGACAAAACTGAAAGTAAAAAATCTTGGCCCAGTGGGCAATGATACTTGGCCCCAAACCGAAACCCCCTAAGGCCCTGTTCGAAGGCTTGGGTTTTGGTAATGGATTGACTAGGAAACTCAAGTTTCCAGGGAATGCAAAAACAGGCGTTCGGTCATCTATTTGTAAACCAACAAAAACCAAAAAAGTGTGCCAAAACAGAGGAAACGCGACCAATCTGTCAAGTTTTGAAAAAGGAGGTCTGAGTGGGTTTTCACGTAGGAAAGGCCGGAAAGGTGAAGCAAATGCATAAAATTCTCCCCTCCCATTAATTTTTGAATACAAAGCATATGGTGAGGCCACATCACCGTTTACTGTTCACCAAACACTGTTCATACTGTTTTGATAAATATACACTAAAATTTTACAAAAAATATCATTATTTCACAAATATTCGATTTTTTTTTTATTTAAAAAATGGATCCATGATAAAAAAAAATGGGTCTATCATAACACTCCCCTTATATTATACATAAGTACTAGCTATGAAGATACCATGGATTGTTTTATATATACATGTATTTAGATTTGTTACTTGTAAGAGATTATCAAAAGGGACACAATGTTGTCCCAAATTTGTTATGTATTTTAACTGCGTGAAATATGGTTTTTTATCTAATATTTCTGGCTGTCAAGGATTGTAAAAATTAGACAAAGAAAGAAATACCTCATAGAGGCGAGAACTGTGGAGAAGTAAAGAGAGCGTTGAACTAAAAATGAGAAATAAACGTTCACAGCCAGTTGCGCGAGAGAAGAAATGTTGCACTATGGTGTAATTGACCAAAAAATATTCTTATTTTGATTTGACCAAAAATAGTTGTATGAAGAAATGTTTCACGTAATTGACCAAAAAAAATCAAATGTGAGAAATTTTAATAATGATACGAAAATTATTACTATGTGTTTTTTCAAATGAATCATGAATTGAATTGAATAATGAAGATAAATCGATAACGATAACTTTTTAGAAGTCTAGAATCTACTAATTTGGTGTTTACATTTCATAAAAGTTGCCTATCTTTATAACTAGATACATATTTAAATGGGATGTCTAATAACAAAAAACAAAAATGATCTTTAAATATCAAATTGGATGATATACTGTGTATTTAGGCGAAATAGATCTACTATAAAGTATTGTTAGTATTTTAATCACATTATTCTTTGATTATAACTTTAATATATGTTATTTCAATTATATAAAAATAATATATTATTATTATTATTACAAATATTATAATTATATGGATATAATATAATTAGTAAAATCAACAAATGAAAATATATAATTGACTAAGTGTTGTAAGTTGTAACATGTTGATTGGCTAATAGCCTAATACAGAAGATTATCAAGTGGCAGCAATAATATATAAATAATGACTAATGTGGTGAGTTTGTATTTTTTCAATTTTATATATCGCAATAAAAACATTATCAAAATTAGAATATTTCTAATAAAATAACAAAAATGAAAAATTAGAATATATCAAAATTTGATCTATTTTATATTCAAATTAGGTGCGTGAATAACAAACATTCTTTAAATTTGAATATTTATTGCGTTGGCCCTCCCCCTCCCCCGCTTGGCCTAACCCCCCCCCCCCCCCCCCCCCCCCCCCCCGGGCGCGTGGGGCCCGAACCCCCGGGCCAGGCCCCGCGTGGGCCCTCCCCCCCCCCCCCGCGGGCCAGGCCCCGCGTGGGCCCGACCCCTCCCCCCCCCCCCCGCGGGCCAGGCCCCGCGTGGGCCCGACCCCTCCCCCCCCCCCCCCCCCCCCCCCCCCCCCCCCCCCCCCCCCCCCGCAGGCCAGGCCCCGCGTGGGCCCGACCCCTCCCCCCCCGCGGGCCAGGCCCCGCGTGGGCCCTCCCCCTCCCCCCCGGGCCAGGCCCCGCGTGGGCCCGACCCCCCCCCCCCCGGGCCAGGCCCCGCGTGGGCCCGACCCCCCTCCTCCGGGCCGGGCCCCCCGTGGGCCAGACCCCCTCCTCTGGGCCGGGCCCCACGTGGGCCCGACCCGGAACCCCCTCCTCCCGCCCTAACCTGCATGAATGAAAAAGACAAATACACAAACATTATACACACACATACACAGATCAGACATACACACACACACATACACAGATCAGACATACACACACACACACACACACACACACACACACACACACACATCACATACATACAAAAATAAACACGCTAGAAAAATTCACATGTAATGAAAAAAGTCTTGAGGTATTTTCAGCAGCAAAGGGATCCATGAAACTTCATACTATCCTGCTGCAGCGACTTATTTGGAATTGAGAAGTTTGGTGCTTCTGAAATTTATACAAAAAAAGAAACTTAGACTTGCAAACAGTGGAAGTGAAATAAATAAGGAATTGAGATAATAATAAGTACTTTTGCACAGCAATGGGCAGTTCCCTTCAGATTCCGACTCGGCCCCCTTTGTCATTTGGCTGCAATGACTCGGTTCTCTTCGTCACTGTTTGACCCCCCTCATTAATCGCTGCACAAAATAGTACTTTTGCACAATTTGGATCCTTATCTATCCTAATAACTGAAATAGAAAAAAGAAACGAAATCAATAGCCCAAAGTCAACAAAGATATGAGTGATAATTGTTAATTGGTTAAATATTAAAAAGAGCAGTGGAAATTTTTCGAGCAGAAGAAGGCAAACTTTGAAATTGGTTAATTGTTAATTGCACAAAGTAATTCTCGCTCTCACATCAACAAAAAAAAGAAAGGAGAAGGCAAACTTCGAATTCTTGAAATAAATTCACATAAGAGAAAAAATATACTTCCAACAAAATTGAACCAAATAATGATGCAAACATGATCTGACAAAAGACAGTTGAAAAATAATTCGAAAAAGACAGCAACTTTAGTATTTTACCTCAACCCGTTTTGCATGAACAGAACATAAGGCCCAGCTGGAAATTTATGCACCGTGGTTACTTCTTCAAGAAAAAATCGAAGGGAGATCTCGCCATTTTTGCTTCTTCTAGAAACAGAAAGAAATCTCTCATTGTCGCTTGCTTCATCTTCAATTGGTCGAAGAGAGAGAGAGACAGAGGAAGGGGAGAGAGGAAGACTAGATATCTCGCTCTGTTTCTAACAAATCTTTGATTTGGAGAAGAAAAGTCGAGAGAGAAATAGCCATCTGTTGGCTCTGACTTGGCTTTGCACTTTCTTCATCTTCAATTGGTCGGAGAGAGAGAGAGAGAGAGAGAGAGAGAGAGAGAGAGAGAGAGAGAGAGAGAGAGAGAGAGTCTGGTCGAAGAGGGATTGGACGAGTATATATATTGAGAACAGGGGGCTCCTCCAACGTCTCTCTGGATATGACCGTTGGAGGAGAAGATTCTAGGTCTTGCTGGATATAGCCGTTAGAGAAGATTTGAAGATTTTGACGGAAGAAAAACAAAAGAGAAGAGTGTGTTTGCAAATAGGGATCAACAAGACAGAGTTTTCTTTATTTGGTGCAAATAATATACGGATAGAAATTTTTCCACACATTATTAATTCCCTAATTAAATAAACTAGCTATATTTATTATATTGTAAATATATTATCATTCCTATTTTTGTATTGTAAAAGGAAACCAACTATATATATTACATTTTCCTGAGATAAAGTACTTTTGTACAAGAACAAAATGTATCCAGATTATTTTTACAAAACCATTCAATCGCATTCGGCAAACATTCATTCGATTATATATCACAAAAGAGAGGATTATCAAAACAGTCAAAATAATTTTTGCTTGAGATATTTATGCCCGCAAAATTTGCATTCTTAAAAATCTTTTTAATCATCGGTAAGTTCGAAACTTCGAATCAATACTCTACTAAAAAGTGTGTTGCGGAGATACTCGACGTATCCAGTAGTTCCGTGAATGGACAAAGATTGAAGGCCGTTAGAAGATTTTATATACTAAAAAGCATGTTTTATTTGTAGAGAAAAGATATTTTGAGAGTTAAATGGGTATTTATGCAAAAATGACGGAAAATTTCATGAACACATAAATTTTGGGTGTATTTGTAAATGTGTAAGACCTCTGAGGGTATATATATGAGAAATATTGCAAAAAGTTTTTAAGAAAAAGTATTTTGAGAGTTACAAGGGTATTTGTGCAAAATGGCAGAAAACTGTAAAAACAAAGAAATTTTGGGTATATTTGTTAATGTGTGAAAATAGTGATTTCCGAGGATATATAATAGAAAGTGATTGCAAAGAAATTATGGAAATTAAGAGGGTTTTTAGGTAAAACTGCAAATAGCAAAGATTTGCGGGTATGTATGTAAATTTCAAGAGGAAAACGGGTTACCGGATTTTGCTCAATTTGAAGAGTTCTGAGAATGTACCAGTTCACTAAGTTTTCTCCAGAGTGTATGGGTTGGAGATTGCTTAAAGAACAAGTTTTTGAGTGCTTCTTGATCTTCTCGAGAGACCAGTACCGGTACGAAATGGTACAGGGTTTAAGGGTTCTTGAGATACATGCATATGCAAATGGTACTTCTTATTATAGGGTACTGGTACCAAACTCGTCGTGAGTTGGTTGGATTCTTCTTAAATCCTGTAATTTAACGATCAATATCGAAGGTACCTAAACTGTTTTAAGTGGTACCGCGACTTCTTGTACCGGTATGTATGGTTTCGATTCAGTCAAGGAGCCGGTTTGGGTTTATTATTGTACTATGAGCAATGATACATACATTGGTAAGAAAAACTAAATTTCTAAACTGATAGCAAATTTCACAATTGTTCAAAAATTACAATCAAGTCTGTACAATCATTGAAAAGAGTCCACACTTAATTATAAGTGTATTAGATTAGATTGCTTAAAATTACACAATGATCCATACTATTACTACACTCAAAAGATAACAATACCGATAAAGTCCACAAAATTACAAAAGAGTCCAACACGAAACCTTAAAAATATGAAAATAATCCATTGGAGATTGAACTATAAATTAATTAAATTACAGATATTATATCATGCTAACACTGATTGAACTATAAATTAATTAAATTACAGATATTATATCATGGCAACACTAATCGAATTACAATTTTGCTTAAACCATAAACAAATCTCTGGTTGAACCTTCTCATGAACGCCTATAGCTTCAGACTCAGAAAATATTTTCTTCAAACCAATATAGATTATTTCTCTGCTTGAACTTTCTCATGAACCGTCCAGAATTCAATTTCATACCATTAATATGTGATGCTACCTCATTCTTCTTCAGTATTTAGAGCTCGCAACAAATCCTATAAAAATATATATATGTCAATGAATGTCATAATTTTGCTAGGTTAGAGAGTTTCCATCAATTATTTAGTACAAAACACATAATTTTATAGTAAAACCCCCTCGTAAGAACATTAATTACAACCTAAAATTATAATCATAAATCACATAAAACAATAAATTCTATTAATAATTTTACAAAGAAAAAATTGTTTAAAATACATGCTGCGAGTTCTCCTAATCTCAAATTGCAATGGAATTGGGACAATAATGTTTAGTAAATGGAGTTTTATCAAACAAAAATACATGGAAATTTGGAAATTAAAAATACCTTTTAGAATGAGAATATGCCTATGGCTTGGAATGGCACAATCGCAAATTCTAAAGTTGGGCAATCTCATTAGAAGAGGATGGATGGATAATCCCAAATCGATGCATCCTATGTAAGAAAAGAAGACGAATCGTTTATTCATATATTTGAACAATGTAACTTTTCTAAAGAATTAAGGACGAAATTATTGGGATTATAAGGGCTGCAGGACTTATATCCTACTAAACCAACAGAGCTATTTGATTGATGCGAAGACTTCATCAGAGGTAAAGCAATTGATTGCGGTAATGCTATACCAAATCTGGTGTGAGGCGAGCTTTTCAGGAGCTGAATCCATCAATCTGGAAGCTCGTGGATCGAATTTTGGAAGAGAAGAAGATGATTAAGCAGAAGTTCGTTGTTAAGTATCAAGATCGATCCATGGTTTCTCCATGGCCTTGTGAGAGAGGAGACAAGAAAGGAGGAATATTTGGGGTCTGGGGACCACATGACTATGAACAGGAAGGTTGTTTTAGAGTCCCCAAATCCAGAATTTTGTTTCGTAATTCCAAAATTAGGATATCAATTCTTGATTTTATGTCGGATTTTTAATTCGGGATTAGTGATGTTTCCTTATCCAGCACTAATGGTTGGAGGGAGGCTAACGGTTGCGGATTCCTATCTAGACCCGCTATCCAGCATTTTGGAAGAACACTTTTCCTTAACGGGCGGGGGTGGAAAAATGGATCCAGGTCCAAATCCGTATGTAAGTAATTGGTATTTAGAATTCTGAAGAATTTGGTATTTAGAATCCTGGGGCTGAAAACCCGGGAAAACGTTTTTATACTCTCCTTTCCTGGATTTCGTAGAAGTCAGAATTGTGAGTCAGGCCCATCAAATTCTGAAATTGCCCAACAGTGGTGATTAAATTTATGGTGTTCATGTATACATTTATGTTTGAGATTATACATATCATTATTAATAGTATAAAATATCACTAAAAGGTTTATCATCATTTGCCACAGTAACACAATTGTACATACCCAAGAATATATATTTACATACCACAAATTGACCATGAATAGAAATAAAAAAAAAAAACTTAGTATTAATGTAACCATTGATTTACCGTAAATACTAACATGTACAGACAACAAATTGAAAAACCTAAGTTATTATATCTAAAATAGATTTGCAAACAATCCCTGTACATTACTTGAAATTGCAAAATGATTCTTGTAGAAACAAATTTATTAAACTAAACTTATTTTGGGACATACAAACCTATTAGGTGAATTTGCATAAAACCCCTATGTTATTATTAAAAAATCAAAAAGAAACATTTTGAAAAGAACAAGCTGAAAAGCTTTTGTTCGGAAAGAAAAAAAAACATTAGACATCAAAGTAAACTACAAAACCCCATAATTTCATACATACTCTCCCAAAACTACAAAATATCAAAATTGCCCTTGGACCAGAAGGTACACAAAATTATCAAATTTGCCTTCGAACTCTTCTCTTCCTCCCTCTCAATCTATGGAACCAACTACAACAGAAAAGTATTGAAGATCATTATCGTAATTAGAAGTTTTTGAGGGGTAAATTTGTAAAAATAGATATTCATGCCATCATGAACCAGGAGTTCAATAATTTATGAAAAAAAAAAGAAACTAATATTTATGTGGATAAATAAATACTTATGAGAGCCTTATCAGCCATCATTTTTCTCATAGAATAAGCCAGTCTAAAAAAAATAAAAATGAGGATTTTTATAAAATATTGCAAAAGGCAGGGGTTAGAATGAAATTGTGTCGTGACATACGTTAATGTGACGGAAAGAGGAAGACCTTCAGCAACCGCAACAATAAAACAGTGACCTGTTAATAAATTAATTATATCAAGACAAGTTAATCAAATAAAAATAATAATAATAATTTTATTTAATGAACAAATTAATTAGTATATACCGCGACCGTGAAAATCTTAAATTCTTAATGACTACTCCGTCAATAATGGTCTTCACGCGTATTTGTCCTTTAATGTACTGTTGCGTTCCGTCAGAATTTGTCATCTTTCCAGTAAAATATCTAGAGAGACAGAGAGATTGTTACTTTTTTTAATTATTTTCGAATTTTAGAGAGGGAGAAATAGTACCTGGCTATAAGGACGATTAAAACAGCACCGGCGACAGCGCCATTTAATCGTACCTGAATTATCACATGTAAATTCAATATTTACGAAAATGACATTGTATTAATTCATAATAATTTACAAAAATATTTGCACCTCGAGAGGAGTTTCTTCGCCATTGTCTTCGGATATTAAGTAATTCATAAATACATAAATAACATTAAAAAAAAATTAAGTAATTAATTAATTATCATCATCAAATTGTTGGCTTACCAGCATGGTACCGTAACCGTCCGCCACTTTGCAAGCTGACATAAGAAACGATGATTTTTGGTCTTTGTGCACCTGAAAATTAACCATTATGATATTTTGATATTTTGCAAGTTTTGAAAGGGTAAATATGTAAATCCCCATTTTTATTTTGTAAGTTAATTATGTTTACAGTTTTGCTCTTGCAAGTCATGCTAGATTCATCAATGGCAAGAGACTGGTCGATAATCAACACCCCATCAGCTGGGACCTAATTGTAAAAAAAACAAATGTAACACAAATTTGCAAAAATATATATATTAATGTCGGGGATCTTTCTGTAATTAATTTTTTGTACCGTACCTGGTCACCAATCTTGATTATTTTACTTCCATATGTTTCATTCAGCAGAAAATGTAAAAACAATGTTTCATTCTGAAGTATATAAATGAATTCATGAATCCTTGATGCCCACAATATGTTCGCTAAATTGCTCAACAGAAAAATTTCCACAGATCGATTAATTACAAAATCCCATCGTACATATATTGTTTCTAAATATATTGATGAATTATACGCCAAGAAAGAAGAGTTCATACCAGAAAAATCATGCCACGACAGTGAATGAAAACTAAATCGAAGCAAGGAAAAATAAATCAGAATTTCTTACGTTACAAGGTCTGATCGAGAAGGGTCTTCACATCCATGCTGATTCACAAAAGCAAGCAATCGATCTCAAACTTCCATGAAAGGATCTTGGTGCTTGTGCTTGAAAATGAGTAAACGAAACAGCATGTGGATTAGACGGCAGAGTGGAGAAGGAAGACCGTGAGGCGTGTACAAACGCTACTCTGATCCGACGAGTGGAAAGAGGGGAAGAGATGTGAGATGTGAGAGCGGGTAAAGAGGGAACGAAGAGAGGGGAAAGAGAGGTGAGAAGGGAAAAGAGGGAAAGAGTACGGATGTCAATGGGTCGGGCAGAAATCTGAACACGCGGGTACCCGACCCGAACGGGACGGGTAATATCCGAAAAAATACCCGCGGGTCGAGTAATACCCGAAAAAAATATCCGCTCCGGGTTCGGATTCGGACAAGGGGGAAATTTTTTATTCGGGTAAAGAATTTGGATGTTTTACGATTAATTATTTTTAATATTTGGATTTTTAATGTATTTGTACAAATTGTTTGTTTTATGTATTTAAAATTGTTGATAATTTTACGTATTTGTATGATAATTTTTTATTTTTTACTTTTTTTGAGATTTTTTATTAATAATTTTCGGGTCACGGATCCGGGTTCGGGTATACCCGTTACCCGCGGGTTCGGATTCGAATATGATTTTTTATCTGCGGGTATTTTTAGTTTGGGTTCGGATAATATCCGAAAATTCGGGTTCGGGTATGGAGGAGGCTTACCTGAACCCGACCCGCGCCGTTGTCATCCCTAGGAAAGAGGCGTGATGACGGGACACTAATAATGCAATTAAAAATAATTAATTATGATTAAGTGTGTATTTAAAAGGAGCATTTTTTTTCATGTGATTCATTTTGGAAATCAAATTAAAAAAATAACCTTACATATATAATCCGAACGGGTTTTAAAATCTCATATGTACCGGAATTTTAAATCTTCGGTGGTTAATTTTTTTTCTGGAAAAAAAATAACCGGATTATAAAATCAGTTAAGATTTTAATTCAAAATATGATATGTTTTCCTAAATTTTATCATAACATCATTTATGTTTTAATTAATATATTTAATTAAAATGATAACTTATACATATTAGCTGTTAACATAATACATAATTAATATTTTTCCGAATTCATAAATTTAAATAAATTTTAATGAATATTTAATTATATATTTTAATTATCACGTTAATTAAATATAATAATTCAATAATGAAGATTCAGCAGGTACTTGAACAACAATGATTTTTATATAGTCTCAATCAATTTGATAGTGAGGTATATCATGCTAATTTAAATTGAACGGCAATAATTTTTAAATAGTCTCAATCAATTTGATATTGAGGTATATCATGTTAATTTAAATTGAACGGAGGTATAAAGAAACTTATCCCACGTTTATCCAACTTCCAAACATGACCCAAAAGTATTATCTCATTGTTAATCAGCTTTTATAATGTATAAATGATGAGGTCAGAAAAAAAAAACTTGGATTCTCTACTTCAACTTTTGCATGTATAAAAAGTATTCAAATTATTCATACTATATATTTTAAGAGATCTTATATCATGCTTTCCATTTCTTCTGCATTTTCATAATGACATCATCATTCATAATTAATCTATTAATTCTCTCTTTCAATTAACAATTAATCTACAATTATTGATTTTTGAATATTTTTAATCAACCTTCCATCTGTGGAGATTCTAATTATATATTATTTTTTATTAACCATAGACTAATTTTTAATTCATTTTGTTAATTATGAAATTAATTAGTATGAGAGAAATATGGAGAAAGAAAAAATAAAATATTCCATATTTTAATTGTCTCATCGTACATATTATCATTCGTGGTCTCTTTTCATTACACACTCACTTCATTATAAAGTGGTTCTCTTTCTTTTCCACACATCACTTCATGCATTGAATAAGATAGTAGATCAAGTTTGTTTAATTGTAATATAGAGGTTATTTTTTTTGGTGACATGTTATTCTATAATTTCCATCAATATTTCATAATTTCATAATACAATTTATTTTGTTTTGGTACATATATTTCAATGTGTTACAATGCATTTTTGGTTATCTTCTTTTGTGTATTTTGATATAGATAGTGATGAGAGGATTTTTTATTTGTAAGATTTTGTATATTAATTTTTAGTTATTTAGGACATTTTTTTATGTCTAAGTGTTTCATGTAATATGTTCATGGCCATGTTAATCTTAGTTATATATTTTTCATGTACTGTATGTTTGAACTCGTTTAATTTTTACTTGTATGTACTTATATATTTTTCATGATAATATTATACTTTACCATGTTTGTTTTTATTTTGATTATCCAGAAAGAATTTATAAATCAGAGAAAAAAATGAATGAAAATTTACAACAAGAGATATTTGATATATTACGTGATAAAATTCACAGCGAAACGCGGATAATTTTTGTAGTCATAATAACTTTCATTTGAATTATAATAATTTGAATTATTTGAAGCAATTACTAATGGATAATATTTACTTTGCAATTAACTTTAATTTGAATTTGAATAATGGATAATATTTACTTTGTGATTAACTTTAATTTGAAAACTAGTGCAAAGTTCAATTTGTAAGTGAGTACATTCAATAAAAACAATCCATTAAATCTGCCAGGCTGTTAATTGGATCACAGAAATCCGTCATCATATATGACCGAAATTAACAAATTATTATCTTGTTAATTGGATCCAAAATGTGCAGTCCAATTAACCCATAATTTACTGGGTTGTTAAATTGGATCATTAAAATCGGACAAAAATGTCAGCCCGAATAACAAAAAGTGCACAAATTAGTGTTTTGGACCGAAAAGTAGTATATTGTGAATTGAATGAGTTATTAATTGGGCCTAAAATTTAATACATATATACAAGGCCCAAGTTCTTATGAATTTTTGTCTTGTTAATTCAAGGGGATGATATATGTGTTTGAAATATCCGTAATTATTAAACATCTTGTGCATATTCAGAAATGATGCATTAATATTGATTAAATAGGCAATACAACCAAGGTTTATTTTAAGTCCATGCATATATTCAGAGATGTTTATCAGAGTAATATTACATTTCATAATTGTGAAGTATTTTTACACTAATTTAGGACAAGAAAGTTTTACAAGATGGAACTAAAAATTGAAAAAAAAAATATTACATGAATTTATTAATGAAAAAACCAACTATAATTAATTCAAGAATTAATAATAAATTAATATTATGTTCCGTAATTGTTTTCCTAAACTTATGAAATAATTAAAATTCATATAACTAAAAATTTCGGATAAAAAAGTGATGAAAATAATGTAACAAAATTCTTATTCATATTATTCATAAGGCCCAATGCACAAATACATGCTTACATGCCCACGTGAATTAGTTGAAAGTTACTGTAATCAGCCAATAGCAACGATGGTGAAATAAGATTCTTTGGCGGCTGTGAAGAAGGAAAAAGAAGAAGAAGCAAAATGGGGTGTGTGTGTGTGTGTGTGTGTTGGGGGGGGGGGGGGGGGGGGGGGAGCTCTAGATGGTGAAAGCGTCCCCCCTAGGTTATTTTTCTTTCATGTCTTCTTCTCTCTCACGTCTCATTTTCGCGGTGGTCGGACTTGGTGGTGGTCGAAAAAATCACTTTTTTCATAGAGCTCGGTTATAAGTATGAATTTTAGTTATCGATTTCTCCTATCTTATTCCTCATATCCTCTCTTCTTTTCTTCTAATTCTTGACTTCTACCTCCACTTTTTTCTTGACCTTGCTCCTCTTTCTTTCCTATCATTCAATGTCCTCTTCTTTCTCTTTTCTCTTTCATGTTAGTTTTTGTCTATTTTATCCCAAATAGTACTAGGAAAATTATTCGCAATTCTTAAGAGAGTTGTTCTACTCTTTGGTGTCTCTAAGAAATCGAGGATTCGAGCATTATTTTTAATGCCAAATTAAAATGGAGCAAATTGTGATTAAAATAAAACAAAAAAGTAGAAAAATAAATCTCGACAGTTGATTCATTTTATGCAAAGTCCATATAGCAGAGTAAGCCCCCATTAATGCTACGAAAGAAGAACATAAGGTTTTCTCTGACTGAGCCTAGGTCAATCCCCGCTGCGCGTCCCTCACCACTCGTTCACTTGGTGGGTTTTGCTTCCCCGCTGCACGCCCCTCTACTCTTGCCCCGCCGACTCATTCATTCCACGGTGGCTGGGTGCTGACTCGGGGACTACTTGACAAGATGAAATACGCCGCCATTAGAGACTCTTTTTCGCTGTCTGAATGTGCGAGTTGAGAAGCATGCACTTCAATGATGAAGGAAAAAGGCTTGCTACAAGCTGGGCTCAGGGACTGCTGCCAGCCGCTTCCCCTGTAGTCGTCAACTCGTTCTTGACAGATCGTATTCCTTTGCTCTCCTGGTGCTCCCATAAGAAGCTTGTCCACAATTGACAACGGTCGCAAGCTTAGGTCCAAGCTTTGTGTGCACCGAGGAAGTAATAGATCGACTTGCTAGTAGAAGAGGGCTTGTGATAAGGGGATTTTTTATCACTTTTTACATACACAAAATATAGAATTTAAATACTTAAATACGATTAAAGTATACCAAATATTCATAATTCCAATTTATTGAGATTAAATACTTTTAATTGTGTTTTTGTATTAATGACAGGAAAAAAAAGTGCAATATCTCGAAAAACCAGGACTGTGGATGGATCGGTCTCATCGTGCCGATCGATTTGATATATCATATGATGATATTTGATGCAAGCATAAGAGAGAAATCGAGCTTTTACTCCAAACGGGTCAAACTTGACTCATTCCACGAAGGAACACAGACCTGACGAAATTTGATACCCAACAAGATCTGGTATGGCAGACAGAAGCATACATACCTAGTAACGAGTTACCAACCAACTCTTCTTTGACCCGCTGCTCGAAAGTACACACAGAAACCAAGTTTAGATACTCTGAACCAGTTAAAACCATGTGGTGACCTATCCACGCTTTCAACTCACTCGCCACACAAAGGATACACAGAAATAATCCGCACCAAATCCTGAGAGAAAGACCAGTCAACCATCCTGACTAGGACAGATCCGGTAGACATCTGCACGTGGTGTATCATGTACAGTGATCCAACCCGAGCTCCTTACTGACCCACGACACAGAAGACCATTCCGATTCCCTTTTACCAAAGCCCGTGCCACCATAAGATTCTGTTACTCATACAGCGGGTCATACCAGTACTGCTCTCTATTCACTACACGACAGATACAGAAACTATGCCACAAAGGATCATGCAAAGACTGGTCAAAGGTTTAACAAACTAGGATTTTTTGTGGTTATAAATCCGTGCAACCCGCGCTGTCACTTTCAATTCCCTCTATTTTCCATGTGTTGCACTCTGGGCCACACAAGTACTGTTGCAGAGAATCTTTACAGGCAGTTCAAAATTCTTAACTTGGAGCCATCCGTGATTTTTTCTGTCCATTTTATACACTAACCACAGTCTCCATTACACAGCCCAAAGAAAGAAATGAACTAAAGCAGGCCCACTCTTCCTCTCCATTTCTGTCTGTAATGGACATGAATTAATTTTTGGGTTGATTTTCTGATGAATTTAATTGAATTAATCTGGATCTGAGGGAAATATCTTGGAGGGTATTTTTGGGTTTTCTCCCTCATTATTTGGCCAAACCAGATGAAATTTCGACCCTTGGATTCAGTGAAACTTGCTGTACCTACCCATGCAAGTTGCAATCTGAGATCTGAAATTTTCGGACTCTTTTTCCCCCCTTTTTCTCCTATAAATAAGGTCCAAGTTCTCCCTCTCAAATCATCCATTCTTTACACTCTCTCAATTGATCAAGAAATTCATTGATTCTTGGATCTTCATCTCCCCCAAGCTCTCTAGCTTCTCAAGCTCATCTTTGAGCCATTTTCGCCGAGAAAGTCGTGTCTTAGCACGGTTTTCGAGGTCGCTCCGAGGATCGATCCTCTCTCTCTCTCTCAAGATCACGAAGTTGTTCTCCTCCTCCTCTCTCTCCTCTCAAGGTGTGAAGGCTCGAGGACCTCGCCAAGACCCGGTCTTGGACTTCATTCTCTCTCTTTTCGGTACTCTCTTTTACAATTGTTGCGATTTAATTAGGAAAATATTAGATTTGAATAAACTTTGTTTGTAGATCTGTTATATATGATAAGATACAATTTGTAGAATTTTTGTGGATTTAATTTCGTAATTTTCCTATTTTTTTTCATTGTGAAATACTTGATTGTTTTGTGCTGTTTTGTTAATTTCATTTAAAATAGAAAATTACTCAAAAATAAGTCTTTCTCAATATCACTGTTTAGATCTAGATCTGTAGTTTAATATAGTTTTTGAATAAATCAATTTCCTGCAATTTTCTATTTGTTGTTGATTTTACAAGTTCAATTGATTAGGCAACTAGATCTTGTATTAGTCTCTGGCCAGTTTTGATCCTGATTGTTTGTACCTTTTTAAACCTGAAAAAAATTACAAATATTGAATCATTGATTATATTGTTAAGTCTAGTTTCATAATCTTTTTGTCTCATTCAAAATAATAAAATTTCCTATTTGATATGAATTTTTGAATGCAACACATGCAAATCTGGAAATTGTGCATCATTGAATCTCAGAAGAATAATTGTGTAGAGCTGAATACTGTGAATTAAAATTTGAAATTTTTATCATCTGTTTGTAAGATCTGGATATTCATTGTCCCAATTTTTCATAATTTTTGGATCAGTAGAAATAATTTTAGAAATTCGCATTCGATTATACGCAAAATTTCCTTGGAACGAACCTCTACTTAGCCTATTCTAGTAGTTGTTTATAAATTGTTTTGATTAACTCGTGAGATTGAATTTACACATTTTAACGACCTATTTTACGTGTTATCAGCTTGTTTGAAGCATATCGAGATGGGCCTGTTTATTCATCCCATTGACAGATTCATTTCTTTTGATTCGGGAAGAAGAAATTCACTAGTACTGATCTTGCTTTCTGTCGCTTATGTCAACAAAATCAAGACTGGTTTCCTTTCTTCAAAGTCTTGCTAGTAATAATATCCCTTTTCAAATCGTTGAGCAGTGACCAGAAGGAATGGAGTCAGAGATTCTGAAAGTATACTTGTCATGTAGACAAGGCAGAGAACAAGAGAAGATGAGTTGGCCGTCAGACCAAATCCAACTAGTTTTCATCAAAGCGAACGAACACCAAAATCATCGTCTTCAAAGGATGATTCTCAGTAGCCGGCAAAGGCCTCACCTCGGGGTTTTTTGTTCACACGTGATTGGCTGAAGACGAAGAATTGCCTAATGAATAGGGAAAACCAACCTTTGAAGACCTTGTCAATCCATCTGGTTCGCTTGCATCTTCACATGCCACTGGTGGAGAATGATGACCCCCCAGAGCTTTCCCTCCTTCTCCATAATCACTTGATTGCCCAACCCTTTCGAGAGTTGGCTATGTCTGTGCCCGGTGAAAGAGAAGAAGAAGTGGCATTTTCTGGCTGTTTATTCCCTTGTTTCAGAAGCAGCAGCCTATTTCTCAGATCTGTCTGTACCAGAGGTCAACTTCCATTACCAAGGAAAGAAGCTTGAGCCATCGACTCAATATAAGATATTACTTGCATCAAAAACATCAGCCCGAGTCAATAGCTTCGCTCACTAAGTATACACCAACCTCTCCTTTCCATGTCTGCTAATACCGATTTCGATCTCATCAATTTGGAAGAAGAAAATGAAGGAAATACAGTTTTGGATCATCGCTAAAATGGTACGTAGGACAAACGAACGTACGCGTTCGTGGGCATACGAAACAGATTAGTAAAACTGGTATAACTTTCAGTAGGAAACTCCGATTGGAATAGTTCAAATTGGGTTAGTTAGATAATGAGATTATCTAGAACTTTCATGTTGTAATATATTTCATTTGAGCGAAGTATCAGTATCGTTCTAATGAAATACCGAAAGGGTGCGACAGTTTGACATACAGTCAGTAAAACGGCCGTAACTTTCGGGTCCGAACTCCAATTGGGATGGGCCAAATTGGGTTGGAAAGATAATTAGATTATCTACAACTTTAGTAAATGTTCAAAGTCGGTTGGAACGATTTAATATTTTCGTTCTGACAGATTACTGAAAGGGTGTATGCAGTTTTCTGTTTGAAAAGGTGTATAGAAGATATACATACCTTTTGGCCCATCCTTATCCTATGGAGTATATATAGGATGTTTCTCTCTCTCTCTCTCTCATCAGTCCAACCAGTTGAATAATTAGATTAGTTCAACCAGAAAATTAATGGAGTTAATTTAGAATTAATCCAGAAATTAAGAGACTCTAATCACTTGATGAAAGAGTGCGAAGAGATTGAGAGAGAAGGAGAAAAGAGTTTTCTCCGTCTAGAGAATCGAAACGCAATCATGCAAGTTCGCCGGTGCATCGTCTAGGCAGATGCATCCGCGATCGAGGTGCTACAACTCACGGTGGATACGGGTAGAGGAGCGACACATGTGGCTCTTCGTTGTGATCAAACCGGAGAAGTAATCGAGTAACAAGCAGTGGAATCATGCGGGCATGGAACGCACGAAGACAACCCGAGGCGTGTCGAAACGGTGGGAGACGTGCGGAATGGGACGTACGGGCTAGTCACCAACGTGACACCGAAGGAAATAGAAGGCGGCGATCAACCCTTCGTGTGCCATCAATTTGGCACTGGTATGAATCTGTCCTTCTATTCGCATCGTACCCTCGAAGTCGTGGCGTGATCTCGGGAATCGGGGAATCGAACCGGACCTACATATCCGCTGCGCGGGCCCGGGGTCGAGGATATTTCCCATCAGTGGTATCAGAGCGATCGCCATCGATTCGAGGGTCGAATCATAGTCGTATATTAGATATACGCACGGGTTATCAAAGTTCGTACCCGTTTGCATGATGTTAAATATAGAGAAAGTCAAATTCCGTTAAAATCACAAGTGGAATTCGCTAGAGATCGATCAAAAGTTGATTGAGAGTATCTAGGAATGATCGTGAAAAAGTTTCATGATTTATCGTTTTGGAAACGAGCGAAAACGGACGAAACGGCAAAATCTGCAGAAAGTTAGAATACGAAACAGTGAGTAAAACTAAGATAATTTTCAGTGGAAAACTCCACATTGATTGGATCAAATTGGCGTAGTTAGATAATGAGATTATCTATGACTTTGATACATAAAGTTTTTCCATTTGAACGAATTATCAGTGTCGTTTTTATGGAATACTGAAAGGGTGCGACTGTTTGACATACAGAGACTAAAACGTCCGTATATGTCGCATCGAAACTCCAATTGAGTCCAATCCAATTGGGTTAATTAGATAATAAGATTATCTAGAACTTTCGTTCACGTTCAAAGTCGGTTGGAACAATTTAATATTTTTTTTTCAACAGAATACTGAAACGGTGTCTGTAGTTTTCTGGTTGAAAAGGTGTATATTGGATATACTTACTTTTTCGTTTGTTCGTATTTTACTAAAACTGGTATAACTTTCAGTAGAAAATTCCGATTTGAATGGTTCAAATTGTTTTAGTTAGATAATTAGATTATCTAGAACTTTCATGTTGTAATATATTTTATTTGAGCGAAGTATTAGTGTCGTTCTAATGAAATAACGAAAGGGTGCAGAAAAATAGTTTTTCTGCCGCCCCGGGGGCAGTTTTTGGCGCCCCGGACGCGTCCCGGGCGAGGTTTTCTCGCGCCCCGTGGTCCCTGCGTTACAACGGATGGGGCAGTCCGTTATAACGGATCCTTCTCTGGATGCTGTTTTTGTTTTCGCGATAACTTTGGCTACGAAGCTCGGAATTTTGAGTTCTTTATATCGATTTGATCGGCATCAATCATTCTAGCATATTAGATATTTAATTATTTAGAATAATTAATCTCCCTAAATAAATCATATGCATTTACAAATCTTGTGATAGTGATATAATATGATTATGTCACGAATTTAGAAACATGCAATGGCATGATCCCTCATAATATTTAAGTCATGGAAATGCCTTCCATATCCACAACCATCGAGATTGATATGACATAGTGCGTGGTTTCAGGCCATAGTCGGGCACGTACTATTGTATATATTGGTGCGGGTGGTAAGCGTTAATTGGGGACTCACGTGGTTTCAGGCCATAGTCGGGCACGTGAGTAGTTCAATTGAACGATACGATGGATATGGTTATGACTTAACCGTCCAAGCCAATCCGATTGGAGTTCGGGGCATAGATAGAATGCACACACGGAACATGGATTGTATTGGATACGATTCGTCACCGAAATTCTATAAAGGAACAAGAGTCGTATTGGATACGATTGGATTTAATCCTACCTAAAATATCGAGATCTCATTTGTCGGCCATAGTCACTTATGGGAGGATCGTAAAATATGGGTCTTGAGTGTTATGGACTTGGAGTCCCGTATCGGTATGAGGGTTATCGATTCGATAAAATAACACTATCATAAATTCATCATATAAGCATATAGATTAAGTACGCACGGTTAGGAGTTAATCTTCATCATCCGTTTAGAATTATGTTTTCAAGCAACACCAAATATATCGATGAGATCGATATGATAGATGGTTTTTGGGCCGGAATTACCGTTATTAACCTTGATAGTCAAAGATAGTTCTTAGACTTAAAGTAACGTGTTGGACACGGAAATGGTAGATTCGGGGCTCAATGCTATGACTTTAGAGAAAGCCGGGTTCGATAAACTTTAAGAAGGAATCGAACGATATTACGTGCCTTGTGGTGGCATGTATAGACGCATATTTCTCAAAATTGTTTTGAGAATTCGGGTGTATATGAAAGTAAAACACAACGCTCATGAAATAGTTTCAAGAGCTAGAGCGCGTTGAATGGTTCGATGCGGCTCAAAGAGTAGGTTAATTTTGAGACGCCTTATGGGTCTTTGATTAACACTCGTGTGTTGATGGTACGAGATTTTATCTTCGTGACCGAATATCATATGCATTCGATAGATAAGTCGATCCCGAAATTGCATATGATGCGATTTAAATTTGAATTGGAGATGCTCGGAGTATCCGAGGAATCCAATGCATATAGATGCGTGGATGTCCTTGTAATTCAAAGAAGGGATCGAAAGAAATGTATGTCTAAGGGTATTTTGGGAAAATGTTTTCCAAACAGAAAGTTCGGACAAGGAGTTGTCCAAACTAATGACTCAAAAATGGTGAAATCCGAGGAGGATTAAACCTAGTAGTTGATTGCTTCTTTTGGCATTGCCGTCTTGGCCATATAAACAAGATTCACGTATCTAGATTCCATATGATGGATTGCTAGAATCATTCGAATTAGATTCGATTGATTAATGCGATACTTATTTATTAGGCAAGACGACAAATGGCATCATTCTCCAATGGTTGGAGAAAGATCCGACGAATTATTGGAACTTACATTCACATGTAGATGATCCGATAAGTTCCGAGGCAAGAGGAGGCTATCAGTATTTTGTTCTGTTTATGGACGGTTAAATTAGATATGGAAATATCTATTTAATGCGTGCCGAAACGGAGACTTTTGAAAGGTTCAAAGAGTTTCAAAAACGAAATACAAAATCAACTAAGCAAGAAAATCAAAGCTTTTCGATAGGATCGAGAAGGCGAGTATTTGAGCTAAACCTTTCGATAGGATCGAAGAGGCGATATTTGAGTTATGAATATTGATGATCATTTATGATTGTGGAATCGTTTCACGATTGCCTTTATTCGGAACATTGAGATGTGTCCGAAAAGAGGAAATGAACGCATGTTGGACATGGTTTGATAAATGATAAGTCAATAAGATCTCCCAAAAATATTTTGGGGATACGCCCTTGAGACAGCGGCACTAATGAATGGTTGCATATAAGATATGAACCATAAACCTTCTAATCGGTACAAAAGACGCCATATGAGATATGGATCGGAATGGTTCCGAAGTTGTCATTTGTACATATTTGAGGATGTGAGTATATTTCGAAATTTGTTTCGGTTAAACTCAATCCCAAATCTGAAAATTGTTCGTTTATCCTTAAGGAAACTACAGGGTATTAGTTCTAACGTCCCTATGAAAATTAGATTTTCGTGGCTCGAAGAGATGCCTTCTTGGAGGAGGACTAGATGCGCACAAGTTTGGAACTTGGTGTCATTTATCTCTACGCGGGCTAGTGGGAGTAGAATAAATCTCGAAAGAGTTCGTGATTTGAAAATGAACATTGTACCGATGAAAGTTGACATGGCTTCATCAAGAGTTGATGAACGCAAGTCGAACACACAAAGGAATTTTTCGTAGATCAAGTAGGCTATATCATAAGCCGGTAAATACGGATTTATCGAGGCTAATGATGATAGATCGAAATCATATGATGATTCGATATCCTACAAGGATGCTATGAAAAGTTGATTCCACATGACATGGTGTCATGAAATCTGAGATTCGATCCATGTTAATTATCAAGTTCAGAACTTGATTTCATTACTTTCTGGGTTAGACCCGTGAAATGTGAGTGGGTTTTTCAAGATGACGAACCGACATGGATAGGAATACGCATATATGTAAAGCGAGGCTTTTTGTGAAGAGTTTCATGCAATTCATAGTCGGACTATGAAGAAACGTTTTCGCATGTTGCCATGCTTTCACATTCTCGAAATTCTGCTTGCCATGGTCGCATATTACGACTATGTGATGTGGCAAAATGGATGTCAAAACCGAATTTCTTGACAGAAATTTTATGAAAGGATGTGTACTTGACACAACCTTACGGTTTTGTCGATTCATAAGAATCGGGGATAAGATATGCACGCTTTAACGATCCATATGATGGATTAGAGAAAGCTTCTCGGAATTGGAATATTCGTTTTGACAAAATTATAAACTGTTATAAAATTGTCGAAACGAATGGAAATTTTGTGTACACATGAAGGTTAGTGGGAGCTGCGTTATATTTCTTGTAACGACAAAGGATTTAGACGAGACCGCTTATGAATTAAGCGTGAAGATCTATAGGATAGATCTAAGAAGTTCCTCGTTCTATGTTATAGCACATATATCGACATATTGTTGAAAATGGTTTTCAACATGTAAACTCCTTGGAGGAGATAAATCGAAATGTCGAATGGCAGAAATTTTCAACGGCTCGATGTGAGACATCAAGCAGCGCGAAAAGTAATAATATGATGCCTTACATTTGATGTTAGGATCTATTATATCTGTCATGATATGTATGTGGCTATCTGTCATACAATAGCGTCTAGTTCACCGTCAATAAAATTCATGGGAATCACATGAGTTTGAATGTAATTCGATTACATGAGACTAACTCTTGTGATTGTATAATGGTTATACAAATATATACATAATGGTTATGTATATTTAAAACCCATCGGGATTTGTATTGATAGAGGTGAAGTTTATCCTTGAATACTTTGCGAAAGAATTCAGGATTTATTATCTATAATGGTGTGGAGGACGTGTTGGTTATAAAGAGTTATAACAAACAACAGTTTCCAAAGATGAAGCACGTCCAAATATGGAGCACGACTTTCGATTACAAAGTGTGTACATGTTTTGCTTAAATGAAAACACGGTTATGTGGAAAGGTTCCACAAGACCAATAGTTTATGATTCTATTTACGGTGGTGAGTATATTGCGGTTATTAATCGCAAAAGGAAGTGGTATGGATCAAGGATACATGACCAAACTCTAGTAGTCACGAGTTATCGGATTTATGGTTGTTTATTGCGTGAGACGCAATAGTACAAGCCAAAAATGCCGAGGTCACAACCACTTCTAGCCAATACTCAGAAAATTTCATTTGATCCATGAAATTTTATGAAATGATGTGATCGTAGGTATTGGAAATGTTCCAATCCTGATGATGATTAACACTAGCGGGAACGTGCGGACCCGTTTACAAAACCGCTCTCTCTAGTCGCGCGTGACTGTCATGCGATGACTATGGGTATGGAGATACCTAGAGGAGGAAGAAGAGAGTAGAGTGTAGTTATCTAATACGATAGTCCTCGCATGTTATGGGTATGGAGATACCCATAGGTAAACGTTGTATCACCCAAATACTTAGTCCATATGAATGCATTCCTTTTAAAAATTTTGTTTACTTAAATTAAATATGCATTCACCTTATATGAAAACAGTGTGCGGGTTGTGTAATATGATTGTTACATGAACCTTGATTTGAACTTGTGTGGACGTCGACATGGTTGAGGACCATGTGCAGCGAAACCGTCACACTTAAAGTGTCATTTCTAAACATCCCTAGTCGCGGATCAGCTTGCTTAAGAGAGAAGCATTTCTATTATTGGATAGACTGAACGCGTACACTAGTACGTTTGCCGAGGAGATGATTATGTTTTGCTAATCATGGGACAAGGTGCTTGTCGAATCGGGAACGTAGATATATGTTAGGTTACATGTATTGGATATGACCAAAGCCGCGAGTCCATGACATGGTTTAGTCATTATAGATGGACTTGTGACGGATGGGGTTTTAGATTCTTCATACTTGAGGGGATCATTGATTGCGTTACGTGCGTAACACAATGCTTTGATATGATCTTACGCTCACCGTAACAGGGAGTTAAAAGGGTCATCATTGGGTATTGTCCGAAACACGAAATTCAATGTGAGTCTCCAAGATAGGAATTGTTTATTCCGAAAGGAAGAGATATCTCTTAGGCGCCGCTCGATGAGTCGATTAACGAAATCTCTGGCCAGAGTCAATGATATTAATGGTTAATATTGATTGAAATTTGTTAAATCAACTCGGAATCGGGGAATAAGTATAGTTAATCAAATTATAAGGATGACTATTACCATGCCTTTTGATTAACGGATATCGCAAACAAGAGAACTAGTAACCGCTATTCGAGATAGGCACAATGATCACAATCATTTTTCGTTTTAACATGGGTAGCCATGATGGAGTGACTAGATCCCGCTCATGGGCTTGTAGTGCCATGGAAACGGCCTACTGCCATCGTTAAACGAACCTACACGGTCACACAACGAGTCGTACTATGTCGGGCTTAATTGCAAGTTTTTGCACATTGGATGTGCATGGCTTTAGCGTATTTGATACGCGGGCCAGATTCTCTGATATAGTGTATATGTGATATACATGAGTACCTTTTAGGTAAATCTGAAACTGAGTGGGAGACTGAAGGAAATACAGTTTTGGATCATCGCTAAAATGGTACGTAGGACAAACGAACGTATGCGTTCGTGGGCATACGAAACAGATTAGTAAAACTGGTATAACTTTCAGTAGGAAACTCCGATTGGAATGGTTCAAATTGGGTTAGTTAGATAATGAGATTATCTAGAACTTTCATGTTGTAATATATTTCATTTGAGCGACGTATCAGTATCGTTCTAATGAAATACCGAAAGGGTGCGACAGTTTGACATACAGTCAGTAAAACGGCCGTAACTTTCGGGGTCCGAACTCCAATTGGGCTGGGCCAAATTGGGTTGGAAAGATAATTAGATTATCTACAACTTTAGTAAATGTTCAAAGTCGGTTGGAACGATTTAATATTTTCGTTCTGACAGATTACTGAAAGGGTGTATGCAGTTTTCTGTTTGAAAAGGTGTATAGAAGATATACATACCTTTTGGCCCATCCTTATCCTATGGAGTATATATAGGATGTTTCTCTCTCTCTCATCAGTCCAACCAGTTGAATAATTAGATTAGTTCAACCAGAAAATTAATGGAGTTAATTTAGAATTAATCCAGAAATTAAGAGACTCTAATCACTTGATGAAAGAGTGCGAAGAGATTGAGAGAGAAGGAGAAAAGAGTTTTCTCCGTCTAGAGAATCGAAACGCAATCATGCAAGTTCGCCGGTGCATCGTCTAGGCAGATGCATCCGCGACCGAGGTGCTACAACTCACGGTGGATACGGGTAGAGGAGCGACACATGTGGCTCTTCGTTGTGATCAAACCGGAGAAGTAATCGAGTAACAAGCTGTGGAATCATGCGGGCATGGAACGCACGAAGACAACCCGAGGCGTGTCGAAACGGTGGGAGACGTGCGGTATGGGACGTACGGGCTAGTCACCAACGTGACACCGAAGGAAATAGAAGGCGGCGATCAACCCTTAGTGTGCCATCAATTTGGCACGGGTATGAATCTGTCCTTCTATTCGCATCGTACCCTCGAAGTCGTGGCGTGATCTCGGGAATCGGGGAATCGAACCGGACCTACATATCCGCTGCGCGGTCCCGGGGTCGAGGATATTTCCCATCAGAAAATGCCTGTCCCACATTTTTCATTATACTCTTTTGAATTGGTACCATACGTTACCCATAAAGATTCACCAATGTCTGGAAATGACATAGATCAACAATGAAGTTCTTGGTCTCACCCCTGCTGCTTGACTTGCTTACTGAAGTAGCTGAGTGACCACTTGAAGGGGCCTCTACGACTGGGCCTAGTGCTTGGCTGCCGCTACTGTTAGCCAAGGATTCCACCTCGGGAAGCAAAGTGCCAGCAAGGAGAGCCGGATCTGGCTTATCTGAAGTTCAAGGGCACCTAAAGGACGGTCTATCTACCCCACTCGAGTTTTGATGCAAGTAATATCGTATATAGCTCGAGAAATTGAATGAATTCTTTTGTCAGATCTTCGATAGAATGGATGGATTTCATAATTATACGTAATTCTATGCGTCAATACTCTATTATATGCGTGACGCCTGTTTTTTGTTTTTTTCATTTTGGTGACTAACGACAAATCAATGGAATTATGGTATGGTTCACATCATTTGGCAGTTTTTGATAGGGCAATGCCAGCAAATTGTTGGTATTTCATATGCATTATTGTTTCGATCATTTTGAGGGGCGCGCAGCGGGGAATGCGCCTAAGGGTCGAGACGAGAACGAACGGGTTTTGATACAATCAAAGACAATTGTCGAAGATCTAGGAATTGCATTGCTCCCGTTGGTCAGGCTCCCCGGGGCTTCACAATTACAGCAGTAGGAAAGCATCTCCATCAATATGGAGAATCGGTAGAGCAACGATTCTTTTCCGAAATGGAAAGGAACTTGTTCGAGTACTACTCCGAGTTTGATCATTTCTGTCCTTGAATAAGGCAAGGCTAGCGAGTCTTTGACTTCGGCCTCTCCACTCCCATGCCTTTCTTAGTTGGACCAACCCAAGCTAGATTTGTGTGTGCATTTGTCGAGCAAGAAGCGGACCAAAATCAAGCTTTCTTTATTGAGATTGATGGATAACGAACTCATTTTCCAATATAGTTGGGAGATTTTACCCAAGAAATGGGTACATAAAATGAAAAGATCGGAACATGGGAATCTATTTGATACCAATACTGACTACCTATTTCCATTGTTGTGCTTTCTCAAATGGCATACCTATACAAGAGTTCAAGTTTTGATCGATATTTGCGGAGTTGATTATCCCTCGAGAAAACGCAGATTTGAAGTTGTCTATAATTTACTGAGTACTCGGTATAACTCACGCATTCTTGTACAAACAAGTGCAGACGAAGTAACACGAATATCTTCGGTAGTCAGTCTATTTCCATCAGCCGGATGGTGGGAGCGAGAAGTATGGGATATGTTTGGTCTGTCTTTCATCAATCATCCGGATTTACGCCGTATATTAACAGATTATGGTTTCGAGGGTCATCCATTACGAAAAGATTTTCCTCTGAGTGGATATGTGGAAATACGCTATGATGATCCAGAGAAACGTGTGGTTTATGAACCCATTGAGATGACCCAAGAATTTTGCTATTTCGATTTTGCTAGTCCTTGGGAGCAGCGTAGCGACGGATAATTCTGAATCCACATATATATAGGTCTAGTCCCGGAGACAAAGAAATAGGAAATGCTCTTTTCTATATTCTTCGTTTATCTTCCTCTTTTTTGAAATGAGACGTCGGATATCATTGAATAGAATAAGGGGCGCGCAGCGGGGTTCTCTTTTTCCTTTCTTCGTCTTCCATTTCAGTTCTTTTCTTTCGGTTTCATTGCACCGCATGCAGAAGAGTACTCAGGTTAGATCCGCCTGAGCTTGCTTGCGCCCCACCTAACCCTACGTCAACTCTTATCTACGCTTGCTGCTCACTCAGTTGCTTTCAGTAGAAGGGCAGAAAGGCCGGCCTGATCGATCGGAAAATGACTCGTCTGGTCTTGCACTTCACTCTATGCTCGCTGGCACCTGTTCATTTACTTGCGCTTTGCCAGAATCGACGAAGGAGGGTAGCTGGGGCCGAGACAATTAGGGGGAAGCTTTCTGTCTACTAAGCTTTGTCCCTTGCTTGACCTTATGAACTGACTCCACTTCTTTCTTCTCCCGGAACACTAGCTAATCTAATAGTGAGTTCCATCTGCTCTTCTTCACTTTTGGTCGAAGGGCGCCATCCTTCTGATTCAGGAAGCCTTTTTTCGGGGCCCCGGGAAGGAAAGGGAGAGTGGCCGAGCGGTCAAAAGCGGCAGACTGTAAATCTGTTGAAGGTTTTCTACGTAGGTTCGAATCCTGCCTCTCCCACTTGTTGACGACTTCAGAGAATAGAAATAAGGCATTCGTAAGCGGAGGAAGGCCAACCGAGCGAAGCTCTTTCTTTTTTGGTATCACAGAAATATTAAATTTACGGATGCAACATCAAATTAAAAGGATGCATGCGATTCAGTCAGAGAGAGCGTCAATGTTGTGCGCACACATCTGACATTATCAAATCCTTTGAGCTAATTAGAGATGTTAATCAACCTAAAAATTTGAGTATAATTCATTAAAATTTCAACAAGTGTACCTTGTTAGTTGATTATTGCTCCATTTTAAACATGGAGTACTGATAAGAGGAAAATAAAGCACCTTTTTGATATCTAATTTGGGGATTTTAGCCCTTTTGAATCACAACTTTATATATACAATTGTTCATATTTGAGATAACAAGAATATTTCTTCACTAAGTGTGTTTTATTGTTTAGTTACAGGTTTTAGAAGGAAATTCTGGGAATTTGGAAAGTGTAGTTGTCTCCAACACGTCAAGAGGAATGAAAACGATATATTATACCGATATATTCGGTACATGAATGAGACGGGAGGCAAACAATAATCATGATAGAGACTTACACAAAAGTCCACACGAAAACCACTCAATCCTTAGCCCTTATCCTTCCCACCTACCTTTGGTGGAAATTACTTCATTACCCCCAATCCTCTCCACCAACTCGTGACCAATAAGAAGACTCCGTGAGTGCTATTAATAAGACCAAAAGGGCCACGAGTTGGGTGTTCGTCCTTACGCTCCTTGGAGCACTTACATTCTCTCTCTCTTCTCTCTCCCTCTCAAGAACTTCCAAGAACCGTCAAGAACATCAAGAACCATTCAAGATCCTACTCGATTGTTCGGGAGATTCGACCTTGACTTGGATATCCTTCCTTTCAGCGAATCGACCCTTTCGAGACTAAACCGTGACTCGGGGATTTCCTCCTTTCGGGACTTGTGAAGTTGTGTTGAGACCGTGACTCGGAGGTTTTCTCTTTCGGAGCTTGAAGAAGGTGTCAACCATGACTCGGAGTCTTTCCTTTTGGTGACCCTTCATCGACTTAGCCCGTGACTCGAGATTTCTTCCCTTCGGTGACCAACGAAGCAAGCTTGCCGTGACTCGGAGAATTCCCCTTTCGGTGGTCAATCGAGCGACAACACTAGCGAGGAAAAGGAGGCTCTTCTTGATGCGTTTCTTTACTCAATCTAGGTGTATTCTTTTCTATCTTGAATTTCTTGTATGTTGAATGATAGTTTAAGGTTGTCATTGAATCTCTTTCTTTGTTCTAAATCTTTGTTTCTTGCATTCGATCTTTTGCTCTCTTTTTGTCCTTTGGTTGCTCTCTTTTTAATTGCACTTTGGTCCTTAATTAAGACATTAAACAATCTCTGATCAAATCTTAATTCAAACCCCAAATAAAATACTCAAACTTAATTCCATAAACTATTCCGTTATAACGGACACAAATTGCGTTACAACGGACTAGACGGTTGGTCCTTTGATATTCAGTTGGTTATACTTCCGTTGTAATGCACATACATGTCCGTTGTAACGGACTAGTGAGGATTTTCACGCAAGAGGCTCAATACAAGTGCGTTATAACGGACATAAGGGTCCGTTGTAACGGATTAACCAATCCGTTGCAACGCAACCACTGTTCGTTATAACGGACAAGTATAGTGCGTTATAACGGAGTTTCATCCGTTGTAACGGACGTTCATCTCACACTTAGCGACATAATTTTCACTCAAGTCCGTTGTAACGGACTCACTATTCCGTTATAACGGACTATCTTCTGTGAATTTTCTTTGCTATTTCTTGTCTAGTTTTGATTCATTATTTGACGCATATACTCCTCGTGGAACGAACTTGCATATTTTCCACTATAACACATATAGTTCTATACTTGTTGATTGAATCAGGTTTTCGAATACAACGATAATTTTACACGTCAAAAACCCGCTCATCAAGTACCCACTCAAATTTGGAGATTAATTTGTTGAAATCCTCTTCAAGCCAATGTTGCAAAAGACGGAAAACGGTACGGTACGGTCGGCCACCGTTTTAATGTTTTACTGTAAAACGGTCGTAAAACGGTAAAAAAACGGTTAAAAACGGTTACTTAAATCGGCAATATTTTATAACAATTATAATAGAAATTTAAAAATAAAACTAACAAAAATATAATAATTCAATTTTTATAATTCAGCTTAAACATACACGAAAGTCCAAAATTTTAAAAAAACATATGAAATATTAATAAAACATATCGAATAAATGTCCATCGACCTAAACATATCAGAATAAATATTCTTAGCTATCTAATTAGACAAAACGATCAACTAATTAGATGCGTCAATCGAAATTATACACAAAATAATTAACCATGATAAGCTGGATCAGAATTACCTTGTTCATGTAAGAATTAAATACAAAATACCACTAATTACAATTGTTATTTGAAAGAGAACCTTTGATCTCTCTCCAAATTTACTACGAAACAGTTACCGGTTTGTAATGCCAAAAAAAAAACACTAAAAAAAAAAAAAAAAAAAAAAAAATTAAAAAAAGAATCTGTTTTATGAAAAAAACGGTAAAAAAAAACGTTTAAAACGTTTTTTGACAAAAAAACGGTCAAAGACGGTAAAAAAACGGTTGACCGTTTTTTGAATTTTTCTTGCAAAAAACGGGACGGTTTGGCACCGTTTTACCGTTTTTTTACCGTTTTACACCGTTTTTTGCAACACTGCTTCAAGCTACCCAACTCATTAAGCAGGGTACCGAGCATGCGGGTTTGGACCCATAATGATATCCTCTTTAGTCATTGAAGAGGCATCGCTGTAATGACTGATTTCTTTCATGCTTGTGATTCCTCCTCCAATTGTTTCTTCTTCATCCATCTGAACGTTTCAATTCGATGAATGTTAAATTTTGTATGAATTAGGAAACATCAACTTGATTAATTGATAAATGATTTTTGAAATAAGGTTACTAACCATACAAAGATGAGTGGAAGGAAGGGGGTCTCCTATTCTTCTTCGATTTTTTAGCCCTCTCTGGATGGAGAAAATTAAGTGGATCGAGACAATTCTTTAAGAGAGTGTAAATGGGTGAAACTTTGAACATGCAACAATAATTGCCTGGAGACGATTTGCCACGGCAGTACTCACCAATTCCGAAGCTCGTATGAACAAACAGAACTGTACATATGGTACCAGCGAATCGAAACAAAATCTCCTATCAATAATAGTAGTCAACTGAGACTATTTGCCGCAGCCAAAACTAAAATTCCTTATGGCCACCAAACTGAACTGAAAGATAATTTAATGGACACAACGACAATTACACGAAATAACAATTAAAAGATAATTCAAACTGAAATGAAAGATAATCTACAATGACGAAGAGAGGAAGAATCGTTTACATCCTTCGAGCATGGCGAAGCACGAGGGTCTACAGTGACGTCAGAGAGGGCGAATCACATGCGTCCTTCGAGCATGGCGAAGGACGGACGAAGGTAGATTCTACAGTGCGCCTCTCTGACGCGCTCTCTCTCTATCCCTCCCTGCAGCCATCGCCTAACGATTCACCATGGTTCCACCCACGCCTCTCTCTCTCTCTCTCTCTCTCTCTCTCTCTCTCTCTCTCTCTCTCTCTCGAAGAAGAAGAAGAAGAAGAAGAAGAAGAAGAAGAAGAAGAAGAAGAAGAAGTGCCGCCCGAAGAAGTACCGCTCTCTCTGTAGGATTCAACGTGCGCCTCTCTCTCTCTCTCTCTCCCTCCATATCTGTCACTCTCTCTCTCTGCCGCAGAAGTGCCGCGCTCTCTCTGTAGGGTTCCACCTTCGCTGTCTCTCTCCCTCCCTATCCGTCACTCTCTCTCCGGCGAAGAAGTGCCGCTCTCCCTTTTGTAGGGTTCCAGCTGCGCCTCTCTCTTCCTCCCTAATGTTTCTCTCTCTCGCGAAAGAGTGCCGTTCTCTCTAGTTCCTCGTTTGTAGGGAAGAAGAGGCATGTCGGTATGTTTTATGAGGGAAAGGAAAAGAATGGCTGAGATTGTTTTATTTTTATTTTTTATGGCTGAGATGAATGTATATATTTGAATGGTTACAAAAAAGAGCAACGTGGCCCATTCATTAAGCTCAAAGTGTTAGTCTTTTTAAAGAGAGAACAATATGGAAGATATAAATTTGTATTTGTATCTTTATTTAAAAGCATGTACTTAAATTTAAATCTCACAGAAAACAAAAAGCCGAGAAGAAAAACTATATAGAACAGAATATAGAAATAAATAACTCATGTTGTCTTGGTTTCTTGACCAATATTTTATCCACTTGATTTTTTAGAAATTGCTCTCAACTAATGTGACTTTAAGTCAGATTATTTATCAAAATGAATTTACGTATTCATGAAATAACTAAATTTACACATTCTAGATCGAATCTCTATTAAAACCATCGGTAGAAACCTCTTTTGTTTGATATATGTCTGAAAGGGCGAGATTTTATTTCCCAAAAGATATTCTGTTTTGAGTATCGAGATTTATTCATTTTTGTGAGAAGAACAAGTGAAGCATTAATACAAAAGCATATGGATTCTGGATGAAATGTATACATGGTCTTTTTTGCAATAGAGGGGTATTAAAATTTCAATCCTTCTTCTTATTTGCGAGGATCTTATTTGTAAACAACTGGAACTTTGTTAAATGAAATTATACTAGCTCAGCTATCGCCGACCTCCTTAAAAAAAAATTCAATCCTTCTACAGGGAATTTTTGAATAAATTTCAACAAAGATTCACATTTTCAAAATAAATGCAACAATTCATTATAGGTTCAACAAAGAGCAAAAAGTCTTGATGTCCCGAATCCTTTTATATGATTATTTTATTCTTTGCAGATTTATATGAAAATATTGAACAAATTTATGAATATATCTTTCAGAATAGTATAATTTATCGAAATATGTAATGATAGTTAGAGGTCGTTGGACAAAACCTCCGGACTCGTCACTTGGCCAGTCAACCGTATTGTAAATAAATTATATGTTTTAGATTAGTATTAACAAAAGACTATTTACCAAGTTTCACCACAACATCCACACTACATTAATACAATAATTACTGCATATCACATTTATATGCTGCACTTTATTCCGTATTTTTTTTTATTAATATGCACATTAATACTTTTTTTATTTCTATTTATACATATTTTTTTTTTACAATATGGTTCGTTTCTAGATATATTTTAATTGAAATAAAGGAATTCAGCATTAGTTTTTATAAATATAAATGTGTGGATGAAATAGACTACATATTTAAATAACTTTTTGGTCGTTATAAAATATATTCTTGTTTTAAACAAAATCATTGAATAAAAACTAAAATGAAATAAAACTTGGGTATCACTTGATTAAAAAAAATGAGAAATATATGTTTTGCCCTTCAAATTATGGGTCTAACATCAATGGCAACGTATCTTAGTTAGTTGAGTATTTGACACAATAAAATTATATTTTACAAAGATTATGAGTTCAAGTCTTATCGACATCAATATAAAAAATAATCTCACATGGTTGAAAAAAAAAATCCTGAATGACAAAAGTTCAATGAAAAAATATTACTACAATCAAACATACAATGCGAAGTTACGTTAAGTTACTAAATCAAACATACAAAGAATGTTAAGACAATTAAAAATCTATTTTGTATTCTTGAGATAATCTAACAAGAACATTAAATTTCCTAATACGAAGTACTTCATGTACAAGATTAGTTAATTATTTTACAATATTGAAATGATTTAGTTCCAACGGTAAGAAACGATTTCGAAAGTTAACAAAATCAAACTTTTAACGTTCATAAAAAATCAATCATACATTTGTTTGATATAATAATCTAAGAAGTCCAAATATTTTTAAACAATTAACATTTTTATAAGCTTTTAAATACAATTACAAGTGTATAATTTAAGAAGTCCAAATATTCAATATCAAGCGTATAATAATAATTGTTTGAATATACCGAGTGGCAAATTGCCCTCCTTTAAAAAAAAATGTATAATATTATTAAGATGTTATTTAAACTGATTTAATATGAGAGTTTTTTTAATCGAAATATGTAATAATAAATAAATATTATAAAAGTTAGAGTTGATCGATCAAGTTTTTCAAATGCGATCCTACGGTGAATCTTACATTTAAATAAATATTATTTTGACATTGGTAAAAGCAACATTGAATGCGGTCCCAATATATCTAATGCAATCGGCTAAATTACCAAAATGGGTCACGAACCAAATCGAAAAACTCATGAGATCATTTCTATGGAGCGGTCAAGAACAATATAAGGCCGGCAAAAGTCTTATTAATTGGGACACGGTATGTCTTCCAAAAACAAATGGCGGATTAGGTATACTACACTTACGAACCATGAATAATGCGCTATTACAAAAATTTCTTTGGAAATTAGATAACGAACCGCAAAATATTTGGACCAAATATATGAGATTATTATACGGAATAGAGGACTCGGAAGCGATGCAAATGGTCCCGACAACAACACAATCCTCTCTCCAAAAAGATATACTAGCCAACATACAAGCCTATAAGATATCGACGAGGAAGAACCCCGCCACGCAAGAAACCACATGGAGATGGACAACAAATGAAAAATATAGTACCAAAACCGCATACATATTCCAAAGAAACCCCGGAGTAAAAATAAGTTGGCAAAAGGAACTTTGGAATACAAAAGCACCATTGAAAGTAAGGATATTTTTATGGTTAGTATTTCACGGAAAAATAAACACGGCCGACGTTCTAGCAATTAAGGGATGGCCAAATACGCCAACTTGTGTATTATGCCAACAAAATCCGGAAACGACCGACCACCTACTCCTAACGTGCCCATTTACCCAAATGACATGGAGTTTAATTGAAGGAACCTCTACGACAAATATGCAGATTGCCACGCAAACCACCGTAAAAGGAGCGTGGGAATGGAATTTAAAATCAAAAACAAAAGAAGAAAAAGAAAAGTGCAAAACAATAGTAGCGGCATTTTTTTGGGAGACATGGAAAGAACGAAATAGAAGAATTTTTCAAAATATCTCCAAAACACCGGAAACACTAACAAACAAGATACTCGACGAAGCAGCCACCTGGAAAAAATACAAAAATTAACGACGGAACCACAAGCACAAAAGACAGGAATAGGATCGATTTAGTTTTAATATGAAAAGCTTGTGTAAAATTGTAAATTACTATCTTCTTATTAATACAAACCTTAGGTTTGGCATCTTGCCACCTAATCAAAAAAAAAAAAATATATTATTTACCAGGTTTCACACAACTTCTATACTTCATTAATAAAATAATTACTACATATCACATAATAAATTTGGCAAGAAAAATCACAACGTGCATGCAAGAAATACACTATAGTCTCAAGCATCAATTTTCATTTGTATATTTTCAACTAATAAATTTGTAAGTTGTATTAATAATTTATCATTAACATATATTATTTTCAAAATTAATAAAAGCTCACTTTTATATATGCTACACTTTATTCCGTAATTTTTTTATTGATGCATACATTAATATTTTTATTTCTTTTCATTTGCACAATTTTTTTCTACAATATGGCTTGTTTATACATATTTTTTTCTTATTTATACTTACAGTTTTGTAAAATAAAAAGATTCATAATTTTTTTTATAAACTAATTAACGTTAACACAATCAAAATCCATTTTGTATTCTTGACATAAACTAACAAACCTAAGGACATTAAATTTTCTAATACAAAGTATTAATCATGTAGAAAATGAGTTGATTATTTTACAAGATTTAAACAATGTAACTACAACTGTAAGAAAAGAAGATTTCCAGAGTTAACAAAATCACATTTTTAACGTTCTGAAAATCTAATTAACGGTAATATAATATTAGGAAAATTGTCGTTGAGCATCATGTCTAGGAAGAAAGAATGAAGACGTTTAGTCATGTGTTTTTTTCATGTAGTAATTAGAATGAAAGGTTGAGATGATAGTTAGATTAATCCAACGGTGGTGATTGGTTAACTACAACTATAATGGTTTCGATTTAGTGTAATAAATCCAAGTATGAATTCTTACAGTATCATCTTCAATATATTAAAACAAGTGCAAAAAAGCGCTCTAGTAGCAACGATTTAAGACGTCTTATTCTATAATTAAAACACTCGTATTTTAAATTGGGCCGGGCCCGGCAACGATGGATGTTCAATTCAATCTATTTGTTAAGATGTTGAAAATGTTGATTAGGCACCTGTTAATGTTGATTAATTAGTTGTAAAAATATCGGGGACTTTATTTGATAAATTAGATGTGTTCAATTATGGGACTTTATTTTATTAATATCGGGGACTTTATTTCCAATTGACATGAATGTACACTTGTTAATGTTGATTAATGTGAACTTTATTTGATTAATGCACACTTGTTTTTATGGTTAATTGTTGATTCATGATGAATGGTAATTCACTGGTTAATTATGTTCGAGTTAATTGATGGTTCAATAGAAGTTATCAATGATTAATTGTGAATGAAATATCTAGTAATTCAATGGTTAATTGAGAATGACATATTTCTTTCTCTAAATTCAATGGCCCAAAATAATTGTTTGGAAATTTGTCAGTATTGACTTCAAAATCTAATCTAGATGTACGCATGTGCGAATTGAATGCATTTTTTTTTTAGGATAATAACCTCACAAAAATATGAGTTAACTTATAAATCGATATTAGGTGTGTACTCGAGTCTTGTAATTGTTAAGCGAGATTTCATCTAATTAGCGAACTCTCCAGTGATTGAAGCGACTGGAGACGTGGTGGTCGTTATTCAGGTTTCCAGTACATTAACGACTTTGTTGTATGGGCCATTCTGAATGATGGGCTGTTTCTTATATAATTCTAGTGTTTGGGCCTTTTTACATTTATTAAATAAGTTGACTAGTCTGGGCTTTTGTAATGTCTTCATGAAAATATTGATGAAAATTAATGATATACTAAAAAGATAATCGCAAACCTCTTATTCAATCCATCTTGTTCAAACAATGACCACTTGCATCATCATCATCATCATCATCATCATCAGATCTACAATTTGATGATAAAATATATTATCCATGTCTCACCTTCTTACATCAAATTGTCAACATAATTTTGAATAAAAATGTAAAAAAAAATTATATGAATGAATTAAGTGATGATCAAAATACATGATGGCAAAAACTGTTTGACTAATTAAACATAGATAGTACTTGAACTTGTTGTGACAAATGAACTGACATCTAATATAAAAAAAAAATGGTCAAGAGCATGGTTATATGGAATGAAGGACAAATGAAGTTGACAAATAATATGAAAAAAAGATAGATGAAGTGACAAATAATATGAAAATATATAAATCCACATATAGCATGAATGGATGTACAGGTACGAAATATTGGATTGGTCCATTGTTCAATTCATACCTTCTCATTTTCAAGAGTACATATCCCTTTTCTTTTCCCTGCACTAATCGTTAATTTTCTATGCTAACCAAACTGTTAATTGAAGTTTGAGAAAATATAAGGAAAATGAGGGGGGAATTAGAATTTTCCACAAATAAAATTGCAATCAAAATCAAGGCGGATCAAAGTTTTGATTCTCGCTTGATATGAGTAAATGTGCAATCTGAGATGCTCATTTTTAACATCCAATATTTGCGGAGTGGCGCTCGAGACGTCCATGCTGGAGCAAATGGATCGTCGTCTTTCTTCATAGCATTGGCAAGGTCTGGTGTTGAATGGCGAAGATGAGTGCATGAGTTTCCGCTTCGAAGGGCGATTTGGCATTTTAAGGTCCACCTCCCTTCTCCGTAATTTGGTCTTGTTTCTTGATGAGGTAACCATATCCAGTCGAGGAAGTCATCTAAGATCCGTTTATGTGCCATGTGAACTCGGTCACCGTCGAGTCTGGAACGTTTGTTATCGTTATGACAGGAGGTGAGATTTGAGATGTTATACTAAGTAGTAATAGTAATATGAATATGATCCCTAAAATAATTTCTTGATGAGGTATCCATATCCAGTCGAGGAAGTCATCTAAGATCCGTCTATGTGGTATGTGAACTCGGTCACCGTCGAGTCTGGAACGTTGGTTATCGTTATGGCAGGAGGTGAGATATGAGATGTTATACTAAGTAGTAATAGTAATATGAATATGATCCCTAAAATAATTTCTTGATGAGGTATCCATATCCAGTCGAGGAAGTCATCTAAGATCCATCTATGTGGCATGTGAACTCGGTCACCGTCGAGTCTGGAACGTTGGTTATCGTTATGACAGGAGGTGAGATTTGAGATGTTATACTAGGTAGTAATAGTAATATGAATATGATCCCTAAAATAATTTATTGATGAGGTATCCAAATCCAGTCGAGGAAGTCATCTAAGATCCGTCTATGTGGCATGTGAACTCGGTCACCGTCGAGTCTGGAACGTTGGTTATCGTTATGGCAGGAGGTGAGATTTGAGATGTTATACTAAGTAGTAATAGTAATATGAATATGATCCCTAAAATAATTTCTTGATGAGGTATCCATATCCAGTCGAGGAAGTCATCTAAGATCCATCTATGTGGCATGTGAACTCGGTCACCGTCGAGTCTGGAACGTTGGTTATCGTTATGGCAGGAGGTGAGATTTGAGATGTTATACTAGGTAGTAATAGTAATATGAATATGATCCCTAAAATAATTTCTTGATGAGGTATCCAAATCCAGTCGAGGAAGTCATCTAAGATCCGTCTATGTGGCATGTGAACTCGGTCACCGTCGAGTCTGGAACGTTGGTTATCGTTATGGCAGGAGGTGAGATTTGAGATGTTATACTAGGTAGTAATAGTAATATGAATATGATCCCTAAAATAATTTCTTGATGAGGTATCCAAATCCAGTCGAGGAAGTCATCTAAGATCCGTCTATGTGGCATGTGAATTCGGTCACCGTCGAGTCTGGAACGTTGGTTATCGTTATGGCAGGAGGTGAGATTTGAGATGTTATACTAAGTAGTAATAGTAATATGAATATGATCCCTAAAATAATTTCTTGTTCACTTATCTAGAAAGTTGAGATTTATTATTTACAAAGTATTTGTGATAAATCATGTTGCATGAATATCTGACATGTCAATTTTGAAAGAAAAAAAGAAAGATAATTAAGATAGTATTTTCAATGAATTTATGTATATAATTGTTATAGTAATTATAATTGATGCATTTCCATTATTTTTTTCATGTATTAGATTATATGATTTACGTAAGACATAAAACACACTAAAAATTCTAATTATAAAGGAATATTCTCACTTCATAGCCTCTGGCAAACTATTTTGGTGTTTGTGATATTACACCGTCAAATACTTCGACATGGTTCGGGTGCTTGACCACAATTCGGGTTTCAATCCGAGTAAAAGTAATACATAGAACGAAATAACATAATTTTCTAAAAAAAAAGGACGGATGCCGATTTTAATTCAATCTGAGTGCCTCAACATGACACATACATGGCATGCTTTGAAGACCTCCTAATTTCCGACATCATCTTTTTAAAGAGATTTTAATGTTTTTTTAGTTACTCTTGAGTTGATTAAATAAAGAACATGTTAATTTTTTGAAACTCGTTAAAACAAACATTTTGGAAGAAACTATAATTATTTCATAAAGTGAAAAATTTCACTAGTGTCAAATTATTATTATAACAAAAGCAAAAAAATTACGACAAAATTATTAAAATCATTAAATACCCTAAACATTGAAAGCCGTGTGTGTCTATGTGCTTGGGTTATTTGGTTATCAATACAATTAAATTATACTGAAAGTAAAATAAAAAATTAAATACCCTAAACAGCATCAGGTGATTTTTGAGACATGTTCATCATTTGATTGTTTATCACCTCCTCAAAAAAAAAGAGACATGTTCATCATTTTATGAAATAGGATTAGAGGTTTAGCCAAGGATGGATAATCCAAGGTGGTGGTGGTGAAAATTGCCGTATCTTCCGGGTTGTTTGAAAATTGAGAGAAATATATTAAATTAACTATAATTTCAATTTCAATTCTTAAACCTAATTAAATAAACAAATATAAAAATAAATGACCAAAGTCCCTTCACTGTTTCTCAACGGAACCCACCTTTCTTTCATCCCTTTTTATTTCTCCACCTCTTATTTCAGTGCAGAAGATTTATAGCAAAGAGTATTTTAGTCATGTTAGGGTATTAGTAAATATTTGCTATAAAAACAGGAAGGTTCTTAACATGATGTGAGAATATAAACCTAGGCAAATTTCAAGTACGGGTTATTTAATATTTAATAACCCTTATAGAGATGTAAAGTTCAAATTACATCGTACATGCCAATTATTGTTAATTGTGAATTAGCATGATACTCGTGCTTTCAAATTACTCTTGAATTTCTATAATTAAACCATCACATTGTCTGTGATGATGTTTAGGGTATTTAATTATTTATTTTACTTTCAGTATAATTTAATTGTATTGATAACCAAATAACCCAAGCACAGAGACACACACGGCTTTTAATGTTTCGGGTATTTAATGATTTTATTAATTTTGACGTAATTTTTTTGCTTTTGTTATAATAATAATTTGACACCAGTGAAATTTTTTCACTTTATCGAGTTTCAAAAAATCAACATGTTCTAATGCATCTGAATATTTTAATATAAATATTTTGTTAATTAAATCTCTCCCTAAATCCTAACCCAAACTTGCCTTACCACATTCACACGTCTTTGACAAAAAAGAATGAAGATAAATAATATACACAAAATTAGCAATCATCATTAATTTTGCCTGTGTGTTTTTATAAACATCCCAAAGTAAACTCCAATTTTCATTATTATTGTAACCTAACGCATAACAATCCAACCAAAAATAATCAATTTTAAAATAGAGGAGTGCTATGATAGACCCATTTTTAAAAATAAAAAAATTGAATATTTGTGAAATAATGATATTTTTTATAAGATTCTAGTGTATATTTATCATTTAATGTTATTCAAAACATAAATTTTGTAGAATTAATTAATAAATAGCTAAAATTCTTAAAATAATTTTTTTAAAAATTGGTCCATGATAAGAAAATGAGTCTATCATAATACTCCCCTTTAAAATACAGGTAAAATAAAATAAAAAGGCATATCATAGAATAAATATCAAAGGATCTCCTCGGCTCCTTATATCTCCTCTAGTAGCCAAGTAGTAGGTATGAATCTCTCTCTGAATTGACTTAGGAGTTAGGTGGTGTTTGGAAGATGGATAAGTGAGGATAAATTAGCTTATATCTCTTATCCCTGCCAAACGACAAATGAAAATGAAGGTATAAAAAGGATTAAGTGAGAGAATTGGCATAAAAAATTATCACCAGTTTTATTGGTGATAGCTTATTCTTGAATTATCACCCCAAATCTTGACAATAATACCCTTATTTTAACTCCCGTCCCTTACTTTTGACGTTTTAGTGTATAACACTTTCAAAAACATGCAAAAAGTAAAAAACATACAAAATTGGTACTGATGAGCAATCATTGATGTGAATAATTCTCTGACGCATGCCAAAACACGATTCTTGTTTTCATTTTTGATGCAACATCAAAATAAAACATATTATTTTCCTTTTTGTGCAAAAGATTTTCTTTTTTCAAATATATCCTGGAAGGTTTAATTATAGATAAATTGGGTTCGATTAAGGGTTGATTGCACAAATGAAGGCAAATTAAATAGTAAATGATCTAAGTCAGGTTTTACCTGTGCTCATTTTAAAAATACATAATGTATACAAGGCATACATTTATTTTCAAAGTTTTTTTTTGAGAAAAATAGAGTAGAATTTATTTTCAAAGTTTCCAGAGTATATGTAATTATCTAAAATATCTAAATAGAAACATTTGACCTAAATCACAAAAGTTGGGTTTGAGCTGAACTACAACTCTACAAGGCGTAATTAACAAAAAATAATGTATGAAGCCCATTCCACTTGCCATAAGCATGGCATTCGTTCTTTTCAGTAAGCAATTGGGGCCGCAATTAACAAAAATAGTAGAATTTTCCTTCTTTTTTTTTTGTCCAAAGCAAACTGGGCCCTCGTTCTTTTGAATCGGTTCATAGATACCTAATGGTAACACTATAATTATTTTGCAGATAAAATAGAATATATAATTATAATTATAAGTTTTGTATAAATTCATTAAATTGTGATTATAATTTTCGAAAATATCAAACATAAATATATGTCAAATAAATTTCTAATGTGTGTGGTTTAGTTATATTTATTTTATAAAAGATGTAATACAATACAATAAATATATTTCATATAATCTACAATTTATAAATTATAATTGATTCAAATGAAGATTTTACTCATAACTTGTGAATAAATAAGAATGGAGTGACTAATCTAAACATAAAATGTTGACTAAATATTTTTGATCGAATTATTCACTTTGGAGATTCCAAAATTTCAAAACACACTTAATAATAATTAACACTTGAAAAAAAATTAATCAGTACAATTTAGAATAGACTGACATATATTGCATAACTAACTTCAATTTGAGATAACAATTTTTTGGGGCAAAATGACAAATAAAAAAATTAGCTACAAAACTTGCATAATTTTAAGTTCAGTGAATGATTTCAATAGTAAAATTACTTTATAATCAATTATTTTAGAAATAAATTAAATGAAACTAATTTATAAGTACCGTCAATTTGATATAAGAATCCGAACAAAAAAAAAACGTTGTCATAATTATCAGTTTAATGTAATCAAATTTGAAGTCGAACAAAAAAAAACGTTGTCACGATTTAGTATCATAGGTTTGACGGTGTAATATCACACACACCAAAATAGTTTACCAAAGGCTAGGAAGTGAGAATATTATTTTATAATTATAATATTTACGTGTGTTTTATGTCTTACGTAAATCATATATTCTAATACATGAAAAAATAATTGAAATGCATCAATTATAATTACTATTACTATTATATACATAAATTCATTGAAAATATTATCTTAATTGTCTTTTTTTTTTTCTTTCACAATTGACATGTCAGATATTCATGCAACATGATTTATGACAATTTGAAAATATTTCTTGCTGTTGTATGAAGGATGTCCTATAATAAACACAGTTTGAGAGTATAACTTTTATAAAGATTTTTTTGATAAATCTGCAACAAAAAAAAAGGCCTCACATTTTGAAGAAAAATATTTTTTTGCAAAAATCATTGTTGAGAAACAAACCATAATAAATACTTGGATGTAGATAAATCTCCCTCTCCCATTAAAAGTTGGATACTAAGAATATGGTGAGGCCACGTCACCAGTACTGTTCACTGCCTGTTACTGTTCACCGCCGGGGTACTGTTCACCGTCAGTTACTGTTTACCGTCACCAGTACTGTTCACTGCCTGTTACTGTTCACTGCCGGGAGTACTGTTCACCGTCAGTTACTGTTTACAACCGGTACTGTTCACAATCGGGTACTGTTCACGTTACTGTTTAATTAGGCACTGTTCATATTTTACTGTTTACTTTTTTTTTTTTTTTTTTATACGTATGCCTTGTATTCTAAATAAAATATTTGAATTTTTTTTTTGGAACATATGATATGTTTTGAGGAGGAAAAAAGTTTGTATTTATTGCATAATACTTGTGAGACTATTTAATATCAGATTTTTTTTTTTAAATTAACATTTATGAAGATTACTTTTGTTTTGCACTTATAACGTTTTAGATAAAATTATTATTTTATAATCATAACAAATTTTGAAAAATCCCAGTGAAGCGCGAGAAATATTTCTATTTTCTTATCAAATAATATATCAAATAATATATTCCGCAGCGAAATAATATATCAAATAATATATAAAATTATTATTTTTGCTTATTATATTATTTCTTATCAAATAATATATCCCGCAGCGAAGCGCGGGCTATTTTCCTAGTACATGTAAAAGTGACCATAAAAGTAAACAAATTTTATCATCTTTCTTTGTAAAGAAGTGATACTCAATACTCATATGATGCTAGCCTGGTAGGTAGAAGAAATTTGAGGCTTCCACAAAATACAACATAGTTTGTGAAACATCTGTAACAAAAATAATACATTTAGAGAATACTGGAGGGGATTAGGAAGTATCTGTACTGTTATACTGGAGAGGAAAATAAGAAAACACAAAAATCATCTAAAGAGACATGTCATTCTCATTCTCTTTATACTAAATTACTAATTAATAACATGACTAATTGACATGTACTCATAAGTAATAACTAACATAAAATAATATTAATTATTCTATATTTAATTGTTTAATTATCTCTCCGTCTTCCTGTGGCAATCAAATAATCAAGGCTTAATTTCTCCTATGTCCCTTCAAAAGCACGTAATATCAAATTTGTCCCTCTAAAATCGATAATATCATATTTATCCTTCTAAATCTCATTTTCTATCAAAATAATCCAGAGTCAATTTTTCTGTTAGATTTAACAGAAAGCAAGTCAAAAGACGAGTTTACCCTTTAAAAAGCTCCATCCCCTTCTACATACGTTGATAAGCTCCATTCTAATGGTGAATCCTCTCGCTCTAGCTCCACATCTCCATTATTTTTTTACTCTCTCTCTCTCTCTATATATATATAACTTTGTATCTCCGTTCTATTGATGTTAGTATGACCTACTAGATTTCCACACAATATTAAATATTTCAAGTCATAAACAACAATCAAAGAAGATAAATATCCTCCCAAGTCAAAAAAAACTTTTATCTTTATTGTCCACACAATATTGGACGGTAAATCCACTGAACATCTCTTCCAGGATTGCTCTTTCACCAAACTGGTATGAAAAAAAATAGTAAGATTGTTGGGACTAAATATTGATCTAAATTCAATGAAGATAAATCTTTACATTTTATTTTATCTGGAGAAGTAGAAATACAGATAAGAGTGTTAAGCTCCATTTTCGTCTACTCGACTTGGAAAAAGAACCAGAGTGCTAGGTGTATATTCAATGTCTAGAGGAGTAGAAAGTCAGAGTTTGACTAATTTGATAATAAGAGAGAGAACCGATCTGCAGGATCCAGAGATTGATCGGAGGGCATCAAATCTTGGACTAGAATGATTTTGTCAACACGAGCTAAATGGTGTCACTATTTGATCGAATTGGAAGAATGGGAATGTGCTGCCGGAGAAAACGAGTGTTACTAGTTTGGGTCAGTTGTGCTAATTTGAATTATATTGCATTGGGGTCAATTGACTCAATTAGATTTAAATTTAGATTAATATGTTAATTTAAGAAGGAATTGATTATAATAGAGCGGGAACAATTTCTCAATAAAGAAATCAAAGAAGCAAAAAACTTGGAAGAATTAAGTAAGTTTTAAATGGATATATTTGATATTAAGTAAGTTTTAAATGGATAAAACGAAATGTTTTTTGTATTGAATGGATAAATTTGTTAGAAAATGGATTTTGAAAGGACAAATTTGATATTTGTATTTTTAGAGGGACAAATATGATATTTTGAGTTTTTGCAGGGTCATACCTGAAATTGCCCCAATAATCAATCATTCATTCTCTCCAACATAATTCCCCTTTTCTTCGCTCTTTTTTCTCTCCTCTACCACAAAAGAAACTTTACAAATACTCGCCAGAAGAACGAGATGGGAATCGGAACTGCAGCAGAACGTTATATCTTCTTAACTTGGAGACTCGGATCTCTCTTCAATGGACGAGTTTCATCGTTGATGTGAGATTGTAAGTGGTTCTCCTCCATTTTTGTAGTTTTTGGTTTTCTTTGATTAAAATCAATGGTTTTTCAGTACTCCCAAATTCTTTCTCGAATTTTCAATTTGCACTTTGTTTTGTGCGAGCCATTCTCGTCGAGTTCTTTTAAAACTTATGTTTGATAAGTGTTGCACTGTAGGTGTTTGATGAAATGTCTAGCAAATTTCGTACCTTCAGCTCTAAGAACTTTGGCAGCTTGCTCAGTAGTCAGTACTTTCGTTATCATACTCTGCTCTAATACAATTTCCTCTTATGAGATTCTCTCCTTCTTTCGTTTCCTTTTCGGTTCTCTTGCTGCTTCAACTGGTATTTTACTGATTTCGCAAAATCAAATTTTTCGATTTTGTATTTTTTTTTGTAATGTTTTACTTTTTTGTGACGACATTAGTACCAATTACCTCAATTGCTTTGTAAACAAATCAAATAAAAGAGCTATTAAAATAGATTTTACCGTATTACTTCAGTTTTGATAATGCCAACTCTTTTCAGTAACAAAAATACATGATCTTGTTTGTATATGTAATTGAATCGAAGTTGCTTTAGTTTAAAAATAATTTGGGAGATCTCTGTGAAACTTGAGAGGATTTGAGGAGGCTTAATAACTAATTAAGCATGGTTTATTTTGTTATTATCATGCAGATTCTCAAAGAGGAGACTTAGTAGACGATAAAATAAAGAAATTGGATGCTGAGCTGGCACGATTGGTCCCGCTCAAGAGATTACCAAAGTTCGTGCCATGAGAGTTCTTAAGAGGAAACACATGTAAACACCCTCTAAAAATTATATATTAAAACCAGATGATTTATTAGTAACTAATACCAAATGATTTATATAACGAATTAATAAATTGAAATATATATTGGTCTATAAATATAACTAATTAATATTAAATAATTTATGTCAATCAATTAATGTGTATTGATTCATATGTGTAAACGAACCAAATTCCACTACAATTTTACAGATAAAATAATATATAAAGAGTTTTTTTCTCTTTAATTTAGAGGGTATTATGTGAATTCTTCTGAGCTTTTGTATAATAACAAAGCTGGAAATTGAAGGGGAGAGAGAGAGAGAGAGAGAGAGAGAGAGAGAGATCTTCTAAAATATTCAATCCCAAAATCTAATAGAGACGGTAATTCTGGTCAAATTCTTGTTCTCGTCGATTGACAAGGTAGCAAATTCAAATCTAATAGTTTTTCATTTTAAAAAGAAATAATCTACGAAAAATATTTTTTTATCTTTATTGAATATTCAAAAAATCTTATATACACAATTTACAAACTGAAAATAAACACAACTCTATCTCAAATCCAGAGATCCTGTTAACTGAAATAAAAAAAATTACATCAAGTAACGCGTAAAAAAGACAAAACCGCAACTAAGAGAAGAATTAAAAAGAAATTATTTATAGAACCCTAATGGTGTGAAATGGTTTCGCTTCTGACAGCTCAGCAGAGGAGAAGCAGAGGAGAAGGTTCTTGATGGTCCTCTTGGCCAAGCTTGTGCGTTTAGGTTGCTGAGCTGGCGCTGCCAGCTCAGCAGCTTGGTCAGCCACGGCCTGGTCTTCGGCTTGGGGCTCCTCCGTGATGGTTTCGAGTGCGGGCCTAAACCTTGGACTCTGCCGGTCCTGTGGATCCTGTGGCTCTTGTGTTTGGGATATTATGTTTAGGACTAACGAATCATCTTGGTTATTGGGTTGCGTTAATGATTCTAAGTAGCGGGATAATAAATCATTTTCACCTTCATTATTGGGTTGTGTTGAGGATTCTAGGTTATTGCGTGTTAGGGATTCTATGGAGGGCGGTAATGAATCATTTCCACCTTCATTATTGGGTTCGGGTCCGTTTTGAGGCTCGGGTTTCTGAACCCGGTTGCTTGGAATAAAGCAGACATAGGAGAGGAGTCGTGAAAAAGCTCGATTAAACATCTTTTTAATAACTTGAGAGAGAGAGAGAGAGAGAGAGAGAGAGAGAGAGAGAGAGAGAGAGAGAGAGAGAGCTCTGAGAGGTGTAGTTTGGATTAAAGAAATCAATGGCTATATATATTATATAGGCAGTGTGGGCGATTTTAGAAAATTGTGAATTAATTTGTGATTCAACCTTGAGTTGGCTATTCTTAGTAAAAATTCAAAACGAAATTCTGGAATATTTTTCAGGGGTACGAATTTGGCCCAAGTTTTGCTTGAGCCAAGTTTTTACTCAATTTTTAGTTATATCCTGAGATCCTGAATGGGGTTTGTTTGTTAGGTGGTTATGGAAAAAGGCGAGGGGCTTAACTGCAAACTTGTATTCTGATTCAGTCTTGAGTTGTTATTTTCATCAAATAGCATTGTACCAACTTGTTAACATTACTTTAATAACATACAGCGATATTTCTGATATATTAAGAAAATATAAGTTTTTTCATGAAAATTTGTTCTCTTGTAAATATTTCAGGTCATGGATGCAGGTACCGTTCGGATGGTTGAAACGAATCAGACGGGTCAGGGATCAAGGGGCTCAAAACTGAATATTTTAGCTTCAGCCAAGTTTTTCCTCAATTTTGTATATCTCCCGAGGACAAGATATATTTTTCAGTGGTACTATTTTCAGGACCTAAATGGAATTAGTTAGGTGTTGGGCTTAACTGCAAAATGGTAGTTTGATTCATGTTAGAAATTATAAATTTTAACGTTCAAGGACATTTGATATTATATTAGTTTTGAATGGGTATATTTGAAATGTTTTTAGTTTTAAAAGAATATTTTATTTATTTTTTATTGATATTTCTAGTTTTTGAGGGACGATTTGATATTTTCAATATTTGGAGGAATATATCAGAAATTATCCCTTACCCTTAAAAATCAAAATATTATATTTACCTTTCAAAAGAAAATTACTCTAAAAAATCTTAATATTATGTTGATCAAAAGTTTATAGTCATTTGTTCGTTCTTCAAGAAATCCTCTTTTAAATGACTACTTTACTATTTAATTATGATGTGCTAAATTAAACCATAATTAACTTGGCACATTCAATAGATATTAATTGATCTGAGTTTTTTCTTTTTATATTTTTTGTATGTTTTAAAAAATACTAGGAGATTGCCCGCGCTTCGCGGCGGTTTTGTTTCATTTGTTTTACCATACACATAATATATATTTATGATTTTTCGGTATCAAATATAAGACTTTGTGAAAATAAATATCATATTGATTAAGAAAATTTGATGATGACAAAATTATTATACTATTTTTAAATATGACACATTGCGAAATATTTATTTAGTACTTTAATGCAACACATACAAAAAAAAGGTCACTATAAAATAATAAAACAACATGCGCTGACATAAACAAAAATCAAAATCATATGAAATTTTAAATTTTCATATCTAAAATTAAGAATAATAGCATTGTAAAAGTTTAAAAAAATTATTTCTGTCTGATAAATTTTATGTTTCATGTTTATTATTGAAAAATATTATATAAGTTAAAGAAATTATTTGTGTTTGGTAAATAAATATCTTTCATTATTTCTTTTTAAAGATTAACATGAAACTGTTTTAAGTACAAATACAAATATAACATAATTATTTTAAAAATAATAATAATAATTAGGATGTGAAATTTTTTTCAATTATATTTTTTTAAAATAATAATAATTAGGATTACAAGTCATTAATGTAATTATATTTATTTTTATATCTTTTTTTACATAATTGATTTCATAATTTTAAGTTAGAGAAATATATTGAATATATAATAATAACATACTTAGTAGTATATGCAATTTTTTTCAATTATAATTTTAAAATTAATAATAATTAGTCTTACAAGTCATTAATGTAATTATATTTTTTTTTATATTTTTTTTTTACATAATTGTTTTCATAAAACATTAAATATATGATAATATGGATCTCAAAATAAAGATAAAATTACAGCGAATATATTTCTTAATTTTTTTAAAATATATTATGAAAATACTGACAATATTTGATGTATGTTTTATGATATTATATATTAATTTATTAATGTTAGATATTTAAACTCTTCACATTCTATTTGTATTCACAATTGACCATGTAACATATTGTGAAAAAAATTCAAAATCAAATACAATTGGTCCAACATGAACCTAACAAATAATATTTTGACACGTCATCAGTGTAAGGTGATGTGGCCTTCTAAAATTGCTTAAAACTATGTGTAAAATAAGGGACACATAAATATCTACAAATAAAACATAATCACACAAGATCAAAGATTAATCTATGGTTCATATGTTGCCACATATCCTAATCTAATGGTTGAAATAATTGTGATGATGTGGCATGAGTTGTGATGAGGTGGCATGAGGAGATTGCATAAAGATGAGTCAAAAATAAGGGGATTGGTAAATTATATATGAAATCAGTAAAAGAAGGAACTGGTGAGGAGCTCTTCTTCCAAAAGAGAAGAGATAATAATAATAATAATAATAATAATACTAATAATAATAATAATAAGTACAAGGGTTAAACAAAATTAGGGTTAAACAAAATGTAAGATAACAAAAACGAATGGTTAGATTCAATTGACAAATATCAATCCAATGACTAACATTAAAAGACGTAACCAATGGTCCCTTGGTTTAGTGATAAAATGTTTAGCACAAGATACCAAAGATCAAGGGTTCAAGTCCCATTGGTATCACAAATAAAAAAATGAAATCAATAATATCCATGTTTCATGGATTAGATTTCACCTAAAAAAAAAAACATTAAAAGACGTGGCATACTCCCTTTCATCGCTTTTCTCCATTTAGAAAATACTGGAGAGGAAGTATATGTTATGCTTCTTTCTTTTAATTTGTTGTTCAAAAATATAAATAGAGGAAAACTAAAAAAAAGACAAAAATCATGGAATTTTTTTGACGAAAAAAGTTATCTTAAAATTAATAAAATTAATGAAAAAATAACAAAAATATTTTTGTAATTACTACATATGAAAATTGAAAATTATTTTTATCAAAAAAATTTGTAACATCATCCATGATTACTTTTAACTCCTATAAGGAGCTATTTGAAAATAAAAGTTTGATATAAATGATTTTTTGGAGTTTCCAAAAAGATAAGGTGTTTTTGAAATATCCAAAAAAAAATAGGAATTTTTTTGAAAATTTCTCAATTATTAAACATTACTAATAATTATATTTCAATGGATAATTATAAAAGAAGAGTAATGATAGGGACCACGAATTGTACCCACCTGCCACGTGGCAGGAGGGTAAGTGGGCGAATTTTTGCACAACTTTTAATGCAGCCAATTGCCACCTGTCACGTGGCAGGTGGGTACAATTCGTGGTAAGAAATTCATGGTCCCTATCATTATTCATAAAAGAATATGATATGATTTTGTATTAGATAATTCATGTTAAAAAATGATACTGAAATACAATCTACGATGCCCAACATAATTAATAAAATCATGTTTGTGATGATTAAGCTAATATTTTAATATTTAAACGGAGAGTAATAATATTTCAAATTTCTACATATAAGTAAGCTAATAAATATCTAATAAAATATTGTTTCCAACGGTAACAAAAATCTAACAAATCTTAATCCTAACGTTAAACATAATTAATGACAACTGTAGTAAAATATTTGAATATTTAAACAAAATGAACTTGGTGCATAATTTAATGTGACCATTATTATCTGGTTCATCTATTAACTAGTATACCGAGTTAGGGAACAACTAAAATGTTTCACCACAGCTCCAAATTATCTGGTTCATCTATTAACTAGTATACCGAGTTAGGGAACAACTAAAATGTCACCACCGCTCCAAATTATCTGGTTCATATATTAACTAGTATACCGAGTTAGGGAACAACTAAAATGTTTCACCACCGCTCCAAATTATCTGGTTCATCTATTAACTAGTATACCGAGTTAGGGAACAACTAAAATGTTTCACCACCGCTCCAAATTATCTGGTTACCGAGTTAGGGAACAACTAAAATGTTTCACCACCGCTCCAAATTATCTGATTCATCTATTAACTAGTATACCGAGTTAGGGAACAACAAAAATGTTTCACCACCGCTCCAAATTATCTGGCTCATCTATTAACTAGTATACCGAGTTAAGGAACAACTAAAATGTTTCACCACCGCTCCAAACTCATCCATAAAAGAGAGTCTTCCCTATGTAGTACTGTTCATTCAACCTCTCACTGATTCCCTAAAATATCACCACATTTTTTTTTGATAAGATGTGGGAAAAATTTCATTGTTAGACACATTGAGTTCAAATATTGCCAAAATAGACAAGTTAGTATTGAAAATTTGAAATGATGAAAATGGACACCTTCCACCTTTCAAATGTTGAGAGATGCCAACAGAATTATTTTTCTTTGATAAAAGACTCCAAATTGCACCATTATATATATATCTAGATTTTATATTGTTGAAAAAAATTAATATCAAAATAATATTGTATTTTATTATTAAATCTTAGACAATCATATTTTTTTTCTTAAAATAAATGTGGCTATTAAAAAATATCTAACTTTATTTTATTTGGCAAATAAAATCATATTTTCCATAAATAATTTGTACAAGAAATTATTACATTTAAGTATATTTATGAATTAAATTTTCATTGTGTTAATTTAAAAAATTATATTATAATAGTTGTATACATTATATTCTAATATTCTCAATATATTAATATTATTTAAAAATAATTTGTAATATTTTTTATTATATTTGTAAATATAGATTATATTTTAAGATATTTGTTGTTTTCTACGAATTAGTAATGATATTTAATGCGAGACTCGTGGCCAATTCATAGAAAATTGCAAATATTTTAAAATGTATTAACATTATTAAATATTTTAAAATAATTTCATGAAAATATTGTTTATTAAATTCATGAAATATTAACCCTGAATCACAAATATTTTAAGAACCCTAATGAACACCCTAAATAAAATTATCAAAAGTAATTTTCTAGTGTACAATTTTTTTTTTTGAAAAATATGATGCTTATTTACGAAATATAATACTATATATATAATTTTATTCAATATAAAACGTTTTTAATAGGCACACATTTTATTTTATTTTTACAAAATATTAAAATATAATATTTATTTTAATGTATATTTTTTCTTCAATGATATAATTTTGGATACATGTATTGGTACAATATGAGGACATGTATCACGAGAGAAATATTTTTGATAGCTCTCGACATTTGAAATGTCGAGGACGTCCATTTTCATCATTTCAATACTACTTTGTCTATTTTGACAATATCTCAACTCAACGTAACAATGGAAATGTTCCTAAAATGTGACTCTTGAGTCTTGGGTAATGTCATTTGTGTGTTGTCTTCAGAATGTTGTTTAGATTTTTGACATTTATAGTCAATCTACCTACTAAAACAAAACGGTAATCTCATATCAAGTTTCTGGGAATGACTAAGATACTCAATTAAGTTTCATAAGTTTGATACTTAGGATATTTTAATCATTGGATTGCTCATCATTAATGATTCTCATAAAAGTTTGTGCTCATCATCAAATGCACAAATTTCAAAGCAAATTCAATGATAAAAAAAGGGGAGCTGATTTCTTTTAATAAAATGTGACTGTTGGGTAATGTCATTTGTGTGTTGTCTTCAGAATATTGTTTAGATTTTTGACATTTGTAGTCAATCTACCTACTAAAACAAAACGGGGAGCTGATTCGGACAAGAATCGGTTTGATTGCTGCAGGAAATTATCAAGCGCATTTACCAATTTACCCTTAGGAGTATATTTGCTAGTTGTCAAGTTCATCCTCTCCATTTATATTATTACCCTATTTAATTCATTCCATTAACTGTGGCTAACATGAATCAAGAAGAGAAAATGATGTTCCTTATCAAGAAATACAAATTAAGACAATCCATGCGTGAAAAAAAACAAATCCAAACTTAATTGATTATAAGACAGGAAAACATAGATATTTTACTGTTCAGGAAAAATTAAAATAATATTTTTATACTTGAAGAAGAAGAGAACATTCGAAAATCAAACAAAACTAACAATTATATTATTTTTTAAAATATCATATAGTTCTTGCTACAAATAACAAAATTAAAATTTTGAAACAAAAATGATAAGCTAAACTCATAAAATAATAACTAAATATTTTTGAATTATACTATCCCTACTAGAATAAATTGAAATCGAAACTACTATTTAGATCAATACAATTTGAAATACTATTATCAGTAACGTGCGTAAAAATTGCTGGTTCTGAAGTTGTTCCATTGTCATTCTCACACGCACCGCTCGAATTGCGTTGCAAACTTGCTTCAACAATTTCAAATTGTGAAGGATCCCGCCTCGTAGAACTCAATGCCTTTCTCTTTTTCATGGTTCTACCTTTATGAGATTTTATTATTGGTTCAAATAAAACCTCTTGTTCATTTACAAGTTTGTTGATTGTTCGTTCGGCCATATCCTTTTATCAATGGACCACTCTTGGTACTTCTCATGAAAATTATTAAGTAACTCCACCATTCGATTACTACCTTCATTTTGAGTGTTAGATATATTCCATTGTCTAGTATCCATTTTGAGTGTAAACCGCCCCGTGCAAATAGGTGTTAAGGTGCCATTTTTTGCCTTTTCATACTCCTTGTATATCTTGTTCAACGCAAATAAGGACACATGAAATAATAAATTTTTGAAAGCCGGAATATTACAATTGAGTGGCACTCGAATTAGTTCACTTGAAAGACGCGTCTAAATTCAAATAAAACAAATAAAAATGTAATTAGATGATAGGCAAAGTTATTATAACAAAAATATACAAATTGAATATTGTAAATGAATACCTTAATTTCATGAAACTCATTGTCAACTGCCAAGCATAGTTTGGTTTTTACTTCTTTAAAGTTACCTACAGAAACTTGTAGGTATTTTTTGAGTTTTGCATGAGCTCCTTCGACTCTTGATGTTACTCTATTGCTCAGATGTAAATAATTATCCGTCCATTGCATGAACAAACATGTCACTCCATGATAACCAATTCTTTCTTATATACTCTATAACATCTTTCTTGTCATCATATGCCAATACAAGATCATGCCAATTAAGTATGTATTCATTCTCGGTTTGTGAATACACCACTTTATTCCAACAAGAAAAAAAATTATCCCAATTTTCATTTGTCTCAAAATGACTTTTACAATTTGCAACAATATTTTTTTCTACATGCCACAAACAAATGAGATTTTTTGTTCTTGGAAAAATATTTTTTATGGCATTGACCAAAGCTCTTTCTCTATCGGTAACAATAACAGAAGGTTGAATCGCTTGACCTAAAACCCTTTTGAACATCTCCAAAGCCCACACATAATTTTCTTCATTTTCTCTCTCGAGAAATGCAAAACATGAACTGTATTAAAGCATGAAACTCCAATAATATCAAGCAGTGGCATCTTATATTTATTAGTTTCATATGTGCAATCCATAAGAAAGATATTTGTAAAATTTTGAGTTAACATAACTGACCGGGGTGTGAAAAGAACACATGCGTAAGACGACCAACGTCGTCTTTCTGAAAATTATATGTGAATCCATTTTGGCCAAGTTCTTCAAACAAAGCTTGAATCATCGTCCGATCTCCTAAGTTGACCTTGCGAATTTTTACTTTCGCGTTGTAAATTGTTCTAGCAGTGGCGGTATGATTGAGATTATCTTGTCGCAATGAAGATACAATTTGTCTTGATTGGATCCCGGAATTAGTCATATGCTCTATCGTTTTCATAGCATTTGACGGTAATCACTTGAATAAAGGATGCCCGCAAATATCAGAAGATGGATCATGATTGTGAGATGAATTATTCAGTTGGACAACCCACAAACCATCATCACATTTTTTTCCATTTATTTTGAATGGACAATTTATAAGATGACTTGTCGTGTTCTTTTGGCGATTCTTGAGTAATATGCCCCGAGTATTTCGGTATTGCCCACCTCTATCACATCTTAAATACACATATTTTTCTTTAGAACTCTCAATCGCCAAAACATAACCCTCTTTTGCATAAAAATTTCGAACAGTTTCAAGCAATTCATCACGAGTGTTAAACTTAGAAGATAGAAGATTCATCTATTTCAAAAAGTAAATGAAATTAATTTAACAGCAAATAATTATAAACAAACACAAATAATTATAAATAAACAAAATTTAATTAACAACAGATAATTATAAATAAATTTACTTCAATGAAAAAGAGTTAATAATCATAAGAAAACAAACAGATAATTGTATATATACTATGTTGCACGGATACGGATACGGGTATCGTATCCGATACGATACGGATACGGCGATACGGCAATTTTCAAAAAATCACGGATACGGATACGGCTATATAATTATTATTTTAATATATTTATATTGTACATAATAAATAAATAAATAATATTTTGAATTTAAATATTATGACAATAAATAAAATCAACATAACAATACAAGTATCATAAACGTATTCTAAATTTATTTTAGAAGTATCCTAGAACTAATTTAGAAGTATCCTAGAAGTATCATATATAATTTATTTAAAAATATTATGGGCCAAAATATATAATAGGCCGAAGTATCCTAAATGGAGTATCCCAGCCGTATCCTGCCGTATCCTGCCGTATCCGGAAAAAAAAATATTAAAATAATCGGATACGCCACGTGGCGTATCCGATACGTATCCGAGCCGTATCATACCCGTATCCGTATCGGATACCCGTATCCTCAGGATACTTCTGCGTTTTTGAAGTATCCGCATAACATAGTATATATACCTTTGTATAATCTTGGAAGCTTGTAATATACTTTACAGATAACAGATAGTAGAGTAATTTAGCGCACAAAATTTAGAGCAGGTTGATGTGGATTTGTTCGAGGTCAATAATTCGTAATGGACTTGTAGTATTTATTTGTAATTTGTAATTTGAAAATCAATTAATCTTTTATAAAGGGCAAGAAATATTATTTATTGATATGAATCTGAAAAAAATTAAGAAAAGATCATAATTGTTATACATGCCCAGATAATATGAATATATTATTTTATTAAAGTTAAATAATATATTAAATCACGTGATAAAAGGAATTATTTTTGGCAGTTTTCTTATTGTTTTGAAAAAATATTCTTTGCAAAAATGTTATCTTCTTGATTCATGTCAATTAAATGGAGAAATATTATAAATGGAATGCATCCATATTTTCTTTGACAACTAGCAAATATATTCATAAGGGTAAAATGGTAAATTCACTTAGTCATTTCCTGCAACAATAAATCTAATTCCTGTCCGAATCAGCTCCCAACAAAACGATAATCTCATATTAAGTTTTTGGGGATGGCTAAGATACTCAATTAAGTATCATGAGTTTGGACCTGGATACTTAGGATATTTTAATCATTAGATTGGATTTGAGATTTGTATTTTTTTTAATGATATTTATACTTATCATTAATGATTTCCATAAAAATTTATGCTCATCATTAAATGCACAAATTTCATTGCAAATTTAATGATAAAAAAATTATAAGTACTTAACTCATGATACTTGATTAAGTATCTTAGCCATCCTCCAAGTTTCTACATATACACATTTCATAATTAATACTCCTGATCTTATTTTTATTGATCTGTATACACTATACATTGGTTAATCTATTAAATTATTTAATTACACCAAAACTAATTCCCTTAAGTTCCTATATAATGATAAAATCTTTTTCCAAATATTAAAAAGATGATGGAAATTTTTGATATTTTTTTCACTAATGAAAATAGAAAGCTGTCTTTCACCTCCCCCTCCACCTCCACCTCCACCTCCCCCTCCACCTCCCCACCGCCTCCCAAATAATTATGATATATAACTTGCTACACAAAATCTATCAGAAATATTTTAATATATTTTTGACACATGGGATATTTTTTTTTTGAGATCATCCCCTTATTTCTCCTGCATTTTCTCAAATTTCAATTAACACATTAATTAACACGAGAAATAACAATTAATACATAATTAATTAAAAATGCATATGTAATTAAAGTATCATTCAAGTAACAGTTGATAATTAATATTTGAAAGTTGTTAATTGTATATTACTAGTTAATTGTCATGTTAATTGTCATGTTAATTGCGATTTGGAAATATTGTATGTGATTGTAAATTTTGTTAATTTGGAAATATTTGGAGGACTAGCCGACTAGGAAAAGAAATGAAATATCAATTTTGACAAGAGAGATTATTCATCTATTAATGACTGTTGTATCGAAGAGAAAAGAGCACACATGGAACGCAATTGGATCCAGTGCACAATTACGTTTATAAATTAAACTAGGATTTATTAATTATTAATTTAATTGACAGTATTTTTTGTTAAAGTGAACGTTGTTTTACTGGGTAAACTTGATAAATTCGTGTGTTTCAAAAGAATAAATTTGATACAATTATTCTGTGCAGGTTCAATATAACATATTCTATATAACAATAAACATGATAATTAACATTAACAATACATTATTAAAATGTGAAATAATTAACGCATGTTAGTCAATTAGTCCAATATGTATAATTGTTATAGGACACACTTTAGTAATTTTATTCTATCAATCCCACTTGTCTAAAACCCCGCCCATTTTTCCCGCAAAACCCTCTCTCATTCATTCCTCTGAGAATCCAAATCCTGAGTTTGAGCCGATCCAACTTGCTTAAACTTCACGCTTCTCTCTAGTTCGTCTCTACTCTCTTCCGCCAGAGAAAAAATCAACTCTATTTTTCCATTGCAAGCAAAGAACGGGGCCAGATCGGCGACCACCATGCGACCTCATGGCTTAAAAATCGCACAACCTCTCCGGAGACAGCCTCTTTCTTCCAGATCGGCCTCCTCTCTCTCCTCTGATTTCGTGACCTTGTTTTTTTCTGAGATTGAGAGTGATTTTGTGAGATTAAGTCCCATCTGAAATTTTGTTTGACCTGATGCTTAATTGCGTAATATATGTATTATTTACATGCCTTTCTGAAGGATTAAATTGCAAATCTGTGAAAAATTTAGGTACTCTTACGAAATGGCCATGCCTATTGAAGAAACCTTGCCAGTTTTCACCAATTTCAGAGGAGAAGGAAGTGGCCATGTCTATTGAAGAAACCTTGCCAGTTTTCACCAATTTCAGAGGAGAAGACCGACTACAAATACTTCAGAAAGGTAAATTATTGTGAAGGTATACTAGTTAATGCTTATTTCTCAAGTCTTGTTTATTCTTTGGTCGCTTTTGGTGATGATTTTAATATTTTATAGTTATCTGTTTGCTGCAGCCGCTTTTGGTAAATTATTGGTTCATTTTCCAATGTTTATTTGTATTTATTTTGTTTCACTTTCCTTTTCTGTGTTGAATAATACATTCATTTTCATTTCTAAAGGTATTTGTGGAAATTTGGCTGCAATCCGTCTCAAGTGTTCATTGAACAAGTCTTGAACATGCAATTGCAATTGGAGGAAACATAGATTTGAGTTAGTTCTCTACACATAATGAGGTGGTCGAGATATTGACGACCTAAATTGGACCGGGCGACTCAAATCTGCTTCGCCTAGGTGGGTCGTTTCTTCTGAGCATAATTCCCCGTTCATACCACCCGAAAACATTGCCTTTGAACGGAGGTGAATCGAGAGTAAGTTCTTTTGTTTTCGCTTATTTCTGTTCTTTGCGGTACCAGTTCAATAAGTATATTTTATGGGTTTCTTATTTTTTTTTGTTCTGCGTTGTAATTTTCAGGTGTTTTGGTTTTTTTGGATGCATTGGATCAATGAAGATAAATTTCAAGTGAATGTTGTTGTCCTCACAGTCGCAGCGTTACTTTCAGTACAGAGTTGCTTAGAATGGTTCGTACAAACATGATATTTGACGGGGAGCGCGATTATTCAAAGCTTGATAGTGTTTTCGAAAAAGCTTCTTAGAATGGTTCGTACAACAAAAAAATAATGTTTTTTATTATTATCCCCTCATAGTTTAAATGAATCACAAATGTCTCTGTATTTACATTTTTGTAATGTATTTGTTAACAATGAAGGGCGCCATTGGTGTACTTCGCGGATGACATGGCAGTCGATGCAATTGGATCGAGTCAAGGATGCAAATATTTTGGATCTCCTCGATTCAAATGAGTTTTCTCTTGCTCAGATTCGAAGGTAGGTATGGAACATGAATTAACCCAATTGACCTGTTTGATTTTTGACATCTTTTTCCTTTAGGGTTTGACATTGTTGACATTCTTGGACGTTCCTGTGTAGATACAAGACAGGCTGGACGACCTCGTGGAAGAAAAAAATCTTACTTCGAGAGAAGGTTACACATGGACCATACTGAAATTTTTGGGAAACGAGAGGGGCCAAACCGTTATTAGGCAGAGGACTAACATCACCCGTTCTTTAATACGACACACCTTGACTCGATGCATAGACGTTCTTTAATACGGCACTTTAAAGGTTATAAAATAGTCGTGTACCGGTACCCATTCCGTTGTGTTCAAATTTTTTGATTGCAATACCAGTAATTTAGTCGAGTTATCCCCTCTCATCAAACTCCTGCGACTATGCTCCAATTGGTACAGTCTGCTATACCAACTTGATTTTTTGTCTAATTTTTGTAATTTTTGTGAATTTTCACAAAATTTGTTTTTTCTTTTCTTTGATAGATCTCGGCTTAGAAGTTACAGAACCAATTATAGGGAAGTTTGCACAACAATATTGTTCGAAAAAAGAGATGAGGTTGCGTCAACATGTGCTGCACAATCTTCTGATCCAATAGCTCAAAGAATATCAGAAAACTCCACCGAGGAAACCGGTTCCAATTCGAATATTGTTGTTGGTGCTTTCTCTGAAGGAGATTCTATGCGGAACTTACTTAGCTCAAGACAATAAGGTAGGTATTTATTTACTTATGTGCAATTTATTTTATATGTGCTTTGACTGCTAATTATTTTAACAATCTCGTCTTTATTCTCTGTAGATGAATCTGCACAAGTCCTCATTATGAAAACAAGGTTGAGCAAATCGACGACTCCCCCAGCTCTGCCTCAGCGGATCGAAGCTCTCCTATCCTCTCTGGGAAATCGACCACTAAAGTGAAGACACCTGTCACGTCTCCACTTCTCTCCCTAGCTTCTTGGCTTGGAGGTGTCCTGGTCGAAAAGCACTCAGCAGCCAATTCGATCTTCTCCTTTTGTGAGAATGCAGGGAGTGAACAAAAATAAAATCCGCGGTATTTGTCCCCTTCCTTTTGAGATGGTCACCAGCACAAAATTCGACGCGGAGCCCAATTATGCAGACCTAATTTTACTCGGGCTAGTGAAATCTTCCCTCGGGGCCCTGCGAAATCTTTGGTAAACAAATAATTTTCACTTTTTAGAGTTTGAAATTCTTGACTTCTTTGTTCTTTTACTAAGTATACTGATATAATTGATTCTCTTTTCTTATCTCCCAGATACATTGAATTTCTTTCAAAAGAAAATCATCTATCCTGAGCAGAGTGTGGTCCCAACAAAAAAGGTATCCACAACTTTTCACAAACTAATTAAAGAATTTACAAGGCCTCAAATGCAAAATGGCTGACTTGCAAATTTGCAGAAATCAAGGAGTGGGCCAACCAGGTCCCTCTTTCCCTCCACGTCATCATCCTCGCAACATTGTAGTAAACATGATGGAGAAGCTAATCCAAATGAACGACCGAAGATCCAACAGTCTCTCCAGCCCCATTCATCGAATTTGACATCAGCAAAACGGGTCTCGCATCCATACAGGTGTCGTTTGGAGAACACACGTGGTCCTTAGCGTCAGGCTACTCCTTTGTATCCTGGTTCGAATTACAAAACCTTTTCAAATCCAGAGCATCCAAGCCATCCAAAACAATAGATTGTCGAAGGAATATCTCTGGCGGGGCCCAAATTCTCCGAATTTTCTCCGTGAGTTCAATCGATGACCGTACCAATCGAATCTTGCAAAGGTGTGAAGTGGATCCTTTCAAATGAGCTTCACACGGTTTTCTTCTTTCTTGCTAATACTTTATTTGGTGCGTTTGAATTTCAGGTGAAAAGGATGGATTGGGGTTTATAGAGAACGTGTCGAGGTCAATAATCACTGCAGATATGCTGAAAAAAGAAGCTGATTTGGCTCTTTCCTTTTCTGGTACTGATGCTACCGGTCTTCTCCACCAAACCGCGCTTCTAGATGATGATGTCAGTGTAAAACAATGCGAATCGGTTTGAAGAGCTCTTCTCCCGAAGCTTTGTAGGCGGGTGAAACCTCCTCTTGGCTTGTAGGCGCTTCTAGATTATGATGTCAGTGTAAAACTATGCGGGACCCACCTCAGCGAAAAATGATCTTCCCTGAAAGTTCAAGACTTTTACTCGAGATCAATGACGTGAGATATGACAGTGGACATGCTCTGCCGGCGCAACGGCTGCCTGGATTTCATCTTTAAAATTCTTGCTAACATCATCTCGGAGCAACAAAACGCGCATCTTTTCGTCCAAGGGTTATGTTTCGCAGAGTTGTCAACTCAACTTTCTTAAAAATAGAAGATTCCGTGACTCGAGAAATGCTTCACGTGGCGCTCGAACTTCTGTCCACCAAAGCCAAAAGGACTCTTGCTAAAAGCAGACTTTTCAAATTGTATTTTGTTATCGAATCCTGATATGGAGGAGCATGTCTATGTAGATCGGACCTTGTTTGCCCGTGCCGATTTCCATCCAGTTCACGCTTTTACGGTTTCTCGAGAGGATGGTCTCGATGCACTAGTTTAGAATCCATAACCTCGTGATTTTGCGTCAGATCAATTGATTTTGCGTCAGATCAATTTGGTTCAACATTTATTGACGACTTTACAAAGGGTAATTTATTAATACAAATTTTGCGTTTGAGGCATTTCATCGAACGCTTGGTGAAATTGATTTTTTTTAATCTATTTTTTCAGATTCGGGAAATTAAATGCCATTTCCAGATGGTCTAATTATAACTGGTGCTCGATCATATTCCGTCGCTGAAGATCAAGGTATTAAACTGTTAATTTTTATAATTTCATTAACAAATCAATAACCAAAGCACGCGTATTCAGAATCTCCAACATTGGACTGGAGTAGTCAATTTATTTCTTAATCCACGGCCACGTATTAAAGCAAGTAGAAGTCGTAGCTGCCCACACATTACAAAATACACACGACACGTTAAACTTACTATTTGGTCCTCTCATAGTTTGCATGAATTATAAATAGGTCCCTCCATATTTATATTTTTTCTAATATATTTACGTTTGCAGGGAGGTCATTTGTGATTTTTTTGTGGAGATGCAGGGCGGTCCTTTGTGAATTTTTGTTATTTTGTTTTTGAATTTTGATTTTAACGGTTTATATTATTTAGCTTGTAGTCTTAAAGACTATTTTCCTGCTATTTTCATTTGCACTTTTCTTATTGGCGTATTTTTAATGAACTATATATGAAGCTCAATTCACATCATGATCTGAGATCTTGGTCTGATTATTCCTTTGTCATGCTCGTGATCTGAGGATCCTGATCTGACCCTGATGAAGTGTTAGAAGAGTTAAATGGAGACCTCCATGACCTCCATTTAACTCTTCTAACATGAAGATATATAATAATTATGTTACCAAGATGTTTTTGGTGCCGTAACAGTACCCGCAGTCAAAAGATAGATAGTTCTGGCACCGACTAATGTAACTACTGCCAAAAAAGTTTGTGCGCCGATCACTATAACAGCTGTCAAAAAGTAGTTTTGGTGGCATTTAAATTTGGCTGCCGAAAGATAGTTTTGGTGCCATGTAACAGCAGCTGCCGAAAGAGTTTTGGTGGCATTTAACAGCCGCTGCCGAAAGATAGTTTTGGTGGCATTCAAAATCCGCTGCGGAAAGATAGTTTGTGGCAATTATCAGCAATGACGAAAGATAGATTTGGTGGGATTTACCAGCCGCTGCCAGAAATATAGTTTTGGTGGCATTTACGGTAAGCCGCTGCCGACAAATAGTTATGGTGGCATTTACGATCAGCTGCTGCCGAAAGATAGTTTTGCTCGCATTAAGGTCAGCTGCTGCCGAAAGAAAGTTTTGCTGGCGTTTAACAGCCGCAGCCGAAAGCGATCTTTACTGGCTTTTAATAGCCGCTGCCAAAATTGTTTTGATGATACGTTCCTGCCGCTGCCGAAAGACTGTTTTGGTGGCATTTACAAGCCGCTGCCGGATAATAGTTTTGGTGGCATTTACAAGCTGCTGCCAAAAAGATAAAAGAAACAGATTGGAAAAGAAATAAGAGAACACATAAATATTGAAATCCAGCTTCACAGGATAGAGACCCAAATGACAAATCAATACTCGAAACATGTAAAATAAAATAAATAAAAACCCAAAAATACCAATAAAAGAGAGTAAGGAAAAAGGAATGTTTTTTCAATGTGTACTCGATATTAGGTATCTCCTCACCACCACTCACAGTTTCACTATTATTATTATTATTAAATATTTCGTTTTCCACCTCCATTTTTATTATTTTATTATTACCCTCATCATAGGGGATGATAACACTCGAATTAGAAATATTTTCATTTTCTACCAATTCGGACATTTTCGTTATTTCCAAGTCTTCCTCCTTGGACTACTCCTTATTTCCACGTCTCTCTGAAAATTACCACAATTAAAAAACAAAATTATTTTTAGCTTATACTAATCGAAAAAATAGTATATTCAGTAGAAATGTAACATTCTTACAAGGGTAATTACGATATTTTGTTTCTTTTAGAAGGGCAAATATGCAAATCTCCCCAAAATGTAATCATGTAGGGATAAAAATTGTACCTTGAAAATAACATCTTGATTAGTAGGAAAAAATGACTTCAAGGAGGAGTTCATATTACCATTCTTGTCGGGCACCTAATATATATAAATAAATCAAGATTGTTAACAAAAAAATAAAGACGAAAAAAGAGAATACTGTATCCAAAAACAGAGGCACCAGTTTTCATTCCTAAATCCACCGACAAAACAGAGGCACATTTACTATAGAGCTCCATATCATCAACCAAATCCTTCTATACAAAAATGCGCTCAACATATTTCTCCCATAAATTGATCTCCATAATTTTCTCTTCAACCAGAGGGACCTTTTCGCGATTCTCTAATTTTTCAGGGGTCTTGACGCGAACATTTCCCTGCACAATCTCCTCCTTCACTTCCACTCTCTCCTTCACCACCAACAAACTCTCCTTCTCACTCTTCTCCTCAATTGTCAAAACGGGTACCGGTACGAGCGGTCCGGTACCGTACCAGTTTCCTTCACCACCTCGCGTCCTTTCCACATATTACTACCAACACCACTGCCCATATTATTCTGGGCACCCCAAAACGGGTCCCACATATTAGGGTTGCCCATTTCGTCCAGTAAGGGATTATTACTGTTATGCCATCCAAATGGACGCATTGAGAAACGGGTGTCATTTGCATGAAGCCATTAGCTGCGGCCCAATTAGACCCGCTATTCCAATTATTATTTGCATTGTTACTATTATTAATATTATTATTATTATGGTTGTTATAATTGTAATTTCCTCTTTTATTGGGCTCTTTTATTGGGATTGTTGGGACGGTTCGAGGTACCAATTGGAGTGGGCTCGCATTTCAGTACCAGTTTGTCAGGTACAGCCATGTCAGCGTCTCGTTCTCTCTCTTTATCCGTATTTTGAACCGCCGCCACTGTTTCTCTCTCTAGAATACTTGTAATGAGAACTGTTCGAAGGAGGAGGAGGGGAGTAAAAGGTTTCGGATCTAGGAGTGCTGCTGGAGATCTCCAGTTGGTCGGGTTTATTGGATTTATCTCTGAATTTGGATGGGGTTTTCTCTCCAGTTGAATTTCTACCTCTCTCCTCCAGTTCTTTCTTTGGGGATTCGATTGCCTTTGACCTTTGCCTTCAAAAATTCAAAAACGATAAGTTTAATTTTGTTTTCTAGAAGAAACGAACTTGTTTATTTTGAACTAAAATTAATGTTAATTTTACCTCGATTGATCTCTAGGGCTAGAATCGAGTTTTTCCTTTTCCTCAGAAACTTAAAATCTTAAGAAGTACCTTAAAAGAAACGAGTTTTTCCTTGTTTATTTTAATTTTAATTTTACCTTAATTTTATCAGGAAGTTCTGAATTTTAAGAAGTACCTGTTTTGTTAACCTCTACATCTCCTTGGTACGTTAATTAAGTTTTGAATCAAATGACTCAGAATCTTTAAGTACGTTAAATAAAATACTTAATTAAGTACATTAGCTTTACTCAGAAACTTAATGATTTTAAGATTAGAAGAAAGTAATTTTGAATTAATATTTTTTCCAAAATACGAACACATGTTTTTATCAACTCTCAAAAAGTTTAATCATAGTTTTGTCGGTAAAATTGGTTAACAAAAATTTATAATTTGGCTATAAATGATATATTAATGCTGATGATGAAACTATGTATTAATGCTGAAAATGACATATTGCTATGAATATTAGTAAATTAATGCTAAAATATTTATTTCATATGTAGTTTTGTAATTTAAAATGGTGCTGGTGAGGAAATATGAACGGCTTACTTCAATTAAATATGGAAGAGATGAATGATCCATTTAGTACTCAGATATCAAAGGCTCTTAATCCAGAATTTAGAGAACTTGTAGCAATTTTTATGTCTGAAGTTTGGAAGGAGATGTGCAGGAGAGTGTTCAATTATTTAAATCTATCAGAATGGAAAGTTATTGAACATATTCTGAATGAGAGAAATAAAATTAAGAAATCTATGGAAAAAATTCAGAAAGCATCTTACTCTCAAATTGAATCAGAAGAGGGGATCGAGCTGCTTTAATGATTAAATCAAATTCATGCCTAGAAGAAGAGAGATGCCTGATTGAAGAGGACAAAATTGAAAATCAAGGTATTATTCATAAAATAATAACAATAAAAAAAAAATTACCTTAATTAAAGATGCAAAAGTGCAAGAAATTGATGCATGCATCTGGCGCGAGTCTCTAATAGAAGAGATGAAGTTGCTTACAGTCAATAAGCCACATCAAATCAGAAGAGCTTCACATAATCTTTGTGCTTCAGCTTGCAAATATGAAAAAATGAGGAAAAATAAAAATATATTCAAATCTCTTGCGAAAAAATCAAAAATGAAAGAAAATGCTCGAGAAAAAAAAACGGCTGTGAAAGGAGATTTAGAAAATACCGGTTATGTAAGAAGATAAAGCGAGATGAGGAGTGTTCTAATCTTTTTAAGACAGTGCTTAAATAGATCAATCTCGAGCTGTAAAGCAAGGAGGAGAAGAAACCCTAGGTTTCTTGCCACGAAGGAAGAGACAAAGCTTTCGTGAGGCAAAGTAAAATCTAACGGCGGCTCGGGAATACTGGGGCCTTTTATAGGTCTGAAGGGAATTCCAAATTTGGATTCTTAAATGATAAGTTGGGGCCTTGGGATTTCATTTCTATTGACTTAATTATCTGATTTGGTTTTCCGTATTTTGAGTTAATTTAATTCTCGGGAATTGTAAATCTGAATTTTTTTCAACTTTCTATTTTTGTTTTTTGTTTTTATTTTTAAGGGTAATTGGGCTTGTAAATTATCCTATTTAGAGGCTGTAAAAACTCTTTTTATTATAAAATACCATTAGCGTTACCCGCGCACAATTCGTGCACAATTGCGCATGACGTCATGTCTTTTTTTATATCTTTTCTGGATATATTTAATTGAAAATTTTTATTTGCAATATTGTTTTTGTTGTTGACGGAACTAATTTTTTTTTCACATTTCTTGTATCTCGAAATAAATTCAAGGTCCCACATGTTAGCGCATTTTTCCACGTTAAACCTTATTGTACTTCAATCTCGATATGTCATTTTTCTCTCATTTTCATAATTTTTGTAATAAAGTATTAAGTTATTTTTAAATTGTCGTCACTAATCTAACAATTTCACTTTTCAACATAAAATAACACTACCTCAACATTTTCATAAAAATTGTCATTAATCAATAATGTACTGTTATCGGAATAGAGATAATTTTAGCATTGAGCCGTTGTACAAAAGTTTAAAGTAATCAATGAGCTATTATTATATTGTCTGTAAGAACATGAAAGTAAGGCATAATTTCATGTGTGTCCCTACAAAAGCATACAATTTCATGTATATCCCTACAAAACGTGAAATATCGTGAATACCTCTACAAAACTACTAAAATTTCATGAATGTCATTTCTGTTAGATTTCAGTTAACTATCCCGTAAGATTACTGTTAATTTGTGTTTTTCCGATTTTTCGACATAAATTGTATTCCTTATTTAGATAAGGGTTAAATCGGAAAAGAAAAAAATTAACAAAAATTTAACAAAAATTTAACATAAAATTGTATTCCTTATTTTAACGGATAGTTAACAAAAATTTAACAAAAAATGCATCTATGAAATTATAATAATTTTGTAAGGGTATCTTGATATTTCACGTTTTGCAGGGATATACATGAAATTGTGGGACTTTGTAGGGGTACATATGAAATTTGGTCAATATAAAACCTCAAAATTATAATCATAATTAAATTATTATAGGTTATAATACGTTCATCTCCTTGGTGACAAAGTTTTGTCCACACCAAAAATACTCATTAATTGTTATGATAACGGTTTTGCCATTTTATTGTACATTTAATTAACACAATTATAACAATGCAAAACCACAATACATGTTTATAACATACATATATCTTTGTATAAATTATTACCAATAAACATAATTTGCAGTAAAATTCATGAGCTTAATTAACGTAAATATAACAATATATAACAATTGTAATGAGAAGTGAGAGTGTGGCGACGTGTCAGTTTGAGAGGGTGACTACGTGTTTGCTTGTCATGAAACCTTTAGAATTAGTACTATGGTATAATAATAAACGTGGGACCTCTCAAACCCACTCTATTTGGGTTGGGAGCTTGTCTAAAGCCTACCGGATCATATTTTGTCCAAGCGCTTTATGAGTTATTGAGTCTAATTATGATTGAAATCATTGACCAAATTTAATTCCACTGTTAATTTTCTTTTAGTATTCCGTTTGTATTATAAATAAAAATTACTTTTCTCCTTCCAATTAAATATACTATATGAAGTTTATTATTTTTGTGAGAATTTTTGATAGGAAAATTTAATATCCAACCAATTCTTCACCGAAACTAAAATTTCACACTAATATTAAGGCAATTTTTGGTAAGCCTTTTAGTAACTAACACTGATATTTTATCATTGAACAAACGATAACTTATTGTAAACAAAAATAAACCAAACTTGACTATTAAAGAAACACGAAGGGTCATAAACAAAAATTAATTATTACACTAATGTGATTAATTTAGTAAATACTATAATTATCCCACGAATGTCTCGCATGCATGTAGGGATGTCAATGGGACGATTATTGCCCAAACCGACCCGAACCGTATCCGAAAAATATCCGGATCCGAAATCGTATCTGTTTTTACGGGTACGGATCCGGATCTAGGAGCTAAATTTTTGATGGATCCGGATAATTTGCAAACGGGTATTTGTTTTGTTGTAATCATGATCAAAATTATAGTAATACATAATAGACAATAATTATATTTTAATTCATAATTATACATATTAATCAGAAATACTTATATATGTGTGTGTATATAATTTATTTTAAAATTATAAAATAATCTAAATTTGAATTCTAAAAAAATTATTATATTATTATATAATATAATTCACAAATTGAGTATTTGTTTTGTTTTATTTTATAGTTTTCCGATATTTGCAAACGGGTATTTGTTTTGTTTTATAGTTTTCCGATATTATATTTTCCTAGTTAGCGACTACACATAATTCACAAATTGAGTATGAATATGTTTCACTGTTCAGATCAAATTTTTTTGTCTTTCGTCCATTGCTACGAAGTATAATTGTATAAGTATGAACTAATAATTGAGTATGGACAAAATAAAATGGAAAAATAATCATTCTCATTCAATTCAATTCAGCCATTATTCATCAGGGTTCATCTTCTTTCTTTCTGTTTCTTCCCTTCTTCTCTAGTCAAGAAAATCCATCCGTTTCTAATTCAACAAATAAAATGATTGATTTCAATCCTAAATTCAACAAGTTTCGAACAGTATCAATCTGAGTTTTTTTTGACCATTTTGTATTAAACCTTTTTCATCAATCTGAGTTTTAGCAAATTTTTTGGTTTCCTTTAACAAAAATCACGATTCGTTGTGTTTAATTTAGGTACTTTTTTAAAAATAAGCTCGTAGTATTTAGTCCTCTTTTGAACCTGTGTGGTTTCACTGGTCAGCAAAAAAACAAGATAATTGATCTGTGAAAAGAAAGAAAGAAAATGAAAACTCCTATATTACCCCTAATTATGTTTTTGAATTCACACGTTATGATTAATATTATTTTTATTAATAATTACTCTTTGTGTGCCTAATTAACATATTTTCTAGTTAATATTAATATTAGTTATAATTTATTTAATTTTGATTGTATTCTTGCAAGTGATAAAATAATTCTTATCTAGAATGGTACTCATGTTAAATTGTGGATATTTGAATTATACATGTCATTATTAGAATTAAGATTTGATAACAAAACGGTCAAATTAAGGGTGGGCTCTCGAAGTTTCGGTTAGTAATAAAAGAAGTAACATTGGTAACAAGTGAAAATCAGAGTATTTGTTATTTGTAAATATGTATCGACGTTTTTAAGCAATGAAAATGAGGATAAAATCCTTTTTTCCCCTCAAAAAAATAAATAACAAAATTATTAAGAATTCATTTGTTATACTTATAGTTATTATACATGATTTTTACTTCATGTTATTTTTAGATACTCTCATCAAAGCTTTGAGAATATTTTACTTCATGTTATGAACTAATATATTTTCTAAAATTATGCTTTGAGAAAAATTAACATGAAATATATATGTTCGAAGCTTAATAAAAAATTAACTTGAAATTATTTTACAATATCTTCAAAGAGACATCGTCCCTTCAATTATTTTTTACATAAACCTAGTTTATTTCACCCACAAGGTCAAGGTATTTCCCACAACTTCAACATGATGTAATTTGATTTATGATACATCTTTACAAATAAAATTTTGTTTTGGACCCAACATCGATAACAAAATAACACAAACACGTCTATGTTGTGCCATGTTCCAATATTCATTCATAAGATCATTAATTCCAAATAAATACAACTATACACAATCACAATCACAAATTTTTAAATAACTCATCACAAATTATTAAATGACTCATTATTTTCTTAAACTATAAGTGTTATATTCGATTATCTATTACTGTTAAGTGTTAACTAAAAACATGTAGGATTCATGAAGTACATGCTATATTCAAATCCACTAGCAATAGCCAACGCAATTGCGCGGGATTTCATATCATTTTTTTACAAATTTTTGTATAATTTGTTTAAATAGAATTTGTGCCAATGCGTTTAAACTCAACCAATATAATCATGATATGTTTGTAAATTTATTAATGTCAATAAATACATTATAATTAATAAATGTTAATGAAATTGGTACATCATGAATGTATGAATTATAATTAATTATGGTCTATGAAATTGGTCCATCATTATAAATCCACACAAAATAAATAAAATACAACATGTCATATTTCAAACAAAATTAAAGTTTCAAAACAAATAAATGAAAATCATGAATAATACACATAAAACTGAAATATATATTTGAAATTTCATCTATTAACATAAAAATATTATTTTTTTTTAAAAAAGAACACAATTGTAAATTATACGATAAAAAATTAATAATCGAGTCATAGTTTCATACATGAATTATATAGGGAGCCCCTACACGAGTTAGAAGTTGACTCCTAACTCATCCGATGAATCGGAAATTGAGTTAGAAGTTGACTCATACACGAGTCTAATGCGAGAAGTCAATCGACTTCGACAAAGTGAGATTGAAAAAGATAACACAATTCAAAATCTCACGGCTAAGGTATCGTCTCTTGAGTTGTCGGTAAAGTCGCACAAAGCACAATTAACCGAATTTAACGGATTTTCAAAATGCGAATGTCAAGCCTTAAAAAGCGAGACTTCCTCTCTTAAAGTCGAAATTCAAAATTTGAAATTTGTGAATGAGTCCTTGAAGAGTACGTGTGTGTCTCTTGCACCATGCACTCCTTCATTGGACAAAGTCTTGGAGGGACAAAATCCTAATGATAAGACGGGTCTAGGATTTAAGAAGACTAACGGTCATAAACCCGTGTCTTCAAAATCTCAAGGTCAAAAAGGTAAACGGGAGTACAATGCTAATACGAATCGCGGAAATGCTTTCATGTACCGCGATTCAAATAAGGGTAAAAGTGCTAAAATTAACCAACCTAAAAATGTTAGAAACTATAATAGGGTTAATCATTATGCACCTCACTTGTCTTATAGAGATAACCATACGGGACGAACCGAATGGTTATACAAACGGGGATCAAATGGATACTTCTATAAGGTGAGTTCACCACATGCCGCTAATAACCAACAGCGTACTCCCAAACATTTCACAAGCACACAACGATTTTCTAAATCAACTAATAATTGTGATAAGTCGACAAAGACGATAACCCAACCGAAAGATTACTCAAACCACTTCAAATCTCACTTTGTCAAGAGTTCGGAAAACACAAATAAACCGACTCGCGCATTTTGCAACTATTGTTGCAATATGGGACATATTTCTACGGGTTGTCCCCTTCGAAAACCGCAACCAAATTCCAATTGGTTGTGGCTTCGAAAAGATCGAAACATGGCTAGCACCTCCACCTCAAATGGGGTGTGTATGAAAGCGACTTAAGTCATGGACAATGCACTCCCTCATCCACGTGTAAACTTAGCCACAGTTTGAGGGGGAGTGCTAATACAAGAATTCGCATCACTAAACTCGGGTTTAGTTGATTCGAATATCTTGACCATTTTCTTTCTTGATAATTCAATCATCTCTACACTTACAAAAAGACGAGAAAGGTATTTTGACTAGTATGTAGGTATGCTAAATGGAAAACGAATCGGAAAGACGCAATAACATTAAATAAATATGCGTACCAAACTCAACATCATCACCTTGTACCATCAAGGGAGCTAATGTCTCGACGTAAATGGATGTTGAAAAGTGTCACTCGAGGAGTCGTGCGTTTTAGATCAAGACTCGAGTCCATGGCTCGAGCTAGGTATGCATACTCTTGAAAATTACATTTGAGTTTCAAAATCTATTAAGTTCTCGGTTATTTTTTTGAATACATCGCTAATGTTGAGAATCTTTGTTAAAACCTATTTTACACTAAAAAAAAAAAAATCTTTTCATACATCTTTACAAAATGAAAAACTCAACATCAATTTGCGAAATTCATCTATATACAAGCCTAAAATTGCAAAAAGCAACGATTTAGGGGGAGCTTGTATGTAGGGGGAGCTTCTCGTATGATTACGCTCTATTCCCTTTTGATCCTTTTCAAAAAGGGGGAGAAGAGAAAATCATATGGAAAGTTACTCGGTAATCGATTCAACTCTCCAAATCGACATTATTTTGAAATGAATCAAAAGGGGGAGTTTGTTGGTTCAAATTTCCTAGGGTTTGATTATCTCAAAATAATGTCGATATCACTAATCTATATGTGGGAGTGACATTTATAGAAATAGAATACGTAACCCACAAAAGGATCAAAAGAAGAATCAAGACGTCGGAAGTCAAGACGGTGAAGAAACGATGGCACGAAAACGCATGATCAAGTGAAGACATCAAGACATCGAAGATTCCGCAAGTTGGGGTATCACATAAATCACCAAAACAACTTATAGGTATCCCTAAACTTGTTTATGTATTATTAAGCTCAAGATTAGTCAAAGAAATATATTCGAAATCCATTAAAATGATGAAATAACAAAACAGATTTTCAGAAACATGTCGGTTATAACGGACCTCAGGTCAGTTATAACGGACATACATAAATACTGTTAAAAAGAGCATGTCCGTTATAACGGACTACATGTCCGTTGTAACGGACATCCTGTCAGTTATAACGGAACTCAGGTCAGTTATAACGGAATTACAGTAACCGTGTTAATAAGAGCATGTCCGTTATAACGGACCTCATGTCAGTTATAACGGAGTATGTCAGTTATAACGGACCTACACTCGGTTATAACGGACTTGTGAACTCACTTCAGAATAACCAATCATCCGTTGTAACGGAATCACCAATCCGTTGTAACGGACATATACTAACCGTTATAACGGAAGAGTCTCAGTTATAACGGAACCATAGAATAAATCTGAAGTGAAGTCACAGTCAGATGTCGGTTATAACGGACCTAAACTCAGTTGTAACGGAGTAGGTCGGTTATAACGGACCTAAACTCAGTTATAACGGACTATAGAATAAATCTGATCACAGTACGATGTCGGTTATAACGGACTTAAACTCCGTTGTAACGGAGTAGGTCGGTTAAAACGGACCTAAACTCAGTTATAACGGACTATGGAATTTTCGAATATATTGCCTGTAACGGCTAGTTTGACTTTGAGTCCGTTGTAACGGACCTCATGTCAGTTATAACGGACTATGCAGAAAAAGCATGTTAAGGGAAGGGTCTATGTGTTATATAAATAGAACTCTTCCCTCATTCTCTCTCATGATCTCAACCACTATATTTTCCCAATCAAAAGAGAGAAATCCTAGCTTTAAATCTTGAGCTTAATCTTCTAAACATTCTTAGAGATTATTAGATCCCCTTTCATTCCATAAAATACGATTCCCCACTTGCGTGACCGATCACGTGTAGTTCGTATTAGACAATTGTAATAGGCTAGTGCAAAGATTGTAAAGCCCCGCCATAGATCGATAGAAGCGTGTAAATCGATCTATGCAAAACTTGTAATTGCTTGATTTGGGTATTCAATCGAAAGCCGAAAAGGCGCAAGGCAACCCCGGAGACGTAGGTACTTGCAATCAATCGAGTCGGTCGATTGAGCGAGTAGACGGTGAGTTAAAGCTACAAAGCAACCACCTACCGAACTCCGTAAACAAATATCTTGTGTTATTTGTTTTGGTATTGTATTCTTCCTCTAATTTATTTACGCTTCCGCACCAAATTGTAATTGTATTCCATTACCGCGAAAATTGGACCTTAGGACTTCCTATTCACCCCCCTCTAGGTCTAAATTAAACAACAGTCATATCAAAAATAAAGGTAAATATGGACATGATTCGAGACCAAACCCACACACCTCACACTTCACAGCCATGTAGTGATGTTGGGATGTCAATGGGTCGGGTAGAAACCCGAACCCGCGGGTACCCGACCCGAACGGGTTGGATAATATTCGGAAAAATACCCGCGGATCGGGTAATACCCGAAAAATACCCGCTCCGGATTCGGATTCGAGTACGGGGGAAATATTTTACCCGCGGGTATAGCCGAACCCGAACCCGAACCCGAATCCGAAAAATACACGAAAATATCCCATAATATGAAAATTTTGGATGTTTGTTGGATTAATTATTTGTAATATTTGGATTTTTAGTGTATTTGTGCAAGTTGCTTGTTTTATGTATTTAAAATTGTTGATAATTTTACGTATTTGTAATATTTCGGGTAACAGTTCGGGTTCGGGTATATCCGTTACCCGCGGGTTCGGGTTTGGATATGATTTTTTATCCGCGAATATTTTTGGTTCGGATTCGGGTAATACCCAAAAATTCGGGTTCGGATATGGAAGAGGCTTACCTGAACCCGACCCTCCCGTTGACATCCCTATAGTGATGTACCACTAAGTTTTTATAAAAAAGTTCTTTTTTGCAATATAGACATGAACTTAACCAAATAACAAAAGCAACCATTTTTTGTGAAAATTACTTATATACCTCATTCCTATATTACACTCCATATTGTATCCTTAATTATATGTACTATTTTATATTCAGTTAAATTATGTGTTTAAAAATATAATATATTATTAATAAACACATACACTATATTTCGTTAAATTATGATTTTCACTAGAAATAAAATTTAATTATATTTAACATACATATACAATATTGATAGTGAAAATCAAGTGTGGAATATAAAGATCAAATATTATATTTCTTAGAATATAACTTGTCTTTATATATATATATATATATATATATATATATATATATATATATATATATATATATATATATATATATATATATAAGTAATGTTATTTACTTGTATAGGTAAATCATATTCTTATGCAAAATACAGTGACAAAAAATACATGAGTATAAACAAAATATATTTCTATTTGTGCAAATAAAATATTTTAAAATTACGAATTTCACTATAAGAAAAATATTATTCTATCATAATATTTAACATTAATTTAATAAAATATTTGACAGTAAAATATAAAATTTGTATTGATATTTTATTTTAAAGAATATAAAATTATACATATAATTAAGGATACAATGTTTATGAATACAATTTGGGGTGTAATATAGGAATGAGGTCATATATGTATTTTTTACAAAAAATTGTTACTTTGTTATTTGATTAAATCCATGTCTATATTGCAAAGAAGAATGTTTTTTATATGCCTTTAGTGATACGTGGCCTTGTGGTGTGAGCTTGATCTGAAATTCATATATATATATATATATATATATATATTACCCATTATTTTTCACATAACAGTTAGTTAACATAAAACATTATTAAATGAATTATTAAGAATGATTGTGTAGTTAGGAGTTAATTAATTGAAATGACGAAGATTATTCAACCTCTCGACTTTTCAAAAGTCGAGGGTGTTAGTTTTAGTATTTTCAAACTTATTAGTATATATTGATGAATCACAAACATATTTGGTGTATGTTCTAAATTGTCCCTTGGCAGATTTTGGTCTTGAGGATTATAACTATGTATCATATGATACATCACCGTAACAAGACATTCATTGTGTATAATATGAACCATATCATATTACTTCAAAATTATTATTATTATTATATAAACATGATTATCAAAAAAACCATACAGTTAAATTTATGATTTTTTTTCCTAATTTATGAATTTTTTATTATTATCAAATAAAAAGGTATTGGTCATTTTTTTTTACAATTACATAAAATTCACTATGACTGGTATTTTTTATATGATCCTAAAATTTACAATGTAATTTCAAAGTAAGTTACTAGGAGTAGATATAATTTTCAAATCCATCTCCATTGTTCTTTTGAAGGGATAATTTTGTATAATTTGTGAAATTACTTGGTCTAGAGAGGGATTTGCGAAATTACTTCATTTGAGTATTCTCAAGTGCTCTAATCCACAAGGCAAGTCCATCTCCATTGTTCTTAAAACTTAATAACATTCCTAATCTTATTCATCTTTTGTTGTTCTATTTTTATGTCACAGAGCATGACAAGAATGCTTATACAATCATGTGAGCATTCTTGAAGATCCCTTCTTTTCATCGGAGATCACGACTGCATTTTCTCTCTCGAGCTCTCATGATTTTGCCAGCTCTATTTTCTTGTCTGATTATATCGGTGAACTTCTTCCTCGACCAAGCCCTCACCCCTCACCCCTTTCCATCTCTCTCTCTCTCTCTCTCTCTCTCTCTCTCTCTCTCTCTCTCTCTCTCTCTCTCTCTCTCTCTCTCTCTCTTGTAACAGATACTTTGAATGAAACCTTATCGATACATATATTCCTGCATCCCAATTGCCATACTAATCCAAAGTTTTGTTTTAATTTCTTATTAATCCAAGCATTTAATCATACACCACCGCTACACAAAAATCATAAACCCAACAGGCGGTTTAGAAAAAAGACTTGAGTGCGAGTCGAGCGAAACTTTGCGTGCGTTTCAAATAAAGCATACGAATAACTAAGATACACACACTTAGTAACTTACTATTAAATTAAGTAATTAAGTTAAAATAACTAAGTCTAAATTGGTATTAATTTTATTAAATAAGGGAGTTTAGGAATGTGAGAATTAAACGGATGGAGAAACGTATCGATACGATGTTTCGCTGGATTTCGTGTGGGGTATGTGTTGCATGTTGATTGGGTAATGGAGAAAATGTGTTATTTTTGACAACTCGTGTTGATGATACGATGTGAAGGCGGCATGAACACTTGTCGATGTGCCACGCGGATATTTATAAAGAAAAATAAGGTTTTATATTATACAATTCATGCAAAAAAGATGTATAATTAACATTGATTAATCAAATCATTGATTGTTTATAATTATAATATATTTTCAAGATACTTTGAACATTTTTGGAAGATAAGTCATTTTACACTAAGGACCCGAATTATTATTTGTTAGGTTTACGTTAAATTAAGTCTATTCAATTTATTATTATTTCGCATTATGTAAATGATTAATATGAATACAATGGAATATGCAAAATTTATATACGAAAAAATAACAAATTAATATAGAATAATATTATTGTTAGAATTTTAATTTTAAAAGTATTATATAATTCTTGGAACTGTAATTTTAAACGTACATTCATCAAATTTGATAGGGGTTTTTTTAGAATATTAAAAAAAAAATAGGGGTTTTTTTGAAATTTCCCTTTATAATTATAGCTATACAAGTGGAACGAAAGAAAAGAGTAATGTTGATCAATTATTAACACTTGCAAATTGAGTGCACTTTTATGCGATCTCATCATTCTCGAGATAATTCGGAGATGTCGTTCTTTATGACACGTCCATGAGAATAATGAATGATAACATTCTTCAACACCCAACTCAAAATAGTATATCGTTTATATAAATAGTATATTGAGATATATGTAGGGATTATTGGAGAGCATGTAAATATGTAAGTGTAAAGAAGTCATTCTTTTATGTGTATTCTAATTATCTCTTTATCGGGGGCGTTTGAAGTACAAGACTTTGAATGATATTGAAGGATTCTTGTATTGTCCCGAGAAAGTGAAATGAGGGTTAAGTATTTGAAGGATATCAGTGTCTTGTATGTGTTGTTTGATGTGCTAGAATTAGATAATGGAAAGTGAAATTCATTGTTTGATGTGAAAGATAATTGAAAGTAGTTATCAAGAATTTGAGATATATTAGATAGGTTTTTTAAAAAAAAATTAAAGATCAATAAATTTATTATTATCATGTCTCCAAATCTATAACATCAATTAAATTGTAAATCCTAAAATATAAAATGATATTACAAAAAAAAAATAACATCATCATTCATTAAATATAAAATAAATTATCTAATAAACATATTCATCAATTAAACATAAATTATCATTCCTAAAAATAACATTATCATTCATTAAAAAAAATTGGAATTGTCACAAATGAATATTAGAAACACCATAGATGACTGAATAGAGTTAATTAGTGAAATTAGTACAAATCGGGATTATCAAACATCAAAATTGTTTCAATTTAATTAGTGAGATGAATATGTGCGAGACAGAGAGAGAGAATGTATCTCTGCATCACTACTTGCATGTGTTCTCTGTGATAGAGTCAATTTCAATTTAATTAGTATAAAATTGAATTTGTTTCAATTTAATCCAATATTCTGTATCTTTAATTGGTACAAATTGGAATTATTTCAATTTAATTCAAAATTGTGCTTCTCTGTGTGTGTGTGTGTGTGTGTGTGTGTGTGTGTGTGTGTGTGTGTGTGTGCGAGAGAGAGAGAGAGAGAGAGTAATTAAACACCCAATACAAGAAAAGATAAAGAGAGTAATTAACTTCCAAATACCACAAATCTAACTAAGCCTTTATACTTGCATTTGTTCTCTGCGATTACATGAGAGAGAGAGAGAGAGAGAGAGAGAGAGAGAGAACTCACCACTGCACTATGAAGAAAATTGGAGTAAGGAGAAGCACCGCGCCATGAAATGCCAAGAAGAAGTTACGGTGCCGGAGAGAGAGAGCGCGCTCGAAGAGCGCACGGAGAGCGAGACAGCATAACAGCGCCAACTCAAGGAAAGTGAAGGACTTTGCCTGTTTTCTCGCTTTTTTTTGCGAGCCAACAAATGAGGGATAAAAGACATGGATATGAGAATTGAACTTCTTTCTTTGTCTTGGTAATCAAAAACCCAACACTCACTCTTATCCAGGAAATGGATGTTTTTTCTTGTATTTTCCTTGCAAATGACGTACATCAAACGGCCCCATCATGTTATGTTCTCTCTTTGTTGTTCTCCAATCTCTGTCTTAGATATATTCAGATATGTGTATATATAATGATCAATGATTCAATACTAATGAAGTCTATGAATCATATTAAATTGGTTGTTACAGATGAATCATATTAAATTAGATGTTGACGGTTACAAGTTAGTAATAATATAATTAATTCTTAAAAACGTACGAGGCATTTCATTAGTAGAATGGGACACAAAAATATAAAGATAACTAATGTGACAGTGTTTATTTTGAATGAACAATTATTAAATAAATTAACAATTATATTTTGAGTTTTAATATATTTATATTTATTTACTCCAACAGAAGCTTCTAGACAACTATGAGTCTTAAAAAAGTAATTTGGGAAAACAACTAGCTAACTAACTACCCCCAACAATGATAAAAAAAATACTTGTGAAAGTTAAAACTAGAAGTTTACAGTTTATCGTAATGCATGATTATTATTTATTTTTAGAGTGATGATATGTGGCTTCCTTACAATTTTTTTTTTATTATTATTTAGAAATGAAATTTTATCATTTGTATTAAATAAATATGTAATAAATGAGTAAATGAAAATGATTCACATGCAAAAACGGTCAAGTATATCATGTAAACCGTGATTTAGAGCCCAAAAAATACAAAATGTCTGTAACTTGTTTTTTTTTTATCAGCGTATGAAATTATCTCATGATTTCATTTATAGTATACTATTTTTATTTATAAAATGTCTGTAACTAGGGATGTCAACGGGGCGGGGCGGGTTCGGGTAAGCCTCCCCCATACCCGAATCCGAAATTTCGGGTATTACCCGAACCCGAACCCAAAATACCCGTGGGTAAAAATCCATACCCGAACCCGAACCCGCGGGTAACGGGTATACCTGAACCCGAACCCGTTACCCGAAAATTATTAATAAAAAATCTAAAAAAATTAAAAAGTCAAAAATTATTATACAAATACGTAAAATTATCACTAATTTTAAATACATAAAACAAACAACTTGTACAAATACATCAAAAATCCAAATATTACAAATAATTAATCCATAAAACATCCAAAATTTTCTTATTATGGGATATTTTCGGGTAATTTTCGGATATTTTTCGGGTTCGGGTTCGGGTTCGGGTAACGGGTAACGGGTATACCCGCGGGTAAACAATTTCCCCCGTACCCGAACCCGAACCCGGAGCGGGTATTTTTTTCCGGGTATTACCCGACCCGCGGGTATTTTTTTCGGGTATTACCGGCCCCGTTCGGGTCGGGTACCCGCGGGTTCGGGTTTCTACCCGGCCCATCGACATCCCTATCCGTAACTTGTTTTTTTTTTTATCAGCTTATGAAATTATCTCATGATTTCATGTATAGTATACTATTTTTATTTATAAAATATTGCACAACCTAATAATTAATATTATCATATTATTCAAGGCCATGAATGTTTTAGTATATAAGTCGGTTTATAAAAAAGTCAGTTTATAAATTATTGGCAAATTACTTTCAGGGGTAAAAAAGTCAGTTTATAATTTTTTGGTTAAGTTTAACTGTTCTGTTAGTTTTGTGTTAATTTGAAATGAATAAAGGTTCAGACTTCAGAGGGATAAATACGATTTTAGCAAATTTGGAGGGACAAATATGATATTTATAATTTTTGGAAGGATATACAAGAAATTATCCCTAACTGCTGTGATAGATTATTTAACTTCCAACTTTAACAAATCACCATTTTATTTTCCCTCTCAATTATAATGCACAAATAACATTTATACCTCTGCTAAAAAGAGACTTCATAAAATTAAGAAAAAATCTCACTTTTGCCCCCTTGAACTGTACAAAAAGTGCAAGTTGCCCCCCAAACTTTAATTTTCTCCATTTTACCCTCTGAATTCTCGATTTTGCTCACTTTTGCCCCTTCCATCAGTTAACTGCCCAGTCGGCAGTTAAGTGATGACGTGGCAGTGTGACGTGGCAATTTTTAGATGATTGTATTGATGACATGACAAAATTTAAATTATAAAATTATACATCCAATAACCAACAAATAAACCCAAAGCCAATTAAATCAAACCCATTAACCCATTATTTTAACCCCTCTCTCTCACCCAGTGGCTCTCTCGCTCGCAATTATTCTCCTCTCGCCAAGCTTCTCTCGGTCGCCATTATTCCCTCTCCCCAAGCTCCTCTCCCCAAGGTCCTGTCGCCGGTCCGTCGCCAAGGTCGTGAGGTTAGCTCCTCTCTTTCTCTTTCTCTTTCTCTCGATTCATTTTTCTCTCGATTCATGGCCTAAGTGATGACGTGGATTCATCTCTCTTTCTCTCAATTTAGTTGATTTTTCCCCAATTTTCTGAAATTAGGGTTTTGAGTGGAATTTTAGGGTTAATTTCAGCCAAAAAACAGCAAATTAGGGTTAATTTCAGCCAAAAAACAGCAAAAAAAACCCTAATTTGCTGAAAATTGCTCAAATTAACCCTAATTTGCTATTTTTGGGCTGAAATTAACCCTAATTTGCTGTTTTTTGGCTGAAATTAACCCTAAAATTCCACTCAAAACCCTAATTTCAGAAAATTGGAGAAAAATCAACTAAATCGAGAGAAAGAGAGATGAATCCACATCTCTCTCCCGAGAGAGAGAAAGAGAAAGAGCCAGCGAGAAAGAGAAAGAGAAAGAGAGGAGCTAACCTCACGACCTTGGCGACGACCGGCCGACAGGAGCTTGGCGAGAGGAACCGGCACAATAATGGCGAGCGAGAGAGAGGGAATAATGGCGACCACTGGGTGAGAGTGAGGGGTTAAAATAATGGGTTAATGGGTTTGATTTAATTGGGTTTGGGTTTATTTGTTGGTTATTGGATGTATAATTTTATAATTTAAATTTTGCCATGTCATCAATACAATCATCTAAAAATTGCCACGTCATCACTTAACTGCTGACTGGGCAGTTAACTGATGGAAGGAGCAAAAGTGAGCAAAATCGAGAATTCAGGGGGTAAAATGGAGAAAATTAAAGTTTAGGGGGCTACTTACACTTTTTTGTACAGTTCAGGGAGCAAAAGTGAATTTTTTTCTAAAATTAACTAGGGACATTTTGCAAATCTCTCTTGTGTTTCATCTTTAAGTTCAACATAAATTTTCCAATTATTTCAAATACTCATACTTGTCTGCCATTGTATAATTAGTCAGATTTTAATTAACAATAGTAACCAAATTTTTAGGGATCTTTTGCATATATGCCCCTATAACTTGTCTAATTAGCCAGATTTTCTCTGTACCTGATTCTTCTTTCTTTTCTTCTTTTGATTTTATCTCAATGACGTTAGCTCGGATTGATGAAAGGACTCGATAGAAAATTGATAATTGACTGAAAGTTGATTAAAAACCGAAATTTTTGAAAGTAGGGACTAAATTGTAAAATAACCAATTTAGGTGGAGTGAAAGGAAATTTCTATAGGTAGTTTTTTCATGTTTTAACACCAAATATTTTTGAGCCATCCATTATTTAAAAATCGTAAAATCCTAAACCTTAAATCCTAAATATGTTAATCTTGAAAATCGGAATTAGATTCAGCCCGTTCCAACAGTATTGCAGCTTGTTACCCTTCCCAATTAATTGGGGGTATATAGGTAATATCAGTTAAGTAAGAACTCTAAATTCGAGACCGAACATTTAAGAAAAAAGCTCACTTTTGCCTCCTGAACTGTTAAAAAAAATGCAAGTTACCCCCCAAACTTTAATTTACTTATTTTTGCCTCCCGAACTCTTGATTTTGCTCACTTTTACCCCTTCCATCAGTTAACTGCCTAGTCATCAATTAACTGATGATGTGACATTGTGACGTGACATTTTTTAAGTTAATTTGAATGATGATGTGGCAAAATTAAGAATATAAAATTATTCATTTAAATTATACACATTAATCATTATAACTCAATTCATTAACCCTTAATTAAACCCAAACCCAATAATTAACCCATCTCTCTCTCTCTCACGAGCCTCTCTCTCTCTCTCTCTCTCTCTCTCTCTCTCAGCTCACGCCCCTCTCTGAACAGTTCAAGGGGTAACTTGCACATTTAATTGTCTTATAACTCACCTCCATTTGTTCATAGTAAAATTGCCACTAATGATGTCTTGTAATGGAGATGATTATAGCGGTACCTATTGCAATAATTATCTCACTAAATTTGTAAATTATCAATTGAATATAATACATATCTCCATTTTATACACACATTACATTTGAATAATGATACAACCGCATAAATTGACCACATGTTATCACAAAATAACGTACCTCAAATAAAGCACAAGCTTATCTAATTGTGCTAAATTTATATCATTAGTTCATTATGACTAATTTATAATCGATTTATATGACTAATTTATAATCGGTTTATATGACTATATCATTACTTCGTTATGAATTAAAACTCGAGACAAACTCAGTATGACACAAATTATGATAGCCAATAAAATAATACTCAAATTCAAATATAATACTTATAAAAAATAACCACATTATGTATTATCACAAAAGTATAATGAGATATAATCTTAATTAGACATACTATCAACGAAATTGAATAATTCAAAATAATATTAGATATTATTATTCTTTAAAAATGACAAATGTTCAGTATTAAATATTATTGTAAATTATTAATTTTCAATTTTTAATATCGATATATTGTTATAGTATTAACATATTATTTTTCAACGCCCTCTTATGATCAAAAAGTACATTTTTTTATTATCAACTTATTATTTTTAATGTTCATATGCATTTTTAGTGTAAATATTTTTTTTTTGTGTCCGGGTGCTATTTTTAATTTAATATATTAATTGTTATAACAAATGCATTAATGAACTCTTTTAATGTGAAAAATCATTATTTTAGTGCTCATATGCCCTTGTAGGTCAATATATTTATTGATATTAATATAACATTTTCATGCCAATATACTATTTATGAGATTTAACTTTTTTTTTGTCCGGTTCCGTCAAAATAGTTGTGAGGACGACTGAGGAGTTATGTGCTGCAAAGCTATGCCTATAAGAGCAGAATTATTATTATTATGTGTTTTAAAAGACAATATATCATTTCAACATTAACATGTTAATTTTGTTTAGAGATGACAAAATTTGACCCGAACCCATTTGATAAACCGACAAATACAAATTTTTGAAAAAGTCAATGGTCCGAAACCCAAACATATCCACAACCTAAACAACCTATAACTCGATCAACGTGAAACTCGATTGGTCCATAACAAGAACAATCATTATACCAACTTTAATGTTAACTAGCTTTATTCCCGTACAATTGCGCGGGACAACATACTTATTTTTTTACATGTTTTTATATAATTTATTTAAATAGAATTATCGCGCGTGCTGTCACACCCCAAAATAAAGTGGAAAAGGGTGCGGCAACCCGCCAGAATACAATTCATATACCACATGCTCTTATATGATAAATTCACAAAAACATAAATACCACAACTCGAAAACAACGACAAACGTACATATATACATGCATCACCATAACATATACAAACGAACACAAAGAAACCTAGCGGAAGCATATAAAAACATATGCGACTTAAACAAATACAAACAAAATAAGTCGCAGAAACAAAAGGCTCGCTGGCCAGAAACAGAAGTAAATTAATATACACAAGATGGAGGTTCCGCAATGAAAACGAAACCGTCGCACTCACACTCTAGACACCCGCTGCCCCGAAAAATCTGTCCACCGTACCTAGACTCAAAACATTCAAATAAAATGGTTAGTCACGGAAGTGACTAAGTGAGTGAGTTTTGAGCCTAGCTTATTAAGATCGACCTTATATATGGCTAGTCAAAAACCTCGCTCGAAAATAATCAAATCATAAATCATATATGTATATAAATATTTCTCAAATACTTGCCCCGGGTTTTTCGAAATCAAAATCACTTACCTTCATATCTAATCGTATACATAATACTTATGATTTTACCCGGGATGAGGACGCAAATAACACTCGACTGAAGTGCCAACCCCGAGTGGATAGCGAATCACAAACAGGCTGGAACATAACATAAAGCTCGGGAAGCGCGAATTCCCTACAAAAATGAGTTGACGACGGATATCCATGCGCCACAGCCAGACCCCTCATGGGTCGGGACTTTGCACTACATCAAGTTTGCTACGCAATTCCCTCCATAGAGCGCCACGAGGTCACGCGACACTACACCTATCAAACTAAAACATACCGGAGGAGCCGCGTATGTACACATAGGACCCTCTTTCAAAACCGTAAGCCCGGCTTACGTTTTATCAAACTCAAATTCTACATACATATATATATGATCAAATCTACATAATATATATTTTGTGAAGTAACACGATTTTTAAAGCAAAATACGGATTTTTAAAGCGAGAACCCTAGACTATCAAGTAAGGTCAAGAAAACGCTCGTAATTGGATTCTTAATAAGAGAGAAGTTAAAGTAGCACTCACTTAATGGAAAGAAACTCGACAAATAAGAGAGAAATCGAAACGGCGCAGAAAATGGAGCAACTCGAAACGTCGAAGGAATTTCCTCTTTTGATCTTCCCAACTCGTAAAACTCAACCTCCTGGAGATTATGGCAGCTTTCGTTTTGCGAAATATCCTCTTTTCCTTGCTTTTTCCTATTTTTCTCTCTTCTTTTCCTTAGGGTTTCATGAGTGTTTGATGTGTGCTAATGGCTTTGGAAGGGGTGAGGTGTGGGTCGCAGGGGTTAATGAGGTGGATGACACATTACATACATACCCACAAAACTCTCATAATTGCAAGCCCTTGGATTTACAACTATATGGGGGTTTATTTGCAAACTCTACTTATTTGTATTATTAATGGTTGGGTAATTATGCAAATAAGTCCCTATCATATATATATTTAAATAACCATAAAAATGAAATTACGGTTATACCCTTTTGACAACTTTGACGCATAAGAAGTCGGTTTTGATCGTGGGACGAGTCATATTTAACACGGGTCTTATATTCTGGAATTTTAGGACTAATATTCTACAAATATCAAAACCCTATTTTTGATATTTATTACACGTGCAAATTAGCGCGCGTGCATTTAAACTCAATTAATTTAATCATGACATATTCAGAAATATATTTGATGTCAATAGATGCATTAATAAGGGTTCACTAAACAAAATTTCATACATATACATGCTAGATGAGCAAATAATAAAAAAAAAGGACCAAAACCGAAAAAGGGAAAAAACAAAGTAAAAAAAAATTACAAAAAAAAACTCACAAAATTTCTTCGAATATAACTGTCACATGACAAATTTCTATGAAAACTAGCATAAATTTGAGCTTACGAAATTTCATACATACCCGTGCGAAATGAGCAAAAAAAAAAAAATTGGATATCAAAAAAAATACCAAAATCGAAAATGGAAAAAAATGATGTCAAATAAAAATTACAAAAAAAAAAGCAAAATTGGAAAACAAGGAGGCTAAAATGAAAAACTACTCCCTTCCACGTGTCAATACCTTGTGAAGGGGATAGCATTATATTAACTAAAATATATCATTTTTAATTGTTAATATATGCTTACTAGTGTTAAGTAAATTTATATTTTTTATTACGAACATACTAGTTTTAGAAAGCATGTACCATTTTTAGTGTCAACATAAAAAATTTAGCGAGTGTTTTAATTTCAATTCTAATAGACCATTTTAAGTGAGAACACATTGTATGCATAACTAAACCAATTTATATTATTTTAATGTCAATGTGCTAATCATTATTGTTAAAATATAGTTTCCAATGCGCATATATCATATTTAGTGCCGCTGTATCAAATTTGTAATACTTGTTTATTGTGCTTATTGTTTTAATAGAATATTTTTATTGCCAACATAATATTTTGGATCATAATATGTCATTATGTAAATATATTATTTTCTTTGCAAATAAATCATTTTATGCCAAAAAATATTGTTTTCAATGTTTATATACCATTTTATAAAGTACTAAAATAATTTTGGATTTTGTCATATCAATATATTATTTTTGTGTCATTATGTTAAGAGTATTTTTTTAATTCTTACATATGATACCACCTAGTGTTAAACTAATCTTTCATTTGTATAGTCAGTATACCATTTGTAATGCTCGTAGTAGTCTTGGACGAATTATTGCTTAATATATCATTTTTATTGTATTTTGGGTGTTAGTATGATATTTGTTTTTGACAAAATTTTGTTTCCATTGCAAATAAATTATTTTGGGTATTATTATCAATATTATTATCATTTTCAGTGCTATTATAAATATTGTATATACCAAAATAATATATTAAAAATTATTAGCACGACACTTGATTCCCTGTTTTAAAAACAAAAATATTTATTTTGGGGAAAAAATTATTCTTCGTATTCAATAGAAAACATAAAAACAATAATGATGCTAAACGAAATCTTATTTATGAGCATTGTTTTCTTCTAAAAAAAGAGTGAACTAAAAGATTTTAATTTGTAGTAAAGCTATATTTTTTTATAAAACCATATTAATTTGTACAAATAATTTATGAACGTGAATTTGTGCTATGCAGGTAATGTATGTTAAAATAATTAATACTAGTGATTCCCATCATGGCGCTCTATCGATGTCATGTCGACGCTATTTAATAAATTGTTAAATTACAAAATTGTGTTTTATATATATTTTTCGTTATTTGTGTTAAAAGAAAAACTAATTAGTTAATTTTATAATTCATGTTTAAACATAATTTTATAATTTTATTTGTGAATTTATTATTCACAAATCATTATTCAAGTAATATTAAATTTGATACATAAAACTACGGGGAATTCTTCAAAAACCCCCTAACTTTTCTGAAAATTCTGAAAAAACCCATGTACTTTTAGAAAACCCCCTATCTTTTTTAGATTCCCTCAAAAATCCCCTATATTTTTTGCTTCTTCAAAAACCCCCTAACTTTTTTAGATTCTCTCAAAAACCCCCTATCTTTTTATTATGTTTTTTCAAAAATAACCATTATACCCTTTAGTTTTATTTTTTTAATTTCTATAATTTAATAAATAATGAATATATATTAAACTATTATAAAAAAATTAAAAATAAATAATACATGATATTATAATATTATAATAAATAATATATAGTATTAAAATATTATAATAAATAATACATTGATATTAAAATATCATTTTCAACAATTATTATAATATTTTAATATCAATATATTATTTATTATAATAATTTAATATCAATGTATTATTTATTATGATATTTTAATATCAATAAATAATATATGATATTAAATTATTATAACATTTTTATTGATATTTTAATATCAATAAAATTATAAAAAATAAATAATGCATGATATTATATTATTATAACATTTTTATTGATATTTTAATATCAATAAAATTACAAAAAATAAATAATGCATGATATTAAAATATTATAATAAATAATACATATATATTAAATTATTATAATAAATAATATATTGATATTAAAATATTATAATAATTGTTGAAAATGATATTTTAATATCAATATATTATTTATTATAATATTTTAATATTATATATTATTTATTATAATATTATAATATAATGTATTATTTATTTTTAATTTTTTTATAATAGTTTAATATATATTAATTAGTTATTAAATTATAGAAATTTAAAAAATAAAACTAAAGGGTATAATGGTTATTTTTTAAAAAACATAATAAAAAGATAGGGGGTTTTTGAGAGAATCTAAAAAAGTTAGGGGGTTTTTGAAGAAACAAAAAATATAGGGGGTTTTTGAGGGAATCTAAAAAAGATAGGGGGGTTTTTAAAAGTACAGGGGGTTTTTCAGAAATTCCAGAAAAGTTGGGGGGTTTTTGAAGAATTCCCCTAAAACTAAATTTAACATCTGGGTCTTAATCCGAGTGTACGAACCAAAAAGTCCAGATCCAGATCAGATCCGGATCCAATTAGATTTCTATATATTTTTCGGATTCAAATATTTTTTTTAATACAATGCATATCGATTAGGACAATATATTAGAGCTTGTAAAAGCCCAAAATTTCAGGGTAGGATCCATGAGTAACGGGCTGGTTGTAAGAGCCCAAAAATAGAGTTTTTTTGTATATAAGAATTAGCTCAATTTTGTAAAAAAAGATGGGCTTAGATGGGAAACTTCTAGCTTTCTTCTAAAAATAAATTTCCGCTTATTTAATTAAAGTCTTTTCGGAAGACAAAATTCATGATGGCTTTTTGTTTTTGAGAAAAATGATAGGCTTACAAATTCAATTTCACAAAATCAAATTATTCTCTGTTTCAAATTTCAATCCATGTATAATTTCATTTTTTTCGGAAAGAGCATATTGAGTATTTTGTGGTTAGTGAATATATATACTAATACTAACAAGTTACAAGTACAAAATATTATTAAATAATACATATTATATAAATTCATAAGATACATAATTATACAAATTCAATCATTCAAAAGATATTAGGATACGAAATTGCTTACATTTACAAAGAAAATAATATGAACGGAACAAGTTAAGTCGTCGAGAAGTCAAGGTCTACGCTCATTTTAGGTCAATTAAATAGTGACTTGTTCAAGTTGAGAATTATTTAAAATCACTTTAAAAATACTAATTTTAGAAGATCGTTTCGTTTGATTGTAAAAAAAGAATATAAATAGTTTTTTCCTGGTTCCTGTTGATTAATAGAAATTGAATTTTCTCTTAAGATCAATGGGATCACCGTCAATTTGAGCGTCGGGCTAGAAAAACATTGCCCAGTCACGTTGAGTCAATTCTATCGGTTTTCATAATTATTACTAAAATAACATAATGTACTTTAAGTATTATGAATTATGATTATATGTTTATTTCAATACAATCTAGTTTTTATGATGATACGTATCATCTCAAAACATAAATATCATAAATATGAATCGCCATATTTTTATAATTCATAAACATGTTTTCCATGGTTATTTTACATTGTGCAAGCAAATAACTCATATTTGAGGTATGATTTGATTTTATGAAGAAAAAAAACATCAACACATATTTTAATTTAATATATGTTTTGTAAATTTGAGAAGGTATATGCATTTTTATAAATAAATTGTCTTTTTATGTTTTATTATTTTTTTGAAAATTTCAATATCCGAGATTTTTTAGAACAAAACAAAATTATATGCATTTAAAAATAATTATATCCGAGAAATCCGATCTTATCAGGATTTCTGGGGCATCAAATAAAATACATGTTAATACACTACACAACTTATATTTGGAGGAGGAGAAAATAATAAATTTTATATTGTTATACTGATAAAGTACACTGGATCACTAGATATATACACTATTCGACAACAATCACGGAGAGTCATGCCTCCGGAACAATAAGACCCGCCCCTACATCAAGGAAAAGAGGAAGCCCTTTAAACCGATTTTTTTTTGCTCCTTAGCTTCTTCAAAAGTCCAATTTGTAAAAATAACACAGAAGTTTTCCAATTTGTAAAAGTAGCACTTTCGCCAAACAACCAAGCGAAAGAAAATGCTCTTTCGCCAAGAGAGCTGGTGAAAGGCTTAAGCATCAAATTTCATTGTTAAGAGGGGTCTAAAGCTAATCAGTGCCTGCAGGGATGAAAAATTCTCAATTTGTTGTTTTTCGCCATGATATCATGTTATCATCAAAAAACAAAAATATTATATTTAACCATCCAAAAATTCAGAATATCATTTTTACCATTGAAAATCTTAGAAGATATGAGAAATATCAAATTTAAAGATAATAATAATAATATAATAAAGCGGATTTACATATTTGCCCTATAAAAACAAAAAAAAATTATCATATTAATCATTCTTTATAAAACTCCTTTGAAACAAAAAGAAATTAAAATTGAGAAAATCATTTTAGAAAAAAAAAACTAAAAACTAAAACACATAATCAGTTCAAATAAAAAGTTTTACATGATTATTTGTGTGGACACGGTGCATGAAAATTGGTAAATGATTATTCTTTGTATATGTTTGAGTGTACAAAATCATGTCCATTTAAAAATATCTAGTGCTTAAATCAATTACAATCCTTAGATCAACAAAATTGATAGTAAAGATATTTGAGATGATGTGAAAGCATGACATAAGAGAAAAAGTGTGTATATATAAGTCTAATTAACATATAATATATATATTTTTTTAAATTATTCTGTACTAAATAAAATTTAGGATTATTTTTAAAATTAATAAAAATTAACATTTGTTTTTATTACTAAATAAGTAAATAGAAGGTTATTTTGGTCCAAAAAAATTAACACCATCCATGGTTACTTTTAACCTTTAAATGGGGTATTTGAAAATAAAAGTTTGGTTGAGAAATTTTTTTGGAGTTTCTAAAAAGATAGGTTTTTTTTTTATAATATCAAAAAATTTGGGAGTTTTTTTGAAATTTTCTCAAAAAAATGTATAGAAGAAGAAGAAACATGATAATATATGTATTACTAATTATTATTGTTTTAATTTCTTTGGTGCAGAAACATCATGTCTATTTAAATTTAAATACATAAAATACTAATTTTTATTTATTCCATTAGATCTTTAATTCAAGAGCTTAAATTATACCAATGATATTGCTTCATGTGGAGCAAGAAAATATGTGTAGGATTATCGTAAAGTATAAGTTAACAATTTTTGTAATTAGTAAAAATGTAAATAGAATGGTATTTTGGTCAACAAAATATATAACATCATTCAGCAGTGAAGGGAGAATATATCCATAAGTCCCTAGTCAAGTGACAAATAGCTATCAAAGGAGTCCCTGCCCATGGCATTGAGAGAGCTATCATGGTTACTTTTAACCTCTATAGTGGGGTATTTGAAAATAAAAATTTGATAGAGGGGATTTTTTGGAGTTTCTAAAAAGATAGAAATTTTTACAATATCCAAAAATATTAGGGAGTTTATTGAAAATTTCCCCCAAAAATGTATAGAAGAAGAAAAGAACATGATAATGTATGTAGATGTAGTCTATATGTATTAATAATTGTTATTGCTTTAATTTCTGTGGTGCACAAAGATCATGTTTATTTAAATTTAAATACATAAAATACTATTTTTTTATTTGTACCATTGGATCTTTAATTCAATGACTTAGATAATACCAATGATGTGGTTTCGTGTGGAACAAGAAAACATGTGTAGGATTATCTTAAAGTATAAATTAAAGTTTGCAAATATTTTTTTGTATTGTACACTTGTTCAATTGTTGAATACGAGAGAAACATATATACACTTCACACTTGGTAAAATGTTGTTTTGTGGTAAACTCTTCAACTTCTTAATAGCATGATAACTCTTTCCTAATGACTAGTTAAAAGTTACTTCCTAAAATACCCTTCTAGGTGAGGATTAAATCCATTGAAAAAATTGGTAAAATTTTAGGTGTATGAAAGAATAACTCTGATTTTAATTACTTTTTCTTAATTAATCAACTTGTTCAAATTATTCTTAATTGACATAAATTGAGTAATTCTACACAATATTTTCTCGCAACATGATTGACAACAAAATTATGAGGTGTAGGATATAGATTAAATTAAGTTAAATTAATTTTATAATGTGAATACAATATCCAACATAGAATCAGTATTCTGCTGCGAGGGCAGGCTGCGAGAGCATGTTGTATATAATTATTCAACATAGATTTGTTTTAAGTGACATGTGGCATTTTGGGGTTTAATTGACAGGTGGCATTTTTTTGAGTCATAATCATTTGGGCTGTCATTAGTCAACACGTTTGTTTACAATACCGGTACCTATTATTATTATGATTTATAATTGAATAATGGCGCCCTCATTTACAATTATCCAAGTTATTTCATTGATTTATTATTTAAGTTGTTAATTCATTAATCCAATTATTCTTTTTTTTTTTGGTTATTTTTGGAAGTGTGCGATATTAATAGACACGGTGGTGTAAAGCAATGATATATTATTCATTGCACAAATGATATGAATAATTGATTTCGTAAAAGAGAAACTATATTACTCAAAATGAATTATTTGCTCTGAAAATGCAGACTTGGCAATATTTGAATTTGAACTCCAATATTTATGTGTCATAAGTTGTAACTTAACAGATTTTCAATTTGCAATGTAAATAATTAGTATTTTAATTTTTGTTGTAATTGTATATAAAATGTCATGAACTATTTAGAGGACACAATATATGATGACCCCGGAATTTCAACTCGACACACCATCTATATATCTTAACTAACACACTTAATTAACATGGTAATTTGCAAAATTTACATAATTAATTTTATGTCCCTTGTAAGATAATTTGGTTATGCTTTCAATTCTCAAAACATCTCTTAAAACATCAGTTATAATGATGCAACTCACTCTTTGAACTGTAGTGTAGTATATTTCAGTTTTTTTTTTTATTAAAATACAAAACATCATATTTATGTCAATAAAGTGATAATTTCATAATTTACAAATGAAGATAATTTTAATAATTTATTCCTAAATTATACAAAAAAAAAACTAAAATTGTAATTACTCAGCGAGTATATATGCAGGGATTATAAAATATGTTCATTTAAAAAATTATAAAATGAAGATCGTTTGAATAAGAAATTGGGTATCAAGGCCTACCTATAGGATATACTAGCATTACCCCCGCGCAATTGCGCGGGGTTGTTCGGGTTTATAAGTAATGTAGTTGAAAAAAATTGTTGTTCATTTTGTGTATGTGACTTTCTTTTTGTAATCATTATTATATGTGTAATTTAGTGTGTTGTGTGCGAGTGAAATTTTGTAGCAAAAATCGTTTGAATATTTTAAGAGCCGGATTTCTTGAATAATTCAAACGGTTATTGCTAAAAAAATTATCTATATTTTATACTTCATAAGTAAAATAAGGAAAAATAACGAATGAGTCGTCATGAAATTTATTAAGAACATAATAGTTCAGAAAACATTGCTAAAAAAAAGAGTGTTTTTAATTTCACAAATCCTTAATTTCGCTACATATTTAGCACAAATATTTTTCGTCCTTTGTGTGGTCAGCCAACAACAAAGTTTGACGATGTCATCGCTAACCGTTTCGTTCGAACCTTTAATTTAAATTATGTCATGATTATTCGCACATCCATGATTTGGTATATTTTTAACCCCCTAATTTTTTTTTGGATATTATAAAAAATTCTCTATCTTTTCGTAAACTCCAAAAAAAAAAAACTCTTTACCAAACTTTTATTTTAAAATACTCCTTATGGATGATATTAATTTTTTTTTTCCCAAAATACCCTCCAAATCTCATATGTAATAATTAAAACTTATTTTTGTTATTTTTTATTAATTTTAAGAAAATTCATAAACACTTCTTAACACGTAGTGATTTAAAAAAATTTAAATTATTACATATTTTGTTTATATAATTTTAATATTACATTCTTTATTCATAAAAAAACTAACATTAAATGATAATAAATAAACATCTTGCAAATATATTCATAGAAAATATCTATTTAAACATCTATTTTTTATGTTAGTTTTCTTTTTATGTATTTTTTAATAGTTTTGTGATATTTTATTTTTAAATATTTGCAAGATGTTCTTTTATTAATATTGTTCAACTTATTATAACTTTATTTTAGTTTTTCAAGAAAAATAATAAAGAACCAAAATGTAAATTTTAAAACTTCGAAGTACCAAAATGCAAATATAAAGGACCAAAATGTGAAAAAAGGACCAAAATATAATTTTTTTTTAAAAATAGGACCAATTTGAGGCCCCTGGACTAAAATGTAAATTTCAAAACTTCGAAGGGCCAAAATGCAAATATAAAGGACCAAAATGTAAAAAAAAGTACCAAAATGTAATTGTTTTTCGAAAAAAGGACCAATTTGTAAATAAAAAAGGACCAAAATATAAAATAAATATTTAAAAAAAAGGACCAAAATGTAATTGTTTTTCGAAAAAAGGACCAATTTGTAAATAAAAAAGGACCAAAATGTAAAATAAATATTTTTTTTCAAAACTTCGAGGGCCAAAATGCAAATTTAAAGAACAAAAATGTAAAAAAAAAAGGACCAAAATGTAATTTTTTTTCGAAAAAAGGACCAATTTGTAAATTAAAAAGGACCAAAATGTAAATTTTTTTTTTACAAATAGGTCCCTGGTGACGTGGCTGCACCAGGCAAGAAAAATAATAAAGGACCAAAATGTAAATTTTAAAACTTCGAGGGATCAAAATGCAAATATAAAGGACCGAAATGTGATAAAAAAGGACCAAAATGTAATTTTTTTTAAAAAACAGGACCAATTTGAGGCCGCTGGACCAAAATGTGAATATTAAAACTCGAAGGACCAAAATGCAAATATAAAGGACTAAAATGTAAGGAAGAAAGGACCAAAATGTAAATTTTTTTTTAAAAAAGGACCAAATTATAAATAAAAAAGGACCAAAATGTAAAAAAAAAAAAAAATTTTACGAATAGGCCCCTGGTGACGTGGCTGCACCAGGGGGCTGCAAATCCCCTTGAATTAGTATATAGTATAGATGACATTTCGATCCGCCTTACAAAAAATATTTGACTTTTCTTAAAAAAATTGTATACATTATTTTTTAATTATGTCAGATATTCATATTCATATTGTTGCGAATATTATTACTTTAATTTTATTTTAATAATATAATTTTTTCAAAAAATAGAGGGACATAAATTGTCCCCATTTTATCCCTGGAAATTAGAAAAAAATGTAGTTTTGTCATTTACCATAAATATTATAAATCAACACACTATTTTCAGTCGAACTCATATTAATTTTTCAAAGTTAGGCAGAAAATTAACGATTTGAAGATTTTTGTTATTTTGTAAGTTTGTAGGGAGAAATTTGATGTAATTTGAAATTTGAAAGGATAAATACTATTTGCATTTTCAAAAAAGAAAACTTGTGGAGGTTTTTGTAGGTTAAATACAAAAAATGGTATTCATAAGGATATGGTATGACCAATATCCTAACAAGAATACATAAATTTTAAAGGGCAAATACGGAGTTGTTTCGTCTAACAAGTGATAGCTCGTCGGGTTCCATTCAAAAAAAAAAAAAAATTAAATGATATTGTAAGTGAATTAGTCATATATAAAAAAAAAAATTTAACTAAAAAGTTATGTTCTTAATATGTACCTAATATATTTATAGTTTGAAAAATATTTTGAACATAGATAAGAAAATCAAAATGTCCTATATGCCAGAAATATATTAATTTTATTTGTGCTAACAATCGGTATAAAGCTTATTATAGTTTGTCACGATATTTTTTATATCAAACGGCCCCGTACCATACGGCTGTGTCAGTATTCCATCTCATTAATCAGCAGGTGTATTAAAAAAAAACACACACATATATCTCTATAGTGTGGCTCATTTGGACAGCCCAATTTACAACAAGTCCAGTTAATTGGCTGACTCATCGAAAATGTTAATCGGACACCATATATGGACTTCTTTATATGTCTTAACAATTTCTATTCAATTAAATATCATTTTTACCTTTTTTTCAAGATTAATTTATAATATTATCTTATTATTATTTTATATTAGATGCTATCTATAATTTCTGAAAACTATTAAAACTATAATTTTCTATCTAGACAAAAAGAGTACAAATTAATGTGCTCTCTTTTTAATATCTTATATTTCTTGTATATCTCTCTTAAAACCTAAAATAACACATTTATCTTTTCTGAAACATTTAATATCATATTTATCCCTTAAAACTCATTTTTAATCATATTATTCTAAGAGACAATTTCTTGTATATCCCTTCTAAAATCTAAAATATCATATTTGTCCTTTCAAAACAACAAATATCAAATTTATCCTCTCAAAACTTAATTTCTATCAAAATGGTTTCCTGATAACTTTTCTATGGAATTATACAAAATATTTGAATTTACATTTTTACCGTTGCATCAACTCATTTCTCTCACCCATCTTATTATCTGTTCCTAACTCCCTCATATCCTTTTCTTCCATTCTCCAAGCTATGTTCTCTATTTTCTCAAATCTAAATCTGTTGTTTGAATCTATTAAAATAACTAGTTTCTTTGCTTGCCCTGTAGGATTTAGCTAGCAAAAATAAGTTCAATTCAACCCAAGAAATGGAAAATTGTAATAATTAATTGGACCGAAACATATTCAGAAGAGTGAATAAGCTGGAGACATTATAAATTCTTGGAATCACCAATTTGGAACCAAATTGAGAATAGTAGCTTTTTATATTTTTTGTTGTTCTGGATTGATCAGAAAAGTTGAGAGCCGAACCTTTCTTTTCTGTTTAAAATGGAAGAGCAAGAAGGGAATGAAGAAGCAAATAGAAGGAAACAAAATCAAAATGAAGGGATCGGTGTTAATGGAACAAACTAGAAAGGCGTATTTTTTGTCAATATAAAATATATTTATTAACTTAACTAATGACACGAAGATTAAATCATATTTAAGATTTCAAACTTAGAAAAAGAAATTAATAATTTGGATAAATTTGATATTTTTTATTTTTAAGTGGATAATTTAAAAAAAAAAAGAGTTTTGGGAATACTAATTTGAGATAAATTTAATTTGATATTTATAATTTTAGAATGTTAAATTTGATTTTTTGGGTTTTAGAAAGGATATACCCAAATTAATAAATTTATGAAATTAAATATTTAAAAACAACATTCAATCGAGTTTGGAGCATATCCGATGCCCATCGGACAAGATGTCGTCCATGCACTTCCTGAGCCGTCGATCTCATCGAAAATCATTGTGATGAGATTCAGTTTAACGTTTATCTGTTTTCTCTCCGTTAATCCAATTAAAGAAATTATTTTGTCTCTCTTGATTTTCTATCCTCTCTTTCAAGAAACATGCAAAATGTTAATAATTAAATTATACTTTATTTCTGTCTGAATTGAGTAGTGTACAACACTTTCAAAAACATGCAAAAAGTAAAAAACATATAAAATTGGTACTGATGAGTGATGAGTGATGACTGATGAGCACGGGTTGATGTGAATAATTCTCTGACGCATGCAAAAACACGATTCTTGTTTTCTTTTTTGGTGCAACATCAAAATAAAACATATCATTTTCCTTTTTGTGCAAAAGGTTTTCTTTTTTCACATATATCCTGGAAGGTTTAATTACAGATAAATTGGGTTCGATTAAGGGTTGATTGCACAAATGAAGGCCAATTAAAGCGTAAATGATCTAAATTAGGTTGTAGTTGTACTCATTTTAAAGAATACATAATGTATACAAGGCGTACATATTTTTTCAAAGTTTCCAGAGTATATGTAATTAACAAAAATATCTAAATAGGAATTCCGGATTTCATCTAAAAGGTAAAAAAAAAGACGTGTTGTTGATTTCAATTTGATAAATTTGTTTTTATAATTATATATTACAACAAAAACAAATATTAAAAAAAAAACAATTATAGGAGAACTTAACATCTAAACTCTTAGATTATCAAAAATTATAGAATCCTCTTCTGTATACTCTAGAGCAGACATGGTTGAATTGCATTTCCATACTTAATTATTTCTTTCAAAAACAAAAGAACAAATGTCAAAAATACGAATCACAAAACCAATTTGTTTGTATGAAAAACCCTAAGATTCCAAAACCAAATATAAAGAGTAATTCGATTACTTTGGATCCATGTCTGATAAATTATTTGTCACCATCACAAAAGAGATCTTCTACATACTCTAAATTTAGTAATCTATAATTTAGTAATCTATAATGTCATTAATTAAAAAAATGCATACTACTTTGCAAAATTCCAACCTATTGCAAGTCCACTGGATTTAGGAATTAGATTTAGCCTTGTTCACATCATACATTTATAAATAAAAGATAGCGAATGAAGAGAAATTTATGAATCTTCTGATCTCAACTAGAATGATAGAAATCATTGTTGTTTTGATTTTTTGGCAATACACTCAATCTACCTACTCAAACAAAACGGATATGCAAATTTTCTTTCATCTTCCCAATTAAAATAAAATAAACATGGCATTCACCCTTTTCAGTAAGCAGTTCAATGTGTATCTTCCCAGTTGGCTGGATTAAATTCTTCAATTATATTGTTTGATTAAGTTCCTTTTTCTGAAATTAAAGAAGCCATTAGTACAGCCTTTTCGTTTTAACCTTGAGAAAGTATATGGGATAAAGAAATTGGTATCAAATTACAATGATTTTTTTAATTTAACCTTGGTTCGAACGTGAAATCTAACAAACCAAGTTTCATTGATTCCTTTTAACTTCCATATCTAAAAAATGGATTATTATTTGAATTAGGTACTGATGCTTCAAGTGGATCTCGGGATTGTAGTAAGCGAAATTTTAAAGTCGTTAAATTGCACATATTTGAATTAATCACGAAATAATAATTTCATTTTAAGTATGGATTGAATAAAATGGGCTATTAATTCAATTCAAGGTGGGTGTGTTAATTGGAGAATTATCATGGATACTTGGCATGTGATATAACTTTTCAATTAACAAGCCATCTAATTGACGGCCAATCTAATAACGGTCCATCTAATTACTACTCATTAGAAACCCACTTATCTATTACAAATAAATTCACATTTGGCACACTTAAATTACAACTCAAAAGTAACAGATAAATTCACAATTAACGGTTAATTATGTAAATTCATAATATCTCCGACACTCAAAATTACGGGAACTACAAAATAAAAATTACATCACTACTAAAAATAAATACACATAACAAATTTCAAGCAATTAACTACTTTGAAGCTAATTGTTACGGCGTCAAGGTCAATAAACAACTATCCAGTAATTAAAATGAGTACGAATTGAATCAATTGTGGAGCGATTAATCTTAATCCACGATATTTTTGGATCCCCTTATTTGTACTCCATTGTTCACTAATTAATCCTACTATAATATTTGATAAACACTTTTCTCCAATATTAGAGTGCCACGCCATTAATTCAACCTATCCGGATTTCAAATACACACTAAACTAATTTATCCGGATTTCAAATACACTCAACTATTACATATCCTCCTAATTCCTATTCTCTAGCCTTCCTTCTTATCTTTTCTTCACATTGGTACATGTGCCGCTCTCTATATTCACGTCTTTCTCTCTATTTTCACATCTTCTTGTATAGACACGAAGACACAAGCCAAAAGCGGGTTTCTCACATCCGTTTCTCATCGCCGTTCTTCTCATCGTCGTTCTCCTCAGAAGGTTTCTCATCTAGACTTTCTCAACCTCGTCAACGACGCTTCTTCAGAGGGTTTCTCATCGTCGTTCTCCTCAGAAGGTTTCTCATCTAGACTTTCTCAACCTCGTCAACGACGCTTCTTCAGAGGGTTTCTCATCGTCGTTCTCCCCGCCTCCACAAATTATACATGGTGATCTATGATTTTCAATCCTCCGAATTCGTTACTCTATTTTTTGGTGATTTGGATAGTAATTCTCGGTTTGAATGGAGATTTATTATTAAATCAATTTCTGTTTTATTATTCTCATAGATTTCGTGTTTTTCTCGGAATTTCATGTTATCTACTGTTTATTTTGCTGATTTTCTTGAATTTCGTGTTTTTTTGCTGATTAAGAAGTTGCCGATTATTAGTTGCTGAGTTGTGTTTATTTTGCTGATTTTCTTGAATTTCGTGTTTTTTTGCTGATTAAGAAGTTGCCGATTATTAGTTGCTGAGTTGTGTTTTTTTGCTGCACACAAAATCTTTTTAGGGGCCTTTGTACTTTCCATTTTTTGGTGATTTGGATAGTAATTCTCGGTTTGAATGGAGATTTATTATTAAATCAATTTCTGTTTTATTATTCTCATAGATTTCGTGTTTTTCTCGGAATTTCATGTTATCTACTGTTTATTTTGCTGATTTTCTTGAATTTCGTGTTTTTTTGCTGATTAAGAAGTTGCCGATTATTAGTTGCTGAGTTGTGTTTTTTTGCTGCACACAAAATCTTTTTAGGGGCCTTTGTACTTTCCATTTATTAATTGATTTCATTCATTTTTACTTCACAATTAAATTCTTTGTTTTGTTTTGTATAATTTATTATGTACAAAAGCGTAATTATTTGATTTCTTATGAAATTAATGTTTTCATTTTTTTTTTCAGGTAATAGTGCCCTGGATGATGCAGTAAATTGGGTTATCAAACATAAAATGGATCTAGATATTGCTGTCAAAATTTGTTCAACAACAGGTATATTTTTCTTTCAGTTTGTTATTTTTTTAGGGGCTAATTGCAATTTTTGCGTGATTATGTATGATTGTAAAAATTTCAGGAGCTAAGCTGAAAGAGAATTCAAAGTAGAAGTAGAAGCAATTGGTCGAGTCGATATAAGCATTTAGTGAGATATAGGTTTCAGTTTGAAGGGGCCCATAGGTAATTATGATTTACTATTTTGTCTTAACATATCAATTCATATATTATTATTATTAGCATTTTTATTCACGGTGGATTTTACATATGTACCTTATAAAACTCCAAAATGTCATATTTAGCCCTTCATAAATCTAATTTGTCGTATTCACCCTTTAGTTTATCATAAACATATCATCGGAAAGGATGTATGGTTCGAATAAATAAGATATTTCAGAGAGAAAATATCTTTTTTAAAGGTAAATATGATATTTTTGTTTCTAGAGAGGGTAAATATGTAAATTTCCCTTGATTGTTGAACGAACATTTGTGACAGAATACTTGTATATGAGTACGTCGATAATGGAAACTTAGAGCAGTGGTTTCATGGAAATTTGGGATACACAAGCCCTTGTACTTGGGATATCCGCATGAACATTATTCTCGGTTTGCCAAATGGTAATTTCGTAACGATTTAAATTTTTACGGGTTGAACTGCAAAATCAATAAAAATATTTTAAACTTGAAATTAGGATTGTACTTGCATGAAGGACTACAACCAAAAGTGGTTCATCGAGAAATAAAATCAAGTAATATATTGCTCGACCAGAAGTAAACCCTAAATTCTCGGACTTTGGTCTCGCCAAATCAAGTACTGGTAAGCTATATGAGAGAAGAGATGTGTATAGTTTTGGAATATTAATAATGGAAATTTGGGTCGAAACCCAGTAGATTATAATTGATCAAACCCCTGGAGTGGTTAGTTTTTATTTTTCCAAAATAGAAATTTATACAAATGCCCCTGTTTTTTTTCTAATTATTTTCAGGTTAATTTGGTAGAGTGGTTGAAGAATATGATAACGAGTAGGAATTACGAAGGATTTTTTGGACCCGACATTATCTGAAAAACTAATTGTGATGAAATTTTAAGGTTAATGTTTCACAAGTATTTTACATACAAGGTAAAATCATTATTTCAAAGTTAAATTAACATGTGCAATGTAGAGGATCATTATTTTATTTAAAAATGGATTGTATATTTGAAATATTGCATGATTACTGAATTTGATTAATTTATTTTGTAAATTAAAATGTTGTAGCACTAAATCACATTACTAATCATTAATTTCAAATGTTAAAAGATCATATTGTATGCTAAACATGGAAAAATATCAAATGAATTAAATTTTATTTAATCAATTTTTTCAAATAATAATTCACCGTTTAGTTATATTTGATGTTGAATGTAAGCAATTTAAAAATATTATGTTTCAAACCCCGCAGCGTAGCGCGGGTATTATACTAGTGAACCATAAAATTAAACATTGTAATTCTAAAAAAGGTTAAAATTACCTTAAAAAGAATTCCTTTTTATTCCATTGATAATCTGAAAATTATCATTGTTTTCGAAATTGAAGAAAGATAATAAATCCTCTTTCATTCTATTGATAATCTGAAAAAAAGAATTCCAAGTAAACCCAAAAACAAAATAAAATGAACAAGAAATTTACAAACCTCTAATACAGGTTCAAAAGAAAGTTTGAAGAAATAAAAAACTTTTATTAGGAGGACCTAGCCCGCTAACTTGGAAAAAAAAATCTAAATTTGAAGAAAAGTTTGAAGTTAATTAGGGTTTAATGTTAATGGAAAAACCCTAAATTGAAAAAAAAAAAACACTAAAAATAGAAAAAGATTACCATTTCAGTACCAAAAATGAAGAATACTTGCCCGCCCTGAGTTGATTCACCATATTTTGCAGCGCTTCGTGGATCCTCAAGCTTCTTGGCTACTGATCGTCCGTCTGTGTTGCTCCGCCTCTCTATATCGGTGTCTCTCTCTCTCTCTCTCTCTGTATCGATGGCTCAGTCGCGATTAGGCAAGAGAGAGAATATTTTAGTTAGGGCTGGATTGGGTTGGGTTGGGTTATGATAAGGGTCCTTCATAAATAATTCCATTTAATTTGAAAACTTGGTGCAAAGTGCAATCTCATTAAATGAGTCTGTTAATACGTCTCTAAGAAACAAGTATGTATATTTAATAAATGCAGTCCATTACCTAGTTAATTTGCGGGACTATTAATTGGATCATAAAAAAATGCAGACCCCCATGCAGCAAGAAAGAATGACTCGCAAAAAGACTCACCAAGCTTTCCCACTCTTCGGCACCTAAAGATTCCTCTGTTTAGCTCTTCGGGGCAGAATGACTCGCATGCCCTCTCTCTCTCCAGTGTGCTCTTCGCCAATCTTTGCCTACTCACCAGAGTAGAACCAAAACATCTTCTTTTGCTCTTTCGAGGGGATTTTTTTCATTAGTGTCTTGATTAGTATTGATTTATATATTTAATTAGTATCAATGAATACTTTATATTGCAATTATTGTTTCAATTAAGTTTGAAAGAAGTCAATTAGGATTAAACTGTGTCAGTCACTATTCAATTATTGTGTCAATTAGGATTAAAAAGTGCCAATTAGAATTCAATTTATGTCTTAATTAGGGTTCAATTAGTGTCGTACCATAGCTCGGATATTTAATTATATTATAGTCTTTATTATGGAACAAATATGTTTGCTATTATAATTTTAAGATTTTTCGAGGTTTGAAATGATTAAGAACTAATTATAAGAAAATGTAAGGGTTTAAAATTAAATAATATTACAGCTAATACTTATTTAATCGTTCGAATGAAAGACTCATTTTCATTTCTCATGATTCTGTCCCTGGCCGGACGATGGAGGTGCTCAGGTTTTTGGCTGCGGTGAAGGTGGATTAGGTGGAGAAGGAGAATAAGGTGGATGAGGTGGAGATGGAATTTTGCAAGATACATTTCAATCCTGGTTTTTAAAGAAGCCAAGAATAGTTTTCTGTACAGATAATATGAATGTGTGCTGGTACGAAGACTGGTACAGATACCTGTACATAATTTGTGTGTCTTAATAATTACAGGTATTGTCTTAACAATACCTATCAACAAATTTATGTCTTAATTACATTTGAGTGATGATTTAAAGTATTATTAAAAAGTATTTCCTTCCTATTCTAAGATCCTTGCAAGATGGAATTGTGTGCGTTGGAGCTGGTACGAAGACTGGTACAGTCGGAACTCTACTTCAACAAATTTATCTCGTGTTAAATCTCGTAGATAATATAGAGGACATTTTTTTGCTATTTATTGAAAATTTTACTGATACTATTCATTGATTAATATAATAGTTTAGTTGAGTTTTTTTTGTCCTTTTGAGAACTGGGACTAATTGTTATTTATGTTTCTCTAATCAAAATTTTAGTGATACAACAAACTATAAATCCTGGATTTTGGAGAAAACAAACAGTGGATTTTAGAATACAAGATTTATAATTCATCAAGTCAAACAAGCACATTGTATTTTAAAGATACATGTATTTCAAGTACATGTATTTTTAAATACATGGATCTTAAAAATTCCTCAAATCAAACACGCCCATTTGTCAAGATCAATATACACCCATCAAATCATGAATCCTAGTCAGCGAGGATGTATATACAAATAAATGAAATATATTTTTGGCATGTAGGACGTTTTGATTTTTTTTCTCTCTGTCCAAAATATATTTGGAAATATAAATATGTTAGGTACATATCGAGAACATAACTTTATAGTTACGTTATATTATATTTTTATATATGATTAGTTGACTTACAATATATTTTTTAAGATAAACCTATTATTTATTTATTAATTAATTTTGTATATATATATATATATATATATAATGTAATTATCCCAAAAAACTGAACCAATTGATCAAGAAATGCTTAGCTAGCCGAATGCACCAACCGTAATCAACAATTTAATAATACAATAAGATAGGACATCCTCACAATTTAATAGTATAATTAGATATTTTTTCTTTTGATAATAAACGGTGAAGGTTCATATATTTTTCATCAATTGATTTCAATAAAAATCGAACTCACGATTTTTCACAACATATGTTGCACGAATACGAATACGGATATCGTATCCGACACGTTACGGATATGGCGATACGATAATTTTCAAAAAACATAGGATACGATACGTCAATTATATATAATATTTTATTATTTTATTATTATCATTTATATATTTAATATTTTAATATATTATATATTTGACATAAAATATACCAAAAGTTTGTTTTTGCATAAAATATTCGAATACGTCATATGGAGTATCCGATATGTATCCGACGAGTATCGGTATCCGATACGTTACAGCTTGATTTTTGAAGTATCCACGCAACATAGCTCGCAACGTATGGCTTTTTTTCACTCACATTCAAACAATTATGTTATGGGTCTATCGAGAGTAGAATTAAATATTTGATGTTATCAAACTTTAAAAATAATATTAAACTAACATGATTTAAATCTTGTTAGTTAATGGGCTCGTGGTTCAGTGATTGGGTGTGAAACACAAAAAATCATATGTCGTGAGAAATTATAAATTTTAATTTCAATGACACCAATAGATGGAGTATCACCGAGTCTTCTCCATTTACTCGTTTTTTTTCTTTTTAACCTAACTATATGATTTAATATTTTTTCTCGTTTCGTGACAGGTTATAATAGCTGAGGTTATAATAGATGTCATTTCAAGCTTGTATGAGTTTCCAACGAAAACAGACTATTTTTCAAGTTCTCCAAGTTTTCAAAAATTATGCATTGTGTTAAAAAAAAGTTATGGATTTGAGTCACTTTAACATTAAATAAAAAAATAAAACATATAATTATCACGATTTGGATTCGTTATTTATGATTTTCTTAAAAAATAAAAAAAAGTATTCAAATAAATGAAACAACGATACAACAAACACTGTATTTATCCTTTAAAATTATGTATCCTTGCTACTGTTAATTACATTTGAATTAACCGTTAATTCAAAACAAATTAACCGTCAATCGAAATGAAAGGTACAAATTGGGCAGGTGTATTATTACCATCCCCAACTATTCACCGTATCCGTGAATAGTGGGGGGATTTTGAGGGGCATAGTATAATTATCCTGTTGTATTTAACCTGCAAACTCTCCACAAAATTTTCTTTTGAAAGTGCAAATATCATATTTATACTTTCAAATATCAAATTACATCAAATTTCTCCCTACAAAATAACAAAATTCTTCAAATCGTTAATTACTGCCTAAGTTTGTAAAATCAGTATGAGTTTTTACTAAAATAGTGTCTTGATTTATAATATGTATGGTAAAAGACGAAACTAACCTTCTTCTTTATAAATGCACCACATCGTAGCTTATATCCAGATATAAGAATTTTTTTTCCAATTTTCCCGGGATAAAATAGGGACAAATTTATGTCCCCCAATTTTTTGAAAAAAAATATATTACTAAAATCAAATTAAAGTAATAATATTGGCAATAATATGAATAGGAATATCTGACTTAATTAAAAAAAATGTACATTTTTTTTAAGAAAAATAAAATACTTTTTGAAAGGGGGATCAAATGTATTCGCACATTTTATAATTTTTTATTTTTTAAATGAAGTATTTTTTGTAACTCCGTTATATATACTCGTTGAGTAATTATATTTTTCATTTTAACACGATAGTTCAATTCAAGTCGAGCTCAACGAATAAGTCTTCTTTTTGTTTTTAGTTTTATTAATTAAAAAAAAATTGGAAGAGGACAAAAAAGAAGATAAAAGATAGAACTGTAATATTTTCTTCTTCTTGAAATAAACCAATACCAAAAGGACACGTGTCTTCTAGTATTAAATATTAATCATGTAGAAAAGTAAAATGATGACGTGTCATTTAATATTAAATTAGTGTGTTTAAAAGGAAAAATGTACTAGGATTAGGAAGCCGTTTCATAATTCATAATATAATTATTTTCTTGATTGGTAAAATTTTCTCTCAAAGCAAATATGGAAGTTAGCATTTTAGCGAAACGGGCCTCAAAATTTCACTCAAAGCAATTTGAATCATAAAGGCCCAAAGTTTACTACAATTGAGAATCATTTTGGTCAAATTGGGTTGAATTAAGACATTGTTTAAGCATAAATGCTCAATTGAGGGTGAATTTTGACTGAAATTGTATAAATTTTCGGATTAATTGTAGAGTTAGCCTCAAATGCAAGAATTCAGGGTTGCAATTGCGAGAAGATACTTGAATCTGTACCATGGTTATATCACTGATATTCTTTTTTATTTATGCACTAAAATATTTGGTTCATCGATATGGTAAACGTCTACATTAGTTGATAAAATATTTACGCAATTATGACTCATACCGACATCCTCCTCCAAAATATGAAATATCATGAATATCCCTACGAAACATGAAATGTCACGTATACCGCTATTTTAGATGTGATTTTCGTTATTGCATGTTATTGCGATGCAATTGCATTGCTATTTAATTGACTGCATATTGAATCCAAGAATGATATATTCACACTGACACAAAATTTTAGGACTGATAATATTCTAAATATTTTATTGATACGATGTAACACGATACATTGACGTTGAACATGATGTCAGACAAGCCCTTGAGCATTTTTGTGAAAATTAGAAGAGAAAATGTATTGAGGATATTCTTATGTGTTGTATTGTAGGGATATGTATGATATTTCATGTTTCAGAGGGTATATGTGAAATTCTGCATTAAATATTTGATACTTCTATAAGTTGATGTACACAATTGAGTATGAGCCAATCCTCTACTTCCAATATAATCGTCATAAACAAAATAGTTTTGTTTATTTTCATTTTTTGTTACTCATGTTTTAACTTTGATTTTTTTTTAAGGCATAGAACAAATGGACCCTCCGTTCTAATTGGGACCTGTGATAAAAAAGGCGACTCTCGTCTCTTTTTTTTCACAAATGAAAAGAATCTCTCTCTAGAAACGATGTTGAATAAAACAACAATAATATAACATCAAGAAAATAAATTAGTCAATTTTATAAACAAATCACAGTCTGTTCGACAAAATAACTGTACAGTAGCTATTATTTATTCCATATAAATCACCATATATTGACGAATTTCTATTTTGTAAGTCATATAATTCCTTTCCTACATTAAAAAATTAATAAAAATATATATTTATTTTCATAATTAACAAATTCATTAATATATTGAAAAATGCAGATATATCCTGGCCATCGATTTGTAATGTCTCCTTCACATTTGTAAATCGCAGAGTTCCTTCCAGCTCGAATCGCTCCAGCAACGTTACAGCTAAATTTAAAAAAATAAGAAAAGATAAAATTACCTAAATGTGTAGGTAGGATCTACGTGGTTCTTTTGCTGATATCATTACCCAAATTTTAATCACAACAAATAAAAATTGTAAATTTTTTTAAAATATATTATAAATTCAAATACGTACATCTATGCAATTAAAGAATGAAAATTGGAGGCAACGAACTAATTACAACTTCAACCTAAAAAAATAATGGAATATTATGTATATCGAGATGGTATAAAGTTGCTTTTTTCAAAAATATCGATTATTCTGCACAGATTAAAATACAGCTAGCAAAACCGAGATAAAATGGATAAGCGAAATTAATATAGATATGTATACATAAAGTTGCTTCTTTCATTATATGTTGTATTTAATATAAATTTATTTACTTGTTGTTGACCAACAATATTACTATTTTAATACATCAATAATTTATGGAATGAAATGTAAGTATATATTTTATGTAACTTTTTATTTTAAAATAATGAGACAGTCAATGAGTAGTATAATATATTTTCTTTATTTGTTAATGTGAAATAATCAAATATATGCATATAAAATGAATTCGAAATTATTCAACACAATGGTAAGTATACATTAAGAAATATATGATTGCCACGCGTCTAACAGGCTGTCTCGTGTGCAGAGGAAAAGAAGACAAATCCATCCAGCTCATCTCACATAACATATTTATAGAAATATTCATAGGTGGTGGAATATCAAGAATTCATTTTTAATATTTTCTTAACTCATTTTGGCATAAACGATACATCATTTAGAAATATAATACATGTACAAATTATAAAATATGATCTCTACAACACTCCATTTTAGATGGCAAATAAGAAATAATACTCTTAAATTAGTATTGGATCTATTCATCTATTTTTGTACGTTATGATTTTTTTAAGAGCAATACAAGGAGATCTTTAATAGTCTTAAATCTTAATCATCAACATATGAGGAGAAGGCGACACGTGTAAAAAAAATGTTAGATATAATGGGAGGTACATTTGCTTTTTTAGTCCCTTATTTTTGTCATTTTTCAATTTTAATCATTTTTGGATAAATTTGCTTTTTAGCCCTTATTTCTTCATTTTTTAATTTTGATCTTTTTTGGGTAAATTTTTTTTTTACCCCATTGTTTTCTCTTTTTCGATTTTGGTCCTTTTTTGGGAGGTACATTTGCTTTTTAGCCCCCTATTTTTTCATTTTTCAATTTTGATCCTTTTTGGCTAAATTCCCTTTTTAGCCCTTATTTTTTCATTTTTCATTTTTCATTTTTATTCCTTTTTGGGTAAATTTTTTTTTTACCCCATTTTTTTTCCTTTTTCGATTTTGGTCCTTTTTTTGCTTTCCAATTTTTTTATTTGCTCATTTCTGACGGGTATGTATGAAATATTTTAAGTTCAAATTTATACGATATTTCATATAATTTGTCATGTGCCCGTTGTATCTATCTGACACGTTGCGATTTTTTAATGGACCCTTATTAATAAATCTATTGACATTAAAGATATTTGCGAATATGTTATGATTATATTAATCGAGTTCGAAAGCATCCGCGCAAATGCTATTTAAACAAATTATATCAGAAAATAATATCCGTGAAAGATTAATTTCATGAACTTTATGCATCTATTGACATCATGATATTTGCAAATATGTAATGATTAGATTGATATTGTTGAAATACAAACACGTAAATCCGCGCGCGTGCTAATTCTATTTAAATAAATTATATAAATAATACGTAAAAGATAAATATGTTGTCCCGCGCAATTGCGCAGGAACAAAGCTAATATAATGTAGGAAAATGTTGTACATACACAACTCCCCTCCCCCCCATGCCTTGATGACGTGGATAGCGCTTAACACCTCAAGAATTAACACACAAATACATGATTTAACATCTTAATTTGCGCTTTTATTATCTTATGTTATGGTTAAACACCCAAATAAGATGTTAAATCATAAATTTGTGTGTTAATTCTTGAGGTGTTAAGCGGTATCCACGTCATCAAGAAGTTGGTGTAGGTTGGGGGGATGTACAATTGTACATCACTACTCTATAATGTAACATATCGCCTCGATTGTCGCATTATAATCCTGTAAGAAACTCACTCTCCTTTTTCTTTGATTTTCCACTCCAAATATGTAATTTTGTGCTCTGACGATTAGTGGTTATCTTGTCGAAATTGCCGAAACAGGGAATCAGACTCGATAGGCAAATGCGTACTCAGACTTCATTAAGCAAGCTCAATGAAATTGGAATGACTCGTAATCCACCTCCTCGTTACCTTCGACAGAGCCCAACACTCCTAAGGTGAGCGAGTCACCAATTTCTCAAAAATGAGGTACCAAAAACGGTTATTTATTGAATCGATTAGTTTGTTCTTAATTTTTATTCAGTCCTTGACAGAGTTAGTGAACGAGATATAGCGACACTCCACAAACTCGGATCTAGCAATCCCGAGCAAAAAACCACGCCTCGACGAGAATACAGCAGCAACTATTTCGGCCGCAGCAAGAGGCCCCTCGAACTCGCACCAAGAACCAGCAAAAAAATGCCCACAAAACAGAACGCCATTGTTGAGCAAAAATAAGAGCTCATGTCTCGAGAAAGGAGGATCATGCTGCCACCACGACAGCATCAGTCAAAACCAGGACCAGTACTTGCCAGCGGGTCAGCTTTTTCATACTATCAAAGATCTCTTTCGAACATACTGCAAAAAACCGAGCAATGGAAAGAGTAGAGCTGACCTTTCTATTTATAATTTATAATTTATAATTTCTAATGGAATTCAAAATAAAGCATGCAAAGAAGGAGAGGAATCGACTTGCATGGGAAATGAAGACTCCTCGGTTCTCACTGGTTGCACTCGGTCTAAAAATCGAGTCATAAACCAATGCAAAGAACCCCCTTGATGTACATTCTAAGTGCACATGGCAATTTAAATGTCCATGCCACTTTATTAATTAACCCCACTAATGGGCCAAGAACTTAAAAGCCCACAAAACACTAGCAGCTAAACTCCTCTTCTTGGGTCACACAAGTAATGAAAAAGAGACCCCCACAAGCCTACGTGACAATCGCAAGAAGAGCTGGTACCCCTGCAACAGAGGATGAGAAACTCTTACGGATGGTACTAACCGAACTGGCAGAGACACACATCGAGGCCATCCATCGATGCCGCAGCGGAGATTGTTGGGCACCAAGCAATGGACACGGACGAGGAACTCTCCGAGGCGACAACGGATAGGTTGAAGACTTGAAGGATGTTTCGGTGGATCAATTAATCTCCGATTATGAAGGTATTTATACTAACTCTAGAGCTAAATTACGTACTAAGGGAACTTTTTTTCTTGAGGGAGAACATAGTTAAAAAAAAAGCAATATTTAATTCTAATTCTAAAAAATCAACAAGAATTAAAATTCGTTCGAAAGCAGGAGATGGAGAGATACTAACAAAGCCAATTAAGAAAGCTAAGACAAATGGTATTTCTAAAGCCGTAAAAAATCAATTAAGCAAAATAACATTATACAAGCTTTAAAAGATGATATCAATAACGAAAAAGAATTGGATGTGCAAACGTGTGACACTCGAGGTGTTAGTGAACGAGATAGCGACACTCGAGGTCGAAGTGAACGAGATAGCGACCCTCGAGGTGTTAGTGAACGCCATAATTTTATTTTTTGTGCAAATCCCATAATTTTATTTATTTTATATTAAATGATAAAATGAAGGGTTTGTGATGGCAAGAAAATGTTTCGGATATTTAATTATTTATTTTATTTTCAGTATAATTTAATTGTATTGACAACTTTTAATGTTTAGGGTATTTAATGATTTTATGAATTTTGTCGTAATTTTTTTTTGCTTTTGTTATAATAATAACTAGCGTTGACCCCCGCACAATTGCGCGGGTCTGTTGGTTTATTTTTCTTTGTTCTTTGGATATAGTTTGTGTAGTGTTGTGTGTGTATTGTGATTGTTGTATATAATTGAAGGAATGTGTATGTGTATATTTTATTTTGGTTTGATTTGTGTGTATTGATGTAAGGATTGAATCGTGTATGTCTTCTGTTTTGTATGCATTTGAAGATTGAATGGAGAATATCTTTTTTTGGATGAACGTTATGTTTTTTTGGTGTTATATGAAGCTAGCAAAAATAATGACATTGTATGTCATTTTCCGATCACGACTAACTTCACTTTTCACTCAAAGGAATAAAAAATTTCTAAAAATTTCTATGCCATGAAAACAAAAATAATTTTTTGAGCCTTTATATTTGTTTCATTCAGGAAAGACATATTTAAGATTTTATGTCATGAAAATTAAGATAATTTTTTTGGAACTTTATATTTGTTTCACCCATTAAAAACATATTTGAGATTTTATGCCATGAAAATAAAGATAACTAGTAAAATACCCGCGACTTCGCTACGAATTTTTGAATTTTTTTATCCATACTACAATTCTAATGAATGTATTTTCACAATAAAAATCCATATAAACATATAAGAAACCCTCAAATTGTTTTTCATGAGAAATTTAAATTACCAAACAGTCTCAATAAAACTGCGAAATTTTATTACACTAAAACTATGAAACTTAAAAAATAACCTTGTAAACCTAAAAATATAGAATATACCCATTTAAAATATGAAAATAGCAAAACAAATTATAAACCCTGTAAATATAGGATATATCCTTCTAAAATTTTAAAAATCAGAAAATACCCTTACAAATCGGAAAAAAAAATTATGGACCCAAATTGCTGAAATTTATCCGCTCATTTCTTTACTGTTAGCACATAAAAAATAATTTGTCCATCAATTAATTAAATTTATAATGTTTTAAATAGTATAAATTAGATGAGATTGTACCTACAGAGAAAAGAGCGGATCTGGCAAGACTTGAAAAGGCAGCGGATTTCGCAAGCCCCTAAGAAACCAACCTATAGAGAAAAGGCAGCGGATTTGGCGAGACTTGAACACGCGGAGAGTTTCGCATGTCTGAATAAAAAAAAAAATCATTAATCTGACAAAAGCATCGAATAAAATAATTCTATTTTAATATTTCTGACTGAAACCAAATCATACACAATCGAACAAATATTTCAATAAATAGTCAAGAGAAGAAACATAATACATGACACTACCAACGAAGGGACGACCTTACCGGTAAGACATAAGACTTCAATGGTACCAATGGCTCAAACCAGCTCATACTCTATCACCACATTGCTCCAGTACGATACCTTGGTTGCATAAAATCAATTAACAATATAAGGAAATTTTCGAATTATTCAGAAAAAGATATTTTTTAAAATAAATATTTACCACCAATTCCCTTGGTTTGAGCAGCAAGGACTTCCAAGATGGAGCCTGATTCTTTCAGTTCAAGGATTGTTTGAAGATGGCATTTGCTTTTCAGATGTAATAATAAGAAGATATCAATCACTGCATATGACAGCCTAATAGGGAAAAAATATACAAATGAACATCATAAATGAAAATTTTAATTGCAGATTCATCATCTAATTGCCAAATCTAAATGAACCAACTCACCAGAAATTAAACCAACATTGCAACTGATAAAATACTGAAATCGCATCCAATCTGCACAACTTCAAAACAAAACTGGGACTTCTTTGCATCCCCAGCTCATAGACAAATGCGGTGATTTTGTCAGCGACGATCCAAATAATATCTACAAAGGATATTTTGGACATGTGATTTACAATACCGAGTATTTGACTTGAATAATAACCGCAAAATTTGCAATTTCAATCTTTTATAAGCTTTTTTCATTTGAAACAAAATTACGTCTTACCCCCTGAAAATCACAAAATTATTTTCAATGTGTTTCCAACCTTATTGGATCCAAGAAAATATTCTGGAAAGGATATTTTGGACATGTGATTTACAATACCGAGTATTTGACTTGAATAATAACCGCAAAATTTGCAATTTCAATCTTTTATAAGCTTTTTTCATTTGAAACAAAATTACGTCTTACCCCCTGAAAATCACAAAATTATTTTCAATGTGTTTCCAACCTTATTGGATCCAAGAAAATATTCTGGAAATAAAATGAACGTGTTTTTTTAAGGCCCACACTCCTTTTCGAAGATTTTTGCTACAATATATAAACTTTTTATAAGCCTGAAAAGGTTCCAAAATTAGAGTTATTCCCTTACCCCCTCATTTCATCGAACACTTACCTTGCATCCTCCAGTTCCACCATCAAACAATGCAATTATCATGTTATTAGTTTCCACATTAGACTTTAAACCGGGTTCGTAAATATATTTGTTGCGTCCTTAAAAAAAAATACTTATGTTAAAACATAAACAAGAGAGTTATATACTCACTCCGTCTTTTTCATTTCATCAATAGTCTTAAAGAATCTAATAAATAACCAACCATTGAGGAACAACCAATCATGTGCAAACAATAATTTTCATTACGGCAATTCAGTAATTTGCCATCTATGATCTATCGCTAAATCCTTCTTTGCTTCGGTTATACAAGCATTATATTGCAAGATCAAGTTAGAATAATGTTCAAATTTTGTATTGAAAGAGAAAACTTTTCTGTTCGTGAGTAGCAAATATTGAGCCTCTTTCGCACAAGGTTTCGAGGAGTGATGCAAATAATTCTGAATCAGGGATAATTTTGAAAATTTCAAGATTGTGGAATTTTTTTTTTTAAAATAGACAAATAAACATCATAAATGAAAAAATTAAATGCAAATTCATTATCTAATTGATGAAACCCAAATCTAAATGAACCAACTCACCAGAAATTGAGACAACATTCCAACGGGTAAAATACTGAAATTGAGCGACAGAAAATATCAAAAGTTAGCAACAAAAAAAATCCCAAAGAAAGAACAAAAATCAGAGAAGAAAAGAAAATTGGAGAAAACGTAATAACTATACCTGGAGTACCAATACCTGGAGTAGCATAGTTCTCATCTCGCAGGAAGGTCACGGCTGCGTCTCACAGTGGAGAAACGATGCGATTAGAGGTTTCTTTCTATCTTTCTGGCGCAACTCAAGGCTAGAGTTTTCTCTTATCTCAGGCGGCAGCCAAGATTATCGCCCATCAGCGTCAAAGAACTCGGCAGAGGACAGCAAAAGAGGCTCTGTCGCGGCTAGCGCTAGGTTTTTTAAACTCGTGCGGCTTTGGAGATTCTTTGACTCGACAGGGGACGGCAAGAAATGAGGCGGCGAAGATTCTCGGGAGAAAAAAATGAAAATGGTTCTTTGAGAGAGACACAGAAAAGAAAAAAGATAATTGGAAGAGGAAAGGCTGCTTCGCTTGGGAGACATTCCCAAAAAAAAGGGAGCATATATGGAACCAATAAGTTTAGGCACCACGCGTTCAACACCCCGCAGTTACCCCGCTGCTTACGTGTCAAGCACAGCTTCATGCCACGTCAGTTTGCAGAAAAAAGCCAGAAAAGCTTCTATCGCCTAAAATCCTAAACCCGATAGTATTCGAATCCGGACCCGATAGTGGGTACATAAGGAAACCGACCTCGAAATCACGAAATCACACGAAGAAAAAGAAACACAGAGACGATCGCTTATCTCCGTGTACTGTGTTGGTCGTCTTCTTCCTTTCCTCACCATTGATTCCGCGGCCTCGTCTGTTGGTTGATTTCTCTAACTGTCCACTTCTCGTATTGATTTAATTCTGTTCCGCCTAGATATCTTAATACTCTGTTCTCTGTCCGCCTTAAGATTTTGATCCGCCCAGATCTCTTCTCTCTCAATACTTTGTTCCATCCATATCTCTTACTCTTGATACTCTGTTCCGAGATCTCCAACTCGTTCAATACTTGTTGAGTTGATTTTATAAGAATAGGGTGCTTTTTCAAAAGCTGGGTTTGACCATGATTTGGATTATAAATTTACATGTAGTCATATTATTGTATTTTTGTTGTGAGTTCAGATTTTTGTTGTAATTTCGTGATGATGTAGATGAATTCTTTCATTCCTATTTCTTCGATTTTTTGTTATGATTTTGTTGTAGTTTTGTAGATTTTTCCTATAAATTTGCTACGGGTAATCATACTTCTATATACAATTTGTGTTGGTTTTTTTCTTAACATAATAGATGATATTCATAGGTACAAACTCTTATCATGTGTGATAAAGATTCATGCAACATTAATAATCCCAAGAAATGAACGAAAACTAATATATATTTTCAAGTATTTTAATTTCAATACAAAAAGCTACAATATACACAAAATTTCAAATAGATAATCATAAACCGGTTACATGCACACATATCATAAAATTTACACCATTTCAAATCAATAATCCTAAACCAGATATGCTCGTCGGAGATTCCAAAGCAAGCCCTTCACTATTCCAGTGCTCAGCTAAGTATCCGAATCACCACCAGGCGGTTTCACGACCTAGGAAATCAAGAACTGGAATTTCGTTTCCGCTCCACCAACTTGAGCAATTAAATCCTTTCGACCGTCCTCAACACTGCAAAATCGAGTTACTAAATTTCTTGCAAATCTGCAGCCACAAATGACACATATACGAACATCAGCAATCGAGCTGAACAGATTCACATCTGAATTCAAGTGAAAATGTCTGTTCATTGACCTCTCTTCATCCAAATCCCAATTAGTTCGAGGTTCTTACAAACTCGAATCTCTATGGTCAAGCAAAACCGACTCGACCCCTGGGTATGGAAGTTTCCGGATTCGGTAGAAATGGGAGAAGAGAAGAGGACCGAAGCGAAATGAAAAAGATCGAGGGCGGCAAAGATAGAGAAGGCGATGAGAGAGAGAGAGAGAGAGAGAGAGTCCGTATTTCCTTTTTTTCCCAATCTTTCCTGCCCGACTCATTGATTTATACGCTGAAAGATTTTGTTTTTATTGGGTGCGATATAAACGGATTTTAAGGCATAACGGGTGCATACCAATATTTACTATTTTTCACACTGACATGGCAGGGACGTATGTTCCACATCAGCCAGCGGGGTAGGTGCGGGATTTTTTATGCGGGGTGCCTAAAATTATTGGAACCCCCCAGATCCACTCCCGCATCCACGATCTGGGGGGTTTTGATTCGCCTCCCCAATTTGTGTATCCAAGATTGTATTAACCATCAATTAAAATTTTTAATTTTTGTTAATAAATAGTACAATTGAATTAACCGTTAATTAACTTTGAATTAGTCGTTAATTAAAATTTGAATTAACCATCAATTGAATTTTTTGGGTGCAATTTGGGGATGGGAATTTCCCCCCAACCCATATCGTGGGTGCGGGAGTGGGTTTGGGGGGAAGAGTAAAATTTCCCAAAAAAAAAAGAGACGCTTGGTTTTGTGATGAGACAGTATAATTTACGGCTGGTGAATGAAAGCGTTAAAATTATATGAGAATGATGACGTGGCATTGTATTAGTGCAGTAAAGTGTTTGTAAAATTTTATAGTAGGATTAATTGTTTGGACATTTATATTTGTTTCATCCATGAAAATTTTATAGTAGGATTAATTGTTTGGACATTTATATTTGTTTCATCCATGAAAGATATATTTGAGATTTTATGTCATGCAAATTAAGATAATTGTTTGGGCCTTTATATTTGTTTCATCCATGAAAAACATATTTGAGATTTTATGTCATGAAAATTAAGATAATTTTTTAGGCCTTTATATTTGTTTAAACCATGAAATACATATTTGAGATTTTATGCCACGAAAATTAAGATAATTTTTTGGGTCTTTATATTTGTTTCACCAATGAAAGACATATTTGAGATTTTATGTCATGAAAATTAAGATAATTTTTTGGGCATTTATATTTGTTTCAATCATGAAATACATATTTGAGATTTTATGCCATGAAAACAAAGATAATTATTTGGGCCTTTATATTTGTTTCACCCATGAAAAACATATATTTGAGATTTTATATCATGAAAACAAAGATAATTTATTGGGCCTTTATATTTGTTTCACCCATGAAAACATATTTGAGATTTTATGCCATGAAAATTAAGATAATTTTTTGGGGTTTTATATTTGTTTCACCCATGAAAGACATATTTGAGATTTTATGCCATGAAAATTAAAAAAATTACTTTTTGGGCCTTTCATAATTGGTTCACCCAAGAAAAACATATTTGAGATTTTATGCCATGAAAATTAAGATAATTTTTTGGGCCTTTATATTTGTTTCATCCATGAAAGACATATTTAAGATTTTATGCCATGAAAATTAAGATAATTTTTTGGGATTTTATATTTGTTTCACCCATGAAATACATATTTGAGATTTTATGCCATGAAAATTAAGATAATTTTTTGAGCCTTTATATTTTTTTCATCTATGAAATACATATTTGAGATTTTATGCCATGAAGATTAAGATAATCGTTTGGGCATTTATATTTGTTTTACCCATGAAATATATATTTGAGATTTTATGCCATGAAAATTAAGATAATTTTTTGAGCCTACCCATGAAAGACATATTTGGGTAAGTACAACTTCTATGATGGCTAATATTTTGAACACATAAGAAGAATTAGGTGTGTTGTATTGATGTAAATATTTTGGAGTATTCATCCTCGAATGAAAAAATTTTACAATTTCATCCACCGCTGCAAAGGGAGATGAAGCTAAATTTGGTGCATCCTAATCATAGTGATATTTGATATTTGAAAGAGGTCATATATCGTACCTCCTCATAACCACAGCTTATTTATGGTGATGTTTGAAATGTTGGAAAATAAATTATCAATACTAGTTGTGTGTCAATGAGCCTCTTTACTAAATTCAAGAGTCAGCTTATTATTATTGCATTGTATTCCTTTCATTAAATACATTAAATAAAAAATTTATAGAATGGAAACAACGACTCATAAAAAATCACAATATATTCAAACTACAAAGTACAGCTCAATTATTGCATAAATATTAGGATAAGAACAAATAAAAATCATAAGATTAAATACATTAAATAATGTCAAATATTTGGGGTTGCATTTGTTTGCATGTGTAAAAAATATGATGTGCTGATGTATAAATTAGACAAATTAATTTTTTTCGTGTGTTTGACATAATTGGAGAAATAGGTTCCATTTCTTTCCGAAGTGTAAATTGTAAGGGATTATTATTTTTTTATTCTTTCTTTATAATATATATTATAGATAGGACACACAAAATTAACTTCTAATTATTAATTATTAATTGACTTGAGGAAGAAAACATCTAACAGTACTAATTATAATATTTAATCCTATCTATGATATAGTTGGTCCGTTGGATATGGAATGGAAGGATGCGGAGTTAAAAATATAAATAGGCAATATAAAATATTATACTGAAAATAGGAATTATGATAAATTTGCGAAAATGCAAACTTAGCCTGAAATAATATATCATTTTGGAATCTTATGTAGGTTTAGTATTATTATATCATATATGATGTCAATACATCATTTTTGGTATTATTATATCATCAATAAACTGTTTTATATCATTGGTTGTGTCAATATACTATTTTTTGGTAATATCAAAAAAACACGTAACAGCGCCGACATAGGAGAATTTATTCGTTCGAATAGAATGAATCATTAAAAACATGGTGGAACTAACGCATGGATCTTGGCAATTTGTTCGTTCGAATACATGGCGGAATTAAAACTTTTTGCTGGGTATGACTCTCAAATTAAGGAATAGAATTTACCAAACCCCTTATTTTAAACTTATCTTTATGCAATCTCTTCATGCCACATCATCACGGCTCAAACCATATCATTACAATTATTTGAACCATTTGATTAAGATATGTGACAACATATGAACCATACATTAACTTTTGATTTTGTGTGATCATGTTTTATTTGTAGATATTTATGTGTCCATTATTTTACACATATTTTTAAGCAATTTTAGAAGTCGACATCACCTTACACTGATGACGTGTCAAAGTATTATTTGTTAGATTCATTTTGGGGAACCACTTTATTTTTCATCCGTCTTACTTCACCACGGCCATTCTGTCAATTCCCGAATTCTTCCAACTCAGAAATCAAGGAGCACAAACAGGTAAAAAAAATAATTTTATATACTTTGGTTGCTTGATCAGTAGGAATTATAGTATTCATGCATACATCTTGAAGTTCGTACGTTCCATAGTTTTTTCAGTATATGGTTTTTCAAGGAATAAGAAAATTTTAAATTATAGTATTCTTCAGTAAAATATACTTTTATTTTTGAAAAAAATATTCTCTTTAATTACTAGCTAGCTAGGCTCATTCTCTATTGAAGGGAGTAAGTATTTACATTCTTCACTTTTTAAAATCAAGTATTATTTCTGATTTTTGTTAACGTTGTTTTCAGCATATGCTGTTTCTACGGATTCTTTAATTATTTCCCCTAATTGTCCTTTTTATTTCTTGAATTAATTTTTACCCTAATGCATTAATTTTTATAACATGTTTTTTTCCAGGTGATGCATCACTGTTCGAGATGGTTATACGAAGATCAAATTAAAGTTGCTCAAGTGAATTGCAATTTATCAGGTATTAATGTTTTTGAACGACAAATGATAATGTCAAACACGGCAGATTGGAGATAATATCGTAATTTATTCCTCTCATGTTGAGATTCTTCATTAAGATTTATAACTGTTTGAACTTTGAACAAAATGAGTAATTGTTCTCTTCGGGAACATACAGTTTGTGTAGTTAGAAGATTGAATTTTTTTGACTGTATGGTCTGTAGTGTTATGATATTTTGATAGTACAATCTGTCGAACCATTACGATTTTATGTTAAAATTTAATTTCCCCGAAGATATTTACGGATAAACCACGATTTCCAAAATAAACGATTATGTAAATAGTTACTTATTTCATTTCTTTTGTGATTTCATATGACGAGATCTTTATTTTGATGCGATGAAGGGCGCTTATTAATTTTGAAAAACAGTGAGAATGGAAATTGGACCGTAATATTTTTATTTTGAGATTCGAAGACCAAACTCTATTCATAGATATTCAATCATATTTTTATTTTTGCTTTTTGATGATTGCTCGTTTCTTTTAGTAATTGCATATTTTTATGTATGATTTGTTTCAAAAAAATGGTGAGAATGGAAATTGGACCATAATATAAAAAAATGCACATAAATATATACATACATGACAGCGAAATATAAATATGAAATCCAAGGATTTAATTGAAACAGTACGTTTGAAAAATGTTGTCATATAATAAAAAGTTATTTTCGAAGTTTTGGGCAATAATCAACAGTAAATATAATATTTATATAATATATGTACATACTATTAATGATGAGTGCTAATTGTTTTTTGTGTGTGAACAATATTATATTTGAATGATACTATAGAATTGTTTGTTTATTGCACATTTTTGAATTTTAGATGTCTAATATGACATAATATCTCGAACATGCATTGTTGGATACATAAATATGTTATTACTACTGACTCGTGGAAAAATGACTCGTGGATGTTTTATCTCAAGGAGAAGTGGATACATTAATGATCTCTTTTGAGTTCTGAATTTGGTATAGCAGCCTTTTTGGTTTGGGGGATTATGATTCAAATGCTATTCATACTACTAGAAAAATAACCCGCGCTTCGCTGCGGACTTTACTATGCAACAAATCAATATTTCTTACCATATATTTTTGAAAGAAATACAGTTTCGGATCAACCGTAAAAGTGTACACAAGGATAAACGAATGTAGTCGTACATTCGTGGCCATAACTTTCAGTGGAAAAATCCAATTAGAATGGTTCAAATTGGGTTAGATAGATAATGAGATTATCTACAACCTTCATATAGAAATATATTTCATATGAACGAAGTATAAGTGTCGTTTCTGTGAAATATCGAAAGGGTGCAACAGTATGACATACAGTTAGTAAAACAGTCATAACTTTTGCATACGAACTCCAATTGGGCTGGGCCAAATTGGGTTGTGTAGATAATAAGATTATCTACAACTTTCGTGTTGGTTGATTTTCTGTCAGAGAAATTTATCAATTTCGTCTGGACAGAATACTGAACAGGTTCATACAGTTTTCTGTGTGAAAGGGTGTATATTGGATATACATGTCTTTTGGCTAATCCTTATCCTATTTAGGTATAAATAGGATTTTCTCTCTAATCTTCACAATGAAAATCAGTTGAATCATTCTAAGCAAGTGATTATTCTGCCCAATATACACAAGAAAAAGAGCAAATTCAGATTTGATCTTTAGTGAGTGAAAGGTGCGAAGAGAGAGAAATCGAGAAAGGAGTTTCTCGAGTAATAGAGAATCGATTAGATCGAGCAAGTTCGCCGTTGCATCGTCTAGGCAGGTGCATCCGCGACCGACGTCTTGCGACTCATGGTGGATACAAGTAGAGGAGCGACAATTGTGGCTCTTGGATTGTGATCGACTCAAGGAGTGAGAAGACGGTCAACGAACGGTGAAAGACGCGTGGTATGGGACGCGCGGATTGTCACCAACGTGACAGGAGATAGAAGGCGGCGATCAACCCTTCGTGCGTGATCAATTTCACGCTGGTATAGATCTATCCTTCTATTCGCATCGTACCCTCGAAGTCATGGCGTGATCTCGGGAATCGGGGAATCGGACCGGGCCTTCATTCCGCTGCGCGGGCCCGGGGTCGAGGATATTCCCCTACAATTTTTTCCTTCTATGTTTTTCTCTTATTTTTTTTTCTTGATAATCAAAATAAAACCAACATATCCAATTAATATTTTGACAAGTAAATAAAAATAAATTGAGCACATATTTGAAAGCTAAATAAGAAAAAAATGTTCCATCATTAATTATCATTTGCTCACAAACCAATATATGACCCTCTCGATGCAATATGCCAACAAAGAAATATTAATGAATAAAACATAAATTACACATGACCCAGCTTAAAGAGTACCTTCTCTCACATAGATGGAATGAGTTTTGACAACGTAATATGATGACGATGATAAATTAATTTCATTTGTCAGTTTATTATACACGAGTTGATTTCCTCGTATATGAGAAATGAGAATTTTTGATACTTTACACATATGAAATTAATAATAATAATAATAATGAATGACTTGACTGTTGATTTTGTCATATACACGATGAAAGATGAAAATAAATATGGAAAAATATAAAATAACATGAGGTTGACATAAAGCGATGTGTTGATGGAAAGAGTTTGTGGGAGTAGATAAAATTAAACAATTCAAACATATAATAATAGTAATAATAATAATAATAATAATATGAACTTTCAATACATGTAACAGTTGAATAAAGAGAAACCTAGCCTTTTAGTGACCCCATGCATTCTAGTGAAAAACCTGTACATGACAAAAACTTCTTAAATTTTGAATTATTAAAAAAAGGCCCGGACTTTTTGTAACAATGAAATAATGCAAAGGCTTCAAGCTTCATTACCTAAAGTTCATCATTTTTTTTATTTCATGTCAATCTGTCAAGAACCAAATAAAGTTTAATAACATCTTATACTGATATATTATAATTCGCAAATAAATAAACAAGTCACTTTATTCAGAAGCTATTTGCTATGACAAAGTTCTAGTGATCAATCCCTCCTAAAAATAAAAATAAAATATTAACTAACAATAATACTAATGATTATTTGAACTTATTATATCAATTTGTACAAAGTTATTTTTTTCATGTACAAGTCACGCGACACATTGCTATCTAATGTACGTGACACATTGCTATCTAATGAACACCAAAAATCAAACTGATTCTGAGATTTTTAGGCGGGTAAATTTAATATTTATAAGTTTTGAAGGGTTATAACTTATAAATGAAAAAAACACCTTGAAATCCCCTTGCATAAAATTTTCAACGACCATCATCTAGAAATAGTGTACTATGCTCAAGCTGTCAAAATCACTCTTATAAAAATAAAGACTGAAGAATATAATAACATGCAGTAATAATGATAGTTATATTAATTATAACTTTCACATTCCAAGCTGCATAAATGTTGAATTTAAATACCTTCCTTTCCAGCTAAAATGTTCTAATTTCTCCAATTCATCCATAGGACACTTCTTGATATTTACCTAACAAAGCTCTGCAGAAAAACATAAATTTATAAATCAAAATGAGGTCACCAAAAACATAAATTTAGGGCAAAGAAAATAAAATACTTTTTTAAAAGTATTAATTTTTAAGTATGAACAAAATTGAACTTAAATTAGGGTCCAGAAGATGAAAAAAAAATTTGTTAGGAAAAGTATATTAATTTACCAGCATGTTTTGTAGATATTGATTATTGCCATTGCCATTTTTGTTTGTATATATAATTTGTACTGACCAATTGTTTCTTGCATCAAGCAAATAACAAAAATAGAGGAAGAAAAAATCACAAGTTAAATAGTTAGTATGGAATTAAATTATGAAGTGTACACAAACATGGTTTAGTTTCTAAACATTTGTGTCTATATATGGTTCTACAAAATAATTATGGTATTATTAAAAGAGAACTGACCATAAATTTGGAATCGAGGCATTGGCCAACATGAATTTGAACCAAAACAGCTCCTCAAACAGCATGTTGAATATCCAAGATATTGCAGATATGAAAAACCAAATACCAATCTCTTGACTAATGTAATCGCAAATGGAAGATTTTAATGACAAATAAAATAAATTAGAACAAATTAACAAATAAAAAGTAAATTCTAACCTGAAAATCTTGGATCGCTCAAACAGCATGAGTTCATCAATGACAAAGGAACCTTAATAAATGTATAAAAATGTATATTAACTAAATTATACCTAATTCAGGAATAAAGGTATAATAAATGAAAGTGTACCAAGCCCGAGAACAAAATGTCAAATGAACACATCAAAATCTCCATGTCGGCACCTAATTACAAAAATTGTATGACTAATATAATTCTAAAGAAACATAACAAAGATAACAGAATTTTGGACCGAACGAAATGTACCTCTCCAGGGAATAAATCAGGATATTGGAACATACACTAAATTTCAAATCTTTATACCTAGAAAAACAAACAAAAGTATATGAATGAATAAATTTCGTTAATGATTGGCATTTTAAAAGAGTAGAAAAAAGGAAAAAAAGAGTTGTTTTGTTTTTTGTATTGGTGGCTTGCACCTACCCTGAAATGGATTGTATCGTTTTTTTTTATGTGAGAAGGATATCTAAAGGAGTGAAAAGGAGTGGCATTTCATGATTCATGATAGTGGATGCGTGTATATATATGAACCTATTATGCGGTTAAGTCATTGAAGAGGCACGGCTGTACTCGCTGCTTGCTTTCATGCTTGCGATTTCTCCTCCAATTGTTTCTTCTTCATCCACTTGAATGCTTCGATTCGAGGACTGTTAATTTTAGATTTTGCGTGAATTAGAACAACTGAAATTGATTAATTGATAAATGTTTTTTTTAAATGGTTACTGACCATGCAGAGATGAGTGGAAGGAAGGGGGTCTCTGATTTTTCTTGCAATTTTTGAGACCTCTATGGATGGAGAAAAGTACAAGGGAGTAATGGGTGAAAGAACGCACAACAATAATTACCTGGCTTCAAATTGAGAATAATTGCATGAAATTTTTGTTCCAATCGTACATGTTAAAAATCCGTTGCCCTTTTAGCCACCAGACACTATCGGAACGTCCACCCCTCATTAAAATCCACCATTGTTGGGGATGAAGACGCTTTAGTGTTGAACAAAACGCACAACCCTGAGGAGAGAGATTTCTAGGATATCATTGCGAGCGATCGAAAGAGAGGAGACGGATTACCAATCGAAATTAAAGTAAACAAGAGCAGAGGATCTAGATACAAAAAAGACAGCAAGAACGAACAAATAACGAAAACCCAAAAAAAATCATAAGGAAAAAGAAGGTACAGTGGCTCGATCCGCATCTGGCGTCCGATGGATCGCCATGGCGATCTTGCAGTGCTCCTCTTTCTCTCTCGCTACAGCCGCAGTGCTCCTCTCTCTCTCTCTCTCTCTCTCTCTCTCTCTCTCTCTCTCTCTCTCTCTCTCTCTGCGGCCGTCGTGGCGATCCATCGCCGTCTCCGATGTGTTGAGCGCCTCTCTCTCTCTTTCTCCCTCTCTCCCTACCTGTCGCTCACTTCTCCACCGCCGTCATGGCGTTTCTCCCTCTCTCTCTTTCGCCGTTCTCTCTGTCTCTCGCTTGTATGGTTTAGGGTTGTATGATTTAGGAAAGAGAAGGGTTGTGGGGTCTAGAGAATGGGTGCGAAGGTGAGGGGGTATTTGTTTGGGGTTGATAAACAGTAAGAGACGTGGCTATCCATGGTTGAGCTAAACTGGGATAAATTTAATGGGAGGGGTTGATTGTGCTCATGTGAGAATTTTGTGGTGGTGAAACTTGAGCGTTAATTAATTTGTTTTGATGTGTTTGTATTTTTTTTTATCTCTAATAACTGTTATTGAGTTATTAATTTGATTTGATGGGTATTGCTACGTGTATACATGTAAATTTTTATAAAGATGATTTTAGATTGATAGCAATCTGAATTCACTAATTGATTTGATGGGTATCGACTATCGTTAATAGAGTAATGATGTGACCACCTATGTTGCTCGGATACGTCGATATGGCGATACGGTTACGCGTATCGGATACGGCAATACGATATTTTAACATATGATTTAGGATACGATACGCGTATCGGATACGGATAGATTTTGATTTTTCGTAGTATCCGCGCAACATAGATGACCACTCCCCTATCCCCTCCCATCTTCACTTATGGGCAAATGACATGTGGGTCTCACATGTGTGATTTTTGTATAAAGTGATGTAGGTCCCACATGTCAAAGACTCTAGGGAGTGAATGTGAGAGTGATCTAGAGAGTGGTCTTAGCACCGCCCATTATATGGGCTATAGAATTTGATGAACTTACCAAATTTGTTAAGTCAGATATGTAATTGTATCATTTAATCTCAAGTTTTGGAAAATGTACAAGAGTATTATCAAAATATCATTTTTTTTTCATCAATATTAAATTAATAGTTGCATTTGTCCAAATTAAAATAGTCCTTTAATATTATGGACACTCATCCTTTAATATCATGTATCATTGTTATTTTATAGTTCCAGTACTTCCTAAATAAGATGCATTAATTGTTTGTGTCTGTTTTTCTTCATCAATGACACCGCTAGATATTTGCAAAGTTGATAAGACTTAATAGAAAAAAATTCCTATCTAGAAGACGATGCATCGTAAGGGGAGCTGTTACTTGCCCAATACTCCGGAGATCGAATTCTTGATAATGCCAACTAACTCTTTCTTAACAAGTAAAACAAAAATACAAAACATTAAATTCTGTAAACATACACGACATTACAATTCTTGATTATGACATTGTTAAACTATACAAGTTTCTAATTACATGTATTATAATTAAAATTCTAATTATGTCATTGTTAAACCGTAAAAGTAATTACATTGTTAAATTGTAAAATTAAAATTACAATGTCATATTTCTGTCTCATATCTTGTCCACACTATTCAATTAAATGAACTGCAAAACTAGAATATTTTGGTTAACAAAAGTAAGTGCATTAAAATAATCATTAATAATTGTAGAAAATAAAACATCCAAAATAATAGCTTGGCCATATCTTTATGGGAAGAAAATACATTTCAATCATTATTGACTAATTAATTTTACATATGGATAATGCAAATAAGATTGTTAAATGTAATTAAAGTTTATATAATTTATTTCAAAATTGAAATCTATTCCTTTTGGTGATTGAAATCATGGTTTGAATTATAAATTTGTTATACTATTTTGTATGGGATTAATAAATGGTCCCAATATTTAAATATTTCATTATTTGTACGGGATTAATAAATTATAAATGACCATAATATATTTAAATAATTGTATTTCTCTTTATATGATTGTAACGGCAATGTTGATATAAATCTATTTATTATAAAATTATTTGTTTTAAAAAACTTTTTTATGTAAGAATACAAATACACTTTGCTTACACTTTTAACTTAATACAAAAAATAAAAAATATATTATTATATCCGTCGCGAAGCGCGGATATTTTACAAGTTAACTAATAATGCAAAAACCTTAATCTCACGCATTCTTCATAAATTCAAGAAAGAGGACCACTTTAGCAATTACAGATGATGTTTTTAAAACAATTTAGGTTATGGTTATTTTGGTGAAGTTTCATAAATAACAAAATATTTTACCAGTGTCACCTTTGGAATTAAGGGGGACACCAACTCCAACTGCAAAAACGAATTAGTAAACTAAAAAATAATAACTTTAAATTGGGTGCTGACTGTGATTGGGTATTACGATTTGAACATTGAACCAAAAATAATCTCTTATAGCTAGCTTACTCTTCGAAAACATATTCGAGCTCACGATCGAGACAAAAGAAGACTTCAGCGTGCAATGTCCGTCCTTACTTGACCATGTGTAAGTCCTATTTCTTAACTCTATTTTTTTTAGAGATTCATCTTCAACAAAGTTAATGAAAGTTAGGATAGAACTACGTAAATGTCCGTCCCCATTAATATCATCTAAGCATCTTATTAAATTAAAGTCTCCTGTAACTATTGTAGGGACGGTGGATTGTGAGACGAGTGAGAACTCTTCCATGAATTCAAGCTTCTTAGCCTCATCATCGGACGGGTCATAAACGTTACAATTACGAAAGATAAGATCATCCGCTCTTTTGAAGGAGCATGTTATGTTATATGACCCCGAGTTGAAATCGACAAGAACTAGCTTATTAGACCATGTCATCATTAAACCTCCCTTGATACCATTAGCGTTGCGAAATTTAGCGGTGCATACTTTTCAGATGTTAAAATGATTACGATCGTTCCATTTTGTTTCTTGTAACCAAATAACGTCACAATATGCATTTCTTATGGAGTCTTTAATTAGTTATCTTACATTTTTCCAACGAACATAATCCTCTCACGTTTCAACTTAATAATGATAAGTTTTTTAAAGACGTAAATAATGTTAGAGCCCTTCTACCATGCCCCCCTATTTCCCCCCACTTTCGTGATGCAAATTCCGAGGCGATTAATTGCTAATTGTGCCTCTCTCAATTAACGATTAATCCATATTTATTAATAATTGATTATTCTTAATTAATTTTTAATCTATAACGATCTTAATTATGTATTAAATTTTTAATAATTATGAATTAATTGTTAATCCACTTGTTAATGATGAATTAATTAAAAAATGAGTGGAATGTGGGGAAAGTGGGTGGAATGTTAAGGTTTAAATAAAACACTCCCTACATAACACAAAAAATTGGAGTGATACAAAATAAAAGACCAATCTTCTCTACTGCTTCTTGTCGCCTCCTCATAGGCAGAAGCGATCTTCTTTTCGTTCAATCTTTGCACTACTTCGTCCAGCGAGATATCATTGATTGGCCCGATTCCCGAATTTCTCTGATGGATCATCATGTAAAGCGTTAGTTTGTGCAAAAATGTGAGCGTCATGTGTGACTTAGTACTACGTCTAGACCCCTCTACTAGCTTTAGGACTAGGCACCATCTCTATATCAGAGAGTTGTATGTTATATACTATGTTACGCGGATACTTCAAAAACCAAGCCGTATCGTATCGGATGCCGTATCGGATACCGATACTCGCCGGATACTCGTCGGATACGTATCGGATATTCCACGTGGCGTATCCGAATATTTTATTCCAAAATAATTGCGGATACATATCGGATACTTCCGGATACTTGTCGGATACTTCTAACGTATATATAAATATACTTGAAAAATAAAAATAAAAATTTGAAAATCGAAATAAATAAGTAATACATATAAGTATATAATTAAATATAATAAACTTTTACTTAATATGAAGTTATTTCTGTAAAAACAAAATTTTAGCATATACTAGCATTATCCCCGCGCAATTGCGCGGGGCTGTTCGGGTTTATAAGTAATGTAGTTGAAAAAAATTGTTGTTCATTTTGTGTATGTGACTTTCTTTTTGTAATCATTATTATATGTGTAATTTAGTGTGTTGTGTGCGAGTGAAATTTTGTAGCAAAAATCGTTTGAATATTTTAAGAGCCGGATTTCTTGAATAATTCAAACGGTTATTGCTAAAAAAATTATCTATATTTTATACTTCATAAGTAAAATAAGGAAAAATAACGAATGAGTCGTCATGAAATTTATTAAGAACATAATAGTTCAGAAAACATTCCTGAAAAAAAGAGTGTTTTTAATTTCACAAATCCTTAATTTCGCTACATATTTAGCACAAATATTTTTCGTCCTTTGTGTGGTCAGCCAACAACAAAGTTTGACGATGTCATCGCTAACCGTTTCGTTCGAACCTTTAATTTAAATTATGTCATGATTATTCGCACATCCATGATTTGGTATATTTTTAACCCCCTAATTTTTTTTGGATATTATAAAAAATTCTCTATCTTTTCGTAAACTCCAAAAAAAAAAAACTCTTTACCAAACTTTTATTTTAAAATACTCCTTATGGATGATATTAATTTTTTTTTCCCAAAATACCCTCCAAATCTCATATGTAATAATTAAAACTTATTTTTGTTATTTTTTATTAATTTTAAGAAAATTCATAAACACTTCTTAACACGTAGTGATTTAAAAAAATTTTAATTATTACATATTTTGTTTATATAATTTTAATATTACATTCTTTATTCATAAAAAAACTAACATTAAATGATAATAAATAAACATCTTGCAAATATATTCATAGAAAATATCTATTTAAACATCTATTTTTTATGTTAGTTTTCTTTTTATGTATTTTTTAATAGTTTTGTGATATTTTATTTTTAAATATTTGCAAGATGTTCTTTTATTAATATTGTTCAACTTATTATAATTTTATTTTAGTTTTTCAAGAAAAATAATAAAGGACCAAAATGTAAATTTTAAAACTTCGAAGGACCAAAATGCAAATATAAAGGACCAAAATGTGAAAAAGGGACCAAAATATAAATTTTTTTAAAAAATAGGACCAATTTGAGGCCCCTGGACTAAAATGTAAATTTCAAAACTTCGAAGGGCCAAAATGCAAATATAAAGGACCAAAATGTAAACAAAAAAGGACAAAAATGTAAAAAAAATATTTTTTTTACAAATAGGCCCCTGGTGACGTGGCTGCACCAGGCAAGAAAAATAATAAAGAACCAAAATGTAAATTTTAAAACTTCGAAGTACCAAAATGCAAATATAAAGGACCAAAATGTGAAAAAAGGACCAAAATATAATTTTTTTTAAAAAATAGGACCAATTTGAGGCCCCTGGACTAAAATGTAAATTTCAAAACTTCGAAGGGCCAAAATGCAAATATAAAGGACCAAAATGTAACAAAAAAGGACCAAAATGTAATTGTTTTTCGAAAAAAGGACCAATTTGTAAAAAAAAAAGGACCAAAATGTAAAATAAATATTTAAAAAAAAAGGACCAAAATGTAATTGTTTTTCGAAAAAAGGACCAATTTGTAAATAAAAAAGGACCAAAATGTAAAATAAATATTTTAAAAAAAAGGACCAAAATGTAATTGTTTTTCGAAAAAATGACCAATTTGTAAAAAAAAAGGACCAAAATGTAATTTTTTTTTCGAAAAAAGGACCAATTTGTAAATAAAAAAGGACCAAAATGTAAAAAAATAAATTTTTTTTACAAATAGGCCCCTGGTGACGTGGCTGCACCAGGCAAGAAAAATAATAAAGGACCAAAATGTAAATTTTAAAACTTTGAGGGACCAAAATGCAAATATAAAGGACCGAAATGTGATAAAAAAGGACTAAAATGTAATTTTTTTTAAAAAACAGGACCAATTTGAGGCCGCTGGACCAAAATGTGAATATTAAAACTCGAAGGACCAAACTGCAAATATAAAGGACTAAAATGTAAGAAAAAAAGGACCAAAATGTAAATTTTTTTTTAAAAAAAGGACCAAATTGTAAATAAAAAAGGACCAAAATGTAAAAAAAATATTTTTTTTACGAATAGGCCCCTGGTGACGTGGCTGCACCAGGGGGCTGCAAATCCCCTTGAATTAGTATATAGTATAGATTATGTCAAGTATATAATACATAAAAATATAAAATATATAAATTATAATTAATAAATTAATAAAATAATAAAATATTATATATAATAAACGTATCGTATCATATGTTTTTTTGAAAATTACCGTATCGCCGTATCCGTATCGTGTCGGATACGATATCCGTATCCGTATCCGTGCAACATAGGTTATATACTATTATCATCTATGACTATGACTATGGTATCCAATATAATATTACATAAGTTAGCTATATTGTTACATACCTCCAGCCTAAGCCCCTGAGTTGATCCAAATCATTTTGTAAGGTTTTTAAAATGTCTAATTGTTTAATGGATTTTTTTAGTGGACTTGAATACATTTTTGAGTTTGGAAGCATGAGAGACTTCTTGTGGTGGGCTTTGCAAAATGATATTTGGTGATCCATCAGTGCTATTAATGCATTGACACGTGTTGTTAGGCATATTACATTTCATGAGTAGTAGGCCCAGTCGATCACTTTGTTTTTCTTCCAAAAGTTATGTGGTTTGGTGTAGCGTCGCCGACATGAACCATGTGAAGACGAAATTGCCAGCATTCTTTAATGCTTGGGCAGTTTTAACCGGAGCCTTCTCTTCCCTCGTATCAAACTATCCAAGCTGCTCGACAAAACAGAAATAGAAAGAGCAGGTTGTGCTGGAAGTAATTTTCTTTTCCTGCCGTCTGTCTTTGTATGCTTGAAACTTGAAAGAGGATGCAGGGGTTTCCGTTTCTTGGTAGTTGCGCCTCCTTTGCCAGATCCATCAGTTGTTGGGTCAGATATAGCTTTTATCGGATCCTTCGTGAGTCCGGTTAGGACCCGTTCCCCCGTGCCTTTTTGCTCGGAACTGGGGAATGGCCTTGTGTTTACTTCTCCGACGGTTCGTCTTTATCCCAGTTTTTTCCGAGAACAATTCTGTTGAGAATGGTTTCCAAGAAAGCTTGCGGAGGTGTGTAGGATCAGTTGGTAAGAGAGATGGGATTTAGAGGTTCAAAATAAATACGAACTATTACAAAATGTAAGGGTTTAAATGATTTAAAGACTAATTATTACAAAATGCAAGGGTTTAAATGATTAAAGACTAATTATTACAATGATTAACGAGAATGTATCGTTTTCTCAAGTAATTTAAAGAAAAGGGAGAATTTCTCATGTATCACTCTTAAAGTCGGAAATAACAGATTTATCCTTCGTAAACTATTAATTACAAATTTATCCACATAAAAGCTCTACAATTCAAATTTATCCCTCATGTTAAATTACCGTCAAATTAGTCATGAATAAAAATTTAAACTGGTCAAGTCATTAAACTAAGACCAAAATACCCTCCTAACCATAGCAACTAGCAAGCATCCTTTCTCCCATTCTGCTCCGATGGAGGAGTGCCTCTGACACACTTTTCTCTCTTGATCATGAAGAGTAAAGAGCTATTTTTTCGGTTCAGTTCGATTTTTAAATCGGGTTTGGTATTATTCAGTTCGGTTAACGAACCACCTAATGAACACTCATCATAATAATAATAATAATAATAATAATAATAACAACAACAAAATATTAATACGTAATTAAAAATGTATTTAAAAGTTAATAATAATAATAATAATACTAATAATAAAATAATGCATAACTAAAAATGTAGAAATTAATAATAATAATAAAATACTAATAATAAAATAATGCATAACTAAAAATGTAGAAATTAATAATAATAATAAAATAATAATAATTATTATTATTATTAGAAATTAAATTATTGGTATGATTTTATTGGTATGATTTATTTAATACATAATTATAGTATTTTAATATGATTAAGAAATAATTATAGTATTTTAATATGATTATAGTAGTGATTGATTAAAGACATTTGGAAAGTTAAAAGGGTGTTTGCTTTTTGTTATAGGACCAGATTTTGATGAAGAGTGGGCCATACCCGAACTGGGCCCTGGCGTGCACTGTGCATTGTGCAGCTTTATCCTTTTGCTTGGCTGCAATATTGAGCAGGTGTTAATTCCTCTAAATTCTATTGAACATGATTGGACATTCATATCCATTATTTGACTTAGCACTTCGTCTAGACCCCTCAACTAGGTTACTCTACTTTATCACCTAGTTTTATAGTGGAATGTTGGGTTATATATTCAACCCCTCAACGTCAACAAAAAGAGTCTCGATGAGGTGGCAAAAGAGGGATTTAGTTAATTGTTTAGTTTTTCTAATTGACTTGATTAAATATTAATTGATACGTAAATAATTTATAACATGTTAATATTAGTATATGTTAATTGACGAATCAATTCAATTAAACAGTCAATTAATATTTAATCGAGTCAATTAAAAAGACTAAACAATCCACTTAATCCCCTTCTTTTGCCACCTCATCAAGATTCTTTTTTGGATGTTGGAAGGGCCAAGTATATTTTACCTTGTATGTTACTATTAGCATCCATGGCATCCAATTTAATAGGGAAAATATACTTGGCCCCCGAACCCAAAAAAAAGCATTGATGAGTTGGCAAAAGTGGGTTAAGTGGATTGTTTAGCATATCTAATTGACTCGATTAAATATTAATTGACACGTTTAATTGATACGTAAATAATTTATAATATGTTAATATTAGTACATGTTAATTGACTCAATTCAATTAAACGGTCGACTAATATTTAATCGAGTCAATTAGAGAGGCTAAACAACCCACTTAATCTATTTTTGTCATCTCATCAAGACTCTTTTTTTTTTTGATTTGGGGACTGAATATATAACTCCAATTTAATATTACAAAAGTTAGCTATATTGTTACATGCCTCCTGGCTAAGCAGATCCGGGTTCCGTAAATTTTGGAGGTCTTTGACCATAATATCACGAGACCTAAAATGTAATTAGAAAATGTATCAAGTGAAATATTAAATATAAACCTCCAATTATTTGTGAAAAAATGAGATAAATAAGTTCATTCAATCTTCAATATTGTGAACACGAAATAAAATTGCACATTCAATTTGCTACTTAAATTAAGAGAAGTTCTCAAAAAAAAAAACATATATTGCGAAGAATTGTGAATTTCATTTTTATTGGCATAAAAAAAGTGCCTTAGATATTATATTGAGTCATTTGGCCATTTGAAATACACACGTCTTCTCTGTTTATCATTAAAAAAAAATACATTTAGCTATTTGAGATTCCTTGTAGAATATGATTTTATATTGAGGATGATAATCTTTTGGGTGTGCTTCTATATTTTAAAATAGTAAATATTTAATTTGACAAGACTTTTACTTTGTCAATATGAATATCTAATATAATATAGGAACTATCTAAAATAAATGACCTTTGTTTTTGAAGGACCTTAGACATTAGTCTACTTCGAAAAACAACATTAATATAATTACTATGTTATGATTCTATAACATTTTTCCTTCAGTGTTCTTTTTCTCATCCGTTCTAACTTTTTATATAATTAAATGGGTCATCAACTCATTAAGATTTTTATCTTAGTCTTTTGTTTTAATTATGTAATTATGTAATTGGCTTTGCTCGTTAAAAAAGAAAGCATCACAATTTGTTTTAAAATAGCTCACTTTCACATTAACTTTTACCAAATCTATTATATAATTGGGCTTTTCTTCTTAAAGTTTATCACATAAAAATTTCCAATTTTAGTTATGAAAAAAACAGAACTTATCATGATGCAAATAAAGGTTTAGATTTGAGTTATATAATGTTTCCTTATTTTTGATTCGTTTAAAAAAAATGATGGATTATTTTGAACTTTCAGACCTTTCGATCTGAAAAAATGAAAATTAGTTTATGACTTTGCTATTAATGCGTTTGGCATTCTACAACCCATCCAAAACCTTGATGTTTGATGTGCTCAGTTTCAAAATTGAAATTCAAATGTAATAAATTTGAACCAACAGACTAACAAAAACTAAAATTTACTAATCAAATAAATTTTGTTCGAGTTTAATTATGCTTGAAATATCGGGCAGGGGAAGAAGTGGCTTCTCCTTACATAATTCTCCTTTTCACTGGTACCGTTTTCCTTTATCTTCACTGGTACAGTGGTACGTTTTCCTTTATTGGTACATTACCACCATTCTCACTGGACTCTCTCTTAATTCTACATTTCTTTTCGAAATTCTGTATAACTACTTCCCTTACACTTGTCTCTTCATCGCCAACATCTTCTCTATTCACCAATTTTCTTAATTCTCACTCATTCTCTAAACCCGTTAACCCGCTACTAAATTACATCTTACATACATATCCTTTCTTTTCTTCATTTTACATAATTCTTCTTTTCACTAATTTAGTAAAAACATCGAGGTCAAATAATCAGAATAAATCAAAGGCTTAGATTTTAGGGATCTTACCGTTGGATTATGTTACTCACTTCAGCATAACATACATGTATTAATTGAGAAATCATTATTTTAAATTCTGTCTTTTCGGCAAATTAATATTTTTTTTGCAATTAAACCCTTTCTTTCCTGCAAATATCTTGCAGTTTATTGTAAAAAATTTCAAATTTTGTCTCACTTTCTCTACACAAAAATTTCTTAGTTTTACCCTGAAAAGTACAAATTTGACAAAAAAGCCCTTGTTTTTTTCGAAATCACCTTCTTTGTATTTCTTCAAAACTCTTGCAAAGTTCTCTTTCATATTTGCATCCATTGTTCAATACAACATTTTTCTGAAAATTACATTTCAGTCCTTTCTTTCAAAATTCCTCTCAAGAAAATTTCTCATCTCTTAAAATCTCGAGTACAAAAAGTATCAACACTCTAATTCTATTATGGTACCTTTTCACATGTAACCCTGAGATTTCTAAAAATTATTTTTCATAAAAAGTTCATACTATGGTTACTATGGCTACAGTACATATAAACAACTAATCAAATTCTAATCTTATTCTTAACGGTAAAAAAATCTAAATCCAAATCTCATTCCAACGTTAATATTTCTTCATATTAAACCAAATACACTTGGTCCACGATTTAATGACGGAAAAAAGATTTACCACTATCAGACGGTGTATACATCAAACTTGTGCACCGAGTTTGGGGACGCTGTAAACTATTCTAAGATGCTAACAATAAATAGAACATTGACAGCTCTCTTCTTCTCTGTGGTCCCCAAATATTATTCCTTCTTTCTTGTCTTCTCTCCCTTCTTCCTTGTCTATTCTTCCCTCCCTTCACAATGCAAAAATCAATGGAGAAACCATGGATCCGAACTTCTTCTTCCTATGTTTTTCGTCCGATTGTGCTTCTTATCCCTGTTTTTTGTTCCTTAACCCAGTCGGAGTGCTGTAACGACAATTTTCATGGTTGGTGGACAGACGAAATTTTCCAGATTGCTTCATATGCAATGCACACACAAGGATGTAAGTGATTCTCGTCCAGATTTTATTTGTACTTTGATATTGGTGCTTGGTTTTGTTAAATGACGAATTAAGCCAGTAATTGTTTCTCTTAGTTTTTATTTTCGTTTTCTGGTTAAATCTTTTGGTACTTCTCTTGACGAGCCATACACTTGAGCATTTCTTGTCAATTTTGCATCGAATAAAGACATTTGATAAAGTCCTCATGGATTATTGATAATCTGAGTTCATGCTATGATTGATTTTATAGTTTTGAACGGTTTTTATAGTCTTGGATGAAGTTTTTGCGCTCACTAATTTGGGGACAAGTTTTCATTCTCATTTTTTGTCTGAACTACGTATGAGTACTCAGATCTTCCATCTCATCTTGCTTTATTTCGTTAAAACCCCTCAATAAATTGTTTTTTGGACTTTCAGCCTTTTAATCATTATAACCATCTCTGTTTGTGATTAATTTTGTAGTTTGAAACGCCTTTGATTGATTTTGTAATCCTAAAAATTGTTTATGGCTTGAAATCAAGATTTCAAGAAATAGTTGCTTGTGCTTTTCAGGCTTGAACTCAAACTCTTAGATTTCCACATGACTTCATGCGATTTTTGTGATGCTGTGGAGATGAAATCTGACGGACCAGGTAACCAATTTGAAATTAACTACTTCAATTGGTAAGTATTCAATCTAATTTATTTTCACTCATTGTGCACAGATGGAAAAATTGGATGATCAAATCGATTTACCGAGACACAAAACTGCGACATCTCGAGACAAGAAATATCAAAGTGTCAAGAAAGAACCAACTTGCATGTGTGCGCTTCTCTGTTTGTGCCTTTGTACATGTACCACAGTGTGTGTGTGTTTATTTTCGTGTTTGTGCCTGTATGTCTTTTTGTGTGTGTGCATGTGGTCCCTGTATGTGTGTGTGTGGGTGGTGTGTATACGTGGTCAGTGGCGGATCTTGAACCATATTTTAAAGGGCGCGAAATATAAACACAAAATATTTTTTAATTCAATTGTTAACTAACACATAACACGAAAAAGATGAGCAATATTTACCCACTCCCTTATTTTCTACTTATTTTTTAGTCTCGTCATGAATCCACATCATCATCCTAAGCATGATTATTAACTATTAGATTGGGTGATGTGGCTTCATGATATACATTAATATTATATTTGATCATGAAAGACATGCATTTTGTATGACTATGTGTAAGTATTAATTTGAACCATTAGATGTATTGATGTGATTTAATCTTAATCACTAAATTTTTATTAGATTTTTTGAAGATCACATTTTGAGTAGTCATTTATGTGTCATTATTTTACACTATGTTTTAAACATTCTTAGAAAACCACATCATCCTACATTAATGATGTGGACTATTATTATTGGTTAGCTTTACATTAGACCAAGTCTAATCAATTGTTTAACATTTCACATAAGATTACATGATCAAATGTGAATGCAATGGAATATGAAAAGTTTATATATGAAATACTAATAATTGAATATGTAATATTATAAAAGATACAACATATATTAGTATCATTTTTAGAAATTTAATTTTAAAAACTCATCAAGTATATTCATTTTAATTTTCTCTTCGTTTTGACATCCATATTAACATAGTTCATACATATCGTTTTTCATAATTTCAATTTGTAAAGATATTATGTAAGAAAATATGCAAAAAAAAGTACAAATTTACATAATAGATTTTTAAATATTTTATTTGCATAATATAATTTTGAAGTATTATTTTTTTTTAACTTATAACTACAAGAATCTCATATAATACTAAGTAGATTATATTTTTGTTTTTAAACAAACAAATTTAACATTAATTTTCTCAAAAATAATAGAATTATAAAATAGTTTATCCATCTGAATAACTTCTTAAACTTAAAATGTTATGATATAAAATAATTTGTATTTATGTTTATTATAAATTAAATTTTGATACTATTTATAAAATTACATCCACTATTAAGTTTTGTATTATTTTATAGTTTCCATTGCATTTTGAATCAATCAAAATTATTACTATTATATAATTAATAACGTGTTACTACATATGTTGTAGATTCATTATTTTTATATTTAATATTGTACGGAATATTGCAAACAATGATATAATATTTGTTGTTATGTTTTTTTTGTAAAATTGTATTATATCTCATATATTATTCTACAATGACACTAATATAAGTATTATTATTTGATTAAAAAATAAGATTTTTTGTTATCATAATGCAAAATAATTGTAAAACATATGAATAATCATAGACAAATAACCTTATTTTAACATGATATTATTAATATTATCATACAAATCTCTAATTTATATTACAATGAAAAAACACAATTTACATGTTCGCCGCATAGTGCGAGTATCTCCTAGTTAATTTTCATTTATGCATGGGTTTGATGGGATCCGATGTATAATTTGTTTTTAGAGATATAAGACTTGACATAAGAGCTTCATTCAAAAAACTTTATTTATTACTTCAATTTATAAATTTTACTATGTATTTCTTAAATCACAATTCACAATATATTTCATTATTTTTTTGGGGCAAAAAATTAACATAGATTTTTTATTTTGACATATCAAAATACATAACTATGAATAATATATACTATATGTTCAAAATTCTTGGGGGGGCGATCGCCCCCCGCGGCCCTTTATAAGATCCGCCCCTGTACGTGGTCTCTGTATGTGTGTATTGTGTTTCTGTGCGTGTGTGGTGTGTGTGTGTGTGGGGTTCCGGCTCATGTGAGATCGGGCCGGGGAAAGGGGTCGGGCCCATGCGGGGCCCGGTCCGGGAGAGGGGGTCGGGCCCACGCGGGGCCCGGTCCGGGGGAGGAGGTCGGGCCCACGCGGGGCCCGGCCCGGGGGAGGGGGTCGGGCCCACGCGGGGCCCGTCCCGGGGGAGGGGGGTCGGGCCCACGCGGGGCCCGGCTCGGGGGAGGGGGGTCGGGCCCCGCGCGGGCCCGGCCCGGGGGAGGGGGGTCGGGCCCACGCGGGCCCGGCCCGGGGGAGGGGGTCGGGCCCACGCGGGCCCGGCCCGGGGGAGGGAGGTCGGGTCCACGCGGGGCCTGGCCCGGGAGAGGGGATCGGACGCAAGTGGGGCCCGACAAGGGGTGGTCGGGCCCAAGTGGGGCCCGACCGGGAGGGGGGGGGGTCGGTCCCAAGTGGGGCCCGGCCCGCGGATGGTGATGATTTTTATTGAAAAGTATATGTATATTTTTGTGTGTATTAATTTTGAAAGATGGAAAGTAAAAGAATAATCTAATTAATTAGCTTCAGTTAATTTAAAATTGAGGGTTATGGACCAGTCAAATGACAAAAGTTCAATAGTGTTTTAGTTTGACCGATTCGAATTATTAATTTGAGCAATTTAATGGGACGTAAAGAATTTTTTAATTTGCATAAATAAAAAATAGTTGTTAAATGACAAATTTTTTTTTTACATAATATAAAGCATAATTTGATCTTTATTTAAGTACGTCACATGCGTAGCGCATTTTGAGGACTAGTGTTGATATATGTCTATGTATGAAGAAATCTTATTATTTTGGTAAAAATAATTAATGTTTACATCTCTAACTTTCACAAAAAATAATTAAACAGTAACTCACCAAGTTACTGTTTACCTTCGTAAAAAAAACTCTCTCTCTGTTTTGGTTACGAGTAAATTATTTTTAGTTTTTTTGGTTATAACTTATATGCGATTATAGGCATATATAATTGTAATACAAGGCCGTGGTAATTTTTAGTCAAAACTAAGTTAATCTTAGTTCTGTTTTGATTATACTCGATTATAGGCTCATATATTTCTTCTTGAACTTTTATCTCTTTCCATCTTTCATTTTTCTCGTTCCGCTCCTAATCTTTTCATCTGAAACTAAATCATCCCTCAAATCATTCTTAGTTATTTTTCTCATTTTTGCGCCCGTAACCTCTTTCTATGTATTCTCTCGCCATTACACCCTCAACCCTACTATTGAAAGGGGTAGTTGTTGCAACAGATAGATTTATAGAGGACCGAGGCAAGATAGTTGCGATGTTTTCTCTCTCTTTTCTTTTTACTGGAATTGAAACAATGGAAATGGTTTCTTGGATGCGGAAACTGATAAATGAAGATAAGAAGAATCAGATACCATAATGGAATTTAGAATGCAAAGAATAGAGAGAAGGTTAAATCATTTCTTTTATACATTGAATGATTTTACAATGTGTATTGTGAAGTATTTATAACACATAAACTAGCTGTTACTTTACCTAACATTTACCTAACAATAACGGCTATATTCATTCTATTACAAATACTAATATTTCTATTCTATCATTGGCCCCTAACTAACCACTGGATATTCTTGATATTCGTTCCCTTTTATTTACCACATTTTCGCAAGTAGTGCATAACTCATGAGCTAAATCATAAAATAATCCAACCAAAATATTATAATAATATATCTTAATTATGCCCCCCCGCCAATTTGAGCCCAATTTTAACTGCCAAAAACTCATATAAAGGCCCGAAAGATTCGGCCGGTCGGGAATGACGAATCCGAAAGTACGGTTTCGGGAAGCCTATTCCCAATTTTCATCATCTCTGGATTCTATGAAAGTTCGGAAATCGGCGACACGACATATAAGCTCGTAAAAACCGGAACAAGTATTTCCTTATCGGCAGGGGCGGATCTTATAAAGGGCCGCGGGGGGCGATCGCCCCCCCAAGAATTTTGAACATATAGTATATATTATTCATAGTTATGTATTTTGATATGTCAAAATAAAAAATCTATGTTAATTTTTTGCCCCAAAAAAATAATGAAATATATTGTGAATTGTGATTTAAGAAATACATAGTAAAATTTATAAATTGAAGTAATAAATAAAGTTTTTTGAATGAAGCTCTTATGTCAAGTCTTATATCTCTAAAAACAAATTATACATCGGATCCCATCAAACCCATGCATAAATGAAAATTAACTAGGAGATACTCGCACTATGCGGCGAACATGTAAATTGTGTTTTTTCATTGTAATATAAATTAGAGATTTGTATGATAATATTAATAATATCATGTTAAAATAAGGTTATTTGTCTATGATTATTCATATGTTTTACAATTATTTTGCATTATGATAACAAAAAATCTTATTTTTTAATCAAATAATAATACTTATATTAGTGTCATTGTAGAATAATATATGAGATATAATACAATTTTACAAAAAAAACATAACAACAAATATTATATCATTGTTTGCAATATTCCGTACAATATTAAATATAAAAATAATGAATCTACAACATATGTAGTAACACGTTATTAATTATATAATAGTAATAATTTTGATTGATTCAAAATGCAATGGAAACTATAAAATAATACAAAACTTAATAGTGGATGTAATTTTATAAATAGTATCAAAATTTAATTTATAATAAACATAAATACAAATTATTTTATATCATAACATTTTAAGTTTAAGAAGTTATTCAGATGGATAAACTATTTTATAATTCTATTATTTTTGAGAAAATTAATGTTAAATTTGTTTGTTTAAAAACAAAAATATAATCTACTTAGTATTATATGAGATTCTTGTAGTTATAAGTTAAAAAAAAATAATACTTCAAAATTATATTATGCAAATAAAATATTTAAAAATCTATTATGTAAATTTGTACTTTTTTTGCATATTTTCTTACATAATATCTTTACAAATTGAAATTATGAAAAACGATATGTATGAACTATGTTAATATGGATGTCAAAACGAAGAGAAAATTAAAATGAATATACTTGATGAGTTTTTAAAATTAAATTTCTAAAAATGATACTAATATATGTTGTATCTTTTATAATATTACATATTCAATTATTAGTATTTCATATATAAACTTTTCATATTCCATTGCATTCACATTTGATCATGTAATCTTATGTGAAATGTTAAACAATTGATTAGACTTGGTCTAATGTAAAGCTAACCAATAATAATAGTCCACATCATTAATGTAGGATGATGTGGTTTTCTAAGAATGTTTAAAACATAGTGTAAAATAATGACACATAAATGACTACTCAAAATGTGATCTTCAAAAAATCTAATAAAAATTTAGTGATTAAGATTAAATCACATCAATACATCTAATGGTTCAAATTAATACTTACACATAGTCATACAAAATGCATGTCTTTCATGATCAAATATAATATTAATGTATATCATGAAGCCACATCACCCAATCTAATAGTTAATAATCATGCTTAGGATGATGATGTGGATTCATGACGAGGCTAAAAAATAAGTAGAAAATAAGGGAGTGGGTAAATATTGCTCATCTTTTTCGTGTTATGTGTTAGTTAACAATTGAATTAAAAAATATTTTGTGTTTATATTTCGCCCCCCCAAAAATATGGTTCAAGATCCGCCACTGCACGCGTCAGATAAAAGTATGCTCTGATCAGATCGGAAATGAAAGCTTGGTGGAGCCGGTGGAGCCGAGAAGAAGAAGAGCGTTGTTTGCGCTATCGAGAAACAAAAAGAGGACGCCAGAGTTGGTTCTTGTGAGTCGGAGGGGAATTGATAGAGGCGTCAAAATATCAGGATGAACAAAGGAGTTGATGGATAGGGTTGGAACATGTGAGTCGGAGGGGCGATACCCGATTCGACAGTTGTGCACAGATCTAGGCCCTAATTTGCGGACCCACTATCATTCGATGGTTCTTCCTGATTTGGCTAACGACATGGATGATTCTTCTTGATGGAATCGTTCGTAGTTACTCTTTTTCTTGATGGAATCGGTTCAGGTAATTATATTCACAATTATATTTTTGCCGCTTCTTCTCTCCTCCGCAATTCACTGAAAAAGTCGAGTTACACACTCTGTTCTCTTACCTTGGTATAAAATTTATCACCAAAAAAGATAAATTTATAATTTATATGATAGTTTTATTACCTTCGTCAAGTTCAGAGAACTGGGTGATTTGTTTAAAAAATTCTCTGAAAATTGCAATTAAGGCACCCTCTATTTTAGTACTTAGTTGTTAAATTAGCAGGATTAATTTAATCAAGTCTCATATATAGTTGCTTTCAATTTCAGATTTAGGATACAAATAATTTAAGCCAAAACATCATGAAGATAAGGTGCTCGATGAAATGGCTCAAGATCTATCTACATATTTCTTAGATTCTAATATACACAGAAAAGAGGAGAAATTTAGAGCCAACAAACTGTTGAAATTTGGGGGACTAAAGTTTGTTGATTTAACTGGATCTGCTAATATTGCTCATTCTGGTGCAAAAGATGTACTAATAATAGCACTAATTAACTAATTAATTAAAAGGTAGTTTAAGAATTTTGTAGTTAAAAAATTATGAATGTATAATATCTGATATGTTAGGGGTAAATCAAGAGGAGCAGGAGATATCAGAAGAAGTTTATTAACACTTGTTCGAGTTAATACTGCACTTACAGACACAGTGGCTATATTCCTTACAGGTTAATATTATAATCATATAATCATATTTTATTAATATCATTTAATACAATTAATTTTATCTTTTTAAAAAGAAAATTGTATTAATTATGAAAACAAATAGATGAGATTACTAAGGGGATCAGGGGGGGTAAAGCGAAAACATGCATAATTACAACTATTTCTCCATGTATTGATTCTCTTGAAGAAACATTTATAACTCTAGATTATGTTTCGAGAACTAGAAATATAAAGAGAAAATCAGAGGTTTTGTATTTGTTTTATTTAATTTTAATTTTTGTTCTTTGTTATTTTGGTTTCTTTTGTAGTGTTAATTTTTATGTTGATACAAAATTATTGTATTTTTAGGTTAATCAAAAGGTCTCTAAATCTGTGTTCTCAAAGATTTGCACCACGGAATTGTAAAGATGAAGAAAGGTCAACATATTGTTTTTTTATTTACTTATTTTATTTTGAAGTTTATTGAATAATTATATTTTAAATATGTTCTCAAAATTAGATGTGAAGGCAGAAAAAGAGAAGAATGAAATTTACATTGCTTTAAAAAGATCGATTCTAGAAGAAGAAGAGAAACAGGTTTTAATTTCAATTCAAATATAATTATTTAATTATTTTGGAATAATAATTCATAAATATTTCGAGTTATTGTTTCGAATATTTTTTTTCGAACTTGCCATGAATGAGAAAATCAAGTAGTGGGAGGAGTTCATGAAATTTAAGCAAAATAATTTTGCCGAAAAGGTGAAAGATGTGTTAATTTCAAAATTGAAATTATTTTCTACAATTTGATATGATTTTGTGACAAAATCAAAATTAATTTCTTTATTATTTTAGATAACTTGGGAAAAGGTAAATTATTTAAATGTTATAAAATTCTTGATTTTCATATGTTGAAAAGGAGTCGTTAATTCGAAAATATCTGAAATTATTCTCGACTGTTTTAATGATGTGAGAAACAATCCATCGACATAATTCTGAAATTCAAAGATAATCAAAACAAGGCTTCGAGTCTACTCGACAAATTTCAGGGAACATTTAAGGTTTTTTAGCTTGATTTATTTTTGAGTTATTGTTTATGTATATGTCTCATTTCATTTGATAGGAAGTCTCATAATCATCAGGCAAAAGGTGCAGTTGATGATCAAATTGCTGGAATATTATCTAATTTAAATGCGACAAAAATAGATTTGTTAGTATTTTATCATGAATGCACCTAAAACCACAGGAACTATTGAAAGGGGTACATGTGATATTTTCTATATTTTGTAGGGGTACCCTTGATATTTCTCATAGGGTATATACGTGAAATTAAGCCTAAATGAAAATACTTATAAAATTGGGTTAATTTTGTTAAATGTGCAGGTGTAAATATGAACAAAAATAATAAGAAGTTACCATTAGAAATATAATTTTATACAATTATTGGATAGCATGTGTAAAAGGTTTATCGTAAGAATAAATAACATGATTTTACAAAAATTGAAAATTATAATTCATATATCCGCAGCGAAGCGCGGGCATTATCCTAGTATGATATTATTTTATAACATTATATTGGTTTATATTATATATTATATTGATTTATAATATATTATACTATATTATATTATTATTTTGTATTATGTTGTTTTGTATTATATTACATTATATTATATTATATTACATTATATAATATAATAAAATATTATATTGTTGTACATTATATATTATATTATTATATTATTTAATATTATATTGTTTTATATTATATTATATTATATTGTATTATTTTATATTTTACTGTTTTATATTATATTATTTTGTTTTATATTATATTATATTTTGTTTTAAATTATATCATATTATATTATATTGCATATTATTATTATTATCATATTATATCATATTAAGTATTATATTATATTATTATTATTATTATATTATGTTTATTATATTATATTCTACTTTACTATATATATAATATAATATTTATATTATATAATATTATACACATATAATACATATAATTATATTGTTTTATTATTTTATAATATAATTATGTCATTACTAATACATATAATATGAATAAAATATTATTATCATGAAACACATGGATTAGCTCTCTCCTTGTATTTTGGAATAACAATTTTTCTTTTTGTATTTCACTATCCATGAATTTGAAGGGTGAAATGCAATACACCTAAATATCAAACAATGGATTTTGCACTATTCATGGATTTGAAAATACATATCCATCAAAATCCCTCAAATCAAACATGCCCTGTTTGAAATTTGAATCTACAACTTTTTGAGTAATATCATAGGGAAAAAGAAGAGATATTCGTTAATGACACTATGTTATGTTGAGAGTTATGGTTTATTATTAATGAATCATGCACATATACGGATAATGCGCATACATGTGATGGTGACAAAATGTTCTCCATTAAAGATTAACATGGAGACCTTCATTTCAAGATAGACATATTACTTTTCATAAAAATTAAGTTACAACGTCATTCAAAATATTTATTTATTTTCTCAAAATCTAGACCTTCATTTCAAGATAGAACAATGTTGCAAAAATTCACGACTTCCGTAAATATTATAACATTTTTTCTTCAAACTTTTAATTTAAAAAGAATAAATATCTTAAAACAAATTGACTGTTCGTCATAGGGCATTATTTAAGAAATCCAAACATGTATGGAGACCGTTGGAGTTTGCACACGATTCGATTTGGAATGGAAACATTGTTAGTTCGATACTGAATTTGAAGGCTATTTCGAGATTTTTTTTTATTGTTCTTCTGATTCGGATTGTTCTTCGTCTTCGAAAATGATTGATACGAGGACTAACGGAAACATTGTCATTTCCTAAATTCTTCGGATCCAATTAGCCACTCTATCATGTTTTGTAGGGTCAACAAACAGAAAAGAATGAGATATATGCTATGTTATATGATACCTTTTCTTCCATGTGAAGATACTCAATCAACTTCTTTCCACGTGTCTCTCAAAATGCATCAAATCGACATTTCATCGAGAGGATTGCCATATTATTTCCAGACTGAAGTTAGAAGTTACGATAAGACAAATGAATGAATTGATAAATTCAAAAATTTGGTGAAAAAGTATTAAAACAATGATGATTTGAAGGTTTGAATTTTAATATACGAGGTCAGTTACAAAACCACCAGCCATTTATTCCATGATTATCCGTAGTTGTTTGTACCATGTTTTGTGTCATTGATTTTGTTATGTATCGTCTTGTTGGGGGATCACCTAACTCTACATACTCAAACATCACTAATTTTGGCGCATTAATTTCAATACTTGCAAAATTTGTTCAGATATCCACTTCCTTTATATTCGGTCCATTAATAATTATCAAATCTCTGGACTCAAACAAACACAAATTCTCCAAATTGGGAGAACTCGACACCAATTTCTCAAAATCCTTCGTCGAAATGGCAACACAAGTCAACTTAAGAGTAGGGTTTATGAAGCTTAAACCCTTCGAATCCTCGAGGCAATTCGGGCAAACAGAAAGATCACTGAATTTTATTCAGATTATGGCAAGATAATAAACTCAAAAGGCAAATTATTATACCTCATAAAGAGATCGAGATCCTTATTTCCATTTCTCGATAAATCTAACAACCACCTCTCGAGATCGTCAGAACAATTCTTTTTCAAACTAACTTCGAACTTATTAATTGGACCTTCTTTTCCTAGATATTTTCAGGAATTCGAAAATATAATTTTCAACCTGCAAAAAAAGTAACAAATTAAGATCATGTTAAATTTACGATAGGTTGGTAACTTTCTACAATCACAAAATATAAACCAAGAAAATTTAAACAGTAGTGAGGATAATTTCTCAAAATAAAATAATATTTGAACATTTAGAATCGCAGAAGTTGTTAGCGGAAAAATAAGTCCAGAATCGCAAATAATGTTGGCGACTTTTATGTTTCTGGAAAATTAAATTATATCAGTATTCCATATATGCACAACTACTCGCTGATTAATTCTGGAGTCGCCAAAGTTTTTAGCGGGAACATTACTGTAGAACCGCAAACATGGTTAGCTTTTTTATTTTTCTATTTTGGAAAATTAAATTATCTCACTGCTCCATATTATTATTAAGCCAAATATGGAACATCATTAATCGACCTATTAATTATGTTAAAGTTGATTTTTCACTTAATTAATTTGGTCACAAATCTTCAGTAGAAAATATTAACTTAAGATTGTGAAATAAAGAAAGAAAGAAATATAACTTGTTAGAAAAATACTGACTTGTAGATTGTAGATTGAAAGAGTAATGAACTTGATTGATGACCGAACCAAAGAAAATATACAGGAAGGGACTATAGTCAAGCGGAACTGAAATCCCAGTTTACAAAATTCGAAATTTAAAATGAAATATGGGATTTCAAATAATGTAATCAGAATTTGACATATTGGTTTGGTTTTGTAAGGTTGTACAATTCTGAAGTTCAAATGTCGATTTTTTACGTATTTTAGGAGCATGCATTCATTCGGTTTGTTTCGGTTCAAACCGAATTGAATAAGATCAAATTGATTTAAATCGAACTAAACAAAATTTAAAATGGATCGGATTGAAAATTTACTAAATAAGAAAAAGAAAAATTACAATCGAAAAATAATCTTTTGGGGTAATTTCACATATGTCTCTTCGAAAACTTCTAATATCAAATTTGACCCTCCAAAAACATTGACATCAAATTTCTCCACCCAAATTTTAGTTTCTATCAAAATTATCTAAACCTATTTTTTCTGTTAAATTTAACTTAAAACTTGTAAAATGACGAGTTTGCCCTCTCAGCCCTCTTTCTCCCACACGATAATGGTGAGTCTCTCTAGCTCCGACTCTGAGCTCCATTCTAATGGTGGTAATGGTGAGTCTCTCTACCGACTCTGAGCTAGCTCCGAATCTCCATTGCTTTAAGAATCTCACTCTAGCTCCGCATCTCCAAAGGCGACGCTCCATTGCATCACGTGTACCTCGAATACCCTCTGCCCACACTAGCGGCGGACTGGGAGCATGTGATACTGGGGCGACATCTCTCTTCATTAGACATTTCAGGAAAGAAATTATCAAAGGTACTCACTTTCTTCCTGAATTTGATCTTTTTTGTGGTTAATTGGATTAATTATGATTGATTGGGGATTAAATTAATTATGGGGAACCATTGTTAGTTATGATTGGATTAGGATCAAATATGGGGCCTATAATGTTTAATTCGGCTTAATTGAGAACTTGCTAAGGTCAATTGGATTGTCCAAGATTAAATGGGGATAAATTATGACAAAAGTAAGGAACATTTCAAATATGAATCGAGGTGAGTAGTGATTTTATTAGTACCAATTGGTTAATTTAGGGATCATTTTCAGATAAATTTTCGTGACAAAATACAGTCCAATATTAGAGTTGGAATGATTTAAAAGTATTATTATAATCAATTATGATAATGAAACCTTCTTCTTTCTTTAACATGTGAAGTGTAAATATTCTTGTTAATATTTTATTAACTTTGATTATGATTTTTTCTGTAGATATACAAGCGGACATATAGATATAATACGTCTGAAAGCAATAGATGTTCAGATTGCAATTAGATTTTAAGTTTTATTAATATTTCATTGTTTTTAGTAGTTCTTTTGTTTTGTTAAGTTCGTACAAAGAGATATTCAATCTTGTAAATTATTGTGCGAAGATTGTTCGAGAAAATATGTTGTAATTGATCAATAATGATACTTTTAAATAATCTAATACAATCCTAATTTTAATTTTAATCATTTTTATATTGATATTGAAACAACAAATCAAAATAAAATACTTATTATTTGATCTCAAAACAAATATAACATAAAAATAATACATCATACTAAACTAAAATTACATAATTGTACAACATAATTCTATTAAAACCACACATATTGCATGACTTAAATATTATCGTGCGTAGTGATTTTAAGTAGAAGTTCCGTCTTTTTTTCCCCTCACACCCTATACTCCAAGAATGACAATATATTAAACTAAACAATATACATTGAATAATTTCAAAATTGACTTACAAATACAATATATTAGACTATAAGAAAACTAAAATATGTTGAATGATTTCAAAAAATATAAATAAATATAAATAATCTTTATTATATTAAGAAATAATCTTAAACTAAAAATAATCTTTTTAGCCATATTCATATTTTATTTATCAAAAAATATAAATAAATCTTACAAAGTATAACTATATTATTTTATAAGATTGTAAACAATTTTAATATTTTAACTTTTTTATATTAAGAAATATGAAAAATAGGATTTTTTCGGTTCGTTTTAATCAGTTTTCGAAATATTAAAACTGAACCGAATCTACTAAAACGAACAATAATAGTTTTCGAACGAATCGAATGAAATAAATCGAAAAACTGAACTGATTAAATTGTCTAGTTAATTTGTTTTGTTCATGGTTGTTATTATTCATCGGGTAGACAAGCTAACTTGTCCTTAAATACAAAAATAAAAAATAAAAAATAATAAAAATATTCTAACTAAATTTTTGTTAAATAAATCATAGAATAAGCCCAAATCGTCCTTTGGACTATCAATATTTTTCCAACTCTCCGGAGCCCATTTCGAATGAAAACAGAGTATTAACTATATTTTGGATTAAATTCTGGGACCTATAATTTATATCATAGGAAAAAAAACATGGGATATTGAACTAAATTCCTAACAATATATGTTTTTTTAACTTGACATGATAATTTAATACAATATATTTCTCAAGAATTTATAATTATTAAAACCATGCACTAAATGATATTGTCAGTTCATAATCAGATAAAGACAAATGATTGATTTGATAAGATTGCTCAGCAATTTATATTGATAACATTGCATCACGTGTACCTTGAATACCCTCTCCTCTGCCCACACTAGCGGCGGACTGGGAGCATGTGATACTGGGGCGACATCTCTCTTCATTAGACATTTCAAGAAAGAAATTATCAAAGGTACTCACTTTCTTCCTGAATTTGATCTTTTTTGTGGTTAATTGGATTAATTATGATTGATTGGGGATTAAATTAATTATGGGGACCATTGTTAGTTATGATTGGATTAGGATCAAATATGGGCCTATAATGTTTAATTCGGCTTAATTGAGAACTTGCTAAGGTCGATTGGATTGTCCAAGATTAAATGGTCTTGTATAATATTTTGTTATAATATTTTGTTATGCCTTGTATAATAATAATAATAATAATATATAATTAGTATATATTTTGTTATAATATGGGCCTATAATGTGTTAACTATTCTTTGATTATAATATTTTGTTATGCCTTGTATAATAATAATAATAATAATATATAATTAGTATATATTTTTATAATAATATATATAATATTATATTTGTTATAATATATATTATTATATGAATGTAATAATTATAATATAATTATTTTAGTATTATAATAAAATTACTACATAATAATATTATTTTAGTATTATTATTTTAGTTAATAATATATAATTTCATATTAATAATATGGATTTATATATTATAATATAATAAATATATATTATTATAAGTTTTTGTAATTTTATATTAATATATGGATATATTATTATAATATAATTATTTTATCATTATAATATAAATATTTTATAATATTATAATAATAAACAATATTATATTAATTATTTACTTATTAAAATAATATTACTATATATTATTAAAATAATTATTAATGTAATTATTTCTCATAATAATCAATTATTAAATATTATTATTAATATATAATTTTATATTAGTAATATGGATATATTATAATATAATTATTTTTTTCATTATAATATAATGATTATAATAATATATAATTAACTTGAATATAATGATTATAATAATATACATATTAATTTTGTTGGGGAATATCCCCGGCCCCGGGCCCGCGCAGCGGATATGTAGGCCCGGTCCGATTCCCCGATTCCCGAGATCACGCCACGACTTCGAGGGTACGATGCAAATAGAAGGTTAGATCCATACCAGTTCCAAATTGATGGAACACGAAGGGTTGATCGCTGCCTCCTATTCCTTCGGTCACGTTGGTGACTTTACGCGCGTCCCATACCGTGCGTCCTTCACCGTTCGTTCCCGTTCTTCGATCCTTCGGTTCGATCACAACGGAGAGCCCCAAGTGTTGCTCCTCCACACGTATCCACCTTGAGTCGGAAGACGCCGGACACGGATACACCTGCCTAGACGATGTATCGGTGCACTTGCTTGATCTCGATCGATTCTCTATTAATCTCTCTTCGTGCCTTTTCACTCACAAAAGATCAAATCTGAATTTGCTCTTTTCTTGTGTCTTGGGCAGAATATTGCTTTGAATTACTTCTGAATTCCTTAGTGAAGATGAGAGAGAAAATCCTATTTATACCTAATAGGATAAGGATTAGCCAAAAGGCATGTATATCCAATATACACCCTTTCACACAGAAAACTGTATGAACCTGTTCAGTATTCTGTCCAGACGAAATTGATAAATTTCTCTGACAGAAAATCAACCAACACGAAAGTTGTAGATAATCTTATTATCTACACAACCCAATTTGGCCCAGCCCAATTGGAGTTCGTATGCAAAAGTTATGACTGTTTTACTAACTGTATGTCATACTGTTGCACCCTTTCGGTATTTCACAGAAACGACACTTATACTTCGTTCATATGAAATATATTTCTACATGAAGGTTATAGATAATCTAATTATCTATCTTACCCAATTTGAACCATTCAAATCGGATTTTCCTACTGAAAGATATGGCTACGAATGTACGACTACATTCGTTTATCCTTGTGTACACTTTTACCGTTGATCCTGAAACTGTATTTCCTTCAGTCTCCCACTCAATTTCAGATCTACCTAAAAGGTACTCATGCATATCCAATACGCACGATTTTAGAGAATATAGCTCGCGTATCAAATACCAAGCTATGCACATCCTATGTGCCAATTTTGTGATCAAGCCCGACTTAGTACGACTCGTTGTGTGACCATGTAGGTTCGACTTAACGATGGCAGTAGGTTGTTTCCAATACCTACAAGCTCATGAGCGGGATCTAGTCACTCCATCATAGCTACCCATGTTAAACGAATAATGATTGTGATCATTGTGCCTATCTCGAATAGCGGTTACTAGTTCTCTTGTTTGCGATATCCGTTAATCAAAAGGCATGGTAATAGTCATCCTTATAATTTGATTAACTACACTTATTCCCCGATTCCGAGTTGAGTTAACAAATTTCAATCGATATTAACCATTAATATCATTGACTGCGGCCGCAGGTTTCGTTAATCGACTCATCGAGCGGCGCCTAAGAGATATCTCTTCCTTTCGGAATAAACAATTCCTATCTTGGAGACTCACATTGAATTCCGTGTTTCGGACAATACCCAATGATGACCCTTTTAACTCCCTGTTACGGTGAGCGTAAGATCATATCAAAGCATTGTGTTACGCACGAAACGCAATCAATGATCCCCTCAAGTTTGAAGAATCTAAAACCCCATCCGTCGCAAGTCCATCTATAATGACTAAACCATGTCATGGTCTCGCGGCTTCGGTCATATCCAATACATGTAACCTAACATATATCTACGTTCCCGATTCGACAAACTCCTTTGTCCCATGATTAGCAAAACATAATCATCTCCTCGGCAAACGTACTAGTGTACGCGTTCAGTCTATTCCCTTGTAATAGTAATGCTTCTCTCTTAAGCAAACTGACCCGCGACTAGGGATGTTTAGAAATGACACTTTAAGTGTGACGGTTTCGCTGCACATAGTCCTCAACCATGTCGACGTCCACACAAGTTCAAATCAAGGTTCATGTAACAATCATATTACACAACCCAGCACACAGTTTTCATATAAGGTGAATGCATATTAATTTAAGTAAACAAAATTTTAAAAGGGATGCATTCATATGGACTAAGTATTTGGGTGATACAACGTTTACCTATGGGTATCTCCATACCCATAACCTGCGAGGACTATCGTATTAGATAACTACACTCTACTCTCTTCTTCCTCCTCTAGGTATCTCCATACCCATAGTCATCGCATGACAGTCACGCGCGACTAGAGAGAGCGGTTTTGTAAACGGGTCCGCACGTTCCCGCTAGTGTTAATCATCATCAGGATTGGAACATTTCCAATACCTACGATCACATCTTTTCACAAAATTTCATGGATCAAATGAAATTTTCTGAGTATTGGCTAGAAGTGGTTGTGACCTCGGCATTTTTGGCTTGTACTATTGCGTCTAACGCAATAAACAACCATAAATCCGATAACTCGTGACTACTAGAGTTTGGTCATGTATCCTTGATCCATACCACTTCCTTTTGCGATTAATAACCGCAATATACTCGCCACCGTAAATAGAATCATAAACTATTGGTCTTGTGGAACCTTTCCACATAACCGTGTTTTCATTTAAGCAAAACATGTACACACTTTGTGATCGAAAGTCGTGCTACATATTTGGACGTGCTTCATCTTTGGAAACTGTTGTTTGTTATAACTCTTTATAACCAACACGTCCTCCACACCATTATAGATAATAAATCCTGAATTCTTTCGCAAAGTATTCAAGGATAAACTTCACCTCTATCAATACAAATCTCGATGGGTTTTAAATATACATAACTATTATGTATATATTTGTATAACCATTATACAATCACAAGAGTTAGTCTCATGTAATCGAATTACATTCAAACTCATGTGATTCCCATGAATTTTATTGACGGTGAACTAGACGCTTTATTTGTATGACAGATAGCCACATACATATCATGACAGATATAATAGATCCTAACATCAAATGTAAGGCATCATATTATTACTTTTCGCGCTGCTTGATGTCTCACATCGAGCCGTTGAAAATTTCTGCCATTCGACATTTCGATTTATCGCCTCCAAGGAGTTTACATGTTGAAAACCATTTTCAACAATATGTCGATATATGTGCTATAACATAGAACGAGAAACTTTTTAGATCTATCCTATAGATCTTCACGCTTAATTCATAAGCGGTCTCGTCTAAATCCTTTGTCGTTACAAGAAATATAGCGCAGCTCCCACTAACCTTCATGTGTACACAAAGTTTCCATTCGTTTCGACAATTTTATAACAGTTTATAATTTTGTCAAAACGAATATTCCAATTCCGAGAAGCTTTCTCTAATCCATCATATGGATCGTTAAAGCGTGCATATCTTATCCCCGATTCTTATGAATCGACAAAACCGTAAGGTTGTGTCAAGTACACATCCTTTCATAAAATTTCTGTCAAGAAATTCGGTTTTGACATCCATTTGGCCACATCACATAGTCATAATACGCGACCATGGCAAGCAGAATTTCGAGAATGGGAAAGCATGGCAACAAGCGAAAACGTTTCTTCATAGTCCGACTATGAATTGCATGAAACTTTTCGCAAAAAGCCTCGCTTTACATATATGCGTATTCCTATCCATGTCGGTTCTTCATCTTGAAAAACCCACTCACATTTCACGGGTCTAACCTAGAAAGTAATGAAATCAAGTTCTAAACTTGATAATTCACATGGATCGAATCTCAGACTTCATGACACCATGTCATGTGGAATCAACTTTTCATAGCATCCTTGTAGGATATCGAATCATCATATGATTGCAATCTATCATCATTAGCCACGATAAATCCGTATTTACCGGCTTATGATATAGCCTACTTGATCTACGAAAAATTCCTTTGTGTGTTCGACTTGCGTTCATCAACTCTTGATGAACCCATGTCAACTTTCATCGGTACAATGTTCATTTTTAAATCACGAACTCTTTCGTGATTTATTCTACTCCCACTAGCCCGCATAGAGAGAAATGGCACCAAGTTCCAAACTTGTGCGCATCTAGTCCTCCTCCAAGAAGGTATCTCTTCGAGCCACGAAAATCTCATTTTCGTCGGGACGTTTTAACTAATACCCTTTAGTTTCCTTAAGGATAAACGAACAATTTCCAGATTTGGGATTGAGTTTAACCGAAACAAATTTCGAAATACACTCACATCCTCAAATCTGTACAAGTGACAACTTCGGAACCATTCCGATCCATATTTCATATGGCGTCTTTTGTACCGATTAGAAGGTTTATGGTTCATATCTTATATGCAACCATTCTTTAGTGCCGCTGTCTCAAGGGCGTATCCCCAAAACATTTTTTTTTTTTGGGAGATCTTATTGACTCATCATTTATTGAACCATGTCCAACATGCGTTCATTTCCTCTTTTCGGACACATCTCAATGTTCCGAATAAAGGCAATCGTGAAACGATTCCACAATCATAAATGATCATTAATATTCATAACTCAAATATCGCCTCTTCGATCCTATCGAAAGGTTTAGCTCAAATACTCGCCTTCTCGATCCTATCGAAAAGCTTTGATTTTCTTGCTTAGTTGATTTCGTATTTCGTTTTTGAAACTCTTTGAATCTTTCAAAAGTCTCTGTTTCGGCACGCATTAAATAGATATTTTCATATCTACTTTAACCGTCCATAAACTTATCAAAATACCGATAGCCTCCTCTTGCCTCGGAACTTATCGGAACATCATATGTAAATATAATTTCCAATAATTCGCTGGATCTTTCTCCAATACTTTGGAGAATGATGCCATTTGTCGTTTTGCCTAATAAATAAGTATTGCATTAATCAATCAAATCTAATTCGAATGATTCTAGCATTCCATCACATGGAATCTAGATACGCGTATCTCGTTTATATGGCCAAGACGGCAATGCCAAAAGAAGCAATCAACTTCTAGGTTTAATCCTCCTCGGATTTCACCATTCTTTGAGTCACTAGTTTGGACAACTCCTTGTCCGAACTTTCCATTTTGGAAAACATTTTCCCAAAATACCCTTAGACATACATTTCTTTCGATCCCGCTTTTGAATTACAAGGACATCCACGCATCTATATGCATTGGATTCCTCGGAAACTCTGAGCATCTCCAATTCAAATTTAAATCGCATCATATGCAATTTCGGGATCGACTTATCTATCGAATGCATATGATATTCGGTCACGAACATCAAATCTCGTACCATCAACACAAGAGTGTTAATCAAAGACCCATAAGGCGTCTCAAAATTAACCTACTCTTTGAGCCGCATTGAGTCATTCAACGCGCTCTAGCTCTTGAAACTATTTCATGAGCGTTGTGTTTTACTTTCATATACACCCGAATTCTCAAAACAATTTTGAGAAATTTGCGTCTATACATGCCACCACAAGGCACGTAATATTGTTCGATTCCTTCTTAAGTTTATCGAACCCGGCTTTCTCTAAAGCCAAAGCCTCGAGCCCCGAATCTACCATTTCCGTGTCCAACACGTTCCTTTAAGTCTAAGAACTATTCTTTGACTATCAAGGTTAATAACGGTAATTCCGACCCAAAAGCCATCTATCATATCGATCTAATCGATATATTTGGTGTTGCTTGAAAACATAATTCTAAACGGATGATGAAGATTAATTCCTAACCGTGCGTACTTAATCTATATGCTTATATGATAATTATATGATAGTGTTATTTTATCGAATCGATAACCCTCATACCGATACGGGACTCCAAGTCCATAACACTCAAGATCCATATATCACGATCCTCCCATAAGTTGCTTTGGCAGACGAATGGGATCTCGCTATTTAGGTAGGATTATATCCAATCGCATCCAATGCGACTCTTGAACCTTTATAGGATTTCGGTGATGAATCGTATCCAATACAATCCCAGTTCCGTGTGTGCATCCTATCTATGCCCCGAACTTCCAATCAAGTCGGCTTTGGCCTCAACCCTTACTGGCTAGAACGGTTAAGTCACAACCATACTCATCGTATCGTTCAAATAAACTACTAATAAGTCGGCTTTGGCCTTAACCCTTATCAGTCCCTATTTAACGCTTGCCACCCCGTCGATGACTACAATAACCCATGTCGGCTTTGGCCTTAACCCATGTGAAACGTAGTACCGATCATAGTGGTTGTGAATATGGAAGGCATTTCCATGACTTAAATATTATGAGGGATCATGCCATTGCATGTTTCTAAATCCGTGACATAATCCAATTATATCACTATCACAAGATTTTCTATATGCATATGATTTTATTTGGGAGTCTAATTATTCTAAATAATTGTCTAATAATATGCTAGTATGATTGATGCCGATCAAATCGATATAAAGAACTCAAAATTCCAAGTTGTGTAGCCAAAGTTATCACGAAAACAAAATCAGCAACCAGAAACCAGTCCGTTGTAACGCAACATAGTCCGTTACAACGGACCTCCAGTATACTTGGCACTCCGTTACAACGGAAGTCCAGTCCGTTACAACGCTATTTATTTCGGAGTTTGGCCAAATTTTGCCAGAAACATGTCCGTTACAACGCAACCTAGGTCCGTTACAACGCTATTTTCTGCAAACTTTCGTCCAAATTTCCAGAGACCAGTCCGTTACAACGCAACATACAGTCCGTTACAACAGACAAACTGTGTAGAGCTCCGTTACAACGGACCCAGTCCGTTACAACGGACTCCAATAGACACCCTAGGCATCCCCGCAACCTCGTATCAGATACAAGGTCCGTTACAACGGACTCCAAGTCCGTTACAACGGAATATGCAGTTTTCACGGTCCTCCTCACACCCCCGCATCCTATACAGGGTCCGTTACAACGGACACCAAGTCCGTTATAACGGAATATGTGTTTTTTTCGAAAAAATCTCAATTTCCTATATCTGCTACAGTGTCCGTTGCGACGTACTGAGCAGTCCGTTATAACGGACTATGCGATTTTTGAACTGCTGTTTTCGCTCGTTTCCAAAACGATCAATCATGAAACCTTTTCACGATTATTCCTAGATACTCTCAATCAACTATTGATCGATCTCTAGCGAATTTCACTTGTGATTTTAATGGAATTTGACATTCTAAATATGTAACATCATGCAAACGGGTACGAACTTTGATAACCCGTGCGTATATCTAATATACGACTATGATTCGACCCTCGAATCGATGGCGATCGCTCTGATACCACTGTTGGGGAATATCCCCGGCCCCGGGCCCGCGCAGCGGATATGTAGGCCCGGTCCGATTCCCCGATTCCCGAGATCACGCCACGACTTCGAGGGTACGATGCAAATAGAAGGTTAGATCCATACCAGTTCCAAATTGATGGAACACGAAGGGTTGATCGCTGCCTCCTATTCCTTCGGTCACGTTGGTGACTTTACGCGCGTCCCATACCGTGCGTCCTTCACCGTTCGTTCCCGTTCTTCGATCCTTCGGTTCGATCACAACGGAGAGCCCCAAGTGTTGCTCCTCCACACGTATCCACCTTGAGTCGGAAGACGCCGGACACGGATACACCTGCCTAGACGATGTATCGGTGCACTTGCTTGATCTCGATCGATTCTCTATTAATCTCTCTTCGTGCCTTTTCACTCACAAAAGATCAAATCTGAATTTGCTCTTTTCTTGTGTCTTGGGCAGAATATTGCTTTGAATTACTTCTGAATTCCTTAGTGAAGATGAGAGAGAAAATCCTATTTATACCTAATAGGATAAGGATTAGCCAAAAGGCATGTATATCCAATATACACCCTTTCACACAGAAAACTGTATGAACCTGTTCAGTATTCTGTCCAGACGAAATTGATAAATTTCTCTGACAGAAAATCAACCAACACGAAAGTTGTAGATAATCTTATTATCTACACAACCCAATTTGGCCCAGCCCAATTGGAGTTCGTATGCAAAAGTTATGACTGTTTTACTAACTGTATGTCATACTGTTGCACCCTTTCGGTATTTCACAGAAACGACACTTATACTTCGTTCATATGAAATATATTTCTACATGAAGGTTATAGATAATCTAATTATCTATCTTACCCAATTTGAACCATTCAAATCGGATTTTCCTACTGAAAGATATGGCTACGAATGTACGACTACATTCGTTTATCCTTGTGTACACTTTTACCGTTGATCCTGAAACTGTATTTCCTTCAAATTTATATGGATATAATTATTATAAAATAATTATTTTATTATTATATTATAATTATTATTATATATTATTACAATAATTATTTCCCTATTAAATATACATGTAATATATTATTATACTATACAATACTAATATTATAATTATATTATAATAATTTTATTCATATAATACATTATTATAATAACACTAAATGTATTGTTATATTATTATAAAATTATGTTTTATTGATATAATGATATTTTTATAGTAATAAATATATTATATTATGATTATATAATTTTATTATCAATAAAACAAAGAGTGCCAAAGTAGAGCAAAACATTTTAAGACAACATAATATAATATAATGTCATATTATATAAGAAAAATGAATTGGAAAGATGTGGATTTTTTTTTAAGAATTATATAAGAAAGATTTATTTTTGACAAGCCACTAAAAATGAATTAACAAAGAATGATCCGACAACAAAAAAAACAAATATTAACAAAACCATCAGTAGCGAATAAATGTATTTTGAACTTAGTAGTTTTATTTATTTTCTCCAAACTAAAAATTCAGAAATCCGAAATTACAAAACTATTACCCACAATCAAGCCAACATAGCTGTAAATATACAATTTTTTTTTAAAGAAACTCCTAAATTCAAATAAAATAAAAAGTAATTAAGCATCCACAATTACAAATCTTATATCTCTTTCCATCTCATCTCATAAACTGTAACGAGATGAAGTCTGTCTCCCCCACCCATTTTAACCATCCCTGTCAAGTATCAACAAAGCAACTATTCTGATTTGATTTACAAATTAATTATCAACACCCTTCTTATTGCTACTAAACCCAATTACTTCCAAAGATTAATGAAATTGAAGAGGGAAAACATCAAATTCATGAAAATCTAACAAATATAAGAAAAAATTGAAATTATTCATCTCTTTGAGATAGCACATTCACAACTTAAAAGTTTCAACCACCAGTAAACACCCTAAAATCTATTAAAAAAGAAATTAAGATTGAAAAATTAAAATTAATCACTTTCATTAGGAAATTTGATAATATTATATTTCCACAGAAATATCATTTAAGAAAGAAGATTTCCATTAATGAGATGTGTTTTCAAGAACAAACACACACATGGGAGCAGGGGAGAGGGAAGCTCGATCTGAGAGATCGATCGAGAGAGAGAGAGAGAGAGAGAGAGAGAGATGGCAGGAAAGAGCGTTAGCCGTCATTCCTAAAGAAGAACAATGAAGAAATCCGTTAAAGAGAAAGATGAAAGAGAAATAATAAAAAAAAGGCAAGAGAAAGAGCTACACGCAACTTTCCTGAAAAAATGAGCCATTTTGGTCAGTTTTTATTTGCTCAAAAATTGTATACAAAACCCCTAGAAAATCCTAACCTAAACCGATTCTTGTACTTCCTAAAATAGATCCAAACAAGCTTTTAGTAATAACCCGGTATATATTTCCCAACCTAAGTAATACTTCAACTTCCTTACCATCCAAACAAGGAATACAATTTAGGGGTTCGGCTGACCTATTTAGGCAGTATGGATTTGAATTCTAAAACTTTCAAAACATAATATGTGGGCTAATTTATGTGTTTTTAATATAAAATTTTATTTTCTATATTATTTCATAATAATTTACTTTTGTGCTCGAGTATTTTTTAAAACAAAAAATCAACACATAACTTTATTGATAACTAGCTTTATCCCCGCGCAATTGCGCGGGATTTTTTTATATAATTATTTAAATATAATTAACGCGTGTGCGAATTAACGCGCATGCGTTGTAAATAAATTAATCTAATCATGACATATTTGCAAATATCATGATGTCAATAGATGCATAAGGTTCATGAAATTAGTCTATCACGGATATTATTTTCTAATATAATTTGTATAAATAGCATTTGTTCAGGTGCTTCTAAAATCGATTAATATAATCAGGACATATTCGCAAATTTTAATATGTATGTAAAATAGGAAAAAAAAGACCAAATGTAAAAAACGACCAAAATGTAAAATAAGAAAAAAGGATCAAAATGTAAAAAAGGACAGAAATGTAAATTAAAAAGGACCAAGATGTAAATAAAAAGGACCAAAATGTAAATTAAAACTAAAAAGGACCAAAATGAAAATAAAAGGACCAAAATGTAAATTAAAATGTAAAAAAGGACCGAAATGTAAATAAAAAAGAACCAAAATGTAAATAAAAATTACAAAAATGTAAATAAAAATTACAAAAATGTAAATTAAAACTAAAAAGTTCCAAAATGTAAATAAAAAGGACCACAATGTAAATTAATAAATGTAAAAAAGAACCTAAATATAAAAAAAAGGACCAAAATGTAAATAAAAAGGATCAAAATGTAAATTAAAACTAAAAGGACCAAAATGTAAATAAAAAGGACCAAAATGTAAAAAAGGATCAAAATGTAAATTAAAAGGACCAAAATGTAAATAAAAAGGACCAAATGTAAATTAAAAAAAATATTTTTCTTACAAAAAGGTCCCTAGTGACGTGGAGGCTTAGAATTGCAAGAATTTTTTCTACTTTATACATAAGATTAAATATGATTTAAGTTGGGATCTTCAAACGGATCGGTTTAATCGAGATACGAACCCAACCTGTCGAATTCGATTAATTTCGTACGATTTTCGATTATTTTGGTTCAGTTCGGTTGAAAGTGGTATTGTTCGGTGTATTCGATCGAACTGAACCGATTGAATTCGATTTATTGATTTTGATTCATTTGATCCGGTCAATTGAAAAATAATATTGTTCGATTTATTCGGTTCAGTTCGGTTTTTAAATCGGCTTGGTCTTATTCAGTTCGGTTTGAAACGATCCACCAGATGAACACTCATAATAATAATAATAATAAAATATTAATATGTAATTAAAAATGTATTTAAAAATTATTAATAATAATAATAAAAAAACAATGCATAATTAAAAATGTAGAAATTAATAACAACAAAATAATAATAATAATAATAATAATAATAATAATAATAATAATAATAATAATAATAATAATAATAATAATAATAATAATAATAAAAATAATAACAATTAGAAATTAAATTATTCGTATGATTTATTTACGTGATATGATTATAGTATTTTAATATGATTAAGAAATAATTATAGTATTTTAATATGATTATAGTATTTTAATATGATCATAGTATTTTAATAATAATTTACCAACCCCTTATTTTGGACCCATCTTTATGCAATCTCCTCATGCCACCTCATCACAACTCATGCCATATCATCACAATTATTTCAACCAGTAGATTAGGATATGTGGCAACATATGGACCACAGATTAACCTTTGATTTTGTGTGATTGTGTTTTATTTGTAGATATTTATGTGTCCCTTATTTTACACATAATTTTAAGCAATTTTAGAAACCCACATCACCTTATACTGATGACATGTCAAAATATTATTTGTTAGGTTCATGTTGGACCAGTTGTATTTGATTTTGAAAATTTTCACAATATGTTACATGATCAATTGTGAATACAAATAGAATGTTAAGAGTTTAAATATCCAACATTAATAAATTAATATATAATATCATAAATCATACATCAAATATTGTTACTATTTTCACAAAATCAAAGGTTAATCTATGGTCCATATGTTGCCACATATCCAAATCTAATGGTTGAAATAATTGTGATGATATGGCATGAGTTGTGATGATGTGGCATGAGGAGATTGCATAAAGATGGGTCCAAAATAAGGGGTTGGTAAATTTGTAGATATTTATGTGTCTCTTATTTTACACATAATTTTAAGCAATTTTAGAAAGCCACATCACCTTACACTGATGACATGTCAAAATATTATTTGTTAGGTTCATGTTGGACCAGTTGTATTTGATTTTGAAAATTTTCACAATATGTTACATGATCAATTGTGAATACAAATAGAATGTGAAGAGTTTAAATATCCAACATTAATAAATTAATATATAATATCATAAAACATACATCAAATATTGTTACTATTTTCATAATATAATTTAAAAAAATTAAGAAATATATTCGCTTGAATTTTATCTTTATTTTGAGATCCATATTATCATATATTTAATATTTTTCTCTAACTTAAAATTATGAAAATAATTATGTAAAAAAAGATATAAAAATAAATCTAATTACATTAAAGACTTGCAAGCCTAAGTTTTATTATTTTTAAAACTATAATTGAAAAGAATTGCACATACTACTAAGTATGTTATTATCCCGTATTCAATATTTTTCTCTAACTTAAAATTATGAAAATAATTATGTAAAAAAAGATATAAAAATAAATCAATATATAATATCATACATCAAATATTGTTACTATTTTCATAATATAATTTAAAAAAATTAAGAAATATATTCGCTTGAATTTTATCTTTATTTTGAGATTCATATTATCATATATTTAATATTTTTCTCTAACTTAAAATTATGAAAATAATTATGTAAAAAAAGATATAAAAATAAATATAATTACATTAATGACTTGTAAACCTAAGTATTACTATTTTTAAAACTATAACTGAAAACAATTTCACACACTACTAAATATGTTATTATCACATATTCAATATTTTTCTCTAACTTAAAATTATGAAAACAATTATGTAAAAAAAGATATAAAAATAAATATAATTACATTAATGATTTGTAATCTTAATTATTATTATTTTTAAAAATATAATTGAAAAATTGCACATCCAAATTATTATTATTATTTTTAAAACAATTATATTATATTTGTATTTTTACTTAAAACAATTTCATATTAATCTTTAAAACAAATAATGAAAGATATTTATTTACTAAACACAAATAATTTATTTAACTTATATAATATTTTTCAATAATAAACATGAAACATAAAATTTATGAGACATAAATAATTCTTTTAAACTTTTACAATGTTATTATTCTTAATTTTATATGAAAATTTAAAATATCATATGATTTTGATTTTTGTTTATGTAACGCATGTTGTTTTATTATTTTATAGTGATACTTATTCTTTTTTGTACGTGTTACATTAAAGTACTAAATAAATATTTCACAATATCTAATATTCATAAATAATACAATAATTGTGTCATTATCAAACTTCATTAATTAATATGATATTTATTTTCATAAAATCTTATATTTGATCTCGAAAAATCATAACTATATATTATGCGTATGATAAAACAAATGAAACAAAACCGCCGCGAAGCGCCGGTAATCTCCTAGTGAATCATTAATCATTGGCACAATCTTTGATTTGATGAATTTTGTTATCATTTTTTACATTTTGTGCAGATTAATGAAATAATTTCTTTTAATTTAAGATGGTACCATGTGATTAGGTCACAGGGAGTGTATGGGATAAATTCAAGATGGTTTCAATATACGTTCGACACGCTTCTTCAACTCTCCGTCAAGATTAAGAAAATATTGAAATTCTATTTGGTAAATTGCACTTAATAAGATGAATAATGTGATATTTGCAAGTTTGCGAGTTCCTTTAAAAAATATTGGTTGTCCGGTAATGTTTGTCTTGTAATGTTTGTGTATGGTTACAAATATATTTTGGGAGTGTAATTTTCAAATTATTACATATAATTGTTGTTATTTAATTAATTGTATAAAATTGTATTATTAGCTACACTACTTGATAAAATGAAAGGAGACAAGTACGACAGTCGTGTACGTGTAACGTGTACGACAACTCTACCAGTCCTAAATCAATCCTAATAATATTTTGCAATATGCATATTACTAATCAATCCTAACAAAAATGATCGGCATGCCATTTATTTTTTAGATAAGAAAATAAAATTGAACATTCTATTATTTATTTATTATTTACATGCGTAGATAATATTTTGACATTTTCCAAAACACACATAAATATATCCTAAACATATATTAAAGGATATTATATAAATAATATTTTCAAAAAGTTGCCATTCTCTAAATATATCCTAAACATATATTAAAGGAATTTATTATAGGTTTTGGTTTGAAATATTTTTCATTTTCCCTTTTCCTTTTTTTATTATTGTATAAAATTTTCGTTTTAATACAAGTTGGAATATCACCGGTCAATGTTGTAAAAAATACCGAAAAACGGTAAAAAGACGGTGATACGGTGGAAGACCGTACCGTTTCAAAAGATAGTCAAACGTTTTTTAACCGTTTTTTTGACCGAAAACGTTTTTAACCCGTTTTACATATCGATTTTTTCTTCTAATTATTTTGGGCACGAATTTTTTTAACTTTTTTGGCCAGTTATTTTTCTCGGCACTTGTCTTTTTTTCACCGAGTCTCTGATTTAGTTCTTCTTCGTCTTTACGACAATGATTGGGATGCTCCATTCTTTCGTTCTTCTTCCGATTGACTAAATAATGACGATGACTCAATTTAATTTGCGACAATGATTTTTTTTTTCACAACAAGGATTAATTTTTTCTCCATGAATTGTGATTGTGAGTATTAATTTGGTTCAATTTGTGAATCAAATAATTGTGTGTTATGATTGTTTATGTTGATCTGATTATGTGTTATGATTTGATTATTCTTTACTTTTTATGTGATTATTATTTTGTTTTTGGACTTTTTTGCATGAGAATCAAACAAGTATTTAAATTGTAAGTGTTAATTGGATTTAATTTCTTGTCCAAATTTTTTGTCTTTAAATTTTAACTATAATTGATACAAAATATTACCAATTTAAGTGAACGTTTTTTTACCATTTTTCAACCGTTTTACAACTGTTTTACGGTAAAACATTAAAACGGTGACCGACCGTACCGTACCGTTTTTCGTCATCTACAACACTGCCACCGGTATTCCTTTCAAAAAAAAAAAGAAAAAAAAAGAAAAGAAGGAGAGAGGCAGGCAACATACATACAACGTATATAACCCCTCAAAAGTGAATAATTGCAATCAAGTATATTTCGAAACAAAATGAAATGAAATTCACCTAAAAAAACGCTCAAGGCCTCCATTTTAATATTTGAATAGTACTATTTTCTGAAATATTTTGATTGATATGCACTCGTTTTTTATTGTTCTTTTTTTTTGTCTTTTGTTTTCATTTTTTAGATTATTTGAATTAGTTGTTGTTCTTTCTCGCACAAATTACGACATGACAAGGATGGGATATATATTTGTTTCAAAAAAAAAAAAATCTTTACAAGTCTTTGTTAATATTTTTGTTTCTTGACAATAATTGCAAAGAATTTTAGCAATGTGGATATTAATATGTTTTTTAATAGTGTTGAGATTGCTCGATGAGATAATCACCCAATTAAGTACTCTAACTAGTCCATCCAAAGGTTTAAAAATTGAGGAATTAATTAACACTTGCAGAGTCCTACAATCACAATGAGAAACATTCAAAATAACCTTATCTTTCTCTTACTTTGGCACTCTACACGACTATAAAAGTTTGCCGCCATAACTTGTCCTCAAAATATTGAAGTTGGTCATAATTTATCCCCAAATAACCTAGTTAATCCAGTTGCATTGAAATAATCTCAATTATAGTAACCTATTCATACTACAACATTTCAGGATATCAGCGACGATAGAAACCGTCGCTAAAAGTCCCAAAAACCGTCGCTAAAGGTATTACCGTCGTTAAAAAACCGTCGTTGAAAGCCGCGTCGCTGATGTCACTTTCAGCGACGGCCCGTCGCTAATAATGGTTTCAGCGACGGTTTCTTTTCAACGACGGCCCGTAGCAGATAGCTTTACCGACGGCTCGTCACAGATGCCTTTTCTGATGGCCCGTCGCTGAAAGTGCTTATTTAATATTTTCTTTTGTTCATTATATTTATATTTGATTAATTAATTAATATATATTAACTAAACAGTAATTAAAATACATATACTTAGATATTAATTAAAACATTTCATTAATATTAACAAATCCAAATAAATATTTTACAAACTTTTAAACACAAATTTACAACTCATTATACAAACTCATTATACAAGTTTTTTCAACTCATTATACTTAGATATTTTTACAAACTCATTATACAAGTTTTTTGAAACACAAATTTAAACACAAAATTCAAACACAAATTTACCACTCCAATTTGCAAGTTCCTCCTAAAAACTCTGAATTGGCTGAAAAACTCTGGCAATTGGCTGAAAAACTCTGGCAATTTGCAAGTTTCAGACTTTGTTCGACCTGAGACACCCTCCCGCTGAAAAACTCTGGCAAGCAATCTACTCTGAAATTTCGTTCCTAATACCTGCATTATATAAGAATTGGCTCGTGACAAAAAGAAAAAAAAACGAAGAAATTAGCAAATACTGCAGTGAGAAAACTATGAAAACAGATTTGAGAAAAAAATCAACCTAAAAACAGATTTGAGAAAACTAGCAAAACAAAGTAATATTAACTAAAAACCTGATATCAGCGAGAGAGAGAGAGAGAGAGAGAGAGAGAGAGAGAGAGAGAGAGAGAGAGAGAGAGAGGCGAGAGAGAGGCGCCGCTGTGAGAGAACAGAGGGGGCGAGAGAGAGAGAATGAGAGAGAGAGAGAGAGAGGGGCGAGAGAGAGTGGGGCGCCGCTTGTGGTTCTAGGGTTTGAGAGAGGGGCGAGAGAGAGAAGAGAGAGAATGAGTAAAGAGAGAGTAGAAGGGGGCCAACAGTATATAAAGAGGTGTCTACAATTTCACCGACGGGCCGACGAAAACTTTCAGTGACGGGAACCTTCTGCGACGGGCCGTCGCAGAAGACTTCTGCGATGGATCATACATTCACCGACGGGCCTTAGCAGACTATCACCGACGGTTTAGCTTTTAGCGACGGACCGTAGCAGGATATCAGCGACAGGTTTAGGCTTTTGCGACGGGCCGACGGAAAAGTTTTTGCAGTTACGACGGGCCGTCGCAAATAAAACCGTCGGTAATGATTTTCTGCGACGGGCCAACGCAGAAATGTTGTTTTATTTGCGACGGGCAGTCGCTGAATGCCAAACTCCCGTCGCTGATACTCCAATCTGTTGTAGTGTCATCACAGTAAATCCTTCAGAAATGAGATGATGCATAGTGATGCGAGTGCGTTCCATCATTTCCAACTTGTGTAGTCAGTGTTCGAGAGGAGATTCGCATGAGATTGCTGAGGTTCCATTGTTCCACACACTTCCAATGTACTTGGAACATGACCCGACAAAATTTGTTTCAAAATATTCATATTCACAATTCATAAATACATACATTTGTCAATTTAATTCTATGGGACATGCAAGATTTTTTTTTGAAGTGTTTTTGCCATAATGCAATGAGTACATCATATTTTTTTAATCATCACGATATTCCATGGTCACAATATTGCTGGTTTCTTGCTTAACATGCTTAAATGCCTCAATATATATCAATTTTCAAATATTATAAAATGGTAATATCTCAATTATTGAGGATCACGCTTTTCTTAACAATTGAAATATTTCTCACGCTATATAATCTTTATATATATATTTGTTGTATACATCACGAGCAATACAACACAATTGTTTCTTTTCACTGAAAGGAATAAAATCTTTTTATGTCATGTAAACGAAGATAATTCTTTGGGCCCTTTTATTTGTTGTACTCATGAAATACATATTTAAGATTTTATGCCGTGAAAACAAAAATAATTTTTTGGGTTTTTGTATTTGTCTTAATCATGAAAGACATATTTGAGATTTTATGCCATAAAAACAAAAATAATTTTTTAGGTCTTTATATTTGTTTTACACATATTTGAAATTTTATGCTATGAAAACAAAAATATTTTTGTGGACCTTATATTTGTTTTTATCCATGAGAAACATATTTGAGATTTTATGCCATGAAAACAAAAATAATTCTTTGGGCTACTATATTTGTTTTACCCATGAAAGACATGTTTGAGATTTTATGCCATGAAAACAAAGATAATTCTTTGGGTCTTTATATTTGTTTTACCCATGAAAGACATATTTGAAATTTTATGCCATGAAAACAAATATAATTTTTTGAGTCTTTATATTTGTTTTATCCATAAAATACATATTTGAGATTTTATGGGATGGAAACAAAGATAAATCTTTGGGCCTTTATATTTGTTTTACCCATGAAAAACATATTTGAGATTTTATGCCATGAAAACAAAAATAAATTTTTGGACCTTTATAATTGTTTTACCCATGATAGACATATTTGAAATTTTATGCCATGAAAACAAAGATAAGTCTTTGGGCCTTTATATTTGTTTTACCCATGAAAAACATATTTGAAATTGTATGCCATGAAAACAAATATTTTTTTTGAGCCTTTATATTTATTTTATCCATGAAATACATATTTGAGATTTTATGGCATGAAAACAAAAATAAGTCTTTGGGCCTTGTATTTGTTTACCCATGAAAGACATATTTGAGATTTTATTCCATGAAAACAAAGATAAGTTTTTGGACCTTTATATTTGTTTTACCCATGAAAAACATATTTGAAATTTTATGCCATGAAACAAAGATAAGTCTTTGGACCTTTATATTTGTTTTATTCATGAAAGACATATTTGAGACTTTATGCCATGAAAACAAAGATAATTTTTTGGGCCTTTATATTTGTTTCATCCATGAAAGACATATTTGAAATTTTATGTCATGAAAACAAAGGAAATTCTTTGGGTTTTTACATTTTTTTTTTACCCTTGAAAGATATTTGAGATTTTATGTTATGAAAACAAAAATAATTCTTTGGGTCTTTATATTTGTTTTACCCATAAAAGACATATTTGGGTAAGTACAACTTTTATGATGGCTAATATTTTGAACACACATGAAGAATTCCGTGTGTTGTATTCATGCAAATATTTTAGAGTATTGATCCTCGAATCAAAAAAATTTACAATTTCATCCACCGCTGCAAATTGAAGATGAGGCGAAATTTGGTGCATCCTATTCATGGTGATATTTGAAAGAGGCCATATACCGTACCTCCTTATTTCCACAACATCCTCTATATCCCTAATTAATAATTAATTATTAAAATAATTAATAAAATTATATTTCATTAACGACTAATTAATATATAATTAAAATATATATACATTAATAATTCTTAACTAATATCCATTAACTGTTAATCTGATGTATTTTTATTAATGATCATGCTAATTAATCACCAACTAATGGTTAATTAATTATATAGAGAATGCGATGGGGAAATGAGGGGATATGATATAATTATCTTATTTGAAAGTATTCACGCAGAACACTTTTAATATTCACTTTTTTCATATATCACTGTCATTTTTTTTCTTTTATTTTTTTTGTAAAGAATATTCATAAGAGAAGCAAGAAGTGTTCATGGAAACATAAAAAAGATTATACATTTATATGGGCTCATGGTCCAGTGGTTGGGTGTGAGACACAAAAAATCATATGTTGTGAGAGATTGTGGATTCGTGTTTCATTGACATCAATAAATGAAGAATGACCGATTCATCTCCATTTACTCTTTTTTTTTTTCAATCTTAAAAGGATGCTATGGACACACAAAAAAAAAACTAGTAGAACAATTGAAACTTTGTCAAACCCTAAACCCTATATTTGATTAGAAAAATTAATCATTATTTTCGATTGTATAGTACAGATGATATTTACACATTCAATACAAATTTATTGATCTGAGTTTGTGATGACATAATTTATTTTTTGTGCAAATCCCATAATTTAATTTATTTTATATTAAATGATAAAATGAAGGGGTTTTTGATGGCAAGAAAATGTTTAGGGTATTTAATTATTTAATTGTTTATTTTATTTTCAGTATAATTTAATTGTATTGATAACTTTTAATGTTTAGGGTATTTAATGATTTTATGAATTTTGTCGTTTTTGCTATAATAATAATTTGACACCAGTGATTTTTTTTTACTTTTATGAAATGATTATAGTTTAGTCCAAAATGTTTGTTTTAACGAGTTTCAAAAAATCAGCATGTTCTAAATGAATGTAATATACTTTTCTGTGCATCTGAATATTTTAAATCTCTTCCTAAATCCTAACCCAAACTTGCCTTAAAACATTCACACGTTTTTGGCAAAAAAGAATTGAAGATAACTAATATACACAAGATTAGCAATCATCATTAGTTTTGCCCATGTAATTCTTATAAACGTCCCAAAGTAATGTCCATGTTCATTATCATTGTAACCTAACACACAACAAGCCAACCAAAAAGAACCAATTTTAAAATACAGATCAAAAGAAAAAAAAAAATATCATATAATATCAAAGGATTCGAAGAATTAAGGGTCCGGATCAGCCCAGATTGCTAATATCAGGTTTTCAGAATCCGAAATTTTAAAATCCACCCCCGTCATTTCTTTTAGTTTTTTCTTTTCTTGCTAATACCAGGTTTTCAATGATAACAAAATCTCTACTCAAAAAAGAAAAAGAAAATGATAACAAACCTGGATATATATGTTTTTTAATTGTACTGATTAGGGTTCATTAAAGCAATCATCAAAGCTTAACTGGCATACATATGTTGAAATAGGTTTTGTGACTCGGCAACAAATTTTGTATTTTTTTTCTTAAGTTTGAACCATTGTTCCACGTATCTTGCAAATAATTATGTTAAAAACATATTGTAATCCGGCAATTAACATTGATGATTTAGTTATTGAGGCTTTTAATATAACGGGACAATTTCTTTTATATCCTCCTTAAAATCCAAATTAACAAATTTATCCTTCGTAAAATGAAAATATCATATTTGTCCTCTCAAAAGCAAATTTCTCTCAAATTTATCCATTATTAAATGTTTCGTTTAACTTTTACAGAAAATTTCTAAATTACCTTTTTACCCTTGAATTTTTTGCACTCTTCCATTGCTGGCCATCTAAATCTTTCTTCCCCCACCAGCCTCCCTTCTTTACTCGCCTCTTCTCTTTTATACTCACTTTTTATTCTTCTCAATTGTGTCTTGTGTGTGGTCTCTTTAATTTTGTGAATGGACTTTCTTTTTTAATGACATAGCTGTTCGTGTATCCATTTTGAGTTGGTTTGGTGGAATGAAGAAATTATACTTCCTATATTGAAAGAACAGAGTATTAGTATGGATCCATGCTTCTCTTCCTTTGTTGAACACTTGAACTTGAGTTAGTACTTTTTGTTTCTTGAGTTAAACTATGGACCACATTTGTATATTTATACTCTTTACATGATTTGGGAAGATGCATACAACTTGTTCGATGAAATGTCTTTATAAGAACCTTTGTTCAATGTGTTAATGATATCATGGTTCAAGTACTTTTATACCATTTAGTTCTATTTTTGTTCAATTTGTTAATTTTATGTTTTAACACACTTTGTATGATTAGAAATCTTGATTTTGTTAATTGTGCAGAAATTGAAATTGGAGTAATTATTGGAATGCGGAAAAAAAATGTTCAGTTAGTTATATTTGATTTTTAAGCACTTTCAGAGAACAACTAATTTCTCATTAATTCATGATTGTTTCTTTAATTCTTGTTTAGCTAGTTGAAAAGAAGACGGTTCTTTAGAGGGCCAAGGGGCTGCATGTATATTGCCTCTTGTTCTTCTTGCGCCTTAGCGAAAGGGAGAGATCTAATCTTTTTATTTTTGTTTGAAGAAGTGCAAGGAGATAGATCTTGAGAAGGAGAACATCACATCGTGAAAGAGGAAGAGAGATGGAGATATAAAAGTGAAGATCGAGAGAGAGAGAGAGAGAGGAAAGAATGCGTGGATCGTAAAGGAGGGAGAGAGGCAATAATAAATTCATCTTCAGTTAAGTTTAACATGTTATGTTAAATATTTTGTTAATTAAGTATAATTTTTATATAGATTGCGTTTTGGCGGGATAAATATGTTATTGATAATTTCATAAGGATAAATATGTTATTTGAGTGTTAGGGAAGGATATATTAGTAATTGTCCCTAATATAATATAAGAATACAATACAGAGTGACACTTCTATATATAGTGTGTATATATATTAGTAATCATCTATAAAACTACTTACTTCAAGGAAATAGGAAATCCAACAGAATTGTATGACAATCTTTTAACATTTATGTGATACTAAAATTACTTAACAAAATATAATATCAAAATAAATATTGATCTCATTACGTTACAAGTATCGAAACAAATATAATCAACGCTAAACTTCAAACTACAAGTCTACACATGTTCAAAAATCATCTGACTTGTAGGAGCTTTCGTCCTAAAGAATTACTAAAGAATTACCGAATAACTTGAAGTATCAATCATCCTTTGTTCTTGACTGTAATTAGAGGGACCTTTCTTAAAACAATAAAGAATGAAGTTCAAATCTTGTATAATTAATTTACAATGACGAAAATTATAAGAAATACAATCAATTCACATATGTACAATTGCTAAAAAAATTTAAGTTCAAATTTCAATTATGGTGAACATTTATCACCATTAAGAACATCTAAATTGTTAGCGCCGGCAATTTTTTTTAATGGATCTATAACCAACTAGCTCAAATCATCATTGATGAAAACTTAATTGTTTATGTTTTTTTATTAGGGGGAATTTTTCCTATGTCCCTACTAAATTTATAAATAACATATTTATCCCTCTTAAGTTGGAAATATCATATTTGTCCCTTCTAAGTCATGTTAGTATCAAATTTATCCAAAACTTACAAATTGATTAAATCTAACAGAAAATTTATAACAATTGACTAATTTACCCCTTAATTAACACTCAATCCAATAAACTAGTTCAAACCCGAAACCCGATAACATCAGAATAGTTCAAACCATAAAACCCGATAAACATATGAACCTTAAACCACTCTATTGTATCGCCAAACGATCCAACTCCTCTCTTCATACGAGAGGCTCTGTGAGGCGATCTCTTCCGGCGAAGATGACGGTATAGCAAGATTATCTGAAGAGGTGGAAGAGAGAAGCCGCCGGAAACCCTAGCCACCAGATCAACACCGGATCGCACGAAAAGGACGACAAGGGGTTGAATTCGGGTTTTCCCTGTTTTTTTCTTGCGACTACCAGTGCAGGTTATTTCTGTTTATATTTTGTTTCTTTACATTTGTTTTTTGTGCTAAATTGTTGAATTAGAAGTTGAATTGTGATAAAATGTTGAATTAGAGTTGCAATTAGGATCCAATTTACTGATTTCGACAGTTTTTTTGCAATTAGGGTTGCAATTAGGGAAATTAGGGGTTCCAATTATTTTTCTGTGTGTTTTTATATTTTGTTTTTTCAACTTTTTTGTAGGTTTGTTCCGCAGTTTTTTATGCAGCAATTTTTTGCAGGGATACGCATGTTTTTTTTCTTTTTCAAATTTTCATTTGATTATTATTAAAATGTAGACTTACACGCTTGACGGCAAATACAAATTCCTTGAAAATCTGGTCCTCTAGCGACCTTGCACGCTCGACGGCAAAATCAAATCAGAAGCGCCTCGCCTTCCAAGTGAGTACAACCATTTTATTACATTATATCCCTTTTTCTCCCTTAATATACTGTTTTACATTATTATTTGTGCTTGATATTTTTATGGTATGTACATCAAAGATGAAGTGATTGGCATAAAGGGGACATATTTGGTGCGTAACGACAACGATGAAGTGATCGGCGTTGATTAAATTCAGTGGAAGGTATTTGAATCGTACCAACATTGTATTATTGAATATGTATATGTGGATGAATGTGCGAGTATCTGGGGATTGTACTAATTTATATTGTTTTCAATGACAATGGATGTGTATATGATTGTTTGATGGATTAAAGGGTTATTGTATTGATTCAAGTTGAATGCATATGAGTTGGTTTAAAATGAATAAATATTATTGTTTGTTGTTGAACTATAATTAGTTTGAAGGTGGATATATATATGCGTTGAATATTTTTTTATTGGATTTGGATGATATCAATAAAATGATTATCCATTGTTCATAATTATACATTTATAAAAAATTAATACATATTTAATAAACTCCCATAATACACACCATCGGCATACATACACACGTGCACACATAAATACACATACACACCATACCACGCGCGCACACACACACACACGTCATACACACAAGACATACACCCCCCACCGACACACACACATGCATGCATACAATACACAACACAGACACACGTACACACATTACTCGTACAAATTACACACAAAATACACATATCACACATAGAATAGAGATTACAATACACAACACGTAATCACTTCACCAAATCATGGTTGCCGCTGTCATATTCTTCAAATCTGGGCCATCAAAATCCACGCCGGTCACTTCATCTTTGTCATTACGCACTAAATTTGTCCCCTTCATGCCGATCACTTCATCTTTGCTTTACACACCTTAAAAATATCAAACACAAATAATTAATGTAAAACAATATATTAAGGGAGAAAAAACATATATTATGTAATAAAATAGTTGTACTCACTTTGAAGGCGAGGCGTTTTTTATTCGATTTTGACGTAGAGCCTCCAAGGTCCCTAGAGGACCAGATTTGACGGGGAATACAATTCGCCGTAAAACCTCTCTAGTTGAATTCATCAATCTAGCTAAATATAAAAGTTAGTATATATCCTAATAATAAGAAAATGAAAATTTGAACAAAAAACCATGTGTATCCCTGCCAAAAAAATGCAGCAAAATAAAACAGAAAAAAACCTGCAACTTTTTTTTGAAAGAAACATAAAAAACACAGAAAAAACAATTGAAACCCTAATTGCAACTCTAATTGAAATCCTAATTGCAATAAACTGTCGAAATCAGCAAAAATCAGTAAATTGGAACCTAATTACAACCTTAATTCAACAATTTATCATAATTTGAATCTTAATTCTACAATTTAGCGCAAAAAACGAATGTAAAAGAAAAAAATAAAAACAGTAATAACCTGCACTGGCATTCGCAAGAAAAACTCAGGAAAAACCCTAATTCTAGACTTTGTCGTCCTTTTCGTGCAATCTGGGGTCGATCTGGTGGCCAGGGTTGACGACGGCTTCTCCCTTCCGCCTCTTGGGACCACCTTGCTAGTCCGCACCGTCTTCACCTGAAGAGATCACCTCATACAGAGCTTCTCGCATGAAGAGAAGACAATGTAGATCGTATGGAGAAGAGACTCGTTTAGGGTTCATATGTTACCGGGTTTAGGATTTGAACAAATGATATCGGGTTTAGGATTTGAACTAGTTTATTGAATTGAAGATTAGTTAAAGGGTAAATTAGTCCAATGTCATGATTTTTTAGTTAAATTTAATCAAATTATAAATTTTGGATAAATTTGATACTAACATAATTTAGTAGGAATAAATATGATATTTTCAATTGAAGAGGGATAAATATGTTATTTATGAGTTTAGTAGGGATATATGAGAAATTTCCCTTTTTATTATTATTATACATTATCACGATTTATTGTCCAAATAATAAAAAATTAGCCGAAAATTACAATTCATACGTAATTCATGCACAAATACTCAAACTAAAGAACGGATAGACAAGAAATATTACATACACAATATTGAAAAAAATAATCAGATTCGAGTATTCCAAGAAACAGAGAGCAACCACCTATCACGAGGTGGATTAGAAGCTGAATTTGGAGGCCGCCAATTGAAAAATGAAGGTGCGTATCACTTGAGTTGAGGTCATCAAAGATTTATGTACACATCATTGTACTTTTAAAATAGCCAAGTTAGATCTAAGAAATGACTGCCACGTATGATTTGGCTTTCCTAACTACATTTAACCGGATATTTATAAAACAAAATATGGTTTTATATTATACAATTCATGTAAAGAAGATGTATAATTAACATTGATTAATCAAATCATTGATTGTTTATAATTGTAATATATTTTGAAGATACTTCCAACATTTTTGGAAGATAAGTTATTTTACACTAACGACCCGAATTATTAATTTTAGGTTCATGTTAATTTAAATCTATTCAATTTTTGGGAAGTTCTATGATAGACTGATCATTTTTCAAAAAATTATTTTAAGAATTTTAGCTATTTATTAATTAATTCTACCAAATATATGTTTTGGATAGCATTAAATGATAAATATATACTAGAATCTTATAAAAAAAAAATCATTATTTAACATATATTCGATTTTTTTTTTAAAATGGGTCCAAAATAAAAAAATGGGTCTATCATAGAAGTCCTCTCAATTTTTTATTATTTCATATTAAGTAAATGATCAATATGAATACAATGGAATATGCAAAATATACGAAATAATAATAAATTAATATAGAATAATATTATTGTTAGAATTTTGATTTTAAGTATTATATATTTTTTGGACCTGTAATTTTAAACACACATTCATCAAACATGTTGTTTGAATTATCTCTATATTTGGAAAACTATATTAACATAGTTCATATATATTTTTTTTATGATTTGAATTCGTAAATGTATTATCAAAGAAAAAACAATGGAAAAAACATATTTACATAATAAAATTTTAAATATTATTGTTTATTTTGTTTAAGAAACTATAACTTTAAGAACCCTATATATTATTAAGTAGGTTAAGTTTGTGTTTTTGTTCAAACAAATTTAATATTAATATTTATAAAGTTAATAGAAATTTTAAAAAATAATTTATCTGTGAAAATATAAATAATATTATTATGGTGTGTTGTTTAATTGATGATCAAGGTCTATTCATGTTATAAATGTTTGCTTTACGTGTATCTATAATTATAGCTATACAAGTGGAACCAAAGAAAAGAGAAATGTTGACCGATTATTAACACTTGCAAATTGAGTGCACTTTTATGCGATCTCATCATTCTCGAGCATTAAATGTTTATCCATTTCCTAAAATCCGAATCACCGAAACCTACAAAAAAAAATGTAGTAAAATATTATACCTTTATATAATTTAATAAAATATAACTAAATACCAAATACACCTTCATAGCGAAGTGTAGCTCTCTATATATAGTAAATGCCTCGTTAGATATTCCATACAAAATAATACGCCATATATTCATGTCCGGTCCAAAATTTTTGAGCACCCGAGCCTTATTTTATTTTTAAAGAGTATTTTTGCATGTAATTTTGTTTGCATCGAGAATTCAAAAAATAACTCCAATTTTGAAAATATTCCAAAAATAACCTGGAACAGATTTTTTAAAACCCGCCGGTGCCTGATTTTAAAACATCGATAGTTAAATTAATTAACAAACCTAAATTAGCCATGTTTTTTTTTTCTGATAAAGTTGACCGAGTTTATAAATTCCGTTAGAAATTTTCAATTGGAATATTGATATTTTTCTCCAAATTTTACCATAACATGCTTTATGTTCTAAGTTAATACATTTAATTAATTTGATAACTATCACATGTTAGCTATTAATTTAATACATAATTAACATAAGTTCGAATTCATAAATTTGAATCAATATTAATGAATTTTTATTGATATGTTCTAATTATTACGTTAATTAAGGTAATAGCACAAATATGGAGAATGAAAATTAATATCCAATTTATAAAATATGATCTCTACAACTCCATTTTAGATGGCAAATGAAAATTAATACTCTTAAAGTAGTATTGGATTGGATATATTCATCATTTTTTGTTTACCACATATTTTTTTTAAGATTAGTTATATTAATATCCAATTTCATTTTTGTTTACGACATATTTTTTTTAAAGATTAGTTACATTCATATCCAATTTTTTTTTTCTCCTAGCAGTCACCTAATTTTTTTTTTTTGCCGCCTTGCTTCTTCCGTCTTTCCTTTCGCTAAGAAAAGAGATCCAAGGAAAGGCGTTTGCAAAGTAAAGGTTGATTAAGGCATTTGCAAAGCATGTATTATCTTTTGTTCTGCTCTAGGTAAACTCTTCTTTCCCCTTGCCTTTTACGAATTTATTTATTTCTAGCCCAATTTTCTCTCCAGGCAATTTTTCTTTCATGTGCCTATCAAAATCCCAAGTTCATTCTCGTTTTTGTCATGAAAATTCAGCTCAATTTTATCCATTTTTATTAGTAGGTGCATTCAGATATTTTTTTACAGTAATGTCAGCTGGAAATGAGTGCTTCCAATTTTGGTTGAATCTTGGCAAATATTTTCTGAAATTTCTGCTCAATGCTGAATTTTTTTAGGATTTTCCACTAAAAACTTATGATTTGCACACTGTGGAATGGTTTACATCGATGTAGATTTCTTGTAATGGTAATGGAACTGCATTGTTTGATATTCTAATCATTTCGATTAGTATTTGTTCACGTTAAATGGGAATCAAAATGGAATAATGTTGGTACGATGAGAGCTTATTTGTTTCAATTCGGGATAGAATTGAAATTTTATTGAAATTAGGGTGTAATCATGTCAAAGATGCAGAATACATTGTTTAGGCTTTCGAGAGTTTATCTGAAGGATTGTATTTTTTTTCTTTTCACTAAATGGCATTTTGGGTTAAGTTATATTTGATTGTAATTGTGATAAATGGTAAAAAAGAGTTGATTTGGCCAAGTAATTGCGGTGTATTTGATTGTATTATGATTGATATTATAATGGTAAATATAATTGAAAGTTAGGATTGTGTTAGAATTTAGGTGTTCAAACGGAGAATATGTATTTTGATTTTAGTAATTAGTTGAGGTGGTGTAATGGTTGCGTTTATTATGATTTTATTTCTTATGTTAAGATTGTTTAGTATGTATTATGATTGTTTAGTAATTATGATTGGTAGTGCATGGTACTATATTGTGGCAATGTCAGAATCATCCCAAAAGAATATTTTTTCCTAAATAAAATATAAATTCCATCAATTGCATCGAATTGGGCATGTTGATGATATAAATCACGTTTCAATAATTTCCTGTCTTTCATGATTCGAGAAAAGATCTATTAGGAAAGAATGTAATCACCAAGGACCGTGACCTCGGGTTTGAGAGAATGAAAATCGTGTGGGGCAAAAAAAATCTCACTGAATTTGTGATCTCACAGATACATTCCTCGCGTTCTCTCTATTTTCTGCTAGAGAGAGAGAGAGAGAGAGATGAAAGAAAAAATAAGGGTCTTCTTGGCGCTGGAGAGCCGAGGAAAGAAAAAGAAAGGAAAAAAACCGGTATCCCCACAATCCGGGTTTTTAGAAGAAAACCACAACAAAATAATCCGGTTCAGCCAAAAAACCAGATTACTAAATGAAGTGCGGAACTTGGTCCGTGTGGAGATCTAACGATCAAAATTTTGTTGACCAAGTTGGTCACACAACGGGTTATTGATCATATCCCTATATATACATACATACTGAAGGAAATACAGTTTCAGGACCAACCGTAAAAGTGTACACAATGATAAACGAATGTAAGCGTACATTCGTGGTCATATCTTTCAGTAGGAAAATTCAATTTGAATGGTTCTAATTGGGTTAGATAGATAGTAAGATTATCTACAACCTTCATGTAGAAATATATTTCATATGAACGAAGTATCAGTGTCGTTTCTATGAAATACTGAAAGGGTGCAACAGTATGACATACAGTTAGTAAAACAGTCATAAATTTTGCATACGAACTTCAATTGGGCCAGGCCAAATTGGGTCGTGTAGATAATAAGATTATCTACAACTTTTGTGTTGGTTGAGTTTCTGTCAGAGGAATTTACCAATTTCGTATGGACAGAATACTGGACAGATTCATGCAACTTTCTGTGTGAAAGAGTGTATATTGGATATACATGTCTTTTGGCCAATCCTAATCCTATATGATATAAATAGGATGTTTCTCTCTCTCTTCAGAAATGTGAATTCATTCAGAATATTCAGAATATTCCAGAAATATTGAGAGACATCTTTCTATTGAGTGAAAGGGTGTAAAGAGAGAGAACCGAGAAAAACAGTTTTTCCGGAGAAGAGAATCAATCGATCAAGCAAGTTCGCCGGTGCATCGTCTAGGCAGGTGCATCCGCGACCGACGAACTCCGACTCATGATGGATACAAGTAGAAGAGCGACACTTATGGCTCTTCGATTGTGATCAACTCGAGGGAGAGAAAGAACGGTCAAAGACGGTGGAAGCGCTTGGACGTGGAACGCACGGAGACAACCGGAGGAGCGTCAAGACGGTGAGAGACGTGTATTATGGGACGCACGTGCTAGTCACCAACGTGACCGGAGAAAGAAGGAAGAGCGATCAACCCTTCGTGCGTGATCAATTTCACGCTGGTAATCGTCTATCCTACTTTGCATCGTACCCTCGAAGTCATGGCGTGATCTTGGATTTAGGGAACCGGACCGGGCCTTCATATCCGCTGCGCGGGCCCGGGGTCGGGTGAATTCCCAACACATACAATTCTCGACTTTTTCGCTATGATTTTCCCAGTAGTTTATATAGGAGCTATTGTCGTTTTCTTATTTTTCGTGGTTATGATGTTCAATATTCAAATAACGGAGATTCACGAAGAAATCTTGCGCTATTTACCGGTCAGTGGTATTATTGGACTGATCTTTTGGAAGGAAATGTTCTTCATTTTAGATAATGAAAGCATTCCATTACTACCAACCCACCGAAATACGACCTCTCTTAGATATATGATTTATGCCGAAAAGGTACAAAATTGGACTAATTTGGAAACATTGGGCAATTTACTTTATACCTACTATTTCATCTGGTTTTTGGTTCCTAGTCTGACTTTGATGATGTTGCTTAACCTAGTCAGATGGTTTCGGGCAAAGTGATTTCGAGTGGCAATGCATCGTGGACCGATATAGACATCATTTGCTAATTTTTGTATTTCTTCAATTTATATATGTTTGGTTTTTATGTAATTTCAAATTTACTTGCACACTTGATGTATAAATATTTTTTTATACATTAAAAATTTGTGGAATGAAATGTAGCATATATTTTGTAGTTTTTTGTTTGTTTTAAAATCGATAAAATAAATGTATAACAAAGTGCCACGTCACTGATTGCTCTGATCCATTTGATCGTGATAACAAAGCTGAAACTAACAACATTCAATTTTTCAGGAAGTCTGATTCAATATGATTATTTAGACGAGGCACTTGTTTGTTTCTTCTATGTTGTGATTGAATGATAAAACACAATATGATAACAAAGCAGAAACTAACAACATTCAAAAGTCTGATTCAATATGATTATTTAGACGAGGTACTCGTTTGTTTCTTCTATGTTATGATTGAATGATAAAACATACTTCATTAAGTGTTATATCAGAAATGACTAAAACAACAATTCAAATAAATTTGAACATTCTAAAGCATAAACGAGGGGTTTGGGGGAGGTGGTGGTGGTGGGGGTCCCCCCTACGAAATCAAGAACCGATGCGTTGGCGAAAAAATAAGATGATTTTATTCGTTTGGAAAGTAATAAATATGATAAATTTGTTTGTATTTCACAACGATTAGAGTAATCTAGTGGTAAATTAAATGTTTGGGGGATGGAAGGTCTCGAGTTCAAGATCTTTAAGTCACATTTTTTTTTAAAATTTCGGCCCCCCTAAAATTCGGTCTCCCCTATATATTGATCGTGGATCTGTCCGTGCCCTAAATATGTGGATTTGAAAGTGTGGGAGTTCTTGTGTAGTGCAGACATTGCATTGTAGTGTGTTGTTTTTGGAACAAATGTTGTATATTGTCTTCTAAAATTGTAGGATCTTTGGGCCTGCTTGATTTGGGGATATTGATATAGATGGATATGTGAAATACATTCAAAAAAAGAAAATTAGTTTGTAGTTTTCTTAAAAAAAAGAAAAATTAGTTTGTGATTTTCTTCAAAAAAAAAAAAAATTAGTTTGTGGTTTTCTTCAAAAAAAGAAAAATTAGTCTGTTATTTTCTACAAAAAAAGAAAATTAGTTTGTGGTTTTCTTCAAAAAAAAAAAAAAAAGAAAATTAGTTTGTGGTTTTCGTCAAAAAAAGAAAAAATTAGTTTGTGGTTTTCTTCAAAAAAAGAAAAATAAGTTTGCGGGTTTCTTCAAAAAAAGAAAAATTAGTTTGTGGTTTTCTTCAAAAAAAGAAAATTAGTTTCTGGTTTTCTTCAAAAACAGAAAATTAAATTGAGGTTTTCTTCACAAAAAGAAAAATTAGTTTGTGGTTTTATTTGAAAAAAAGAAAATTAGTTTGTGGTTTTCTTAAAAAAAAAAAATTTGTTTGTGGTTTTCTTCAAATAAAGAAAATTAGTTTGAGGTTTTCTTCAAAAAAAAGAAAAATTAGTTTGTGGTTTTCTTCAAAAAAAGAAATTAGTTTGTAGTTTTCTTCAAAAAAATGAAAATTAGTTTGTGGTTTCTTCAAAAAAAGAAAAAATTAGTTTGTGTTTTTCTTAAAAAAAAGAAAAATTAGATTGTGGTTTTCTTCAAAAAAAAAGAAAAATTGGTTTGTGGTTTTCTTCTAAGAAAGAAAATTAGTTTGTGGTTTTCTTCAAAAAAAAAGAAAAATTGGTTTGTGGTTTTGTTCATAAAAAAAAATTAGTTTGTGGTTTTCTTCAAAAAAAAAGAAAATTAGTTTGTGGTTTTCTTCACAAAAAGAAAATTAGTTTGTGGTTTTCTTCAAAAAAAGAAAATTAGTTTGTGGTTTTCTTCAAAAAAATGAAAATTAGTTTGCAGTTTTCTTCAAAAAAAGAAAAATTAGTTTGTGTTTTTCTTAAAAAAAAGAAAAATTAGTTTGTGGTTTTCTTCAAAAAAAGAAAAATTAGTTTGTGTTTTTCTTAAAAAAAAGAAAAATTAGTTTGTGGTTTTCTTCAAAAAAAAGAAAAATTAGTTTGTGGTTTTCTTCAAAAAGAGATAATTAGTTTGTGGTTTTCTTCAAAAAATAAGAAAAATTGGTTTGTGGTTTTCTTCTAAAAAAGAAAATTAGTTTGTGGTTTTCTTCAAAAAAAAATAAAAATTGGTTTGTGGTTTTCTTCAAAAAAAGAAAATTAGTTTGTGGTTTTCTTAAAAAAAAGAAAATCACAAAATTAGTTTGTGGTTTTGTTCATAAAAAAAAAATTAGTTTGTGGTTTTCTTCAAAAAAAAAGAAAATTAGTTTGTGGTTTTCTTCAAAAAAAGAAAATTAGTTTTTGGTTTTCTTCAAAAAAAAGAAAAATTAGTTTTTGGTTTTCTTCAAAAAATGAAAATTAGTTTGTGGTTTTCTTCAAAAAAAAGAAAAATTAGTTTGTGGTTTTCTTCAAAAAGAGAAAATTAGTTTGTGGTTTTCTTCAAAAAATAAGAAAAATTGGTTTGTGGTTTTCTTCTAAGAAAGGAAATTAGTTTGTGGTTTTCTTCAAAAAAAAAGAACAATTGGTTTGTGGTTTTCTTCAAAAAAAGAAAATTAGTTTGTGGTTTTCTTAAAAAAAAAGAAAATCACAAAATTAGTTTGTGGTTTTGTTCATAAAAAAAAAATTAGTTTGTGGTTTTCTTCAACAAAAAAGAAAATTAGTTTGTGGTTTTCTTCACAAAAAGAAAATTAGTTTGTGGTTTTCTTCATAAAAAAAAAAATTAGTTTGTGGTTTTCTTCAAAAAAAAAAAAATTTAGTTTGTGGTTTTCTTCAAAAAAATAGAAAATTAGTTTGTGGTTTTCTTCAAAAAAAAGAAAATTAGTTTGTGGTATTCTTAAAAAAAATAAAATTAGTTTGTGGTTTTCTTCAAAAAAAAAAAATTAATTTGTGGTTTTTTTCATAAAAAAAAATTAGTTTGTTGTTTTCTTCAAAAAAAAAAATTTAGTTTGTGGTTTTCTTCAAAAAAAAGAAAATCACAAAATTAGTTTGTGGTTTTCTTCAAAAAACTAAAATTAGTTTGTGGTTTTCTTAAAAAAAAAGAAAATTAGTTTGTAGTTTTCTTCAAAAAAATAAAAATTAGTTTGTGTTTTTCTTAAAAAAAAGAAAAATTAGTTTGTGGTTTTCTTCAAAAAAAAAGAAAATTAGTTTGTGGTTTTCTTCAAAAAAAGAAAATTAGTTTGTGGTTTTCTTCTAGAAAAAGAAAAATTAATTTGTGGTTTTCTTCAAAAAGAGAAAATTAGATTGTGGTTTTCTTCAAAAAAAAAGAAAAATTGGTTTGTGGTTTTCTTCTAAAAAAGAAGAAAAATTGGTTTGTGGTTTTCTTCAAAAAAAGAAAAATTAGTTTGTGGTTTTCTTCAAAAAAAAGATAATTAGTTCGTGGTTTTTTTCATAAAAAAAAAATAGTTTGTTGTTTTCTTCAAAAAAAAGAAAATTAGTTTGTGGTTTTCTTCAAAACAAGAAAAATTAGTTTGTGGTTTTCTTCAAAAAAATGAAAACTAGTTACTAGTTTTCTTCAAAAAAAGAAAAATTAGTTTGTGTTTTTCTTAAAAAAAAGGAAAATTAGTTTGTGGTTTTCTTCAAAAAAAAAGAAAATTAGTTTGTGGTTTTCTTCAATAAAAGAAAATCACAAAATTAGTTTATGGTTTTTTTCAAAAAAAATGAAAAATTAGTTTGTGGTTTTCTTCAAAAAAAGAAAATTAGTTTGTGGTTTTCTTCAAAAAAATGAAAATTAGTTTGTAGTTTTCTTCAAAAAAAGAAAAATTAGTTTGTGTTTTTCTTACAAAAAAGAAAAATTAGTTTGTGGTTTTCTTCAAAAAAAAGAAAGTTAGTTTTTGGTTTTCTTCAAAAAATGAAAATTAGTTTGTGGTTTTCTTCAAAAAAAAGAAAAATTAGTTTGTGGTTTTCTTCAAAAAGAGAAAATTAGTTTGTGGTTTTCTTCAAAAAATAAGAAAAATTGGTTTGTGGTTTTCTTCTAATAAAGAAAATTAGTTTGTGGTTTTCTTCAAAAAAAAAGAAAAATTGGTTTGTGGTTTTCTTCAAAAAAAGAAAAATTAGTTTGTGGTTTTCTTAAAAAAAAGAAAATCACAAAATTAGTTTGTGGTTTTGTTCATAAAAAAAATTAGTTTGTGGTTTTCTTCAAAAAAAAAGAAAATTAGTTTGTGGTTTTCTTCACAAAAAGAAAATTAGTTTGTGGTTTTCTTCATAAAAAAAAAGATAGTTTGTGGTCTTCTTCAAAAAAAGAAAATCACAAAATTAGTTTGTGGTTTTCTTCAAAAAACTAAAATTAGTTTGTGGTTTTCTTAAAAAAAAAAGAAAATTAGTTAGTAGTTTTCTTCAAAAAAAGAAAAATTAGTTTGTGTTTTTCTTAAAAAAAAAGAAAAATTAGTTTGTGGTTTTCTTCAAAAAAAAGAAAATTAGTTTGTGGTTTTCTTCAAAAAAAGAAAATTAGTTCGTGGTTTTCTTCAAGAAAAAGAAAAATTAGTTTGTGGTTTTCTTCAAAAAGAGAAAATTATATTGTGGTTTTCTTCAAAAAAAAAGAAAAATTGGTTTGTGGTTTTCTTCTAAAAAAGAAGAAAAATTGGTTTGTGGTTTTCTTCAAAAAAAGAAAATTAGTTTGTGGTTTTCTTCAAAAAAAAGAAAATTAGTTCGTGGTTTTTTTCATAAAAAAAAATTAGTTTGTTGTTTTCTTCAAAAAAAAAAAAATTAGTTTGTGGTTTTCTTCAAAAAAAAAGAAAAATTGGTTTGTGGTTTTCTTCAAAAAAAGAAAATTAGTTTGTGGTTTTCTTCAAAAAAAGAAAAATTAGTTTGTGGTTTTCTTCAAAAAAAAGAAAATTAGTTTGTAGTTTTCTTCAAAAAAAGAAAAATTAGTTTGTGTTTTTCTTAAAAAAAAGAAAAATTAGTTTGTGGTTTTCTTCAAAAAAAAGAAAATTAGTTTTTGGTTTTCTTCAAAAAATGAAAATTAATTTGTGGTTTTCTTCAAAAAAAAGAAAAATTAGTTTGTGGTTTTCTTCAAAAAGAGAAAATTAGTTTGTGGTTTTCTTCAAAAAATAAGAAAAATTGGTTTGTGGTTTTCTTCAAATAAAGAAAATTAGTTTGTGGTTTTCTTCAAAAAAAGAAAATTAGTTTGTGGTTTTCTTCAAAAAAAAGAAAATTAGTTTGTGGTTTTTTTCAAAAAAAAGAAAATTAGTTTGTGGTTTTCTTCAAAAAAAAGAAAATTAGTTTGTGGTTTTTTTCATAAAAAAAAAATTAGTTTGTGGTTTTCTTCAAAAAAAAAAAATTAGTTTGTGGTTTTCTTCAAAAAAATAAAATTAGTTTGTGGTTTTCTTAAAAAAAAAGAAAATTAGTTTGTAGTTTTCTTCAAAAAAAAGAAAATTAGTTTGTGGTTTTCTTCAAAAAAAAGAAAATTAGTTTGTGGTTTTCTTCAATAAAAGAAAATCATAAAATTAGTTTTTGGTTTTTTTTCAAAAAAAATGAAAAATTAGTTTGTGGTTTTCTTCAAAAAAAGAAAATTAGTTTGTGGTTTTCTTCAAAAAAATGAAAAATTAGTCTGTAGTTTTCTTCAAAAAAAGAAAAATTAGTTTGTGTTTTTCTTAAAAAAAAGGATAATTAGTTTGTGGTTTTCTTCAAAAAAAAGAAAATTAGTTTGTGGTTTTCTTCAATAAAAGAAAATCTCAAAATTAGTTTTTGGTTTTTTTCAAAAAAAATGAAAAATTAGTTTGTGGTTTTCTTCAAAAAAAGAAAATTAGTTTGTGGTTTTCTTCAAAAAAATGAAAATTAGTTTGTAGTTTTCTTCAAAAAAAGAAAAATTAGTTTGTGTTTTTCTTAAAAAAAAGAAAAATTAGTTTGTAATCGGGTCTTAGTTCTTCACACTTGAGATGATCATAGATCAATTTTTGTGCGTAACATGATGCTTAGATATAGTCTTCCACTATCTGTAACAGGATGGTCATGGGATTATAATCGGGTATTATCTGAAACACGGAATTTGATGTGAGTCATCAAGATAGAAATTGTTCCTTTCGAGAGAAAGAGATATCCCTTAGGCCTATCGATGAATTAATCAACGAAATCTCTGGCCAGAGTCAATGATATTAATAGTTAATATCGATTGTATTTGTTGATTCAATTCGGTATCGAAATTTAAGTATAGTCAATCAAAACATAAGGATGACTATTACCATGCCTTTTGATTGACGGATATCGCGAACAAGAGAACTAAACACCACCGTTCGAGATGGGTATAAATGATCACAATCATTTTTCGTTTTCAACGTGGGAAAGCTATGATGGATTTCTTCCTAGATCCCTCTCATGAGCCCGTAAACTTAGGAATAAGTTTACTACCATTGCTTGATACGAACCTACGCGGTCACACATAGAGCTGTCTTATTTCGGGCTTGATTTCAATCTCAAAGATAAGTGTACATGTGATGTACATTGGTGTATTCTTTAGTTGGATCTTAAACTGAGTGGGAGACTGAAGGAAATACAGTTATAGATCAACTAGTAGCTTGCACACATGAGGATAGACGAACGTACGCATTCGTCGATACGATTGGATGCATAATAAGATTATGCAAATCTGACAGAAATAACATGGTCAGTCATGACGGACTGTTTGGTCAGTCATGACGGACCAATAGGTTAATCTGTCAGATTACACAGAAATAACATGGTCAGTCATGACGGACAGATTGGTCAGTCATGACGGACCAAAGGGAATTTTGTGTACCAATCTGTGAGTATGGTCAGTCATGACGCACAATATGGTGCGTCATGACGGACTGTATGGTCAGTCATGACGGACTGTATGGTCAGTCATGACGGACCAATAGTAAATGCTGTTTCTAGGAAACGTGACTGGTGCATCATGACGCACCATTCTGTGCGTCATGACGGACTGTGATCCAAATTCCAGATTAGCAGTTTTTCTTTGTACTCATTAATCCCTCATTAATTATGGTGTTAATATAAGATCAATTGTTGATCTTCTCTCTCTCTGGTAATTCCAGATCTGAGAAGAGAATTCTTGTGAGACAAGAAAAGAGAGAAAACTCCATTAGAGAGATTGAAGGTTTTAAGCAAGTTTACGACGATTTTAGGGGAATCGCGCGTAACCGAAAGACGAGGCTCAAGGTGGATACGGGTAGAGGGATTTCATCTGAAATCCTCTATTGTGATCAAGCTAGAGCAAGATGGATGACGAACCGGATGTGATCCGGTTGTATACGACAAATCGGAGCTCAATCGAAGGTGTCGAATCGCGCGGGAATGGGACGCACGTGTTACCGAAGATTGGAGCAACAAAAAGGCAGCAACTACGCTTTCAACCCGTCACCGTGATCAATTTCACGTGGTATGAATCTATGTCTATAATTGTTATATTCATAGGTAGTTGCACGTAGATTTAGGATTCGTACTCTCGGGTCGACGACGTGGTCCTCGGGATCGGGTCGGACCGGGCCCTTCAATCCGCTGCGCGGGGCTCGGTAGTGACGCCGATACCCAACATAAATTACAATAAACTGTATTTTATGTTAATTCGGATTAAAAAGACTAAATCTTCCAAATCCAGTCAAGAGGCTGCATTCCTCTCGTCGAGGCGAGCGATTTTGATATAAAAATCGTGCCATTTGGTGAAAGTATGAGAAAGTTACAAGGGTTTTAACATAACGGCAATACTATTTTCTCTAGTTTGTTGTTATCTGCATTTTACAATTAATATGTTAAATAAAGAAAAACTTTTATCCTTAAATTATACGCCTGAAATTCACGGGAGGCGGTCTCTCCTCCTTCATTTCTTCGCGCAAAATTGGTCGTTTTCAACTCGCAAAATCCTACCATAATCATCGTATTTAATAATTCATGACTAAATTACAATAAACTGTATTTTCTGTTAATTCGGAATAAAAAGACCAAATCTCCCAAATCCTGTCCCGTGGCTGCATTTCTCTCGTCGAGACGAGCAATTTTGATATAAAGATCGTGCCATTCGATGAAAAAAAGGATGAGAAAGTTACGAGGGATTTAACATAACGGCATTACCATTTTCTCTAGTTTATTGTTATCTGTATTTTACAATTAATTGGTTAAATAAAGAATAACTTTTATCCTTAAATTATACGCCTGAAATTCACTGGAGGCGGTCTCTCCTCCTTCATTTCTTCACGCAAAATAGGTCGTTTCCGACTCGCAAAATCATGCCATAATCATCGTATTTAATGATTCATGACTAAATTACAATAAACTGTATTTTCTGTTAATTCGGATTAAAAAGACTAAATCTTCCAAATCCAGTCACGTGGCCGCATTTCTCTCGTCGAGTCGAGCGATTTTGATATAAAGATCGTGCCATTTGATGAAAAAAAGGATGAGAAAGTTACGAGGGTTTTAACATAACGGCATTATCATTTTCACTAGTTTATTGTTATCTGTATTTAACAATTAATTTGTTAAATAAAGAATAACTTTTAACCTTAAATTATACGCCTGAAATTCACTGGATGCGGTCTCTCCTCCTTCTTTTCTTCGTGCAAAATAGGTCATTTTCAACTCGCAAAATCATGCCACAATCATCGTATTTGATAATTCATGACTAAATTAGAATAAACTGTATTTTCTGTTCATTCGGGTTAAAAAGATCAAATCTCCCAAATCCTGATGAGAGGCTGCATTCCTCGCGTCGAGGCGAGCGATTTTGATATAAAAAAAATAAAATTAGTTTGTGGTTTTCTTCAACAAAAAAAAAATTAGTTTGTGGTTTTTTTCATAAAAAAAAATTAGTTTGTTGTTTTCTTCAAAAAAAAAAATTTAGTTTGTGGTTTTCTTCAAAAAAAAGAAAATCACAAAATTAGTTTGTGGTTTTCTTCAAAAAACTAAAATTAGTTTGTGGTTTTCTTAAAAAAAAAGAAAATTAGTTTGTAGTTTTCTTCAAAAAAATAAAAATTAGTTTGTGTTTTTCTTAAAAAAAAGAAAAATTAGTTTGTGGTTTTCTTCAAAAAAAAAGAAAATTAGTTTGTGGTTTTCTTCAAAAAAAGAAAATTAGTTTGTGGTTTTCTTCAAGAAAAAAAAAATTAGTTTGTGGTTTTCTTCAAAAAGAGAAAATTAGATTGTGGTTTTCTTCAAAAAAAAAGAAAAATTGGTTTGTGGTTTTCTTCTAAAAAAGAAGAAAAATTGGTTTGTGGTTTTCTTCAAAAAAAGAAAAATTAGTTTGTGGTTTTCTTCAAAAAAAAGATAATTAGTTCGTGGTTTTTTTCATAAAAAAAAAATAGTTTGTTGTTTTCTTCAAAAAAAAGAAAATTAGTTTGTGGTTTTCTTCAAAACAAGAAAAATTAGTTTGTGGTTTTCTTCAAAAAAATGAAAACTAGTTACTAGTTTTCTTCAAAAAAAGAAAAATTAGTTTGTGTTTTTCTTAAAAAAAAGGAAAATTAGTTTGTGGTTTTCTTCAAAAAAAAAAAAATTAGTTTGTGGTTTTCTTCAATAAAAGAAAATCACAAAATTAGTTTATGGTTTTTTTCAAAAAAAATGAAAAATTAGTTTGTGGTTTTCTTCAAAAAAAGAAAATTAGTTTGTGGTTTTCTTCAAAAAAATGAAAATTAGTTTGTAGTTTTCTTCAAAAAAAGAAAAATTAGTTTGTGTTTTTCTCACAAAAAAGAAAAATTAGTTTGTGGTTTTCTTCAAAAAAAAGAAAGTTAGTTTTTGGTTTTCTTCAAAAAATGAAAATTAGTTTGTGGTTTTCTTCAAAAAAAAGAAAAATTAGTTTGTGGTTTTCTTCAAAAAGAGAAAATTAGTTTGTGGTTTTCTTCAAAAAATAAGAAAAATTGTTTGTGGTTTTCTTCAAAAAAAAATAAAAATTGGTTTGTGGTTTTCTTCAAAAAAATAAAATTAGTTTGTGGTTTTCTTCAAAAAAAGAAAAATTAGTTTGTGGTTTTCTTCAAAAAAATGAAAATTAGTTTGTAGTTTTCTTCAAAAAAAGAAAAATTAGTTTGTGTTTTTCTTAAAACAAAGGAAAATTAGTTTGTGGTTTTCTTCAAAAAAAAGAAAATTAGTTTGTGGTTTTCTTCAATAAAAGAAAATCACAAAATTAGTTTTTGGTTTTTTTCAAAAAAATTGAAAAATTAGTTTGTGGTTTTCTTCAAAAAAAGAAAATTAGTTTGTGGTTTTCTTCAAAAAAATGAAAATTAGTTTGTAGTTTTCTTCAAAAAAAGAAAAATTAGTTTGTGTTTTTCTTAAAAAAAAGAAACATTAGTTTGTGGTTTTCTTCAAAAAAAAGAAAATTAGTTTGTGGTTTTCTTCAAAAAATGAAAATTAGTTTGTGGTTTTTTTCAAAAAAAAGAAAAATTAGTTTGTGGTTTTCTTCAAAAAGAGATAATTAGTTAGTGGTTTTCTTCAAAAAATAAGAAAAATTGGTTTGTGGTTTTCTTCTAAAAAAGAAAATTAGTTTGTGGTTTTCTTCAAAAAAAAAGAAAAATTGGTTTGTGGTTTTCTTAAAAAAAAGAAAAATTAGTTTGTGGTTTTCTTAAAAAAAAGAAAATCACGAAATTAGTTTGTGGTTTTGTTCATAAAAAAAAATTAGTTTGTGGTTTTCTTCAAAAAAAAAGAAAATTAGTTTGTGGTTTTCTTCAAAAAAAGAAAATTAGTTTGTGGTTTTCTTCATAAAAAAAAATTAGTTTGTAGTTTTCTTCAAAAAAAAAAGAAATTTAGTTTGTGGTTTTCTTCAAAAAAAAGAAAATTAGTTTGTGGTTTTCTTCAAAAAAAAGAAAATTAGTTTGTGGTATTCTTAAATAAAATAAAATTAGTTTGTGGTTTTCTTCAAAAAAAAAAAATTAGTTTGTGGTTTTTTTCATAAAAAAAATTTAGTTTGTGGTTTTCTTCAAAAAAAAAAAATTAGTTTGTGGTTTTCTTCAAAAAAATAAAATTAGTTTGTGGTTTTCTTAAAAAAAAGAAAATTAGTTTGTAGTTTTCTTCAAAAAAAGAAAAATTAGTTTGTCTTTTTCTTAAAAAAAAGAAAAATTAGTTTGTGGTTTTCTTCAAAAAAAAGAAAAATTAGTTTGTGGTTTTCTTCAAAAAAAGAAAATTAGTTTGTGGTTTTCTTCAAGAAAAAGAAAAATTAGTTTGTGGTTTTCTTCAAAAAGAGAAAATTAGATTGTGGTTTTCTTCAAAAAAAAAGAAAAATTGGTTTGTGGTTTTCTTATAAAAAAGAAGAAAAATTGGTTTGTGGTTTTCTTGAAAAAAAGAAAATTAGTTTGTGGTTTTCTTCAAAAAAATGAAAATTAGTTTGTGGTTTTTTTCATAAAAAAAAAATTAGTTTGTTGTTTTCTTCAAAAAAAAAGACAATTAGTTTGTGGTTTTCTTCAAAAAAAGAAAAATTAGTTTGTGGTTTTCTTCAAAAAAATGAAAATTAGTTTGTAGTTTTCTTCAAAAAAAGAAAAATTAGTTTGTGTTTTCCTTAAAAAAAAGGAAAATTAGTTTGTGGTTTTCTTCAAAAAAAAAGAAAATTAGTTAGTGGTTTTCTTCAATAAAAGAAAATCACAAAATTAGTTTTTGGTTTTTTTCAAAAAAAATGAAAAATTAGTTTGTGGTTTTCTTCAAAAAAAGAAAATTAGTTTGTGGTTTTCTTCAAAAAATAAGAAAAATTGGTTTGTGGTTTTCTTCTAAAAAAGAGAATTAGTTTGTGGTTTTCTTAAAAAAAAAAGAAAAATTAGTTTGTGGTTTTCTTCAAAAAGAGAAAATTAGTTTGTGGTTTTCTTCAAAAAATAAGAAAAATTGTTTGTGGTTTTCTTCAAAAAAAAATAAAAATTGGTTTGTGGTTTTCTTCAAAAAAATAAAATTAGTTTGTGGTTTTCTTCAAAAAAAGAAAAATTAGTTTGTGGTTTTCTTCAAAAAAATGAAAATTAGTTTGTAGTTTTCTTCAAAAAAAGAAAAATTAGTTTGTGTTTTTCTTAAAACAAAGGAAAATTAGTTTGTGGTTTTCTTCAAAAAAAAGAAAATTAGTTTGTGGTTTTCTTCAATAAAAGAAAATCACAAAATTAGTTTTTGGTTTTTTTCAAAAAAATTGAAAAATTAGTTTGTGGTTTTCTTCAAAAAAAGAAAATTAGTTTGTGGTTTTCTTCAAAAAAATGAAAATTAGTTTGTAGTTTTCTTCAAAAAAAGAAAAATTAGTTTGTGTTTTTCTTAAAAAAAAGAAACATTAGTTTGTGGTTTTCTTCAAAAAAAAGAAAATTAGTTTGTGGTTTTCTTCAAAAAATGAAAATTAGTTTGTGGTTTTTTTCAAAAAAAAGAAAAATTAGTTTGTGGTTTTCTTCAAAAAGAGATAATTAGTTAGTGGTTTTCTTCAAAAAATAAGAAAAATTGGTTTGTGGTTTTCTTCTAAAAAAGAAAATTAGTTTGTGGTTTTCTTCAAAAAAAAAGAAAAATTGGTTTGTGGTTTTCTTAAAAAAAAGAAAAATTAGTTTGTGGTTTTCTTAAAAAAAAGAAAATCACGAAATTAGTTTGTGGTTTTGTTCATAAAAAAAAATTAGTTTGTGGTTTTCTTCAAAAAAAAAGAAAATTAGTTTGTGGTTTTCTTCAAAAAAAGAAAATTAGTTTGTGGTTTTCTTCATAAAAAAAAATTAGTTTGTAGTTTTCTTCAAAAAAAAAAGAAATTTAGTTTGTGGTTTTCTTCAAAAAAAAGAAAATTAGTTTGTGGTTTTCTTCAAAAAAAAGAAAATTAGTTTGTGGTATTCTTAAATAAAATAAAATTAGTTTGTGGTTTTCTTCAAAAAAAAAAAATTAGTTTGTGGTTTTTTTCATAAAAAAAATTTAGTTTGTGGTTTTCTTCAAAAAAAAAAAATTAGTTTGTGGTTTTCTTCAAAAAAATAAAATTAGTTTGTGGTTTTCTTAAAAAAAAGAAAATTAGTTTGTAGTTTTCTTCAAAAAAAGAAAAATTAGTTTGTCTTTTTCTTAAAAAAAAGAAAAATTAGTTTGTGGTTTTCTTCAAAAAAAAGAAAAATTAGTTTGTGGTTTTCTTCAAAAAAAGAAAATTAGTTTGTGGTTTTCTTCAAGAAAAAGAAAAATTAGTTTGTGGTTTTCTTCAAAAAGAGAAAATTAGATTGTGGTTTTCTTCAAAAAAAAAGAAAAATTGGTTTGTGGTTTTCTTATAAAAAAGAAGAAAAATTGGTTTGTGGTTTTCTTGAAAAAAAGAAAATTAGTTTGTGGTTTTCTTCAAAAAAATGAAAATTAGTTTGTGGTTTTTTTCATAAAAAAAAAATTAGTTTGTTGTTTTCTTCAAAAAAAAAGACAATTAGTTTGTGGTTTTCTTCAAAAAAAGAAAAATTAGTTTGTGGTTTTCTTCAAAAAAATGAAAATTAGTTTGTAGTTTTCTTCAAAAAAAGAAAAATTAGTTTGTGTTTTCCTTAAAAAAAAGGAAAATTAGTTTGTGGTTTTCTTCAAAAAAAAAGAAAATTAGTTAGTGGTTTTCTTCAATAAAAGAAAATCACAAAATTAGTTTTTGGTTTTTTTCAAAAAAAATGAAAAATTAGTTTGTGGTTTTCTTCAAAAAAAGAAAATTAGTTTGTGGTTTTCTTCAAAAAATAAGAAAAATTGGTTTGTGGTTTTCTTCTAAAAAAGAGAATTAGTTTGTGGTTTTCTTAAAAAAAAAAGAAAAATTGGTTTGTGGTTTTCTTCAAAAAAGGAAAATTAGTTTGTGGTTTTCTTAAAAAAAAGAAAATCACAAAATTAGTTTTTGGTTTTCTTCAAAAAAAGAAAAATTAGTTTGTGGTTTTCTTCAAAAAAAGAAAATTGGTTTGTGGTTTTCTTCAATAAAAGAAAATCACAAAATTAGTTTTTGGTTTTCTTCAAAAAAAGAAAAATTAGTTTGTGTTTTTCTTAAAAAAAAGAAAAATTAGTTTGTGGTTTTCTTCAAAAAAAAGAAAATTAGTTTGTTGTTTTCTTCAATAAAAGAAAATCACAAAATTAGTTTTTGGTTTTTTTCAAAAAAAATGAAAAATTAGTTTGTGGTTTTCTTCAAAAAATGAAAATTAGTTTGTGGTTTTCTTCAAAAAAATGAAAATTAGTTTGTAGTTTTCTTCAAAAAAAGAAAAATTAGTTTGTGTTTTTCTTAAAAAAAAGAAAAATTAGATTGTGGTTTTCTTCAAAAAAAAAAGAAAAATTGGTTTGTGGTTTTCTTCTAAAAAAGAAGAAAAACTGGTTTGTGGTTTTCTTCAAAAAAAGAAAATTAGTTTGTGGTTTTCTTCAAAAAAAAGAAAATTAGTTCGTGGTTTTTTTCATAAAAAAAATATTAGTTTGTTGTTTTCTTCAAAAAAAAGAAAATTAGTTTGTGGTTTTCTTCAAAAAAAGAAAAATTAGTTTGTGGTTTTCTTCAAAAAAATGAAAATTAGTTTGTAGTTTTCTTAAAAAAAGGAAAAATTAGTTTGTGTTTTTCTTAAAAAAAAGAAAAATTAGTTTGTGGTTTTCTTCAAAAAAAAGAAAATTAGTTTGTGGTTTTCTTCAATAAAAGAAAATCACAAAATTAGTTTTTGGTTTTTTTCAAAAAAAATGAAAAATTAGTTTGTGGTTTTCTTCAAAAAAAGAAAATTAGTTTGTGGTTTTCTTCAAAAAAAAAAGAAAATTAGTTTGTGGTTTTCTTCAAAAAAAGAAAAATTAGTTTGTGGTTTTAACATAACGGCATTACCATTTTCTCTAGTTTATTGTTATCTGTATTTTACAATTAATTGGTTAAATAAAGAATAACTTTTATCCTAAAATTATACGCCTGAAATTTACTGGAGGACGTCTCTACTCCGTTATTTCTTCACGCAAAATAGGTCGTTTTCAGCTCGCAAAATCATGTCATAATCATCGTATTTAATAATTCTTGACTAAATTACAATAAACTGTATTTTATGTTAATTCGGATTAAAAAGACTAAATCTTCCAAATCCAGTCAAGAGGCTGCATTCCTCTCGTCGAGGCGAGCGATTTTGATATAAAAATCGTGCCATTTGGTGAAAGTATGAGAAAGTTACAAGGGTTTTAACATAACGGCAATACTATTTTCTCTAGTTTGTTGTTATCTGCATTTTACAATTAATATGTTAAATAAAGAAAAACTTTTATCCTTAAATTATACGCCTGAAATTCACGGGAGGCGGTCTCTCCTCCTTCATTTCTTCGCGCAAAATTGGTCGTTTTCAACTCGCAAAATCCTACCATAATCATCGTATTTAATAATTCATGACTAAATTACAATAAACTGTATTTTCTGTTAATTCGGAATAAAAAGACCAAATCTCCCAAATCCTGTCCCGTGGCTGCATTTCTCTCGTCGAGACGAGCAATTTTGATATAAAGATCGTGCCATTCGATGAAAAAAAGGATGAGAAAGTTACGAGGGATTTAACATAACGGCATTACCATTTTCTCTAGTTTATTGTTATCTGTATTTTACAATTAATTGGTTAAATAAAGAATAACTTTTATCCTTAAATTATACGCCTGAAATTCACTGGAGGCGGTCTCTCCTCCTTCATTTCTTCACGCAAAATAGGTCGTTTCCGACTCGCAAAATCATGCCATAATCATCGTATTTAATGATTCATGACTAAATTACAATAAACTGTATTTTCTGTTAATTCGGATTAAAAAGACTAAATCTTCCAAATCCAGTCACGTGGCCGCATTTCTCTCGTCGAGTCGAGCGATTTTGATATAAAGATCGTGCCATTTGATGAAAAAAAGGATGAGAAAGTTACGAGGGTTTTAACATAACGGCATTATCATTTTCACTAGTTTATTGTTATCTGTATTTAACAATTAATTGGTTAAATAAAGAATAACTTTTAACCTTAAATTATACGCCTGAAATTCACTGGATGCGGTCTCTCCTCCTTCTTTTCTTCGTGCAAAATAGGTCATTTTCAACTCGCAAAATCATGCCACAATCATCGTATTTGATAATTCATGACTAAATTAGAATAAACTGTATTTTCTGTTCATTCGGGTTAAAAAGATCAAATCTCCCAAATCCTGATGAGAGGCTGCATTCCTCGTGTCGAGGCGAGCGATTTTGATATAAAAATCGTGCCATTTGGTGAAAGTATGAGAAAGTTACAAGGGTTTTAACATAACGGCATTACCATTTTCTCTAGTTTATTGTTATCTGCATTTTACAATTAATTGGTTAAATGAAGAATAACTTTTATTCTTAAATTAAACGCCAGAAATTCACTAGAGGCGGTCTCTCCTCCTTCATTTCTTCGCGCAAAATAGGTCGTTTTCAACTCGCAAAATCATGCCATAATCATCGTATTTAATAATTCATGACTAAATTACAATAAACAGTATTTTCTGTTAATTCGGGTTAAAAAGACCAAATCTCCCAAATCCAGTCGCGTGGCTGCATTTCTCTCGTCGAGACGAGCGATTTTGATAAAAAGATCGTGCCATTTGATGAAAAAAAGGATGAGAAAGTTACGAGGGTTTTAACATAACGGCATTATCATTTTCTCTAGTTTATTGTTATATGTATTTAACAATTAATTGGTTAAATAAAGAATAACTTTTAACCTTAAATTATACGCCTGAAATTCACTGGAGGCGGTCTCTCCTCCTTCATTTCTTCACGCAAAATAGGTCGTTTTCAACTCGCAAAATCCAGCCATAATCATTGTATTTGATAATTCATGACTAAATTACAATAAACTGTATTTTCTGTTAATGTCGGTTAAAAAGACCAAATCTCCCAAATCCAGTCGTGCGGCTGCATTCCTCGCGTCGAGGCGAGAGATTTTGATATAAAGATCATGGCATTCGATGAAAAAAAGGATGAGAAAGTTACGAGGGTTTCAGCATAACGGCATTACCATTTTCTCTAGTTTATTGTTATCTGTATTTTACAATTAATTCGTTAAATAAAGAATAACTTTTATCCTTGAATTATACGCCTGAAATTGACAGGAGGCGGTCTCTCCTCCGTCATTTCTTCACGCAAAATTGGTCGTTTTCAACTCGCAAAATCATGCCATAATCATCGTATTTAATAATTCTTGACTAAATTACAATAAACTGTATTTTCTGTTAATTCGGATTAAAAAGACTAAATCTTCCAAATCCAGTCACGTGGCCGCATTTCTCTCGTCGAGTCGAGCGATTTTGATATAAAGATCGTGCCATTTGATGAAAAAAAGGATGAGAAAGTTACGAGGGTTTTAACATAACGGCATTATCATTTTCTCTAGTTTATTGTTATCTGTATTTAACAATTAATTGGTTAAATAAAGAATAACTTTTAACCTTAAAATATACGCCTGAAATTCACTGGAGGCGGTCTCTCCTCCTTCATTTCTTCGTGCAAAATAGGTCATTTTCAACTCGCAAAATCATGCCACAATCATCGTATTTGATAATTCATGACTAAATTAGAATAAACTGTATTTTCTGTTAATTCGGGTTAAAAAGATCGAATCTCCCAAATCCTGTCGAGAGGCTGCATTCCTCGCGTCGAGGCGAGCGATTTTGATATAAAAATCGTGCCATTTAGTGAAAGTATGAGAAAGTTACAAGGGTTTTAACATAACGGCATTACCCTTTTCTCTAGTTTGTTGTTATCTGCATTTTACAATTAATTGGTTAAATGAAGAATAACTTTTATCCTGAAATTATACGCCTGAAATTCATTGGAGGCGGTCTCTCCTCCTTCATTTCTTCGTGCAAAATAGGTCGTTTTCAACTCGCAAAATCATGCCATAATCATCGTATTTAATAATTCGTGACTAAATTACAATAAACTGTATTTTCTATAAATTCGGGTTAAAAAGACCAAATCTTCCAAATGCAGTCGCGTGGCTGCATTTCTCTCGTCGAGTCGAGCGATTTTGATATAAAGATCGTTCCATTCGATGAAAAAAAGGTTGAGAAAGTTACGAGGGTTTTAACATAACGGCATTACCATTTTCTCTAGTTTTTTGATATCTGTATTTTACAATTAATTGGTTAAATAAAGAATAACTTTTATCCTTAAATTATACGCCTGAAATTCACTGGAGGCGGTCTCTCCTCCTTCATTTCTTCACGCAAAATAGGTCGTTTCCGACTAGCAAAATCATGCCATAATCATCGTATTTAATAATTCATGACTAAATTACAATAAACTATATTTTCTGTTAATTCGGATTAAAAAGACTAAATCTTCCAAATCCAGTCACGTGGCCGCATTTGTCTCGTCGAGTCGAGCGATTTTGATATAAAGATCGTGCCATTTGATGAAAAAAATGATGAGAAAGTTACGAGGGTTTTAACATAACGGCATTATCATTTTCTCTAGTTTATTGTTATCTGTATTTAACAATTAATTGGTTAAATAAAGAATAACTTTTAACCTTAAATGATACGCCTGAAATTCACTGGAGGCGGTCTCTCCCCTTTCTTTTCATCGTGCAAAATAGGTCATTTTCAACTCGCAAAATCATGCCACAATCATCGTATTTAATAATTCATCACTAAATTAGAATAAACTGTATTTTCTGTTATTTCGGGTTAAAAAGATCAAATCTCTCAAATCCTGATGAGAGGCTGCATTCCTCGCGTCGAGGCGAGCGATTTTGATATAACAATCGTGCCATTTGGTGAAAGTATGAGATAATTACAAGGGTTTTAACATAACGACATTACACTTTTCTCTAGTTTATTGTTATCTGTATTTTACAATTAATTGGTTAAATAAAGAATAACTTTTATCCTTAAATTAAACGCCTGAAATTCACTGGAGGCGGTCTCTCTTCCTTCATTTCTTCGCGCAAAATATGTCGTTTTCGACTCGCAAAATCATGCCATAATCATCGTATTTAATAATTCATGACTAAATTACAATAAACAGTATTTTCTGTTAATTCGGGTTAAAAAGACCAAATCTTACAAATCCAGTCGCGTGGCTGCATTTCTCTCGTCGAGTCGAGCGATTTTGAAATAAAGATCGTGCCATTTGATGAAAAAAAAGGATGAGAAAGTTACGAGGGTTTTAACATAACGGCATTATCATATTCTGTAGTTTATTGTTATCTGTATTTTACAATTAAATGGTTAAATAAAGAATAACTTTTAATCTTAAATTATACGCCTGAAATTCACTGGAGACGGTCTCTCCTCCTTAATTTCTTCACGCAAAATAGGTCGTTTTCAACTCGCAAAATCCTGCCATAATCATTGTATTTAAAAATTCATGACTAAATTACAATAAACTATATTTTCTGTTAATTCGGGTTATAAAGACCAAATCTCCCAAATCCAGTCGTGTGGCTGCATTTCTCTCGTCGAGGCGAGCGATTTTGATATAAAAATCATGCCATTTGGTGAAAGTATGAGAAAGTTACAAGGGTTTTAACATAACGGCAATACTATTTTCTCTAGTTTATTGTTAGCTGCATTTTACAATTAATATGTTAAATAAAGAAAAACTATTATCCTTAAATTATACGCCTGAAATTCACGGGAGGCGGTCTCTCCTCCTTCATTTCTTCACGCAAAATAGGTCGTTTCCGACTCGCAAAATCATGTCATAATCATCGTATTTAATAATTGATGACTAAATTACAATAAACTGTATTTTCTATTAATTCGGATTAAAAACACTAAATCTTCCAAATCCAGTGACGTGGCCGCATTTCTCTCCTCGAGTCGAGCGATTTCGATATAAAGATCGTGCCATTTGATGAAAAAAAGGATGAGAAAGTTACGAGAGTTTTAACATAACGGCATTATCATTTTCTCTAGTTTATTGTTATCTATATTTAACAATTAATTGGTTAAATAAAGAATAACTTTTAACCTTAAATTATACACTTGAAATTCACTGGAGGCGGTCTCTCCTCCTTCTTTTCTTCGTGCAAAATAGATCATTTTCAACTCAAAAAATCATGCCACAATCATCGTATTTGATAATTCATGACTAAATTAGAATAAACTGTATTTTATGTTAATTCGGGTTAAAAAGATCGAATCTCTCAAATCCTGTCGAGAGGCTGCATTCCTCGCGTCGAGGCGAGCGATTTTGATATAAAAATCGTGCCATTTTGTGAAAGTATGAGAAAGTTACAAGGGTTTTAACATAACGGCATGACCCTTTTCTCTAGTTTGTTGTTATCTGCATTTTACAATTAATTGGTTAAATGAAGAATAACTTTTATCCTTAAATTATATGCCTGAAATTCATTGGAGGCGGTCTCTCCTCCTTCATTTCTTCGCGCAAAATAGGTCGTTTTCAACTCGCAAAATCATGCCATAATCATCGTATTTAATAATTCGTGACTAAATTACAATAAACTGTCTTTTCTATAAATTCGGGTTAAAAAGACCAAATCTTCCAAATCCAGTCGCGTGGCTGCATTTCTCTAGTCGAGTCGAGCGATTTTGATATAAAGATCGTTCCATTCGCTGAAAAAAAAGATGAGAAAGTTACGAGGGTTTTAACATAACGGCATTATTATTTTCTCTAGTTTATTGTTATCTGTATTTAACAATTAATTGGTTAAATAAAGAATAGCTTTTAACCTTAAATTATACACCTGAAATTCACTGGAGGCGGTCTCTCCTCCTTCTTTTCTTCGTGCAAAATAGGTCATTTTCAACTCGCAAAATCATGCCACAATCATCGTATTTGATAATTCATGACTAAATTAGAATAAACTGTATTTTCTGTTAATTCGGGTTAAAAAGATCGAATCTCCCAAATCCTGTCGAGAGGCTGCATTCCTCGCGTCGAGGCGAGCGATTTTGATATAAAAATCGTGCAATTTTGTGAAAGTATGAGAAAGTTACAAGGGTTTTAACATAACGGCATTATCCTTTTCTCTAGTTTGTTGTTATCTGCTTTTTACAATTAATTGGTTAAATGAAGAATAATTTTTGTCCTTAAATTATACGCCTGAAATTCATTGGAGGCGGTCTCTCCTCCTTCATTTCTTCGCGCAAAATAGGTCGTTTTCAACTCGCAAAATCATGCCATAATCATCGTATTTAATAATTCGTGACTAAATTACAATAAACTGTCTTTTCTATAAATTCGGGTTAAAAAGACCAAATCTTCCAAATCCAGTCGCGTGGCTGCATTTCTCTAGTCGAGTCGAGCGATTTTGATATAAAGATCGTTCCATTCGCTGAAAAAAAAGATGAGAAAGTTACGAGGGTTTTAACATAACGACATTACCATTTTCACTAGTTATTTGTTATCTGTATTTTTGCAATTAATTGGTTAAATAAAGAATAACTTTTATCCTTAAATTATACGCCTGAAATTCACTGGAGGCGGTCTCTCCTCCTTCATTTCTTCACGCAAAATACGTCGTTTTCGACTCGCAAAATCATGCCATAATCATCGTATTTAATAATTCATGACTAAATTACAATAAATTGTATTTTCTGTTAATTCAGATTAAAAAGACTAAATCTTCCAAAACCAGTCACATGGCCGCATTTCTTTCGTCGAGTCGAGCGATTTTGATATAAAGATCGTGCCAATTGATGAAAAAAAGGATGAGAAAGTTACGAGAGTTTTAACATAACGGCATTATCATTTTCTCTAGTTTATTGTTATCTGTATTTAACAATTAATTGCTTAAATAAAGAAAAACTTTTATCCTTAAATTATACGCCTGAAATTCACGGGAGGCGGTCTCTCCTCCTTCATTTCTTCGCGCAAAATTGGTCGTTTTCAACTCGCAAATTCTGCCATAATCATTGTAATTAATAATTCATGACTAAATTACAATAAACTGTATTTTTTGTTAATTCGAATTAAAAAGACTAAATCTTCTAAATCCAGTCACGTGGCCGCATTTCTCTCGTCGAGTCGAGCGATTTTGATATAAAGATCGTGTCATTTGATGAAAAAAAGGATGAGAAAGTTACGAGGGTTTTAACATAATGGCATTATCATGTTCTCTAGTTTATTGTTATCTGTATTTAACAATTAATTGGTTAAATAAAGAATAACTTTTAACCTTAAATTATACGCCTGAAATTCACAGGTGGCGGTCTCTCCTCCTTCATTTCTTCGTGCAAAATAGGTCATTTTCAACTCGCAAAATTATGCCACAATCATCGTATTTGATAATTCATGACTAAATTAGAATAAACTGTATTTCTGTTAATTCGGTTTAAAAAGATCGAATCTCCCAAAACCAGTCGCGTGGCTGCATTTCTCTAGTCGAGTCGAGCGATTTTGATATAAAGATCGTTCCATTCGATGAAAAAAAGGATGAGAAAGTTACGAGGGTATTAACATAACGGCATTACCATTTTCTCTAGTTTATTGTTATCTGTATTTTACAATTAATTGGTTAAATAAAGAATAACTTTTATCCTTAAATTATACGCCTGAAATTCACTGGAGGCGGTCTCACCTCCTTCATTTCTTCACGCAAAATACGACGTTTTCGATTCGAAAAATCATGCCATAATCATCGTATTTAATACTTCATGACTAAATTACAATAAACTGTATTTTCTGTTAATTCGGATTAAAAAGACTAAATCTTCCAAATCCAGTCACGTGGCCGCATTTCTCTCGTCGAGTCGAGCGATTTTGATATAAAGATCGTGCCAATTGATGAAAAAAAGAATAAGAAAGTTACGAGGGTTTTAACTTAACGGCATTATCATTTTCTCTAGTTTATTGTTATCTGTATTTAACAATTAATTACTTAAATAAAGAAAAACTTTTATCCTTAAATTATACGCCTGAAATCACGGGAGGCGGTCTCTCCTCCTTCATTTCTTCGCGCAAAATTGGTCATTTTCAACTCGCAAAATCCTGCCATAATCATTGTATTTAATAATTCATGACTAAATTACAATAAACTGTATTTTCTGTTAATTAGGGTTAAAAAGACCAAATCTCCCAAATCCAGTCGCGGGGCTGCATTTCTCTCGTCGAGACTAGCGATTTTGATACAAAGATCGTGCCATTCGATGAAAAAAAGGATAAGAAAGTTACGAGGGTTTTAACATAACGGCATTACCATTTTCTCTAATTTATTGTTATCTGTATTTCACAATTAATTGGTTAAAAAAAGAATAACTTTTATCCATGAATTATACGCCTGAAATTGACGGGAGGCTGTCTCTCCTCCTTCATTTCTTCACGCAAAATAGGTCGTTTTCAACTCGCAAAATCCTGCTATAATCATCGTATTTAATAATTCATGACTAAATTACTATAAACTGTATTTTCTGTTAATTAGGGTTAAAAAGACCAAATCTCCCAAATCCAGTCGCGTGGCTGCATTTCTCTCGTCGAGACGAGCGATTTTGATATAAAGATCGTACCATTCGATGAAAAAAAGGATGAGAAAGTTACGAGGGTTTTAACATTACGGCATTACCATTTTCTCTAGTTTACTATTATCTGTATTTTACAATTAATTGGTTAAATAAAGAATAACTTTTATCCTTAAATTATACGCCTGAAATTCACTGGAGGCGGTCTCTCCTCCTTCATTTCTTCGTGCAAAATAGGTCGTTTTCGACTCGCAAAATCATGCCATAATCATCGTATTTAATAATTTTCTGTTAATTCGGATTAAAAAGATTAAATCTTCCAAATCCAGTCGCGTGGCTGCATTTCTCTCGTCGAGTCGAGCGATTTTGATATAAAGATCGTGCCATTTGACGAAAAAAAGGATGAGAAAGTTACGAGGGTTTTAACATAACGGTATTATCATTTTCTCTAGTTTATTGTTATATGTATTTAACAATTAATTGGTTAAATAAAGAATAACTTTTATCCTAAAATTATACGCCTGAAATTCACTGGAGGCGGTCTGTCCTCCTTGATTTCTTCACGCAAAATAGGTTGTTTTTAACTCGCAGAATCATGCCATAATCATCGTATTTAATAATTCATGACTAAATTACAATAAACCGTATTTTCTGTTAATTCGGGTTAAAAAGACCAAATCTTCCAAATCCAGTCGCGTGGCTGCATTTCTCTCGTCGAGTCGAGCTATTTTGATATAAAGATCGTGCCGTTTGATGAAAAAAATGATGAGAAAGTTACGAGGGTTTTAACATAATGGCATTAACATTTTCTCTAGTTTATTGTTATCTGTATTTTACAATTAATTGGTTAAATAAAGAATAACTTTTATCCTTAAATTATACGCTTAAAATTCACTGGAGGCGGTCTCTCCTCCTTCCTTTCTTCACGCAAAATAGGTCGTTTTCGACCCGCAAAATCATGCCATAATCGTCGTATTTAATAATTCATGACTAAATTACAATAAACTGTATTTTCTGTTAATTCGGATTAAAAAGACTAAATCATCCAAATCCAGTCGCGTGGCTGCATTTCTCTCGTCGAGTCGAGCGATTTTGATATAAAGATCGTGCCATTTGATGAAAAAAAGGATGAGAAAGTTACGAGGGTTTTAACAAAATGGCATTATCATTTTCTCTAGTTTATTATTATCTGTATTTAACAATTAATTGGTTAAATAAAGAATAACTTTTAACCTTAAATTATACGCCTGAAATTCACTGGAGGCGGTCTTTCCTGCTTCATTTCTTCGTGCAAAATCATGCCATAATCATCGTATTTAATAATTCATGACTAAATTATAATAAATTGTATTTTATGTTAATTAGGGTTAAAAAGACCAAATCTCCCAAATCCAGTCGCGTGGCTGCATTTCTCTCGTCGAGACGAGCGATTTTGATATAAATATCGTGCCATTCGATGAAAAAAAGGATGATAAAGTTACGAGGGTTTTAACATAACGGCATTATCATTTTCTCTAGTTTATTGTTATCTGTATTTTACAATTAATTGGTTAAATCAATAATAACTTTTATCCTTAAATTATACGCCTGAAATTCACTGGAGGCGGTCCCTCATCCGACATTTCTTCACGCAAAATAGGTCGTTTCCGACTCGCAAAATCATGCCATAATCATCGTATTTAATAATTCATGACTAAATTACAATAAACTGTATTTTCTGTTAATTCGGATTAAAAAGATTAAATCTTCCAAATTCAGTTGCGTGGCTGCATTTCTCTCGTCGAGTCGAGCGGGTTTGATATAAAGATCGTGCCATTTGATGGTAAAAAAAGATGAGAAAGTTACGAGGGTTTTAACATAACGGCATTATCATTTTCTCTAGTTTATTGTTATCTGTATTTAACAATTAAATGGTTAAATAAAGAATAACGTTTAACCTTAAATTGTACGCCTGAAATTCACTGGAGGCGGTCTCTACTCCTTCATTTCTTCGTGCAAAAGAGGTCATTTTCAACTCGCAAAATCATGCCACAATCATCGTATTTGATAATTCATGACTAAATTAGAATAATCTGTATTTTCTGTTAATTCGGGTTAAAAAGATCAAATCTCCCAAATCCTGTCGAGAGGCTGCATTCCTCGCGTCCAGGCGAGCGATTTTGATATAAAAATCGTGCCATTTGGTGAAAGTATGAGAAAGTTACAAAGGTTTTAACATAACGGCATTACCATTTCCTCTAGTTTATTGTTATCTGCATTTTACAATTAATTGGTTAAATGAAGAATAACTTTTATCCTTAAATTATACGCCTGAAATTCACTTGAGGCGGTCTCTCCTCCTTCATTTCTTCGAGCAAAAAAGGTCGTTTTCAACTAGCAAAATCATGCCATAATCATCGTATTTAATAATTCATGACTAAATTACAATAAACTGTATTTTCTGTTAATTCGGGTTAAAAAGACCAAATCTTCCAAATCCAGTCGCGTGGCTGCATTTCTCTCGTCGAGTCGAGCGATTTTGATATAAAGATCGTGCCATTTGATGAAAAAAAGGATGAGAAAGTTACAAGGGTTTTAACATAACGGTATTATCATTTTCTCTAGTTTATTGTTATCTGTATTTTACAATTAATTGGTTAAATAAAGAATAACTTTTATCCTTAAATTATACGCCTGAAATTCACTGGAGGCGGTCTCTCCTCCTTCATTTCTTCACGCAAAATAGGTCGTTTTCGACTCGCAAAATCCTGCCATAATCATTGTATTTAATAATTCATGACTAAATTAGAATAAACTGTATTTTCAGTTAATTCGGGATAAAAAGACCAAATCTCCCAAATCAAGTCGCGTGGCTGCATTTCTCTCGTCGAAACGAGAGATTTTGATATAAAGATCGTGTCATTCGATGAAAAAAAGGATGAGAAAGTTACGAGGGTTTCAGCATAACGGCATTACCATTTTCTCTAGTTTATTGTTATCTGTATTTTACAATTAATTGGTTAAATAAATAATAACTTTTATCCTTAAATTATACGCCTGAAATTCACTGGAGGCGGTCTCTCCTCCTTCATTTATTCACGCAAAATAGGTCGTTTTCAACTCGCAAAATCATGCCATAATCATCGTATTTAATAATTCATGACTAAATTACAATAAACTATATTTTCTGTTAATTAAGGTAAAAAAGACCAAATCTCCCAAAGCCAGTCGCGTGGCTGCATTTCTCTCGTCGAGACGAGCGATTTTTATATAAAGATCGTGCCATTCGATGAAAAAAAGGATGATAAAGTTACGAGGGTTTTAACATAACGGCATTACCATTTTCTCTAGTTTATGGTTATCTGTATTTTACAGTTAATTGGTTAAATCAATAATAACTTTTATCCTTAAATTATACGCCTGAAATTCACTGGAGGCGGTCTCTTCTCCTTCATTTCTTCACGCAAAATAGGTCGTTTCCGACTCGCAAAATCATGCCATAATCATCGTATTTAATAATTCATGACTAAATTACAATAAACTATATTTTCTGTTAATTCGGATTTATAAGATTAAATCTTCCAAATCCAGTTGCGTGGCTGCATTTCTCTCGTCGAGTCGAGCGGTTTTGATATAAAGATCGTGCCATTTGATGAAAAAAAAAGATGAGAAAGTTATGAGGGATTTAACATAACGGCATTATCATTTTCTCTAGTTTATTGTTATCTGTATTTAACAATTAAATGCTTAAATAAAGAATAACTTTTAACCTTAAATTATACGCCTGACATTCACTGGAGGCGGTCTCTCCTCCTTCATTTCTTCGTGCAAAATAGGTCATTTTCAACTCCCAAAATCATGCCACAATCATCGTATTTGATAATTCATGACTAAATTAGAATAAACTGTATTTTCTGTTAATTCGGGTTAAAAATATCAAATCTCCCAAATCCTGTCGAGAGGCTGCATTCCTCGCGTCGAGGCGAGCGATTTTGATATAAAGATCGTGCCATTTGATGAAAAAAAGGATGAGAAAGTTACGAAGGTTTTAACATAACGGCATTACCATTTTCTCTAGTTTATTGTTATCTGCATTTTACAATTAATTGGTTATGTGAAGAATAACTTTTATCCTTAAATTATACGCCTGAAATTCACGGGAGGCGGTCTCTCCTCCTTCATTTCTTCACGCAAAATAGGTCGTTTTCGACTCGCAAAATCCTGCCATAATCATTGTATTTAATAATTCGTGATTAAATTACAATAAACTGTATTTTCTGTTAATTCGGGTTAAAAAGACCAAATCTTCCAAATCCAGTCGCGTGGCTGCATTTCTCTCGTCGAGACGAGAGATTTTGATATAAAGATCGTGCCATTCGATGAAAAAAAGGATGAGAAAGTTACGAGGGTTTCAGCACAACGGCATTACCATTTTCTCTAGTTTATTGTTATCTGTATTTTACAATTAATTGGTTAAATAAAGAATAACTTTTATCCTTAAATTATACGCCTGAAATTGACAGGAGGCGGTCTCTCCTCCGTCATTTCTGCACGCAAAATAGGTCGTTTTCAACTCGCAAAATCATGCCATAATCATCGTATTTAATAATTCATGACTAAATTACAATAAACTGTATTTCCTGTTAATTTGGATTAAAATGACTAAATCTTCCAAATCCAGTTGCATGGCCGCATTTCTCTCGTCGAGTCGAGCGGTTTTGATATAAAAATCGTGCCATTTGATGAAAAAAAAGATGAGAAAGTTACGAGGGTTTTAACATAATGGCATTATCATTTTCTCTAGTTTATTGTTATCTGTATTTAATAATTAAATGGTTAAATAAAGAATAACTTTTATCCTTAAATTATACGAATGAAATTCACTTGAGGCGGTCTCTCCTCTTTCATTTCTTCGTGCAAAATAGGTCATTTTCAACTCGCAAAATCATGCCACAATCATCGTATTTGATAATTCATGACTAAATTTGAATAAACTTTATTTTCTGTTAATTCGTGTTAAAAAGATCAAATCTCCCAAATCCTGTCGAGAGGCTGCATTCCTCGCGTCGAGGCGAGCGATTTTGATATAAAAATCGTGCCATTTGGTGAAAGTATGAGAAAGTTACAAATGTTTTAACATAACGGCATTACTCTTTTCTCAAGTTTATTGTTATCTGCATTTTACAATTAATTGGTTAAATGAAGAATAACTTTTATCCTTTATTTGTATGCCTGAAATTCACTGGAGGCGGTCTCTCCTCCTTCATTTCTTCGAGCAAAAAAGGTCGTTTACAACTCGCAAAATCATGCCATAATCATCGTATTTAATAATTCATGACTAAATTACAATAAACTGTATTTTCTGTTAATTCGGGTTAAAAAGAACAAATCTTCCAAATCCAGTCGCGTGGCTGCATTTCTCTCGTCGAGTCGAGCGATTTTGATATAAAGATCGTGCCATTTGATGAAAAAAGGATGAGAAAGTTACGAGGGTTTTAACAAAACGGCATTATCATTTTCTCTAGTTTATTGTTATCTGTATTTTACAATTAATTGGTTAAATAAAGAATAACTTTTATCCTTAAATTATACACCTGAAATTCACTGGTGGCGGTCTTTCCTCCTTCATTTCTTCACGCAAAATAGGTCGTTTACTACTCGCAAAATCCTGCCATAATCATTGTAATTAATAATTCATGACTAAATTACAATAAACTGTATTTTCTTTTAATTCGGGTTAAAAAGACCAAATCTCCCAAATCCAGTCGCGCGGCTGCATTTCTCTCGTTGAGACGAGAGATTTTGATATAAAGATCGTGCCATTCGATGAAAAAAAGGATGAGAAAGTTACGAGGGTTTCAGCATAACGGCATTATCATTTTCTCTAGTTTATTGTTATCTGTATTTTACAATTAATTGGTTAAATAAAGAATAACTTTTATCCTTAAATTATACGCCTGAAATTCACTGGAGGCGGTCTCTCCTCCTTCATTTCTTCACGCAAAATAGGTCGTTTTCGACTCGCAAAATCCTGACATAATCATTGTATTTAATAATTCATGACTAAATTACAATAAACTGTATTTTCTGTTAATTCGGGTTAAAAAGACCAAATCTCCCAAATTAAGTCGCGTGGCTCCATTTCTCTCGTCGAGACGAGAGATTTTGATATAAAGATCGTGCCATTCGATGAAAAAAAGGATGAGAAAGTTACGAGGGTTTCAGCATAACGGCATTACCATTTTCTCTAGTTTATTGTTATCTGTATTTTACAATTAATTGGTTAAATAAAGAATAACTTTTATCCTCAAATTATACGCCTGAAATTGACTGGAGGCGGTCTCTCCTCCGTCATTTCTTCACGCAAAATTGGTTGTTTTCAACTCGCAAAATCATGCCATAATCATCGTATTTAATAATTCATGACTAAATTACAATAAAATGTATTTCCTGTTAATTTGGATTAAAAAGAATAAATCTTCCAAATCCAGTTGCGTGGCCGCATTTCTCTCGTCGAGTCGAGCGGTTTTGATATAAAGATCGTGCCATTTGATGAAAAAAAAAAGATTAGAAAGTTACGAGGGTTTTAACATAATGGCATTATCATTTTCTCTAGTTTATTCTTATATGTATTTAACAATTAAATGGTTAAATAAAGAATAAATTTTATCCTTAAATTATACGCCTGAAATTCACTGGAGGCGGTCTCTCCTCCTTCATTTCTTCGTGCAAAATAGGTCATTTTCAACTCGCAAAATCATGCCACAATCATCGTATTTGATAATTCATGACTAAATTTGAATAAACTGTATTTTCTGTTAATTCGTGTTGAAAAGATCAAATCTCCCAAATCCTGTCGAGAGGCTGCATTCCTCGCATCGAGGCGAGCGATTTTGATATAAAAATCGTGCCATTTGGTGAAAGTATGAGAAAGTTACAAAGGTTTTAACATAACGGCATTACCCTTTTCTCTAGTTTATTGTTATCTGCATTTTACAATTAATTGGTTAAATGACGAATAACTTTCATCCTTTATTTATATGCCTGAAATTCACTGGAGGCGGTCTCTCCTCCTTCATTTCTTCGAGCAAAAAAGGTCGTTTACAACTCGCAAAATCAAGCCATAATCATCGTATTTAATAATTCATGACTAAATTACAATAAACTGTATTTTCTGTTAATTCGGGTTAAAAAGAACAAATCTTCCAAATCCAGTCGCGTGGCTGCATTTCTCTCGTCGAGTCGAGCGATTTTGATATAAAGATCGTGCCATTTGATGAAAAAAGGATGAGAAAGTTACGAGGGTTTTAACAAAACGGCATTATCATTTTCTCTAGTTTATTGTTATCTGTATTTTACAATTAATTGGTTAAATAAAGAATAACTTTTATCCTTAAATTATACGCCTGAAATTCACTGGTGGCGGTCTTTCCTCCTTCATTTCTTCACGCAAAATAGGTCGTTTACTACTCGCAAAATCCTGCCATAATCATTGTAATTAATAATTCATGACTAAATTACATTAAACTGTATTTTCTTTTAATTCGGGTTAAAAAGACCAAATCTCCCAAATCCAGTCGCGCGGCTGCATTTCTCTCGTCGAGACGAGAGATTTTGATATAAAGATCGTGCCATTCGATGAAAAAAAGGATGAGAAAGTTACGAGGGTTTCAGCATAACGGCATTACCATTTTCTCTAGTTTATAGTTATCTGTATTTTACAATTAATTGGTTAAATAAAGAATAACTTTTATCCATAAATTATACGCCTGAAATTGACTGGAGGCGGTCTCTCCTCCGTCATATCTTCACGCAAAATAGGTCGTTTTCAACTCGCAAAATCATGCCATAATCATCGTATTTAATAATTCATGACTATATTACAATAAACTATATTTTCTGTTAATTCGGGTTAAAATGACCAAATCTCCCAAATCCAGTCGCGTGGCTGCATTTCTCTCGTCGAGACGAGCGAATTTGATATAAAGATCGTGCCATTCTTTGAAAAATAAGATGAGAAGTTACGAGGGTTTTAACATAACGGCATTACCATTTTCTCTAGTTTATTGTTATCTGTATTTTACAATTAATTGGTTAAATCAATAATAACTTTTATCCTTAAATTATACGCCTGAAATTCACTGGAGGCGGTCTCTCCTCCTTCATTTCTTCACGCAAAATAGGTCGTTTCCGACTCGCAAAATCATGCCATAATCATCGTATTTAATAATTCATGACTAAATTACAATAAACTGTATTTTCTGCTAATTCGGATTAAAAAGATTAAATCTTCCAAATCTAGTTGCGTGGCTGCATTTCTCTCGTCGAGTCGAGCGGTTTTGATATAAAGATCGTGCCATTTGATGAAAAAAAAGATGAGAAAGTTACGAGGGTTTTAACATAACGGCATTATCATTTTCTCTAGTTTATGGTTATCTGTATTTAACAATTAAATGGTTAAATAAAGAATAACTTTTAACCTTAAATTATACGCCTGAAATGCACTGGAGGCGGTCTCTCCTCCTTCATTTCTTCGTGCAAAATAGGTCATTTTCAACTCGCAAAATCATGCCACAATCATCGTATTTGATAATTCATGACTAAATTAGAATAAACTGTATTTTCTCTTAATTCGGGTTAAAAAGATCAAATCTCCCAAATCCTGTCGAGAGGCTGCATTCCTCGCGTCGAGGCGAGCGATTTTGATATAAAAATCGTGCCATTTGGTGAAAGTATGAGAAAGTTACAAAGGTTTTAACATAACGGCATTACCATTTTCTCTAGTTTATTGTTATCTGCATTTTACAATTAATTGGTCAAATGAAGAATAACTTTTATCCTTAAATTATACGCCTGAAATTCACTGGAGGCGGTCTCTCCTCCTTCATTTCTTCACGCAAAATAGGTCATTTTCGACTCGCAAAATCCTGCCATAATGATTGTATTTAATAATTCGTGACTAAATTACAATAAACTGTATTTTCTGTTAATTCGGGTTAAAAAGACCAAATCTTCCAAATCCAGTCGCGTGGCTGCATTTCTCTCGTCGAGTCGAGCGATTTTGATATAAAGATCGTGCCATTTGATGAAAAAAATGATGAGAAAATTACGAGGGTTTTAACATAACGGCATTATCATTTTCTCTAGTTTATTGTTACCTGTATTTTACAATTAATTGGTTAAATAAAGAATAACTTTTATCCATAAATTATACGCCTGAAATTCACTGGAGGCGGTCTCTCCTCCTTCATTTCTTCACGCAAAATAGGTCGTTTTCGACTCGCAAAATCCTGCCATAATCATTGTATTTAATAATTCATGACTAAATTACAATAAACTGTATTTTCTGTTAATTCGGGTTAAAAAGACCAAATCTCCCAAATCAAGTCGCGTGGCTGCATTTCTCTCGTCGAGACGAGAGATTTTGATATAAAGATAGTGCCATTCGATGAAAAAAAGGATGAGAAAGTTACGAGGGTTTCAGCATAACGGCATTACCATTTTCTCTAGTTTATTGTTATCTGTATTTTACAATTAATTGGTTAAATAAAGAATAACTTTTATCCTTAAATTATACGCCTGAAATTGACAGGAGGCGGTCTCTCCTCCGTCATTTCTGCACGCAAAATAGGTCGTTTTCAACTCGCAAAATCATGCCATAATCATCATATTTAATAATTCATGACTAAATTACAATAAACTGTATTTCCTGTTAATTTGGATTAAAAAGACTAAATCTTCCAAATCCAGTTGCATGGCCGCATTTCTCTCGTCGAGTCGAGCGGTTTTGATATAAAAATCGTGTCATTTGATGAAAAAAAAGATGAGAAAGTTACGAGGGTTTTAACATAATGGCATTATCATTTTCTCTAGTTTATTGTTATCTGTATTTAATAATTAAATGGTTAAATAAAGAATAACTTTTAACCTTAAATTATACGCCTGAAATTCACTGGAGGCGGTCTCTCCTCCTTCATTTCTTCGTGCAAAATAGGTCATTTTCAACTCGCAAAATCATGCCACAATCATCGTATTTGATAATTCATGACTAAATTTGAATAAACTGTATTTTCTGTTAATTCGGGCTAAAAATATCAAATCTCCCAAATCCTGTCGAGAGGCTGCATTCCTCGCGTCGAGGCGAGCGATTTTGATATAAAAATCGTGCCATTTGGTGAAAGTATGAGAAAGTTACAAAGGTTTTTAACATAACGGCATTACCCTTTTCTCTACTTTATTGTTATCTGCATTTTACAATTAATTGGTTAAATGAAGAATAACATTTATCCTTAATTTATACGCCTGATATTCACTGGAGGCGGTCTATCCTCCTTCATTTCTTCGCACAAAATAGGTCGTTTTCAACTCGCAAAATCATGCCATAATAATCGTATTTAATAATTCATGACTAAATTACAATAAACTGTATTTTATGTTAATTCGGGTTAAAAGGACCAAATCTTCCAAATCCAGTCGCGTGGCTGCATTTCTCTCGTCGAGTCGAGCGATTTTGATATAAAGATCGTGCCATTTGATGAAGAAATGATGAGAAAGTTACGAGGGTTTTAACATAACGGCATTATCATTTTCTCTAGGTTATTGCTATCTGTATTTTACAATTAATTGGTTAAATAAAGAATAACTTTTATCCTTAAATTATACGCCTGAAATTCACTGGAGGCGGTCTCTCCTCCTTCATTTCTTCACGCAAAATAGGTGGTTTTCCACTCGCAAAATCATGCCATAATCATCGTATTTAATAATTCATGACTAAATTACAATAAACCGTATTTTCTGTTAATTCGGATTAAAAAGACTAAATCTTCCAAATCCAGCCACGTGGCTGCATTTCTCTCGTCAAGTCGAGCGATTTTGATATAAAGATCGTGCCATTTGATGAAAAAGAGGATGAGAAAGTTACGAGGATTTTAACATAACGGCATTACCATTTTCTGTAGTCTATTGTTATCTGTATTTTACAATTTGTTGGTTAAATAACGAATAACTTTTATCCTTAAATTATACGCCTGAAATTCACTTGAGGCGGTTTCTCCTCCTTCATTTCTTCACGCAAAATAGGTCGTTTTCAACTCGCAAAATCATGCCATAATCATCGTATTTAATAATTCAAGTTTAAAGTACAATAAACTGTATTTTCTGTAAATTTGGATTAAAAAGACCAAATCTCCCAAATCCAGTCACGTGGCTGCATTTCTCTCGTCGAGACGAGAGATTTTGATATAAAGATCGTGCCATTCGATGAAAAAAATGATGAGAAAGTTACGAGGGTTTCAGCATAACGGCATTACCATTTTCTCTAGTTTATTGTTATATGTATTTTACAATTAATTGGTTAAATAAAGAATAACCTTTATCCTTAAATTATATTTCTCTAGTCGATTCGAGCGATTTTGATATAAAGATCGTGTTATTTGATGAAAAAAAGGATGACAGAGTTACTAGGGTTTTAACATAACGGCATTATCATTTTCTCTAGTTTATTGTTATCTGTATTTAACAATTAATTGGTTAAATAAAGAATAACTTTTAATCTTAAATTATACACATGAAATTCACTGGAGGCGGTCTCTCCTCCTTCATTTCTTTGTGCAAAATAGGTAATTTTCAACTCGCAAAATCATGCCACAATCATCGTATTTGATAATTCATGACTAAATTAGAATGAACTGTATTTTCTGTTAATTCGGGTTAAAAAGATCAAATCTCCCAAATCCTGTCGAGAGGCTGCATTCCTCGCGTCGAGGCGAGCGATTTTGATATAAAAATCGTTCCATATGGTGAAAGTATATATGAGAAATTTACAAGGGTTTTAACATAACGGCATTACCCTTTTCTCTAGTTTATTGGTATCTGCATTTTACAATTAATTGGTTAAATGAAGAATAACTTTTATCCTTAAATTATACGCCTGAAATTCACTGGAGGCGGTCTCTCCTCCTTCATTTCTTCGCGCAAAATAGGTCGTTTTCAACTCGCAAAATCATGCCATAATCATCGTATTTAATAATTCATGACTAAATTACAATAAACTATATTTTATGTTAATTCGGGTCAAAAGGACCAAATCTTTCAAATCCAGTCGCGTGGCTGCATTTCTCTCGTCGAGTCGAGCGATTTTGATATAAAGACCGTGCCATTTGATGAAAAAAAGGATGAGAAAGTTACGAGGGTTTTAACAAAACGGCATTATCATTTTCTCTAGTTTATTGTTATCTGTATTTTACAGTTAATTGGTTAAATAAAGAATTACTTTTATTCTTAAATTATACGCCTGAAATTCACTGGAGGCGGTCTTTCCTCCTTCATTTCTTCACGCAAAATAGGTCGTTTTCTACTCGCAAAATCCTGCCATAATCATTGTATTTAATAATTCATGACTAAATTACAATAAACTGTATTTTCTGTGAATTCGGGTTAAAAAGACCAAATCTCCCAAATCCAGTCGCGTGGCTGCATTTCTCTCGTCGAGACGAGAGATTTTGATATAAAGATCTTGCCATTCGATGAAAAAAAGGATGAGAAAGTTACGAGGGTTTCAACATAACGGCATTACCATTTTCTCTAGTTTATTGTTATCTGCATTTTACAATTAATTGGTTAAATGAAGAATAACTTTTATCCTTAAATTATACGCCTGAAATTCACTGGAGGCGGTCTCTCCTCCTTCATTTCTTCACGCAAAATAGGTCATTTTCGACTCGCAAAATCCTGCCATAATCATTGTATTTAATAATTCGTGACTAAATTACAATAAACTGTATTTTCTGTTAATTCGGGTTAAAAAGACCAAATCTTCCAAATCCAGTCGCGTGGCTGCATTTCTCTCGTCGAGTCGAGCGATTTTGATATAAAGATCGTGCCATTTGATGAAAAAAATGATGAGAAAATTACGAGGGTTTTAACATAACGACATTATCATTTTCTCTAGTTTATTGTTACCTGTATTTTACAATTAATTGGTTAAATAAAGAATAACTTTTATCCATAAATTATACGCCTGAAATTCACTGGAGGCGGTCTCTCCTCCTTCATTTCTTCACGCAAAATAGGTCGTTTTCGACTCGCAAAATCCTGCCATAATCATTGTATTTAATAATTCATGACTAAATTACAATAAACTGTATTTTCTGTTAATTCGGGTTAAAAAGACCAAATCTCCCAAATCAAGTCGCGTGGCTGCATTTCTCTCGTCGAGACGAGAGATTTTGATATAAAGATCGTGCCATTCGATGAAAAAAAGGATGAGAAAGTTACGAGGGTTTCAGCATAACGGCATTACCATTTTCTCTAGTTTATTGTTATCTGTATTTTACAATTAATTGGTTAAATAAAGAATAACTTTTATCCTTAAATTATACGCCTGAAATTGACAGGAGGCGGTCTCTCCTCCGTCATTTCTGCACGCAAAATAGGTCGTTTTCAACTCGCAAAATCATGCCATAATCATCATATTTTATAATTCATGACTAAATTACAATAAACTGTATTTCCTGTTAATTTGGATTAAAAAGACTAAATCTTCCAAATCCAGTTGCATGGCCGCATTTCTCTCGTCGAGTCTAGCGGTTTTGATATAAAAATCGTGCCATTTGATGAAAAAAAAGATGAGAAAGTTACGAGGGTTTTAACATAATGGCATTATCATTTTCTCTAGTTTATTGTTATCTGTATTTAATAATTAAATGGTTAAATAAAGAATAACTTTTAACCTTAAATTATACGCCTGAAATTCACTGGAGGCGGTCTCTCCTCCTTCATTTCTTCGTGCAAAATAGGTCATTTTCAACTCGCAAAATCATGCCACAATCATCGTATTTGATAATTCATGACAAAATTTGAATAAACTGTATTTTCTGTTAATTCGGGTTAAAAATATCAAATCTCCCAAATCCTGTCGAGAGGCTGCATTCCTCGCGTCGAGGCGAGCGATTTTGATATAAAAATCGTGCCATTTGGTGAAAGTATGAGAAAGTTACAAAGGTTTTTAACATAACGGCATTACCCTTTTCTCTACTTTATTGTTATCTGCATTTTACAATTAATTGGTTAAATGAAGAATAACATTTATCCTTAATTTATACGCCTGATATTCACTGGAGGCGGTCTATCCTCCTTCATTTCTTCGCACAAAATAGGTCGTTTTCAACTCGCAAAATCATGCCATAATCATCGTATTTAATAATTCATGACTAAATTACAATAAACTGTATTTTATGTTAATTCGGGTTAAAAGGACCAAATCTTCCAAATCCAGTCGCGTGGCTGCATTTCTCTCGTCGAGTCGAGCGATTTTGATATAAAGATCGTGCCATTTGATGAAGAAAGGATGAGAAAGTTACGCGGGTTTTAACATAACGGCATTATCATTTTCTCTAGGTTATTGCTATCTGTATTTTATAATTAATTGGTTAAATAAAGAATAACTTTTATCCTTAAATTATACGCCTGAAATTCACTGGAGGCGGTCTCTCCTCCTTCATTTCTTCACGCAAAATAGGTGGTTTTCCACTCGCAAAATCATGCCATAATCATCGTATTTAATAATTCATGACTAAATTACAATAAACCGTATTTTCTGTTAATTCGGATTAAAAAGACTAAATCTTCCAAATCCAGCCACGTGGCTGCATTTCTCTCGTCAAGTCGAACGATTTTGATATAAAGATCGTGCCATTTGATGAAAAAGAGGATGAGAAAGTTACGAGGATTTTAACATAACGGCATTACCATTTTCTGTAGTCTATTGTTATCTGTATTTTACAATTTGTTGGTTAAATAACGAATAACTTTTATCCTTAAATTATACGCCTGAAATTCACTTGAGGCGGTTTCTCCTCCTTCATTTCTTCACGCAAAATAGGTCGTTTTCAACTCGCAAAATCATGCCATAATCATCGTATTTAATAATTCAAGTTTAAAGTACAATAAACTGTATTTTCTGTAAATTTGGATTAAAAAGACCAAATCTCCCAAATCCAGTCACGTGGCTGCATTTCTCTCGTCGAGACGAGAGATTTTGATATAAAGATCGTGCCATTCGTTGAAAAAAATGATGAGAAAGTTACGAGGGTTTCAGCATAACGGCATTACCATTTTCTCTAGTTTATTGTTATATGTATTTTACAATTAATTGGTTAAATAAAGAATAACCTTTATCCTTAAATTATATTTCTCTAGTCGATTCGAGCGATTTTGATATAAAGATCGTGTTATTTGATGAAAAAAAGGATGACAAAGTTACTAGGGTTTTAACATAACGGCATTATCATTTTCTCTAGTTTATTGTTATCTGTATTTAACAATTAATTGGTTAAATAAAGAATAACTTTTAATCTTAAATTATACACATGAAATTCACTGGAGGCGGTCTCTCCTCCTTCATTTCTTTGTGCAAAATAGGTAATTTTCAACTCGCAAAATCATGCCACAATCATCGTATTTGATAATTCATGACTAAATTAGAATGAACTGTATTTTCTGTTAATTCGGGTTAAAAAGATCAAATCTCCCAAATCCTGTCGAGAGGCTGCATTCCTCGCGTCGAGGCGAGCGATTTTGATATAAAAATCGTTCCATATGGTGAAAGTATATATGAGAAATTTACAAGGGTTTTAACATAACGGCATTACCCTTTTCTCTAGTTTATTGGTATCTGCATTTTACAATTAATTGGTTAAATGAAGAATAACTTTTATCCTTAAATTATACGCCTGAAATTCACTGGAGGCGGTCTCTCCCCCTTCATTTCTTCGCGCAAAATAGGTCGTTTTCAACTCGCAAAATCATGCCATAATCATCGTATTTAATAATTCATGACTAAATTACAATAAACTATATTTTATGTTAATTCGGGTTAAAAGGACCAAATCTTTCAAATCCAGTCGCGTGGCTGCATTTCTCTCGTCGAGTCGAGCGATTTTGATATAAAGACCGTGCCATTTGATGAAAAAAAGGATGAGAAAGTTACGAGGGTTTTAACAAAACGGCATTATCATTTTCTCTAGTTTATTGTTATCTGTATTTTACAATTAATTGGTTAAATAAAGAATTACTTTTATTCTTAAATTATACGCCTGAAATTCACTGGAGGCGGTCTTTCCTCCTTCATTTCTTCACGCAAAATAGGTCGTTTTCTACTCGCAAAATCCTGCCATAATCATTGTATTTAATAATTCATGACTAAATTACAATAAACTGTATTTTCTGTGAATTCGGGTTAAAAAGACCAAATCTCCCAAATCCAGTCGCGTGGCTGCATTTCTCTCGTCGAGACGAGAGATTTTGATATAAAGATCTTGCCATTCGATGAAAAAAAGGATGAGAAAGTTACGAGGGTTTCAACATAACGGCATTACCATTTTCTCTAGTTTATTGTTATCTGTATTTTACAATTAATTGGTTAAATAAATAATAACTTTTATCCTTAAATTATACGCCTGAAATTGACTGGAGGCGGTCTCTCCTCCGTCATTTCTTCACGCAAAATAGGTCGTTTTCAACTCGCAAAATCATGCCATAATCATCGTATTTAATAATTCATGGCTAAATTACAATAAACTGTATTTTCTATTAATTCGGGTTAAAAAGACCAAATCTCCCAAATCCAGTCGCGTGGCTGCATTTCTCTCGTCGAGACGATCGATTTTGATATAAAGATCGTGCCATTCGATGAAAAAAAGGATGAGAAAGTTACGAGGGTTTTAACATAACGGCATTACCATTTTCTCTAGTTTATTATTATCTGTATTTTACAATTAATTGGGTAAATCAATAATAACTTTTATCCTTAAATTATACACCTGAAATTCACTGGAGGCGGTCTCTCCTCCTTCATTTCTTCGCACAAAATAGGTCGTTTTCAACTCGCAAAATCATGCCATAATCATCGTATTTAATAATTCATGACTAAATTACAATAAACTGTATTTTATGTTAATTCGGGTTAAAAGGACCAAATCTTCCAAATCCAGTCACGTGGCTGCATTTCTCTCGTCGAGTCGAGCGATTTTGATATAAAGATCGTGCCATTTGATGAAGAAAGGATGAGAAAGTTACGAGGGTTTTAACATAACGGCATTATCATTTTCTCTAGGTTATTGCTATCTGTATTTTACAATTAATTGGTTAAATAAAGAATAACTTTTATCCTTAAATTATACGCCTGAAATTCACTGGAGGCGGTCTCTCCTCCTTCATTTCTTCACGCAAAATAGGTGGTTTTCCACTCGCAAAATCATGCCATAATCATCGTATTTAATAATTCATGACTAAATTACAATAAACCGTATTTTCTGTTAATTCGGATTAAAAAGACTAAATCTTCCAAATCCAGCCACGTGGCTGCATTTCTCTCGTCAAGTCGAGCGATTTTGATATAAAGATCGTGCCATTTGATGAAAAAGAGGATGAGAAAGTTACGAGGGTTTTAACATAACGGCATTACCATTTTCTGTAGTCTATTGTTATCTGTATTTTACAATTTGTTGGTTAAATAACGAATAACTTTTATCCTTAAATTATACGCCTAAAATTCACTGGAGGCGGTTTCTCCTCCTTCATTTCTTCACGCAAAATAGGTCGTTTTCAACTCGCAAAATCATGCCATAATCATCGTTTTTAATAATTCAAGTTTAAAATACAATAAACTGTATTTTCTGTAAATTTGGATTAAAAAGGCCAAATCTCCCAAATCCAGTCGCGTGGCTGCATTTCTCTCGTCGAGACGAGAGATTTTGATATAAAGATCGTGCCATTCGATGAAAAAAATGATGAGAAAGTTACGAGGGTTTTAGCATAACGGCATTACCATTTTCTCTAGTTTATTGTTATATGTATTTTACAATTAATTGGTTAAATAAAGAATAACCTTTATCCTTAAATTATATTTCTCTAGTCGATTCGAGCGATTTTGATATAAAGATCGTGTTATTTGATGAAAAAAAGGATGAGAAAGTTACTAGGGTTTTAACATAACGGCATTATTATTTTCTCTAGTTTATTGTTATCTGTATTTAACAATTAATTGGTTAAATAAAGAATAACTTTTAACCTTAAATTATACACATGAAATTCACTGGAGGCGGTCTCTCCTCCTTCATTTCTTTGTGCAAAATAGGTAATTTTCAACTCGCAAAATCATGCCACAATCATCGTATTTGATAATTCATGACTAAATTAGAATGAACTGTATTTTCTGTTAATTCGGGTTAAAAAGATCAAATCTCCCAAATCCTGTCGAGAGGCTGCATTCCTCGCGTCGAGGCGAGCGATTTTGATATAAAAATCGTGCCATATGGTGAAAGTATATATGAGAAATTTACAAAGGTTTTAACATAACGGCATTACCCTTTTCTCTAGTTTATTGGTATCTGCATTTTACAATTAATTGGTTAAATGAAGAATAACTTTTATCCTTAAATTATACGCCTGAAATTCACTGGAGGCGGTCTCTCCTCCTTCATTTCTTCGCGCAAAATAGGTCGTTTTCAACTCGCAAAATCATGCCATAATCATCGTATTTAATAATTCATGACTAAATTACAATAAACTATATTTTATGTTAATTCGGGATAAAAGGACCAAATCTTTCAAATACGGTTGCGTGGCTGCATTTCTCTCGGCGAGTCGAGCGATTTTGTTATAAAGATCGTGCCATTTGATGAAGAAAGGATTAGAAAGTTACGAGGGTTTTAACATAACGGCATTATCATTTTCTCTAGTTTATTGCTATCTGTATTTTACAATTAATTGGTTAAATAAAGAATAACTTTTATCCTTAAATTATACGCCTGAAATTCACTGGAGGCGGTCTCTCCTCCTTCATTTCTTCACGCAAAATAGGTGGTTTTCCACTCGCAAAATCATGCCATAATCATCGTATTTAATAATTCATGACTAAATTACAATAAACCGTATTTTCTGTTAATTCGGATTAAAAAGACTAAATCTTCCAAATCCAGCCACGTGGCTGCATTTCTCTCGTCCAGTCGAGCGATTTTGATATAAAGATCGTGCCATTTGATGAAAAAGAGGATGAGAAAGTTACGAGGGTTTTAACATAACGGCATTACCATTTTCTGTAGTCTATTGTTATCTATATTTTACAATTTGTTGGTTAAATAACGAATAACTTTTATCCTTAAATTATATGCCTGAAATTCACTGGAGGCGGTTTCTCCTCCTTCATTTCTTCACGCAAAATAGGTCGTTTTCAACTCGCAAAATCATGCCATAATCATCGTATTTAATAATTCAAGTTTAAAATACAATAAACTGTATTTTCTGTAAATTTGGATTAAAAAGACCAAATCTCCCAAATCCAGTTGCGTGGCTGCATTTCTCTCGTCGAGACGAGAGATTTTGATATAAAGATCGTGCCATTCGATGAAAAAAATGATGAGAAAGTTACGAGGGTTTCAGCATAACGGCATTACCATTTTCTCTAGTTTATTGTTATATGTATTTTACAATTAATTGGTTAAATAAAGAATAACCTTTATCCTTAAATTATATTTCTCTAGTCGATTCGAGCGATTTTGATATAAAGATCGTGTTATTTGATGAAAAAAAGGATGAGAAAGTTACTAGGGTTTTAACATAACGGCATTATCATTTTCTCTAGTTTATTGTTATCTGTATTTAACAATTAATTGGTTAAATAAAGAATAACTTTTAACCTTAAATTATACACATGAAATTCACTGGAGGCGGTCTCTCCTCCTTCATTTCTTTGTGCAAAATAGGTAATTTTCAACTCGCAAAATCATGCCACAATCATCGTATTTGATAATTCATGACTAAATTAGAATGAACTGTATTTTCTGTTAATTCGGGTTAAAAAGATCAAATCTCCCAAATCCTGTCGAGAGGCTGCATTCCTCGCGTCGAGGCGAGCGATTTTGATATAAAAATCGTGCCATATGGTGAAAGTATATATGAGAAATTTACAAGGGTTTTAACATAACGGCATTACCCTTTTCTCTAGTTTATTGGTATCTGCATTTTACAATTAATTGGTTAAATGAAGAATAACTTTTATCCTTAAATTATACGCCTGAAATTCACTGGAGGCGGTCTCTCCTCCTTCATTTCTTCGCGTAAAATAGGTCGTTTTCAACTCGCAAAATCATGCCATAATCATCGTATTTAATAATTCATGACTAAATTACAATAAACTATATTTTATGTTAATTCGGGTTAAAAGGACCAAATCTTTCAAATCCAGTCGCGTGGCTGCATTTCTCTCGGCGAGTCGAGCGATTTTGATATAAAGATCGTGCCATTTGATGAAGAAAGGATTAGAAAGTTACGAGGGTTTTAACATAACGGCATTATCATTTTCTCTAGTTTATTGCTATCTGTATTTTACAATTAATTGGTTAAATAAAGAATAACTTTTATCCTTAAATTATACGCCTGAAATTCACTGGAGGCGGTCTCTCCTCCTTCATTTCTTCACGCAAAATAGGCCGTTTTGAACTCGCAAAATCCTGCCATAATCATTGTATTTAATAATTCATGACAAAATTACAATAAACTATATTTTCTGTTAATTCGGGTTAAAAAGACCAAATCTCCCAAATCCAGTCGCGTGGCTGCATTTCTCTCGTCGAGACGAGAAATTTTGATATAAAGATCGTGCCGTTCGATGAAAAAAAAGGGTGAGAAAGTTACGAGGGTTTCAGCATAACGGCATTAACATTTTCTCTAGTTTATTGTTATTTGTATTTTACAATTAATTGGTTAAATAAAGAATAACATTTATCCTTAAATTATACGCCTGAAATTGACTGGAGGCGGTCTCTCCTCCGTCATTTCTTCACGCAAAATAGGTCATTTTCCACTCGCAAAATCATGCCATAATCATCGTATTTAATAATTCATGACTAAATTACAATAAACTGTATTTTCTGTTAATTCGGATTAAAAAGACTAAATCCTCCAAATCCAGTCGCGTGGCTGCATTTCTCTCGTCGAGTCGATTTTGATATAAAGATCGTGCCATGTGATGAAAAAAAGGATGAGAAAGTTACGAGGGTTTTAACATAACGGCATTACCATTTTCTGTAGTTTATTGTTATCTGTATTTTACAATTTATTGGTTAAATAAAGAATAACTTTTATCCTTAAATTATACGCCTGAAATTCACTGGAGGCGGTCTCTCCTCCTTCATTTCTTCACGCAAAATAGGTCGTTTTCAACTCGCAAAATCATGCCATAATCATCGTATTTAATAATTCATGACTAAATTACAATAAACGGTATTTTCTGTTAATTCGGGTTGAAAAGACCAAATCTCCCAAATCCAGTCGCGTGGCTGCATTTCTCTCGTCGAGACGAGAGATTTTGATATAAAGATCGTGCCATTCGATGAAAAAAAAGGATGAGAAAGTTACGAGGGTTTTAACATAACGGCATTACCATTTTCTGTAGTTTATTGTTATCTGTATTTTACAATTAATTGGTTAAATAAAGAAATACTTTTATCCTTAAATTATACGCCTGAAATTGACTGGAGGCGGTCTCTCCTCCGTCATTTCTTCACGCAAAATAGGTCGTTTTCAACTCGCAAAATCATGTCATAATCATCGTATTTAATAATTCATGACTAAATTACAATAAACTGTATTTTCTGTTAATTCGGATTAAAAAGACTAAATCTTCCCAATCCAGTCGCGTGGCTGCATTTCTCTCGTCGAGTCGAGCGATTTTGATATAAAGATCGTGACATTTGATAAAAAAAAAAAGGATGAGAAAGTTAAGAGGGTTTTAAAATAACGGCATTACCATTTTCTGTAGTTTATTGTTATCTGTATTTTACAATTAATTGGTTAAATAAAGAAATACTTTTATCCTTAAATTATACGCCTGAAATTCACTGGAGGAGGTCTCTCCTCCTTCATTTCTTCACGTAAAATAGGTCGTTTTCAACTCGCAAAATCATGCCATAATCATCGTATTTAATAATTCATGACTAAATTACAATAAACTGTATTTTATGTTAATTCGGATTAAAAAAGACTAAATCTTCCAAATCCAGTCACGTGGCTGCATTTCTCTCGTCAAGTCGAGCGATTTTGATATGAAGATCGTGTCATTTGATGAAAAAAAGGATGAAAAAGTTACGAGGGTTTTGACATGACGGCATTAACATTTTCAGTAGTTTATTGTGATCTGTATTTTATTATTAATTGGTTAAATAAAGAATAAATTTTATCCTTAAATTATACGCCTGAAATTCACTGGAGGCGGTCTCTCATCCTTCATTTCTTCATGCAAAATAGGTCGTTTTCAACTCGCAAAATCATGCCATAATCATCTTATTTAATAATTCATGACTAAATTAAAATAAACTGTATTTTCTGTTAATTCGGGTTAAAAGGACCAAATCTTTCAAATTCAGTCGCGTGGCTGCATTTCTCTCGTCGAGACGAGCGATTTTGATATAAAGATCGTGTCATTTGATGAAAAAAAGAATGAGAAAGTTACGAAGATTTTAACATAACGGCATTATCATTTTAAATTTGATGAGTTTTAATTACTTCGTCAACTTTTATTAACAACAAACTGGTGTAATTAAGGCTTAAACTTGTCGACTTTTAATTGTCGAGTCCAGTCAACCGGTTGACATTTCAATTGTCGAGACCTTGCTGTCTCCTCCTCGGGAACACAAACCTCATTTTATCATTCCTCCCAACCACTACCTTCCACCAGCCTCATTTACTCCCGTCTCAACTTTTGAATTGTCGAGCATTTTGCTCTATGTATTCCGAGCCCGCTCACTCCCTCTCTCTCTCTCTCTCTCTCTCTCTCTCTCTCTCTCTCTCTCTCTGCCATATATAGCCTTTTTATTTTAATCAAAATAATGTATTTTGATGATGGAATTTTATCGGGTTCGATCGAGACGGACGTATTATTTTCATAACAAACTCATCAGTCTGAAAATGCTATTCAGTTCTCATATTTAAAATTGAAATTTAAATAACATAATATTATGATGTTTCATTCAAAAAAATTATGATGAAATATTGTATTTATTATGATAGTTTTTCTAAATAACATAAATTATTTTTTGTATAATTCTGGTACAAAATGAAATATAGCATATATGAATGGTTTGTTTAAATTATCATCGACACACACTACAATTTTCTGCTGTGTATAAAGTTTGCAACATTTGTTCAACGTGTGCTAACTACCGTATCTCCGTTTAATTTGCGGCTTCATCTCATGAAATTTGATTTTGCTATAAAAACTAAATATAAATCATTATATCAAATAAATAATTGTTAATTAGATAGTTATTATTGAATTTCCTAGTTTCAGTCATAGCCTTCAAGTATTGTTAATTTGGGCTGTCATAGCCACATCTTTGACGGTTAATTCATTTTTGCACCAATTAATTAATAAAAAAGGAACCAGTCAATTATTTAGTTTTATTATTAGTTGCAAGGAGATTAATTTTTATGCGAGTTTGGTGACAATGACCAATGTAATGATGTATGGGAGATATTTGAATGTAAATAACCATTTTTAATATCCATCAAGAGTACATTACGTATATAAAATAATTGATTAATCAAGCTTCCTTTTACTTTAAAACACGGATTTAATAAAATAAAATAAAAATGTGAAAAAACCTGATAATCTTTAAAATAACAATGTGTGTGAATGAGCAGACCCTTTTAAGTTTGTTTTGAATCATTTTATTTTATCAGGTTGTTTGTAAATCCACTCCGACTATGGGACTGTTATAAAATTAGTTTAATATAACTATTTTTTTTTGAAGGAGGTTGGCATAATGCCTTACCTCTGATTTTTCATTAATTATGAAAGTTCCATTACAATGTAAAAGATAGAAAAGAAAGAAAAGAAAAATTCCATGCCACCACCATCGTCGGAGCAACCATCTAAATATGATGGAAAAGAAGAAACTTCGAGATACACATTGAAGAGAAGAATCATTGGCAGACATGATAGTATGCTCCGGCCATGCGACCTTTTCAGAGAAATGTAATAAAGAAGAAGAAGATAACTAGCCAAAATGAGTCTTTCAAGGGAAGAAGAAAAACATCGTAACGGCCAAAGAGAAGAATGCTTGTCATGAGAGCAGAGAAGCTGATCTGCCTCGGCCAGCAAAGAAGGAGAGTGTGCGCACTACCAGAAGGAGAGAAAAGAAGCCTCGTGCTGGCCGACAAAGAAGTTATGTCATTCTTTGCCGGGCAAAAGGAGAAAAACACCACCATTCAAGGAGAGCAATGATGCCATATTCATATAGGAGATATCATGTGGCGAGAGACGAGAAAGGAATCATGGGGGGAGGTGGCGCTAGGGTTTGCTTCCACTCCAATTTCGCTTTGTCTTTCTCTCTTTTTCTTGATTAAGAGGAGGAGACGACGTCGATGACAAGAAGAGGGCATCCATGCGAAGAAGACAGAATCAATGAGAAGATAACGGCATTCTTGAGAAGAAGTTGGTATCCATGAGAAGACGACGGCTTCAACGCGTACCAAGAGGAGGAACACCGCACGCAGCTGCTACCAATCACTGATGTCAGAACCATCGCCTTCCCTGATGGAAGCTGCTAAGAGAAGCTTTCAATTAGTACCGCCAAACATTCGTATCGATGATCGGGAGGAAGAGAGAGGGTAGTGCAAGGCCTAGAGGAGAGGCAGCAACGAGGTTGTCACCGCTGCCACCACCATATTCGAGTCATTTTTTTTTCTCCACTTCATTCAAGAGTTCATAAGAAGAGAGAGAGAGAGAGCGCGAGAGGGGCGGCGTGCTGGAAATGACCGGTGAGACCAAACACCATGGATGGTGAAGAATAGCTCGTAAAGGTGGAGGACGGATGTGGTGAGAGGGGATGCGACATATGGTGAAGAGGGGTTTAGATGAGGTTAGAGGGGCGTAGGGTAGGTCACATATGGTGAAGGGCGGAGGTGGGGGGTGGAGGCGGCGCTAGGGTTTTGCCTCCACCCCCAATTCAAAGATTTTTTTTTTTTTTTCGCCCTTTTTCTCTGGTCGTACAGAGGAGAGAGCGTTGATTGAGTTTGTAGTTTAATATAACTATGTCAATTTAATTAAAACTAACTATATTGTAAATGCATTATGTATATAGTCACTTGCAATTTGGTCTATTTAAAATTTAAATGTTAAGACAACACTTCAATATGGGCCTGTTCGGACCAATGGACTGGCAATTTTTTTTTTTTCCCTGTTCGGCCTCATAGAGGTGAATTTTAAAGTAGATGTATTTATTATTATTTTATTTTTATTTTTTTGATAAATTTGATTACACCAAAATTTGAAACCTCAAGATGATGAAAAATTCAAAATCAATTAAGCCAAATAATTAATTAAATTTTAATAAAATTAATATGTAATTGTTAATATATAATTTTTGATGGTTTTCTATTAGTAACTTAACAATAATATACTAAAATTAAAAAATTGCACCGTTTTTTATGTTAATTAATATGAATGGAATAGTTGTACAAAAATATTAATCAATTTTTTAAACTAATTAGTTTTTCTCTATGGCACCCAACAATTATTAAATTTCAATTTCAATTTTTTGATGGCACCCAACAATCTAATTCTCATATTTAAAATTGAAATTTAATTATTGATAATGAAAAATAATATTTATCCCTACAAACGCAAATACTAGTAAAATAGTACAAAGTTAACTCATAGCCATAGGTAAGGAAATTACTATCGAAAATTTACTAATGTAAATTTGGATGTAATTTAGGAAGGGTTGTGAGAATGTCAAGATAAGAAATTTGTAAGCAATTATGTATAGAAATTGATGCAAAATAAAAACTGACATTTTCCTAGAAATGATAATTTTATTCTTTCTTCTTCTTAATTAATAGTGTCTTCACACTTTTCTATGCTTCTCCTTACTTAATTAATAATTAATAATGTATTCACACATTTCTACTCTTATTTTTAGTTCTTTCTATTACTAGTATACTATGTTTAGAAACTTCACAAAAAAAATGTTTGACAAAAAAAAAAAAATTCTTTTTCTTTATATTCTTTCTATTATTAGTATACTATGTTTGACAAAAAAATGTTTAGAAACTTCTTAAAAAAATGTTCTTTCTAATATTATTTTTAATTATTTATAATTTCGCACATTATAATAATACTTAATCTATTTTATAGAATATTTGAAATTTCTGAAAATAATATAAGTTATTCAAAATAAGATCATAAATTTTATTTGTATTAAATTTTCTAAACTTACAAAAGTTTAGATATTGCTTTTGTCTTGTTATAATAAATAATAAACAAAGGAGGATACAACTTAAAACAACCATTTTCTTGGTTTCATGCAAATTTTCACTGTTTATTCCCTGTTAGGCCCCCTCCGTTACTTTTTATTACTTTGGTTGAACTTGTCACTGATGTTTTTTTTATTCTTATTTTTCATTCAGCGTTGAGAAATGAGAAATTTAATTCCGCCCCTCCCTTTCTCTTTTTTCTCAGACCAATCCTTCAACACTAACTCTAACCCTAACCCTAACCCTAACCAATCTCGAGCACTTCTTTGCTCAAACTGGAAGCTCCTCCCGTGACTCTTAGTCCTCTCGAGCACTTGTTGTCCCGAACCAGATTTTTCTCCCTCTCTATTCGAACCCTATCTCGAAGCTTAAATGTCCTGCTTTGCTCTCTCTAGCCGCCAGAATCCGTGACCATATGGCGAATCTGATGCTTAAGCTCATGGCTCTGATTTAGGTTTCATACGTGAGCATCTGATGCAGCGCCAAAATTCCCAGTAGCTTCATTCGTTGCGTCCTCTCCTTACCCGACTCTTAAGGTCTTTCTCAGATTTAAGGTTTCAATATATCTCTTTGTTTGTTGATTTGTTCTATTATTAAACTGATTCATCTGTATTCATTCTAAATTTTTTTGTCTAAAAAATCAAGTTTTTCTATGAAAAATTCTCAAATTGAACAGTCAAATTCTATTATTTCTGTACGATTTATTGTCTTTCTTTGATGCTATTGAGCGCGTTGAATTTTCGATTAATATGATATGGTCCTTATTTTTGCAAATTGTTGTTAGGAATTGCAGGGCTATGATTCCTCTTCATGCTTGGAAGTTTTTGCAATTTGTTGACATTTTGGTACAGTGGTAATTGCCTAATCAATCCTTTTTTATTTGCTAATAATTTGCACTTATGAAGCCAATTTGAACTAATTATTTCTGTTTTCTTTCTATTAGTGTTTGTTCCTCTACACTGTACCTTTTATGTGCTAGAAATACGATGACAGAATCGATGTTTTTTCTGAGAAGGCTTTAATTGAGGGCAAGAAATTAATTAAACGATGACAATATTGATGGGAAGACCTTGCTACAAGAATCGCTTGGGAATATTGTTTCGATCGACGTAGACAAGCAGCGGAAAATTGAAAGTTTATTAGGTGACGGGCCGAACACACCGTCACTGAAGCCTTGGCGCACCGTCACAGAAGGGTACCTTTTAGCTTCGGAGGTATTAGTGACGAGACTTAACCGTCACTAAAACCCTTTAGTGATGGTTTTTTGAGATTTTTGTGACTGATTTACACCGTCACTAAAAACAAGATTTCTAGTAGTGGCCACTTTTTGGAGGAGACGTGTATGAACCCTACTTTTATTATTAACCATCCTGAAATTATGAGTCCTTTGGCTAAGTATCATCGAGATCGTCCTGGACTTACCGAGCGATTCGAGCTTTTTATTAACAAACATGAGGTAATTTTTTGATATGTTGCCCTATTAAAAAACCTAAAATCTCATATTTACCCTCTGAAAGTTTGAAAATCATAATTAGCTTAAGAAAATAGCTGTTTGGAGAAATTTGATATGTTCAGGTTTTGTTAAGGTAAATATGATATTTGTAGTTTTAAAAGGGCATATTTAATATTTTGGGTTTTTGAAGGGTAAGATATAGAATTTTCCGTCACAGAAATTAAAAATATTATATTTACCCTCATAAAACTGTAAATATCATATTTTTTCTTTTGAGAGTTTTAAAAGGGCAAATATGATATGCCTTGTATTTTGGTGGGGTAATTTGGTAATTTTGTTTTATATTTCAGCTATGCAATGCATATACAGAGTTGAACGACCCCGTTGTTCAAAGGCAGAGATTCGAGGAACAGCTCAAGGTACAAAATAAATTTGCAAAATAGCCCTCATCTTGTATTATGCCAAAATTTTAAGAAAGTCCTTCCATTTAATATATTACTTTTTGTTTGAATTGAAATGGATCGGCAATCAGGAGATGATGAAGCGATGGCATTGGACGAGACGTTTTGCACTGCGTTAGAATATGGTTTACCACCCACTGACATCAGCAAAATGGGTCCTGCATCCATACAGGTGTCGTTTGGAGAACGCACGTGGCCCTTTGTAATCTTGTTCGAATTACAAAACCTTTTCAAATCCTTGACGGTACCAATCGATGACGGTACCAATCTCTGGCAGGGCCCAAATTCTCCAAATTTTCTCCGTGAGTTCAATCGATGACGGTACCAATCGAATCTTGCAAAGGTGCGAAGTGGATCCTTTCAAATGAGCTTCACACGGTTTTCTTGTTTCTTGCTAATACTTTATTTGGTGCGTTTGAATTTCAGGTGAAAAGGATGGTTTGCGGTTTACAGAGGACGTGTCGAGGTCAATAATCACTGCAGATATGCTGAAAAAAGAAGCTGATTTGACTCTTTTCCTTTTCTGGTACTGATGCTACCGGTCTTCTCCACCAAACTGCGCTTCTAGATGATGATGTCAGTGTAAAACAATGCGAACTGGTTTGAAGAGCTCTTCTCCCGAAGCTTTGTAGGCGGGTGAAACCTCCTCTTGGCTTGTAGGCGCTTCTAGATTATGATGTCTGTGTAAAACTATGCGGGACCCACCTCAGCGAAAAATGATCTTCCCTGAAAGTTCAAGACTTTTACTCGAGATCAATGACGTGAGATACGACAGTGGACCATGCTCTGCCGGCGCGTCGGCTGCCTCAACTCGACTTTCTTTAAAATGGAAGATTCCGTGACTCGAGAAATGCTTCACGTGGCGCTCGAACTTCTCGCAGTCTCTCTCCACCAAAGCCAAACGGACTCTTGCTAAAAGCAGACTCTTCGAATTGTATTTTGTTATCGAATCCTGATATGGGGGACCATGTCTATGTAGATCCGACCTTGTTTGCCCGCGCCGATTTCCATCCAGTTCAGGCTTTTACGGTTTCTCGAGAGGATGGTCTCGATGCACCGGTTTAGGAACCATAACCTCGTGATTTTGCGTCAGATCAATTTGGTTCAACATTTATTGACGACTTTACAAAGGGTAATTTATTAATACAAATTTTGCGTTTGAGGCTTTTCATCGAACACTTGGTGAAATTGATTTTTTAATCTATTTTTTCAGATTCGGGAAATTCAATGCCATTTCCAGATGGTCTAATTATAACTGGTGCTCGATCAAATTCCGTCGCTGAAGATCAAGGTATTAAACTGTTAATTTTTATAATTTCATTAACAAATTAATAACCAAGTATTGTTCTTTATATTACTGGGAAGACATGCGTATTCAGAATCTCCAACATTGGACTGGAGTAGTCCATTTATTTCTTAATCCACGGCAACGTATTAAAGCAAGTAGAAGTCGTAGCTGCCCACACATTACAAAATATGCACGACTCGTTAAACTTACTATTTGGTCCACAATAGTTTGCATGAATTACGAATAGGTCCCTCCATATTTATGTTTTTTTCTAATATATTTACGTTTGCAGGGCACCAGAGGGCAGGGAGGTCATTTGTGATTTTTTTGTGGAGATGCAGGGCGGTCATTTGTGATTTTTTATTATTTTGTTTGCGAATTTTGATTTTAACGGTTTATATTATTAGCTCAATTCACTTTTCTTATTGGTGTGTTTTTAATGAATTATATGTGATGCTTGTGATCCGAGGATCCTGATCTGTGGTTCCTAATCTGACGGTCTGATGAACCTGAACTGACCCTGATGAAGATATCAGTCAGATAATAATTATGTTATCAAAATAGTTTTAGTGCCGTTACAGTACCCGCAGCCAAAAGATAGTTTCGGCGCCGATTACAGTAACTGCTGCCAAAAAGAGTTTTAGGGCCTTTCATATAACAGCTGCCGAAAAAAGTTTTGGTGGCATTTACCAACCGCTTCCGAAAGATAACATTGGTGGCATTTATCAACCGCTGCCGAAAGATAGTTTTGGTGGCATTAATCAGCCGCTGCCGAAAGATAGTTTTGGTGGCATTAACAAGCCGCTGCCGAAAGATAGTTATGGTGGCATTTAACAACCGCTGCCGACAGATAGTTTTGTTGGCATTAAACAACCGCTGCCGAAAGATTGTTTTGGTGGCATTAACAACCCGGTGCCGAAAGATAGTTTTGGTGGCTTTTACCAACCGCTCCCGAAAGATAATATTGGTCGCATTTATCAACCGCTGCCGAAAGATAGTTATGGTGGCATTTACCAGCCGCTGCCGAAAGATAGTTTTGGTCGCATTAAACAGCCGCTGCCGAAAGATAGTTTTGGTGGCATTAAACAGCCGCTGCCTAATGATAGTTTTGGTGGAATTTACCAACCGCTTCCGAAAGATAATATTGGTGGCATTTGTCAACCGCTGCCGAAAGATAGTTTTGGTGGCATTTATCAACCGCTGCCGAAAGATAGTTTTGGTGGCATTAACAAGCCGCTGCCGAAAGATAGTTTTGGTGGCATTAACAAGCAGCTGCCGAAAGATTGTTTTGGTGGCATTTACCAGCCGCTGCCTAAAGAGAGATTTGGTGACTTTTAAGAGCAGCTGCCGAAAGATTGTTTTGGTGGCATTCAGAAGCCGGTGCCGAAACATAGTTTTACTGGCACTTACCTGCCGCTCCCGAAAGAGAGTGTTGGTGACATTTATGAGCGGCTGCCGAAAGGTAGTTTAGGTGCAATTTACCACAAGCTGCTGAAAGATTGTTTTGGTGGCATTTCCAATCGGCTGCTGAAATATTGTTTTGGTGGCATTCCCAATCTACTGCCGAAAGATAGTTTTGGTGGCATTCCCAATCCGCTGCCTAAATATTGTTTTGGTGGCATTCCCAATCCTCTGCCGAAAGATAGTTTTGGTGGCTCTTATTAAGCGCTGCCGAAAGATAGTTTTGGTGGCTCTTACTAAGCGCTGCCGAAAGATAGTTTTGGTGGCATTTATTTACCTGCCGCTGCCGAAATGTAGTTTTGGTGGCATTTATTTTCATGCCGCTGCGGAAAGATAGTTTTGATGGCATTTATCTGCCGCTGCCAGAAGATAGTTTTATTGGCTTTTACGGACTGCCGCTACCACAAAATAATTTTTTTGGTTTTTGTACTTCATGGACGAGAAATAAGAGACGACCTAAATATTGAAAGCAAGCTTCACAGGACAGACCCAAATGACAAATCAATACTCGAAACATGTAAAATAAAATAAATACACACAAAAATACCAATAAAAGAGAGAAGGAAAAGCATATGTTTTTTCAATGTGTACTCGATATTAGGTATCTCCTAACCACCACTCAGTTTCACTATTATTATTATTAAATATTTCGTTTTCCACCTCCATCTTTATTATTTTATTATTACCCACGTCATAGGGGGATGATAACACTCGAATTAGAAATATTTTCATTTTCTACCAATTCGGACATTTTCGTTATTTCCATGTCTTCCTCCTTGGACTCCTTTTTGTTCGTCTCACGTTTGGGTTTGGATCACCTGCCAACTTCTTGTACACAGCCATTGCTCTCTGAAAATTACCACAATTTAAAAAACAAATATTTTTAGCTTTATACTAATCGAAAAATAGTATATTCAGTAGAAATGTAACATTCTTACAAGGGTAATTACGATATTTTGTTTCTTTTAGAAGGCCAAATATGCAAATCTCCCCAAAATGTAATCATGTAGGGATAAAAATTGTACCTTGAAAATAACATCTTGATTAGTAGGAAAAAGTGACTTCAAATGTTCATTTTACCAATTCTTGTCAGGCACCTAAAATATATAAATAAATCAAAATTGTTTAACAAAAAATAAAGACGAAAAAAGAGAATACTGTATTAAAAAATATAACAAAATACCTGAAGGGAACTGGAGACTCCAGTTCTCATTCCAAAATCCACCGACAAAACAGAGGCACATTTACTATAGAGCTCCACATCATCAACCGAATCCTTCGATACAAAAATGCGCTCAACATATTTCTCCCATAAATTGATCTCCACAATTTTCTCTTCAACCAGAGGTACCTTTTCGCGATTCTCTAATTTTTCAGGGGTCTCGACGCGAACATTCCCCTGCAGAATCTCCTCCTTCACTTCCACCCTCTCGTTCACCACCACCAAACTCTCCTTCTCACTCTTCTCCTCAATTGTCAAAACCGGTACCGGTACGAGCGGTCCGGTACCGTACCAGTTTCCTTCACCGCCTCGTGTCCTTTCCACATATTACTACCAACGCCACTGCCCATATTATTATTCTGGGCACCCCAAAACGGGTCCCACATATTAGGGTTGCCCATTTCGTCCAATAAGGGATTATTACTGTTATGCCATCCAAACGGACACATTGAGAAACGGGTGTTATTTGCATGAAGCCATTAGCTGCGGCCCAATTAGACCCGCTATTCCAATTATTATTTGCATTGTTACTATTATTAATATTATTATTATTATGGTTGTTATAATTGTAATTTCCTCTTTTATTGGGATTGTTGGGACGGTTCGAGGTACCAATTGGAGTGGGCTCACGTTTCGGTACCAATTTGTCAGGTACCGCCATGTCAGCGTCTCGTTCTCTCTCTCTATCTGTATTTTGAACCGCCGCCACTGTTTCTCTCTCTAGAATACTTGTAATGAGAACTGTTCGAAGGAGTAATAGGTTTCGGATCTAGGAGTGCTGCTGGAGATCTCCAGTTGGTCGGGTTTATTGGATTTTTCTCTGAATTTGGATGGGGTTTTCTCTCCAGTTGAATTTCTACCTCTCTCCTCCAGTTCTTTCTTTGGGGATTCGATTGACTTTGACCTTTGCCTTCAAAAATTCAAAAACGATAAGTTTAATTTTGTTATCTAAAAGAAACGAACTTGTTTATTTTGAACTAAAATTAATGTTAATTTTACCTCGATTGATCTCTAGGGCTGGAATCGAGTTTTTCCTTGTTTATTTTAATTTTAATTTTACCTTAATTTTGTCAGGAAGTTCTGAATTTTAAGAAGTACATGTTTGTTAACCTCTAAATCTCCTTGGTACGTTAATTAAGTTCTGAATCAAATGACTCAGAATCTTTAAGTACGTTAAATAAAATACTTAATTAAGTACATTAGCTTTACTCATAAACTTAATGATTTTTTGTAAAGATTAGAAGAACGTAATTTTGAATTAATATTTTTTCCAAAATACGAACACATGTTTTTATCAACTCTCAAAAAGTTTAATCATCGTTTTGGCGGTAAAATTGGTTAACAAAAAATTTTGGTCACTTGTATATTGTATGTCTGTTCGGTATAGTCATGAGCAGCAATAATTGATTAGAAATATTCATACAAGAATTTATCTCTATATTTTAAAAAGACTTGTATGTTTATTTTTTAAAAACACAGCTAATTTTTCAATTGTAATTGATTAGATCGAAGTTAGACTGTGCCACCAAAAAATGTAACCTCGTTGAACATTATATATTTAAGCTGCTAATTGTATAATGTATTGCCGAAAAATATGAGGCATTAACTTAAGACTATAAACATATATTAACACTAAAAATTATATATTAACAATAAAATCAATATGTTGGCATATAGTCTTATCGAATGTCTTGACAATTAAAAAAGTGTGCTGATGATGAAACTGTATTAATGCTGAAAATGATATATTGCTATGAATATTAGTAAATTAATGCTAAAACATTTATTGTCATATGTAGTTTTGTAATTTAAAATAGTGCTAATGAGGAAAAATGAACGGCTTACTTCAATTAAATATGGAAGAGATGAATGATCCATTTAGTACTCTGAGATCAAAGGCTCTTAATCCATAATTTAAAGAACTTGTAGCAATTTTTATGTTTGAAGTTTGGAAGGAGAGGTGCAGGAGAGTGTTCAATTATTTAAATCTATCAGAATGGAAAGTTATTGAACATATTCTGAATGAGAGAAATAAAATTAAGAAAGCATCTTACTCTCAAATTGAATCAGGAGAGGGGATCGAGCTGTTTTAATGATTAACTCAAATTCATGCCTAGAAGAAGAGAGATGCCTGATTAAAGAGGACAAAATTGAAAATCAAGGTATTATTCATAAAATAATAACAATAAAAAAAAAATTACCTTAATTAAAGATGCAAAAGTGCAAGAAATTGATGCATGCATCTTGCGAGAGTCTAATAGAAGAGATGAAGCGGCTTACAGTCAATAAGCCACATCAAATCGGAAGAGCTTCAAATAATCTTTGTGCTTCAGTTTGCAAATATGAAAAAATGAGGAAAAAGAAAAAATATATTCAAATCTCTTACGAAAAAATCAAAAATCAAAGAAAATGCTCGAGAAAAAAAAACGACTGTGAAAGGAGATTGAGAAAATACCGGTTATGTAAGAAGATAAAGCGAGATGAGGAGTGTTCTAATCTTTTCAAGACAGTGCTCAAATGATCAATCTCGAGCTGTAAAGCAAGGAGGAGAAGAAACCCTAGGTTTCTTGCAATGAAGGAAGAGACATAGCTGTCGTGAGGCAAAGTAAAATCTAAAGGCGGCTTGGGAATACTGGGGCTTTTGTATGTCTGAAGGGAATTCCAAATCTAGATTCTTAAAATGATAAGTTGGGATTTCATTTCTATTGACCTAATATATGATTTGGTTTTCGGTATTTTGAGTTAATTTAATTCTCAGGAATTGTAAATCTGGATTTTTTTTTCAACTTTCTATGTTTTTTATTTTTATTTTTAAGGGTAATTTGGCTTGTAAATTACCCTATTTAGAAGCTGTAAAAACTCTTTTTATTATAAAATATAATAGACATGGGATCTCTCGAGCCCACTCTATTTTTTTTTAAAGAAAAAAAAAACTTAACAGCTAAAACATTTATTGTCATAAGTGATTGATTACATGTTTGTTATACTGAAGTGACCAACGACTAATCATAGTAATCCAACAGATCAATCTGAATCGTTAGATACACCTATCTAAAATCTAAACATTTGATTTATTCTTATTATTTACGTCAATGCTTTTATTAAAACTCATCACAAGAGAAATTAATCCAGGCCCAAATTACTAAACTAATAAAATCCAACAATGAACCAACCAGCACAAAGGCCATATTTTAAATTTTAAATTTGAACTAATAGTAATGGATGATCTCGGTTGAGTATTCTTTGGTGATGTCTTCACCTACGCTTTAAATCTGATGTAATATATAATTATGCAAATATTTCCTTATTTATACAAAGTTAAAAAGAAAACCTTAACCCTAACTATCTTTAAGGACACGTTTGTTTTGCAGTAACTCAGTCAGTTAGTAAGTCGACATATTGCATTAATCTATTTGTTGTTGTTTGGTTTGTTGTAATTTGTCAAACTATCGCAAATCAACTTACATTGTCTCTCACTTTTTCTGCAACTCAAAATTCCCTCAAATTTACATGAAGTGGAGATATATCACAATACAACCTTCCTTCAAATATGGATTATATTTTCATTGTGTTAATTTAACAAATTAATCAAGCACAATAATCTGAATAAATAAATAAACAATACTCACAATAATCTAAATAAATAAATAAACACAATTCGAAAATACCACAAAAAATTATTACATTTAAGTATAAGTATAAATTATATTTTCATTGTATTAATATAAGAATCTAACCAATCACCATAATCTCAAAATTACTAAAATTATATTAAATATTAGTTTTGTATATTATTTTAAAATATTTTAAAATATTCTGCCATTTTCTTAATATTAGTAAATATGAATTATATTTTAAATAATTGCGTTTTCTACTAATTAGTGAAATGTAACGCTAGACTCATTACTAATTTAAAGAAACCCGGAAATATTTTGAATATAATTAATATTTGCAAAAACTATATAAAAAATTGATAAATATTATAAATTGTTTTAAAACATTATTAGTATTCGAGAATATTAAAACATGATTTATACAAAATTAATATTTATAAATATTTTTTATTTATTTAAATTATTGTGTTTGATTAGGTTTTTAGTTATCAAATGAAAATATGATCCATACTTACATTTGAACAAAATATTTTTTATGTCAACATTATTTTCTTTGAAAAATATAATTATTTTCGATATAAAATACTTATAAATATGATTTATTAACATTTGATAAAAAATTACAATATTTATTTTGATGTTTTCAAATAATATAGATTTTAGACATACATAATATTTTGTGTTATTATTTAACGATATTATATTGCACAAAACAATGATTATATATTTGTTATTTATTTTTCAAGTGTGTGTATATTCTGAAAGAAATACAGTTACAAATCAACTAGTATATTGTACACATGAGGGTAGATGAACATACGTATTCGTCGGAACGATTGGATGCATAATAAAATTATGCAAATATCACAGAAATTACATGGTCCGTCATTTAATTTGCGAATCTCGTTGTATTTGAAGAATGTAGTCAAAAGACTAAGCTGGCTTTTTTCTAAGAGGCCATATATTGTATCCCACCATTTCCTCAAGACATCCTCTATGCCCCTAATTAGTAGTTAATTATTGGAGTAATTAACAAAATGACACTCTATTAATGATTAATTAATATATAATTAAAAGGTATATATATTAATAATTCTTAATTAATATTAATTAATTATTAATTGAATGTATTTTTTTGTTAATGATCATGTTAATTAATGATTAATTGATGATATAAAGGATGTGGTGGAGAAATGAGTGCCTATGGTATAATTATCACTTTTCTAATAGGTTAGTCAATAGTCAGGTTAACAAAATAAAATAAAATGCCAATGGAACCCACGTGCTTCCTCTCTGTACCGGACCAGACCGGTAAACAAACCAAACCAAACCAAGTGAATTGAGCTAGCATTCCAACTAAAATAATAGGCCAATTTAATTTTTCTATTTGGTCTATGATTTTCCAAATTGAAATTTGAGTACGATCAAATTAAAAAACAGACCAATTGGTTGTGCTTTAAAGAGGACCAGTGTATACAGGTCACTAAATCACATTTTTCAAGAATTTATTTGGTTTCTTATCTTGTATAATTGTTGGTATTTTTTAAATTCTAGGAGAATAATTTAATATTATATATACAATGTCGAGCTCATAATTTCATATTGTATCACCAGAATACATTAAATATGAATAAAAACAACAAAATTATAAATAATCAATTTGTTCCAAATAATACAAAATTGAAAATATCAACTCGTATTTTACAATAAAATAAAATACAAAAAAAACTGAAAATCAATCTACCAATTCTCTTTTACTTTTCTTTTTCTTTTTGCTCTTAATTTCTTCGCTCCCAATTTCTTCTTTAATTTGCGAATTTTCTCTTCATTTTCTTCTTCATCTGATTGGTCATTAATTTCTAACACGCTAGTACGCTCCTCAAAATTCGTTCCTTCCAAATCTACAAAATAAATTATAAATTAATTAATTAATTAATATTATTACCTAGTTGAATAAAATGTGACGAAACAAACCTTGAGTAGTGAAATGAGAATCGAACATGACACTATTGAGATGCTGCTTGAGAAAAACCTGTTTATTAAAAGGATTAAAATATAAAGAAAATGGTATATTAACAAATATTAAAAAACCCATTAATAATAATAATTAAAAAAAAACAAATATATATTTAAGAAGATTTACCGCAGAAAGAAGTTGTCTAGTATTCCTGTCCCAAATTCTTAACCAACTATCGAGACCTAAATAAAAGAGAGAATAAATTAAAAACTCGCTGAAATATAATTCAAAATGAAATAAAATAATTAATTAATTTTTGACTTACCACATGAAGCTAATAAAGGTAAATTAGGATGTTTCGCAATGGATCTAATGCTCTCACTACACTTCCCCTTGTAGCACCCCAACATTTTCCCTTTTACAAGTAAATAAATAACAAATACAACTTACAAGAAAATACAGAAAAATTCATATATACCCCTTTCCATATTGTACCGTACCAGTTCTGATATCGTAGGAGGCCAAGTCACCAATGGCGGTACCGACATAGAAAGTGTGGCCATCAGTATCTTCTCTCATTACTTTTATTAAAAAATTCTCTAAAATCTATCGTAATGACCGTCCTTTTTTGAGCCCCTATATCATAAAGCCTCACCTAAAAAAATAAAAAAATTATAAAAAAAATATAATATTTGAGAAAATGAAATAATGAGGCGTACCTGATGGTGACCGGTACGGGTAACGATTTTTCTATGATCGTCCTTGCAGAGAAATGTCGAGGTGGTGAACCAAGTTGGAATCGATAAACCAAGATTATTTGGTTTCGGCTCAAATATTAATAAATAAATTAAGAATATTTATTTGGAATCTTGGATATAAATTTGATAAATAAAATATTAGAATGAATGAACGTACAGGTTTAGCGTTCCATATCTTGCTACAAGTGTTTAAATCCCACAAGTTTATTTCCACATGCTTTCTGAAGAAATTATAAGGGAAAATCAATAACGATAAATAATAAGGGTATTTTTGATATTTTGGGTTATACCGACCCTGCAAATGAAGCATAGTTTGAACTCGAATGGAGAGAAGAGCATAAAACTTGGCCTCTATTGGTCAAACTCCATTCGTTTATTAAGTTCACATTCAAATTTGAATTTGAATTTGAATTCGAAATTGATTGTAAATTAACCTTTCCTTTCTCCGAACATGCAATAATCGTCCCTAACCTGGTCCGCAAAAAACATAAATGAATTAATAAATACAAGTTTAGGGTTTTAAATAGAAATTGAGAAGAAAATATTACGTGGAGGATGAATCTTGTGTATTTTCATTCAATAAATGTAATCCAATTAGAGGATCGTTTGATTTTTCGGTTTTGATAGTGGTCAATGTTTCTCCATTCATAGTATTCAAAAGCTCGATATATTCATTCATCAAAAAGATAATTCGTTACTTGTTAATAATGATTAAATTTAAATATTACTCAGATTATGAAATGTACTGTTTAGTTACTTACAGAGCCATTCATTCTCGCAACAGCCAAAATCTGGAGAAAAAAAAATCAAAAAAATTAAACCGAAGCTCAGAAGAAGAAAGAGAAATAACCAATGCAAAATGGGCATACTGGATTCTTCAAACGGTCAAGGTGGGAGGTAGCGAGCACGGATCTCGATGCATCGCACGGCCCCCACGTCTCCACCACCTTCGGCGTACCGCAATCCTTACCCCGTACCTCAATAACTGCATAACTCATCATTTATTAGTATTATTAATCCACTAATCAAACATTTAGCTTTGTTTCTGGATTGAGCTAACGATTGAAGTTCAATTTGGGATCAAAACGAGAACAAAAATCAAAAGAAGCGAGACCTTTGATGAGGCCAAGAGAATCGGCCGTTAGTGCTCGCAAAGGAGGGCAGCCAGGGCTCTCGACTGCATTAGCTCGCGACATTTTCTCCTTCAATCAATCCAACACGGCGAACTGTGCTCTTCGAGATGCATAATTTGGGGAGCGAGTTTTGTTTTCAGGGTTTAGAGAAGAAAATCAAAACTGTTTTGGGGGTTTAGGGTTTTGACAGGAAAGGATAATGGGCCAAATATTAATTGGGCCTAAAAGAAATCTATTTTTGTAGTTTTAACTAGTGTAGTTGCAACAACGGTAGTGCTAACTATTGAGCAACAACAACGGTAGTTCAAATTACTGTTGTTCTAACTACTGCATTAACAACTACGATAGTTAAAACTACGACAAATGTAACCACAACAAAAGTATTATAACTTCCGTAGTTACAACTACGGTAGTTTTGACTTCCGCAGTTACAACTATGATAATTTGAACTACCATAGAACCAATGTTACAGAAATCGCTAGGCGCTAGTCGGACGGACGGGCACCGTCTAGCGCCTAGTCGGGGATTAATCGGGGATTAATCGGGGATTAATCGGATCTAGGCGGATTTGTAATTTTACATAATTTTTGTCATATTCTTATTTTTTATATTATTTTAATGTACTGAATTTAATTAATAAAAGGAATTCAATATGAATATATAATTTTATTCTAATAATTATTTTCATTTTGAACGGGGAAAACATGGTTTATACATATACGGTATGAACCGGGTTCAGGAAGCAAATTAAAATAGAAGTGGGCCGCGTAGTTTTTCCTTGGATGCTTAACCAAGAGACAGCCGTTGGATTAGGAAGCACGGATTGATGACGTGGTGAGAATGGATGGTGGATGGAAGCGGATATGAGATTTTGTATTTCTTATGAGAGAGAAAAATGAAGACTTGGAGCCCTCAGCCCATCCATACCGTATGCCTCCGGAACAAAATTAGAAAGTGTTTGTCCCACAACTCTAAATCCAGATAAAATAATCATGACTTTTGTTATAAATAAAGGGGTCATGTACCCTGAATAACTCACTCAAATGATTTGGGCTAACATGGATTCTGTGTGGCCCGTATCGAAATTTTAGGATCCGACTAAGACGGATTTAAGCGGGTTAGGCGGAATTAGTTGTTATTTAGACGGGTTTGGGCGGAAATCCGTCTAAACAGAACCGAATAGGCTAGATCTATGCGTTTTGTTGACGTCTAGCGCCTAGGTGGCCGCCTAAGCCGATTTTTAGAACATTGCATAGAACCAACTACGGTAGTTTCACAACCGATTCATAATATTGATAACTGTAACTACTGTAGTTACAATTCCGGTAGGTCTAACTACTTTGATTTAAACTTCGGTATTTCTAACAACTGTGGTTGAACCCTCAATAGTTTTAACTACTGTTGTTACTACTACGGTAGTTCTAGTTGCAGTAGTCGTAACTCGGATTTTAACTACAGTTTTACAACAGAGTACGTAACTGTTGTACTCCGAACTACATTATACAATTCCTTGCAATTGATGATAACCCGGAAATGGAATTCCGGGATTGACCACGACTAGTTTTTCTACTCGGTCTTCTTCACCTTCTTCTTTCTCGCACCACTGGCTCTCGCCTCCATTCTTCTCGGCGTACCTCTCGGCATTTTCTTATCCGTTCAAGCTTCTTCCTTCTCGTCCCTATTAGGAAAACAGTCGATCTCCCTCCATCTTTCTTGATCTCTCCCTCACCCAGAAGATTCATTTGTCTTCGCCGCCACTTGATTTCAGCCCCCTTTTGCTCCGCACTCAATACAGAGGCGCAAGAAGACCGTTCAAAAACCCAAGTAACAATAACCTTCATCGTCACTTCTCTTTATTTGCGAATAATTCCTGAACCAGCGAGGATCTTTAATGGTGGAAATATTTGGACGTCCCAAACCCTAGCAGTGGCTGTAAATGACTAGATCAATTTACAAGTACTGGGATGAAATTAAGTAAGAAATTTGTATGAAAATACTCAAAAAAATAGATACAATGGCTATGAGCCGAAATTCTCAGAAAAGAGCAAAATAACAACTCAATTAGGGTTTTTCCACATACATACCTTGTTCCTCAAAACTCACTCTATTTATACCATTCACTCTCAACAAAAGACAAAATAAGATAACAAAATCATTTAGCTAAAACTAAGAAAAGAATGTCGCAGAGCACTCTAGGTCTTGAACAAGATCCTTGCCTCCCTCCATTTTAGTCATTCATGGACATCTACGGTTCGGATACGAACCCGTTAAGCTCTAACCTCATCCACTTAAACTATCCAATACTTGGGCCTGGATCCTTGGACAGCCCACTACTTTTAACTCTAATCTTTATTGGCCCAATCGCACTCCTTCTTGCTACTGACAATTCCCTCTCCTTATTTTTTTCCTTGTCCTCAAGGAATAATTCCGGAAACTGCGATTTAATTTGATCATGATTCTCCCACGTTGAGTCTTCAATGCTGCGATTAGACCATTGAATTAGCAACTCCAACGCTTCCCGATTCCTTTTCTTCACTACTCGCTGATCGAGGATCGCTAACGGCTCAATCCTCAACCGTCCTTCCGGTCCCATAACTGGCAGCTCGGGGTTCCAACTGCATCCCGTTTTCAATCCGCCTTTCAATTGCGAGACGTGAATTACTGGATGAATTTGGGAACCGGTCGGCAATTTAACCGATAAGCCACTTCTCCAATTCTATCGATAATTTCAAACGGCCCGTAATATTTCGGATTAAGCTTGAAATTACCTCTGCCTCCTACCGAAACCTGCCTATAGGATTGTAGGCGGAGATATACCCAATCTCCGACACTAAATTTCCTCTCGGAACGGCTCAAATCTGCATACTTCTTCATGTGAGCTTGAGATACTTGGAGGTTTTCCTTTAGTTGCTTCAGGGTGTTATTTCTATCGCGAAAGAACCCATTAACGGCTTCGACCGAACTTTTTGGTACTGACCCGAGAGAAAAACTCAGTGGTGTGTATCCATAAAGCGCTTCGAATGGTGTCACTTTGAGAGAAGAGTGAAATGTAGTGTTATACCACCATTCCGCCAATGATAAGATAGAGAACCATTTCTTTGGGTTTTCGAATACCATACACCGAAGGTAACCCTCCAAACATTGATTCAACCTCTCCGTTTGTCCATCTGTTTGAGGGTGGTACGCCGTGCTAAAATTTAACTTCACTCCCAGCTTTGAGAATAACTCCTTCCAAAACGTACTTGTAAAAACCGGATCCCGGTCAGTAACTATGGTTTGCGGTAACCCGTGTAATTTATAAATGTGGTCCATGAAAACTTGAGCCACGTCGGAAACCTTGAACGGATGGGATAAAGCCAGAAAGTGGCCGTATTTCGTTAATCGATCGACTACCACTAAAATCACATCTTTCCCGTTCGATTTAGGCAAACCCGTGATGAAATCCATTCCAATTCCTTGACACGCACCCTCAGGAATCGGAAGAGGTTGTAACCACCCAGGACTTGCCATATTCTCGTGTTTGTTCAACTTGCACACATGGCAGTTTTGTAGGCGATCATGGACCTCCTCTTTTAATTTCAGCCAATAAAACATTCTCTTAATTCTTTGGTACGTACCTATCACCCCCGAATGACCTCCTAAATACGATTCATGCATCTCATCTATAATCTTCCTTCTCCAATTTGCGCATTTTCCTACGTAAATCCTCCCTTTATAATGAAGCGGCCCTTTATGGATAGTCCACTTGAAACTCTCGTCGTGACTGGTGGTTAACCGTGACACCCATTCTCCGGCCACGACGCCGTCTTCGTAGCTGTGAATCAACTCATCTAACCAGGTCGGAATTAATTCGGACACGGCTAAGACTCCTCCTACCTTTTTTCTTCATTTTCCTTCACCAACCTTTCATCGAACACTTGGAGGACATGTGTGTTGGAATTTGTTTTCGGCTCGTTGTTGAATATGTTCACATCCTTAATCTTCATTTCGAACAAAGACTGTCGAGGATGAACTTGTGAGGCCTCCCCTGACTCGCCTCCAACATGTGAGCAACATTCCTGCACAAACCCAAAAGAGTCAGTGATTTTCGGAACTAATTTTTTGAACTCCCCCATATTGGCGCCCACTTGCAGATTGGCCACTGTAGGGTTAGATAAATGACCCCTATCCTCTTCTAAGCGAGGAACAATCATACTACAAACCTTCCCTACTCCATTTAGAACCAAATAATTATGGCCCGACTCCTCATCGCTTCTTTCAATTCTCGATAAAGCATCGGCCACCTTGTTGTCACTACCCTTTTTATACTCGATCGTGTAATCCAGTCCCAATAGTTTACACAAACTCTTGTGTTGCATCGTATTGTGTAAACGTTGCTCGAGTAGGAATTTGAGGCTAATTTGATCGGTTTTGATAATAAACCGTCTCCCTTGAATATAATAAAAACGACCATTGTTGTCTTCTCACAGTGTCGACGGCGTCCAGCTTCGCGTCCAACTTGGCTGCGCGAGAAGTCCGCAGCAAAACGGTAGAACCGGTGACCTCGCGAGAACGCCGGACGTTGCACGCGTCTTGCGGAAAAACCTTGAAATCGCCTGCGGAAATTTGTTGTCGAGGCAAGAAAAGAAAATGGGGAGAGAGAAAGTGCAGCAAACTTATACATCATGAGATCTGAAAGACCAAGCCCATCAGGGACCGTGTACAAAAATAATACTGGTGTACTAACACCGAGCCTATGCAAGAATGAAGGGTCAGGATGCAATTCAAATTTTAGAACTCAATCGAACGGCCCATAATCTTTAGGTGACGTGGCACCGGGAAATGCAAGCAAAAATGGTTGCAATAGTATTCTGTCTAGATGTCGCCATTTTTTTTATCGCCTCCAATAAAGCTAAGAATTCCTTTTTTTATCGCCATTTTTTTTGTCGCCATTTTAATAAATTTTAATGAATATTTAATTATATATCTTAATTATCATGATAATTAAACGTAATAACTAAATAATGGAGAATTCGATAGGTACATTTTGGAGTAGAGTATTTTTTTTTTAATATCTGACGGTTTGAAAAAATTGTATTGTACTTCAAGATGTATCCACCGAATTCTCCATTATTTAGTTATTACGTTTAATTAACGTGATAATTAAAACATATAATTAAATATTCATTAAAATTTATTCAAATTTATGAATTCGAATGAATATTAATTATGTATTAAGTTAACAGCTAACATGTAATATTTATTATTTTAATTAAATATACTAATTATAACATAGAGATGTTATGGTAAAATTTGGATAATTTCGGTTCGTATATTTAATTAAAATGATAACTAGTACATGTTAGTTGTTAACTTAATACATAATTAATATTTATTCGAATTCATAAATTTGAACAAATTTTAATGAATATTTAATTATATATCTTAATTATCACGATAATTGAACGTAATAACTAAATAATGGAGAATTCGGTGGGTACATTTTGGAGGAGGTATGAACAAATTTAATATTAAAAATATAACAAATATTTGGCGGGCTATCATAGAGCGCCAGGCGTACTTTCATTCAGCGCCTTTATTTATACCTTAATTATTCTCTCATTTACACTAACTAACGAAGTAAAAAAAGACGCACAATGATACTCACCAGGCGAGGTATGGAACTCCGCAAAAGACTAATTTGAAATATTTTTCAAAACTTAGTTATTTCGTTAATTAACTCCTTACACTCGGTTATATTTAAAAAAAAATTCAATTTATCCTCTCAAACTTTTATACTTACCAAATTTATCCGTTTAAAATATATAACACTAGCTTTATCCCCGCGCAATTGCGCGGGACAACATACTTATTTTCTACGTATTATAGTTAAAATTACCACGCGTGCGAATTAACGCGCGTGCGTTTATATTATTTTTAGATATAATTTGTTTAAATAACATTTGCGAGGGTGCTTTGAAACTCGATTAATATAATCATGACATATTCGCAAATATATTTAATGTCAATAGATGTATTAATAAATGTTTATTAAAAAATCGCAACGTGTTAAATGAATACAACGGGTACATGATAAATTTGAGCTTACAAAATTTCATACATACCCGTGCGAAATGAGGAAATAAAAAAAAATTGGGAAGCCGAAAAAGAGCCAAAATCGAAAAAGGAGGAAAAAATAGGATAAAAAGAAAAATTAATGAAAAAATAATGGGCTAAAAGAGAAATTTACCCCAAAAAAGGATCAAAATTGAAAAATAAAGAAATAAGGGGCTAAAAAAGAAATTTACCAAAAAAATTATCAAAATTGAAAAATGAAGAAATAAGAGACTAAAATGAAAATTACCCTACTCCACGTGTCACCACCTCCTGGAGGGACTAACTTTATACATAAGAAAAAATATCAAAATTTCTGGTATGACGATCGTAACTTTAATGAAATCAATTCAATCAAAAGGAAATGACCAAAATGCCCCTAATCCCCGATTGCCCTTTTCCTTTTCTAATCTCATGTTATTTCCGTTCCTTTTCGTTTCTACCTCTCAGTTTTATCGAAAACGTTTCCTACGTCATGTTGGGCCTAATCTATTATGTTGGGCCTAATATATGATGATTTTTTTCGGTGTACATGAAAGAGATTCAGACAAAAATAAAGTTAAGTAATGATGTATTAACCCCACCGAATTTAGTTCCCACCAACTACGTACTTGTCCTCACATGAAAGAGTGTGATTTCTTGAATCTTGACAGAGAAGATTAGAAGTGAAATGGCGGAGCTTCTCGAGTCAAGCTTTGTGACGCCGACGAGGTCAACTCCACAGCGCCGGATATGGCTATCGAACCTCGACTTAACGCATTCCAATGCCCACACGCCTCTAATCTTCTTCTACCAAGCTCACAGCGATTCGATTTTCTTCTCCCTGATAAACTCAAATCCTCTTTATCGCAAGTCCTGACGTCTTTTTTTCCATTAGCCGGTAGATTGGTTGTCGGTACTGCTGGCCGTCTGGAGATCAACTGCTCCGGCGATGGTGTGCCCTTTGTAGTAGCCCGTTCGAATTGTACTCTCCATGATTTACAGAATTTTGTGCCATCGCGGGAGATGAGACGGGCTTTTGTGCCTCATTCGGTCTTGGCTAATGAGCCCCTTATGCTTCAGGTCAAATGGAAAAGAAAATGAAAATTTTAATTGATAATTGTCCTCATGGAAATTAGCTTTGTTTTGCAAATTGTTATCTTGGGCTTGGGCTTGGGCCATTTTTGTTGATAATTTTATGAGAAAACATTTGGGCTCAAAATCTGCCCAAAAGGACCAGATAATATCTTATGACTATGAAACTCAAAAGATTTCTGCATGACACTTAAAATTCTGCTATAATATGTTGTATACAAGAAATGAGCACTACAACTGCAGAGATTGAAATTCAAATTTGGAAACACACTTCCAAGTTCCAATAACCGAACAATGTCACTGAGAAAAATAGATTAAAAAATCGACCATTATGAGAATTTGACAAATTGACGAGATTATGTTTTGAAACACGCGGAACAAATGAGAAACCCTAACTCAAATAAAAAATAAGTTTCCTGCTTTTGCTTTCAGAAAGAGAGAGAAAAGAGCAAATAAAATATAAAAATCTGAAAATTTTAATTAAATTTTAGTCCAAATAAAATTTTGGCCCAAAAATCAAATCTTGTAAAAATCGGGTTGCTTACAAAATAATATAATTAATAATGACAAATAAATAAAAATCTGAAAATTTTAATTAAATTTTAGTCCAAATAAAATTTTGGCCCAAAAATCAAATCTTGTAAAAATCGGGTTGCTTACAAAATAATATAATTAATAATGACAAATAAATTTTTAAAACAACGACATTGTAACGCGAACAAAAATTATGTTTAAGTATTATTTTTCTCTAAATTACCACTTCCACCAACATATTATAAACATTTATATTTCTTAGAATTCACTATCTTAACCTCTTATAAACATATCTTTTTATTTTTATTACAGATCACATATCTGAAATGCGGTGGAGTTGTTCTCGGCGTTGCTGTGCAACACGTATGTTATGATGGTCGTTTTTTGAGCTGCTTTCTCCAAAAATGGTCTGCAGTCACATGCGGTGCAATAAATCCAACCTCTCTTCCCATCATTATTGATCGTGCAAGGTTTCACGCTCGTTCCCCCCCAACCATTCTCTCCTACAATACCGAGTACCCACATTCGCCCTTCTCGGGGAATAAAATGTTCAAACCTTCCACTACTTCCATACTTACACTCGATATAAATCAGCTCAACGAGTTGAAAACCCGATTATCAAGAGTCAAGACCTGGCACAAGATTATCCACATTTCAAGTAGTCGCATCTCATGTTTGGCGTTGTATCTTCATTTCACGCGATTTACATTTTGAACCAGATCGTGAGGTCCAACTCGCTTTAGCATTTGATTTGCGTCAAGTCATGGAGCGCTTCCAGAATTTTTCTTTGGTAATGCAGTCATGCGAGTTCCCGTAACTTCCAAATGTGGCTAGTCTAGTGTCCAACACAATAAAATATGGGGCAGAAAAGATTAAAGAAGCAATAATCGAGTTAACAATGAGTATGTTAGGTCTCTCGTGGATTATTTGGAGACAATCGAAGTAGCCAATTTGTCGAGAAGAAGCGGGCTTCAAGAAACAAGAATTTGCTTGGTTAGTTGGCTTGGTATGCCATTTTACAATGTCTATTTCGGTTGGGGCAAACCCTTTTTCGTGACCCGCGCTGAAATGTATGGGGCTGGATTTGTTTATCTTATAGATAGACCTAAGGTGCAAGGAGGGATTAATGTCATGGTAAACTTGGAGGTCGATTGCATGGAAAGATTCAAAAATACTCTTTTAGGATAAAACAGTAAGGAGTATGGTTTAGGACATATTTCATTTCGTGAATTTTGTTGTATTTCATTGTAATTCTCAAATAAATGCACGAAAAAATATATGTATTTTTTCTTAAGAAAAAGGAATCCTTCAAAAATTAAGTGTATTTCATGATTTATGTTATATCTTTGACCAGGTGTATTACACATTGTGCATTTCAAAAATATATTGTTTGATTTTTCTTCTTAAGAATACTACTTTCGTATTAGTTAATTAACCAGCATCATTCCCGCACTTCGCTGCTGCGAATTCATTTTTTTTTATTTTATTAACTGAAACGGATTATATGATTCATACATCATACCCAGACCATATTAAAGAAATAATATAGTACATAAGTTACACTATTTACATTGTTGCAACCACTCTATGTCAATTAAATCTGACCTATTCCTTAGAAACTAAAATAAACCAAACTATCAAAACTAATCAGTTTTTATATTTGTAGTGCATTTGGTTTCTTCTTAGTTCTTACTCATACTTCAATATAACATAATTTCGTCTTTAATTTTCCGTACCAATTCTCCGTGAGTGCATATTTGTCTTGGAATATCCGGTTATGTATTTCTTTCCATATATCTCGAAGCGTACCTGTACCATCATTTTTTTCTTCTCATTTGGTACCTTTTCGTTGAGTATGGCATCCGCCATCCATGATACACTATATTATGTAATATGTTGATGTCAAATATTAACATCAATTGACGTCGAAACTGCCCCCGTGTATGGACATGTGCCCATATTATGTCTTAGACTTTTCTCATTCCGCTTACATAGTATGCATCTATTTTGTAATTGCCATCTTCTTTTCATTAGATTATCCAACGTAAGTATCTTATTTAAGGAAAATAACTATTTTGTGATATATTTATTATTTGTTGAAGGTTCAAGTATTCCATTGCTGCCCGTTCCCATAGAGGTGTCTTGAGTCCTCGAATTTTATTATTTTTCAAATATCGCATGCCATGTTAAATTTAATTTGTTTGTCATTAGATAAGTAGTGCTAGAAATGAGCCTACAAAGATCCATGATACAAATTAAGTTTCCTTAAGCATCTATTTCAAAGAAATGTGTTGCTAACACACTTCAATGCTAATGTACTCCAAAATATCATTTGGAGTAATGTTGCAGAAGTCGATCGGTGCTTGCTAATCGACATGTGATCATCAAGCGCCTAAGGGATTGATCGAGATTAATCAAGAATCTCGGCGGATCTCGACATATTTTACTTTAATACATATTTAATACCAAAATTAATTAAACAAAATTACAAATCACAAATTTCTTAATAAAACTCTAATATAATTTAACTAACCAAATATATTACATCACAAAATCCAAATAATCTTAAATGATAATATAAAACCAAATAACATAACATAATTACAAAACACAAAATCCGCCAAATAACAAACCCTAATTTAAATCAAAAATATTTTCCTTGATTTTGCTTTCACAAAGAGAGAGAAAAGATCAAAAATATAAAAATCTGAAATTTCTAGCTAAATTTCTGTCCAAATAAAAATTTGAAATTTTTAGCTAAATTTTAGTCCAAACAAAAGTTTGGCCCAAAAATCTAATCTTGTAAAGATTGGTTTGGCGGCCGCTCGGCGGGCATAACGAACGCTCGGAGGACGCTTGACGGAAATCCGCCAAGCACAAAAAGTCTGAGGTTATCGAGACGACGGACCATCGACTAACGATTAGTCGGCGACTAATCAGCCGTCGAGACCGATTTATGGAACACTGATCTGTAGTCGAGACGTGACAGAGGTGCTGGCTTAAAAAAATGTTGACATCAAAATTAGACGAGCGTCCGCATTTAACGGACAACGCCTAAAATGCGGACAACCTCCAACGTTTTCATATAGTTGTTTTTACCTTATATCTTTTACCTTCATATTATACCTATTTACAACGATTTCTAATTAAAAACACTAGTATTTATACTTTTTTCTACTGTAAATATTTAAAAATATATAAATAATAGTAAACAAGATATAAATATATCAACATATCTTTATCCACAGTACAAAAATATCAACAAGAGGAAAATTTGTATCACGACATAATAAAAATAAAATAAGAATTATTTACATATTTTTTTGTCAAGAGTATAGAAAATAATGTATGAATAATAGTAAACAAATAAGCTACAACAAATATTTTATTTGTAGTATAGAAAAATATATAGTGAAAATGACACATATATTTATTTCCACGATATAGAACAAATGTTATAAAATACTAGAAAATTGTATAAAGTACAATAAAAATGGCAAAAACAAGAACATATCATTTATACATATTATAGAAAAAAAACATAAACCAATATAGAAAGTTTTGAAAAATATATATATAAAATATAAGACAAAGTGGAGAGGGGACCGAACAACAATATGTTTTGGAATGCACTCAAAAATACCTTGGCGGTCGTTTGAAGTGCACTTCATTAAAGTGCAAAATCAATACTCTTGATCACAACGAGAATCACAAGCATGATTCATCTACTCTAATGGAGAAAATTCTTTTCTCTTTTGGTTAAAAAAATAATGAGAGATTAACGCTCTATCCAAGTTTGATTTGTCGTGATAGGTAAGGATGTTGAGTGCCCTCATAAACAAGTTAAGCGAAAATGAAAATGTGTAATCATTCAAAATGATAGATAAGTTTGTTCGCGTTTAGTGATCAAATTATACAAAAGTCAAAACATACATATTCTTTTCTTACAAGAAGAATAATCAAGTAGAAAAGCATACAACCAAGACCCCAACTCTTACTCCACGCTTTGAAATGAGAATATATGTCCATTTGTTCATATGTATCATAATGAAAGATGTAAATCCCACATTTAGGTAAGGATGTTGAGTATCCTCATAAACAAGTTAAGCAAAAATGAAAATGTGTAATCATTCAAAATGATAGATATGTTTGTTCGCGTTTAGTGATCAAATTATAAAAAAGACAAAACATACATATCCTTTCTTACAAGAAGAAGAATCAACTAGGGCTCGTAGAAAGACATGCAACGAAGACCCCAACTCTCACTCCACGCTTTGAAATGAGGATATTTGTCCATTTTTTCACATGTATCGTAATGAAAAATGTAAATTCCACATTTAGAAATATATATTATTATTATTATACATCTAAAAGTTATCCCACATTATAAATTATATGATACGTCTACAAGATATATCACACGCAAAAAAGTGTATTCCAATAATATAAAAAATAATTTGTAGTTCAAAATAATTTATTATAATTACAAATCTTACGAGTGAAAAAAACAATAAAAATAAAAATTGTGGACCGGGTTTCTTCATTTGTTGGACGGACCAATTTATTATTGTTGTTGTTGTTGTTGTTGTTGTTGTTGTTGTTGTTGTGTCTTATTGTGGTATAATAATGTATCATTGTACATATTATGTAGCAATACTGATTTTGTATACTATAATTTAACCAAAAATTATAATGAATATAATTATAACTATTTTTTTATGGTTGTGTTTGTAAATATTTTTAATTAAGATGCATGACTAAGAGTGAATACATAATAATTTATTACATATAAATATTATTTGCAAAATTATAAATTATTACATTACGTTAAATTATTGGGAAATTCTTCAAAAACCTCCTAATTTTTTTGGAAATTATGAAAAACCCCTATCTTTTTAGATTTCCTAAAAACCCCCCTATATTTGTGGCTTCCTCCAAAAACACCCTAACATTTTTAGATTCTCTCAAAACCCCCCCTACCTTTTTGTTATGATTTTGAAAATTACCATTATACCCATTTTCCATAATTTTATTTTATAAATATCCATAATTTAATAAATAATAAATATATTAAAATACAAAAAATAAATAATCAATATATATTAAAATATTATAACAAATAATAAATAGATATTAAATATTATTATAAATAATACATATATATTATAATATTATAATAAATAATGCATAGATATTAAAATACTAATAATTGTTGAAAATGATATTTTCATATCAATATATTATTTATTATAATTTTTTAATATCTATGTATTATTTATTATTATTTTAATATTATTTATTATTTATTCTTTAACATTTTTAATTTTTTTATAATAGTTTAATATCTATTTATTATTTATTAAATTATAGAGATTTATAAAATAAACTTATGAGGGTATAATGATCATTTTTAAAAAACATAACTAAAAAATAGGGGTTTTTTTAGGGAATCTAAAAACGTTAGGGGGTTTTTGGAAGAAACAAAAAATATTGGGGGGTTTCGAGGGAATCTAAAAAAGACAGGAGGTTTTTCTAAATTTGTAGAAAAGTTAGGGGGTTTTTGAAGAATTCCCCTAAATTATTTTATTTAGAATACTTTTTTTGAAAATTAAAATATAATTATTTTTGTGATTTATTTATTTAACAAAGATATGGCTACTAATTTGAGAGGAAAATGTGAAGTACAATTTGAGGCCCCAATCATAATCCAATTTACAAATTCATATTTGTCTCAAATCCATTTTTTTAATTGGACTCCTATCAAAAATCCCTGACTTGTAATTCTGGATTTTACGAATCTTATTTATCCCGCCAAAACACTCTTTCCTTATTTTCCGCGAGATCTCAAATCCTGAGTTTCACTGCGAGACAAATGTTGGACCCTAGTTTCTCTCTCGTTCTCTTCTCTCTGCTTCTTTCTTCCGCCCAAAAAAACTAAATCTATTATTTCTATCGCTAGCAAGGAACGGGGTTCGCTCGCCGGATCGGCGACCACCATGCGTTCCCCTGGCTTGAATATCGCACGACCTCTCTGAAGACCACTTCTCTCTCCTCTAATTTGGTGACATCGTTCTTTCTGAGATCGAGACTGATTTTGTGTCAGCAGGATAATAAGGCGAGCGATCCGAGTTCAATCTCGATATTTATGTTCATGTTTTTATTTTCTCCTCTTTTGTTTCTACATTTTATACTGAATGCTCGATTTCTGCTTTTATCATTAATTTAGAAGAAAGGTTGTAAAAGTCTGTTGTTTTCTGGCTCGTTTGTGCATTTCATACTCAATATTTTGTTGATTTTTCTCGTCCATTTAACTACTAAGATCTGGACCATTTTACCTCTAGGATCTGGTCCATTTTACTATTTTAAAGTACAAGATTTGTACTTAATATCCTAGTTTTAATCATGTTGTTTGTTTCTTCCTTTGTATCTTATCAACAGGAATTTATGTGGTGCCGTTCACAGAAAATTTGATCAAGTCTGAGAGGATGTGATCTCACCAAATGATAAGATTAGCTCTGTGATATCAAGCTTGATCAGATTTGTTGGTGTTTCACCTTATTTTTAATCGGTGACTGGTACCAAGCTGGTCATAAGGTAACTTATTAATGCAATTTTTTCAAGTGGTGCATTTCATCGAACACTTGGTGAAATTGTTTTTTCTTTATTTTTTTTGTGACATTCGAAGCAAAGTTTAGATTCGGGAAATTCAATGCCATTTCCAGATGGATTAGTTATAACAGTAACTCAATTTAATTCCTTTCCTGAAGATCAAAGCGCCACTTCTCAAAGAGCCAAATATGTCGATTCAATTTCAAATGACGGTATCAGAAAAGGTGGCTTTCAAACTAGCATACTTTATTATTGGGTACATTTTATCTTCTACTAATGTTCAATTATCACTTGCACTTATTTTCAATTATCACCTGAGTAATTCAATCTTGGTGTGAATTTAACTTCATATATATATATATTTTTTTTCCCGTACCAGAAATGTTGGCTAAAAGGAAATTCCTGAAATTCATACCAATGCATACTCTTTAATACGGGCATTAATATCTCACGAGTTATTTCTAACGGCAATTAATTACTATTTATTTTTTTGAAATACAAACACGTTTAAAGTACAAGATTTGTACTTAATACACTAGTTTTAATCATGTTGTTTGTTTCTTCCTTTGTATCTTATCAGCGGTACTTTATGTGGTGCGGTTCACATAAATCTGGGACCAACGGAAACTAGTCGAGTCGAGTTGAAAGAAAAAAAAATAGAAAAAATGAAAAAATAAAAAAAAATTAATAAAATTAGAAGAAAAAGAAACGAAAATTAGAATTAGAATTTTAGTAATGAAACAAATAGAAGAAAATAAAAGAAAATGGACCATGTACGGTATATAGTGTGTGTGGGTAAGTTTCTTCTCATAAAATTAACTTAAATATTGTAATAAAAAAAACAATAATCATATCAATGGTGACGTAACATTAAAGGAATGCTACCACGATGATCCGAGTCATTTGAGCTCGTAACACTAGAAAATTAACGTTAAATATTGTATATAAACTAGTAAGATAATATTATTATACGGGAAGTAACATCATACAACATTTTAGAAGGATACTTTGGGTATTTAGTGATTAATTATATTTTCAAAAAGATATATCATAAAATTTATTTTTTAGGGATATTTTTTGAAATAAACAACAAAGACTTTCTATTTAGCAAAACTTTAATTGATAAATTTATTTGAGACATTACCTTAAATACTCATTAATTGATAATTACTTAAAATATTCTTGAAAAATGATGTATCACAAGAAAAAATGTGTATCTTAGAAGCCCCCTTATTATACGACAACACTAACATAATAAAAAATAAGGTATAACATGCAAGTATAACGTAAAAAAGACTAAATATATATTAGTATTATACTCAATTGAGTTATAAGATATGATGAGATTGGTATATTGTTTCATACTTTATATTGAGAATTTATATTGAGTAACGATATTTTACTTATCATCGTAAATAACAATATTTTACATTCAAACGAAAAAACATAATTATAACACAATAACAATATTTTGCATTCAAATGAAAAAACATAATTATAACACTCACAACATTGCATGAGTATTATCTTAGCCGTACACTAAATTACACGATCAATGCGAGTACAAGAGAAAGATAAATAGTTAAAACTTGAATGAATATATGATCTCATAAACATGCATATAAAAATATTAATATCTATTAAAACGATAATTTGTAAAATACCACGTGATAATAACTAGCTAAAATAAATCCACATATATGTTGAAAACTATAATTTGAAAAATTATAATTAAGTTAATTGTTGCAATATTTACTTTGTTATTCTTAGATTCGAAATTTATAATCATTCTTATGAAATAATATATTGTTTTTAACTTTAAATCATAATGTTTAATTATAAACTAAAAAAATTTATATTAAAAGTTTGTTATTATTAGATTGTGCACATGCTAGCAAGGCTTTAAGCAAAGACACTACAAATTCAGAAGTTATTTTAACATACTACATTTGTACTATTTTTATTTGTTCGTGGCAAGGCCCATCTCAAAGCCCAAATAATTTGGGTTCGACCAACTTCATACGGATCCTTGCTTCTCAAAAGTCCTATTTTGTTAAACCTCTAGACTCTAGCTCGATAGTCTCGCTTTCCCTCTCTCTCACCTCTCTCTCTTTCCCGCCGTTCTTCGAACCCTAGATCCTTCAGATCTCTCGCGCGCTTCTAGAAACAACAACAACTCTTCACTGGCCTTCGATCCGTACCAGCAATGTATTTATCAGTTTGAAGAATTGTTTGCCAGTTAAAAACGATGATGTCAGCGTGAAACAACCCGACTCGATGGTGAAAAAAAAGCCTTTGATTTTCTCGTCAGAATGGAGATCTAATGGCGCCGGTAATGCTGACGTGACGGGTGAGGCTGGTACTTCTGCGATTAAGACTTCAATAGCGTTACCTTTGAAGGCTCGAGAACTCGTGCTGACGTGGCGTACTGCAAAAACAGTCTCGTGAGAAGGCTCGCTAAGACCCGCAACCAGGCTGTAAGTAACAAGGGCATCTTTGCAATTTTAAATTATTGGAAGGGTATTTTGCAAAATTCGGATCTTATTATTTTTTTTTTAATGATTTTTAGGACTAAAAGAGATCAGGATCCTTTTAGAGAAGAACTAGTGAAATATTGTTGCACAATACCTCAATTGCTCTATTTATCGCGTTTCAAGGACGATTCCAGCACTGTGGTATGTACATATTCCAAATTAATACTACCATATGTGAAATATAATTATTTTAATTTTTTTATATATTTTTGAATTTTCGAAATGTAGGATTATTTATCATGGGTGAGAAGGCTTTATTTCAAGAAGAAAGACGTGAATGCTTCCGAATGATCAGATACGGCACCGAGACTGATCGCTTGGTAAGTCCTTTCTTTCCTTAATTCTAAGATTTTTTTTTACAATTTTAAAAAATTAGAGTTTTTAAATGGAAAAGGTCGCTTCTTCTTGTACAGAGCCACAGAGAAGGCCTGGCCGATCCAATGATTTCAATAGGAGTTGAGTAGGTTTGTGCTCTTTTTCACTTATACTCCTATTCAAATTTTCGAAGGGCATACATGCAAATAATCACTTTTGGTTTTCTTATTTTTCTCTTTTTATTTTAGCCACCCGAATCTTTTATTGGAGCGATGGAAGAGTATATAGAAAACACAGCTCTTCAAAATATGGTACATTTTCTAATTAAAGAAATATTAAAATCTAAAATATCGAATTATTCTTATTTAATTTTGTTTTTTAGATGGAAAATGAAAGAGATTCTGAATTGAAGGATTTAATTTCAGCCATGCCATAGTCCAGGCAGGATTACAACAGCGGATCTCTTGTCGTAACAATTACCGAGTTGCGTCGCTCCGAGCACGATTTGCAGGCCTGCTGATGTCAGCACGTTGGTCTTCCCAACATCTCCGACTCTTTCTGGTCGTGCGAATGCATACCAGTGGTACTGGTTCCTGTCATATCCACTAAACCGCGTTTCCAGAATCCTCCTTTTCTTCACTGGCCTTCAACCCGTACCACAATACGTTTCTCAGTTTGAAGAGTTCTTTCGCCCGTTCAAGACGATGACGTCAGCTCGAAACAACCCGAATCGGTGGTCAGAAAGAAGCCTTTGATTTTCTTGTTGGAGTCGATATCTAACAGCACAATAAAAAGTTTTGTAATTCCTCTTATCGAGAGTAATACTGACGTGGCGTGCCTAGCTGGTACTTTGCGGTTAAGTCTCCTATAGTATTACGTTTGAAAAGGCCAGTCTCATATCTGTACCGGTACCCATTCCGTCGTGTTCAAATTTTTCGATTGCAATACCAGCAATTTAGTCGAGTTATCCCCTCTCATCGGACTCCTGCGACTATGCCCCAATCGGTACAGTCTGCGATACCAACTTGATTTTTGTCTATTTTTTCATTTTTTGTAATTTTTGTGAATTTTCACTAAATTTGTTTTTTCTTTTCTTTGATAGATCTTGGCTTTGAAGTTACAGAACCAATTATAGGGAAGTTTGCACAACAATATTGTTCGAAAAAAGAGATGAGGTTGCGTCAACATGTGCTGCACAATCTTCTGTTCCAATTCGAATATTGTTGTTGGTGCTTTCTCTGGAGGAGATTCTATGCGGAACTTACTTAGCTCAAGACAATAAGGTAGGTATTTATTTACTTATGTGCAAATTTCTTTTATATGTGCTTTGACTGCTAATTATTTTAACAATCTCGTCTTTATTCTCTGTAGATGAATCTGCACAAGTCCTCATTATGAAAACAAGGTCGAGCAAATCGACGACTCCCCCTGCTCTGCCTCAGCGGATCCAAGCTCTTCTATCCTCTCGGAGAAATCGACCAGTAAAGTGAAAACACATGTCACGTCTCCACTTTTCTACCTAGCCTCTTGGCTCGGAGGCGTACCGGTCTAAAAGCACTCAGCAGCCAATTCGATCTTCTCCTTTTGTGAGAATGCAGGGAGTGAACAAAAATAAAATCCGCGGTATTTGTCCCCTTCCTTTTGAGATGGTCACCAACACAAAATTCGACGCGGAGCCCAATTATGCAAACCTAATTTTACTCGAGCTAGTGAAATCTTCCCTCGGGGCCCTGCGAAATCTTTGGTAAACAAATAATTTTCACTTTTCAAAGTTCGAAATTCTTGACTTCTTTGTTCTTTTACTAAGTATACTGATATAATTGATTCCCTTTTCTTATCTCCCAGATGCATTGAATTTTTTTCAAAAGGAAATCATTTATCCTGAGCAGAGTGGTCCCAACAAAAAAGGTATACACAACTTTTTACAAACTAATTAAAGAATTTACAAGGACTCAATTGCAAAATGGCTGACTTGCAAATTTGCAGAAATCAAGGAGTGGGCGAACCAGGTCCCTCTTCCCCTCCACCTCATCATCCTCGCAACATTGTAGTAAACATGATGGAGACGCTAATCCAAATGAACGATCGAAGATCCAACAGTCTCTCCAGCCCCATTCACCGAATTTGACATCAGCAAAACGGGTCCCGCATCCATACAGGTGTCATTTGGAGAACGCACGTGGCCTTAGCGTCAGGCTACTCCTTTGTATTCGGTTTGAAGAGCTCTTCTTCCGAAGCTTTGTAGGCGGGTGGAACCTCCTCTTGGCTTGTAGGCGGATCAATCTCGTCCTTCTTGATGATCTCGTCCGAAGGCTTGTCTGATTCGAAATTATGCGGGACCCACCTCAGCGAAAAATGATCTTCCCTGAAAGTTCAAGACTTTTACTCGAGATCAATGACAGTGGACCATGCTCTGCCGGCGCGTCGGCTGCCTCAACTCGACTTTCTTGAAAATAGAAGATTCCGTGACTCGAGAAATGCTTCACGTGGCGCTCGAACTTCTCGCAGTCTCTCTCCACCAAAGCCAAAAGGACTCTTGCTAAAAGCAGACTCTTCGAATTGTATTTTGTTATCGAATCCTGATATGGGGGACCATGTCTATGTAGATCCGACCTTGTTTGCCCGCGCCGATTTCCATCCAGTTCACGCTTTTACGGTTTCTCGAGAGGATGGTCTCGATGCACTGGTTTAGGAACCATAACCTCGTGATTTTGCGTCAGATCAATTTGGTTCAACATTTATTGACGACTTTACAAAGGGTAATTTATTAATACAAATTTTGCGTTTGAGGCATTTCATCAAACACTTGGTGAAATTGATTTTTTAATCTATTTTTTCAGATTCGGGAAATTCAATGCCATTTCCAGATGGTCTAATTATAACTGGTGCTCGATCAAATTCCGTCGCTGAAGATCAAGGTATTAAACTGTTAATTTTTATAATTTCATTAACAAATTAATAACCAAGTATAGTTCTTTATATTACTGGGAAGACATGCGTATTCAGAATCTCCAACATTGGACTGGAGTAGTCCATTTATTTCTTAATCCACGGCCACGTATTAAAGCAAGTAGAAGTCGTAGCTGCCCACACATTACAAAATAGGCACGACTCGTTAAACTTACTATTTGGTCCTCAATAGTTTGCATGAATTACAAATAGGTCCCTCCATATTTATGTTTTTTTCTAATATATTTATGTTTGCAGGGCACCAGAGGGCAGGGAGGTCATTTGTGATTTTTTTGTGGAGATGCAGGGCGGTCATTTGTGAATTTTTATTATTTTGTTTGCGAATTTTGACTTTAACGGTCTATATTATTTAGCTTGTAGTCGTAAAGACTATTTTCCTGCTATTTTCATTTGCACTTTTCTTATTGGCGTGTTTTTAATGAATTATATATGAAGCTCAATTGACATCATGATCTGAGATCTTGGTCTGATTATTCCTTGGTTATGCTCGTGATCCGAGGATCCTGATCTGTGGTTCCTAATCTGACGGTCTGATGAACCTGAACTGACCCTGATGAAGATATCAGTCACATAATAATTATGTTATCAAGATAGTTTTGGTGCCGTTACAGTACCCGCAGCCAAAAGATAGTTCTGGCGCTGATTACAGTAGTTGATGCCAAAAAGAGTTTTCGTGCCTTTTATATAACCGCTGCAGAAAGATAGTTATGGTGGCATCTAACAGCCGCTGCCGAAAGATAGTTTTGGTAGCATTTACCAGCGCTGCCGAAAGATTGTTTTGGTGGCATTCTAAAGCGGCTGTCGAAAGATTGTTTTGGTGGCATTAACCAGCTGCTGCCGAAAGATTTATGGTGGCCTTAACCAGCCGCTGCAGAAAGATAGTTTTGGTGGCATTCTACAGCCGCTGCCGAAAGATTGTTTTGGTGGCATTCTACAACCGTTGCCGAAAGATAGTTTTGGTGGCATTTAAAGCCGCTGCCGAAAGATAGTTTTGGTAGCATTTAAAACCGCTGCCGAAAGGTAGTTTTGGTGGCTTTCAAGAGCGTCTGCCGAAAGATAGTTTTCGTGGCATTTAACAGCCGCTGCCGAAAGATAGTTTTCGTGGCATTTAAGAACCGCTGCCGAAAGATAGTTTTCGTGGCATTTACCAGCCGCTGCCGAAAGATTGTTTTGGTGTCATTCTACAACCGTTGCAGAAAGATAGTTTTGGTGGCATTTAACAGCCTCTGCCGAAGCTGGTTTTGGTGGCATTAACTAGGGATGTCAACGGGGCGGGTCGGGTTCGGGTAAGCCTCCCCATACCCGAACCCGAAATTTCGGGTATTACCCGAACCCGAACCCGAACCCAAAATACCCGCGGGTAAAAATCCATATCCGAACCCGAACCCGTTACCCGAAAATTATTAATAAATAATCTAAATAAATTAAAAAATTAAAAATTATTATATAAATACCTAAAATTATCAATAATTTTAAATATATAAAACAAACAACTTGCTCAAATACATCAAAAATCCAAATATTACAAATAATTAATCCATAAAACATCTAAAATTTTCTTATTTATGAGATATTTTCGGGTATTTTTCGGGTTCGGATTCGGATAACGGGTATACCCGCGGGTAAAAAATCATACCCGAACCCGAACCCGGAGCGGATATTTTTTTTCGGGTATTACCCGACCCGCGGGTATTTTTTTCGGGTATTACCCGCCCCGTTCGGGTCGGGTACCCGCGGGTTCGGGTTTCTACCCGGCCCATTGACATCCCTAGCATTAACCAGCCGCTGCCGAAAGGGAGTTTTGGTGGCATTCAAGCCCCTGCCGAAAGATAGTTTTGGTGGCTTTCAAGAGCAGCTGCCGAAAGATAGTTTTCGTGACATTCAAGAGCCGCTGCCGAAAGATAGTTTTGGTGGCATTCAAGAGCCGCTGCCGAAAGATAGTTGTTGGCATATGCAAGGCGCTGCCGAAAGATAGTTTTCGTGGCATTCGACAGCCGCTGCCGAAAGATAGTTTTGGTAGCATTCATGAGCCGCTGCCGAAAGATTGTTTTGGTGGCATTTACAAGCCGTTGCCGAAAGATACTTTTGGTGGCATTTACAAACCGCCAGTATTGGTGACTTTTACCAGCCGCTGCCGATAGATAGTTTTGGTGGCATTTACCAGCCGATGCCGAAAGGAAGTTTTGTGGCAATTATGTCCTGCCGCTGCCGAAAGGCAGTTTTGGTGGCAATTATGTCCTGCCGCTGCGAAATGAGTTACAGTAACCGCCGCACTCTATGGACGTGCAGCAAAACACCACACACAGTACTAACTAAATAAACCGCAAAAAAAGTAAAAGGAACAGATTGGAATAGAAATAAGAAAAGACATAAATATTGAAAGCAAGTTTCAATGTGAAAAAAAATAAATAAAAACCCAAAAATACCAATAAAAGAGAGAAGGAAAAGCAAATGCTTTTTCAATGTGTACTCGATATTAGGCATCTCCTCACCACCACTCACAGTTTCACTATTATTATTAAATATTTCGTTGTCCACCTCCATTTTTATTATTTTATCGTAGGGGATGATAACACTCGAATTAGAAATATTTTCATTTTCTACCAATTCGGACATTTTCGTTATTTCCAAGTCTTCCTCCTTGGACTCCTTTTTGTTCGTCTCTGGTTCGGGTTTCGATCTACCTGCCAACCTCTTGTACACAACCATTGCTCTCTGAAAATTACCACAATTAAAAAACAAAATTATTTTTAGCTTATACTAATCGATGAAATAGTATATTCAGTAGAAATGTAACATTCTTACAAGGGTAATTACGATATTTTGTTTCTTTTAGAAGGCCAAATATGCAAATCTCCCCAAAATGTAATCATGTAGGGATAAAAATTGTATCTTGAAAATAACATCTTGATTAGTAGGAAAAAGTGACTTCAAATGTTCATTTTACCAATTCTTGTCAGGCACCAAAAATATATAAATAAATCAAAATTGTTAACAAAAAATAAAGACCAAAAAAGAGAATACTGTATCCAAAAATATAACAAAATACCTGAAGGGAACTGGAGACTCCAGTTCTCATTCCTAAATCCACCGACAAAACAGAGGCACATTTACTATAGAGCTCCACATCATCAACCAAATCCTTCGATACAAAAATGCGCTCAACATATTTCTCCCATAAATTGATCTCCACAATTTTCTCTTCGACCAGAGGGACCTTTTCGCGATTCTCTAATTTTTCAGGGGTCTCGACGCGAACATTCCCCTGCACAATCTCCTCCTTCACTTCCACTCTCTCGTTCACCACCACCAAACTCTCCTTCTCACTCTTCTCCTCAATTGTCAAAACCGGTACCGGTACGAGCGGTCCGGTACCGAACAAGTTTCCTTCACCACCTCGTGTCCTTTCCACATATTACTACCAACGCCACTGCCCATATTATTATTCTGGGCACCCCAAAACGGGACCAACATATTAGGGTTACCCATTTCGTTCAACAAGGGATTATTACCGTTATGCCATCCAAACGGACACATTGAGAAACGGGTGTCATTTGCATGAAGCCATTAGCTGCGGCCCAATTAGACCCGTTATTCCAATTATTATTTGCATTGTTACTATTATTAATATTATTATTATTATGGTTGTTATAATTGTAATTTCCTCTTTTATTGGGATTGTTGGGACGGTTCGAAGTACCAATTGGAGTGGGCTCGCGTTTCGGTACCAGTTTGTCAGGTACCGCCATATCAGCGTCTCGTTCTCTAGGAGTATTTTGAACCGCCACCACTGTTTCTCTCTCTAGAATACTTGTAATGAGAACTGTTCGAAGGAGGAGGGGAGGAGTAATAGGTTTCGGATCTAGGAGTGCTGCTGGAGATCTCCAGTTGGTCGGGTTTATTGGATTTTTCTCTGAATTTGGATGGGGTTTTCTCTCCAGTTGAATTTCTACCTCTCTCCTCAAGTTCTTTCTTTGGAGATTCGATTGAATTTGACCTTTGCCTTCAAAAATTCAAAAACGATAAGTTTAATTTTGTTATCTAAAAGAAACGAACTTGTTTATTTTGAACTAAAATTAATGTTAATTTTACCTCGATTGATCTCTAGGGCTAGAATCGAGTTTTTCCTTTTCCTCAGAAACTTAAAATCTTAAGAAGTACCTTAAAAAAAACGAGTTTTTCCTTGTTTATTTTAATTTTAATTTTACCTTAATTTTGTCAGGAAGTTCTAAATTTTAAGAAGTACATGTTTGTTAACCTCTAAATCTCCTTGGTACGTTAATTAAGTTCTGAATCAAATGACTCAGAATCTTTAAGTACGTTAAATAAAATACTTAATTAAGTACATTAGCTTTACTCAGAAACTTAATGATTTTTTGTAAAGATTAGAAGAACGTAATTTTGAATTAATATTTTTTCCAAAATACGAACACATGTTTTTATCAACTCTCAAAAAGTTTAATCATCGTTTTGGCGGTAAAATTGGTTAACAAAAAATTTTGGTCACTTGTATATTGTATGTCTGTTCGGTATAGTCATGATCAGCAATAATTGATTAGAAATATTCATACAAGAATTTATCTCTATATTTTAAAAAGACTTGTATGTTTATTTTTTAAAAACACAGCTAATTTTTTAATTGTAATTGATTAGATCGAAGTTAGACTGTGCCACCTAAAAATGTAACCTCGTTGAACATTATATATTTAAGCTGCTAATTGTATAATGTATTGCCGAAAAATATGATGCATTAACTTAAGACTATAAACATATATTAACACTAAAAATTATATATTAACAATAAAATCAATATGTTGGCATATAGTCTTATCGAATGTCTTGACAATTAAAATAGTGTGCTGATGATGAAACTGTATTAATGCTGAAAATGATATATTGCTATGAATATTAGTAAATTAATGCTAAAACATTTATTGTCATATGTAGTTTTGTAATTTAAAATGGTGCTGGTGAGGAAAAATGAAGGGCTTACTTCAATTAAATATGGAAGAGATGAATGATCCATTTAGTACTCTGAGATCAAAGGCTCTTAATCCAGAATTTAGAGAACTTGTAGCACTTTTTATGTTTGAAGTTTGGAAGGAGAGGTGCAGGAGAGTGGTCAATTATTTAAATCTATCAGAATGGAAAGTTATTGAACATATTCTGAATGAGAGAAATAAAATTAAGAAATCTATGAAAAAAATTCAGAAAGCATCTTACTCTCAAATTGAATCAGAAGAGGGGATCGAGCTGCTTTAATGATTAATTCAAATTCATGCCTAGAAGAAGAGAGATGCCTGATTAAAGAGGACAAAATTGAAAATCAAGGTACTATTCATAAAATAATAACAATAAAAAATAAATTACCTTAATTAAAGATGCAAAAGTGCAAGAAATGGATGCATGCATCTTGCGCGAGTCTCTAATAGAAGAGATGAAGTTGCTTACAGTCAATAAGCCACATCAAATCAGAAGAGCTTCAAATAATCTTTGTGCTTCAGCTTGCAAATATGAAAAATGAGGAAAAAGAAAAATATAATCAAATCTCTTACGAAAGAAATCAAAAATCAAAGAAAATGCTCGAGAAAAAAAAAACGGCTGTGAAAGGAGATTTAGAAAATACCGGTTATGTAAGAAGATAAAGCGAGATGAGGAGTGTTCTAATCTTTTCAAGACAGTGCTCAAATAGATCAATCTCGGATTCTCGAGCGGTAAAGCAGGGAGGAGAAGAAACCCTAGGATTCTTGCCATGAAGGAAGAGATAGCTTTCGTGAGAAAGGCCCCCCAACCCAACAAACCAATATTTTGTGTTTTTGAGAAACGCTCGTGGGCTTGTAATATATTACTATCTACAATTTTCATGTTGTTTCACGAGATCTTTTATATCATCTTAATCTAGCGAGTCGGCCGAAGTGTATTTTTTAGGCCCGTTTAAATTAGTTTGGCCCATGATAAATGTACAGAATATATAGGATCTTATACACCCAAAAAGAATATTATAACACATATATAAAATTCATATAGCGAACCATGTATCCTATGTATTAAATGACTCATTATTTTCTTAGACTACAAGTGTTATATTTGATTATCTATAACTGTTAAGTGTTAACTAAAAACATGTAGGGTTCACGAAGTACGTGCTATATTCAAATCCACTAGCAATAGCCCGCGCAATTGTGCGGATTTCATATCATTTTTTTACAAATTTTTGTATAATTTGTTTAAATGGAATATGCGCCAATGCGTTCAAACTCAATCAATATAATCATGATATGTTTGCAAATTTATTAATGTCAATAAATATATTATAATTAATAAATGATCATGAAATTGATATATCATGAATGTATGAAGTATAATTAATTATTCCACACAAAATAAATAAAAAATAACATGTCATATTTCAAACAAAATTAAATTTTACAAATAAATAAAAGAAAATCGTGAATAATACACATAAAACTGAAATATATATTTGAAATTTCATCTATTAACAGAAAAATATATTTCTTTTAAAAAATGAACACAATTGTAAATTATACGATAAAAAATTAATAATCGAGTCGTAGTTTCATACATGAATAATATAGGGAGCTCCAATAACACAAAAATAACATCCTCGATGAGGCGACAAAAGATGATTAAGTAGGTTGATTAGTATTATTGATTGACTCAATTAACGATTTAATTGACCATTTATATGAATTGATGGGTCAATTAACGTTTACTAATATTAACATATTGTAAATGATTAATGTGTTAATTAAACGTGTCAATTAAAGTTTAATTGAGTCAATTAGAAATACTAATCAATTTACTTTGTCACCTTGTCAAGGATATTGTGATGATTTTGGGGTGTCGAGTATATTTTACTTCCTTACATGAGTATAATTTATGTTGCAATAACAAAAAATAAAAAAAATAACATTAACTAATATTAGCATATTATAAATTATTGATGTGTTAATTAAACGTATCAATTAACATTTAATTGAGGACATTAGAAATATTAATCAATTTACTTTGCCATTGTTGGGAATTCACCCGGCCCCGGGCCCGCGCAGCGGATATGTAGGCCCGGTCCGATTCCCCGATTCCCGAGATCACGCCATGACTTCGAAGGGTACGATGCAAATAAGAAGATTAGATTCATACCAGTGCAAAATTGATTGCACACGAAGGGTTGATTGTTATTCTTCTTTTCGTGTCACGTTGGTGACAATTCGCGCGTCCCACACCACGCGTCTTTCACCGTTCGTTTTGACGTTGCCGACTCGCTCGATTTCGTCTCCGACAGAAATTACTCGTCCGAATCGATCACAACCGAAAGAGCCCCAATTGTTGCTCCTCTACGTGTATCCACCTTGACTCGTAAGACGTCGGTCACGGGTGCAACTGCCTAGACGATGCACCGGCGAACTTGCTCGATTGTTTGATTCTCTATACCGGAAAATACCTTTTCACGGTTTCTCTCTTTACACCCTTTCTCTCTCTAGAAAGCTGTCTCATAATTCTTTGGAATATTCTGAATTAATTAGACTGAATGAACCACTTCAGATGAGAGAGAAAAATCCTATTTATATCATATAGGATTAGGATTGGCCAAAAGACATGTATATCCAATATACACTCTTTCACACAGAAAGTTGCATGTATCTGTCCAGTATTATGTCCATACGAAATTGATAAATTCATCTGACAGAACATCACCCAACACGAAAGTTGTAGATAATCTTATTATCTACACGACCCAATTTGGCCTGGCCCAATTGGAGTTCGTATGCAAAAGTTATGACTGTTTTACTAACTGTATATCAAACTGTTGCACCCTTTCGGTATTTCATAGAAACGACATTTATACTTCGTTCATATGAAATATATTTCTATATGAAGGTTGTAGATAATCTTATTATCTATCTAACCCAATTTGAACCATTCAAATTGGATTTTCTTACTGAAAGATATGACCACGAATGTACGCTTACATTCGTTTATCCTTGTGTACACTTTTACGGTTGATCCTGAAACTGTATTTCCTTCAGCCATCTCATCAAAGGATAATTTGATGAGTTTGGGGTGTTAAGTATATATATTTTACTTTCATGGATATATTTTGGGTTGCAATAGCAACAAACTAAAAAAAGAACTTAAAAAAAAAGACTGCACGTGACCGATTTTGGTCACATGTTGAGGATTATAACTATGTATAATATGATACATCACCGTAACAAGACATTCATTGTGTATAATATGAACCATATCATATTACTTCAAAAAAAATTATTATTATTATTATATAAACATGATTATCAAAAAAATTATACAGTTAAATTTATGATTTTTTTCCTAATTTATGATTTTTTTTATTATTATCAAATAAAAAGGTATTAGTCATTTTTTTTTTTACAATTACATAAAATTCACTATGATTGGTATTTTTTTTATATGATCCTAAAATTTACAATGTAAATTCAAAGTAAGTTACTAGGAGTAGATATAATTTTCAAATACATCGCCATTGTTCTTTTGAAGGGATAATTTTGTATAAATGTGTGAAATTACTTGGTCTAGAGAGGGATTTGCGAAATTACTTCATTCGAGTATTCTCAAGTGCTCTAATCCACAAGGCAAGTCCGTCTCCATTGTTCTTAAAACTCAAAAACATTTCCTAATCTTATTCATCTTTTGTTATTCTATTTTTATGTCACAGAGCATGACAAGAATGTTTATACTAATCATGTGAGCATTCTTGAAGATTCTTTCTCCTCATTGGAGATCACAACTGCATTTTCTCTCTCTCGAGCTCTCATGATTTTGCCAACCCTATTTTCTTGTCAGATTATATCGGTGAACTTCTTCCTCGACCAAGGACCCCAGGGCCGGCCCATATTAACAAAAAATAAAGCACCCGCTTCGGGGTCTAGGTACAAAAAAAAATTACGTAGTACAATTCATAAAATTTGGGGTCCATTATAAAAAAATTGGGGTCCATTTTAACAAATTACATAGTATAATACAAAAATTAGGGTCTATTATAAAACAATTTGAGATAAGTTCATGATTTGGCTTAGGGCTCCTCAAACCCTTAGACCGGCCCTGAAGGAGGCCCCCCCCCCCCCCCCCCCCCCCCCCCCCCCCCCCCTCTCTTCTTTCTCATGTAACAGATACTTTGAATGAAACCTTATCCATACATATATTCCTGCATCCCAATTGCCATACTAATGGACACATATTAATTAATGGATCACACATATTATAAATGATGCATTATATACATGTGTAGTATACTATTTTTATTTATAAAATGTCTGTAACTTGTTTTTTTATCAGCATATGAAATTATCTCATGATTTCATGTAATATAAAATATTGCACAACCTAATCCTATTTGATATAAATAGGATACTTTCTCTCTCATCCAGACTAAGTAATCGAGCAATTCATTCTGCCAAAGACACAAAAGAAAAAGAGAATTCAGATTTAATCTTTCGATAGTGAAAAGGTGCGAAGAGAGAGAAATCGAGAAAAGAGTTTCTCGAAAGATAGAGAATCAATTCGATCGAGCAAGTTCGCCGTACATCGTCTAGGCAGTTGTACTCGCGACCGGCGTCTTACGAATCAAGGTGGATACACGTAGAGGAGCAACATCTGAGGCTCTCACGGTTGTGATCGATTCAGACGAGTAGATTGTTTCGGAGACGAAATCAAGCGAATCGGCGAAGTGAACGAACGGTGGAATACGCGTGGTGTGGGACGCGCGGATTGTCACCAACGTGATAGAAGATAGAAGTCAGCGATCAACCCTTCGAGTGCAATCAATTTTGCACCGGTATGAATCTATCCTTCTGTTGCATCGTACCCTCGAAGTCATGGCGTGATCTCGGGAATCGGGGAATCGGACCGGGCCTTCATTCCGCTGCGCGGGCTCGGGGTCGAGGATATTTCCCTTAAGAAAAATGATCAAAATTTAAAAAAAGACCGAAATGTAAATAAAAAGTACCAAAATGTAAAAAAAAAGGGACCAAATGTAAATTAGAACTAAAAAGGACCAAAATATAGATAAAATGGACCAGAATATAAATAAAAAATATAAAAAGGACAGAAATGTAAATAAGAAAGGACCAAAATGTTAATAAAAAGGACCAAAATGTAAATTAAAACAAAAAAGACCAAAATGTAAATAAAAAGGACCAAAATATAAATTCAAAAATGTAAAAAAGGACCGAAATGTAAATAAAAAGCACCGAAATGTAAATAAAAAGGACCAAAATATAAATAAAAAGGAGCAAAATGTAAATTAAAAAATATTTTTGTACACAAAAGCCCTTGATGGCGTGGAGGCATAGAATTGCAAAAAATTTCTCTACTTTATACATAAGATAAAAGTAATGCCTAAAACATGAAATAAATTATCAACGGTCATAATCAAAATATTGAAAATAACGAAATTACCCCTCAATGAATGTAGCTGAGTATTGTGGCCATTTTGAAGTAGTCTTCCGGGTATAATACTGATCTCCACCTCGTCGCACTCAAAAACCATTCCATTATGCCTAAAACGCGAAAGAAATTATCAACATTTAGAATCAAAATATTGTAAATGACGAAAATACTCCTCGCGGAATGCAACTGAGTATCGTGGACATTTTTATGTAGTCTTGTGGGTTTAATTTTGCTCTCCATCTCCCTCACACTCAAAGCCATTCCATTCTGCCTGAACGAACTCGTTTTTGTTGCACCAATCATAACCAAAATCATGGTCTCTAGTCAGGATAAAATTACCATATTACCCTGGTCCTGCAAAGGTCCCGAATTTGTTTCTCTCTTTTCGATTTCCCGAAACATTGCAAAGTCCCAACGTTTTTCCGAATCTGGTGTACTTATGACAAATATTTCAAAAAAACCCTGTCTTTTAAAAAAAATAGAATTTTCACATATATCCCTAGTAAATATGAAACTTATATACCCGTATAAATATATGAAAATAATGATATAATTTGACCAATATAAAAAGTCTATATTTAAAAAAAAACCTAAAATTTGCATGAATACCCCTACAAAAATCTGAAATTACCCTATAAAAATATGAAAGTAATGATATCATATGAGAAATATTAAAAAAAAAAAATTGAAAAATATAATATATGTATGCTAATATAAATCGAAAATTAATGATATAATATGAGAAGTTGAGAACTATCACAAAAGACTTGTATGTTTTAAAAAATTTGAAACTATGATGTATCCCCTACCAAAATATATATCCTAATCTAAATCGGAAATTAATGATATAATATGAGAAGTTGAGAACTATCACAAAAAGCTTCTATGTTTTAAAAAATTTGAAACTATGATGTATCCCCTACAGAAAAATATTAATTATCATATATATCCCTATACAAATCTCAAATTGATGATATAATATGTGGAATAAAATAAAAACTGTATTTGAAAAAATAAAAAATTAGCATGTATACCTCTGGAAAAAACATATATTATCATATTTACCCTTATAAAAAATTCTGAATTAATGACACAATATGAGAAATATTTGAAAAATCTGAAATTATTATGTATAACCTTACAAAATCTGATATTACGATATATACTCCTATAATAATCTTAAAATAATGATATCGCATGAGAAATATTTAAAAAGTTGTTACATTTAAAAAAACTGAAATTGTTATAATATAGAAAAATCTTAAAAAACACATATATTTACCGAAATTTGCATCCCCAAAAGAAAAAAAAAAAAGGTTATGAACAGTAGCTGTATTTTATGAACAGTGTATATACGAACAGTAACAGCAATTGTGACCGGTAAATTGAACAGTGTATTTTATTCCCCTTTCTCTCAGCTCCCTAAAAACCCTAACGTAGACAAACGTAAAACCCTAACGTAGACAAACGTAAAACCCTAACCCAGAGGAGCGGAAAGAGAGAAACGACACACGGACCAGGGGAGCACTCGGTTGGGAGTTGCGACTCTCGACGGATCGACGTTGAGAAGCTTCGTCTTGGACGAGGAGGCGTTTGTTTGCGGCGTTGGATTTCAGCGGCGATGGATTGTGGTCGCTTTGTGAGCTTCCCAGGGTGCTCGGGACTTTACAGCTCCTGGAGTCTCATTTCAGCCCTGAGTTCTATCGTTTCCAGCTGAAATGTTTGGTTTGTGTGATTCGATCTTCCAACAGTTCGATACTGATCGCAGGGCTCTCTTGACAGGTTTGAATCTTCATATTTTGAGTTTAATTTTTGCATTACACCTCAACTGATGGCAAATTTTGTGTTAATTATTGTAATTCATTCTATTCGGTCTTAATTGAGAATCAATTTAGCTTCATAAAGTTCTAATTAATTAGGTTATTAGTATTCATTGTGATAACAGAAATTAATTTATGGATGGAATGAAGAGGATAATGCTAAGAATTTATAGACCTCGAGATCCAGTGTATTATGAAGCGAGCTTTCTTCATCCTCCTCTACCAACATTTGAACTGGAGAGTATCCTCTGCTATTACTGCTTTCTGGATTCGTTAGTGCCGCTGGATTCGCTATTTTTTTGAGGTTCGATCTCATCTCGATTCATACTTTTTAGGGCATTGACGACTTTAATTATTTGTTTGTAGTTTTTGTTTATAATTATTTCATTTTAAAAGTTTGTTTTCGGTGTACTTAATTTCTTCTATGATGGACATATTCTTTTTTCTCGGTAGTATGGCGAGATTTGTTCGAGGATTAATTATTAAGCCGCTGATGTGTCGTTCAATATGAGCCGAAAAGCAAAGCTGTAGAATGAAAGCCTCGACGACATGGAGTTTCGTTGCGGTGTTTGCAAAGTTGTTTGTTCTGCTGTTGGCTCCTGCTGGATTCGTTGGTCTCGCTCGAGTTGATCTTTTGTCAAGGTGGGATCTCATCTCAATGAGTAAATCACACTTCTAATTTTGTGTGATTAGTAAATGCAATTTTGTGTGATTAGTAAATGCGTTCAAATATAAATTGATTTAAAAAGCAGGGATTAATCTGTAAAATTGATTTTTTTTTTAATTTAAGCCGATTATTTCAAATCGAGGAACCCTGCGAAATCACTGGTTCGAAAACAAATAAGTGCTTGCAACGGGAGTTGAGGGTTATCAGACTGATTATGTCGAAGAGTCACTGAGTTCGGCTTCAACTTCAAGTATGATGCTCTAATCTTATATCTACTATTATTTAGTATTTTTTTTTAATTGCAATTAATAACGGGTGATTAGCTAATTGGTTCAATATACATTTATTTCATCACATCATCAATTCATCATCATGATCATAATCATCACCATGTGCATGATCATCATAACCATATGCATCATCATCATTATCATCATAATCATATTCATCATCATCATCATCATCATGATAATCATATCCATGAATTTGCGACAACGCCCCTTGATTTTTAAAAAATTCAAAAAGCCTCCATGTAAACTCAGATGTTATCCTTTACCTAGCATGAAAAATCATGATAACTTACTTGCTATTAGCCAATGACAAAAATAAGAAAATGATCTTATGCAATAATAAGAAAATTGACTTGCTTCCTGACTTGACGATTTTTCTTTCTTCCTATTAGCCAATGACGACTGATTCGCGAGGCTTACTGCATTGACTTACCGTGTCCTTCCTGCTACATTCACGAGTCTTTGCATTTTGAGATTCTGTTTTTTTCATTGTGGTAATTCATGTGCAAAATTGAAATGAACCTTGCTTCTGTGATATCGCTGGTTTTATTTGTTTTATATTTAAAATTGAAAAAAAAGCAACAACACTAAATTAAACCTACAATGAGGAAAAAAAAGATACATCTTATAAGAAATACATATGCACGTAAAAGATCATACATTCATACTTGAATATTTTAATTTCAAATTGCTTATATGATTTATGACAAGTGCTCTCCCGTTGGAAAACATTGTGTCGTTATTTTTTTTCATTTGTCGATATCCTTTATGCTTCACTGGTGTAAGCAAGTACAAATCCGGCTCGATCAAATTACAACAACAATAATAACGACAAAACAATAGTTCACTCATCAATTTAGAGATAAACAATTCACTCATTGATGTACTTTTATCGTATTGTTGTTGTGGTTCATATTATTTTATATTTTGTTCATTTTTGAAAATTTATCACGTTGAACGATCAAACTAGCATCTACCAAAGCTTTTCATTCGCATAATTATAGCCCACAAGATGAAATGTCTGACCAAGCTCTCTTTTCACATCATTGTCCATTTTTTTTGCACCATTATACTTCATGGTGTACATAATGAGATAATAATCAATGACACCAGACAATGCACTTATGTGACGTCACGTGGGATTTTTGATCTGAATCAAAGACGAATTGTGAATTGCAAAATAAAACATGAAAAATAATTAAGACTAAAAATACAAGATAGAAACACGAATACTAATACAAATACGAAAAAAAAAATCCAAAATATGAAATACGAAAATATGAAAATATGAATATGACTACAAGTATGAGCATGAGTACAAGCATGACTATCAACACGAATACGAAAATAATTATGAATCATATTTTCTTCATTTTGCCGATGATGTATAAAATAATAAATAAATTTTAAAGCAAACACCGTTTGAATTGTTCAAGAAAGCTCTTGAACAATTCAGTCGATTCTTGCTTTCAAATTTATAAAAATTGTCATTTACTAAGACAAATGCGTTGTCTTTACACATGTCATGTCCATATAAAAGTATAATACAAATATAAATACAAACATGATTACAAATAGAAGCACGATTATGAATTACGAATCAGACGAAAAATTATGAATTACGAGTGACGAGTTACGCATTACAAAATTTGAAATCCACAATTCAAAAACCCAAAATAATAAATACAAAATATGAAATATGAGTACATATCCAAATACAAAATTTGAAAAAAGAGTACGAAATACAAATATGAAATATGAATACGAATGCTAATACTAACACGAATATGGATACATATGAATATGATTATGGATTACGAATTATCAGTTGTGAATTACGAACTGCCAACAACAACTTACGAATTATGAAATCTGAAAATCGAAATCCGAAATATGAAATATGAAAATATGAAAATACAAAAAAAAAATATATATATATATATATATATATATATATATATATATATATATATATATATATATATATATATATAAAATACGAATACGAGTACGACTACGACCAACGATACTCATATGAATACAAAGAAAACTATGAATACAAAAACAAATGCGAAAACGAATACAAATATTATTTTCCTGATTTTATCCATGATGTATACAAAAATGAACAAATTTTAAAGCAAGAGTGGTTTGAATTATTCCAGAAAGCGGGCTCTCGAACAATTCATACAATTCTTGCATTGAAATTTATAATAACAATGATTTACTGAGGCAAACAAAACACCTTGCATATTTTAAATCCGAAAATCGTAGACCTAAACGTTGTAGCCGAAATGCACCTAAATAATAGAGCAACATCATCATCATCATCATCATAAGGTTTGCATCATCATCATAAGGTTTGCATAATTGTGCATAATCGGCGAAACCAAACACACTATTTCGGACATAGATGGAGTTTCATGCACTTTTGATTTCGTTCTCTCGATTTTGTCGATGATGTTTAAAAAAATAATTTTTTTTTACAGCAATAGCTATTTGAGTATAATTAACATGCCACAAAAAAATTAATTATTTACATATTCGAGAACACCCGCGCAATAGCGCGGGGATAGAGCTAGTATAAATTATTTTAACACCCCTATTGAGTATTGAGTATATCTATTTATAACTCATAATCTGAACACCATGAACTCGTGAGGCCTCCCTTTTCTTCTCTATTCTCCCGCCTAATTCATTCTCTCCCTCAAAGAAACCCCCTCTCTTCTCCTCTTCAATTAGTATCCTAAGATATATCAATTAAAATTCAATTACAACTAATTTGTGCCAATTAGAATTCAATTAGTATCTCAATTAGAATCGAATTAGTGTGGTTAAAAAAATCTGGATCTTTGACAACCACCTCTATTATGGTGTTGTACTGGTACAGTTGGTACTTGGTACAAGAATCCAATTGGACTTGCAGGTTAAATGAAATTTGTAATAATGACACGTATGAAATATACTTGTAGGTTAAGTAAAATCTGTAAAAATTCAATTGTTATTATATTTGCAGACTTAGATGATCTGACTTATGTGTGTAAAGAATCGGCCTATGTAAAAATGGCTCATGAAGTTTGATAAATCATCACTGTATGAAGGACAATAAGGATCCATTATATTCATGCTCAAGCATGGTTTATTGAGGCTGTATTAGGTTTATTTCAATTAATTGGGAGCACATTGTGAATCATTGTTCACTTTCTCTTTTCTTTTTTTGATAATAAATGGAAATTTTTTTGAAAAAAAATAGATGCTTATATATCTAAATTTCAATGGATGCTCAAGATTTGATGATTTTGAAAACAATGGATGCTCAAGATTTGAATTCTTCTTCTTCTTCTTCTTCGAATTTCATTATTAGATATCAAAATTTGTAATTCTCGGTTGTTTCTAACAACATTTTGTTTGCATAAGTCTGGTTAATAATTGTGTAATTTTTTTGGAAAGCATCATATTTGTACAATACTCTTTTAAATAACATGATACCTTGACAATTATAATAATCCTTCTATATGCAAGAAAAAAAATATATAATTTCAGGCAACTATAATAATCCTTCTATAAGCTTCTGAGATAACTTCCGTTCCACTTCCATCTCCAAAATTTTCGAAAATCTGCAAATCAATTTTATTCTTGATCCTAATGTTTTATTTGTATTTCAGGTACAAATTAAATATTTTGATTTATCATTTATGGTTAATTGATAAATTGTTATATTGATAAATCGTTAATTTTAGAAGCAACTTAATTTGGGCATGTTTTCGAATAACGAAAAAGGAATAGCTAAAAATTAAGAAGATCTTGAGCAATAAATAAGTATATTGTTTTGGAAATGAGAACATATGATTTAGTTTTTGAAATTCAAACTAAGAAATTTGGAGATGAATTAAAAAAAAAAAAATTGAGCAAGTAATTTACTGTGGTGAATATTTCAACTAGCTCTCAAAGGTTGATATTTTTTTTCCACTGTCAAATTTTCATTCTAAGCATTTGTATTTTTATTTTTCAAATCTGTTAATATTGTTATTATTATTAAATTTTTTTTTTGGGTTTTATAAGTTATTGTTCGAATGCTGTCAGAGATGGGGAAGCTTTAGAGTACATACGAAAAAATAATTTACTGAAGGAGAAATTTCGCAGCGAAGAAATAGTAACAAATTCTTTTTATCTTGGAATTATGAGTATATATGAAACTTGTTTTTGATTTGTGATGATTGTTTGCTTTTAGGAATTTCATTTTTTTTATAGCTTACCAGTGAATTATGAGTAAGTTTTCTCTGTGGCCTTCATCGGAAGCCTAATTAATATAAAGCCACCTTGGTGGCATCATCCCTACCATCCATACATGTGGATCCCACAACACAGAAGAAAAAAATGATGAAAACGTTAGATCTGCCGTGAGAATGAATAGAAAGGGAGTTGGTTCATTCTATTTTCCTTTTTAATATAAATATGATGTTCTTTTTGTTACAAGTCCTCGTTTTTTCTAATTTAAAACTATTTTTTTAAAAATTATTGTACTGAACAAATTTATATTTACTATACATACACATCATTTAAAATTTAAAATTTATACTTTTTTTACATGCATATCATTTCAATTCAAAAAATTTAATTACATCGTGTTGTGTCATACACTATATAAAAGTATTTGATATTTATCGGATATTTATCAGACAATTCATATAACAACTCTAAACAATTTATTCAAAATAATAACTAATATCTCTTAAATATTCTATTGATACATTTATAATACTCTTTTACCTAGGATATGCAAATAATTTAGTTTGTTCGGAACCGAAACGAACCGGTCGAATTTGATTTAATCAATTTTCCGATTTATATAGTTTAGTTTTGTTTTAGTTAAAATCCCCTATTTTTTGGATATTCTAAAAAAAATCACGTCCTTTTGAAAACTCCAAAAATCTCGTCGAATTTGATTTAATCAATTTTCCGATTTATATAGTTTAGGTTTAGTTTAGTTAAAATCCCCTATTTTTTGGACATTCTAAAAAAAATCACGTCCTTTTGAAAACTCCAAAATTCTCCTCCACCAAAATTTTAATTTACAGTTATTTTCAAATAAATATTTTAGTAGCATCTCTAATTTTTAATTACTTTTTAACAAAATATTAAGCAATATTGTTTTTATATATTTTTTTGAAAGCCATCACAATAATATATAATCTACCTTTTAGATTATTTTTAATTTTTAATTTATTATAATTTTATTATCACTGTAATTGTTTTTGTTTCAGATTCTCTCCTCCAAAAAATATACACAACTTTTACAATTAATAATAAATAGCAAATTACAAAAGGTTATATATGAAAGTAGACAATTATTATTCATGCAGTTTTGACGATGTTTGGGGTCATTCCTGTTATGTCTTTCACTAGCGTGGATCCGGGACAGTCCACTAAAATTAATGGATGTGAAAGAACCACGTCACAAGGTTTTATAAAAGGTTTCAACTGAAGGTCACGGTGAAAACGAACTCGGACGTTCCCATTATATATATACTATTTTATTATTTTATTAAGGGAAATTTTCAAAAAATCACCTATCTTTTTTGGATATTCTAAAAAACTTCCTATCTTTTTGGAAACTCCAAAAACCCCCCCTCTACCAAACTTTTATTTTCAATACCCCCCTATGGGATTAAAATGAACTATGAATGGTGTTAAAAAAAATGTTATGACCAAAATACCCTTCATTTTACATATTTAGTAATTAAAATAATGTTTTTGTTATTTGTATTAATTTTAAAAAAGTCCTAATTTTTTTTTTTTTTGCTTATAATAATTTAAAAAAAATAATTGTCATATGCTATATTGATATAATTTTAATATTTCATACATTAATATATTTGACTTTCATAACTTTTTATTAAAAAAAATGACATAAAATAATAATAAGATGAACAACAATATTAAAAGAACACCTTGCAAATATTTAAAAATTAAAATATCATGAATCTATTAAAAGCATACATAAAAGAAGAACGAAAATAAAATTAAAATAAATGTTTAAAAAAATATTTTTCTTTCAGTATATTTTCAAGGTGTTTATTTTATTATTATCTGATGTTAGTGTTTCATGAATAATAAATGAAATATTAAAATTATACAAACACAACATTTAATAAATTTTTTTTTGTGAAATCATTATATGTTAAAAATTATTTATGAATTTTTTTAAAACTACTAAAATTAATGAAAAAATAACAAAAATATACATATGAAAATAGAAGGGTATTTTGGTCAAAAAAAAAAATTTAACACCATCCATGGTTAGTTTTAACCCTTATAGGGGGGTATTTGAAAATAAAAATTTGGTAGAGGGATTTTTTTGGAGTTTTCAAAAAGATAGGGTTTTTTTTAGAATATCCAAAAAAGATAGGATTTTTTTTAGAATATCCAAAAAAGATAGGGGGTTTTTTGAAAATTTCCCTTTTATTAATTGTAATTTATATATTTAATATTTAATATTTTTGTATGTTATATTTTTTAAAAGAGAGCTTCTATCATACACCCTTTCTAAAAAAAGGTAATTTAGGTATTAAAAATATTAATATGCATTACTTGTTTTAACTCTCCATTTTCATTAATTATTGTTTTATCCATTCCAATTATTTCCATTTATCTCTCTCATTTATTACTTTGTACTTTGAATTGATTTCTCTCATTAATTTTTTTTCATGATCAAAGAGTGACAACATATTTTTGTGGGTTCTATATTGAACAGATTTTTCCGACACAAATTTGATCTCATTCAATGAACTTTACAATTCTTATAATAATTATTTGATTCAAGTGGCATGTGTTATTTCGTGTCGCTGATTCATTATTGAATTGGGTCTTTCATAATTAAGTAGTTTCTTTTTTGAGATCTTTCGATAATCATTTTGATTTTATAGTATGTTAGGGTTATTTGATTTTGTAGTATGTTAGGGTTAGACTTTTATTTGATTTGGTGTCCAGAAAGCAATTTTTTTTTGCATCACATTTGTGGGTCGATCAGACCCGAATTATGCTGAACTTGCATTTTTTTTTGCTTCTTTGGAAAAAAGTAAAAAAAATTACTCCTATTTCACTATCAAGTCGTTTTGCCTCAATTTTTCATAAATACCCTTGCAAGTCATCCAATTAGTCCCAATAGAAAAAACACCATTTTATAAGCTTTTTTTTATAAAACTAGTATCATTTTTCACAGTATCTTCAATTTGTATTTTTTTTGCAACAAACTTAAAACTTCCCGAATTGTTTACTACCCTAACCATCAAAATCCCAAGATAATGCTGACATTTATATATATATACACACTTAAAAATTTATCACTCGAGAAGGAGAAGGGAGATGATTTATGTGACTGAATGACGCATTATGTTGCCTCTTGACCGTGTCCAAAAATCAAAAATTAAAAATTACACATAAGCTCGATCCACACGAGTACACTGAATATGGAAACATCTTGGTAGAAGTTCAACCAATTCAAATTTAGAGAGAGAGAACAGTACAAAGAAGGCGATGAAAATGAGCCCAAAGTTTGCGATCGAACTTCTGGATTACTGGACCTCAAGCAAGCTCTTGTTGTTGCTTTTTCGTTTAGGGTTTAGGGTTTCCAATAGCTTGGAAGAGGCGATCTCTACGAGAGTTGGGGACAGATGACCGGGAAGAAATAGAATATACCAACATAAACCAGTGACGATGAAAAGTATGAACACACACAGTCAGAGAAGAGAGAGAGAAGTGGATGCGTAATAATGGAGAGGCAGAACTAGAAGAGGGAGTTGGAGAGGGTTACGGAGGGGCAAGGGGAGAGAGTAACTCATGGCTGCAAATTTACTTATTTATCCTTTCAAGCTGTACGGTAAAGAAAATGATTTAATTATGACCTTCAGATTCACCTCCAACTTTTCATCGTAGCCCTACATTTACAAAAAGGTGCAGAGTAAGATAAAAGAGGTGTATGACAGAATTTTCCAAAATTATGGGTATTACTCAGTAATTTAAATTTAAATTATATATTTATTTTTCAAATACATTTATTGATTTATTATTAGTATTCGACAAGTATTCGAAAATATATGACATGTGTTATTTTCAAATAAAATATTCGACAAATATTTGAAAGTATTTGGGAAAATACCGTATTTTAAATAAAATAAATAGGGGCTCATATGAAATATTTGACATATATTTGATTTAAATTACTTAATAACCAATGTTTTTTTTTTTTTTTTTTTTTTTTTTTTGCTTTAATTTAATAACCAATGTTTAAAAACACCAAAGTAGGAGCTTATGTGAAAAATGCATTGTACTTGATGAAGTCCTAACTCTTTTTTCCTCTTTAAGCATGTAAAATACATTATTTTTACAATTAAATTTCAAAATAGATATATAATTGATTTAAGTTATTTAATAAAAATATTTAAAATAATACAAATTAGGGGCTTGTATGAAAAATACATCATGCTTTATCAAGTTTCAGCTTTTTTTTTTTCTAATCTTTAAACATAACTTCTATCAAATTTATTTTTGGAGCTTATGAAATAATGAAACACATTAATCAATGAAAAGATTTCACAAAAGGCTTTCTTTGTGGAGAACCCACTCGTGAATTATGGCTGAGATATAACCAAAATCACATTGAAAATTAATATGTTAAAAATAAAAATAATATATGAATAATAAAAATAATACATAGAGACATAATACAATTCAATAACAGTGAAATGAGCTATTAAACGTGCAAATTATATAATTCACATTGAAAATTATTTATTATCATATAAAAAGTTATTTAGTTCAACCACATTGCAATGTTAAAAACATTTTTTTGAACGAAATAGGGAGGGTTCGGGTGGCCCCTCATTTGTGTTTTTCATTAATATTCCGCAATGTTTTTTTACAAGACAAAGCTAATACTAATGACCATATTAAAAAAATAAAATCTATCTAATTTTTATATTTTGTACAATTCAAAACTCATTATATCTGACTGAAAAATGGGAAAAAAAATTTGTTGGTAAAAGAAACCCAAGTTAGCCCAAGTCTTTTTGCGGGTTCCTTTGGACCGAGTCTTTTGGTTGAGATACATCATATATCACTCTTATCCTCGGTGCATGTATTTATTTTTTCTTTTTAATGGGAGAATAGGTCATTATAATTGATTGTAGGCTATGTTACGTGGATACTCAAAAAATGTAAAAGTATCATGACGCGTATCCGATACAAATATGGGTGCGATACGGTTCGGATACGTATCGGATAAGCCATGTGGCGTATCCGAATATTTTAATATTTATCTTTTTCGGATATGGCAGAATACAGTTGGGGATACGCCCAGGATACGGCTAAAATACTCCATTTATGATACTTCGGCCCATTATATATTTTGGCCCATAATATTTTTAAACAAATTATATGAGATACTTCTAAGATACTTCTAGATTAGTTCTAAAATGTTTCTAAAACAAACCAATGATAATTTTATGATACTTGTATTATTTGGTTGATATTATTTATTATCATAATATTCAATTTAAAAATATTATTAATTTATTAATTATATATAATATAAATATATTAAAGAAATAATTATATAGTCGTATCCGTATCCGTAACGCATTGGATACGCTATCCGTATCCGTATTCGCGCAACATAAGTTAAAACGGTTTGATAATATGATATGTATATAATATTAACTCAAGTAAAATAATTCACATCAAGAATACTTGGACTGGTCGGTTAGAAAGTACCCGAATGCAGTACATGCTTATGTCGATGTGCGTCATGGGGCACATGTCTATGTTGGCTTTTCAAGGAACAATTATTTGAACCGTGATATAGTGTTCTCCATATATTATTACATTTACAGCTCTTCAACTCGTCTTCAAGAAATCTGCAGCTCAGCATGGTCTGATCTCCATCTTGAGAAGCACACTGCACATAGCTCAGCTCTGCATCTTGGCTGAGGATTGTATTTGTGACCAGCCTAATTATGTTTAGCTCGTCAAGGCTCTCTACCAAGAGCACAATCTTCCTCTCGTCACCGTTCTTAACTCCAAAATGTTGGTGAATGGGCTCGTGGAAGTTTTTTTTATTTATAGTTCGATTTGAAGTAAATTATGCTTTTTTTTTGTGGGAATATGTAATTTTGTATTTTTGAATGATTCATAGTTATGCACTTGTGTTTATTCCTGAGGGAAAGGCAAGGAAGGGCTCAAGGCTGTTGGTTGCACTTGTACCTTTTTTTATTTTCTAGTTTTAAGCTAAGTACCTTTTTTTATTTTCTTGTGTTTATTGTGAAACTTTTAGAAAAAGTGAAAAATAGTATTAATTCGGTCGGTTCGGTTTAATCGGTTCTGAAAATATCAAAACCGAACCGAACCGAATAAATCGAATAATATCAATTTTTGAACCGAACCGAACCAAATAAACCGAAAAACCGAACCGATTAAACCGAATTCGACCGGTTCGGTTCGGTTCCCAATTAAACCGAACCATTTGCCCACCCCTACAAGTGGCAATATATTATTTATAGTTAAAATAGGGTTGTGAAATTTTTTCACAATTGACTCCATCCGGTACACCAAAATGAAATTAGAAATAGCGATCACATGAAATATGACATATTGACGTTGAAATACGATACATTTAAGTGAAAAAAGGATTAAACGGTATTGTGACAATAAAAATAATATAGCTTAATTAGGAGTGTGCATTCGATCGGTTCGGTTTAAAATCAAATTAATGAAGACCTAACCGGATTATATTCAAACCGAATCCGACCCAACTAGAGCTCGAACCAATTTAAAACCGAACCAAATTAATCAAATTTAATCAATTTATTTGGTTGAACCAACTAAGGAAGTTTATCGTCTTAAAATATAAAGGATAATTAATAAAATTCATACTTTATTTAAACATAATAACGTAAATATAACATATAAAATATAATTAACTTTTCATATTATTGTTATATGTATTTTTAAAATAAATATATTGAAAATATGAAAATTATGGTGTATAATCATATAATTCAATGAGTTTGATTTAATCGGTTTCCAAAATAGTTGAACCGAATAATATTATTTTTTTAACCGGCCCAAATCAAACCAAACAAAATAAATCAAAGAATTAACACATAATTATATATCTAACTTTACTAATATACTAACGTCAAAATTATATATCTAACATTAGCTAAAACTAATATACTAACGTCAAAATGACATATTACTAATAGTAATATAAAAATATACATTGACACTAAAAATAATTAATTGGCACCAAAAAATATACAATAACAATTTAACATTGAAAACAATATATTAATAAAAAAGCATGTGTGCACGCATAAAAGATGTTTGCATGTAAGATGTATATTGACACTGTAAAATGCAAAAACAAAGATATTAACCTTAAGTTCTGTTTTAAAATAAACGGGTTGTATCGCAATAAAAACATTTAGAATTCAATATTTGAAGTTTTTAAATTAAAAAGTCACATTATTTCTATTTTATACGTAACAAAAAAAAACTTGGCAATTTGATGGAGACAATGTACCCCCCCCCCCCCCCCCCCCCCCCCCGGGCCAGACCGCGTGGGCCCGCCCCCGCCCCCGGGCCAGGCCCCGCGTGGGCCAGACCCGACCCCTCCCCCCGGGCCGGACCCCGCGTGGGCCCGCCCCCCCGGGCCAGGCCCCGCGTGGGCCCAACCCCCCCCCCCCGGGCCGGACCCCGCGTGGGCCCCCCCCGCGGGCCGGACCCTGCGTGGGCCCGACCCCCCCCCCCCCGGGCCAGGCCCCTCGTGGGCCCGACCCCTCCCCCCGGGCCAGGCCCCGCATGGGCCCGACCCCCCCCCCCCCGGGCCGGGTCCCACGTGGGCCCGACCCCCCCGGGCCGGGTCCCGCGTGGGCCCGAGACCCTCCCCCTCCCGGGCCAGACCCCGCAAGGGCCCGACCCCCCTCTCTCGGGCCGGGCCCCGCATGGGCCCAACCCGGACTCCCGCCCTAACCTGCATGAATGAAAAAGACAAATACACAAACATTATACACACACATACACAGATCAGACACACACACACACACACACACACACACACACACACACACATACATCACACACACACACACACACACACACACACACACACATACATCACATACATACATACAAAAATAAACACGCTAGAAAAATTCACATGTAATGAAAAAAGTCTTGAGGTATTTTCAGCAGCAAAGGGATCCATGAAACTTCATACTATCCTGCTGCAGCGACTTATTTGGAATTGAGAAGTTTGGTGTTCTGAAATTTATACAAAAATAGAAACTTAGACTTGCAAACAGTGGAAGTGAAATAAATAAGGAATTGAGATAATAATAAGTACTTTTGCACAGCAATGGGCAGTTCCCTTCAGATTCCGACTTGGCCCCCTTTGTGGCTGCAATGACTCGGTTCTCTTCGTCACTGTTCGACCCCCCTCATTAATCGCTGCTCAAAATAGTACTTTTGCACAATTTGGATCCTTATCTACAATCCTATTAACTGAAATAGAAAAAAGAAACGAAATCAATATCTGCAAATGGCCCAAAGTCAACAAAGATATGAGTGATAATTGTTAATTGGTTAAATATTAAAAAGAGCAGTGGAAATTTTTCGAGCAGAAGAAGGCAAACTTTGAAATTGGTTAATTGTTAATTGCCCAAAGTAATTCTCGCTCTCACATCAACAAAAAAAAGAAAGAAGAAGGCAAACTTCGAATTCTTGAAATAAATTCACATAAGAGAAAAAATATACTTCCAACAAAATTGAACCAAATAATGATGCAAACATGATCTGACAAAAGACAGATGAAAAATAATTCGAAAAAGACAGCAACTTTAGTATTTTACCTCAACCCGTTTTGCATGAACAGAACATAAGGCCCAGCTGGAACTTTATGCACCGTGGTTACTTCTTCAAGAAAAAATCGAAGGGAGATCTCGCCATTTTTGCTTCTTCTAGAAACAGAAAGAAATCTCTCATTGTCGCTTGCTTGATCTTCAATTGGTCGAAGAGAGAGAGAGACAGAGGAAGGGGAGAGAGGAAGACTAGATATCTCGCTCTGTTTCTAACAAATCTTTGATTTGGAGAAGAAAAGTCGAGAGAGAAATAGCCATCTGTTGGCTCTGACTTGGCTTTGCACTTTCTTCATCTTCAATTGGTCGGAGAGAGAGAGAGAGAGAGAGAGAGAGAGAGAGAGAGAGAGAGAGAGAGAGAGTCTGGTCGAAGAGGGATTGGACGAGTATATATATTGAGAACAGGGGGCTCCTCCAACGTCTCTCTGGATATGACCGTTGGAGGAGAAGATTCTAGGTCTTGCTGGATATAGCCGTTAGAGAAGATTTGAAGATTTTGATGGAAGAAAAACAAAAGAGAAGAGTGTGTTTGCAAATAGGGATCAACAAGACAGAGTTTTCTTTATTTGGTGCAAATAATATACGGATAGAAATTTTTCCACACATTATTAATTCCCTAATTAAATAAACTAGCTATATTTATTATATTGTAAATATATTATCATTCCTATTTTTGTATTGTAAAATGAAACCAACTATATATATTACATTTTCCTGAGATAAAGTACTTTTGTACAAGAACAAAATGTATCCAGATTATTTTTACAAAACCATTCAATCGCATTCGGCAAACATTCATTCGATTATATATCATAAAAGAGAGGATTATCAAAACAGTCAAAATAATTTTTGCTTGAGATATTTATGCCCACAAAATTTGCATTCTTAAAAATCTTTTTAATCATCGGTAAGTTCGAAACTTCGAATCAATACTCTACTAAAAAGTGTGTTGCAGAGATACTGGACGTATCCAGTAGTTCCGTGAATGGACAAAGATTGAAGGCCGTTAGAAGATTTTATATACTAAAAAAAGCATGTTTTATTTGTAGAGAAAAGATATTTTGAGAGTTAAATGGGTATTTATGCAAAAATGACGGAAAATTTCAAGAACGCATAAATTTTGGGTGTATTTGTAAATGTGTAAGATCTCTGAGGGTATATATATGAGAAATATTGCAAAAAGTTTTTAAGAAAAAGTATTTTGAGAGTTACAAGAGTATTTGTGCAAAATGGCAGAAAACTGTAAAAACAAAGAAATTTTGGGTATATTTGTTAATGTGTGAAAATAGTGATTTCCGAGGATATATAATAGAAAGTGATTGCAAAGAAATTATGGAAATTAAGAGGGTTTTTAGGTAAAACTGCAAATAGCAAAGATTTGCGGGTATGTATGTAAATTTCAAGAGGAAAACGGGTTAACGGATTTTGCTCAATATGAAGAGTTCTGAGAGTGTACCAGTTCACTAAGTTTTCTCGAGAGTGTATGGGTTGGAGATTGCTTAAAGAACAAGTTTTTGAGTGCTTCTTGATCTTCTCGAGAGACCAGTACCGGTACAAAATGGTACAGGGCTTGAGGGTTCTTGAGATACATGCATATGCAAATGGTACTTCTTATTATAGGGTACTGGTACCAAACTCGTCGTGAGTTGGTTGGATTCTTCTTAAATCCTGTAATTTAACGATCAATATCGAAGGTACCTAAACTGTTTTAAGTGGTACCGCGACTTCTTGTACCGGTATGTATGGTTTCGATTCGGTCAAGGAGCCGGTTTGGGTTTATTATTGTACTATGAGCAATGATACATACATTGGTAAGAAAAACTAAATTTCTAAACCGATAGCAAATTTCACAATTGTTCAAAAATTACAATCAAGTCCGTACAATCATTGAAAAGAGTCCACACTTAATTATAAGTGTATTAGATTAGATTGCTTAAAATTACACAATGATCCATACTATTACTACACTCAAAAGATAACAATACCGATAAAGTCCACAAAATTACAAAAGAGTCCAACACGAAACCTTAAAAATATGAAAATAATCCATTGAAGATTGAACTATAAATTAATTAAATTACAGATATTATATCATGCCAACACTAATCGAATTACAATTTTGCTTAAACCATAAACAAATCTCTGGTTGAACCTTCTCATGAACGCCTATAGCTTCAGACTCGGAAAATATTTTCTTCAAACCAATATACATTATTTCTCTGCTTGAACTTTCTCATGAACCGTCCATAATTCAATTTCATACCATTGATACGTGATGCTACCTCGTTCTTCTTCAGTATTTAGAGCTCGCAACAAATCCTATAAAAATATATATTTGTCAATGAATGTCAGAATTTTGCTAGGTTAGAGAGTTTCCATCAATTATTTAGTGGAAAACACATTTTATAGTAAAACCCCCTCGTAAGAACATTAATTACAACCTAAAATTATAATCATAAATCACATAAAACAATAAATTCTATTAGTAATTTTACAAAGAAAAAATTGTTTAAAATACATGCTGCGAGTTCTCCTGATCTCAAATTGCAATGGAATTGGGACAATAATGTTTAGTAAATGGGGTTTTATCAAACAAAAATACATGGAAATTTGGAAATTAAAAATACCTTTTAGAATGAGAATATGCCTATGGCTTGGAATGGCACAATCGCAAATTCTAAAGTTGGGCAATCTCATTAGAAGAGGATGGATGGATAATCCCAAATCGATGCATCCTATGTAAGAAAAGAAGACGAATCGTTTATTCATATATTTGAACAATGTAACTTTTCTAAAGAATTAAGGACGAAATTATTGGGATTATAAGGGCTGCAGGACTTATATCCTACTAAACCAACAGAGCTATTGATTGATGCGAAGACTTCATCAGAGGTAAAGCAACTGATTGCGGTAATGCTATACCAAATCTGGTGTGAGGCGAGCTTTTCAGGAGCTGAATCCATCAATCTGGAAGCTCGTGGATCGAATTTTGGAAGAGAAGAAGATGATTAAGCAGAAGTTCGTTGTTAAGTATCAAGATCGATCCATGGTTTCTCCATGGCTTTGTGAGAGAGGAGACAAGAAAGGAGGAATATTTGGGGTCTGGGGACCACATGACTACGAACAGGAAGGTTGTTTTAGAGTCCCCAAATCCAGAATTTTGTTTCGTAATTCCAAAATTAGGATATCAATTCTTGATTTTATGTCGGATTTTTAATTCGGGATTAGTGATGTTTCCTTATCCAGCACTAATGGTTGGAGGGAGGCTAACGGTTGCGGATCCCTATCTAGACCCGCTATCCAGCATTTTGGAAGAGCACTTTTCCTTAACGGGCGGGGGTGGAAAATGGATCCAGATCCAAATCCGTATGTAAGTAATTGGTATTTAGAATTCTGAAGAATTTGGTATTTAGAATCCTGGGGCTGAAAACCCGGGAAAACGTTTTTATACTCTCCTTTCCTGGATTTCGTAGAAGTCAGAATTGTGAGTCAGGCCCTTCAAATTCTGAAATTGCCCAACAGTGGTGATTAAATTTATGGTGTTCATGTATACATTTATGTTTGAGATTATACATATCATTATTAATAGTATAAAATATCACTAAAAGGTTTATCATCATTTGCCACAGTAACACAATTGTACATAACCAAGAATATATATTTACATACCACAAATTGACCATGAATAGAAATAAAAAAAAAACTTAGTATTAGTATAACCATTGATTTACAGTAAATACTAACATGTACAGACAACAAATTGAAAAACCAAGTTATTATATCTAAAATAGATTTGCAAACAATCCCTGTACATTACTTGAAATTGCAAAATGATTCTTGTAGAAACAAATTTATTAAACTAAACTTATTTTGGGACATACAAACCTATTAGGTGAATTTGCATAAAACCCCTATGTTATTATTAAAAAATCTAAAAGAAACATTTTGAAAGGAACAAGCTGAAAAGCTTTTGTTCGGAAAGAAAAAAAAAAACATTAGACATCAAAGTAAACTACAAAACCCCCTAATTTCATACATACTCTCCCAAAACTACAAAATATCAAAATTGCCCTTGGACCAGAAGGTACACAAAATTATCAAATTTGCCTTCAAACTCTTCTCTTCCTCCCTCTCAATCTATGGAACCAACTACAACAGAAAAGTATTGAAGATCATTATCATAATTAGAAGTTTTCGAGGGGTAAATTTGCAAAAATAGATATTCATGCCATCATGAACCAGGAGTTCAATAATTTATGAAAAAAAAGAAACTAATATTTATGTGGATAAATAAATACTTATGAGAGCCTTTATCAGCCAACATTTTTCTCATAGAATAAGCCAGTCTAAAAAAAATAAAAATGAGGATTTTTATAAAATATTGCAAAAGGCAGGGGTTAGAATGAAATTGTGTCGTGACTTACGTTAATGTGACGGCAAGAGGAAGACCTTCAGCAACCGCAACAATAAAACAGTGACCTGTTAATAAATTAATTATATCAAGACAAGTTAATCAAATTAAAAATAATAATAATAATTTTATTTAATGAACAAATTAATTACTATATACCGCGACCGTGAAAATCTTAATGACTCCGTCAATAATGGTCTTCACGCGTATTTGTCCTTTAATGTACTGTTGCGTTCCGTCAGAATTTGTCATCTTTCCAGTAAAATATCTAGAGAGACAGAGAGATTGTTACTTTTTTTAATTATTTTCGAATTTTAGAGAGAGGGAGAAATAGTACCTGGTATAAGGATGATTAAAACGGCACCGGCGACAGCGCCATTTAATCGTACCTGAATTATCACATGTAAATTCAATATTTACGAAAATGACACTGTATTAATTCATAATAATTTACAAAAATATTTTCACCTCGAGAGGAGTTTCTTCGCAATTGTCTTCGGATATTAAGTAATTAATAAATACATAAATAACATTAAAAAAATAATTAAGTAATTAATTAATTATCATCATCAAATTGTTGGCTTACCAGCATGGTACCGTAACCGTCCGCCACTTTGCAAGCTGACATAAGAAACGATGATTTTTGGTCTTTGTGCACCTGAAAATTAACCATTAGGATATTTTTGATATTTTGCAAGTTTTGAAAGGGTAAATATGTAAATCCCCATTTTTATTTTGTAAGTTAATTATGTTTACAGTTTTGCTCTTGCAAGTGATGCTAGATTCATCAATGGCAAGAGAATGGCCGATAATCAACACCCCATCAGCTGGGACCTAATTGTAAAAAAAACAAATGTAACACAAATTTGCAAAAATATATATATTAATGTCGGGGATCTTTCTGTAATTAATTTTTTGTACCGTACCTGGTCACCAATCTTGAGTATTTTACTTCCATATGTTTCATTCAGCAGAAAATGTAAAAACAATGTTTCATTCTGAAGTATATAAATGAATTCATGAATCCTTGATGCCCACAATATGTTCGCTAAAATGCTCAACAGAAAAATTTCCACAGATCGATTAATTACAAAATCCCATCGTACATATATTGTTTCTAAATATATTGATGAATTATACGCCAAGAAAGAAGAGTTCATACCAGAAAAATCATGCCACGACAGTGAATGAAAACTAAATCGAAGCAAGGAAAAATAAATCAGAATTTCTTACGTTACAAGGTCTGATCGAGAAGGGTCTTCACATCCATGCTGATTCACAAAAGCAAGCAATCGATCGCAAACTTCCATGAAAGGATCTTGGTGCTTGTGCTTGAAAATGAGTAAACGAAACAGCATGTGGATTAGACGGCAGAGTGGAGAAGGAAGTGTTGGTTATAATTCAATAAAATAACCAAATAAATAATATAAACAAATAATTAAATAATTATTATAAATAAATAAAAACGAGAACAAGCCTGGTGTAGCCACGTGGTCGTGCCACAGCTGTCCTAAAGACAGATGACGCCCTCTGATGCAGGGTATTTCGTTTCTCCATCTCCAAGGTTCTACACCTCCGATTTGTCTCGGTTCCGATCTAGTAGCACCGTCGTAGAGCGGAAAACTTACACCTCGAAAGAGATGAAGTTATGTACACCGATTTTTCAGCCAAGTCTTTTTATTTCGAAAAATTTGGAGAATAAATATAATTGAAGGGATCTTTATAATGAAATACTACAAGATTGTTTGTTTTATTTCTCCAATAAGAAGAACAGAATTTCTATTCCACTCCCCTGATTATGGGGTATGAGAAAATATATAATATGAGATTGGAGGAGAGAGATCATTCTCCTCTTTAATTTCGGTTTTATTGAGAGAATCAATGACAAGCCTAATTGGCTAATCCTTTAATACACAAAAACTGAAATTCATTTAATACGAAATTGGAGTGTTTCAATTCCTTCTTAATATCTCATAAATTATTATATTTTTATCTTAATGATATTATATTTAATGATGAATATTAAAATTCACATGTTAATATTTTATATCATTAAAATAAATAAGTTTTAAAATTTAATTAGTATTATTTATAATAAATAATACAACAGGAAGACCGTCAGGTGTGTACAAACGCTACTCTGATCCGACGAGTGGAAATAGGGGAAGAGATGTGAGATGTGAGATGTGAGAGCGGGGAAAGAGGGAACGAAGAGAGGGGAAAGAGAGGTGACGTGAGAAGGGAAAGAGGGAAAGAGTAGGGATGTCAATGGGTCGGGTAGAAACCCGAACCCGCGGGTACCCGACCCGAACGAGGCGGATAATAACCGAAAAATATATCCGCTCCGGGTTCGGTTCGGGTACGGAGGAAATTTTTTATTCGCGGGTATACCCGTTATCCGAACCGGAACCCGAAAAATCCCCGAAAAATATCCAAAAATATCCCATAATATGAAAATTTTGGATGTTTTGTGGATTAATTATTTGTAATATTTGGATTTTTAATGTATTTGTACAAATTGTTTGTTTTATGTATTTAAAATTGTTGATAATTTTAGTATTTGTATGATAATTTTTTATTTTTTTAGATTTTTTATTAATAATATTTGAGTACGCATTAATAATGCAATTAAAAATAATTAATTATGATTAAGTGTGTATTTAAAAGGAGCATTGTTTTTTCATGTGATTCATTTTGAAAATAAAATTAAAAAAATAACCTTACATATATAATCTGAACGGGTTTTAAAATCTCATATGTACCGAAATTTTAAATCTCGGTGGTTAATTTGTTTTCTCAAAAAAAAAAAATAACCGGATTATAAAATGAGTTAAGATTTTAATTTAAAATATGATATGTTTGTCTAAATTTTACCATAACATCCTCTATGTTTTAATTAGTATATTTAATTGAAATGATAACTAATACATATTAGTTGTTTTTTAGGAAACTAAACTTTGAGGATGGGGAGTTAAGGAACATTCATAGCAGTTGTGTAGTTTTCGGAAAAACTCCTTTCTAAAATGTCAGGTAATTGTTGAATTTAAAATAAAACAAAAAAATAGAAAAACAAATCTTGACAGTTGATTCATTTTATGCAAAATCCATTCATTTACTTTCAAGTTTCAACATAATCCCAAAACTATCATATTTGTCCCTATGAAATATTAGGTATCACAGAAACATTAATGAATGCAACATCAAATTAATATTGCATTATATTTGATGTTGTATTTGATTTTTTATTTATGTTATGAATTATATTGAATAATAGTGTCATTGTTTTAAACTTGGGAATTAAAGAAGGTTTTAAACTTGAATGGTTAGATGGGAATAAACTTTTTAAGGGATGAGGAGTTATTCTTAATTATCCTTTCAATTTAGGATAATGTTTGGTAAGGAAATAAGGATAAAATTTAGAATAGTGTTGAATTTAAAATGAAATATTTCGAAATGACCAAAATATTCTTTTTATTATTAATAATGTTAAATGGAAGTATTGATAATAAATTTAACTGTACAATAGTTAAATAAAACTATAACATACTAATTATACAAAATATATAAGGATTTATTATTAACTCGTTAGATATATGTGTTTTACGGTACTAATTAGTATTTTTGTTGTGTTTGTAATAATGTAATGGTTATTTTCTTTGTTCATTATGGTAATGTATGTGATTGAAAATATATGAAAGTAAAAATATAAATTTGTCATTTTTATACGTAAATAACTATGCCAGTCAATGTTTTGTATCATAGAATGATAATTCTATATTAAAAATCATTTTTTTATTTTTATTTTATTAACGAAACTAAATATTTTATATGTTACATTTCATATTTGCAGAGTCTATTGTTTTCTTATATGTGAGTTATAATAGATTTATTATACTAAACAATTTCTTTTGAAACATCATAGAGAAAATAATAAAATTCATATTTGTATACATCCAAACTAACACATTAAAGTGAATATCATGTAAAAACTCACAACATTACTCGATCATGCTCATATTTGAGGATTTGAGTTTTTTTTTTCCTTCTTTCATTCCAAATTCCATGTTCGCATCAATGCATATTTATTTGTTTCTATTACTATTTCATAATCTATTACAGATACAATGATTGCTTATGATTGTATTTTTTTCATTCAAACTTAATTGATCCAACAATTAACATGTTCTTGTTTACAAATAACAATGAACAAATACATTTGACCACTTAACAATTTTTATGAAATTAACCACAATCATAAATCACGCACACAATAAATTCTATATCTGCAATGCTCACAATGAATGAAAAGCGAATTATCTGTTATTTGTTTTGGTGACTCGAAGAGGAAGCTTTTGGTAACTCGAAGAAACAATCAATCTTTCGTCTTAATTTTTCATATTGGCTATTTTATATTTTGCTATATTTTGCTAAAATCCATATGCATCAATAGTCACTAGTATGGCATTGTTGTATTGTTATACAATTGTTAATCGACGGCTACGTTGTAAGTGGATCGCAAATTTAGGTTCGTATAATACTTCATTTACTAATATTAGTAATTAGTGAAATTTCACATGTATTGCTCTACATTTGGTGAATATATAATCTCTATTTTGTTCGTGAAATGTAGTTTACTTGTAAAAGATGATTATTTATCTAAAGTGGTGTGAATTTGATTTTCTCATTTTTTTAATTCAAAACAAAACCGGAACTTATATTTTTCAGTTTTAGAGAAAATTGGATTTAGGTACTATGTTCTTCATCTCTGAATTATTGTGTTTCGACACTCAAATTGGCTAGAAGGTGCCGAACAAATTGTTTTTTTGAATTCGATGCTTAATATTTCTCAGACAAATCTCAAAGCAGATTTTATTTACAAATATAATAAAAAAATAAATCATGCTTACTATATGAGTGTCCATCTTGCTTTTCATGCTTAAAATTTGAGAGACAAGATCTCATGAATAGTAAGTGACTATTGATGTATATAAGTGCTAGATGGCCATTTAAATTTTAAACTTATCTTGTTTATTATTCCTAACAATAACATGTATAATTATGTTCAAAAGAATTCTTTTGGAATAATTTTTATGAACAATAGATTATCGGGTTTACACGGTGAAGTAAAATCGGGTTCGGATCCGAGTTCGGCTTTCAAAACCAGTTCGAAGCTGGAAAACCCGACTGGTATAAAATTCGAGGACAGGAGTCTTGAAGGAACAGTAATTCGAGAAAAAAGTTGCTGATGGTTTCGATGCAAAAATAAAAAAAATGAGAACTGGAGAAATGGGGATTAATGTAAAAGTTGCGATAGTGAGTGGGGTTTCTAAGGAGGCTGTAATCGAGGCAAAAGGAGGGAGTGGTCTGGAAATGTTAAAGAATGTTTAAGGAGAGTGCAAAAGAAGATAAAACCAGGGATTTATCTGAAAAACCCTTGTTTCTGTACTAGACTGAGAAAGATCAAAATCTTAAAGTTGCTAATTTTTTAAAAAGACCATGTATTATACTATAAATGCTTAAAAGCCCCTGCATTATTAGAAAAGGGGGAATTTCACATGTCGCCCTACACAAACTCTAAATATCAAATTTGTTCCTTCAAATCCGTTAATTTATGTCATGTTTTACTCATTTAACCATTTAATAATTTATTTTATGATCTTTATATCATGTTCTACCTTAATTATATTAATATTTATATCATGTTTTCATATTTATTTTATGATTTCATATTTATTTTGTGATTAATATTTATATTATTTTCATATTTATTTTATGATTTGATTATATCCATTAATTTATATCATGTATCAATTAATTTATATCATGTTTTATCATTTAACCATTTAATAATTTATTTTATGATATTTGTATCATGTTCTATTCATTAATATTTCTATCATGTATCCATTTCTAAGCATACTAAATAGTTTTAATATTAAGAAATCGACTTTTGATCATTATTGCATTAGAACTTTATTTTGAAGTAATTAACAACGAGATCAAAATATCCGCAGCGTAGCGCGAGTAATATCTAGATAATCTCAGTTATTGATAAAATAATTAACTCATCTTGTCTAATAATTCAGTCCATTTATCATTTATGGTACACTTTTCTCATGACTTAATTGATTAGTTTAAATGCACCCAATTAATTTACCTATCATTATGGTTAATCGCATCCAGTTAATAGTGAAAATCACATTAAAATTCAACAATAGCATAGTTTTCTACAATATATCGTACGTATAATACCTCACTAGGAGATTACCCGCGCTTCGCGGCGGTTTTGTTTCATTTGTTTTACCATACACATAATATATACACATAATATATTGTTATGATTTTTCGGGAGCAAATATAAGACTTTATGAAAATAAATATCATATTGATTAAGAAAGTTTTATGATGACAAAATTATTATATTATTTTTTAATATGACACATTGCGAAATATTTATTTAGTACTTTAATGCAACACATTAAAAAAAAAAAAATGTCACTATAAAATAATAAAATAACATGCGTGAACATAAACAAAAATCAAGACCATATGATATTTTAAATTTTCATATATAAAATTAAGAATAATAACATTGTAAAAGTTTAAAAAAATTATTTGTGTCTGATAAATTTTATGTTTCATGTTTATTATTGAAAAATATTATACAAGTTAAAGAAATTATTTGTGTTTATTAATTAATATATTTCATTACTTTTTATTATTTTAAAGATTAACATGAAAGTGTTTTAAGTAAAAATACAAATATAACATAATTGTTTTAAAAAATAATAATAATAATTAGGATGTGCAATTTTTTTCAATTATATTTTTAAAAATAATAATAATTACGATTACAAGTCATTAATGTAATTATATTTATTTTTATATCTTTTTTTACATAATTATTTTCATAATTTTAAGTTAGAAAAAATATTGAATATATGATAATAACATACTTAGTAGTATGTGCAATTTTTTATAATTATAGTTTTAAAAATAATAATAATTAGGATTACAAGTCATTAATGTAATTATATTTATTTTTATATCTTTTTTTACATAATTGTTTTCATAATTTTAAGTTAAAGAAAAATGTTAAAAATATGACAATATGGATCTCAAAATAAAGATAAAATTCAAGCCAATATATTTCTTAATATTTTTAAATTATATAATGAAATACTAACAATATTTGATGTATGTTTTATGATATTATATATTAATTTATTAATGTTAGATATTTGAACTTTTCATATTCTATTTGTATTCACAATTGATCATGTAACATATTGTGAAATTTTTTAATATAAAATACAACTTGTCCAACATGAACCTAACAAATAATATTTTGACATGTCATCAATCTAAGGTGATGTGGCCTTCTAAAATTGCTTAAAACTATGTGTAAAATAAGGGGCACATAAATATCTACAAATAAAACATAATCACACAAAATCAAAGGTTAATCTATGGTTCATATCTTGCCACATATCATAATCAAATGGTTGAAATAATTGTGATGATGTGGCATGAGTTGTGATGAGATGGCATAAGGAGATTGCATAAAGATGGGTCAAAAATAAGGGGGTTGGTTAATATGGATGATGATTAATATTAAACACAAATTGCATAGTTTTCTACAATAGAAAAAGTTCATGCTAAATGAATGATCAAGATAACAAATGAATGATGGTGTACAACACAAATTGCATTTACATAAATAAAATATAAAATTATAATACAAACAAAGATTGATGCAATTTGAAAAATTACCTAGAATGCTTCATGCTATTTATCTTAAGGATTAAATAAAAACAGAAAAAATCAATTTTCTTAATAATCTTACCAAGAAGTCAAGAATTATGTATTGAATCTTTATTGAATGGTTAGATCTTCTTCGTCATGTTTTGGTACAGACAATTTATATCCAGTGACAAAATGTAGCTCTGTTTTGGGTCGTCTCAAATTCAAGATTTAAACAATAGGAATTTTTTTGTTTGTAGACTAAATAAATTTGCAAATAATCAAAATATCCAACATTGTTTGATAATTTGTGAAATAACACTCTCCACTTTTCAAAACTCGAGAGATGTTAAAATGATCAACTTTTGAAAAGTCGATAATTCTTACACCGATTTAATTATTTTTTGTGTTGAAAATTTTAATTGACAAACCTCTCCACTTTTCAAAAGTCGAGAGGAATCTTTTAATTATTTTTATGCTATGGGTCTCCAATTTGCACCCCCATTATTATCTATATTATACACATTTACAAAAAATTATATTATTTATATAATAAATAATTTTCCAAATAAATTTGTATATGTGAAAGAAAATACAAATACAAAAAATTGTATATAATATATGATATATACAATTTGTACAATAATATCCGACAAAAAAAATATAATATAATAATCGAAATAATTAATATCTCTTGATAAAGAAAGATGACTTGTTTAATTGCCACACCATACATGACATTCTCCTTTGGTTCACATCTAATTATGTGTGCCGAGTTTAGGGAGTTAGTAGAATCACATAGTTGAGTTATCCTGTATATTTATTTATCTCTCCGACTTCTCCAGCTCTCTGTTTGTAAAATTTGATGAAAAATTATGTAGTCAAAGATACGATAAAAAAAAATTGTTATTAATCGAAAAGAAAATTTTCTAAGTTTTTGTATAATTTTCTGAAAAATTACGTAATAAAAGATTCGATTCAAACTATCTCAAAAACACGTTATTTTGGCTCCTCATAACGGTACTAATAAGCATCTACAGAACATTTTACAAACACTTTTCTTATTTTACAAACACCTTTTCTTACATTAACATGAACTATTTTATAAACACTTTTCTTATTTTACAAACATATTTCTTGATAAAACACACTGACCCTAATTTTTAATGGGCATTTTAATTTATGTATTTAACACAAAATATGAATGGGACTTTTAATTAATTTATTTTTAATGGGCCTTAATATGAATGTGGACCTAATTTAACGGCCTAATATTTCGACTTTTTTTGTTAAACACACTGACCTAATTTTTATTTTTTTGAAAAGAACATAAAATATTCGCCCCATATCTATTGTATTTTCATTAAAATAAAATTACAATTTTATGGCATTTAGAATACCAACATTGATATTCTAAAATTTAGACACTCGGAATTTATGCACATGTGAAAGAAACAATTATACTCGAGAATTTATGCACAAATTCCATCCATCCATCATTTATTCATCTACAATTTTCACTACTCTTATAGACACGAGAATTTATGCACATGAAAAAAATACAATTATATAAATTACTCCCAATACGAAAATCTGATCAAATGTCTTCAATGCAATATTTGGCCTCAAAAAATAATTTAGGAAAATTTTCAAAAAATTCTCAATTTTTTTGGAAACTCCAAAAAACATTCTTTGCCAAACTTTTATTTTCAAAAATAAACCTTGTTCGAATTGCACAAATGACTCTTTCTTTCATGCGGCTTGAGTTTTACTTATTTTTTTGGTAGAATTTCACATGTATCCCTACAAAACGTCATAATTTCATGTATACCTCTCAAAACGTGAATTTCAAAAATATTCCTATAAAAACCGTCAAATATCATGGATACGCTTCAATTATACATTTAGTTAATAGTATGTTAGTTTTTTCATTCAAAATATTTTTTTTCATTTTACCCTTATATCAATATAATAGTTACTTAAATTTTTTAGAATAGTATTGGTTTCTGCAATGATTTTGGAAACAAATTATGAGAAAAATTTGACAATATTTGATTTTTATAGTTTTCAATACTGTTGTAGAGCAAAAGTTATTCTTTACCATCATCGCTTTGATAGTGCAATATTATTTTGTAAAAAAAAATAATTATTATTATGCTTTACCATATAACATTATTATTGCTCGTATTGTTTAACATTATTAGCCTACTGACATTTCATGCAAAAAGAAAAAATCTAAATTTATCTATAAATTATCAAATGTATATATATCTCAGGGACAATTTGTCCTTCCAAAAATTAAACATATCAAATTTGTCTCTACAAAAATACTAGTATCTGATTTATTCCCTTCTTAAACACTGCTCATTTCAAATTAGTCTAACCTTGACGAATCTACCAGCGATTATCAAAAAATACTAATATTTTATTTATCCCCCTCTTTAACAGAAAGTCAGTGTAGTGTAATTACTCATTTACCCCTAAATCCCATTAAGATATCTTCCGAACCACAATCGAGCTCCCACTACACGTAGTTTTCTTGGACTACCGGCGATTTGCAGTAAAAATATTATTAGTATTTCCTGGATAAACTCTTTTTGTTTTTGTTTTGTTTTTGTTTTTCCTAAAAAATCTACCAATTACTTTAGGGTACATAGCTTAAATCCCATAAAAAGGGCAAATTTTGCACCGTAAACACAAAATTTATTCAAATAACAAAAGTGACACGATTTTTCGAAAAATTAAGAAAATAACATTTTTTATTACATATTTTGCTACAAAATTCAAAAAAGAAATCAAATAGCATCAAAGTATATAATAATATGTGGACATAAACAAACTTCAAGCAAAAAAAAAAAAAAATATGGGTACATAACAATTTTTATTGCACGAATACATAATCTGCAAATAATATTGAAATAAAGAAAACATAATGTTTGTCAATATTTTGTTGCAGAATCAATATCCAAAAAATAATTATCCATACACGTATTCAGTAACCATTAAAATACAACTTTTTTTTATTTAAATATTATTATTTTACAAATACCATTAGGGTCGGAGCAGATAATAATATAATATCCATATCCTCTCCATCCCAAAAATGCTTTATTCACTATTGATAAATGAAAATGATAACTCCTCACTATTCATTCGGTTTAAAAGTAATATTATAATATTATAATTATAATTATAACTCCTCACTATTGTATAACGTTTTATAATGAATCTCAACAGGAATTATGCATATCATAAAGAAAGCGAAGAATTTTAAAATAATGAATTAAATAATGAGATTTTTTTCAGTTTTGATGTACTAGACAATTCTTTATATTGAAATCCTTATTTGTATAAATTTATCAAATGACTGAAAAATGTTCTTTATAAGGGTACATATGATATTTTGAGATTTGTGATTGCATATACTTCTGTCAAAAACATATTTTATCATCTCATATTACTTTATTTGTATGGATATTTATAACACAAGAGTTTCATTACTTTTAGTTAGTGACATGATATTGAATTATACACAAAAAATTAAAGGACATAAAAGTTTTATGTTTTTTTTTTTTTTTGCTTGAAATTTGTTTATGTACACATATTATTATACTATGCTGATTCATCTCATATTATTAATTTCTTTTTATGGGATTTAAGTTTTGATGTACCCTAAAATAACTGGTAGATGACTAGATTCTAAGTCCTAATCAACATACAAAATGGGAAAAAAAATATGAGAAAAAAATATATGGCATAATGATTATATCTGAAAGTATTTATTTGTCAAAAAAAAAATAAAATGTTAAAAAGTATTTATTTTCGAAGGTAACATTATGCAAGGAATTCAAGTAAAAAGATGTTAAGAGAAGAGTAATCATTAAGGACTGGGCTGACAAACCTCGCTGAGTTAAATCCATCGGTTAGCTCCATCTCCATGCTTTCTGATCTTACGATGAGGTCTCTACCCTCACAAAGCTCTCAACATTTTGCGATCTTTATCTTCGTGATATGGAGGGACCTTTGCAGGAGACAGGAGAGTGTTTTCAGATGAAAAGAAACAAGGGTCAAGGTTATTAGAGGAAATAGTAAACGATTGGAAATTATTAAGAAAACGAGAAAGGATGGAGGAGAATAACCTGTGAGATTCGTGTTTTTTTGAGATGGCTAGCCGCTAGTGAGAAGCTTCACCATTGTTGAGCTTCAGCGGGCTGTGAAGAAGAGGAAAAGGGGATTTGTTTTTGAGAGTACTGGGAGGTACATGTTTAGACGAGGTGTATGAAAAGAATATAAACCGAACAAGTAAAGTTTGATTTATGGATTGGGCTTCACCATTGTTTGCTTTCCATTTCACACATAGCTATTTAAACGGTAAAAAACACTTGTCATTCTCTTCATTTTTTTTTTGTAAGAATAACCCTATTGAAAGAGCCAACATGTTTAAATTGAGATTGCCAACGTGTTTAAATTGAGAACGATTTCAATTTTATTTTCCCTATTGCAAGAGCCAACATGGTTAAATTGATAGGGATTTCAATTTTATTTTATCAAATGGCTGTTATACTTTGTTAATGATGAATTGATGATTGATATTTTTTACATTTATCTATTAGTTTATCACTTTTCATAAATCACGTAAATAAAAGGGAAATTTTGGTATCTAGACCAAATAAGTTTGGTATTACCAAAAATAGACCAACTAGTTTCAAAATTTGAGAAATAACACTCTCGACCTTTCAAAAGTCGAGAGATTGCTAAACTGCTCGACCTTTCAAAAGTCGAGCATTTTATGCCTTAATTAACATAACTAATTATTTCAAAAAACCGCTCGACATTTTTATGTATAAAAAATATTTGGTCTAGATACCAAACTTATGCCTTAATTAACATAACTAATTAACATAACTAATTAACATAACTAATTGGTCTATTTTTGGTAATACCTTGATTAACATAACTAATTATGCCTTAATTAACATAACTAATTGGTCTATTTTTGGTAATATTTGGTCTAGATACCAAACTTATGCCTTAATTAACATAACTAATTAACATAACTAGTTGGTCTATTTTTGGTAATACCAAACTTATTTGGTCTAGATACCAAAATTTCCCTAAATAAAATCTTTTATGTATAAAAAATATTTTTATTCTTAATTTTTTTTCATCATAAAAAAGCAATTAAATTGTAACATTTCATAGATATTTAAATATGAAAAATTAATATATATTGGTTAGATTTGATTTTTTCATAATATTAGGAAAAATATTTTGTATTATTTATGAAAGATATAAATAATAATATATAAGTATAATAAATATCAATCATCATAAATATGGGTATAGTGTTTATTTGATTAAAAAAAATGAAATCGCTCTCAATTTAGCCATATTAACTCTTGCAATATCGTCACTCTTTTTTAATAGAGAAATTTTCAAATAACCCCAGGTTTTTTTCTTAATTTGTAAAAAACCTCTTAACTTTTAAGAAATTCAAAAAAACTCCTACAAACAAGATTTCATTTTCAATTACCTCCTATAAAGATATTTCATGGTGTTCAAAAAATTTAACGCAAAATACCCCTCTATTTTCCATATATAAATATATTAAACTTATTTTTGCTTTATTTTATTCATTTAAAAAACTTCATAGTATTTATTTTATTGAATATTTTGTCATACAAAACTAACATTAAATAAAAAAGTAAACAACGATATAACAAATATTCCGGTAAATATCACGACAAAATAATATTATCTTAAAATTTAATTTTAATTCTCAATATCCAAATTACAATATTTTCCCAACTCAATATATTTGATGAAACTATACAAAAAGCTCATAGTATATTGAACCAATGAGAACACTACATGTTAATGTATTGATGGCGTGGTGATATTTAATTGGGTGGGTTCTTCGCGGGTCAGTTTCACATAATAATATCTCATTAAGTGAAGAAGTCTCGAATTCACTTTCAGATTGTTTCAGGTCCTCTCTAAAAATATAAAGTGTATTATCGGTTTTATGTATGAACTTCAACTTTTTCGAAAAAGTTTGGTCCAGAGTCCCATCTTAATTAATGGCCCTCTACTGTGTGTGGGGCTACTGTGTCTTGCCAATAAAACTTCTAGTACAATCATAGGGAAATCAATCCACACGAAGATCCGTTTTGTACTGGAATTACTATTACTATGTGTTCAATCTTATCTTATGATAGGATAGGAGTATCAAAATTGGATTACTTTTTTGAAATCAGTTTTGTACTGGAATTATAAAAGTGACCGTGAGTGAGCAGAACTAAAATTTCATCTTTATCTTATATTCATTTGAATGGGTTAAATGAACACGTATATTGCTGGAGAGGTACTAATATTCTGTTCATCTTGTATTGTTCTTTTGAACAACAATTATGATGGAGTATCTTGTGTTGCTCATTTGAATGGGTTAAATGAACACGTATATCACCAAAAATAAATTATTTTATTTTATTATTCCGTGATAAATATTGAAAATTATAGGTTCTTTTATAAAAAAAATATTTTATTTTACTCATTATATTGCAAGTAAAACTGAGCCCCTCTCAATAGATTCCCGGAGCTTCTTTCTTCCCTTTGTTTGTATTTGAAATTGAAAGTTTTGCATTTATTAAAGGTCAAGATAATGCCACGTTGGCAGTTGCATTTATGGCTTCATTTTGAAGAGAAGAAAGCAAAGATAGCGTTTATCAAGATCCAAATCCAAATTACAATATTTTCCCAACTAAATATATTAGATGAAACCATACAAAAAGCTCATAGTATATTGATGTATCGACGACGTGGTGATATGTAATTGGGTGGGTTTTTCGTGGACCAGTTTCATATAATAATATCTCACGAAGTAAGAAGTCTCGAATTCATTTCTAGATTCTAGGTTCAGACGTTTCAGGTTTTCACTAAAAATATAAAAATGTATTATCGGTTTTATTTATGATACCAAAAAATATCACATGAAGTAATGATAAACGGTCGTTTTCATGAGGGTCATTCAAAAAAAATTATAAGAAATATTACAAAAATATTTGTTTTCATTTTGTTTTGTTTTGAAGGAGTACCAATGATATATTGGCAAAATAAATAAACAAAAATTATTATTTTTAAAATTAAATCAAATTTCAATAATAAAAATATAATATACTTATTTTTTAAATGAAACAAAATTAATGTCAAATAAACCATTAAATAATTAATTAAATTAAACTCCAATAAATGAGGGTTAATAGATTTTTGTAACAAGTTTGCCTTAAAAAAAAAATCTTCAAATATTAATGAGATGCGGATAAAAATTCGAATTCTCCAAATCCAAACTGATGTGTTCGAACAACCCAACGTGGCCCAGTTGAATATCTTCACTTGAATTTTGAAATTCATGGAAATTGGAAGCCCTCTAATTTGATATTTTTTTTAGTTTTAAGCGTTTAAATTTTGAATGAATTTTTGTTTTGAGTATTTAAATTTTAAAAAGCATACCTTCCATTGGCCTCTGCTTAACAAAATAATAAATTATTTTATCAATTACAAAATTTACATTCGTAAAAAAAATATTATGAATGTAAATATATGAACATGTAAAATGTATGTTAACATGGAGGGTATATTATGTATTAACATGAAATAAAATAAGAGTAAAATATATATCTTAAGTTCGGTATATATTAACATGAAATATATTTTAGCATGAAATAAAGTATACTAGTGTTTACCTCGCTCCGCTTCGGCATAATTTTTTATTGTTTTTCTAACATGTAATATTTTTTTTTCATTGAATTTGAATTAAATACAATTAATGATTCAATTTTTTTCATTGTACTTGCAATGTCGCTAAAAAATTAATTATTTTAATTTTTGGTAGAAATAGAGAAATTTGTAATCATTTTCATACATAACACATGTGACAATGCATAACCAATATAATACTAAAAATACAATGTAACAATATAAACAAAATTTTGGGTAATTCTAGAATACATATTTTTTTTAATGTTATTTAATGTATTTTTTCAATTGGCTTGATCGTCTTTATTATGTAAATGGTAAAAAAAAAATTCATACATAAACATGACATATATGTGCGGTTAAAAATTTCCTCAGTTTATCATGTTTAATTTTAATATTATTTCAGAAAAATGTACATCTATTTTCTTTAAATTCTATTTTAATATTGTTATACATAACATATTTTTTTATATTCATAGTTACTTTGATTTTGTAGCGAGATATGAAGATAAATCGTAGAGAAACTTATATTAAAGCCAAAATTCTTGTGAATTAATTATTAGATAAAGTAAAATTTGATAAAAACATATTTGAAGAAATAAATTTGGCATAATTAAATATCAAAAATATTTAATAAAAGATTGTGCACAGAGAAATAGAATTAAAAAATATATTATGAAGGACACATTAAAAAAATATTGAAAAGGATACATTAAATATAATATGTTTTGCATTGATTTTGTAAATTTTACATGAAGTAAAGAAATGACTATTTTAAATTTGCAGGGAAAAAATCCATATTTTTATTTTGCATTGATTTGGAAAATTATATTATACAATCAATATTTTAAGAAATAAATTTGGCATTATTATTAAAAATTATATGAAAATACATTAAAAAATATTGAAAAGAATACATCAAATATAATATGATTTGCATTAATTTGGTAAATTTACATAAACTAAAAAATAAATATTTTAATAAATTATATTATAGAAGTAATATATTAATTTTACACGAACTCCACCATTAGGCCCATATAGTTGAAGCATAGGTCCACATTGAATTTTTTTTCTTTTGCAGTAAAAATACAGCGCCATAGCGCGGAATCGAACCTGGGATCTGTGATTCCATAATGTGCGTGCGATACCAGATAAGCTAACTGATTTTTTTGTTTATTTTCTAATTTTATGTTACTTATACAGTAAGTACACGTGTCAATATCACGGCATATCTGGGCAAAACACCCTTTAATGACTATAGTATAATATAGTATAATAGTATAATAGTATAATATAATTAGCATGGGCCATGGAGAGTAAAACCAAACTATTTTGAGTTAAAGAGTCGCAAACAAATAGAAGAGAAGCTCAGAAGCCGCGCGGCATAGCGTGAACAATGGAGAAGCCGTCGGTAATGGAAGAGAAGGCCGTCGCCATAGAGTGGAGGTCCTGGACCGTCGCTAAAATGAAGAGAAGCCGTCGGCATAGATTGAATATTCCCCCACAGTGACTGGCCGTCGGCAAAGTATGAACAAGTCGTCGGCGTCGAATTTTTCCTCTCCTTGGTTTCCAGAGGCGGCTAGGGTTTCATTTTCCCTCTATTCCCTCTATTCCTTTTTTTTTAGCAGGTTTGTGCGAATTTCTCTAATTTGGACGAAAAAATGTGGTATGTGGAGGTGGAATTTGATTTATGTGTGGTGTTTGTGTGTGCGAGTGGAAGCTTTGGTGCGTGGAGGCCGGTATTGGTTCGGTTTGATCGAGTTCTTCTCCTCTTCTTCTTCATTAGAGGTAGCATTTTTGTTAAATTTTCGATTTTGAGGATGTAATGTGTAAATTATTGCTTAAATTTTGGTTTATAATTAGTTCAATTTGACTATAAGTTGGGTTAATTTTGGTATAATTTGAATCAATTTTGCTTAAATTTTGGTTATATGAATTATCTTAATTTCGGTTTGTAATATATATGATAAAGGCCGAGGAGAGAGAATTCGAGGCCAAAGTTAAAGGTATGTAATATATAGGATATAAATTATGAATTCAATATACTTTTCATGTTTGTATTTTTTTATTTTAATATCGTATAATCAACTCTAATGTAGGTATATAGATCCAAGTGAGCTAGTTCGAGATACCATAAACTGGTTATCGAAAGGATGCATCTATTTATTGGTACTCTTTTTCTTCTGACAGCTGGCCTCGGCAAAGGAGGGGCGATTGGTTCATTTTCAGAAGCACTGGAGTAAGGGCGAACTTGTAATTGTGCCAATGTGAGTGAATTCATACTTTTAGTTTTAATTTTAAACTTTTATGTTTTCCCCAATGGATCCCTCACTCAATCTTGCTCGAAATATCTCAGGCTCTAACACGGTCATGAAAATGCATGTTGCGTATGGAATCAAAGAAGAGCGTGGCCAGATATATTCAATTTTATGCATAATTACAAATATACCCATGTGAAATATTTAATATAATATTTAGTAATTTGTTTTTTATTTAATTTGGCAGACAATGAGCATGGTTCTGCAGCATAGTTGGTTTCTTCAAGTTGAACGGAAAATTGAAAAATGGAGTCACCGCAACGGACATGGTTTTGACGGTGACTCATGGCATGTCTGGATCGAAGAGGTAAATTGATTAAGCCAACAACTGTATTTAATTCTTTGTAGTTTTGACTTTTTTGGTGAATCGATTTTTTTCTTGCAGGCCTCATGGCCATACTCCTTTGAAAGAAATGAAGGCATATTGGCACAATTGCCTCGACAACAAAGTTGGCTTCTAGGTAAATTTTGCAAATCACTCTTCGTAAATTTTACTGGAGAGAAGTTTTAATAAGTTTTAGTCGATTCAAAAGTAGGATTTTTGAGCTATATATGTGCGGTGTTATTTTGGTGATGTAAAAAATATATTACTCTTCACTTTTTATTTGACATAATGAATTTAATGTAGACATTATTACAAATTTAATTTCCATTCACAAGACGATACAAGATAAAAGAACCATATAACATTGTTATAACAAACAATGTGCATTCTTTCCATGAACAAAACAAAACAACAAACAACTTTCAAATATTAAATAAACAAAATAACAAACAAATTTCAAATATTAAACATAAAATTGTTGAAAGAAATTAAATTCCAATCCTATATTCCTAAACCAGACATTGATCCTAATCGGCACATATACTCCATTTGCTTAACTCTACCTTCAAATTTAACATCTTAATTATGATTTAACACCTTAATTTGTAGTTTAACATCTTCATTATGATGTTAAACTATAAATTAAGGTGTTAAATCATAATTCAGATGTTAAACCATAGTGGTGTTAAGCGTTACAATGACACATCAAGAAGTGTGGGGGAGAGTTGGGGGAAGTGCATCACTACCCATTTGAATAAGGGGTTGATGAATATTGGTGCAAATGAAAATTTCTATACACATCGAGGGTATAAAGGTTTCTTGAATAAGAGACATATTGACCCATTTTAGATTAACATGTTTAAGTATAACAATACTCCACAATCCACATGTTAGTGTATTGATACTATTGTTGCATAGGTTGTAAGATATAATCAATAATTTGTGTTAATTTGGGTCGCATATCATTTTTCAGGGACTTTAACATTTGTACTGGCAATTCATATCTTCTAGTACCCACTATTGTTCATTTGCAGTATCCATCATATTACGAAATTATTTTGTTTACACAAATTTTGAGGGAACACTTAATTCGGAACACCAATTAGTATGTGGGTTATCCATTAGTGTAACCACATAAGGAATTCCAATGTCAAATTAGTGCGATATGGCCACACAAATTGGTATAATGTGGGGTCATATTTGGATAATATATAGGGGTGTCAATGGTTCGGATACGGTTCGGATAGTGGTCGTACCAGATCCATATCCATATTTCTTTCGGATATGGATTCGGATATGGTACTATCCGGATCCGGATACGGTTCGGATAATAAACGGATACGGATACGGTTCGGATAGTGGTCCTACCAGATCCATATCCATATTTCTTTTCGGATATGGATTCGGATACGGTACTATTCGGATCCGGATACGGTTCGGATATTAAACGGATACGGATACGGTTCGGATATTATCGGATACGGATACAGATACGGATCATATTCGGATATTAAAACGGATAATATAATACAACAATATAATAATATTTTTAGAATTCAAATCTTGATTATTTTATAATTTTAAAACAAATTATATATATACACATACACACATATATAAGTGATTATTGATTATTATGTATTATTGTGAATTAAAATATAGTTATTTTCTATTATGTATTATTATAATTTTGATCATGATTTCAACAAAACGGATATCCGTTTACAATTTTTATTCGGATTCGGATAGTATCCGGATCCATATCCGGATCAATCAAAATTATAACTCCTAGATCCGGATCCATACCCGTAAAAACGGATTCGGTTCCGGATCAGATTCCCTCCGGATCCGGATATTTTATTTTCGGATCCGAATATTTTCCGGATACGGTTCAGGTCGGTTCGGGCAATATCCGCCCCATTGACACCCCTAATAATATATCATTCACTCTATGTCTAATCTATACTTCAGATATAAATATGACTAATATCAAACATGTGTATATTCACCAATAGTTGGGCTAATTCGTGATTGATCTCACCACGGGTATGTACAAATAATTGGTACTATTTCATTTCTGATCAATAGTAGTTAATTGGATATGTTGCTTTGATAATATGACACTAATGATATATGAATTTGAACTCATATTTAGAAGAATTCCGTGTGTTGTATTGATGTAAATATTTTAGAGTATTGATCCTCGAATCAAAAGGTTTACAATTTCATCCACCGCTGCAAAGTGAAGATGAAGCGAAATTTGGTGCATCCTATTCATGCTGATATTTGAAAGAGGCCATATACCGTACCTCCTCATTTCTCCACAACATCCTCTATATCCCTAATTAATGATTATTTATTAGAATAAATTAACAAAATGACATTTCATTAATGATTAATTAATTTATAATGAAAATACATATACATTAATAATTCTTAATTAATATCCATTAACTGTTAATCGGATGCATTTTTATTAATGATCATGTTAATTAATCATCAATTAATGATTAATTGATTAAATAAATAATGCGGTGGGGAAATGAGGGGATATTATATAGTTATCCTATTTGAAAGTATTCACGCAAAACAATTTTAAGGTAAGCCAAGATTGTTAATATCAAGTTTTCAGAATCCGGGATTTTAAAATCCACCCCCGTAATTTCTTTTAAAAAGTTTTTTTTTTCTTGATAATATCAGATTTTCAATGATAACAAAATCTCTACTCAAAAAAAGAAAAAGAAAATGGTAACAAACCTGGATATATATGGTTTTTAATTGTACTTATTAGGGTTAATTAGTTCTATGTTAGAGTCAATTGGATGAACTAAGCTTAACTGGCATACATATGTTGAAATAGGTTTTGTGACTTGCAACAAATTTTGTATTTTTTTTCTTAAGTTTGAACCATTGTTCCACGTATCTTGCAAATAATTATGTAAAAAACGTATTGTAATTCGGCAATCAACATTGATGATTTAGTTTTGAGGCTTTTAATATAATATAAGAACTCAATACAATGACGCTTCTATATAGTGTTTATATATACTAGCATTACCCCCGCGCAATTGCGCGGGGCTGTTCGGGTTTATAAGTAATGTAGTTGAAAAAAATTGTTGTTCGTTTTGTGTATGTGACTTTCTTTTTGTAATCATTATTATATGTGTAATTTAGTGTGTTGTGTGCGAGTGAAATTTTGTAGCAAAAATCGTTTGAAAATTTTAAGAGCCGGATTTCTTGAATAATTCAAACGGTTATTGCTAAAAAAATTATCTATATTTTATACTTCATAAGTAAAATAAGGAAAAAAAAACGAATGAGTCGTCATGAAATTTATTAAGAACATAATAGTTCAGAAAACATTGCTGAAAAAAAGAGTGTTTTTAATTTCACAAATCTTTAATTTCGCTACATATTTAGTACAAATATTTTTCGTCCTTTGTGTGGTCAGCCAACAACAAAGTTTGACGATGTCATCGCTAACCGTTTCGTTCGAATCTTTAATTTAAATTATGTCATGATTATTCGCACATCCATGATTTGGTATATTTTTAACCCCCTAATTTTTTTTGGATATTATAAAAAATTCTCTATCTTTTCGTAAACTCCCAAAAAAAAAACTCTTTACCAAACTTTTATTTTAAAATACTCCTTATGGATGATATTAATTTTTTTTTTTCCAAAATACCCTCCAAATCTCATATGTAATAATTAAAACTTATTTTTGTTATTTTTTATTAATTTTAAGAAAATTCATAAACACTTCTTAACACGTAGTGATTTAAAAAAATTTAAATTATTACGTATTTTGTTTATATAATTTTAATATTACATTCTTTATTCATAAAAAAACTAACATTAAATAATAATAAATAAACACCTTGCAAATATATTCATAGAAAATATCTATTTAAACATCTATTTTTTATTTTAGTTTTCTTTTTATGTATTTTTTAATAGTTTTGTGATATTTTATTTTTAAATATTTGCAAGATGTTCTTTTATTAATATTGTTCAACTTATTATAATTTTATTTTAGTTTTTCAAGAAAAATAATAAAGGACCAAAATGTAAATTTTAAAACTTCGGAGGACAAAAATGCAAATATAAAGGACCAAAATGTGAAAAAAGGACAAAAATATAATTTTTTTTAAAAAATATGACCAATTTGAGGCCCCTGGACTAAAATGTAAATTTCAAAACTTCGAAGGGCCAAAATGCAAATATAAAGGACCAAAATGAGAAAAAAAGGACCAAAATGTAAATTTTTTTCGAAAAAAGGACCAATTTGTAAATAAAAAGGACCAAAATGTAAATTTTTTTCGAAAAAAGGACCAATTTGTAAATAAAAAAGAACCAAAATGTATACAAAATATTTTTTTTTTACAAATAGACCCCTGGTGACGTGGCTGCCTGGACTAAAATGTAAATTTCAAAACTTCGAAGGGCCAAAATGCAAATATAAAGGACCAAAATGTAAAAAAAAGGACCAAAATGTAATTTTTTTCGAAAAAGGACCAAAATGCAAATATAAAGGACCGAAATGTGATAAAGAAGGACCAAAATGTAATTTTTTTTAAAAAAAGGACCAATTTGAGGCTCCTGGACCAAAATGTGAATATTAAAACTTCGAAGGACAAAAATGAAAATATAAAGGACCAAAATGTAAAAAAAAAGGACCAAAATGTAATTTTTTTTTAAAAAAAAGACCAATTTGTAAATCAAAAAGGACCAAAATGTAAAAAAAAATTTTTTTTTACGAATAGGCCCCTGGTGACGTGGCTGCACCAGGAGGCAGCAAATCCCCTTGCATTAGTATATAGATAGATAAGTAATCATCTATAAAACTACTTAGTTCAAGGAAATCCAATAGAATTGTATGATAATCTTTTAACATTTATGTGATACTAAAACTACTTAACAAAATATAATATCAAAATTAATATTGATCTCATTACGTTACAAGTATCGAAACAAATATAATCAACGCTAAACTTTAAACTACACATGTTCAGAAATCATTTGACTTGTGGGAACTTTCGTCCTAAAGAATTACCAAATAACTTGAAGTATCATTGGATCAATCATCCTTTGTTCTTGACCGTAATTAGAGGGACCTTTCTTAAAACAATAAAGAATGAAGTTAAAATCTTGTATAATTAATTTATAATGACGAAAATTACAAAAAATACAATCAATTCACATATGTACAATTGCTAAAAATATTTAAGTTCAAATTTCAATTATGGTGAACATTTATCTACCATTACGAACATCTAAATTGTTAATGCCGGCAAAAAAATTTAACGGATCTATAACCAACTAGCTCAAATCATAATTTATGAGAACTTAATTGTTTATGTTTTTTTTATTATTATAAATTATCACGATTTATGGTCCAAATAATAAAAAATTGGCCGAAAAATTACAACTCATATGTAATTCATGCACAAATACTCGAAACTAAAGAACGAATATACAAGAAATATTACATACACAATATTGAAAAAAATAATCAGATTCGAGTGTCCCAAGAAACAGAGAGCAACCACCTATCACGAGGTGGATTAGAAGGTGAATTTGGAGGCCGCCAATTGAAAAATGAAGGTGCGTTCATGGTCATGGTCGCTTTAAAAGTGAAAAGAAAAAAGAATTTGAACTTGATGATGGTCTGCAAAACGAATGAAGACGAAGGTCGTACATGTTCATGGTTCATGGTCGTTTTAAACGGAAAAACCAAAAAGATTTGAACTTGGTAGTCATGGTCGGACCATGGTCCCTTTAAAATTTGACTTGTTTTAAAGGGCTTTTTAGTTAAATTATTTTTTAACTTAATGGTGATTTGATGATTTGGATATTTTTGATATTTTTTAAGTTTCAAGTGAGTAAATATAATATGTTCTATCAAATTTGGGTATATTTGAAAGATAAATTTGGTACAAAAATAAATTTCAAAAGGACAAATTGGATATTTCGTTGATTTCTGGACTGGCTTTTATTCACAACAAGAGTCATGTATATTTGGGCTTCATATGTAGATATATGATAGCAGGCTGACTTTGGGTCTTGAGGATAATGAAAATTGATAATTAGCTTTGATATTAAAATTGTATACTTATATCATATACTGTTGTAGTGTTGTGAGCTGATTATTTAAAATAATTATTAATTTATTTTTTTATTTTAGGAAATTAAGATATGTGATTTATGATGGACAAACCGTGGACCAAAGATAATACAATTCTAAATGCATTTATTTATATTCATACTTAAGATATTTGTACGTTATACTATATATGTCATTTAATTAATCATCATGTCTTTTATTAACATTGATATCAAATACCAATATGAAAATATTTGTCCAAGCGATACGTAAATAGAATATGTACAGTGTTTCTTTTCATCTAGTGTATTTATGGGGTTCGATATGGTGCCTCGTCATCTCACTTAAAATTTTTTAATGCGTCAATCGAGATTGTTTAAATGAATTGATAAGACATATGAATCGATGATGTTTAAATGATTTGATATGGTACTCTCCCAATTTCTAGGGTGTTCAAACGATTCGGTTTATTCGGATACCAAACCGAACCGGTCGAATTCGGTTCATTTGGTTCGGTTTTCCGGTCTATTTGGTTCGGTTCGGTTAAAAAAAAATGATATTGTTTATTTTATTTGGGTCGGTTTGGTTTTGAAATTTTGAAAAGCAATTAAACTGAACTGACCGAATAACATCCCATTTTTATATTTCTTTAATTTGTTAATGTTTAAATATAACAAAAATCATATATTTATCTTATAAATTAATATAATTGTATTTTGTAATATTAATTTATATCTTTTTGATAAATAAAATATGAACATTTTTAGTAATTTATTTTTATTTTAAAATTATAATGTTTCTTATTCGGTTCAACCGAATAAACCGAATAACAGTTTGGTTTATTCGGTTCGACTTTTAATTGGTTCAAGTGTTAAACGGTTCGGTTCGGTTTGAATTTTGTTCGATTCGGTTTAAATCGGTTTGATCTTATTCGGTTCGATTTGAACCGAACCGACCGAATGAACACCCCTGCCAATCTCACATAAAATCCCCAATTCCATATCTATAAGATAACCAATGATATTATACTAGGATGCAAATGCCATCATTTACGAATTTGCTCCCACTGCTTTTAGCATTTAATACTTCATCTTGCATCCATTTTTCTCAACTAAATCTACCCAAAAAAGAGTAATTAGTATTGCAAAAATGCCCCTCAATAAAAATTTACCCAAAATATTCTCAACTAAGCCTAATTAGTGGTGATTTTGAGATAAATAGGATCAAATTGAGATAATTAAGGTTTGATTTGGAGTAATTTAGTGGATATAAAACCTCCAAAATAGGATCAAATGTTGAATCTACATATACTTATATTTCCTAAAATTAAAATATCATAAAGTAAACATCATGGTTGAGTCGACAAATACCCCAATTTTACAGCTAAAAAATAAACATTTTATCAAAAACCGTGATCTAACCAGAATTAAAAGAGAGAAATTAATTTAAACAACAGTAATTGTAAAAACGCAATTAAAAGAGAGAAATAAATAGTTGGCTCGAACCAGAATTAATGTTGTGAAATAGTTAAGCGCAATTAAGCAAGAACTACATTACTGTTGACATCTCGAACCAGAACTAAGTGAAACCAAACATGCTTTGGTCACTTCATTTGAAACCTGGTAATTAACACCAAAACGAGTAATTAATTTACAAAACCTCTGTAATCCCTCCTATAAAATCAATCACAAGATCATTATTAACAGTACAACTACTAATTAAGTTACAAAATCTGAAAATCATTCTCAAATCCCCTAATAAATCAATCTCTAACAGATTCTAAGACCAAAATATCTATCCAAGTACTTAATTTAGTACATCGGAAAACAAGAAATGGCAATAGAAAACTAAGCGATAGAATGAATAGAATGATTCGGCAAAACAAAATAATTAATCGTACAAAAGAGAATCAAAGTAATCAAGAGTGGAGGAGAATCCATTAAAAAAAAAAAAAAGTGGAGGAGAATAACTTACATCCTAGCATATGGCTAGAAATTGGCCTCTGATCTCGTAGCAGCCACAAATCGGCTTCAATTCAGCGTTTCTTATGATTTGCTCGATCGATTTCTTTTCTGGCAGAGCAAGAGAAGAAGAATGGCTGGTTTCTGAGAACAAAAGGCGATGGAGAAGAAGCCCAGTCGATTGTAGCAGCGAGATTCACCATATAATATCTAGTTCTATAGTTCACGAGTTCCATTGTAGGGGAGGGGAGAAGAGGAGAAGAGAGGGGGTTTCTTTGAGGGAGAGAATGAATTAGGCGGGAGAATAGAGAAGAAAAGGGAGGCCTCACGAGTTATAAATTTATTTATTTATTTTTTGCAAAAAAACTCTTAGGCATTCACGAGTTATAAATAGATGTACTCAATAGCGGTGTTAAAATAATTTATATTTTCCTTCAACTCGGTGTTCAGATTATGAGTTATGCACCATATAGAAAGACACTCTAATTTCATTCATTGAATTGAGATCCGAGTTCATGGTATTTATAAAAAGATTTTGCTAACGTTGTAATTAGATACGTCAACATTATGTTTAAGATTTTGTTACCGTCAGAGATTGGATTATGTTCCGTCCTAGATTTGGTAATGTTAGTAATTATAAAAAGTAACCCTTGAAATTAAGAATAGAAATTTTATATTATAATTGTTGCCATTAAAAATGGACCATAGAATTAAAACATGCTACTCATTAAATTTTAGATTACATTAATGTTAATAATCCACTAGTTTTTTTTATTTATCATTTCATCCTTAATTATAAGTTTTGAAAATTGGAACAGATCTTCTCAATTGAAGTTATTACTTCTTAATTAGCAAGTAAATAAAAAGTTGTTCGAAAATATGAAATATACAGTGCTTTATAAAACAAAATACCATGTTAAAATATATTAATACATTGTTCTGAAATAATCTATTATGTATAAAACGTTTGATTATAAAGCAAAATGATATTAATTTAAATCATAAATATTAACCAATTATCATATTAAGAATTGTTTACTATACATAAATATTTGGTTATAATATTGAAAGTAACAATATAACATGAGTTTATCATAACCTTTACATTACGATTGTACCGTTAAGGTACAATGTGGTTCTTGTCGAATTGGTATTGATTTAAACCGAAGACATTTTGATTTTGTTTTGATCTTCTTTTGGAGATAATTATTACAAGACATTCATGTTAAAAGTCAGATTACGAAGGCAAAATTCTTTTTCATTTGGTTAATTTCTTTTACGAAGTATTTTCTAATAACTAATAAGTTTTATCTCCTCACATCGATTCCTTTCAATCTAACCCAATTACGCCACATCAGCGTAGAGCAGTTCTGGAGAGTTTTGTATTTAATTCCATGGACTTCGTTCGATCAAATGGAGTCTCGTTGGAAATCTTCTCCGCGGGAAATCAAGCTTTAGCAATAATGTTCACTAGCACATCATCCTCAAAGTATCCCCTCTCGAGCCCTTTAATGTAATGAATATATATTAGAAAAACATAAATACTGAGGAGGGTCTATTTGTGATTCGTGCAAACTATGAGGGGCCAAAAGTAAATATTTTAGCTTTAACATGGCCACTATATCTATAATCAAGCAAGATAAATATACACAAACAATCGTCTTATTTTGCCAGCTAGGCCGCTTTTGATAGCATGAAATGAATTAATGCTATCAATTTTTAAACCGTTAGATTTATATCATGATTCTTTTAAGATCAAGATGGAATGGAGAATTAACACTGTTTTCTCCTTTAAAAGACATGGAGTAAGATCTAATCTAAATCAATTCTAAAGCTTGGTAAATTTTATAGCTCTCTAGAGTTGTAATGTGATTACAAAACATGATTATAGGATCTAAATTAATTCTAAAGTTTGGTTAATTTTGTACCTCTTTAGATTCGTAATTTGATTATGAAATATATGTTCACGTTTGTGCTAAATATTCATATTCAAAAACACAACAAGCTTCTTTAAATTGATATAATTTCTTGGAGCAAGTAAATTTATATCACATTTATATGTTATAAATGACACTTAAATATGAAAAAAAAAATGAATTATTTGATTTCATTTGTTTTATATGCAGAAAGTTTGTTGATATTATGTGATATTATTTGAAAAGATAATTATAATGTAACATATGTTTGTCTTCGGTATGAACATTAAAATGATGCTAATACCTCAATATATGTATGATTATTTGAACAAATTATAAGGAATGAAATTTCATTCATTAAATTATGTGACGAGTGCATCATGTATGTGCATTTTATTTTGGGTAGATAAATAAATTCACATTAATAGGTGCTAATCATTTGTAGATTGGTAACCTGCACAAATATAAAGCATTAAATTTTCAGTTTTAATGTTGCCATCATTGAGTGGCTAACAACTGTTATTTTCCAACTTTATTTCCATGGGTAGTGATTCGGACAGGAACGTTTTTTATGGTCACAGGAAATTAATTCCTGCAACAATAAAATTTGTTCCTGTCCCAATCATTCTCTCATTATTTTTGATTCGGACAGGAATAATTTTGATGGTTGCAGGAATTCAACCATCAAAATTGTTCCTGTCCGAATCACTACCCTATTTCCATGTGAAACAAAAACGAAAGGAAATAAATGTAATTTTCTTAAATTGGATTAAATTTGTACTAGTGGTTAGGATATGCACTTGCCATTAGGAGGGTGTTCGGCAATCATATAATAGCAAGGAATAGAGGAATAAGTAATTTAATCCTTCCTATTCCCGCCGAACAAGATGAGAAAAACAAGGAATAAATAGGTAGATTAGTGAAATTAGCTTCTTCCAAGTAAAACATGGAATTTGACTATTCCATGGATTAAACAAATTTTATTGACAAAAATATCCTTGACTATTCCTTTGTTTGCTTACGTGACATTAACTGATAATACATATTTATTATATATTTTTTCCTCCTCATTCCTCCTTTCGCGTTTGCTTTTCTTTCCAAGAAATCGAATAATTATTTGAATCGTTATTTTTTATTATTATCATGGTACTTGTTTCATTAATTAAAATAATTCATTTTCATTTTATTGTTATGATATTTGTTATATGCTTATTAAGTTGTTAAATTTGATTAAGGATAATTTGGTCATTAGTTATTATTTATATATTTTAAACAAATAATTCTATTCCATTGATATCACCGAACGTTGTTGAAATATAGTTGAATAGAAACTATTCTCAATTTATTTATTCCTCTATTCTTTGTATTGCCGAACAAACCCTAGATGAAGACACAAAATCAAATTTGATTAATGTCACGACAGTATAATTTCAAACTAGACCACTGAAAAAAAATAATGTTCATTTAACATTTCATGGCAACACTGACACACACACATAACTGCATATATCCTATGTATAATGTACATGAGTACGTTTCAGCTACTCAAAAGAGTTGAATGAGTTATATGATGAACACTAATATTATGCTCCAAAATGTGTGTGCAATAAGATAATTATTAATTACTGGTGCAATTGTAAGCAACAACATATGAATGATACTATTAAAAATTGGGAAATTATACCGTGCCCCTCAAACCCACTCCAACACCCTCTATCCGTACACTCTCCCTCAATTAACAATTAATCTCCCACTCAATTAACCCAATCACACTCAATTATCAGTTAATGAATATTAATTCTTAATGGTTAATTCACAGTAAATGACCGCTTAAAATTTTTAAAGTATCATTAGCATATAAAAAAAATTTAATTTCCATATATATATATATATATTTCGAGTCCTCATTTTGATTCCGGCTATGAACCGTTGATTCAATCGTGATGGTGACTGAGATTTATTCCAAAATATAAATTTTACTCTGCCCATTTGCTGCTCAGGATTTGTGACTCCTATTTAATTTTCGGATCCGTTGACCTGCCTAAAAAAGTTGATTATATGCTATTGCCTTCTTTGCACATCAAATCTTTCCATTTTTTCTTTCTCGCATGCCTTGTTGTAAGTTGTAATTGTACTCTCTCTCTCTCTCTCTCTCTCATGGTTTTTTGGAAGGGTGTGGAACTTGTCCGGTGATCATTGGACCAAATTTCATCCGTGCACACCTTAAACCATTGGATCTCATCACGATAGATGCTGATTTGATCGAATTTAACCTCGCTGTTAACTTTTTCAAAAGACCGTCTGAGTCAAAAAATAGAAGTTCCTCAACTTTTTCCCATTTAAACAATACAAACTTAGCATGTTCATTTCCGACAACTCTCCCTTATGATTAATAGTAAAGGAAGTAGGATTTGAAAATTTTGTTTCCTGAAAGCAACATACATTAACAGAAGCTTCCCTAATGAAAATCTTAACCATATTACATTTTTCGCGTTGACCTAAACCGCGAACATTTCATGATATTATGCTTATATGATTCATAAAATACTTAATAAAAAGAAAATGATAATCCCTACTAATTAGGGTATGAACTTGGACCCAATAATGTTGGCCGAAGTATTAACAAAAGGTGCAGCTATCCCCTTTCATTAAGGGAGCATATATGGAACCCCCCAGATCCACTTCCGCATCCACGATCTGGGGGGTTTTGATTCGCCTCCCAATTTGTGTACCCAAGATTGTATTAACCATCAATTAAAATTTTTAATTTTTGTTAATAAATAGTACAATTGAATTAACCGTTAATTAACTTTGAATTGGTCGTTAATTAAAATTTGAATTAACCATCAATTGAATTTTTTGGGTGCAATTTGGGGATGGGAATTTCCCCCCAACCCATATCGTGGGTGCGGGAGTGGGTTTGGGGGGAAGAGTAAAATTTCCCTTCATTAATTAACATCGACAATAGAGGCTTCTTTGTATGATCTCCCTCCAGAACTTGAACTTGTCCTTGTTCTATTGCCACATCCTCTAGCCCATCCATTGCTCCGATATTAGTGTCTTCCAAAGGTATATCAATATCTATATGACATAAATCTCTATTACTAAATTTTTCTATTTTCCCAAATGCATCTTTAGTTGTGTCTAAATTCTCAATATTAGTAGAATGTAAAGCATGCTTATTGATAATTCCACAAAAGGTTTGAACATCGGATATTACTTCCAAAGACAATTCTTTAGGGTTTAGCATGTGAAGATTCAGTACATTTAGTAAATTAGCCTCCTTCAGATTTTTTTTAGTTTGTGTATTAAGTATGTTTCGAGGACGTTGTGTTTTAATAATTGGTCTCGTCCATCTGAATTTTTCTTTACTTTTCTAATAGGATTTGATTTTCTGTTTGATATTGTACTAATTTTGGATTGCTTTTTGGTAATCAAAATGGTATCAATGCGTTTTATTTTATTGTATAAAGGAGATGTAGTTGTACCTTCATAATAGCCTAGCCTAGAAGATCATCTTCGAGCCCGTCAGCGTAATCGTCAAGATTATGATCCCCTGAATTCCTCATAATATTCATCCAAAGCCTTCTCAGCCTCTGTTATTTCGTTTTCATTTTCGGTGATATTATGGTGATATTTCGTTGTCATTAATTTTTGAACCTTGATCTTTGGGATGCTCGGTGTGGCCCATTGGCTGAATTGAGAGTGGTTTATTATTCATCAATCATCAATCATCATAGCTTGCTCGACTTTGTTCATATCCAAATGCTTTGGATTTTCTACCAGCTTGCCTTTTCCTTTATCTTAATGCTTGAATTGAGAGTGGTTTATTTACTTTATTATTCATCAACCTATTTATTTTTTTGCCTTTTGCAGTTTTAATGGACAATGGCTTCGTTTGAAGGCAAAAATGATAGAACTCTAGTCGTTCAAAATCTATTTTAACTTACATTTGGAGTTGGGGAATTTTTGAAAAACTCCCTAATTTTTTTGAGATTTGTCAAAAACCCTCTAATTTTTGGATTTATTAAAAAAGCCCCTAAAATTTAAGTTTCATTCTTCAAAAATCCCCTACTAGTGTTAACTCTAACATTCCATCCAATTTTCTTTTTTTTGGAACAAAAATATCCTTATTAATTTTTTTATATAAATTTTTTTATTCAATAAAAATTAATAAATACATAAATAAATTAAATATTTCGTGTTATTATACTAAAAATTGTTTATGATAATATTTTACAACACAAGTTTATATTTTAATATATATATATATATATATATATTTTAATATATATATATATATATATATATATATATATATATAGAGAGAGAGAGAGAGAGAGAGAGAGAGAGAGAGATTAACTAAATAACTTGTACAAGTTATACTTGTTTTTTGCTTGTAATTTTAGTCCGTTTGATTTGCTTTAAGATGTGTGCACGTTAAAAGAATAAACGCGCTCTGTTAATTAAACTTTTCTCCCGTTAAAAGATTAGCTCCAATTTTCTCTCTTCCCTGTCCCTCGTCTTCTCTCTTGGAATCCACCGAAGAAGCAGCTCTCTTCTCTTCGAATATCCACCGAAGTAGCAGCTCTCTTCTCTTCTTCTCTTCGAATATCCACCGAAGGAAACCGAAGAAAGCTCTTTTCCACTTCTCAATCGTGAGAATAGGGATTCCACGAAAACCACTGCTCTCTCTCTTTCGCTGGTGCTAATCGAGTTCAAAATAGGGCTCATTATATGCTGGACGAGGCTACAGTTACGACTCTTAACTTACAATGAGGAGTATGAGTGTCGTAAGCTATTGGGTCAGAATAGTGAAGAGGAATTCCCCCACTGTCATCTTTTTGTGAATTTTCAGATGACTTTAAGTATTATGTTTATGTTGTTTATGCACAAATCAATCACATTTTTCTTTTTTTCCTTTTTGGACTTCATCGCCGATGTTAACTTGATTTTGTTACTTGAGTGCAGGCCAGTGCACCACACATGTTCGACTAAATGCTCCTCATGACTCTGTAGAATGGTACTCAACTTAATTTGTAGAATATGAATATCACCATTCCTTCAAACATTCTTCTGAGAATTTTGCAAAAGTTCCCTGTGATAGTGTGTTCTTTTCATGTAGAAATAGGTTGATTTCATAGATGATGTATCGAATTGAATTTTGTTATTCTTTCACTACAGGTTAGTGTATAGCATGTGTTCGACTAAATGCTCCTCAAGTCCTCATGCTTTATAGAATGGCATAATTTATGGGATACGAATATCATCGTTCCTTCAAAAAAAATTGTGATATCTTACAAAAGATTCATGTTTATCATGAATTTTCGTCACTTCTCGTTGGTTTGAGGCGACGGCATCTCCATTGTGGCTGATTTACTACTGTCAGGGAGGGGAGAAAATGTTTTTGTATGTGTGTATGTTGGAAAAGGAATGTGTGTTAAATATGATTTTGCATTGACATTTGAGGTTGTAAAAATCTGTGTTGGTACCGAAGCTGTGATATATATCGGAATTGAAATGTATGTGTATTTTGTATATTCTAAATGTTGAAATTGTAACAAATATAATTTTGCATTTATGGATTTATTTGCACTTTTGTATTGTACAAGACTTACTAGCAATTTTTGACTTGTATATGGTTAGTTACTGTGTATAAATAATATTAATTTGATTAAATCGGTACGGTACCAATTAAAGTTTAAATATCATAACAAACAAAACCTTATTATTGATACCAATTAAAGTTTAAGTATCATAACAAACAAAATCCAGTTATTAATATGGTACAATACAATCAAGTGGTACCGAACACAAAATTATAACAATTATTTTTTATTCATCTCCAAAGAATACAATACGATACAATTTAAATTACAACCAACAATCTCTAATACCACCATATTATGCTCTTATATATAACCCTATCGATTTTAAGCTCGACCCTAACCAACTTCAACCCTAATCCTACCCCTGAAAAATTGAACCATAATTTTAAACCTCATACAAAATCTCGACCACATTTACGTCAATCAAAGAGCCTCGCAATCATACTTGAAGAATGTGTATTTAAATTCCCTCCTAACTCACAAACTTTCTGGAACCGCTCTTCTTCGAACACTTAACGAGCAAAGTTCTAGCATACCATCTTCTTGTTTATTATCGTTATCAAATTGTAGTATGGACCAGTTGATTTTTTTCCTGTCATATCCTCTCAATATGGTGTATCCATGCACCTGATACATTATAAGAAAAAACTTAAGACCATTTATATGCAGAAAAATATGTAAAAAAAACTCATGCAAGATGTAATATATCAAAATTATAATGTAAATGTACAATCAAATTAGTTAGTGTGTTGTGTATCATCCTCCTCCCCCCCCCCTTCCCAAATCATTAAGTTTAGCCTTCAATTGATTAGAGCCAATCAACATAAATTCCACAGATTATAGACTCAATTAGTATCAATCATCTCAATATTAGTGAGATTCGGACTCAAGTCAGAGCCGATATGACCAAAATAAGCAATTTAATGACTCAATTATCCTCAATTAAAAAAGAGAGAGAAATAGGGACCTTTTGAATCGATATGCAGCAAGAAGTGGCAACATAGAGGGATTATATATAGTCATCGGGAGCGCCTTTGTCGCTATGGATTTAGGGTTTTCTGAGCTCATGTCTGGAGCGCCGCTGCCGCTCGGGAATTAGGATTTTCTGAGCACCCGTCTGGAGCTCCACTGCCGCTCGGGATTTAGGGTTTGACGAGCTCACGATCTGGAGACGATATGGAGACGATCAGGAGAGGGGTCGAGAGATAGGAGGAAGTAATCCAGAGCTTTGGAGAGGGAAGAGAAGTGTGGAGCTTTGGAGAGGATCACGAGAGAGAGGGAGAGAGGAAATCCGGAGAGGGGTTCAACTTGAGAGGGAGAGAGGGAGAGTCATGTTTTCACGTAACTGTTAAACTGTTAAACGGAGTCATCAATATACTTAACGGGAACACTGTTTGCACACATCTTGATGAGATCTGAGGGTTAAGAAATTTCAAGCAAAATTTCAAGCAAAATAATTTTATTAAATAAATACTATGTTATATTACAATTTTAGTTTTTTACATGAAACAATTTTATATAAAAATCATATATAAATTATAGAATAATATAATAAATATCATAAGATAATATTATAAAATATTATATTGTAAAATATTATTTTCTTATTAATTTATGGAATAAATTTAATTACAAAATAAATTGTGAAGGGTATTTTAGGGAGAAAAATAATAATTTGGATGAGATGTTAAAGTTAACACTAGTAGGAAATTTTTGAAGAATGAAACTTAGTTTTTAGGAGATTTTTGAAGAAATCTAAAAGTTAGGGGGTTTTTGACAAATCCCAAAAAAGCTAGGGATTTTTTCAAGAATTCCCTTTTGGAGTTTGTATATAAAATGAAGCTCCATAATTAACGGCTTCACTTAGTCTTTCAAGATTCACATTCTTGAGCCAAAAAAATATAAAAACGAGGGACTATTTTGAACTTTAGCCCTTCAATTCATTCGGAGTTCTATCAAATCTGCATATTATCGAAGAATGACTCCCACAAAATAAATGCACATCGTGCTTGCCTACCTCTTCAAAAAAAAAAAAAAAAATGCTATTCAAATACCATAATGGGTCAAAAGTAGCATATAGGAGGAAATTAGTTCTATCAAATCTGAATCAATGTTTTTCGTTATTTTATGGCACACACATTATGTCTTTTAGGAGAAAATTTATGGACTAATCCAAATCACGAATGAATCTGAATCTGCAACGGGTCAAAACTCAAAATAATCGTGACATTTTATTGAACAATTGGCATTCTTCCTTTTTACTTTTATCTTGCTCGAACTGGTATTTCCTTTTGTTTAGTTTCATTGACAAACAAATTCATTTTCATTGAGATTACAATCCAGTTGCAATTCCCTAGGAAGTTTTTGTGAAAGGTCATCAATTATGGATCCATTAGTTAATTATGGATTTGGATAACTGGATAAATTCAACCAAAAATTTGAGAGTTTTTGGTTGTTATTTCTAACATAATAGCATCTTCATGCAACATCCATCCAATTTCTTCATGATTGACGAACTGGCTTAAAGCGGTAAATTTGTTAATTTGTTAGGTCGTCATGGATAATGATTTAGTTGGGTATTTCTACCCGTTTCAGAGAGCAATGGCCGAGGAAAAAGGTGAAAGAGTTCGAGTTGCTTTTACGAAGATGCTAATTGGACACTGTAGCAATACACATAAAACATGCAAATCAAAGATTAAATTAACATTATTTCTCATTTCTAGTAAAACTAAGGAAGGAATATTTGAAATAGTTATATATACAAATTTAGACAAATACCAAAGTCAGAAATCCGAATAATCGGAACAAAAAAAAAAATCGACCAAAGTAACCAAATCGAAACAATTATAATTTTTACAACTTCTCCTTACATATTTGTTTTGCTTTTGAAACCCTCCTTATGTTTACGAAATGGTCCTTGTGTGTGATAGAAACCGACCTCCTCTTGCTAGAATGGATCCAAATGCTTAGCATATTTGAGATTGCACCAGTATGTAATTTTTTGCACACAAGTAACTTTGGTGTATTTTATCAATAAATAAAGTAATTTTGAGACAATTTATAGCATATATTTTAGATGGATTTTTTTTTTCTTTTTTTTTAAGAATTTTCATTTATTTTAATGCCTTTTTCAAAAGGACTTAAAAGAAAGTTTATCGAATACAATTCAAAATGTTATATCTAATTGGTCATATACTCGCGATTAAAATATATATTCTTTATATTATATTTTTTATTTTTAGTAAATTAAGAAAATTTAGTGGATTTTTTACAAATAAGACCTTGAAAAGTGAAAAAAATACCTTCTCAATGGCAGCATCGTCGGGAATGACATGATGTAATTTGACATCAAATGTGCGTCCACGGCTGTACTACCCTCACTTCCTTCAGTTACTATTCACCTCCATAAGCCATGAAATTTACCAAATTGACGCAATTTTAGTCCTGTTTTTTCAATTGGTTTGGTTTACAATCATTGAAATTTAATTTATTCTTCAACTGTTACATATGTCTTTCTCTTCAATAGCATCTATAAATTATTGAAGAGACAGCACGAAGTATATACAGGTTATTATTGAAGACCTGGAAAATGTTATATTCTAAAACTATTGATTAAGTACAGATTAATGACAACCAAGTATTGATTAATAAGAATACTACTTAAAAGAGACTGATTAGTGACAAAAAAAAACCAAGTACTTTATTTAAGTATTGGTAAGTGGTAATTCATTAAAATAGCCTAATTTGCTTGTTCCGATCAGGTCATATTTTGTCATAGTTTTACTTTTACTTTTCATTGGATGTTGGTTTTTGTAAGATTGGGAGTTATGCTCGGTTTGTTAGTGGTGAGATTCTTGTTGATCGATTTGGTTCTAAATCTTGAGAGTTAAATGCACATTTGATATGAGGATCAAACTAATACATAATTGTACCAAATTTCATCTCAATTGGAATCTCAGCGAATTATTATTACTTATCATGTTCGACTTGCGTTATAAATAAAAATACTTGGATCAGAATGTATATTTAACTAATTCATCTTTGTAGGAAGAGCATAATCTCGCTGGTGGGGTCGATATTGAAGTTGTTTTCACATATATACCCTTTCAAAAACAGAAAGTAGCGAATATGTTCTTGTAAAAACTAAAATTGGTTTTATATTGAGTTTTGGAGTTTGGAAGCACTGTGTGGCAAGGCTACACAACTTGGAGATGGAAATATAAATACATGGTATGTAATTGAAATAATTATTTATTTTGGCTTTCAAAAGTATTATCTAAATTAAAACTTTTACATTTGAACTGAAAAAAATCTTTGGTTCATCAGAACTGAAAAAGTTTATTAAATTTCAAGAAATATGATTTCATATTTTTATAACTATCTACAACCTCTCCTTTTTGTCTAATTAGACGTACTGTTTGCATGATAGATTGCATTGAAAATCAAGCATAGTAGCAGTATATTATTTTGTCTTCAATGCCATTGAAGGTAATTTCAATATTAGAGAAGATGCATTCTAAAAGGCTAGCTTATTACTTTGGTCCCTCTTATATATACACTCCCAAGTACACATTTAGATTGTTCTATTTCACTTCATTTTTTTTTCGTTAATCTTTCTAAATCTAATTTAAGTAATATTCAGGTTGTTAAGGTTTAATTATGCTTTATGGTTAGTAATTGGGATCATTGAGCATCTTGCTTAGTAAATTTTGTTTTGTTTTAATGACTGATTTTTAATTTGTGATAATTTCAGGGGTGCAGCAATAATTCTTCCAGAAATTAGTGGCCCTCTTTAAAGGAATTATATCGACCATTTATTAAAGCGAGGAATTCAACTTTCATTATTTCATAAAGAACGCGTGGGTTGTGACGCACAGAGTCTCTTACTGGTAAAATTTGCTTCGTTATAACCATGAGGGTATTTAATTTATGATATTTTGATTATTGTGTGATATAATATTAGAAGTTTCTGTTATGAATTTAAAAGTATCAAAACAAATTATGAATATTGATTTTAGATTGAAGAAGAGAATAATGATTGATTGCAGCGTCAATTATCAGGTCAGATTTTTATACTTTGCTATTTTATTTCATTTCTTGCTTGGTTAATCTTTCTACATTTAATCTTAAGTAGTATTTGGGGTTTTAACGTTTAACTATGGTTTTTAGTTTAGTAATTAGGGTTACGCTTCTTGCTCTTTTTTGTTTTTGTTTTGAGGGTTGATTTGTAATTTGTAATAAATTTCAGGTTTGCATTATGGACATTTCAGGTTGTTCATCTTGCTTTAAAGAACATTTTTCTGGTGATCTTTTCAGTTCTCTACAAGTCATGTGGTTATTTCGTTAATCTGCCCTTATAATTCGGAAGAATTGATTTTCTTATTCAAGTTACGTTTTTCCAAATCATTAACTTGTTTTTCAGGTTGGGGGCCGTTTTACGGAAATACCATAAAACGGTAAAAAAAACGGTGAAAAACGGTCACCGAAATCGATAATAATTTAATTAAAATTTATAGATAAAACAAAAAATATATAATAATTCATTTTTTAATAGTAAAAAAAATAACATAAACAATATCCAACATAAACGTAACATCAAAAAAAGAATGTCCAACATAAACGTAACATCAAATATAAATTCAAATCCAAACAAAAACTAAAGCGTAAAATCATTAACATTATTTAAGACCAAATCCGTCGGAGTTGATCCCTCGTTAATGTCGAATTCCACATTCTTCTCATCCGTTGTCATAAACATAACATCAAAACGAATGTCCAACATAAACGTAACATCAAAATATAAATTCAAATCCAAACAAAAACTAAAACACAAAATCATTAATATCATTTGAATTAAATTAGCACGCACAGCCACAATTTATGAAGAAGAAGTTAGCCTTTGTTGTGAAGAAGAAGAGAACATCCATTGTCGCAAATTAAATTGAGTCGTCGTCATTCTTTTGTCAATCGTGAAGAAGAACTGAAGAATGGAGCATCCCAACAATTGTCGGGAAGATGAAGAAGAACTAAAACGGAGACTCGGTAAAAAAAAAATCATGTGCCGAGACAAATAACTGGCCCAAAAAATTAAAAAAATCCGGGCCCAAAATAATTAAAAGAAAAAATTGGTATGTAAAACGGGTTAAAAACATTTTCGGTCAAAAAAACGGTCAAACACGGTGAAAAAACGTTTGACTGTTTTTTGAAACGTTACGGCAAAAACGGTACGGTCTTCCACCGTAACATCGTTTTTCGATCGTTTTTCGGTATTTTTTGCAAGATTGGCATGGACAACGACTTTTTTCGTGGAATATGTTGGGTATATAGTGGTTTGTCTTTAGTTTTTGTGTCTGTTGTGATATCTTGAATTGTAACCGATTAATTATGATGATGTTGAATAGATGTTTATTTATGATGTAATTTTGTTTTCCTTTGTCTACTTGAAATAATATCATTTGGTTATATTCATTTCAATTTTAATTATCAAAAGGCAAACAAGAACTTTAAGTAAATATGAAAAATACAAATATTACAACCCACAGCGAAACGCGAACTATTTCCTATTGGGGAAATGGGGATTCACCGAGAAGAAAGGGCACTTCAATTTCATCTATTAAATCATGAACCGAGTTCATCTTATTAAATATGAAAATTGTTAATGTTTCAAGATTTAGTTAACTTTATAATTAGATTAAGATCATATTTTGATAAACTTTATACAGTTAGAAATTAGATTACGTGAGATGTTTGATTTTTTGCCTTGAAAAATGTTAAGAGAATGATTATATTACGATTAGAAAATACATCACATAAATAGATAGTAAAATACATATCCTCACTCTCATTATGTAAAAATACAAAAATACAAAACTTTTTTGCTTATTTGTAATTTTATGGACTTTTTATGATTTATTTATACTTTCGATCTTTACTTAATATAACAATAATTGTTATCATAAATTTTTTTTTTTTTTGTAAATCTTGAATTATCAACCTATCGTTATTAACTATTTTTATACATCATCAAAGGATCTTTTGTAGTACCATAACTTGTTTGGTAATTTTCAGGAGAAAATTATAATAATGTGATGAATGAGATCGACTAGATGATATTTTAACATTTAAATAGGAATATATTAAAATATTTTGTTGAATATATTTTTACTATTACTTGGAATAATTATTTTTTGGCAATATAGTAAACTAGGGCCAGAACACCCAAAATATCGGGACCGGTCTTGGTAAGATGGTATGATGTGGTTTGATTATACTCATTGATTATAAACTTGATTTTTCTAATAATTATATTTCTACGTAAACACTCATGTGTCATTTAGAAGAAAAAAATAGAATAATATCCTTAAATCATGTCATTGTTTTTTAAATTAAATATCGTACAATTAAGATTAAAATATAAATAAAACTCTTCATATTTGAGGTAATATCCACCGAAAGCAAATATGAAAAGTTCTGTTTTGTCATTTTCACTCATTCTTGTACACAATTTAGTTTAATATTTATGGAATATTGTATTATAATACATCTTCTCTCCTTTTTTCAAATAACAAAAAAAAAACATTTTAAAGATAAAAATTATATGTTGTAAAATATAACTATTATCCTAAATAAGTTATTAATAAATAATTTAATGTGAAATCACAAATAATAATATATACTAATAAAATATTATAAAAAATACAAATATGTTATAAAGATTGCATAGAATATTATTATTTTTATTAATATATTATATTATTATAATAGTATTATATTTTTTAAATTGCGATTATATGTTTTTCATAATTTGTTTTGATCATATTTAATACATATATAAAAAATTTGAGGCGTCACATATTTTATTTGCATGATATCACTATTGTCTGTATAAAACACAATACGACTTAGAATTATTAGGATAAAATGGACGATAATATATCTTTCGCTCCGTTCTGTGTATCTACTAATGATATTATTATATTTGGACTCACAATTAACTCATTAACCAGTCTTCTTGATGTACTCACTCAAATATTTCTTAGGAAAAAATTACATAAACAAATTTGAAACACATAATTTGTGTGCCTTCACGAAGAAGATAACAATTACGGAAAAAATTCAATAACATAACATAGCCGGTGCAGTTACCAATAATTAACTGTGTGTAAATATCATTGTAAATACCAATTAATATGTGCATCACGCACATAAAAACACGCACTGTACACGCACTCCTTAATTGGGTAGTAATTTTCCTAATTTGATTATCATTGCATTAAATACCCATTAATAAGTTTACAATTATACCTGTGCGTGGTGGTTGGGGGTTTACAATTGCGGGGTGCCTATCATTTCTCTTGTAAATACAGTGGTACATCACGGTACTATATTTTTCAATATAATTTGGTTGCGGCACTTAAAACCTGCCTCATTAAATAATTTTCTTTTTTGTGTGCTTCACAAAAAGACATGATATGTCTATTGACCGGTACCGAATTTGCCCACTTGACATTGGGTATGTACGGTGTACCAAAACATATGATTACTATTCTATCATGCCATTTTCATTTCTAAACATCTCTTTTATTGTAAATAGAAATTACATAATCATCTTCTTTCATAAGTACAAATTATATCATGTAACCTAGAAGTTTTCAAACTTGGCATATCAGTGATATAAAATATACAACTACATATTGTGTTATTAGTATTTTGCATCTATATCACATCACCAAATTTGGATGAGATGTCAGATTTCTCCGTCTTCAAGGAGAACAAATATGATATGACTATGTAGCGATATTTGTTTGAATTAATCAAGAATTGCAATGTACGTGTTGTATGTAAGTAATATAGGTAATTTGTATTTAACATACCTATATATCAGAGAAGATATCTCTGTGTAGTGTGTATACAATGTTGTGTCCAATTTCGATATTTGTTGTTTGAATTTAAAATGCCATGGAATACACATGATTGGATACAAAGTTCAATTTATGCTGGAGATCGAATGTTATGCATTTTCTTCGACATGTAAATAATAATTTAGTGATGAATTTTTCATGGTTTATCATAATGATATGTTAGTATGTTTTATTGAAGAATTAACCAAATGGACCTAACATTTCATTGTATTGTTGTAGGGATTAGGCCACTTGGCCATATTTTAACTGAATTTTTTGGTGATATAATTTGTAAAATGGGCCAAAATATCATGTGATATGTACATCGATAAAAACATCCGGTTTGTAAATTCACTTATTTGTATTTCGTGCGGTAAATCATATTTAGCTCATGATAATTGATAACCCACTACATTAAACAATTAAAGACATAAAATAACACATAATTATCTTCCCAATTTATAATTTTTTCATATATTGGCTGTAGTGAACATGAGATTTGTAATAAATATCAAAAATAAAATTTTGACATTTGCCTTTATTCCGTATAAAATAGTCTGAATCGAATTTGAGGTTCAATATTTTTAAAAATTTCGTAGTTCAAAAATATAATCTAGTATGTTTGATATTTCATAATAATTTGGTCGTAATATTGTTGTAAAGATTACTTAAATATAGATTTAACAATTTTTATGATTTAGTAATTATTAATTATTTTTGGAGTTAGATAAATAAATAAAACAATTATTTGTAATATCTGATATATAGTTTTAATTGATTTAGTAATTATGTGAACTATTTGAGTGCGTATGCAAATAAATAAATCATAGGGTTATATTTGAAATGTTTCAATCTAATCTTGGGCCGCAGCCTTTCATTATTGTTTGAGCGGTGTATGTATAGGGGCCAAACTATGTAACCATTTCGCCGTTTGGCAAGCGGAATTAGTAGAGTGGAATCGGATTATAAGGTGGAGGAGAAAAAAGTTATGGAATTACTAATTCTATAGTTTGTTTGGATGTTCAAATTTTAAGATGTTAGAAAATATAATTTTTTGTTTGGTTGTTTAAATTTTTTTGAAATTTTGTTATTGAAAATGTAGAAATAATATTTAATTCAAATTAGTAAAATAAGGAAGTATCGTTAAATCATCAAATAGTATTAAATATATATGTATATATAATATTTATTAATTATATGGATTTAATATAATATTACTACAATATAATTATAATAAATATATCTTATTGTATTAATTATATAGATACAATAATTATAATTTTATAATATTATTATTATATATTATTACAATAATAAATATTATATTAATTATCTGAATACAATTATATAATAATATTATTTAATTATTTAATTATTATAATATAATTTCAGTTTGTGTATATGCAAACTCAATCAAAATCATTGAGATAGATCTCCACGTACCAGTATCGATATGTGTTGATGTTAATTTACAATATCAGTACATATAACTTGCAAGTATAAGATTCAGTTCTTATTTTATTATCCAAGTGATTTATCTATCCCTAATATCAGTAAACCTCTCATCAACCTGATTAAACATAAACACAGGAAAGAAAATCAATGGAGAATCTCTTAAAGGTATCAATGCAAAAAATTAAAGAGATCAAATAAATGATAAGTAAGATTTACTTACAATTTACAAACACACAAACTGCAAATAATTTTGAGTTAAAAACAATTAGGTTTGAGTAAAATTTTATTCAACCACATGGAATTTGAGTTGTACTTCTAAAATTAAAGAAAGAAAAAACCAAATTGGAGAATTATATAATCACTAATCAACACAAGATGCATCCATATCACATAAAAAAATCTGATAACAAGAAAATTGCCACGCACGCAAAGTACCTTTCAAAATTAAGAGGCCAACAAAACAACAAAGAGAAACAGAAAACCACTAATAGCAACAAAGAACATATCCTACCTTCTTGGAGAGAGAGAAGAGAGATGCCAAATCTTTTCAGCGAGAGACAAGGAGAATCTACTAGTCACATGAGGGAGACCGAAAGAGAAATCATATTAGCTAATTAGCGTAATAATAAGACTTAGAAGGAGAGGGATTGGGCGCCATAATTTTGCCGGCTCTTGGCGCTTTGGGTTTTTGGCGAGCGAAATTTTGCAGGTAAAGAAGGAAATGAGAGAAGCCGGCAAAGTTTAATTCCACTTGGTTATGCTCGCCAAACAAAGAATTTGTGTTTTGCCGGATCTCAAAATGACAATTCTGTCAAAATTTCAGTGTCCCAAACAGGCCCTAAGTAATAGTTGAAGAGAAAGAGGGATAGAAGTGAGGAAAAAAAATGCCAAATCATTATAGTCCAATATAGGAAATTTACTCTACTAGACTTGGCAAGCGAGTATGGAGGATTCGTTTCGAGTTTCGATTTCGCATTTCTTTTCCGTTCGATATTCGTTTTCGATTTCAGAGCTAGTTTTTGGATTCCGTGTTGACATCGATCTATCTGTGAGTGTTATTCTCCCTCTCACCATTATTTATACCTATTTTGATTAAAACGGATTTTGTTCCAAAAAGCGTATTGAATTACGAAAGCGTATATTATTTCGTTTATGATATAGTGATATTTCGAGAAACTGATTTCGAATTAGAGGATTTGATAAATAAAATGAATTTGGATAATGATTTTGAATTACGATTCGAACTTGATATTAGTGATATATTTGGAACTGATTCTGAATAACAGGTACAACGATTTATGATTTTAAATGATTTGCGAAATTATGATTTTGAATTTGGATATTCATTCCAATATAGAAAGTATATTTTGAATTTGTTTTCAGAAATGATTTGCGCTAAAAATCATGTTTCGTTTTATGAAAGTTATTTAGTAAATTATATGGTTATAATATTTTATTATGAGAAAGACTTTATTTGGATAAATCGTAAGCAAGATTTACGATTTTAAAAAGTGTCTCCGAGAGACTCTATATATATGTAGAATTTTATTTGGATAAAACGTAAGCCGGGCTTACGCTTTTAAAGAGGGTCCTTTGATAACATGACACGGCTCCTCCGGCAAGTTTTAGTTTGTTAGGTGTAGTGTCGCGTGACCCCGTGGCGCTCTTTGGAGGAAATCGTGTAGCAATCTTGATGTAGTGCAATGTCCCGACCCAGGAGGGGTCTGGCTGTGGCGCATGGATATCCAGTTGTCGGCTCATTTTTTTTTGGAAATCCGCGCTTTCCGAGCTTTTGGATTTGTTCCAGCCCGTGTATGACTTGCTATCAGCGCGGGTTGGCACTTCAGTCGAGAGTTATTTGCGCCCTCACCCCGGATAAAAGTATTAGTACGTATATGATTAAATACGAAGGTATTCGATTTGATTTCGATTTCGAAAAGAAAAACCGGGGCAAGTATTTGGAGATATATTTAGAAAACTTACGATTTGAAGTTATACAAGATTATTTTATGAATTCATTTGAAAAATATTTATTTTATTATAACTATTTTTAACGAGATTTCACTCACTTAGTCACTTCCGTGACTAATCTTTTCGATTTACATATTTTTAGTACAGATATCTAAGGTCAAATATCGGGAGTTGCGGATACTATGAGAGTGAGAATGCCAACGATATCTGAGTTTCGTAAATATATATTTTATGCTTCCGCAATAGTTATGTATTATTATTTTAATTCAGTAATGTATGTATATGTATGTGTAGTTGTTTTCGAATCAGTTTAGTATCTTGTTTTGTGATGTTTTCATATGAGAGTCTGTCGTATACGAGTTGTATACTGGCGGGTTGTCGCAGTCTTTTCCATTTTATATTTGGGGTGTGACAAGATTACTTCCAAATTTTTATTTTGAAAAAACAAATAAAATATCAGATAATAAAATATTAAAGGATATTTTTGTTAGTGGACAACATAAATTTTTTAATACACAAAAGAGACAACATAGTTTCATTCCGCGCCCTTAAAGCAAAATATCAAATCTATCCTTCAAATTATTCATGTGTCTGTATAAAGCATAATTTCAAGTATAACTTTAATATTTAGTATTATATGCTCTTTGTGTGTGCAAAAATAATTTGGAAATTAACAAAAAAAAACCTAACCTTTTAGATATTGTAAAAAAAACTCAAATTATTTTGGAAACTCCAAAAAAAAAAAACTCTCACAAACTTCTATTTTCAAATTACTCCCGGATTAAAATTAACAATCTATGATGTTAAAATTTTTTTTACTAACATATCCTTATATATATATAGTAAAAAAATCTACTATTACTAGTTTCTGATGGATCAAATTATTATGATGTATACTGTGGTGTGTGATATGTTTGTATGTATGTGTGCGCCTGTATGTTTGTGTCTGACGATGGATGTGTGTTTTTACAGAAGTGGTAGTATAGTTAACATGATATTCCCAAGTCCTAATCAGAAGTGTTAGCGTGGTTATTTGTAAATTCTTGAAATAAATCTCAACAGTTATTACATAAATTTGTCTTAACATATAAAAATAAAAACCTTGAATCCTAGAAAAAAAAAATCAGAAAGTGTTTAATACTTTTCGAAACAAATCAAGTGTATTTCTGAATCTTCGTACATGTTTGTATGTTATGCCCGAATTCTCGACAGTGTCCACATCTCGTTTTGCCCGTTTTGCCACCTCTAGAAAGGATTTAATTTTTTTTTTCGGCGCACCTCTACTACCATTATTTTTGGATCAGAAACACCGAACAAATGGATAATTTGTTTTACCTGGGACTAACTCGAACCATTGAACTAATGAAGGTCTTTGTGATGGTAAACAAGTCTTCAGACCCTTGAATCCACCTTTTCCACACACAACACTCGGAAATTACATTTACGCTCCTCTCAGTTAACACTCTTGCAAGTTCTCTTCATACTCTCAATGATTAAATCATGTACTGAGTAAGAGGGAGCAACCTTGTAGTCAGTAAGTCAGAGAGGGAGCAAAAAAAAGCAAGTGTTGTAGTGTAAGTTTTCTAGTATTGTTCAAAATAAATTGATAATTAAATTAACATTTCATTTTGATACATGCAGTATAGAGTTTTTTAGTATAATAAAAAAAACATGATAATTAAATTAGCATTTAATTTTGGTACATGCTATATAGAGAGGAGGTTAAAATTGGAAGACATAATTAATGGAGAGACCAATCATGAATTAAATGGAGAGATTCAATTTTCAATTTTGCTAAATATTTATATACCCAAAATACCCTTTTTGCAAATTGGGTCCATGATAGAAGCTCCCTATATATATATATATATATATATATATATATATATATATATATATATATATATATATATATATATATTATATTGGACTTTTATATAATTTTTCCTAACAACTAACATAAAAAAAAAAATAATAATAATAATATGAACAACATACTAAAAACACATCTTGCAAATGTTTACAAAATAAAATATCATGAAACAATTAGGGTTTGTTTGGAGTGTGGAATTTGAGTTAGAATTTGCAATTTGAAATGATGCAAAACTAAATTCTTTGTTTGTGTGTACAAGAATAAAAATATATAATTTTTGAAGTTTTCTAATTCCATTTTTCTTATTAAAATTATATATAATAATCCATACTCTTAATATAATATTATATATATTATTATAATAATATATAATAATTATACTATAATGAAAAAATAATTATATTATAATAATTATATCCATATTATAACAATTATATTATAATTATTGTATCACATAACTAATAGTATGTGCTTGTAATAATATATTAGCCTAACTGAAGTCTGAACCAATCATGTTCTACGTTGATTGGTGGGGACGTAAATGACCCCATACAAATCATGTCAAATATTTAAAGTTTAAACCTATTCTGTTTTATCGTTTTTTACATAATCTAATTTTAGGGATAACATAATTTAGTTTTAGCATCTCTCTATCCCTCTCTCAAATATAACAACCATTATTAGAGTAATCAAGGCAAAAAAAATACCCTAATTGTCTTGCAAAGAAAAGAAACAACTCATACATCTGGGAAAACAAATCCAAGATTTACAAAATCATAGACTTGAACTACTGAATAGTGAATTGGACAAATAAAAATTAAGAACCTGGAATACGAGTACCCAAAGGACCTAAGTATAAAATCAGAGAACCGTTCTTGCTCTTCTCTCGTTAACATAACGCCTCTTTTAATGTTTAGCCGCAATTGTTGTCCGAGAGCATTTCCTTGCTGCCAGTTAAGCTCCATGGCGAACCCTACTCGAAAGTTGATTATCTCCCCAGATGTTCGTGTTAGTTTCTCTCAAATTAAATCCATCCATCTCTCGATTCTCTTCCAAAACACTATCATCTGTTCACATTCACCGAATCTACTCCATCAACATTTCACAGGCTTCGATTTGAACGCATGGATCATCGGGATTCGTCGTCCTCGCCGACGACAGCTGCGGAGACGGTGGCCTGTGACGAACACGGAAGCATCTCTTCCACTGCCGCTTTGACTACTAAGGAAGCAGTTTTACTCTTCGAAAACCGCCGGTATTATGAGTGTATTGAAGTGTCGAAACAACTCTTGTTGAAGAAAGAGAAGGATCCAAAGGTTTGGAAATTTTCTCTTTTTGTCGTTGTTTATATTGTCTAGATGTTCTGATATTTTGTAGTGTATTGGTGGTAGTACGATCTGTATGTGTGAATTTCGAATTTTGTTTTTGCACGGATAAAAATTGAAGATTTTCCTAGGTTGTTACTTAATTTCTTCGCGGCTCAATCCTGTTATACCAACCATATTTGATATAGGATTAGTGTCGATGGATCTTTCTTAGCCTGATTTTTACTTCAATTGAATTGCGATTGATATGAATACACATTTTTCGTACTGCTATTTTGATTTGTCCTAATTGGCAGTGAATTTAATTGTAACTGTGTATCTAGGTTTGAATTTTTGATATTTCCTGAAATTTGCATCATAGTAATGAACTCATATTTTTTTTCAATATTTATGAATAACAGGATGTAATTCAATACTTGGAAAAATTATTCGAATGGGTGAAACTTTACGGGTCAGACAAACAACCGAACTCCAACAGACATCCCTGACGAAGAGTACGAGAACTTCATTTCGACCCTCGAAAATCTTGCTCTTGACTTGAAATTTGAATGTCGCGAAAATGGAGTTGAATTTGGCGATGAATATGGCGAGGGGTAGAGATTCTTCTGCTGAACTGGCACTGAAATCCTGCTTGGAGTATGCGAGAGGAAATTATAGAAAGGCTTTGAAGCTCTTAGCTCCCCTCCTGGTATGTATACCCCTCTTTTTTATAGATGGATTTACATATTTGCCCTTCTAAATTCCAAAATATCATTTTTACTCTTTCAAAAATACCATATTTACTTTTCAAAAGTTTTAAAAATATTAATTTTTTTGCATGTGGTTAAATATGATATTTTAAAAATGTGATGTACGATATTTATCTTTGAAAGGGTAAATTTGAGTTTTTGGAGTTTTAGAAAGGATATCTATGATATTTTTATTTTTTAAAGGGTAAATATGTATGTTTTATTAAAATGTATTTGTATTATTCTTTGCAGGTAATCGTACTGAGATGTTTTACAACAATTTAGCGTGCATTCTTCACAAGCACAGCAGTCGCAATACTGCAAATTTATTCTTCAACAAGGCATGGAGGATTGGTGAAAACTAAATCTTTGGACTGGAATCAAGCAATTAAGAACGATCCCACTTTATTCCAAGCTAAAGGACGTGATTTTTTGATCTGAAGTAATTTTAAATCTTGTCTTTTTTCGAATTGTGAGACTTTTAACTGATAAATATTGGGATTTTGTCAAATGACTAATTGCAGATTTATCATCTGTTGGGAAATCACCAATTAAGTACATTCTTGGCAATTTTAAGAGTAGAAATTCACTGCAAAAGACCCGTTTGGTGCGAAACGAGAAGGAAAGACCGAGAGTTTTACAACAGAATGTTTCATACACTGTGGAGATGCGAAAGAGTAATCCCCAAAACTCAAAACCCTAATTTATTAATCCAAATTACCAAATTCCCCCTTCTTTTTCCATAAATTTGTTTAATTTTGAAATCTCAGCTCATGATGGCAGGGTTCTTTGTGTGTTTGGATTCGTTTCTCTTTCTTCGAACAATCATGCCAGCTAGAATTCTAATGATCAGTTGGAAATTTCTCAAAACACAGTCCATTTTTGTTCTTTCGAAATTTCAATTTTACCCTCTCAACTTTTATTAATATACTTAATATCTTATAAATTTGTGATAACGCAAATAATTTTATGACAGGCAGTTTGCAAGGCCAAATGCAGACGAATTATATTATCGTGGTTGTTTTATAGTATTACTCTCGGTGTCGCTTCTCTACAAATGATCGGTACCATTTTTGTCCTACTTTTTACTTGATAATAAAAGTTAATAATTTTTTTATTATTAACGACTATTAATAATGCTATAGTTATAATGCTAAACAATGGGCCTTTTTTACCTCCTTCCACGTTTCAGGCTTTGCATTCGTTAGATTCTTTTTTTACTCCTTTCTTACGCCGTCCGATAGTACTCTTCCCACAATATTACTCCCTCGCTCTCCTCTCTCTCCTCTCGCAGTTTTCATATCCGGAAGGTAAAACCTAGCCGCAAAGAGAGAAAGCAAGCGGCGCCAGGCGGACCACACAGGAAATGAAGAGAAACAAGAGCAAACGTCGTAGGCGGAGAAGGTGCCAGGTCGAGGTGGAAGTAGAAAGAATAGAGCGGTACGAAGACTGATGCAACCTCCGGCTAATTGAAGAGAAGCGACTGCTACTCTGGCTGAGACGTTTAGGTTTACCTATGGGGAAATTCTTGGCAAGTGGCCAACCGGAGATCTTGCATTTCGGATTAAGTATTTGATGAGGCGTCAGGTACTCAATTTTTTGTTTTAACAGTTTAATTTGGATCTAATTTGGTTTTATTTTGTTGTTAACTGTGAATTGTGATTAATGACAAATTATTGTTAGATTTCGATATTTTTTAGGGCAATATACATGTAGCAAGTGATGCAGGAAGCAATTGCATAGGGCTAAAATGACACGATATAATGGTTGAATTGATCGAATTGAGGACATTAATTGATCTTTGCTATCTTTTCTCGAAGAAACAATTTCCTCTGTTTTGCGAGCTCTCTGGTTATTCACAACATGATGCTCTTCTTCAAGAGCCCAAGGCTGGGGTGTGTAAGTATTTCTCAAAAATAAAATACTTCATCTTATATTAATATTAACACCTAAAAACCGACATTTAAATTTCGAGATTGTTTAAGCAGATACTAAAACCGGTATTTACACTGTCGAAAAGCGAGGGGTCGAAAGAGTTCCTGCTATTAGTGCACGGGACCCACAACAGAAAGGACATGCTGACAGTTGTCACTGGCGCGGTGGTCCCATTCCACAACTCACTTGATTTGATTCTTTGTAATAGAGAAGAGGTGTATATTACATTTTTCACATTTTAAGGGGTATTTTGGAAATTTGATGTAATTGAGGGGTATATATTACATTTTTCACATTTTCCATTGACATGGGAATCCCATGCCTATTTTTGCAAAAATTAATTTATGTGGACCCACATGTCATTGTCTTTGGAAGGGGATATGAGAGGGAGGGAGGGAAGGAGTGGGTAGGGCTTTATTCAGATTCAAAACCAGGGTAATACGATTTTCCTTCCAATTGCAAAAAGGGCCCTTTATTTTCCTTCAATTGCAAAAAGGCCCCTTTATTTTGTTAAATTGCAAAAGGCCCCTTTATTTTCTTAAATTTATATGGTATCATAAAAGTAAATGTATTTTGTTTTTGCGAAAAGTTAGCTACAATGGAATCGGTATGAGTGAACGTACCAATGTGCACAACACTCGGGCGTACCACTGTATCAAAGCTCCTGCATTATTGCGGAAGATAGGACTAAATTGTAATATTTCTTTTTAACAAAGACGCTTATGCATGTACTACAATGCTGTGATTTAGGAAATCGAGAGGCAGTGCAAAGAAAAGTAATTCGAATTCTTTAAAAATATCGTGGATCGGTCCATATTAAAATTGACATTTTCGAAAACTTGCATGGCATTATGAGGCGAAGGGTGAAGTATAGCTCAACTTATCTGTGACGATCTTTTCGTTGTTCGCGAGGTACATACTTTGTTTATTTACTCTACAAATGTCAAAATATATAATTAGTATTATGTTTTAATATTATGTTTTAATTTGAAATATATAATTAGTTTATAATATTTCTCTACAAATGTCAAAATATCATGCATACCCTTGTAAAATTGGAAAGCTATGCAGATCCCTGCAAATCATCGGAGAACTGGTATTTACCCCTCTTTTCAAAAGGGATATACATGATATTCAATGTTTTCACGGGGTATACATGATATTTTGATGCTCTGTCAGAACCACAAAAAAATAGGTATTCTTTTGATGTCTTTACAATAATACTCATCAGAAATTTATTGCATTGGTATCTTTCGGTATGGTTATATTTTGATGTTGTATAATCAATGTAATTTTGAATTTTGAATTTTGAATGTGCCATAATTTTTTTGATTGTCTACTGTGTAAATATGTTAGAGTACTAGGGATGTTATGAATAGGTTAATTGTCTTTTATCAGGCCTTTTAAATTTTATGTGATGCAATGTTTTCAATGTATGAAGTACCGTGATTGTTATTCATATCTTGGTTATTTTTTTACACGATCTTATAACATAAGATCTTATGACATAAGTTACATGTATTTAGTAAATTACTTTATAAAACTATTTAGTTAGTTCAACAATACTTGCACAAAGAGACACATATGATAGAACACTATTTTATGAGTTGGGCAATGTACTTAAACAAAGAGCAATACACGAATATGAATATACGGACATGAATGTGAGTATACGAAAGACAATTATACAAGAACAAGTATAAACAAAAATACTAACAATTGGATATATTTTGAAAATGAGGACATATTAATTACAACAAAACATAAAATACTCATACAAAACATAAAAATCAGAAAAAAAAAATACGAAGTTTATTTTACAACGAACCCGCGCAATTGCGCGGGTACCACGCTAGTATTTCTTAATTTCAGATATTAGTTTGATATACCATGTAATTCGTGGGCAAGGAGCAATAATGCTCTGTAGTATATACTGTATACAACGTGCTTGAGGTAAGAAAATAAATTTTTGTAATCAAACATTTGCAAAAAAGAACCTGATTTTTTACTAGTTGATAAGTAATTGATAAAATTTGCAATTTGGCCCAGATTCTCCACAAATTATGCCAGTCTTTTGGCGAAGACGCGCTTCAAGGTTTAGAAGGGCTTTCAAATTGCTCTCAAGAAAATTTAACTTTTGAATTGATGAGATTCATTTTCGACGAAGCCATCACAGTCATTGCTTTTGATATCTTTTTTCAAATTACTTCTTTTTTAAATTGATTTTTCAAATTTGAAGATTTGAAATCCTTCGATTAAACCTGAGAGTTAGACATACTCTGGATTCTTTGGGGATTTATGCAAACAGGTCCCTTTTTTTGCAAAATTCAAATTAGAACCTTCCTATTTATTATTTATATTCTCATTCTTCGTTTTACTTTTAATTTTTTTTTGCAGATTTTGAAGGATTCGCCTGACGAGCGTCAGCAGGATCCCACTTTCATTCCTCTCGCATCAGCTTGTGTGGTGCATAATTAAATATGGAAAATACCCTGCGGATATAACATCATTTGGTTCTTTATCGTGACAGGTCATCAGAGTTCTGGCGCGAGTTTATGCGACTCTACTTCCATTCAGTCCATTTTACTGGAGATTATTTTGTATTATTATTTTGTTGAGTTTATAATATATAATGCTTTATTGCCAAAAGTATAATATATATAACGCTTGTGATTTTTGAAATGCTCCTGATTTTTATTTGGAAATGTTTTGCCGAGGTCTTTATATTTAATGCTAGGACCGGGTGTACATGAGATGCGAATTTGCAAATTAATGTGAGTTCGGTTGAATTTAAATTGAGTCTGATTTCATTTCAAATTTGTTGATGTATATCTTTTAGTAGAACAAAAAAAAAGTGTTTAATACTTTGATTCTGCTGATGAATGTAAAAACGGCTGCCAAAAGATAGTTTTCTTGGCGACTAATGTAACAGCTGTCAAAATGAATTTTTCGTGTCTATTAATGTAACCGCTGCCAAAAGATAGTTTAGGTGCCGACTACAACAAGCGCTGTCAAAAGATAGTTTGCGTGGCGATTAACGTAACACCTCATAAAAGACAGTTTTGGTTCCGATTACAACAAGGGCTGCCAAAATAAAGTTTTGGTGCCAAGCAATGTAACCGCTGTCAGAAGATTATTTTGGTGCCCATTACAGTAACCGCTACCAAAACTTAGTTTTGGTACCTATTACAACAAGGGCTGCCAAAATTATAGTTTTGTGTCGATTATACTAAGCGCTGACAAAAAATTGTATTGGGGCCGATTACAATAAACGCTGCCAAAAGATAGTTTTGGTGACTATTAAAACAAGTGCTGCCAAAATATAGTTTTGGTGCCGACTATAACAAGCGCTGCCAAAAATAGTTTTGGTGCCGACAAAAGTAACAGCTGCCAAAAGAAAGCTTTGGTACCTATTGGATTAAGCGCTGCCAAAATATAGTTTTGGTGCTGACTACTCTGCTGCTGCCAAAAGATAGTTTTGGTCCCGATAACGTAACAGCTGCCAAAAGATAGTTTTGGTGCCGACAACAACAAGAGCTGCCTAAATAAAGTTTTGGTGCCGATTATGTAACAGCTGCCAAAAGATAGTTTTCGTGTCGATTACACTAAGCGCTGCCAAAAGATTGTTTTGATGTCGACTACAATAAGAGCTGCCAAAAGATAGTTTTGGTCCCAATTAAATCAAGCGCTGCCAAAAGATAGTTTTGGTGCCGATTACAACAAGAGCTGCCTAAATATAGTTTTGGTGCCGATTACAACAAGAGCTGCCTAAATATAGTTTTGGTGCCGATTACAACAAGAGCTACCTAAATATAGTTTTGGTGCCGATTATGTAACGATTACCAAAATATAGTTTTCGTGTCGATTAAACTAAGCGCTGCAAAAGATTGTTTTGGTGCCGACTATACTAAGTGCAGCCAAAAGATAGTTTTGGTGCCTATTAAATCAAGCGCTGCCAAAAGATAGTTTTGGTGCCGATTATAAGAATCGCTGCCAAAAATAGTTTTGGTGCCGACTAAAGTAACTGCTGCTAAAAATAGTTTTGGTGCCGATTAAATTAACATATGCCAAAAATAGTTTTGGTGCCGATTAAAGTAACAACAGACAATAATAGTTTTGGTACCCATGGGAATAAGCGCTGCCAAAATATAGTTTTGGTGCTGACTACACCGCAGCTGCTAAAAGATAGTTTTGGTGCCGATTATGTAACCGCTGCCAAAAGATAGTTTTGGTGTCATTTACCACAAGCGCTGCCGAAATAAGTTTTGGTGTCGATTAAGAGAACAGCTACGAAAAGATAGTTTTGGTGCCGATTACAGCAAGCGCTACCAAAAAAATGTAATGGTGCCCATTGAATTGACCGCTTCCAAAAGAAAGTTTTGAACCCATTGGAATAAGCGTTGCCAAAATATAGTTTTGGTGCTGACTACTGTTTGTAACAGCCAAAAGATAGTTTTGGTGTCCTATGTAACCGCTGCCAAAAAATTGTTTTTGTTACTTCCCTTAAACGCTGCCAAAAGATAGTTTTGGTGAACTTTACGGTAACTGTTGCCAATTACTTTAGCCGCTGCCAAAAGATATATGGCGTCGATTAAATTAACCGGTGCCAAAGATAGTTTTGGTGCCGAATGCGTCAACCGCTGCTAAAACATAGTTTGGTGCCCACACACTTGAGTTCTGTCTCCTCTCGTCACTCTTCTCTCTCACGACACCAAACAGGCACGAAATAAAAAAACCAGCTCTCGCGAATAACCCTTTGAGGAGTTCAAATAACATGTTTTTAGATCATTTGTATCGTATCTTTTACTACATAACTTTTCACCAAATTTCACAAACACTAAGAAATTTTGTTTTTCGATTCAAAACAAGATTTTAACGCTTTGAGGAGTTCAAATAACGTGTTTTTAGATCATTTGTATCGTATCTTTTACTACATAACTTTTCACCAAATTTCACAAACACTAAGAAAGTTTGTTTTTCGATTCAAAACAAGATTTTAACGCTTTGAGGAGTTCAAATAACGTGTTTTTAGATCATTTGTATCGTATCTTTTACTACATAACTTTTCACCAAATTTCACAAACACTAAGAAAGTTTGTTTTTCGATTCAAAACAAGATTTTAACGCTTTGAGGAGTTCAAGTAACATGTTTTTAGATCATTTGTATCGTATCTTTTACTACATAACTTTTCACCAGATTTCACAAACACTAAGAAATTTTGTTTTTCGATTCAAAACAAGATTTTAACGCTTTGAGGAGTTCAAATAACGTGTTTTTAGATCATTTGTATCGTATCTTTTACTACATAACTTTTCACCAAATTTCACAAACACTAAGAAAGTTTGTTTTTCGATTCAAAACAAGATTTTAACGCTTTGAGGAGTTCAAATAACGTGTTTTTAGATCATTTGTATCGTATCTTTTACTACATAACTTTTCACCAAATTTCACAAACACTAAGAAAGTTTGTTTTTCGATTCAAAACAAGATTTTAACGCTTTGAGGAGTTCAAGTAACATGTTTTTAGATCATTTGTATCGTATCTTTTACAACATAACTTTTCACCAAATTTCACAAACACTAAGGAAGTTTGTTTTTCGATTCAAAACAAGATTTTAACGCTTTGAGGAGTTCAAATAACGTGTTTTTAGATCATTTGTATCGTATCTTTTACTACATAACTTTTCACCAAATTTCACAAACACTAAGAAAGTTTGTTTTTCGATTGAAAACAAGATTTTAACGCTTTGAGGAGTTCAAATAACATGTTTTTAGATCATTTGTATCGTATCTTTTACTACATAACTTTTCACCAAATTTCACAAACACTAAGAAAGTTTGTTTTTCGATTCAAAACAAGATTTTAACGCTTTGAGGAGTTCAAATAATGTGTTTTTAGATCATTTGTATCGTATCTTTTACTACATAACTTTTCACCAAATTTCACAAACACTAAGAAAGTTTGTTTTTCGATTCAAAACAAGATTTTAACGCTTTGAGGAGTTCAAATAACGTGTTTTTAGATCATTTGTATCGTATCTTTTACTACATAACTTTTCACCAATTTCACAAGCACTAAGGAAGTTTGTTTTTCGATTCAAAACAAGATTTTAACGCTTTGAGGAGTTCAAATAACGTGTTTTTAGATCATTTGTATCGTATCTTTTACTACATAACTTTTCACCAAATTTCACAAACACTAAGGAAGTTTGTTTTTCGATTCAAAACAAGATTTTAACGCTTTGAGGAGTTCAAATAACGTGTTTTTAGATCATTTGTATCGTATCTTTTACTACATAACTTTTCACCAAATTTCACAAACACTAAGAAAGTTTGTTTTTCGATTCAAAACAAGATTTTAACGCTTTGAGGAGTTCAAATAACGTGTTTTTAGATCATTTGTATCGTATCTTTTACTACATAACTTTTCACCAAATTTCACAAACACTAAGAAAGTTTGTTTTTCGATTCAAAACAAGATTTTAACCCTTTGAGGAGTTCAAATAACATGTTTTTGGATCATTTGTATCGTAGCTTTTACTACATAACTTTTCACCAAATTTCACAAACACTAAGTAAGTTTGTTTTTCGATTCAAAACAAGATTTTAACGCTTTGAGGAGTTCAAATAATGTGTTTTTAGATCATTTGTATCGTATCTTTTACTACATAACTTTTCACCAAATTTCACAAACACTAAGAAAGTTTGTTTTTAGATTCAAACCAAGATTTTAACGCTTTGAGGAGTTCAAATAACATGTTTTTAGATCATTTGTACCGTATCTTTTACTACATAACTTTTCACCAAATTTCACAAACACTAAGGAAGTTTGTTTTTGGATTCAAAACAAGATTTTAACGCTTTGAGGAGTTCAAATAACGTGTTTTTAGATCATTTGTATCGTATCTTTTACTACATAACTTTTCACCAAATTTCACAAACACTAAGAAAGTTTGTTTTTCGATTCAAAACAAGATTTTAACGCTTTGAGGAGTTCAAATAACATGTTTTTATATCATTTGTATCGTATCTTTTACTACATAACTTTTCACCAAATTTCACGAACACTAAGAAAGTTTGTTTTTAGATTCAAAAAAAGATTTTAACCCTTTGAGGAGTTCAAATAACATGTTTTTAGATCATTTGTATCGTATCCTTTACTACATAACTTTTCACCAAATTTCACAAACACTAAGTAAGTTTGTTTTTCGATTCAAAACAAGATTTTAACGCTTTGAGGAGTTCAAATAACATGTTTTTAGATCATTTGTATCGTATCTTTTACTACATAACTTTTCACCAAATTTCACAAACACTAAGAAAGTTTGTTATTCGATTCAAAACAAGATTTTAACGCTTTGAGGAGTTCAAATAACATGTTTTTAGATCGTTTGTGTCGTATCTTTTACTACATAACTTTTCACCAAATTTCACAAACACTAAGAAAGTTTGTTTTTCGATTCAAAACAAGATTTTAACGCTTTGAGGAGTTCAAATAACGTGTTTTTAGATCATTTGTATCGTATCTTTTACTACATGACATTTCACCAAATTTCACAAACACTAAGAAAGTTTGTTTTTCGATTCAAAACAAGATTTTAACGCTTTGAGGAGTTCAACTAACGTGTTTTTAGATCATTTGTATCGTATCTTTTACTACATAACTTTTCACCAAATTTCACAAACACTAAGAAAGTTTGTTTTTCGATTCAAAACAAGATTTTAACGCTTTGAGGAGTTCAAATAACATGTTTTTGGATCATTTGTATCGTAGCTTTTACTACATAACTTTTCACCAAATTTCACAAACACTAAGTAAGTTTGTTTTTCGATTCAAAACAAGATTTTAACTCTTTGAGGAGTTCAAATAATGTGTTTTTAGATCATTTGTATCTTATCTTTTACTACATAACTTTTCACCAAATTTCACAAACACTAAGAAAGTTTGTTTTTAGATTCAAAACAAGATTTTAACGCTTTGAGGAGTTCAAATAACATGTTTTTAGATCATTTGTATCGTATCTTTTACTACATAACTTTTCACCAAATTTCACAGACACTAAGGAAGTTTGTTTTTCGATTCAAAACAAGATTTTAACGCTTTGAGGAGTTCTAATAACGTGTTTTTAGATCGTTTGTATCGTATCTTTTACTACATAACTTTTCACCAAATTTCACAAACAATAAGGAAGTTTGTTTTTCGATTCAAAACATGATTTTAACGCTTTGAGGAGTTCAAATAACGTGTTTTTAGATCATTTGTATCGTATCTTTTACTACATAACTTTTCACCAAATTTCACAAACACTAAGAAAGTTTGTTTTTCGATTCAAAACAAGATTTTAACGCTTTGAGGAGTTCAAATAACGTGTTTTTAGATCATTTGTATCGTATCTTTTTCTACATAACTTTTCACCAAATTTCACAAACACTAAGAAAGTTTGTTTTTAGATTCAAAACAAGATTTTAACGCTTTGAGGAGTTCAAATAACATGTTTTTAGATCATTTGTATCGTATCTTTTACTACATAACTTTTCACCAAATTTCACAAACACTAAGAAAGTTTGTTTTTAGATTCAAAACAAGATTTTAACCCTTTGAGGAGTTCAAATAACATGTTTTTGGATCATTTGTATCGTATCTTTTACTACATAACTTTTCATCAAATTTCACAAACCCTAAGTAAGTTTGTTTTTCGATTCAAAACAAGATTTTAACGCTTTGAGGAGTTCAAATAACGTGTTTTTAGATCATTTGTATCGTATCTTTTACTACATAACTTTTCACGAAATTTCACAAACACTAAGAAAGTTTGTTTTTCGATTCAAAACAAGATTTTCACGCTTTGAGGAGTTCAAATAACGTGTTTTTAGATCATTTGTATCGTATCTTTTACTACATAACTTTTCACCAAATTTCACAAACACTTAGAAAGTTAGTTTTTTTGGATTCAAAACAAGATTTTAACACTTTGAGGAGTTCAAATAACATGTTTTTGGATCATTTGTATCGTATCTTTTACTACATAACTTTTCGCCAAATTTCACAAACACTAAGAAAGTTTGTTTTTCGATTCAAAACATGATTTTAACGCTTTGAGGAGTTCAAATAACGTGTTTTTAGATCATTTGTATCGTATCTTTTACTACATAACTTTTCACCAAATTTCACAAACACTAAGAAAGTTTGTTTTTCGATTCAAAACAAGATTTAAACGCTTTGAGGAGTTCAAATAACATGTTTTTAGATCATTTGTATCGTATCTTTTACTACATAACTTTTCACCAAATTTCACAGACAATAAAGAAGTTTGTTTTTCGATTCAAAACAAGATTTTAACGCTTTGAGGAGTTCAAATAACGTGTTTTTAGATCATTTGTATCGTATATTTTACTACTTAACTTTTCACCAAATTTCACAAACACTAAGAAAGTTTGTTTTTAGATTCAAAACAAGATTTTAACGCTTTGAGGAGTTCAAATAACATGTTTTTGGATCATTTGTATCGTATTTTTTACTACATAACTTTTCACCAAATTTCACAAACACTAAGGAAGTTTGTTTTTCGATTCAAAACATGATTTTAACGCTTTGAGGAGTTCAAATAACGTGTTTTTAGATCATTTGTATCGTATCTTTTACTACATAACTTTTCACCAAATTTCACAAACACTAAGAAAGTTTGTTTTTCGATTCAAAACAAGATTTAAACGCTTTGAGGAGTTCAAATAACATGTTTTTAGATCATTTGTATCGTATCTTTTACTACATAACTTTTCACCAAATTTCACAGACAATAAAGAAGTTTGTTTTTCGATTCAAAACAAGATTTTAACGCTTTGAGGAGTTCAAATAACGTGTTTTTAGATCATTTGTATCGTATATTTTACTACTTAACTTTTCACCAAATTTCACAAACACTAAGAAAGTTTGTTTTTAGATTCAAAACAAGATTTTAACGCTTTGAGGAGTTCAAATAACATGTTTTTGGATCATTTGTATCGTATTTTTTACTACATAACTTTTCACCAAATTTCACAAACACTAAGGAAGTTTGTTTTTCGATTCAAAACATGATTTTAACGCTTTGAGGAGTTCAAATAACGTGTTTTTAGATCATTTGTATCGTATGTTTTACTACATAACTTTTCACCAAATTTCACAAACACTAAGAAATTTTGTTTTTCGATTCAAAACAAGATTTTAACGCTTTGAGGAGTTCAAATAACGTGTTTTTAGATCATTTGTATCGTATCTTTTACTACATAACTTTTCACCAAATTTCACAAACACTAAGAAAGTTTGTTTTTAGATTCAAAACAAGATTTTAACGCTTTGAGGAGTTCAAATAACATGTTTTTAGATCATTTGTATCGTATCTTTTACAACATAACTTTTCACCAAATTTCACAAACACTAAGAAAGTTTGTTTTTAGATTCAAAACAAGATTTTAACCCTTTGAGGAGTTCAAATAACATGTTTTTGGATCATTTGTATCGTATCTTTTACTACATAACTTTTCACCAAATTTCACAAACACTAAGTAAGTTTGTTTTTCGATTAAAAACAAGATTTTAACGCTTTGAGGAGTTCAAATAACGTGTTTTTAGATCATTTGTATCGTATCTTTTACTACATAACTTTTCACCAAATTTCACAAACACTAAGAAAGTTTGTTTTTAGATTCAAAACGAGATTTTAACACTTTCAGGAGTTCAAATAACATGTTTTTAGATCGTTTGTATCGTATCTTTTACTACATAACTTTTCACCAAATTTCACAAACAATAAGGAAGTTTGTTTTTCGATTCAAAACATGATTTTAACGCTTTGAGGAGTTCAAATAACGTGTTTTTACATCATTTGTATCGTATCTTTTACTACATAACTTTTCACCAAATTTCACAAACACTAAGAAAGTTTGTTTTTCGATTCAAAACAAGATTTTAACGCTTTGAGGAGTTCAAATAACGTGTTTTTAGATCATTTGTATCGTATCTTTTTCTACATAACTTTTCACCAAATTTCACAAACACTAAGAAAGTTTGTTTTTAGATTCAAAACAAGATTTTAACGCTTTGAGGAGTTCAAATAACATGTTTTTAGATCATTTGTATCGTATCTTTTACAACATAACTTTTCACCAAATTTCACAAACACTAAGAAAGTTTGTTTTTAGATTCAAAACAAGATTTTAACCCTTTGAGGAGTTCAAATAACATGTTTTTGGATCATTTGTATCGTATCTTTTACTACATAACTTTTCACCAAATTTCACAAACACTAAGTAAGTTTGTTTTTCGATTCAAAACAAGATTTTAACGCTTTGAGGAGTTCAAATAACGTGTTTTTAGATCATTTGTATCGTATCTTTTACTACATAACTTTTCACCAAATTTCACAAACACTAAGAAAGTTTGTTTTTAGATTCAAAACAAGATTTTAACACTTTCAGGAGTTCAAATAACATGTTTTTAGATCGTTTGTATCGTATCTTTTACTACATAACTTTTCACCAAATTTCACAAACAATAAGGAAGTTTGTTTTTCGATTCAAAACATGATTTTAACGCTTTGAGGAGTTCAAATAACGTGTTTTTACATCATTTGTATCGTATCTTTTACTACATAACTTTTCACCAAATTTCACAAACACTAAGAAAGTTTGTTTTTCGATTCAAAACAAGATTTTAACGCTTTGAGGAGTTCAAATAACGTGTTTTTAGATCATTTGTATCGTATCTTTTTCTACATAACTTTTCACCAAATTTCACAAACACTAAGAAAGTTTGTTTTTAGATTCAAAACAAGATTTTAACGCTTTGAGGAGTTCAAATAACATGTTTTTAGATCATTTGTATCGTATCTTTTACTACATAACTTTTCACCAAATTTCACAAACACTAAGAAAGTTTGTTTTTAGATTCAAAACAAGATTTTAACCCTTTGAGGAGTTCAAATAACATGTTTTTGGATCATTTGTATCGTATCTTTTACTACATAACTTTTCATCAAATTTCACAAACGCTAAGTAAGTTTGTTTTTCGATTCAAAACAAGATTTTAACGCTTTGAGGAGTTCAAATAACGTGTTTTTAGATCATTTGTATCGTATCTTTTACTACATAACTTTTCACCAAATTTCACAAACACTAAGAAAGTTTGTTTTTCGATTCAAAACAAGATTTTAACGCTTTGAGGAGTTCAAGTAACATGTTTTTAGATCATTTGTATCGTATCTTTTACTACATAACTTTTCACCAGATTTCACAAACACTAAGAAATTTTGTTTTTCGATTCAAAACAAGATTTTAACGCTTTGAGGAGTTCAAATAACGTGTTTTTAGATCATTTGTATCGTATCTTTTACTACATAACTTTTCACCAAATTTCACAAACACTAAGAAAGTTTGTTTTTCGATTCAAAACAAGATTTTAACGCTTTGAGGAGTTCAAATAACGTGTTTTTAGATCATTTGTATCGTATCTTTTACTACATAACTTTTCACCAAATTTCACAAACACTAAGAAAGTTTGTTTTTCGATTCAAAACAAGATTTTAACGCTTTGAGGAGTTCAAGTAACATGTTTTTAGATCATTTGTATCGTATCTTTTACAACATAACTTTTCACCAAATTTCACAAACACTAAGGAAGTTTGTTTTTCGATTCAAAACAAGATTTTAACGCTTTGAGGAGTTCAAATAACGTGTTTTTAGATCATTTGTATCGTATCTTTTACTACATAACTTTTCACCAAATTTCACAAACACTAAGAAAGTTTGTTTTTCGATTGAAAACAAGATTTTAACGCTTTGAGGAGTTCAAATAACATGTTTTTAGATCATTTGTATCGTATCTTTTACTACATAACTTTTCACCAAATTTCACAAACACTAAGAAAGTTTGTTTTTCGATTCAAAACAAGATTTTAACGCTTTGAGGAGTTCAAATAATGTGTTTTTAGATCATTTGTATCGTATCTTTTACTACATAACTTTTCACCAAATTTCACAAACACTAAGAAAGTTTGTTTTTCGATTCAAAACAAGATTTTAACGCTTTGAGGAGTTCAAATAACGTGTTTTTAGATCATTTGTATCGTATCTTTTACTACATAACTTTTCACCAATTTCACAAGCACTAAGGAAGTTTGTTTTTCGATTCAAAACAAGATTTTAACGCTTTGAGGAGTTCAAATAACGTGTTTTTAGATCATTTGTATCGTATCTTTTACTACATAACTTTTCACCAAATTTCACAAACACTAAGGAAGTTTGTTTTTCGATTCAAAACAAGATTTTAACGCTTTGAGGAGTTCAAATAACGTGTTTTTAGATCATTTGTATCGTATCTTTTACTACATAACTTTTCACCAAATTTCACAAACACTAAGAAAGTTTGTTTTTCGATTCAAAACAAGATTTTAACGCTTTGAGGAGTTCAAATAACGTGTTTTTAGATCATTTGTATCGTATCTTTTACTACATAACTTTTCACCAAATTTCACAAACACTAAGAAAGTTTGTTTTTCGATTCAAAACAAGATTTTAACCCTTTGAGGAGTTCAAATAACATGTTTTTGGATCATTTGTATCGTAGCTTTTACTACATAACTTTTCACCAAATTTCACAAACACTAAGTAAGTTTGTTTTTCGATTCAAAACAAGATTTTAACGCTTTGAGGAGTTCAAATAATGTGTTTTTAGATCATTTGTATCGTATCTTTTACTACATAACTTTTCACCAAATTTCACAAACACTAAGAAAGTTTGTTTTTAGATTCAAACCAAGATTTTAACGCTTTGAGGAGTTCAAATAACATGTTTTTAGATCATTTGTACCGTATCTTTTACTACATAACTTTTCACCAAATTTCACAAACACTAAGGAAGTTTGTTTTTGGATTCAAAACAAGATTTTAACGCTTTGAGGAGTTCAAATAACGTGTTTTTAGATCATTTGTATCGTATCTTTTACTACATAACTTTTCACCAAATTTCACAAACACTAAGAAAGTTTGTTTTTCGATTCAAAACAAGATTTTAACGCTTTGAGGAGTTCAAATAACATGTTTTTATATCATTTGTATCGTATCTTTTACTACATAACTTTTCACCAAATTTCACGAACACTAAGAAAGTTTGTTTTTAGATTCAAAAAAAGATTTTAACCCTTTGAGGAGTTCAAATAACATGTTTTTAGATCATTTGTATCGTATCCTTTACTACATAACTTTTCACCAAATTTCACAAACACTAAGTAAGTTTGTTTTTCGATTCAAAACAAGATTTTAACGCTTTGAGGAGTTCAAATAACATGTTTTTAGATCATTTGTATCGTATCTTTTACTACATAACTTTTCACCAAATTTCACAAACACTAAGAAAGTTTGTTATTCGATTCAAAACATGATTTTAACGCTTTGAGGAGTTCAAATAACATGTTTTTAGATCGTTTGTGTCGTATCTTTTACTACATAACTTTTCACCAAATTTCACAAACACTAAGAAAGTTTGTTTTTCGATTCAAAACAAGATTTTAACGCTTTGAGGAGTTCAAATAACGTGTTTTTAGATCATTTGTATCGTATCTTTTACTACATGACATTTCACCAAATTTCACAAACACTAAGAAAGTTTGTTTTTCGATTCAAAACAAGATTTTAACGCTTTGAGGAGTTCAACTAACGTGTTTTTAGATCATTTGTATCGTATCTTTTACTACATAACTTTTCACCAAATTTCACAAACACTAAGAAAGTTTGTTTTTCGATTCAAAACAAGATTTTAACGCTTTGAGGAGTTCAAATAACATGTTTTTGGATCATTTGTATCGTAGCTTTTACTACATAACTTTTCACCAAATTTCACAAACACTAAGTAAGTTTGTTTTTCGATTCAAAACAAGATTTTAACTCTTTGAGGAGTTCAAATAATGTGTTTTTAGATCATTTGTATCTTATCTTTTACTACATAACTTTTCACCAAATTTCACAAACACTAAGAAAGTTTGTTTTTAGATTCAAAACAAGATTTTAACGCTTTGAGGAGTTCAAATAACATGTTTTTAGATCATTTGTATCGTATCTTTTACTACATAACTTTTCACCAAATTTCACAGACACTAAGGAAGTTTGTTTTTCGATTCAAAACAAGATTTTAACGCTTTGAGGAGTTCTAATAACGTGTTTTTAGATCGTTTGTATCGTATCTTTTACTACATAACTTTTCACCAAATTTCACAAACAATAAGGAAGTTTGTTTTTCGATTCAAAACATGATTTTAACGCTTTGAGGAGTTCAAATAACGTGTTTTTAGATCATTTGTATCGTATCTTTTACTACATAACTTTTCACCAAATTTCACAAACACTAAGAAAGTTTGTTTTTCGATTCAAAACAAGATTTTAACGCTTTGAGGAGTTCAAATAACGTGTTTTTAGATCATTTGTATCGTATCTTTTTCTACATAACTTTTCACCAAATTTCACAAACACTAAGAAAGTTTGTTTTTAGATTCAAAACAAGATTTTAACGCTTTGAGGAGTTCAAATAACATGTTTTTAGATCATTTGTATCGTATCTTTTACTACATAACTTTTCACCAAATTTCACAAACACTAAGAAAGTTTGTTTTTAGATTCAAAACAAGATTTTAACCCTTTGAGGAGTTCAAATAACATGTTTTTGGATCATTTGTATCGTATCTTTTACTACATAACTTTTCATCAAATTTCACAAACCCTAAGTAAGTTTGTTTTTCGATTCAAAACAAGATTTTAACGCTTTGAGGAGTTCAAATAACGTGTTTTTAGATCATTTGTATCGTATCTTTTACTACATAACTTTTCACGAAATTTCACAAACACTAAGAAAGTTTGTTTTTCGATTCAAAACAAGATTTTCACGCTTTGAGGAGTTCAAATAACGTGTTTTTAGATCATTTGTATCGTATCTTTTACTACATAACTTTTCACCAAATTTCACAAACACTTAGAAAGTTAGTTTTTTTGGATTCAAAACAAGATTTTAACACTTTGAGGAGTTCAAATAACATGTTTTTGGATCATTTGTATCGTATCTTTTACTACATAACTTTTCGCCAAATTTCACAAACACTAAGAAAGTTTGTTTTTCGATTCAAAACATGATTTTAACGCTTTGAGGAGTTCAAATAACGTGTTTTTAGATCATTTGTATCGTATCTTTTACTACATAACTTTTCACCAAATTTCACAAACACTAAGAAAGTTTGTTTTTCGATTCAAAACAAGATTTAAACGCTTTGAGGAGTTCAAATAACATGTTTTTAGATCATTTGTATCGTATCTTTTACTACATAACTTTTCACCAAATTTCACAGACAATAAAGAAGTTTGTTTTTCGATTCAAAACAAGATTTTAACGCTTTGAGGAGTTCAAATAACGTGTTTTTAGATCATTTGTATCGTATATTTTACTACTTAACTTTTCACCAAATTTCACAAACACTAAGAAAGTTTGTTTTTAGATTCAAAACAAGATTTTAACGCTTTGAGGAGTTCAAATAACATGTTTTTGGATCATTTGTATCGTATTTTTTACTACATAACTTTTCACCAAATTTCACAAACACTAAGGAAGTTTGTTTTTCGATTCAAAACATGATTTTAACGCTTTGAGGAGTTCAAATAACGTGTTTTTAGATCATTTGTATCGTATCTTTTACTACATAACTTTTCACCAAATTTCACAAACACTAAGAAAGTTTGTTTTTCGATTCAAAACAAGATTTAAACGCTTTGAGGAGTTCAAATAACATGTTTTTAGATCATTTGTATCGTATCTTTTACTACATAACTTTTCACCAAATTTCACAGACAATAAAGAAGTTTGTTTTTCGATTCAAAACAAGATTTTAACGCTTTGAGGAGTTCAAATAACGTGTTTTTAGATCATTTGTATCGTATATTTTACTACTTAACTTTTCACCAAATTTCACAAACACTAAGAAAGTTTGTTTTTAGATTCAAAACAAGATTTTAACGCTTTGAGGAGTTCAAATAACATGTTTTTGGATCATTTGTATCGTATTTTTTACTACATAACTTTTCACCAAATTTCACAAACACTAAGGAAGTTTGTTTTTCGATTCAAAACATGATTTTAACGCTTTGAGGAGTTCAAATAACGTGTTTTTAGATCATTTGTATCGTATGTTTTACTACATAACTTTTCACCAAATTTCACAAACACTAAGAAATTTTGTTTTTCGATTCAAAACAAGATTTTAACGCTTTGAGGAGTTCAAATAACGTGTTTTTAGATCATTTGTATCGTATCTTTTACTACATAACTTTTCACCAAATTTCACAAACACTAAGAAAGTTTGTTTTTAGATTCAAAACAAGATTTTAACGCTTTGAGGAGTTCAAATAACATGTTTTTAGATCATTTGTATCGTATCTTTTACAACATAACTTTTCACCAAATTTCACAAACACTAAGAAAGTTTGTTTTTAGATTCAAAACAAGATTTTAACCCTTTGAGGAGTTCAAATAACATGTTTTTGGATCATTTGTATCGTATCTTTTACTACATAACTTTTCACCAAATTTCACAAACACTAAGTAAGTTTGTTTTTCGATTAAAAACAAGATTTTAACGCTTTGAGGAGTTCAAATAACGTGTTTTTAGATCATTTGTATCGTATCTTTTACTACATAACTTTTCACCAAATTTCACAAACACTAAGAAAGTTTGTTTTTAGATTCAAAACGAGATTTTAACACTTTCAGGAGTTCAAATAACATGTTTTTAGATCGTTTGTATCGTATCTTTTACTACATAACTTTTCACCAAATTTCACAAACAATAAGGAAGTTTGTTTTTCGATTCAAAACATGATTTTAACGCTTTGAGGAGTTCAAATAACGTGTTTTTACATCATTTGTATCGTATCTTTTACTACATAACTTTTCACCAAATTTCACAAACACTAAGAAAGTTTGTTTTTCGATTCAAAACAAGATTTTAACGCTTTGAGGAGTTCAAATAACGTGTTTTTAGATCATTTGTATCGTATCTTTTTCTACATAACTTTTCACCAAATTTCACAAACACTAAGAAAGTTTGTTTTTAGATTCAAAACAAGATTTTAACGCTTTGAGGAGTTCAAATAACATGTTTTTAGATCATTTGTATCGTATCTTTTACAACATAACTTTTCACCAAATTTCACAAACACTAAGAAAGTTTGTTTTTAGATTCAAAACAAGATTTTAACCCTTTGAGGAGTTCAAATAACATGTTTTTGGATCATTTGTATCGTATCTTTTACTACATAACTTTTCACCAAATTTCACAAACACTAAGTAAGTTTGTTTTTCGATTCAAAACAAGATTTTAACGCTTTGAGGAGTTCAAATAACGTGTTTTTAGATCATTTGTATCGTATCTTTTACTACATAACTTTTCACCAAATTTCACAAACACTAAGAAAGTTTGTTTTTAGATTCAAAACAAGATTTTAACACTTTCAGGAGTTCAAATAACATGTTTTTAGATCGTTTGTATCGTATCTTTTACTACATAACTTTTCACCAAATTTCACAAACAATAAGGAAGTTTGTTTTTCGATTCAAAACATGATTTTAACGCTTTGAGGAGTTCAAATAACGTGTTTTTACATCATTTGTATCGTATCTTTTACTACATAACTTTTCACCAAATTTCACAAACACTAAGAAAGTTTGTTTTTCGATTCAAAACAAGATTTTAACGCTTTGAGGAGTTCAAATAACGTGTTTTTAGATCATTTGTATCGTATCTTTTTCTACATAACTTTTCACCAAATTTCACAAACACTAAGAAAGTTTGTTTTTAGATTCAAAACAAGATTTTAACGCTTTGAGGAGTTCAAATAACATGTTTTTAGATCATTTGTATCGTATCTTTTACTACATAACTTTTCACCAAATTTCACAAACACTAAGAAAGTTTGTTTTTAGATTCAAAACAAGATTTTAACCCTTTGAGGAGTTCAAATAACATGTTTTTGGATCATTTGTATCGTATCTTTTACTACATAACTTTTCATCAAATTTCACAAACGCTAAGTAAGTTTGTTTTTCGATTCAAAACAAGATTTTAACGCTTTGAGGAGTTCAAATAACGTGTTTTTAGATCATTTGTATCGTATCTTTTACTACATAACTTTTCACCAAATTTCACAAACACTAGGAAAGTTTGTTTTTCGATTCAAAACAAGATTTTAACGCTTTCAGGTGTTCAAATAACATGTTTTTAGATCATTTGTATCGTATCTTTTACTACATAACTTTTCACAAAATTTCACAGACACTAAGGAAGTTTGTTTTTCGATTCAAAACAAGATTTTAACGCTTTGAGGAGTTCAAATAACGTGTTTTTAGATCATTTGTATCGTATCTTTTACTACATAACTTTTCACGAAATTTCACAAACACTAAGAAAGTTTGTTTTTCGATTCAAAACAAGATTTTAACGCTTTGAGGAGTTCAAATAACGTGTTTTTAGATCATTTGTATCGTATCTTTTACTACATAACTTTTCACCAAATTTCACAAACACTTAGAAAGTTAATTTTTTTTGGATTCAAAACAAGATTTTAACACTTTGAGGAGTTCAAATAACATGTTTTTGGATCATTTGTATCGTATCTTTTACTACATAACTTTTCGCCAAATTTCACAAACACTAAGAAAGTTTGTTTTTCGATTCAAAACAAGATTTTAACGCTTTGAGGAGTTCAAATAACATGTTTTTAGATCATTTGTATCGTATCTTTTACTACATAACTTTTCACCAAATTTCACAGACAATAAGGAAGTTTGTTTTTCGATTCAAAACAAGATTTTAACGCTTTGAGGAGTTCAAATAACGTGTTTTTAGATCATTTGTATCGTATATTTTACTACTTAACTTTTCACCAAATTTCACAAACACTAAGAAAGTTTGTTTTTAGATTCAAAACAAGATTTTAACGCTTTGAGGAGTTCAAATAACATGTTTTTGGATCATTTGTATCGTATTTTTTACTACATAACTTTTCACCAAATTTCACAAACACTAAGGAAGTTTGTTTTTCGATTCAAAACATGATTTTAACGCTTTGAGGAGTTCAAATAACGTGTTTTTAGATCATTTGTATCGTATCTTTTACTACATAACTTTTCACCAAATTTCACAAACACTAAGAAAGTTTGTTTTTCGATTCAAAACAAGATTTAAACGCTTTGAGGAGTTCAAATAACATGTTTTTAGATCATTTGTATCGTATCTTTTACTACATAACTTTTCACCAAATTTCACAGACAATAAAGAAGTTTGTTTTTCGATTCAAAACAAGATTTTAACGCTTTGAGGAGTTCAAATAACGTGTTTTTAGATCATTTGTATCGTATATTTTACTACTTAACTTTTCACCAAATTTCACAAACACTAAGAAAGTTTGTTTTTAGATTCAAAACAAGATTTTAACGCTTTGAGGAGTTCAAATAACATGTTTTTGGATCATTTGTATCGTATTTTTTACTACATAACTTTTCACCAAATTTCACAAACACTAAGGAAGTTTGTTTTTCGATTCAAAACATGATTTTAACGCTTTGAGGAGTTCAAATAACGTGTTTTTAGATCATTTGTATCGTATGTTTTACTACATAACTTTTCACCAAATTTCACAAACACTAAGAAATTTTGTTTTTCGATTCAAAACAAGATTTTAACGCTTTGAGGAGTTCAAATAACGTGTTTTTAGATCATTTGTATCGTATCTTTTACTACATAACTTTTCACCAAATTTCACAAACACTAAGAAAGTTTGTTTTTAGATTCAAAACAAGATTTTAACGCTTTGAGGAGTTCAAATAACATGTTTTTAGATCATTTGTATCGTATCTTTTACAACATAACTTTTCACCAAATTTCACAAACACTAAGAAAGTTTGTTTTTAGATTCAAAACAAGATTTTAACCCTTTGAGGAGTTCAAATAACATGTTTTTGGATCATTTGTATCGTATCTTTTACTACATAACTTTTCACCAAATTTCACAAACACTAAGTAAGTTTGTTTTTCGATTAAAAACAAGATTTTAACGCTTTGAGGAGTTCAAATAACGTGTTTTTAGATCATTTGTATCGTATCTTTTACTACATAACTTTTCACCAAATTTCACAAACACTAAGAAAGTTTGTTTTTAGATTCAAAACGAGATTTTAACACTTTCAGGAGTTCAAATAACATGTTTTTAGATCGTTTGTATCGTATCTTTTACTACATAACTTTTCACCAAATTTCACAAACAATAAGGAAGTTTGTTTTTCGATTCAAAACATGATTTTAACGCTTTGAGGAGTTCAAATAACGTGTTTTTACATCATTTGTATCGTATCTTTTACTACATAACTTTTCACCAAATTTCACAAACACTAAGAAAGTTTGTTTTTCGATTCAAAACAAGATTTTAACGCTTTGAGGAGTTCAAATAACGTGTTTTTAGATCATTTGTATCGTATCTTTTTCTACATAACTTTTCACCAAATTTCACAAACACTAAGAAAGTTTGTTTTTAGATTCAAAACAAGATTTTAACGCTTTGAGGAGTTCAAATAACATGTTTTTAGATCATTTGTATCGTATCTTTTACAACATAACTTTTCACCAAATTTCACAAACACTAAGAAAGTTTGTTTTTAGATTCAAAACAAGATTTTAACCCTTTGAGGAGTTCAAATAACATGTTTTTGGATCATTTGTATCGTATCTTTTACTACATAACTTTTCACCAAATTTCACAAACACTAAGTAAGTTTGTTTTTCGATTCAAAACAAGATTTTAACGCTTTGAGGAGTTCAAATAACGTGTTTTTAGATCATTTGTATCGTATCTTTTACTACATAACTTTTCACCAAATTTCACAAACACTAAGAAAGTTTGTTTTTAGATTGAAAACAAGATTTTAACACTTTCAGGAGTTCAAATAACATGTTTTTAGATCGTTTGTATCGTATCTTTTACTACATAACTTTTCACCAAATTTCACAAACAATAAGGAAGTTTGTTTTTCGATTCAAAACATGATTTTAACGCTTTGAGGAGTTCAAATAACGTGTTTTTACATCATTTGTATCGTATCTTTTACTACATAACTTTTCACCAAATTTCACAAACACTAAGAAAGTTTGTTTTTCGATTCAAAACAAGATTTTAACGCTTTGAGGAGTTCAAATAACGTGTTTTTAGATCATTTGTATCGTATCTTTTTCTACATAACTTTTCACCAAATTTCACAAACACTAAGAAAGTTTGTTTTTAGATTCAAAACAAGATTTTAACGCTTTGAGGAGTTCAAATAACATGTTTTTAGATCATTTGTATCGTATCTTTTACTACATAACTTTTCACCAAATTTCACAAACACTAAGAAAGTTTGTTTTTAGATTCAAAACAAGATTTTAACCCTTTGAGGAGTTCAAATAACATGTTTTTGGATCATTTGTATCGTATCTTTTACTACATAACTTTTCATCAAATTTCACAAACGCTAAGTAAGTTTGTTTTTCGATTCAAAACAAGATTTTAACGCTTTGAGGAGTTCAAATAACGTGTTTTTAGATCATTTGTATCGTATCTTTTACTACATAACTTTTCACCAAATTTCACAAACACTAGGAAAGTTTGTTTTTCGATTCAAAACAAGATTTTAACGCTTTCAGGTGTTCAAATAACATGTTTTTAGATCATTTGTATCGTATCTTTTACTACATAACTTTTCACAAAATTTCACAGACACTAAGGAAGTTTGTTTTTCGATTCAAAACAAGATTTTAACGCTTTGAGGAGTTCAAATAACGTGTTTTTAGATCATTTGTATCGTATCTTTTACTACATAACTTTTCACGAAATTTCACAAACACTAAGAAAGTTTGTTTTTCGATTCAAAACAAGATTTTAACGCTTTGAGGAGTTCAAATAACGTGTTTTTAGATCATTTGTATCGTATCTTTTACTACATAACTTTTCACCAAATTTCACAAACACTTAGAAAGTTAATTTTTTTGGATTCAAAACAAGATTTTAACACTTTGAGGAGTTCAAATAACATGTTTTTGGATCATTTGTATCGTATCTTTTACTACATAACTTTTCGCCAAATTTCACAAACACTAAGAAAGTTTGTTTTTCGATTCAAAACAAGATTTTTAACGCTTTGAGGAGTTCAAATAACATGTTTTTAGATCATTTGTATCGTATCTTTTACTACATAACTTTTCACCAAATTTCACAGACAATAAGGAAGTTTGTTTTTCGATTCAAAACAAGATTTTAACGCTTTGAGGAGTTCAAATAACGTGTTTTTAGATCATTTGTATCGTATATTTTACTACTTAACTTTTCACCAAATTTCACAAACACTAAGAAAGTTTGTTTTTAGATTCAAAACAAGATTTTAACGCTTTGAGGAGTTCAAATAACATGTTTTTGGATCATTTGTATCGTATTTTTTACTACATAACTTTTCACCAAATTTCACAAACACTAAGGAAGTTTGTTTTTCGATTCAAAACATGATTTTAACGCTTTGAGGAGTTCAAATAACGTGTTTTTAGATCATTTGTATCGTATGTTTTACTACATAACTTTTCACCAAATTTCACAAACACTAAGAAAGTTTGTTTTTCGATTCAAAACAAGATTTTAACGCTTTGAGGAGTTCAAATAACATGTTTTTAGATCATTTGTACCGTATCTTTTACTACATAACTTTTCACCAAATTTCACAAACACTAAGGAAGTTTGTTTTTCGATTCAAAACAAGATTTTAACGCTTTGAGGAGTTCAAATAACGTGTTTTTAGATCATTTGTATCGTATCTTTTACTACATAACTTTTCACCAAATTTCACAAACACTAAGAAAGTTTGTTTTTCGATTCAAAACAAGATTTTAACGCTTTGAGGAGTTCAAATAACATGTTTTTGGATCATTTGTATCGTATCTTTTACTACATAACTTTTCACCAAATTTCACGAACACTAAGAAAGTTTGTTTTTCGATTCAAAACAAGATTTTAACGCTTTGAGGAGTTCAAATAACGTGTTTTTAGATCATTTGTATCGTATGTTTTACTACATAACTTTTCACCAAATTTCACAAACACTAAGAAAGTTTGTTTTTAGATTCAAAACAAGATTTTAACGCTTTCAGGAGTTCAAATAACATGTTTTTAGATCATTTGTATCGTATCTTTTACTACATAACTTTTCACCAAATTTCACAAACACTAAGGAAGTTTGTTTTTCGATTGAAAACAAGATTTTAACGCTTTGAGGAGTTCAAATAACATGTTTTTAGATCATTTGTATCGTATATTTTACTACATAATTTTCACCAAATTTCACAAACACTAAGAAAGTTTGTTTTTCGATTCAAAACAAGATTTTAACGCTTTGAGGAGTTCAAATAACTTGTTTTTAGATCGTTTGTATCGTATCTTTTACTACATAACTTTTCACCAAATTTCAGAAACACTAAGAAAGTTTGTTTTTCGATTCAAAACAAGATTTTAACGCTTTGAGGAGTTCAAATAACGTGTTTTTAGATCATTTGTATCGTATCTTTTACTACATAACTTTTCACCAAATTTCACAAACACTAAGAAAGTTTGTTTTTCGATTCAAAACAAGATTTTAACACTTTGAGGAGTTCAAATAACGTGTTTTTACATCATTTGTATCGTATCTTTTACTACATAACTTTTCACCAATTTCACAAACACTAAGGAAGTTTGTTTTTCGATTCAAAACAAGATTTTAACGCTTTGAGGAGTTCAAATAACGTGTTTTTAGATCATTTGTATCGAATCTTTTACTACATAACTTTTCACCAAATTTCACAAACACTAAGGAAGTTTGTTTTTCGATTCAAAACAAGATTTTAACGCTTTGAGGAGTTCAAATAACGTGTTTTTAGATCATTTGTATCGTATCTTTTACTACATAACTTTTCACCAAATTTCACAAACACTAAGAAAGTTTGTTTTTCGATTCAAAACAAGATTTTAACGCTTTGAGGAGTTCAAATAACGTGTTTTTAGATCATTTGTATCGTATCTTTTACTACATAACTTTTCACCAAATTTCACAAACACTAAAAAGTTTGTTTTTCGATTGAAAACAAGATTTTAACGTTTTGAGGAGTTCAAATAACGTGTTTTTAGATCATTTGTATCGTATCTTTTACTACATAACTTTTCAACAAATTTCACAAACACTAAGAAAGTTTGTTTTTCGATTCAAAACAAGATTTTAACGCTTTGAGGAGTTCAAATAACGTGTTTTTAGATCATTTGAATCGTATCTTTTACTACATAACTTTTCACCAAATTTCACAGACACTTAGAAAGTTTGTTTTTCGATTCAAAACAAGATTTTAACGCTTTGAGGAGTTCAAATAACGTGTTTTTAGATCATTTGTATCGTATCTTTTACTACATAACTTTTCACCAAATTTCACAAACACTAAGAAAGTTTGTTTTTCGATTCAAAACAAGATTTTAACACTTTGAGTAGTTCAAATAACGTGTTTTTAGATCATTTGTATCGTATCTTTTACTACATAACTTTTCACCAAATTTCACAAACACTAAGAAAGTTTGTTTTTCGATTCAAAACAAGATTTTAACGCTTTGAGGAGTTCAAATAACGTGTTTTTAGATCATTTGTATCGTATCTTTTACTACATAACTTTTCACCAAATTTCACAAACACTTAGAAAGTTAGTTTTTTTGGATTCAAAACAAGATTTTAACACTTTGAGGAGTTCAAATAACATGTTTTTGGATTATTTGTATCGTATCTTTTACTACATAACTTTTCACCAAATTTCACAAACACTAAGAAAGTTTGTTTTTCGATTCAAAACAAGATTTTAACGCTTTGAGGAGTTCAAATAACATGATTTTAGATCATTTGTATCGTATCTTTTACTACTTAACTTTTCACCAAATTTCACAAACACTAAGAAAGTTTGTTTTTCGATTCAAAACTAGATTTTAACGCTTTGAGGAGTTCAAATAACGTGTTTTTAGATCATTTGTATCGTATCTTTTACTACATAACTTTTCACCAAATTTCACAAACACTAAGAAAGTTTGTTTTTCGATTCAAAACAAGATTTTAACGCTTTGAGGAGTTCAAATAACGTGTTTTTAGATCATTTGTATCGTATCTTTTACTACATAACTTTTCACCAAATTTCACAAACACTTAGAAAGTTAGTTTTTTTGGATTCAAAACAAGATTTTAACACTTTGAGGCGTTCAAATAACATGTTTTTGGATCATTTGTATCGTATCTTTTACAACATAACTTTTCACCAAATTTCACAAACACTAAGAAAGTTTGTTTTTCGATTCAAAACAAGATTTTAACGCTTTGAGGAGTTCAAATAACATGTTTTTAGATCATTTGTATCGTATCTTTTACTACATAACTTTTCACCAAATTTCACAAACACTAAGGAAGTTTGTTTTTCGATTCAAAACAAGATTTTAACGCTTTGAGCAGTTCAAATAACGTGTTTTTAGATCATTTGTATCGTATATTTTACTACTTAACTTTTCACCAAATTTCACAAACACTAAGAAAGTTTGTTTTTAGATTCAAAACAAGATTTTAACGCTTTGAGGAGTTCAAATAACATGTTTTTGGATCATTTGTATCGTATCTTTTACTACATAACTTTTCACCAAATTTCACAAACACTAAGGAATTTTGTTTTTCGATTCAAAACATGATTTTAACGCTTTGAGGAGTTCAAATAACGTGTTTTTAGATCATTTGTATCGTATCTTTTACTACATAACTTTTCACCAAATTTCACAAACACTAAGAAAGTTTGTTTTTCGATTCAAAACAAGATTTTAACGCTTTGAGAAGTTCAAATAACGTGTTTTTAGATCATTTGTATCGTATCTTTTACTACATAACTTTTCACCAAATTTCACAAACACTAAGAAAGTTTGTTTTTAGATTCAAAACAAGATTTTAACGCTTTGAGGAGTTCAAATAACATGTTTTTAGATCATTTGTATCGTATCTTTTACTACATAACTTTTCACCAAATTTCACAAACACTAAGTAAGTTTGTTTTTAGATTCAAAACAAGATTTTAACCCTTTGAGGAGTTCAAATAACATGTTTTTGGATCATTTGTATCGTATCTTTTACTGCATAACTTTTCACCAAATTTCACAAACACTAAGTAAGTTTGTTTTTCGATTCAAAACAAGATTTTAACGCTTTGAGGAGTTCAAATAACGTGTTTTTAGATCATTTGTATCGTATCTTTTACTACATAACTTTTCACCAAATTTCACAAACACTAAGAAAGTTTGTTTTTAGATTCAAAACAAGATTTTAACGCTTTCAGGAGTTCAAATAACATGTTTTTAGATCATTTGTATCGTATCTTTTACTACATAACTTTTCACAAAATTTCACAGACACTAAGGAAGTTTGTTTTTCGATTCAAAACAAGATTTTAACGCTTTGAGGAGTTCAAATAACGTGTTTTTAGATCATTTGTATCGTATATTTTACTACTTAACTTTTCACCAAATTTCACAAACACTAAGAAAATTTGTTTTTAGATTCGAAACAAGATTTTAACGCTTTGAGGAGTTCAAATAACATGTTTTTGGATCATTTGTATCGTATCTTTTACTACATAACTTTTCACCAAATTTCACAAACACTAAGTAAGTTTGTTTTTCGATTCAAAACAAGATTTTAACGCTTTGATGAGTTCAAATCACGTGTTTTTAGATCATTTGTATCGTATCTTTTTCTACATAACTTTTCACCAAATTTCACAAACACTAAGAAAGTTTGTTTTTAGATTCAAAACAAGATTTTAACGCTTTGAGGAGTTCAAATAACATGTTTTTAGATCATTTGTATCGTATCTTTTACTACATAACTTTTCACCAAATTTCACAAACACTAAGAAAGTTTGTTTTTAGATTCAAAACAAGATTTTAACCCTTTGAGGAGTTCAAATAACATGTTTTTGGATCATTTGTATCGTATCTTTTACTACATAACTTTTCACCAAATTTCACAAACACTAAGTAAGTTTGTTTTTCGATTCAAAACAAGATTTTAACGCTTTGAGGAGTTCAAATAACGTGTTTCTAGATCATTTGTATCGTATCTTTTACTACATAACTTTTCACCAAATTTCACAAACACTAAGAAAGTTTGTTTTTAGATTCAAAACAAGATTTTAACCCTTTGAGGAGTTCAAATAACATGTTTTTGGATCATTTGTATCGTATCTTTTACTACATAACTTTTCATCAAATTTCACAAACACTAAGTAAGTTTGTTTTTCGATTCAAAACAAGATTTTAACGCTTTGAGGAGTTCAAATAACGTGTTTTTAGATCATTTGTATCGTATCTTTTACTACATAACTTTTCACCAAATTTCACAAACACTAGGAAAGTTTGTTTTTCGATTCAAAACAAGATTTTAATGCTTTCAGGAGTTCAAATAACATGTTTTTAGATCATTTGTATCGTATCTTTTACTACATAACTTTTCACAAAATTTCACAGACACTAAGGAAGTTTGTTTTTCGATTCAAAACAAGATTTTAACGCTTTGAGGAGTTCAAATAACGTGTTTTTAGATCATTTGTATCGTATCTTTTACTACATAACTTTTCACGAAATTTCACAAACACTAAGAAAGTTTGTTTTTCGATTCAAAACAAGATTTTAACGCTTTGAGGAGTTCAAATAACTTGTTTTTAGATCATTTGTATCGTATCTTTTACTACATAACTTTTCACCAAATTTCACAAACACTTAGAAAGTTAATTTTTTTGGATTCAAAACAAGATTTTAACACTTTGAGGAGTTCAAATAACATGTTTTTGGATCATTTGTATCGTATCTTTTACTACATAACTTTTCGCCAAATTTCACAAACACTAAGAAAGTTTGTTTTTCGATTCAAAACAAGATTTTAACGCTTTGAGGAGTTCAAATAACATGTTTTTAGATCATTTGTATCATATCTTTTACTACATAACTTTTCACCAAATTTCACAGACAATAAGGAAGTTTGTTTTTCGATTCAAAACAAGATTTTAACGCTTTGAGGAGTTCAAATAACGTGTTTTTAGATCATTTGTATCGTATATTTTACTACTTAACTTTTCACCAAATTTCACAAACACTAAGAAAGTTTGTTTTTAGATTCAAAACAAGATTTTAACGCTTTGAGGAGTTCAAATAACATGTTTTTGGATCATTTGTATCGTATTTTTTACTACATAACTTTTCACCAAATTTCACAAACACTAAGGAAGTTTGTGTTTCGATTCAAAACATGATTTTAACGCTTTGAGGAGTTCAAATAACGTGTTTTTAGATCATTTGTATCGTATGTTTTACTACATAACTTTTCACCAAATTTCACAAACACTAAGAAAGTTTGTTTTTCGATTCAAAACAAGATTTTAACGCTTTGAGGAGTTCAAATAACATGTTTTTAGATCATTTGTACCGTATCTTTTACTACATAACTTTTCACCAAATTTCACAAACACTAAGGAAGTTTGTTTTTCGATTCAAAACAAGATTTTAACGCTTTGAGGAGTTCAAATAACGTGTTTTTAGATCATTTGTATCGTATCTTTTACTACATAACTTTTCACCAAATTTCACAAACACTAAGAAAGTTTGTTTTTCGATTCAAAACAAGATTTTAACGCTTTGAGGAGTTCAAATAACATGTTTTTGGATCATTTGTATCGTATCTTTTACTACATAACTTTTCACCAAATTTCACGAACACTAAGAAAGTTTGTTTTTCGATTCAAAACAAGATTTTAACGCTTTGAGGAGTTCAAATAACGTGTTTTTAGATCATTTGTATCGTATCTTTTACTACATAACTTTTCACCAAATTTCACAAACACTAAGAAAGTTTGTTTTTAGATTCAAAACAAGATTTTAACGCTTTCAGGAGTTCAAATAACATGTTTTTAGATCATTTGTATCGTATCTTTTACTACATAACTTTTCACCAAATTTCACAAACACTAAGGAAGTTTGTTTTTCGATTGAAAACAAGATTTTAACGCTTTGAGGAGTTCAAATAACATGTTTTTAGATCATTTGTATCGTATATTTTACGACATAATTTTCAACAAATTTCACAAACACTAAGAAAGTTTGTTTTTCGATTCAAAACAAGATTTTAACGCTTTGAGGAGTTCAAATAACTTGTTTTTAGATCGTTTGTATCGTATCTTTTACTACATAACTTTTCACCAAATTTCAGAAACACTAAGAAAGTTTGTTTTTCGATTCAAAACAAGATTTTAACGCTTTGAGGAGTTCAAATAACGTGTTTTTAGATCATTTGTATCGTATCTTTTACTACATAACTTTTCACCAAATTTCACAAACACTAAGAAAGTTTGTTTTTCGATTCAAAACAAGATTTTAACGCTTTGAGGAGTTCAAATAACGTGTTTTTACATCATTTGTATCGTATCTTTTACTACATAACTTTTCACCAATTTCACAAACACTAAGGAAGTTTGTTTTTCGATTCAAAACAAGATTTTAACGCTTTGAGGAGTTCAAATAACGTGTTTTTAGATCATTTGTATCGAATCTTTTACTACATAACTTTTCACCAAATTTCACAAACACTAAGGAAGTTTGTTTTTCGATTCAAAACAAGATTTTAACGCTTTGAGGAGTTCAAATAACGTGTTTTTAGATCATTTGTATCGTATCTTTTACTACATAACTTTTCACCAAATTTCACAAACACTAAGAAAGTTTGTTTTTCGATTCAAAACAAGATTTTAACGCTTTGAGGAGTTCAAATAACGTGTTTTTAGATCATTTGTATCGTATCTTTTACTACATAACTTTTCACCAAATTTCACAAACACTAAAAAGTTTGTTTTTCGATTGAAAACAAGATTTTAACGCTTTGAGGAGTTCAAATAACGTGTTTTTAGATCATTTGTATCGTATCTTTTACTACATAACTTTTCAACAAATTTCACAAACACTAAGAAAGTTTGTTTTTCGATTCAAAACAAGATTTTAACGCTTTGAGGAGTTCAAATAACGTGTTTTTAGATCATTTGTATCGTATCTTTTACTACATAACTTTTCACCAAATTTCACAGACACTTAGAAAGTTTGTTTTTCGATTCAAAACAAGATTTTAACGCTTTGAGGAGTTCAAATAACGTGTTTTTAGATCATTTGTATCGTATCTTTTACTACATAACTTTTCACCAAATTTCACAAACACTAAGAAAGTTTGTTTTTCGATTCAAAACAAGATTTTAACACTTTGAGTAGTTCAAATAACGTGTTTTTAGATCATTTGTATCGTATCTTTTACTACATAACTTTTCACCAAATTTCACAAACACTAAGAAAGTTTGTTTTTCGATTCAAAACAAGATTTTAACGCTTTGAGGAGTTCAAATAACGTGTTTTTAGATCATTTGTATCGTATCTTTTACTACATAACTTTTCACCAAATTTCACAAACACTTAGAAAGTTAGTTTTTTTGGATTCAAAACAAGATTTTAACACTTTGAGGAGTTCAAATAACATGTTTTTGGATCATTTGTATCGTATCTTTTACTACATAAATTTTCACCAAATTTCACAAACACTAAGAAAGTTTGTTTTTCGATTCAAAACAAGATTTTAACGCTTTGAGGAGTTCAAATAACATGATTTTAGATCATTTGTATCGTATCTTTTACTACTTAACTTTTCACCAAATTTCACAAACACTAAGAAAGTTTGTTTTTCGATTCAAAACAAGATTTTAACGCTTTGAGGAGTTCAAATAACGTGTTTTTAGATCATTTGTATCGTATCTTTTACTACATAACTTTTCACCAAATTTCACAAACACTAAGAAAGTTTGTTTTTCGATTCAAAACAAGATTTTAACGCTTTGAGGAGTTCAAATAACGTGTTTTTAGATCATTTGTATCGTATCTTTTACTACATAACTTTTCACCAAATTTCACAAACACTTAGAAAGTTAGTTTTTTTGGATTCAAAACAAGATTTTAACACTTTGAGGAGTTCAAATAACATGTTTTTGGATCATTTGTATCGTATCTTTTACAACATAACTTTTCACCAAATTTCACAAACACTAAGAAAGTTTGTTTTTCGATTTAAAACAAGATTTTAACGCTTTGAGGAGTTCAAATAACATGTTTTTAGATCATTTGTATCGTATCTTTTACTACATAACTTTTCACCAAATTTCACAAACACTAAGGAAGTTTGTTTTTCGATTCAAAACAAGATTTTAACGCTTTGAGCAGTTCAAATAACGTGTTTTTAGATCATTTGTATCGTATATTTTACTACTTAACTTTTCACCAAATTTCACAAACACTAAGAAAGTTTGTTTTTAGATTCAAAACAAGATTTTAACGCTTTGAGGAGTTCAAATAACATGTTTTTGGATCATTTGTATCGTATCTTTTACTACATAACTTTTCACCAAATTTCACAAACACTAAGGAATTTTGTTTTTCGATTCAAAACATGATTTTAACGCTTTGAGGAGTTCAAATAACGTGTTTTTAGATCATTTGTATCGTATCTTTTACTACATAACTTTTCACCAAATTTCACAAACACTAAGAAAGTTTGTTTTTCGATTCAAAACAAGATTTTAACGCTTTGAGAAGTTCAAATAACGTGTTTTTAGATCATTTGTATCGTATCTTTTACTACATAACTTTTCACCAAATTTCACAAACACTAAGAAAGTTTGTTTTTAGATTCAAAACAAGATTTTAACGCTTTGAGGAGTTCAAATAACATGTTTTTAGATCATTTGTATCGTATCTTTTACTACATAACTTTTCACCAAATTTCACAAACACTAAGTAAGTTTGTTTTTAGATTCAAAACAAGATTTTAACCCTTTGAGGAGTTCAAATAACATGTTTTTGGATCATTTGTATCGTATCTTTTACTACATAACTTTTCACCAAATTTCACAAACACTAAGTAAGTTTGTTTTTCGATTCAAAACAAGATTTTAACGCTTTGAGGAGTTCAAATAACGTGTTTTTAGATCATTTGTATCGTATCTTTTACTACATAACTTTTCACCAAATTTCACAAACACTAAGAAAGTTTGTTTTTAGATTCAAAACAAGATTTTAACGCTTTCAGGAGTTCAAATAACATGTTTTTAGATCATTTGTATCGTATCTTTTACTACATAACTTTTCACAAAATTTCACAGACACTAAGGAAGTTTGTTTTTCGATTCAAAACAAGATTTTAACGCTTTGAGGAGTTCAAATAACGTGTTTTTAGATCATTTGTATCGTATATTTTACTACTTAACTTTTCACCAAATTTCACAAACACTAAGAAAATTTGTTTTTAGATTCGAAACAAGATTTTAACGCTTTGAGGAGTTCAAATAACATGTTTTTGGATCATTTGTATCGTATCTTTTACTACATAACTTTTCACCAAATTTCACAAACACTAAGTAAGTTTGTTTTTCGATTCAAAACAAGATTTTAACGCTTTGATGAGTTCAAATCACGTGTTTTTAGATCATTTGTATCGTATCTTTTTCTACATAACTTTTCACCAAATTTCACAAACACTAAGAAAGTTTGTTTTTAGATTCAAAACAAGATTTTAACGCTTTGAGGAGTTCAAATAACATGTTTTTAGATCATTTGTATCGTATCTTTTACTACATAACTTTTCACCAAATTTCACAAACACTAAGAAAGTTTGTTTTTAGATTCAAAACAAGATTTTAACCCTTTGAGGAGTTCAAATAACATGTTTTTGGATCATTTGTATCGTATCTTTTACTACATAACTTTTCACCAAATTTCACAAACACTAAGTAAGTTTGTTTTTCGATTCAAAACAAGATTTTAACGCTTTGAGGAGTTCAAATAACGTGTTTCTAGATCATTTGTATCGTATCTTTTACTACATAACTTTTCACCAAATTTCACAAACACTAAGAAAGTTTGTTTTTAGATTCAAAACAAGATTTTAACCCTTTGAGGAGTTCAAATAACATGTTTTTGGATCATTTGTATCGTATCTTTTACTACATAACTTTTCATCAAATTTCACAAACCCTAAGTAAGTTTGTTTTTCGATTCAAAACAAGATTTTAACGCTTTGAGGAGTTCAAATAACGTGTTTTTAGATCATTTGTATCGTATCTTTTACTACATAACTTTTGACGAAATTTCACAAACACTAAGAAAGTTTGTTTTTCGATTCAAAACAAGATTTTCACGCTTTGAGGAGTTCAAATAACGTGTTTTTAGATCATTTGTATCGTATCTTTTACTACATAACTTTTCACCAAATTTCACAAACACTTAGAAAGTTAGTTTTTTTGGATTCAAAACAAGATTTTAACACTTTGAGGAGTTCAAATAACATGTTTTTGGATCATTTGTATCGTATCTTTTACTACATAACTTTTCGCCAAATTTCACAAACACTAAGAAAGTTTGTTTTTCGATTCAAAACAAGATTTAAACGCTTTGAGGAGTTCAAATAACATGTTTTTAGATCATTTGTATCGTATCTTTTACTACATAACTTTTCACCAAATTTCACAGACAATAAGGAAGTTTGTTTTTCGATTCAAAACAAGATTTTAACGCTTTGAGGAGTTCAAATAACGTGTTTTTAGATCATTTGTATCGTATATTTTACTACTTAACTTTTCACCAAATTTCACAAACACTAAGAAAGTTTGTTTTTAGATTCAAAACAAGATTTTAACGCTTTGAGGAGTTCAAATAACATGTTTTTGGATCATTTGTATCGTATTTTTTTCTACATAACTTTTCACCAAATTTCACAAACACTAAGGAAGTTTGTTTTTCGATTCAAAACATGATTTTAACGCTTTGAGGAGTTCAAATAACGTGTTTTTAGATCATTTGTATCGTATGTTTTACTACATAACTTTTCACCAAATTTCACAAACACTAAGAAATTTTGTTTTTCGATTCAAAACAAGATTTTAACGCTTTGAGGAGTTCAAATAACGTGTTTTTAGATCATTTGTATCGTATCTTTTACTACATAACTTTTCACCAAATTTCACAAACACTAAGAAAGTTTGTTTTTAGATTCAAAACAAGATTTTAACGCTTTGAGGAGTTCAAATAACATGTTTTTAGATCATTTGTATCGTATCTTTTACTACATAACTTTTCACCAAATTTCACAAACACTAAGAAAGTTTGTTTTTAGATTCAAAACAAGATTTTAACCCTTTGAGGAGTTCAAATAACATGTTTTTGGATCATTTGTATCGTATCTTTTACTACATAACTTTTCACCAAATTTCACAAACACTAAGTAAGTTTGTTTTTCGATTCAAAACAAGATTTTAACGCTTTGAGGAGTTCAAATAACGTGTTTTTAGATCATTTGTATCGTATCTTTTACTACATAACTTTTCACCAAATTTCACAAACACTAAGAAAGTTTGTTTTTAGATTCAAAACAAGATTTTAACACTTTCAGGAGTTCAAATAACATGTTTTTAGATCGTTTGTATCGTATCTTTTACTACATAACTTTTCACCAAATTTCACAAACAATAAGGAAGTTTGTTTTTCGATTCAAAACATGATTTTAACGCTTTGAGGAGTTCAAATAACGTGTTTTTAGATCATTTGTATCGTATCTTTTACTACATAACTTTTCACCAAATTTCACAAACACTAAGAAAGTTTGTTTTTCGATTCAAAACAAGATTTTAACGCTTTGAGGAGTTCAAATAACGTGTTTTTAGATCATTTGTATCGTATCTTTTTCTACATAACTTTTCACCAAATTTCACAAACATTAAGAAAGTTTGTTTTTAGATTCAAAACAAGATTTTAACGCTTTGAGGAGTTTAAATAACATGTTTTTAGATCATTTGTATCGTATCTTTTACTACATAACTTTTCACCAAATTTCACAAACACTAAGAAAGTTTGTTTTTAGATTCAAAACAAGATTTTAACCCTTTGAGGAGTTCAAATAACATGTTTTTGGATCATTTGTATCGTATCTTTTACTACATAACTTTTCATCAAATTTCACAAACACTAAGTAAGTTTGTTTTTCGATTCAAAACAAGATTTTAACGCTTTGAGGAGTTCAAATAACGTGTTTTTAGATCATTTGTATCGTATCTTTTACTACATAACTTTTCACCAAATTTCACAAACACTAAGAAAGTTTGTTTTTCGATTCAAAACAAGATTTTAACGCTTTCAGGAGTTCAAATAACATGTTTTTAGATCATTTGTATCGTATCTTTTACTACATAACTTTTCACAAAATTTCACAGACACTAAGGAAGTTTGTTTTTCGATTCAAAACAAGATTTTAACGCTTTGAGGAGTTCAAATAACGTGTTTTTAGATCATTTGTATCGTATCTTTTACTACATAACTTTTCACGAAATTTCACAAACACTAAGAAAGTTTGTTTTTCGATTCAAAACAAGATTTTAACGCTTTGAGGAGTTCAAATAACGTGTTTTTAGATCATTTGTATCGTATCTTTTACTACATAACTTTTCACCAAATTTCACAAACACTTAGAAAGTTAATTTTTTTGGATTCAAAACAAGATTTTAACACTTTGAGGAGTTCAAATAACATGTTTTTGGATCATTTGTATCGTATCTTTTACTACATAACTTTTCGCCAAATTTCACAAACACTAAGAAAGTTTGTTTTTCGATTCAAAACAAGATTTTAACGCTTTGAGGAGTTCAAATAACATGTTTTTAGATCATTTGTATCGTATCTTTTACTACATAACTTTTCACCAAATTTCACAGACAATAAGGAAGTTTGTTTTTCGATTCAAAACAAGATTTTAACGCTTTGAGGAGTTCAAATAACGTGTTTTTAGATCATTTGTATCGTATATTTTACTACTTAACTTTTCACCAAATTTCACAAACACTAAGAAAGTTTGTTTTTAGATTCAAAACAAGATTTTAACGCTTTGAGGAGTTCAAATAACATGTTTTTGGATCATTTGTATCGTATTTTTTACTACATAACTTTTCACCAAATTTCACAAACACTAAGGAAGTTTGTTTTTCGATTCAAAACATGATTTTAACGCTTTGAGGAGTTCAAATAACGTGTTTTTAGATCATTTGTATCGTATGTTTTACTACATAACTTTTCACCAAATTTCACAAACACTAAGAAAGTTTGTTTTTCGATTCAAAACAAGATTTTAACGCTTTGAGGAGTTCAAATAACGTGTTTTTAGATCATTTGTATCGTATCTTTTACTACATAACTTTTCACCAAATTTCACAAACACTAAGAAAGTTTGTTTTTAGATTCAAAACAAGATTTTAACGCTTTGAGGAGTTCAAATAACATGTTTTTAGATCATTTGTATCGTATCTTTTACTACATAACTTTTCACCAAATTTCACAAACACTAAGAAAGTTTGTTTTTAGATTCAAAACAAGATTTTAACCCTTTGAGGAGTTCAAATAACATGTTTTTGGATCATTTGTATCGTATCTTTTACTACATAACTTTTCACCAAATTTCACAAACACTAAGTAAGTTTGTTTTTCGATTCAAAACAAGATTTTAACGCTTTGAGGAGTTCAAATAACGTGTTTTTAGATCATTTGTATCGTATCTTTTACTACATAACTTTTCACCAAATTTCACAAACACTAAGAAAGTTTGTTTTTAGATTCAAAACAAGATTTTAACGCTTTCAGGAGTTCAAATAACATGTTTTTAGATCATTTGTATCGTATCTTTTACTACATAACTTTTCACCAAATTTCACAAACACTAAGGAAGTTTGTTTTTCGATTGAAAACAAGATTTTAACGCTTTGAGGAGTTCAAATAACATGTTTTTAGATCATTTGTATCGTATATTTTACTACATAATTTTCACCAAATTTCACAAACACTAAGAAAGTTTGTTTTTCGATTCAAAACAAGATTTTAACGCTTTGAGGAGTTCAAATAACTTGTTTTTAGATCGTTTGTATCGTATCTTTTACTACATAACTTTTCACCAAATTTCAGAAACACTAAGAAAGTTTGTTTTTCGACTCAAAACAAGATTTTAACGCTTTGAGGAGTTCAAATAACGTGTTTTTAGATCATTTGTATCGTATCTTTTACTACATAACTTTTCACCAAATTTCACAAACACTAAGAAAGTTTGTTTTTAGATTCAAAACAAGATTTTAACGCTTTGAGGAGTTCAAATAACGTGTTTTTAGATCGTTTGTATCGTATCTTTTACTAAATAACTTTTCACCAAATTTCACAAACACTAAGAAAGTTTGTTTTTCGATTCAAAACAAGATTTTAACGCTTTGAGGAGTTCAAATAACGTGTTTTTAGATCATTTGTATCGTATCTTTTACTACATAACTTTTCACCAAATTTCAGAAACACTAAGAAAGTTTGTTTTTCGATTCAAAACAAGATTTTAACGCTTTGAGGAGTTCAAATAACGTGTTTTTACATCATTTGTATCGTATCTTTTACTACATAACTTTTCACCAATTTCACAAACACTAAGGAAGTTTGTTTTTCGATTCAAAACAAGATTTTAACGCTTTGAGGAGTTCAAATAACGTGTTTTTAGATCATTTGTATCGAATCTTTTACTACATAACTTTTCACCAAATTTCACAAACACTAAGGAAGTTTGTTTTTCGATTCAAAACAAGATTTTAACGCTTTGAGGAGTTCAAATAACGTGTTTTTAGATCATTTGTATCGTATCTTTTACTACATAACTTTTCACCAAATTTCACAAACACTAAGAAAGTTTGTTTTTCGATTCAAAACAAGATTTTAACGCTTTGAGGAGTTCAAATAACGTGTTTTTAGATCATTTGTATCGTATCTTTTACTACATAACTTTTCACCAAATTTCACAAACACTAAAAAGTTTGTTTTTCGATTGAAAACAAGATTTTAACGCTTTGAGGAGTTCAAATAACGTGTTTTTGGATCATTTGTATCGTATCTTTTACTACATAACTTTTCACCAAATTTCACAAACACTAAGAAAGTTTGTTTTTCGATTCAAAACAAGATTTTAACGCTTTGAGGAGTTCAAATAACGTGTTTTTAGATCATTTGTATCGTATCTTTTACTACATAACTTTTCACCAAATTTCACAGACACTTAGAAAGTTTGTTTTTCGATTCAAAACAAGATTTTAACGCTTTGAGGAGTTCAAATAACATGTTTTTAGATCATTTGTATCGTATCTTTTACTACATAACTTTTCACCAAATTTCACAGACAATAAGGAAGTTTGTTTTTCGATTCAAAACAAGATTTTAACGCTTTGAGGAGTTCAAATAACGTGTTTTTAGATCATTTGTATCGTATATTTTACTACTTAACTTTTCACCAAATTTCACAAACACTAAGAAAGTTTGTTTTTAGATTCAAAACAAGATTTTAACGCTTTGAGGAGTTCAAATAACATGTTTTTGGATCATTTGTATCGTATTTTTTACTACATAACTTTTCACCAAATTTCACAAACACTAAGGAAGTTTGTTTTTCGATTCAAAACATGATTTTAACGCTTTGAGGAGTTCAAATAACGTGTTTTTAGATCATTTGTATCGTATGTTTTACTACATAACTTTTCACCAAATTTCACAAACACTAAGAAATTTTGTTTTTCGATTCAAAACAAGATTTTAACGCTTTGAGGAGTTCAAATAACGTGTTTTTAGATCATTTGTATCGTATCTTTTACTACATAACTTTTCACCAAATTTCACAAACACTAAGAAAGTTTGTTTTTAGATTCAAAACAAGATTTTAACGCTTTGAGGAGTTCAAATAACATGTTTTTAGATCATTTGTATCGTATCTTTTACTACATAACTTTTCACCAAATTTCACAAACACTAAGAAAGTTTGTTTTTAGATTCAAAACAAGATTTTAACCCTTTGAGGAGTTCAAATAACATGTTTTTGGATCATTTGTATCGTATCTTTTACTACATAACTTTTCACCAAATTTCACAAACACTAAGTAAGTTTGTTTTTCGATTCAAAACAAGATTTTAACGCTTTGAGGAGTTCAAATAACGTGTTTTTAGATCATTTGTATCGTATCTTTTACTACATAACTTTTCACCAAATTTCACAAACACTAAGAAAGTTTGTTTTTAGATTCAAAACAAGATTTTAACACTTTCAGGAGTTCAAATAACATGTTTTTAGATCGTTTGTATCGTATCTTTTACTACATAACTTTTCACCAAATTTCACAAACAATAAGGAAGTTTGTTTTTCGATTCAAAACATGATTTTAACGCTTTGAGGAGTTCAAATAACGTGTTTTTAGATCATTTGTATCGTATCTTTTACTACATAACTTTTCACCAAATTTCACAAACACTAAGAAAGTTTGTTTTTCGATTCAAAACAAGATTTTAACGCTTTGAGGAGTTCAAATAACGTGTTTTTAGATCATTTGTATCGTATCTTTTTCTACATAACTTTTCACCAAATTTCACAAACATTAAGAAAGTTTGTTTTTAGATTCAAAACAAGATTTTAACGCTTTGAGGAGTTTAAATAACATGTTTTTAGATCATTTGTATCGTATCTTTTACTACATAACTTTTCTCCAAATTTCACAAACACTAAGAAAGTTTGTTTTTAGATTCAAAACAAGATTTTAACCCTTTGAGGAGTTCAAATAACATGTTTTTGGATCATTTGTATCGTATCTTTTACTACATAACTTTTCATCAAATTTCACAAACACTAAGTAAGTTTGTTTTTCGATTCAAAACAAGATTTTAACGCTTTGAGGAGTTCAAATAACGTGTTTTTAGATCATTTGTATCGTATCTTTTACTACATAACTTTTCACCAAATTTCACAAACACTAAGAAAGTTTGTTTTTCGATTCAAAACAAGATTTTAACGCTTTCAGGAGTTCAAATAACATGTTTTTAGATCATTTGTATCGTATCTTTTACTACATAACTTTTCACAAAATTTCACAGACACTAAGGAAGTTTGTTTTTCGATTCAAAACAAGATTTTAACGCTTTGAGGAGTTCAAATAACGTGTTTTTAGATCATTTGTATCGTATCTTTTACTACATAACTTTTCACGAAATTTCACAAACACTAAGAAAGTTTGTTTTTCGATTCAAAACAAGATTTTAACGCTTTGAGGAGTTCAAATAACGTGTTTTTAGATCATTTGTATCGTATCTTTTACTACATAACTTTTCACCAAATTTCACAAACACTAAGAAAGTTTGTTTTTCGATTCAAAACAAGATTTTAACGCTTTGAGGAGTTCAAATAACGTGTTTTTAGATCATTTGTATCGTATATTTTACTACTTAACTTTTCACCAAATTTCACAAACACTAAGAAAGTTTGTTTTTAGATTCAAAACAAGATTTTAACGCTTTGAGGAGTTCAAATAACATGTTTTTGGATCATTTGTATCGTATTTTTTACTACATAACTTTTCACCAAATTTCACAAACACTAAGGAAGTTTGTTTTTCGATTCAAAACATGATTTTAACGCTTTGAGGAGTTCAAATAACGTGTTTTTAGATCATTTGTATCGTATGTTTTACTACATAACTTTTCACCAAATTTCACAAACACTAAGAAAGTTTGTTTTTCGATTCAAAACAAGATTTTAACGCTTTGAGGAGTTCAAATAACGTGTTTTTAGATCATTTGTATCGTATCTTTTACTACATAACTTTTCACCAAATTTCACAAACACTAAGAAAGTTTGTTTTTAGATTCAAAACAAGATTTTAACGCTTTGAGGAGTTCAAATAACATGTTTTTAGATCATTTGTATCGTATCTTTTACTACATAACTTTTCACCAAATTTCACAAACACTAAGAAAGTTTGTTTTTAGATTCAAAACAAGATTTTAACCCTTTGAGGAGTTCAAATAACATGTTTTTGGATCATTTGTATCGTATCTTTTACTACATAACTTTTCACCAAATTTCACAAACACTAAGTAAGTTTGTTTTTCGATTCAAAACAAGATTTTAACGCTTTGAGGAGTTCAAATAACGTGTTTTTAGATCATTTGTATCGTATCTTTTACTACATAACTTTTCACCAAATTTCACAAACACTAAGAAAGTTTGTTTTTAGATTCAAAACAAGATTTTAACGCTTTCAGGAGTTCAAATAACATGTTTTTAGATCATTTGTATCGTATCTTTTACTACATAACTTTTCACCAAATTTCACAAACACTAAGGAAGTTTGTTTTTCGATTGAAAACAAGATTTTAACGCTTTGAGGAGTTCAAATAACATGTTTTTAGATCATTTGTATCGTATATTTTACTACATAATTTTCACCAAATTTCACAAACACTAAGAAAGTTTGTTTTTCGATTCAAAACAAGATTTTAACGCTTTGAGGAGTTCAAATAACGTGTTTTTAGATCATTTGTATCGTATCTTTAAAACAAGATTTTAACGCTTTGAGGAGTTCAAATAACGTGTTTTTAGATCATTTGTATCGTATTTTTTACTACATAACTTTTCACCAAATTTCACAAACACTAAGGAAGTTTGTTTTTCGATTCAAAACATGATTTTAACGCTTTGAGGAGTTCAAATAACGTGTTTTTAGATCATTTGTATCGTATGTTTTACTACATAACTTTTCACCAAATTTCACAAACACTAAGAAAGTTTGTTTTTCGATTCAAAACAAGATTTTAACGCTTTGAGGAGTTCAAATAACGTGTTTTTAGATCATTTGTATCGTATCTTTTACTACATAACTTTTCACCAAATTTCACAAACACTAAGAAAGTTTGTTTTTAGATTCAAAACAAGATTTTAACGCTTTGAGGAGTTCAAATAACATGTTTTTAGATCATTTGTATCGTATCTTTTACTACATAACTTTTCACCAAATTTCACAAACACTAAGAAAGTTTGTTTTTAGATTCAAAACAAGATTTTAACCCTTTGAGGAGTTCAAATAACATGTTTTTGGATCATTTGTATCGTATCTTTTACTACATAACTTTTCACCAAATTTCACAAACACTAAGTAAGTTTGTTTTTCGATTCAAAACAAGATTTTAACGCTTTGAGGAGTTCAAATAACGTGTTTTTAGATCATTTGTATCGTATATTTTACTACATAATTTTCACCAAATTTCACAAACACTAAGAAAGTTTGTTTTTCGATTCAAAACAAGATTTTAACGCTTTGAGGAGTTCAAATAACGTGTTTTTAGATCATTTGTATCGTATCTTTAAAACAAGATTTTAACGCTTTGAGGAGTTCAAATAACGTGTTTTTAGATCATTTGTATCGTATTTTTTACTACATAACTTTTCACCAAATTTCACAAACACTAAGGAAGTTTGTTTTTCGATTCAAAACATGATTTTAACGCTTTGAGGAGTTCAAATAACGTGTTTTTAGATCATTTGTATCGTATCTTTTACTACATAACTTTTCACCAAATTTCACAAACACTAAGAAAGTTTGTTTTTAGATTCAAAACAAGATTTTAACGCTTTGAGGAGTTCAAATAACGTGTTTTTAGATCATTTGTATCGTATCTTTTACTACATAACTTTTCACCAAATTTCACAAACACTAAGAAAGTTTGTTTTTAGATTCAAAACAAGATTTTAACGCTTTGAGGAGTTCAAATAACATGTTTTTAGATCATTTGTATCGTATCTTTTACTACATAACTTTTCACCAAATTTCACAAACACTAAGAAAGTTTGTTTTTAGATTCAAAACAAGATTTTAACCCTTTGAGGAGTTCAAATAACATGTTTTTGGATCATTTGTATCGTATCTTTTACTACATAACTTTTCACCAAATTTCACAAACACTAAGTAAGTTTGTTTTTCGATTCAAAACAAGATTTTAACGCTTTGAGGAGTTCAAATAACGTGTTTTTAGATCATTTGTATCGTATCTTTTACTACATAACTTTTCACCAAATTTCACAAACACTAAGAAAGTTTGTTTTTAGATTCAAAACAAGATTTTAACGCTTTCAGGAGTTCAAATAACATGTTTTTAGATCATTTGTATCGTATCTTTTACTACATAACTTTTCACCAAATTTCACAAACACTAAGGAAGTTTGTTTTTCGATTGAAAACAAGATTTTAACGCTTTGAGGAGTTCAAATAACATGTTTTTAGATCATTTGTATCGTATATTTTACTACATAATTTTCACCAAATTTCACAAACACTAAGAAAGTTTGTTTTTCGATTCAAAACAAGATTTTAACGCTTTGAGGAGTTCAAATAACGTGTTTTTAGATCATTTGTATCGTATCTTTTACTACATAACTTGTTTCTACATGTTATTTGAACACCAAATTTCACGCTTTGAGGAGTTCAAATTTCACAAACACTAAGAAAGTTTGTTTTTCTATTCAAAACAAGATTTTAACGCTTTGAGGAGTTCAAATAACATGTTTTTAGATCGTTTGTATCGTATCTTTTACTACATAACTTTTCACCAAATTTCACAAACACTAAGAAAGTTTGTTTTTCGATTCAAAACAAGATCTTAACGCTTTGAGGAGTTCAAATAACGTGTTTTTAGATCTTTTGTATCGTATCTTTTACTACATAACTTTTCACCAAATTTCACAAACACTAAGAAAGTTTGTTTTTCGATTCAAAACAAGATTTTAACGCTTTGAGGAGTTCAAATAACGTGTTTTTAGATCATTTGTATCGTATCTTTTACTACATAACTTTTCACCAAATTTCACAAACACTAAGAAAGTTTGTTTTTAGATTCAAAACAAGATTTTAACGCTTTCAGGAGTTCAAATAACATGTTTTTAGATCATTTGTATCGTATCTTTTACTACATAACTTTTCACCAAATTTCACAAACACTAAGGAAGTTTGTTTTTCGATTCAAAACAAGATTTTAACGCTTTGAGGAGTTCAAATAACGTGTTTTTAGATCATTTGTATCGTATCTTTTACTACATAACTTTTCACCAAATTTCACAAACACTAAGAAAGTTTGTTTTTCGATTCAAAACAAGATTTTAACGCTTTGAGGAGTTCAAATAACGTGTTTTTAGATCATTTGTATCGTATCTTTTACTACATAACTTTTCACCAAATTTCACAAACACTTAGAAAGTTAGTTTTTTTGGATTCAAAACAAGATTTTAACACTTTGAGGAGTTCAAATAACACGTTTTTGGATCATTTGTATCGTATCTTTTACTACATAACTTTTCACCAAATTTCACAAATACTAAGAAAGTTTGTTTTTCGATTCAAAACAAGATTTTAACGCTTTGAGGAGTTCAAATAACATGTTTTTAGATCATTTGTATCGTATCTTTTACTACATAACTTTTCACCAAATCTCACAAACACTAAGGAAGTTTGTTTTTCGGTTCAAAACAAGATTTTAACGCTTTGAGGAGTTCAAATAACGTGTTTTTACATCATTTGTATTGTATATTTTACTACTTAACTAGTTTTTCACCAAATTTCACAAACACTAAGAAAATTTGTTTTTAGATTCGAAACAAGATTTTAACGCTTTGAGGAGTTCAAATAACATGTTTTTGGATCATTTGTATCGTATCTTTTACTACATAACTTTTCACCAAATTTCACAAACACTAAGTAAGTTTGTTTTTCGATTCAAAACAAGATTTTAACGCTTTGAGGAGTTCAATTAACGTGTTTTTAGATCATTTGTATCGTATCTTTTACTACATAACTTTTCACCAAATTTCACAAACACTAAGAAAGTTTGTTTTTAGATTCAAAACAAGATTTTAACGCTTTGAGTAGTTCAAATAACATGTTTTTAGATCATTTGTATCGTATCTTTTACTACATAACTTTTCACCAAATTTCACAAACACTAAGAAAGTTTGTTTTTCGATTCAAAACAAGATTTTAACGCTCTGAGGAGTTCAAATAACTCGTTTTTAGATCATTTGTATTGTATATTTTACTACATAACTTTTCACCAAATTTCACAAACACTAAGGAAGTTTGTTTTTCGATTCAAAACAAGATTTTAACGCCTTGAGGAGTTCAAATAACCTGTTTTTAGATCATTTGTATCGTATCTTTTACTACATAACTTTTCACCAAATTTCACAAACACTAAGGAAGTTTGTTTTTCGATTCAAAACAAGATTTTAACGCTCTGAGGAGTTCAAATAACGTGTTTTTAGATCATTTGTATCGTATCTTTTACTACATAACTTTTCACCAAATTTCACAAACACTAAGGAAGTTTGTTTTTCGATTCAAACCAAGATTTTAACGCTTTGAGGAGTTCAAATAACATGTTTTTAGATAATTTGTATCGTATCTTTTACTACATAACTTTTCACCAAATTTCACAAACACTAAGGAAGTTTGTTTTTCGATTCAAACCAAGATTTTAACGCTCTGAGGAGTTCAAATAACGTGTTTTTAGATCATTTGTATCGTATCTTTTACTACATAACTTTTCACCAAATTTCACAAACACTTAGAAAGTTTGTTTTTCGATTCAAAACAAGATTTTAACCCTTTGAGGAGTTCAAATAACATGTTTTTGGATCATTTGTATCGTATCTTTTACTACATAACTTTTCACCAAATTTCACAAACACTAAGAAAGTTTGTTTTTCGATTCAAAACAAGATTTTAATGCTTTGAGGAGTTCAAATAACATGTTTTTAGATCATTTGTATCGTATCTTTTACTACATAACTTTTCACCAAATTTCACAAACACTAAGGAAGTTTGTTTTTCGATTCAAAACAAGATTTTAACGCTTTGAGGAGTTCAAATAACGTGTTTTTAGATCATTTGTATCGTATCTTTTACTACATAACTTTTCACCAAATTTCACAAACACTAAGAAAGTTTGTTTTTCGATTCAAAACAAGATTTTAACCCTTTGAGGAGTTCAAATAACGTGTTTTTAGATCATTTGTATCGTATCTTTTACTACATAACTTTTCACCAAATTTCACAAACACTAAGAAAGTTTGTTTTTCTATTCAAAACAAGATTTTAACGCTTTGAGGAGTTCAAATAACGTGTTTTTAGATCATTTGTATCGTATCTTTTACTACATAACTTTTCACCAAATTTCACAAACACTAAGAAAGTTTGTTTTTCGATTCAAAACAAGATTTTAACGCTTTGAGGAGTTCAAATAACGTGTTTTTAGATCATTTGTATCGTATCTTTTACTACATAACTTTTCACCAAATTTCACAAACACTAAGAAAGTTTGTTTTTCGATTCAAAACAAGATTTTAACGCTTTGAGGAGTTCAAATAACGTGTTTTTAGATCATTCGTATCGTAGCTTTTACTACATAACTTTTCACCAAATTTCACAAACACTAAGTAAGTTTGTTTTTAGATTCAAAACAAGATTTTAACGCTTTGAGTAGTTCAAATAACAAGTTTTTAGATCATTTGTATCGTATCTTTTACTACATAACTTTTCACCAAATTTCACAAACACTAAGTAAGTTTGTTTTTAGATTCAAAACAAGATTTTAACGCTTTGAGTAGTTCAAATAACAAGTTTTTAGATCATTTGTATCGCATCTTTTACTACATAACTTTTCACCAAATTTCCCAAACACTAAGAAAGTTTGTTTTTCGATTCAAACCAAGATTTTAACGCTTTGAGGAGTTCAAATAACATGTTTTTAGATCATTTGTATCGCATCTTTTACTACGTAATTTTTCACCAAATTTCACAAACACTTAGAAAGTTTGTTTTTCGATTCAAAACAAGATTTTAACCCTTTGAGGAGTTCAAATAACATGTTTTTGGATCATTTGTATCGTATCTTTTACTACATAACTTTTCACCAAATTTCACAAACACTAAGAAAGTTTGTTATTCGATTCAAAACAAGATTTTAATGCTTTGAGGAGTTCAAATAACATGTTTTTAGATCATTTGTATCGTATCTTTTACTACATAAGTTTTCACCAAATTTCACAAACACTAAGTAAGTTTGTTTTTAGATTCAAAACAAGATTTTAACCCTTTGAGGAGTTCAAATAACATGTTTTTGGATCATTTGTATCGTATCTTTTACTACATAACTTTTCACCAAATTTCACAAACACTAAGTAAGTTTGTTTTTCGATTCAAAACAAGATTTTAACGCTTTGAGGAGTTCAAATAACGTGTTTTTAGATCATTTGTATCGTATCTTTTACTACATAACTTTTCACCAAATTTCACAAACACTAAGAAAGTTTGTTTTTAGATTCAAAACAAGATTTTAACGCTTTCAGGAGTTCAAATAACATGTTTTTAGATCATTTGTATCGTATCTTTTACTACATAACTTTTCACCAAATTTCACAAACACTAAGGAAGTTTGTTTTTCGATTCAAAACAAGATTTTAACGCTTTGAGGAGTTCAAATAACGTGTTTTTTGATCATTTGTATCGTATCTTTTACTACATAACTTTTCACCAAATTTCACAAACACTAAGAAAGTTTGTTTTTCGATTCAAAACAAGATTTTAACGCTTTGAGGAGTTCAAATAACGTGTTTTTAGATCATTTGTATCGTATCTTTTACTACATAACTTTTCACCAAATTTCACAAACACTTAGAAAGTTAGTTTTTTTGGATTCAAAACAAGATTTTAACACTTTGAGGAGTTCAAATAACACGTTTTTGGATCATTTGTATCGTATCTTTTACTACATAACTTTTCACCAAATTTCACAAACACTAAGAAAGTTTGTTTTTCGATTCAAAACAAGATTTTAACGCTTTGAGGAGTTCAAATAACATGTTTTTAGATCGTTTGTATCGTCTCTTTTACTACATAACTTTTCACCAAATTTCACAAACACTAAGAAAGTTTGTTTTTAGATTCAAAACAAGATTTTAACGCTTTGAGGAGTTCAAATAACATGTTTTTAGATCATTTGTAACGTATCTTTTACTACATAACTTTTCACCAAATTTCACAAACACTAAGTAAGTTTGTTTTTAGATTCAAAACAAGATTTTAACCCTTTGAGGAGTTCAAATAACATGTTTTTGGATCATTTGTATCGTATCTTTTACTACATAACTTTTCACCAAATTTCACAAACACTAAGTAAGTTTGTTTTTCGATTCAAAACAAGATTTTAACGCTTTGAGGAGTTCAAATAACGTGTTTTTAGATCATTTGTATCGTATTTTTTACTACATAACTTTTCACCAAATTTCACAAACACTAAGAAAGTTTGTTTTTAGATTCAAAACAAGATTTTAACGCTTTCAGGAGTTCAAATAACATGTTTTTAGATCATTTGTATCGTATCTTTTACTACATAACTTTTCACCAAATTTCACAAACACTAAGGAAGTTTGTTTTTCGATTCAAAACAAGATTTTAACGCTTTGAGGAGTTCAAATAACGTGTTTTTAGATCATTTGTATCGTATCTTTTACTACATAACTTTTCACCAAATTTCACAAACACTAAGAAAGTTTGTTTTTCGATTCAAAACAAGATTTTAACGCTTTGAGGAGTTCAAATAACGTGTTTTTAGATCATTTGTATCGTATCTTTTACTACATAACTTTTCACCAAATTTCACAAACACTTAGAAAGTTAGTTTTTTTGGATTCAAAACAAGATTTTAACACTTTGAGGAGTTCAAATAACACGTTTTTGGATCATTTGTATCGTATCTTTTACTACATAACTTTTCACCAAATTTCACAAATACTAAGAAAGTTTGTTTTTCGATTCAAAACAAGATTTTAACGCTTTGAGGAGTTCAAATAACATGTTTTTAGATCATTTGTATCGTATCTTTTACTACATAACTTTTCACCAAATCTCACAAACACTAAGGAAGTTTGTTTTTCGGTTCAAAACAAGATTTTAACGCTTTGAGGAGTTCAAATAACGTGTTTTTAGATCATTTGTATCGTATATTTTACTACTTAACTTTTCACCAAATTTCACAAACACTAAGAAAATTTGTTTTTAGATTCGAAACAAGATTTTAACGCTTTGAGGAGTTCAAATAACATGTTTTTGGATCATTTGTATCGTATCTTTTACTACATAACTTTTCACCAAATTTCACAAACACTAAGTAAGTTTGTTTTTCGATTCAAAACCAGATTTTAACGCTTTGAGGAGTTCAATTAACGTGTTTTTAGATCATTTGTATCGTATCTTTTACTACATAACTTTTCACCAAATTTCACAAACACTAAGAAAGTTTGTTTTTAGATTCCAAACAAGATTTTAACGCTTTGAGTAGTTCAAATAACATGTTTTTAGATCATTTGTATCGTATCTTTTACTACATAACTTTTCACCAAATTTCACAAACACTAAGAAAGTTTGTTTTTCGATTCAAAACAAGATTTTAACGCTCTAAGGAGTTCAAATAACTTGTTTTTAGATCATTTGTATCGTATATTTTACTACATAACTTTTCACCAAATTTCACAAACACTAAGGAAGTTTGTTTTTCGATTCAAAACAAGATTTTAACGCCTTGAGGAGTTCAAATAACGTGTTTTTAGATCATTTGTATCGTATCTTTTACTACATAACTTTTTGACAAATTTCACAAACACTAAGGAAGTTTGTTTTTCGATTCAAAACAACATTTTAACGCTCTGAGGAGTTCAAATAACGTGTTTTTAGATCATTTGTATCGTATCTTTTACTACATAACTTTTCACCAAATTTCACAAACACTAAGGAAGTTTGTTTTTCGATTCAAACCAAGATTTTAACGCTTTGAGGAGTTCAAATAACATGTTTTTAGATAATTTGTATCGTATCTTTTACTACATAACTTTTCACCAAATTTCACAAACACTAAGGAAGTTTGTTTTTCGATTCAAACCAAGATTTTAACGCTCTGAGGAGTTCAAATAACGTGTTTTTAGATCATTTGTATCGTATCTTTTACTACATAACTTTTCACCAAATTTCACAAACACTTAGAAAGTTTGTTTTTCGATTCAAAACAAGATTTTAACCCTTTGAGGAGTTCAAATAACATGTTTTTGGATCATTTGTATCGTATCTTTTACTACATAACTTTTCACCAAATTTCACAAACACTAAGAAAGTTTGTTTTTCGATTCAAAACAAGATTTTAATGCTTTGAGGAGTTCAAATAACATGTTTTTAGATCATTTGTATCGTATCTTTTACTACATAACTTTTCACCAAATTTCACAAACACTAAGGAAGTTTGTTTTTCGATTCAAAACAAGATTTTAACGCTTTGAGGAGTTCAAATAACGTGTTTATAGATCATTTGTATCGTATCTTTTACTACATAACTTTTCACAAAATTTCACAAACACTAAGAAAGTTTGTTTTTCGATTCAAAACAAGATTTTAACCCTTTGAGGAGTTCAAATAACGTGTTTTTAGATCATTTGTATCGTATCTTTTACTACATAACTTTTCACAAAATTTCACAAACACTAAGAAAGTTTGTTTTTCTATTCAAAACAAGATTTTAACGCTTTGAGGAGTTCAAATAACATGTTTTTAGATCGTTTGTATCGTATCTTTTACTACATAACTTTTCACCAAATTTCACAAACACTAAGAAAGTTTGTTTTTCGATTCAAAACAAGATCTTAACGCTTTGAGGAGTTCAAATAACGTGTTTTTAGATCATTTGTATCGTATCTTTTACTACATAACTTTTCACCAAATTTCACAAACACTAAGAAAGTTTGTTTTTCGATTCAAAACAAGATTTTAACGCTTTGAGGAGTTCAAATAACGTGTTTTTAGATCATTTGTATCGTATCTTTTACTACATAACTTTTCACCAAATTTCACAAACACTAAGAAAGTTTGTTTTTAGATTCAAAACAAGATTTTAACCCTTTGAGGAGTTCAAATAACATGTTTTTAGATCATTCGTATCGTAGCTTTTACTACATAACTTTTCACCAAATTTCACAAACACTAAGTAAGTTTGTTTTTAGATTCAAAACAAGATTTTAACCCTTTGAGGAGTTCAAATAACATGTTTTTGGGGATCATTTGTATCGTATCTTTTACTACATAACTTTTCACCAAATTTCACAAACACCAAGAAAGTTTGTTTTTCGATTCAAAACAAGTTTTAACGCTTTGAGGAGTTCAAATAACGTGTTTTTAGATCATTTGTATCGTATCTTTTACTACATAACTTTTCACCAAATTTCACAAACACTTAGAAAGTTAGTTTTTTTGGATTCAAAACAAGATTTTAACACTTTGAGGAGTTCAAATAACACGTTTTTGGATCATTTGTATCGTATCTTTTACTACATAACTTTTCACCAAATTTCACAAACACTAAGAAAGTTTGTTTTTCGATTCAAAACAAGATTTTAACGCTTTGAGGAGTTCAAATAACATGTTTTTAGATCGTTTGTATCGTCTCTTTTACTACATAACTTTTCACCAAATTTCACAAACACTAAGAAAGTTTGTTTTTAGATTCAAAACAAGATTTTAACGCTTTGAGGAGTTCAAATAACATGTTTTTAGATCATTTGTAACGTATCTTTTACTACATAACTTTTCACCAAATTTCACAAACACTAAGTAAGTTTGTTTTTAGATTCAAAACAAGATTTTAACCCTTTGAGGAGTTCAAATAACATGTTTTTGGATCATTTGTATCGTATCTTTTACTACATAACTTTTCACCAAATTTCACAAACACTAAGTAAGTTTGTTTTTCGATTCAAAACAAGATTTTAACGCTTTGAGGAGTTCAAATAACGTGTTTTTAGATCATTTGTATCGTATCTTTTACTACATAACTTTTCACCAAATTTCACAAACACTAAGAAAGTTTGTTTTTAGATTCAAAACAAGATTTTAACGCTTTCAGGAGTTCAAATAACATGTTTTTAGATCATTTGTATCGTATCTTTTACTACATAACTTTTCACCAAATTTCACAAACACTAAGGAAGTTTGTTTTTCGATTCAAAACAAGATTTTAACGCTTTGAGGAGTTCAAATAACGTGTTTTTAGATCATTTGTATCGTATCTTTTACTACATAACTTTTCACCAAATTTCACAAACACTAAGAAAGTTTGTTTTTCGATTCAAAACAAGATTTTAACGCTTTGAGGAGTTCAAATAACGTGTTTTTAGATCATTTGTATCGTATCTTTTACTACATAACTTTTCACCAAATTTCACAAACACTTAGAAAGTTAGTTTTTTTGGATTCAAAACAAGATTTTAACACTTTGAGGAGTTCAAATAACACGTTTTTGGATCATTTGTATCGTATCTTTTACTACATAACTTTTCACCAAATTTCACAAATACTAAGAAAGTTTGTTTTTCGATTCAAAACAAGATTTTAACGCTTTGAGGAGTTCAAATAACATGTTTTTAGATCATTTGTATCGTATCTTTTACTACATAACTTTTCACCAAATCTCACAAACACTAAGGAAGTTTGTTTTTCGGTTCAAAACAAGATTTTAACGCTTTGAGGAGTTCAAATAACGTGTTTTTAGATCATTTGTATCGTATATTTTACTACTTAACTTTTCACCAAATTTCACAAACACTAAGAAAATTTGTTTTTAGATTCGAAACAAGATTTTAACGCTTTGAGGAGTTCAAATAACATGTTTTTGGATCATTTGTATCGTATCTTTTACTACATAACTTTTCACCAAATTTCACAAACACTAAGTAAGTTTGTTTTTCGATTCAAAACCAGATTTTAACGCTTTGAGGAGTTCAATTAACGTGTTTTTAGATCATTTGTATCGTATCTTTTACTACATAACTTTTCACCAAATTTCACAAACACTAAGAAAGTTTGTTTTTAGATTCAAAACAAGATTTTAACGCTTTGAGTAGTTCAAATAACATGTTTTTAGATCATTTGTATCGTATCTTTTACTACATAACTTTTCACCAAATTTCACAAACACTAAGAAAGTTTGTTTTTCGATTCAAAACAAGATTTTAACGCTCTGAGGAGTTCAAATAACTTGTTTTTAGATCATTTGTATCGTATATTTTACTACATAACTTTTCACCAAATTTCACAAACACTAAGGAAGTTTGTTTTTCGATTCAAAACAAGATTTTAACGCCTTGAGGAGTTCAAATAACGTGTTTTTAGATCATTTGTATCGTATCTTTTACTACATAACTTTTTGACAAATTTCACAAACACTAAGGAAGTTTGTTTTTCGATTCAAAACAACATTTTAACGCTCTGAGGAGTTCAAATAACGTGTTTTTAGATCATTTGTATCGTATCTTTTACTACATAACTTTTCACCAAATTTCACAAACACTAAGGAAGTTTGTTTTTCGATTCAAACCAAGATTTTAACGCTTTGAGGAGTTCAAATAACATGTTTTTAGATAATTTGTATCGTATCTTTTACTACATAACTTTTCACCAAATTTCACAAACACTAAGGAAGTTTGTTTTTCGATTCAAACCAAGATTTTAACGCTCTGAGGAGTTCAAATAACGTGTTTTTAGATCATTTGTATCGTATCTTTTACTACATAACTTTTCACCAAATTTCACAAACACTTAGAAAGTTTGTTTTTCGATTCAAAACAAGATTTTAACCCTTTGAGGAGTTCAAATAACATGTTTTTGGATCATTTGTATCGTATCTTTTACTACATAACTTTTCACCAAATTTCACAAACACTAAGAAAGTTTGTTTTTCGATTCAAAACAAGATTGTAATGCTTTGAGGAGTTCAAATAACATGTTTTTAGATCATTTGTATCGTATCTTTTACTACATAACTTTTCACCAAATTTCACAAACACTAAGGAAGTTTGTTTTTCGATTCAAAACAAGATTTTAACGCTTTGAGGAGTTCAAATAACGTGTTTTTAGATCATTTGTATCGTATCTTTTACTACATAACTTTTCACCAAATTTCACAAACACTAAGAAAGTTTGTTTTTCGATTCAAAACAAGATTTTAACCCTTTGAGGAGTTCAAATAACGTGTTTTTAGATCATTTGTATCGTATCTTTTACTACATAACTTTTCACAAAATTTCACAAACACTAAGAAAGTTTGTTTTTCTATTCAAAACAAGATTTTAACGCTTTGAGGAGTTCAAATAACATGTTTTTAGATCGTTTGTATCGTATCTTTTACTACATAACTTTTCACCAAATTTCACAAACACTAAGAAAGTTTGTTTTTCGATTCAAAACAAGATCTTAACGCTTTGAGGAGTTCAAATAACGTGTTTTTAGATCATTTGTATCGTATCTTTTACTACATAACTTTTCACCAAATTTCACAAACACTAAGAAAGTTTGTTTTTCGATTCAAAACAAGATTTTAACGCTTTGAGGAGTTCAAATAACGTGTTTTTAGATCATTTGTATCGTATCTTTTACTACATAACTTTTCACCAAATTTCACAAACACTAAGAAAGTTTGTTTTTAGATTCAAAACAAGATTTTAACCCTTTGAGGAGTTCAAATAACATGTTTTTAGATCATTCGTATCGTAGCTTTTACTACATAACTTTTCACCAAATTTCACAAACACTAAGTAAGTTTGTTTTTAGATTCAAAACAAGATTTTAACCCTTTGAGGAGTTCAAATAACATGTTTTTGGGGATCATTTGTATCGTATCTTTTACTACATAACTTTTCACCAAATTTCACAAACACCAAGAAAGTTTGTTTTTCGATTCAAAACAAGTTTTAACGCTTTGAGGAGTTCAAATAACGTGTTTTTAGATCATTTGTATCGTATATTTTACTACATAACTTTTCACCAAATTTCACAAACACTAAGAAAGTTTGTTTTTCGATTCAAAACAAGATTTTAACGCTTTGAGGAGTTCAAATAACGTGTTTTTAGATCATTTGTATCGTATCTTTTACTACATAACTTTTCACCAAATTTCACAAACACTAAGAAAGTTTGTTTTTAGATTCAAAACAAGATTTTAACCCTTTGAGGAGTTCAAATAACATGTTTTTAGATCATTCAAATCGTAGCTTTTACTACATAACTTTTCACCAAATTTCACAAACACTAAGTAAGTTTGTTTTTAGATTCAAAACAAGATTTTAACCCTTTGAGGAGTTCAAATAACATGTTTTTGGGGATCATTTGTATCGTATCTTTTACTACATAACTTTTCACCAAATTTCACAAACACCAAGAAAGTTTGTTTTTCGATTCAAAACAAGTTTTAACGCTTTGAGGAGTTCAAATAACGTGTTTTTAGATCATTTGTATCGTATATTTTACTACATAACTTTTCACCAAATTTCACAAACACTAAGAAAGTTTGTTTTTCGATTCAAAACAAGATTTTAACGCTTTGAGGAGTTCAAATAACATGTTTTTAGATCGTTTGTATCGTATCTTTTACTACATTACTTTTCACCAAATTTCACAAACTATAAGAAAGTTTGTTTTTCGATTCAAAACATGATTTTAACGCTTTGAGGAGTTCAAATAACGTGTTTTTAGATCATTTTGTATCGTATCTTTTACTACATAACTTTTCACCAAATTTCACAAACACTAAGAAAGTTTGTTTTTCGATTCAAAACAAGATTTTAACGCTTTGAGGAGTTCAAATAACATGTTTTTAGATCATTTGTATCGTATCTTTTACTACATAACTTTTCACCAAATTTCACAAACACTAAGGAAGTTTGTTTTTCGATTCAAAACAAGATTTTAACGCTTTGAGGAGTTCAAATAACGTGTTTTTAGATCATTTGTATCGTATCTTTCACTACATAACTTTTCACCAAATTTCTCAAACACTAAGAAAGTTTGTTTTTCGATTCAAAACAAGATTTTAACGCTTTGAGGAGTTCAAATAACGTGTTTTTAGATCATTTGTATCGTATCTTTTACTACATAACTTTTCACCAAATTTCTCAACCACTAAGTAAGTTTGTTTTTCGATTCAAAACAAGATTTTAACGCTTTGAGGAGTTCAAATAACATGTTTTTAGATCATTTGTATCGTATCTTTTACTACATAACTTTTCACCAAATTTCACAAACATTAAGAAAGTTTGTTTTTCGATTCAAAACAAGATTTTAACGCTTTGAGGAGTTCAAATAACATGTTTTTAGATCGTTTGTATCGTATCTTTTACTACATAACTTTTCACCAAATTTCACAAACACTAAGGAAGTTTGTTTTTCGATTCAAAACAAGATTTTAACGCTTTGAGGAGTTCAAATAACGTGTTTTTAGATCATTTGTATCGTATCTTTCACTACATAACTTTTCACCAAATTTCACAAACGCTAAGAAAGTTTGTTTTTCGATTCAAAACAAGATTTTAACGCTTTGAGGAGTTCAAATAACGTGTTTTTAGATCATTTGTATCGTATCTTTTACTACATAACTTTTCACCAAATTTCACAACCACTAAGTAAGTTTGTTTTTCGATTCAAAACAAGATTTTAACGCTTTGAGGAGTTCAAATAACATGTTTTTAGATCATTTGTATCGTATCTTTTACTACATAACTTTTCACCAAATTTCACAACCACTAAGGTAGTTTGTTTTTCGATTCAAAACAAGATTTTAACGCTTTGAGGAGTTCAAATAACATGTTTTTAGATCATTTGTATCGTATCTTTTACTACATAACTTTTCACCAAATTTCACAAACACTAAGAAAGTTTGTTTTTAGATTCAAAACAAGATTTTAACCCTTTGAGGAGTTCAAATAACATGTTTTTGGATCATTTGTATCGTATCTTTTACTACATAACTTTTCACCAAATTTCACAAACACTAAGAAAGTTTGTTTTTCGATTCAAAACAAGATTTTAACGCTTTGAGGAGTTCAAATAACGTGTTTTTAGATCATTTATATCGTATCTTTCACTACATAACTTTTCACCAAATTTCACAAACACTAAGAAAGTTTGTTTTTCGATTCAAAACAAGATTTTAACGCTTTGAGGAGTTCAAATAACGTGTTTTTAGATCATTTGTATCGTATCTTTTACTACATAACTTTTCACCAAATTTCACAAACACTAAGAAAGTTTGTTTTTCGATTCAAAACAAGATTTTAACCCTTTGAGGAGTTCAAATAACATGTTTTTGGATCATTCGTATCGTAGCTTTTACTACATAACTTTTCACCAAATTTCACAAACACTAAGTAAGTTTGTTTTTAGATTCAAAACAAGATTTTAACGCTTTGAGTAGTTCAAATAACATGTTTTTAGATCATTTGTATCGTATCTTTTACTACATAACTTTTCACCAAATTTCACAAACACTAAGGAAGTTTGTTTTTCGATTCAAAACAAGATTTTAACGCTCTGAGGAGTTCAAATAATGTGTTTTTAGATTATTTGTATCGTATCTTTTACTACATAACTTTTCACCAAATTTCACAAACACTAAGGAAGTTTGTTTTTCGATTCAAAACAAGATTTTAACGCTTTGAGGAGTTCAAATAACGTGTTTTTAGATCATTTGTATCGTATCTTTTACTACATAACTTTTCACCAAATTTCACAAACACTAAGAAAGTTTGTTTTTCGATTCAAAACAAGATTTTAACGCTTTGAGGAGTTCAAATAACGTGTTTTTAGATCATTTGTATCGTATCTTTTACTACATAACTTTTCACCAAATTTCACAACCACTAAGTAAGTTTGTTTTTCGATTCAAAACAAGATTTTAACGCTTTGAGGAGTTCAAATAACATGTTTTTAGATCATTTGTATCGTATCTTTTACTACATAACTTTTCACCAAATTTCACAAACACTAAGAAAGTTTGTTTTTCGATTCAAAACAAGATTTTAACGCTTTGAGGAGTTCAAATAACATGTTTTTAGATCGTTTGTATCGTATCTTTTACTACATAACTTTTCACCAAATTTCACAAACACTAAGAAAGTTTGTTTTTCGATTCAAAACATGATTTTAACGCTTTGAGGAGTTCAAATAACGTGTTTTTAGATTATTTTGTATCGTATCTTTTACTACATAACTTTTCACCAAATTTCACAAACACTAAGAAAGTTTGTTTTTCGATTCAAAACAAGATTTTAACGCTTTGAGGAGTTCAAATAACGTGTTTTTAGATCATTTGTATCGTATCTTTTACTACATAACTTTTCACCAAATTTCACAAACACTAAGAAAGTTTGTTTTTCGATTCAAAACAAGATTTTAACGCTTTGAGGAGTTCAAATAACGTGTTTTTAGATCATTTGTATCGTATCTTTTACTACATAACTTTTCACCAAATTTCACAAACACTAAGAAAGTTTGTTTTTCGATTCAAAACAAGATTTTAACCCTTTGAGGAGTTCAAATAACATGTTTTTGGATCATTCGTATCGTAGCTTTTACTACATAACTTTTCACCAAATTTCACAAACACTAAGTAAGTTTGTTTTTAGATTCAAAACAAGATTTTAACGCTTTGAGTAGTTCAAATAACATGTTTTTAGATCATTTGTATCGTATCTTTTACTACATAACTTTTCACCAAATTTCACAAACACTAGGGAAGTTTGTTTTTCGATTCAAAACAAGATTTTAACGCTCTGAGGAGTTCAAATAATGTGTTTTTAGATCATTTGTATCGTATCTTTTACTACATAACTTTTCACCAAATTTCACAAACACTAAGGAAGTTTGTTTTTCGATTCAAAACAAGATTTCAACGCTTTGAGGTGTTCAAATAACGTGTTTTTAGATCATTTGTATCGTATCTTTTACTACATAACTTTTCACCAAATTTCACAAACACTAAGAAAGTTTGTTTTTCGATTCAAACCAAGATTTTAACGCTTTGAGGAGTTCAAATAACGTGTTTTTAGATCATTTGTATCGCATCTTTTACTACATAATTTTTCACCAAATTTCACAAACACTTAGAAAGTTTGTTTTTCGATTCAAAACAAGATTTTAACCCTTTGAGGAGTTCAAATAACATGTTTTTGGATCATTTGTATCGTATCTTTTACTACATAACTTTTCACCAAATTTCACAAACACTAAGAAAGTTTGTTTTTCGATTCAAAACAAGATTTTAATGCTTTGAGGAGTTCAAATAACATGTTTTTAGATCATTTGTATCGTATCTTTTACTACATAAGTTTTCACCAAATTTCACAAACACTAAGGAAGTTTGTTTTTCGATTCAAAACAAGATTTTAACGCTTTGAGGAGTTCAAATAACTGATACGAGGAAAATAAAGCACCTTTTTGATATCTAATTTGGGGATTTTGGCCCTTTTGAATCACAACTTTATATATACAATTGTTCGTATTTGAGATAACAAGAATATTTCTTCACTAAGTGTGTTTTATTGATTAATTACAGGTTTTAGAAGAAAATTCTGGGAATTTGGAAAGTGTAGTTGTCTCCAACACGTCAAGAGGAATGAAAACGATATATTGTACCGATATATTCGGTACATGAATGAGACGGGAGGCAAACAATCATCATGGTAAAGACTTACACAAAAGTCCACACGAAAACCACTCAATCCTTAGCCCTTATCCTTCCCACCTACCTTTGGTGGAAATTACTTCATTACCCCCAATCCTCTCCACCAACTCGTGACCAATAAGAAGACTCCGTGAGTGCTATAAATAAGACCAAGAGGGCCACGAGTTGAGGGCCCTTCTTCCCGCTCTTCGGAGCACTTTCTCTCTCTCTCTTCTCTCTCCCTCTCAAGAATTCCAAGAACCTCTCAAGAACTTCCAAGCACAATCAAGAACCTTCAAGATACTTCAAGATCAATCAAGAAAAATCTCTCAAGGACAAGTCGAGACAAGGGAGCTCATCCCTTCGACGAATCCTTCTCATCCTTCGAAGATCGGGCCGTGACAAGGAGCTATTCCCTACGGTGGATTTGAGAAGAAGTGCCGTGACTCGATTCGCGTTTCTTCGAAGTGATTGCGATCCGAGACAAGGGAGCTTCATCCTTTCGGTACAATCCATCACTCTCGAGACAAGGAGCAAGGATCTTTCGGTGCGAGGCAAGGAGACAAGGAGTTTCACTTCGAGGCTTTCTCAACTAGGTGTACTCCTTTTCAATTACTTGATTAATTGTTGTTTGATTGGATTTTGTTGTGTAAAGAATTCTCGGTTTAACGAATCTTTAGTTCTTTTTTCTTTGCTCTAAATCTTCTTTGTTTGTTTGTGTGATCTTAGTGCTTGTTACTTAGTTTAATTACTTCTAAATTTGAATCCAAAACAAACCATCAAATTGCTCCCAAATCAAATCTCAAATCAGAAATCCAGAACTACTTCCGTTATAACGGACTCACATTGCGTTACAACGGACTAGACGGTTGGTCCTTTAATATTCAGTTGGTTATACTTCCGTTGTAACGCAACTAGAGTTCCGTTGTAACGGACTAGTCAGAATTTTTATTCAAGGGAATCAATACAAGTGCGTTGTAACGGACATCTCGGTCCGTTGTAACGGATTAACCAATCCGTTGCAACGCAACCACTGTTCGTTATAACGGACAAGTATAGTGCGTTATAACGGAGGTTCCTCCGTTGTAACGGACGTTCATCTCATTTTTAGTGACAGAATTTTCACTCAAGTCCGTTGTAACGGAACCCACTTCCGTTGTAACGGACTATCTTCTGTGAGTTTTCTTTGCTATTTCTTGTCTAGTTTTGATTCATTATTTGACGCATATACTCCTCGTGGAACGAACTTTCATATTTTCCACTATACACATATATTTTCACACTTGTTGATTGAATCGGGTTTTCGAATACAACGATAATTTTACACGCCAAAAACCCGTTCATCAATAACGTGTTTTTAGATCATTTGTATCGTATCTTTTACTACATAACTTTTCACCAAATTTCACAAACACTAAGAAAGTTTGTTTTTCGATTCAAAACAAGATTTTAACGCTTTGAGGAGTTCAAATAACGTGTTTTTAGATCATTTGTATCGTATCTTTTACTACATAACTTTTCACCAAATTTCACAAACACTGAGAAAGTTTGTTTTTCGATTCAAAACAAGATTTTAACCCTTTGAGGAGTTCAAATAACAAGTTTTTGGATCATTCGTATCGTAGCTTTTACTACATAACTTTTCACCAAATTTCACAAACACTAAGTAAGTTTGTTTTTAGATTCAAAACAAGATTTTAACGCTTTGAGTAGTTCAAATAACATGTTTTTAGATCATTTGTATCGTATCTTTTACTACATAACTTTTCACCAAATTTCACAAACACTAAGGAAGTTTGTTTTTCGATTCAAAACAAGATTTTAACGCTCTGAGGAGTTCAAATAACGTGTTTTTAGATCATTTGTATCGTATCTTTTACTACATAACTTTTCACCAAATTTCACAAACACTCAGGAAGTTTGTTTTTCGATTCAAAACAAGATTTTAACGATTTGAGGAGTTCAAATAACGTGTTTTTAGATCATTTGTATCGTATCTTTTACTACATAACTTTTCACCAAATTTCACAAACACTAAGAAAGTTTGTTTTTCGATTCAAACCAAGATTTTAACGCTTTGAGGAGTTCAAATAACGTGTTTTTAGATCATTTGTATCGTATCTTTTACTACATAATTTTTCACCAAATTTCACAAACACTTAGAAAGTTTGTTTTTCGATTCAAAACAAGATTTTAACCCTTTGAGTAGTTCAAATAACATGTTTTTGGATCATTTGTATCGTATCTTTTACTACATAACTTTTCACCAAATTTCACAAACACTAAGAAAGTTTGTTTTTCGATTCAAAACAAGATTTTAATGCTTTGGGGAGTTCAAATAACATGTTTTTAGATCATTTGTATCGTATCTTTTACTACATAACTTTTCACCAAATTTCACAAACACTAAGGAAGTTTGTTTTTCGATTCAAAACAAGATTTTAACGTTTTGAGGAGTTCAAATAACGTGTTTTTAGATCATTTGTATCGTATCTTTTACTACATAACTTTTCACCAAATTTCACAAACACTAAGAAAGTTTGTTTTTCGATTCAAAACAAGATTTTAACGCTTTGAGGAGTTCAAATAACGTGTTTTTAGATCATTTGTATCGTATCTGTTACTACATAACTTTTCACCAAATTTCACAACCACTAAGTAAGTTTGTTTTTCGATTCAAAACAAGATTTTAACGCTTTGAGGAGTTCAAATAACATGTTTTTAGATCATTTGTATCGTATCTTTTACTACATAACTTTTCACCAAATTTCACAACCACTAAGAAAGTTTGTTTTTCTATTCAAAACAAGATTTTAACGCTTTGAGGAGTTCAAATAACATGTTTTTAGATCGTTTGTATCGTATCTTTTACTACATAACTTTTCACCAAATTTCACAAACACTAAGAAAGTTTGTTTTTCGATTCAAAACATGATTTTAACGCTTTGAGGAGTTCAAATAACTTGTTTTTAGATCATATGTATCGTATCTTTTACTACATAACTTTTCACCAAATTTCACAAACACTAAGAAAGTTTGTTTTTCGATTCAAACCAAGATTTTAACGCTTTGAGGAGTTCAAATAACGTGTTTTTAGATCATTTGTATCGTATCTTTTACTACATAATTTTTCACCAAATTTCACAGACACTTAGAAAGTTTGTTTTTCGATTCAAAACAAGATTTTAACCCTTTGAGGAGTTCAAATAACATGTTTTTGGATCATTTGTATCGTATCTTTTACTACATAACTTTTCACCAAATTTCACAAACACTAAGAAAGTTTGTTTTTCGATTCAAAACAAGATTTTAACCCTTTGAGGAGTTCAAATAACATGTTTTTGGATCATTCGTATCGTAGCTTTTACTACATAACTTTTCACCAAATTTCACAAACACTAAGTAAGTTTGTTTTTAGATTCAAAACAAGATTTTAACGCTTTGAGTAGTTCAAATAACATGTTTTTAGATCATTTGTATCGTATCTTTTACTACATAATTTTTCACCAAATTTCACAAACACTTAGAAAGTTTGTTTTTCGATTCAAAACAAGATTTTAACCCTTTGAGGAGTTCAAATAACATGTTTTTGGATCATTTGTATCGTATCTTTTACTACATAAATTTTCACCAAATTTCACAAACACTAAGAAAGTTTGTTTTTCGATTCAAAACAAGATTTTAATGCTTTGAGGAGTTCAAATAACATGTTTTTAGATCATTTGTATCGTATCTTTTACTACATAACTTTTCACCAAATTTCACAAACACTAAGGAAGTTTGTTTTTCGATTCAAAACAAGATTTTAACGCTTTGAGGAGTTCAAATAACGTGTTTTTAGATCATTTGTATCGTATCTTTTACTACATTACTTTTCACCAAATTTCACAAACACTAAGAAAGTTTGTTTTTCGATTCAAAACAAGATTTTAACGCTTTGAGGAGTTCAAATAACGTGTTTTTAGATCATTTGTATCGTATCTGTTACTACATAACTTTTCACCAAATTTCACAACCACTAAGTAAGTTTGTTTTTCGATTCAAAACAAGATTTTAACGCTTTGAGGAGTTCAAATAACATGTTTTTAGATCATTTGTATCGTATCTTTTACTACATAACTTTTCACCAAATTTCACAAACACTAAGAAAGTTTGTTTTTCTATTCAAAACAAGATTTTAACGCTTTGAGGAGTTCAAATAACATGTTTTTAGATCGTTTGTATCGTGTCTTTTACTACATAACTTTTCACCAAATTTCACAAACACTAAGAAAGTTTGTTTTTCGATTCAAAACATGATTTTAACGCTTTGAGGAGTTCAAATAACTTGTTTTTAGATCATTTGTATCGTATCTTTTACTACATAACTTTTCACCAATTTTCACAAACACTAACAAAGTTTGTTTTTCGATTCAAACCAAGATTTTAACGCTTTGAGGAGTTCAAATAACGTGTTTTTAGATCATTTGTATCGTATCTTTTACTACATAATTTTTCACCAAATTTCACAAACACTTAGAAAGTTTGTTTTCCGATTCAAAACAAGATTTTAACCCTTTGAGGAGTTCAAATAACATGTTTTTGGATCATTTGTATCGTATCTTTTACTACATAACTTTTCACCAAATTTCACAAACACTAAGAAAGTTTGTTTTTCGATTCAAAACAAGATTTTAATGCTTTGAGGAGTTCAAATAACATGTTTTTAGATCATTCGTATCGTATCTTTTACTACATAACTTTTCACCAAATTTCACAAACACTAAGGAAGTTTGTTTTTCGATTCAAAACAAGATTTTAACGCTTTGAGTAGTTCAAATAACATGTTTTTAGATCATTTGTATCGTATCTTTTACTACATAACTTTTCACCAAATTTCACAAACACTAAGGAAGTTTGTTTTTCGATTCAAAACAAGATTTTAACGCTCTGAGGAGTTCAAATAACGTGTTTTTAGATCATTTGTATCGTATCTTTTACTACATAACTTTTCACCAAATTTCACAAACACTCAGGAAGTTTGTTTTTCGATTCAAAACAAGATTTTAACGCTTTGAGGAGTTCAAATAACGTGTTTTTAGATCATTTGTATCGTATCTTTTACTACATAACTTTTCACCAAATTTCACAAACACTAAGAAAGTTTGTTTTTCTATTCAAAACAAGATTTTAACGCTTTGAGGAGTTCAAATAACATGTTTTTAGATCGTTTGTATCGTATCTTTTACTTCATAACTTTTCACCAAATTTCACAAACACTAAGAAAGTTTGTTTTTCGATTCAAAACATGATTTTAACGCTTTGAGGAGTTCAAATAACGTGTTTTTAGATCATTTTGTATCCTATCTTTTACTACATAACTTTTCACCAAATTTCACAAACACTAAGAAATTTTGTTTTTCGATTCAAAACAAGATTTTAACGCTTTGAGGAGTTCAAATAACGTGTTTTTAGATCATTTGTATCGTATCTTTTACTACATAACTTTTCACCAAATTTCACAACCACTAAGAAAGTTTGTTTTTCTATTCAAAACAAGATTTTAACGCTTTGAGGAGTTCAAATAACATGTTTTTAGATCGTTTGTATCGTATCTTTTACTACATAACTTTTCACCAAATTTCACAAACACTAAGAAAGTTTGTTTTTCGATTCAAAACATGATTTTAACGCTTTGAGGAGTTCAAATAACTTGTTTTTAGATCATTTGTATCGTATCTTTTACTACATAACTTTTCACCAAATTTCACAAACACTAAGAAAGTTTGTTTTTCGATTCAAACCAAGATTTTAACGCTTTGAGGAGTTCAAATAACGTGTTTTTAGATCATTTGTATCGTATCTTTTACTACATAATTTTTCACCAAATTTCACAAACACTTAGAAAGTTTGTTTTTCGATTCAAAACAAGATTTTAACCCTTTGAGGAGTTCAAATAACATGTTTTTGGATCATTTGTATCGTATCTTTTACTACATAACTTTTCACCAAATTTCACAAACACTAAGAAAGTTTGTTTTTCGATTCAAAACAAGATTTTAACCCTTTGAGGAGTTCAAATAACATGTTTTTGGATCATTCGTATCGTAGCTTTTACTACATAACTTTTCACCAAATTTCACAAACACTAAGTAAGTTTGTTTTTAGATTCAAAACAAGATTTTAACGCTTTGAGTAGTTCAAATAACATGTTTTTAGATCATTTGTATCGTATCTTTTACTACATAACTTTTCACCAAATTTCACAAACACTAAGAAAGTTTGTTTTTCGATTCAAAACAAGATTTTAACGCTCTGAGGAGTTCAAATAACATGTTTTTGGATCATTTGTATCGTATCTTTTACTACATAACTTTTCACCAAATTTCACAAACACTAAGAAAGTTTGTTTTTCGATTCAAAACAAGATTTTAACCCTTTGAGGAGTTCAAATAACATGTTTTTGGATCATTCGTATCGTAGCTTTTACTACATAACTTTTCACCAAATTTCACAAACACTAAGTAAGTTTGTTTTTAGATTCAAACCAAGATTTTAACGCTTTGAGGAGTTCAAATAACATGTTTTTAGATCATTTGTATCGTATCTTTTACTACATAATTTTTCACCAAATTTCACAAACACTTAGAAAGTTTGTTTTTCGATTCAAAACAAGATTTTAACCCTTTGAGGAGTTCAAATAACATGTTTTTGGATCATTTGTATCGTATCTTTTACTACATAACTTTTCACCAAATTTCACAAACACTAAGAAAGTTTGTTTTTCGATTCAAAACAAGATTTTAATGCTTTGAGGAGTTCAAATAACATGTTTTTAGATCATTTGTATCGTATCTTTTACTACATAACTTTTCACCAAATTTCACAAACACTAAGGAAGTTTGTTTTTCGATTCAAAACAAGATTTTAACGCTTTGAGGAGTTCAAATAACGTGTTTTTAGATCATTTGTATCGTATCTTTTACTACATAACTTTTCACCAAATTTCACAAACACTAAGAAAGTTTGTTTTTCGATTCAAAACAAGATTTTAACGCTTTGAGGAGTTCAAATAACGTGTTTTTAGATCATTTGTATCGTATCTGTTACTACATAACTTTTCACCAAATTTCACAACCCCTAAGTAAGTTTGTTTTTCGATTCAAAACAAGATTTTAACGCTTTGAGGAGTTCAAATAACATGTTTTTAGATCATTTGTATCGTATCTTTTACTACATAACTTTTCACCAAATTTCACAAACACTAAGAAAGTTTGTTTTTCTATTCAAAACAAGATTTTAACGCTTTGAGGAGTTCAAATAACATGTTTTTAGATCGTTTGTATCGTATCTTTTACTACATAACTTTTCACCAAATTTCACAAACACTAAGAAAGTTTGTTTTTCGATTCAAAACATGATTTTAACGCTTTGAGGAGTTCAAATAACTTGTTTTTAGATCATTTGTATCGTATCTTTTACTACATAACTTTTCACCAAATTTCACAAACACTAAGAAAGTTTATTTTTCGATTCAAACCAAGATTTTAACGCTTTGAGGAGTTCAAATAACGTGTTTTTAGATCATTTGTATCGTATCTTTTACTACATAATTTTTCACCAAATTTCACAAACACTTAGAAAGTTTGTTTTTCGATTCAAAACAAGATTTTAACCCTTTGAGGAGTTCAAATAACATGTTTTTGGATCATTTGTATCGTATCTTTTACTACATAACTTTTCACCAAATTTCACAAACACTAAGAAAGTTTGTTTTTCGATTCAAAACAAGATTTTAATGCTTTGAGGAGTTCAAATAACATGTTTTTAGATCATTTGTATCGTATCTTTTACTACATAACTTTTCACCAAATTTCACAAACACTAAGGAAGTTTGTTTTTCGATTCAAAACAAGATTTTAACGCTTTGAGGAGTTCAAATAACGTGTTTTTAGATCATTTGTATCGTATCTTTTACTGCATAACTTTTCACCAAATTTCACAAACACTAAGAAAGTTTGTTTTTCGATTCAAAACAAGATTTTAACGCTTTGAGGAGTTCAAATAACGTGTTTTTAGATCATTTGTATCGTATCTGTTACTACATAACTTTTCACCAAATTTCACAACCACTAAGTAAGTTTGTTTTTCGATTCAAAACAAGATTTTAACGCTTTGAGGAGTTCAAATAACATGTTTTTAGATCATTTGTATCGTATCTTTTACTACATAACTTTTCACCAAATTTCACAAACACTAAGAAAGTTTGTTTTTCTATTCAAAACAAGATTTTAACGCTTTGAGGAGTTCAAATAACATGTTTTTAGATCGTTTGTATCGTATCTTTTACTACATAACTTTTCACCAAATTTCACAAACACTAAGAAAGTTTGTTTTTCGATTCAAAACATGATTTTAACGCTTTGAGGAGTTCAAATAACGTGTTTTTAGATCATTTTGTATCGTATCTTTTAATACATAACTTTTCACCAAATTTCACAAACACTAAGAAAGTTTGTTTTTCGATTCAAAACAAGATTTTAACGCTTTGAGGAGTTCAAATAACGTGTTTTTAGATCATTTGTATCGTATCTTTTACTACATAACTTTTCACCAAATTTCACAACCACTAAGAAAGTTTGTTTTTCTATTCAAAACAAGATTTTAACGCTTTGAGGAGTTCAAATAACATGTTTTTAGATCGTTTGTATCGTATCTTTTACTACATAACTTTTCACCAAATTTCACAAACACTAAGAAAGTTTGTTTTTCGATTCAAAACATGATTTTAACGCTTTGAGGAGTTCAAATAACTTGTTTTTAGATCATTTGTATCGTATCTTTTACTACATATCTTTTCACCAAATTTCACAAACACTAAGAAAGTTTGTTTTTCGATTCAAACCAAGATTTTAACGCTTTGAGGAGTTCAAATAACGTGTTTTTAGATCATTTGTATCGTATCTTTTACTACATAATTTTTCACCAAATTTCACAAACACTTAGAAAGTTTGTTTTTCGATTCAAAACAAGATTTTAACCCTTTGAGGAGTTCAAATAACATGTTTTTGGATCATTTGTATCGTATCTTTTACTACATAACTTTTCACCAAATTTCACAAACACTAAGAAAGTTTGTTTTTCGATTCAAAACAAGATTTTAATGCTTTGAGGAGTTCAAATAACATGTTTTTAGATCATTTGTATCGGATCTTTTACTACATAACTTTTCACCAAATTTCACAAACACTAAGGAAGTTTGTTTTTCGATTCAAAACAAGATTTTAACGCTTTGAGGAGTTCAAATAACGTGTTTTTAGATCATTTGTATCCTATCTTTTACTGCATAACTTTTCACCAAATTTCACAAACACTAAGAAAGTTTGTTTTTCGATTCAAAACATGATTTTAACGCTTTGAGGAGTTCAAATAACGTGTTTTTAGATCATTTTGTATCGTATCTTTTACTACATAACTTTTCACCAAATTTCACAAACACTAAGAAAGTTTGTTTTTCGATTCAAAACAAGATTTTAACGCTTTGAGGAGTTCAAATAACGTGTTTTTAGATCATTTGTATCGTATCTTTTACTACATAACTTTTCACCAAATTTCACAACCACTAAGAAAGTTTGTTTTTCTATTCAAAACAAGATTTTAACGCTTTGAGGAGTTCAAATAACATGTTTTTAGATCGTTTGTATCGTATCTTTTACTACATAACTTTTCACCAAATTTCACAAACACTAAGAAAGTTTGTTTTTCGATTCAAACCAAGATTTTAACGCTTTGAGGAGTTCAAATAACGTGTTTTTAGATCATTTGTATCGTATCTTTTACTACATAATTTTTCACCAAATTTCACAAACACTTAGAAAGTTTGTTTTTCGATTCAAAACAAGATTTTAACCCTTTGAGGAGTTCAAATAACATGTTTTTGGATCATTTGTATCGTATCTTTTACTACATAACTTTTCACCAAATTTCACAAACACTAAGAAAGTTTGTTTTTCGATTCAAAACAAGATTTTAACCCTTTGAGGAGTTCAAATAACATGTTTTTGGATCATTCGTATCGTAGCTTTTACTACATAACTTTTCACCAAATTTCACAAACACTAAGTAAGTTTGTTTTTAGATTCAAAACAAGATTTTAACGCTTTGAGTAGTTCAAATAACATGTTTTTAGATCATTTGTATCGTATCTTTTACTACATAACTTTTCACCAAATTTCACAAACACTAAGAAAGTTTGTTTTTCGATTCAAAACAAGATTTTAACGCTCTGAGGAGTTCAAATAACATGTTTTTGGATCATTTGTATCGTATCTTTTACTACATAACTTTTCACCAAATTTCACAAACACTAAGAAAGTTTGTTTTTCGATTCAAAACAAGATTTTAACCCTTTGAGGAGTTCAAATAACATGTTTTTGGATCATTCGTATCGTAGCTTTTACTACATAACTTTTCACCAAATTTCACAAACACTAAGTAAGTTTGTTTTTAGATTCAAACCAAGATTTTAACGCTTTGAGGAGTTCAAATAACATGTTTTTAGATCATTTGTATCGTATCTTTTACTACATAATTTTTCACCAAATTTCACAAACACTTAGAAAGTTTGTTTTTCGATTCAAAACAAGATTTTAACCCTTTGAGGAGTTCAAATAACATGTTTTTGGATCATTTGTATCGTATCTTTTACTACATAAATTTTCACCAAATTTCACAAACACTAAGAAAGTTTGTTTTTCGATTCAAAACAAGATTTTAATGCTTTGAGGAGTTCAAATAACATGTTTTTAGATCATTTGTATCGTATCTTTTACTACATAACTTTTCACCAAATTTCACAAACACTAAGGAAGTTTGTTTTTCGATTCAAAACAAGATTTTAACGCTTTGAGGAGTTCAAATAACGTGTTTTTAGATCATTTGTATCGTATCTTTTACTACATAACTTTTCACCAAATTTCACAAACACTAAGAAAGTTTGTTTTTCGATTCAAAACAAGATTTTAACGCTTTGAGGAGTTCAAATAACGTGTTTTTAGATCATTTGTATCGTATCTGTTACTACATAACTTTTCACCAAATTTCACAACCACTAAGTAAGTTTGTTTTTCGATTCAAAACAAGATTTTAACGCTTTGAGGAGTTCAAATAACATGTTTTTAGATCATTTGTATCGTATCTTTTACTACATAACTTTTCACCAAATTTCACAAACACTAAGAAAGTTTGTTTTTCTATTCAAAACAAGATTTTAACGCTTTGAGGAGTTCAAATAACATGTTTTTAGATCGTTTGTATCGTATCTTTTACTACATAACTTTTCACCAAATTTCACAAACACTAAGAAAGTTTGTTTTTCGATTCAAAACATGATTTTAACGCTTTGAGGAGTTCAAATAACTTGTTTTTAGATCATTTGTATCGTATCTTTTACTACATAACTTTTCACCAAATTTCACAAACACTAAGAAAGTTTGTTTTTCGATTCAAACAAAGATTTTAACGCTTTGAGGAGTTCAAATAACGTGTTTTTAGATCATTTGTATCGTATCTTTTACTACATAATTTTTCACCAAATTTCACAAACACTTAGAAAGTTTGTTTTTCGATTCAAAACAAGATTTTAACCCTTTGAGGAGTTCAAATAACATGTTTTTAGATCATTTGTATCGTATCTTTTACTGCATAACTTTTCACCAAATTTCACAAACACTAAGAAAGTTTGTTTTTCGATTCAAAACATGATTTTAACTCTTTGAGGAGTTCAAATAACTTGTTTTTAGATCATTTGTATCGTATCTTTTACTACATATCTTTTCACCAAATTTCACAAACACTAAGAAAGTTTGTTTTTCGATTCAAACCAAGATTTTAACGCTTTGAGGAGTTCAAATAACGTGTTTTTAGATCATTTGTATCGTATCTTTTACTACATAATTTTTCACCAAATTTCACAAACACTTAGAAAGTTTGTTTTTCGATTCAAAACAAGATTTTAACCCTTTGAGGAGTTCAAATAACATGTTTTTGGATCATTTGTATCGTATCTTTTACTACATAACTTTTCACCAAATTTCACAAACACTAAGAAAGTTTGTTTTTCGATTCAAAACAAGATTTTAATGCTTTGAGGAGTTCAAATAACATGTTTTTAGATCATTTGTATCGTATCTTTTACTACATAACTTTTCACCAAATTTCACAAACACTAAGGAAGTTTGTTTTTCGATTCAAAACAAGATTTTAACGCTTTGAGGAGTTCAAATAACGTGTTTTTAGATCATTTGTATCCTATCTTTTACTGCATAACTTTTCACCAAATTTCACAAACACTAAGAAAGTTTGTTTTTCGATTCAAAACAAGATTTTAACGCTTTGAGGAGTTCAAATAACGTGTTTTTAGATCATTTGTATCGTATCTGTTACTACATAACTTTTCACCAAATTTCACAACCACTAAGTAAGTTTGTTTTTCGATTCAAAACAAGATTTTAACGCTTTGAGGAGTTCAAATAACATGTTTTTAGATCATTTGTATCGTATCTTTTACTACATAACTTTTCACCAAATTTCACAAACACTAAGAAAGTTTGTTTTTCTATTCAAAACAAGATTTTAACGCTTTGAGGAGTTCAAATAACATGTTTTTAGATCGTTTGTATCGTATCTTTTACTACATAACTTTTCACTAAATTTCACAAACACTAAGAAAGTTTGTTTTTCGATTCAAAACATGATTTTAACGCTTTGAGGAGTTCAAATAACGTGTTTTTAGATCATTTTGTATCGTATCTTTTACTACATAACTTTTCACCAAATTTCACAAACACTAAGAAAGTTTGTTTTTCGATTCAAAACAAGATTTTAACGCTTTGAGGAGTTCAAATAACGTGTTTTTAGATCATTTGTATCGTATCTTTTACTACATAACTTTTCACCAAATTTCACAAACACTAAGAAAGTTAGTTTTTTTGGATTCAAAACAAGATTTTAACACTTTGAGGAGTTCAAATAACATGTTTTTGGATCATTTGTATCGTATCTTTTTCTACATAACTTTTCACCAAATTTCACAAACACTAAGAAAGTTTGTTTTTCGATTCAAAACAAGATTTTAACGCTTTGAGGAGTTCAAATAACATGTTTTTAGATCATTTGTATCGTATCTTTTACTACATAACTTTTCACCAAATTTCACAAACACTAAGAAAGTTTGTTTTTCTATTCAAAACAAGATTTTAACGCTTTGAGGAGTTCAAATAACATGTTTTTAGATCGTTTGTATCGTATCTTTTACTTCATAACATTTCACCAAATTTCACAAACACTAAGAAAGTTTGTTTTTCGATTCAAAACATGATTTTAACGCTTTGAGGAGTTCAAATAACGTGTTTTTAGATCATTTTGTATCATATCTTTTACTACATAACTTTTCACCAAATTTCACAAACACTAAGAAAGTTTGTTTTTCGATTCAAAACAAGATTTTAACGCTTTGAGGAGTTCAAATAACGTGTTTTTAGATCATTTGTATCGTATCTTTTACTACATAACTTTTCACCAAATTTCACAAACACTAAGAAAGTTAGTTTTTTTGGATTCAAAACAAGATTTTAACACTTTGAGGAGTTCAAATAACATGTTTTTGGATCATTTGTATCGTATCTTTTTCTACATAACTTTTCACCAAATTTCACAAACACTAAGAAAGTTTGTTTTTCGATTCAAAACAAGATTTTAACGCTTTGAGGAGTTCAAATAACATGTTTTTAGATCATTTGTATCGTATCTTTTACTACATAACTTTTCACCAAATTTCACAAACACTAAGGAAGTTTGTTTTTCGAGTCAAAACAAGATTTTAATGCTTTGAGGAGTTCAAATAACGTGTTTTTAGATCATTTGTATCGTATATTTTACTACTTAACTTTTCACCAAATTTCACAAACACTAAGAAAGTTTGTTTTTAGATTCAAAACAAGATTTTAACGCTTTGAGGAGTTCAAATAACATGTTTTTGGATCATTTGTATCGTATCTTTTACTACATAACTTTTCACCAAATTTCACAAACACTAAGTAATTTTGTTTTTCGATTCAAAACAAGATTTTAACGCTTTGTGGAGTTCAATTAACGTGTTTTTAGATCATTTGTATCGTATCTTTTACTACATAACTTTTCACCAAATTTCACAAACACTAAGAAAGTTTGTTTTTAGATTCAAAACAAGATTTTAACGCTTTGAGTAGTTCAAATAACATGTTTTTAGATCATTTGTATCGTATCTTTTAGTACATAACTTTTCACCAAATTTCACAAATACTAAGGAAGTTTGTTTTTCGATTCAAAATAAGATTTTAACGCTCTGAGGAGTTCAAATAACGTGTTTTTAGATCATTTGTATCGTATCTTTTACAACATAACTTTTCAACAAATTTCACAAACACTAAGGAAGTTTGTTTTTCGATTCAAAACAAGATTTTAACGCTTTGAGGAGTTCAAATAACGTGTTTTTAGATCATTTGTATCGTATCTTTTACTACATAACTTTTCACCAAATTTCACAAACACTAAGAAAGTTTGTTTTTCGATTCAAAACAAGATTTTAACGCTTTGAGGAGTTCAAATAACGTGTTTTTAGATCATTTGTATCGTATCTTTTACTACATAACTTTTCACCAAATTTCACAAACACAAAGAAAGTTTGTTTTTCGATTCAAAACAAGATTTTAACGCTTTGAGGAGTTCAAATAACATGTTTTTAGATCATTTGTATCGTATCTTTTACTACATAACTTTTCACCAAATTTCACAAACACTAAGGAAGTTTGTTTTTCGATTCAAAACAAGATTTTAACGCTTTGAGGAGTTCAAATAACGTGTTTTTAGATCATTTGTATCGTATCTTTCACTACATAACTTTTCACCAAATTTCACAAACACTAAGAAAGTTTGTTTTTAGATTCAAAACAAGATTTTAACGCTTTGAGTAGTTCAAATAACATGTTTTTAGATCATTTGTATCGTATCTTTCACTACATAACTTTTCACCAAATTTCACACACACTAAGAAAGTTTGTTTTTAGATTCAAAACAAGATTTTAACGCTTTGAGTAGTTCAAATAACGTGTTTTTAGATCATTTGTATCGTATCTTTCACTACATAACTTTTCACCAAATTTCACAAACACTTAGAAAGTTTGTTTTTCGATTCAAAACAAGATTTTAACGCTTTGAGGAGTTCAAATAACATGTTTTTAGATCATTTGTATCGTATCTTTTACTACATAACTTTTCACCAAATTTCACAAACACTAAGAAAGTTTGTTTTTCTATTCAAAACAAGATTTTAACGCTTTGAGGAGTTCAAATAACATGTTTTTAGATCGTTTGTATCGTATCTTTTACTACATAACTTTTCACCAAATTTCACAAACACTAAGAAAGTTTGTTTTTCGATTCAAAACAAGATTTTAACGCTTTGAGGAGTTCAAATAACGTGTTTTTAGATCATTTGTATCGTATCTTTTACTACATAACTTTTCACCAAATTTCACAAACACTAAGAAAGTTAGTTTTTTTGGATTCAAAACAAGATTTTAACACTTTGAGGAGTTCAAATAACATGTTTTTGGATCATTTGTATCGTATCTTTTTCTACATAACTTTTCACCAAATTTCACAAACACTAAGGAAGTTTGTTTTTCGATTCAAAACAAGATTTTAACGCTTTGAGGAGTTCAAATAACGTGTTTTTAGATCATTTGTATCGTATCTTTCACTACATAACTTTTCACCAAATTTCACAAACACTAAGAAAGTTTGTTTTTAGATTCAAAACAAGATTTTAACGCTTTGAGTAGTTCAAATAACATGTTTTTAGATCATTTGTATCGTATCTTTCACTACATAACTTTTCACCAAATTTCACACACACTAAGAAAGTTTGTTTTTAGATTCAAAACAAGATTTTAACGCTTTGAGTAGTTCAAATAACGTGTTTTTAGATCATTTGTATCGTATCTTTCACTACATAACTTTTCACCAAATTTCACAAACACTAAGAAAGTTTGTTTTTAGATTCAAAACAAGATTTTAACGCTTTGAGTAGTTCAAATAACATGTTTTTAGATCATTTGTATCGTATCTTTTAGTACATAACTTTTCACCAAATTTCACAAATACTAAGGAAGTTTGTTTTTCGATTCAAAATAAGATTTTAACGCTCTGAGGAGTTCAAATAACGTGTTTTTAGATCATTTGTATCGTATCTTTTACTACATAACTTTTCACCAAATTTCACAAACACTAAGGAAGTTTGTTTTTCGATTCAAAACAAGATTTTAACGCTTTGAGGAGTTCAAATAACGTGTTTTTAGATCATTTGTATCGTATCTTTTACTACATAACTTTTCACCAAATTTCACAAACACTAAGAAAGTTTGTTTTTCGATTCAAAACAAGATTTTAACGCTTTGAGGAGTTCAAATAACGTGTTTTTAGATCGTTTGTATCGTATCTTTTACTACATAACTTTTCACCAAATTTCACAACCACTAAGAAAGTTTGTTTTTCGATTCAAAACAAGATTTTAACGCTTTGAGGAGTTCAAATAACGTGTTTTTAGATCATTTGTATCGTATCTTTTACTACATAACTTTTCACCAAATTTCACAAACACTAAGAAAGTTTGTTTTTCGATTCAAAACAAGATTTTAACGCTTTGAGGAGTTCAAATAACGTGTTTTTAGATCGTTTGTATCGTATCTTTTACTACATAACTTTTCACCAAATTTCACAAACACTAAGAAAGTTTGTTTTTCGATTCAAAACAAGATTTTAATGCTTTGAGGAGTTCAAATAATGTGTTTTTAGATCATTTGTATCGTATCTTTTACTACATAACTTTTCACCAAATTTCACAAACACTAAGAAAGTTTGTTTTTAGATTCAAAACAAGATTTTAACGCTTTGAGTAGTTCAAATAACATGTTTTTAGATCATTTGTATCGTATCTTTTAGTACATAACTTTTCACCAAATTTCACAAATACTAAGGAAGTTTGTTTTTCGATTCAAAATAAGATTTTAACGCTCTGAGGAGTTCAAATAACGTGTTTTTAGATCATTTGTATCGTATCTTTTACAACATAACTTTTCAACAAATTTCACAAACACTAAGGAAGTTTGTTTTTCGATTCAAAACAAGATTTTAACGCTTTGAGGAGTTCAAATAACGTGTTTTTAGATCATTTGTATCGTATCTTTTACTACATAACTTTTCACCAAATTTCACAAACACTAAGAAAGTTTGTTTTTCGATTCAAAACAAGATTTTAACGCTTTGAGGAGTTCAAATAACGTGTTTTTAGATCATTTGTATCGTATCTTTTACTACATAACTTTTCACCAAATTTCACAAACACAAAGAAAGTTTGTTTTTCGATTCAAAACAAGATTTTAACGCTTTGAGGAGTTCAAATAACATGTTTTTAGATCATTTGTATCGTATCTTTTACTACATAACTTTTCACCAAATTTCACAAACACTAAGGAAGTTTGTTTTTCGATTCAAAACAAGATTTTAACGCTTTGAGGAGTTCAAATAACGTGTTTTTAGATCATTTGTATCGTATCTTTCACTACATAACTTTTCACCAAATTTCACAAACACTAAGAAAGTTTGTTTTTAGATTCAAAACAAGATTTTAACGCTTTGAGTAGTTCAAATAACATGTTTTTAGATCATTTGTATCGTATCTTTCACTACATAACTTTTCACCAAATTTCACACACACTAAGAAAGTTTGTTTTTAGATTCAAAACAAGATTTTAACGCTTTGAGTAGTTCAAATAACGTGTTTTTAGATCATTTGTATCGTATCTTTCACTACATAACTTTTCACCAAATTTCACAAACACTAAGAAAGTTTGTTTTTAGATTCAAAACAAGATTTTAACGCTTTGAGTAGTTCAAATAACATGTTTTTAGATCATTTGTATCGTATCTTTTAGTACATAACTTTTCACCAAATTTCACAAATACTAAGGAAGTTTGTTTTTCGATTCAAAATAAGATTTTAACGCTCTGAGGAGTTCAAATAACGTGTTTTTAGATCATTTGTATCGTATCTTTTACTACATAACTTTTCACCAAATTTCACAAACACTAAGGAAGTTTGTTTTTCGATTCAAAACAAGATTTTAACGCTTTGAGGAGTTCAAATAACGTGTTTTTAGATCATTTGTATCGTATCTTTTACTACATAACTTTTCACCAAATTTCACAAACACTAAGAAAGTTTGTTTTTCGATTCAAAACAAGATTTTAACGCTTTGAGGAGTTCAAATAACGTGTTTTTAGATCGTTTGTATCGTATCTTTTACTACATAACTTTTCACCAAATTTCACAACCACTAAGAAAGTTTGTTTTTCGATTCAAAACAAGATTTTAACGCTTTGAGGAGTTCAAATAACGTGTTTTTAGATCATTTGTATCGTATCTTTTACTACATAACTTTTCACCAAATTTCACAAACACTAAGAAAGTTTGTTTTTCGATTCAAAACAAGATTTTAACGCTTTGAGGAGTTCAAATAACGTGTTTTTAGATCGTTTGTATCGTATCTTTTACTACATAACTTTTCACCAAATTTCACAAACACTAAGAAAGTTTGTTTTTCGATTCAAAACAAGATTTTAATGCTTTGAGGAGTTCAAATAATGTGTTTTTAGATCATTTGTATCGTATCTTTTACTACATAACTTTTCACCAAATTTCACAAACACTAAGAAAGTTTGTTTTTAGATTCAAAACAAGATTTTAACGCTTTGAGTAGTTCAAATAACGTGTTTTTAGATCATTTGTATCGTATCTTTCACTACATAACTTTTCACCAAATTTCACAAACACTAAGAAAGTTTGTTTTTCGATTCAAAACAAGATTTTAACGCTTTGAGTAGTTCAAATAACGTGTTTTTAGATCATTTGTATCGTATCTTTTACTACATAACTTTTCACCAAATTTCACAAACACTAAGGAAGTTTGTTTTTCGATTCAAAACAAGATTTTAACCCTTTGAGGAGTTCAAATAACATGTTTTTGGATCATTCGTATCGTAGCTTTTACTACATAACTTTTCACCAAATTTCACAAACACTAAGTAAGTTTGTTTTTAGATTCAAAACAAGATTTTAACGCTTTGAGTAGTTCAAATAACATGTTTTTAGATCATTTGTATCGTATCTTTTACTACATAACTTTTCACCAAATTTCACAAACACTAAGGAAGTTTGTTTTTCGATTCAAAACAAGATTTTAACGCTCTGAGGAGTTCAAATAACATGTTTTTAGATCATTTGTATCGTATCTTTTACTACATAACTTTTCACCAAATTTCACAAACACTAAGGAAGTTTGTTTTTCGATTCAAAACAAGATTTTAACGCTTTGAGGAGTTCAAATAACGTCTTTTTAGATCGTTTGTATCGTATCTTTTACTACATAACTTTTCACCAAATTTCACAAACACTAAGGAAGTTTGTTTTTCGATTCAAAACAAGATTTTAACGCTTTGAGGAGTTCAAATAACGTGTTTTTAGATCATTTGTATCGTATCTTTCACTACATAACTTTTCACCAAATTTCACAAACACTAAGGAAGTTTGTTTTTCGATTCAAAACAAGATTTTAACGCTTTGAGGAGTTCAAATAACGTGTTTTTGGATCATTTGTATCGTATCTTTTACTACATAACTTTTCACCAAATTTCACAAACACTAAGAAAGTTTGTTTTTCGATTCAAAACAAGATTTTAACCCTTTGATGAGTTCAAATAACATGTTTTTAGATCATTTGTATCGTATCTTTTACTACATAACTTTTCACCAAATTTCACAAACACTAAGGAAGTTTGTTTTTCGATTCAAAACAAGATTTTAACCCTTTGAGGAGTTCAAATAACGTGTTTTTAGATCATTTGTATCGTATCTGTTACTACATAACTTTTCACCAAATTTCACAACCACTAAGTAAGTTTGTTTTTCGATTCAAAACAAGATTTTAACGCTTTGAGGAGTTCAAATAACATGTTTTTAGATCATTTGTATCGTATCTTTTACTACATAACTTTTCACCAAATTTCACAAACACTAAGAAAGTTTGTTTTTCGATTCAAAACAAGATTTTAACGCTTAGAGGAGTTCAAATAACATGTTTTTAGATCGTTTGTATCGTATCTTTTACTACATAACTTTTCACCAAATTTCACAAACACTAAGAAAGTTTGTTTTTCGATTCAAAACATGATTTTAACGCTTTGAGGAGTTCAAATAACGTGTTTTTAGATCATTTTGTATCGTATCTTTTACTACATAACTTTTCACCAAATTTCACAAACACTAAGAAAGTTTGTTTTTCGATTCAAAACAAGATTTTAACGCTTTGAGGAGTTCAAATAACGTGTTTTTAGATCATTTGTATCGTATCTTTTACTACATAACTTTTCACCAAATTTCACAAACACTAAGAAAGTTAGTTTTTTTGGATTCAAAACAAGATTTTAACACTTTGAGGAGTTCAAATAACATGTTTTTGGATCATTTGTATCGTATCTTTTTCTACATAACTTTTCACCAAATTTCACAAACACTAAGAAAGTTTGTTTTTCGATTCAAAACAAGATTTTAACGCTTTGAGGAGTTCAAATAACATGTTTTTAGATCATTTGTATCGTATCTTTTACTACATAACTTTTCACCAAATTTCACAAACACTAAGAAAGTTTGTTTTTCTATTCAAAACAAGATTTTAACGCTTTGAGGAGTTCAAATAACATGTTTTTAGATCGTTTGTATCGTATCTTTTACTTCATAACATTTCACCAAATTTCACAAACACTAAGAAAGTTTGTTTTTCGATTCAAAACATGATTTTAACGCTTTGAGGAGTTCAAATAACGTGTTTTTAGATCATTTTGTATCATATCTTTTACTACATAACTTTTCACCAAATTTCACAAACACTAAGAAAGTTTGTTTTTCGATTCAAAACAAGATTTTAACGCTTTGAGGAGTTCAAATAACGTGTTTTTAGATCATTTGTATCGTATCTTTTACTACATAACTTTTCACCAAATTTCACAAACACTAAGAAAGTTTGTTTTTTTGGATTCAAAACAAGATTTTAACACTTTGAGGAGTTCAAATAACATGTTTTTGGATCATTTGTATCGTATCTTTTTCTACATAACTTTTCACCAAATTTCACAAACACTAAGAAAGTTTGTTTTTCGATTCAAAACAAGATTTTAACGCTTTGAGGAGTTCAAATAACATGTTTTTAGATCATTTGTATCGTATCTTTTACTACATAACTTTTCACCAAATTTCACAAACACTAAGGAAGTTTGTTTTTCGAGTCAAAACAAGATTTTAACGCTTTGAGGAGTTCAAATAACGTGTTTTTAGATCATTTGTATCGTATATTTTACTACTTAACTTTTCACCAAATTTCACAAACACTAAGAAAGTTTGTTTTTAGATTCAAAACAAGATTTTAACGCTTTGAGGAGTTCAAATAACATGTTTTTGGATCATTTGTATCGTATCTTTTACTACATAACTTTTCACCAAATTTCACAAACACTAAGTAATTTTGTTTTTCGATTCAAAACAAGATTTTAACGCTTTGTGGAGTTCAATTAACGTGTTTTTAGATCATTTGTATCGTATCTTTTACTACATAACTTTTCACCAAATTTCACAAACACTAAGAAAGTTTGTTTTTAGATTCAAAACAAGATTTTAACGCTTTGAGTAGTTCAAATAACATGTTTTTAGATCATTTGTATCGTATCTTTTAGTACATAACTTTTCACCAAATTTCACAAATACTAAGGAAGTTTGTTTTTCGATTCAAAATAAGATTTTAACGCTCTGAGGAGTTCAAATAACGTGTTTTTAGATCATTTGTATCGTATCTTTTACAACATAACTTTTCACCAAATTTCACAAACACTAAGGAAGTTTGTTTTTCGATTCAAAACAAGATTTTAACGCTTTGAGGAGTACAAATAACGTGTTTTTAGATCATTTGTATCGTATCTTTTACTACATAACTTTTCACCAAATTTCACAAACACTAAGAAAGTTTGTTTTTCGATTCAAAACAAGATTTTAACGCTTTGAGGAGTTCAAATAACGTGTTTTTAGATCATTTGTATCGTATCTTTTACTACATAACTTTTCACCAAATTTCACAAACACAAAGAAAGTTTGTTTTTCGATTCAAAACAAGATTTTAACGCTTTGAGGAGTTCAAATAACATGTTTTTAGATCATTTGTATCGTATCTTTTACTACATAACTTTTCACCAAATTTCACAAACACTAAGGAAGTTTGTTTTTCGATTCAAAACAAGATTTTAACGCTTTGAGGAGTTCAAATAACGTGTTTTTAGATCATTTGTATCGTATCTTTCACTACATAACTTTTCACCAAATTTCACAAACACTAAGAAAGTTTGTTTTTAGATTCAAAACAAGATTTTAACGCTTTGAGTAGTTCAAATAACATGTTTTTAGATCATTTGTATCGTATCTTTCACTAAATTACTTTTCACCAAATTTCACAAACACTAAGAAAGTTTGTTTTTAGATTCAAAACAAGATTTTAACGCTTTGAGTAGTTCAAATAACGTGTTTTTAGATCATTTGTATCGTATCTTTCACTACATAACTTTTCACCAAATTTCACAAACACTAAGAAAGTTTGTTTTTAGATTCAAAACAAGATTTTAACGCTTTGAGTAGTTCAAATAACATGTTTTTAGATCATTTGTATCGTATCTTTTAGTACATAACTTTTCACCAAATTTCACAAATACTAAGGAAGTTTGTTTTTCGATTCAAAATAAGATTTTAACGCTCTGAGGAGTTCAAATAACGTGTTTTTAGATCATTTGTATCGTATCTTTTACTACATAACTTTTCACCAAATTTCACAAACACTAAGGAAGTTTGTTTTTCGATTCAAAACAAGATTTTTACGCTTTGAGGAGTTCAAATAACGTGTTTTTAGATCATTTGTATCGTATCTTTTACTACATAACTTTTCACCAAATTTCACAAACACTAAGAAAGTTTGTTTTTCGATTCAAAACAAGATTTTAACGCTTTGAGGAGTTCAAATAACGTGTTTTTAGATCGTTTGTATCGTATCTTTTACTACATAACTTTTCACCAAATTTCACAACCACTAAGAAAGTTTGTTTTTCGATTCAAAACAAGATTTTAACGCTTTGAGGAGTTCAAATAACGTGTTTTTAGATCATTTGTATCGTATCTTTTACTACATAACTTTTCACCAAATTTCACAAACACTAAGAAAGTTTGTTTTTCGATTCAAAACAAGATTTTAACGCTTTGAGGAGTTCAAATAACGTGTTTTTAGATCGTTTGTATCGTATCTTTTACTACATAACTTTTCACCAAATTTCACAAACACTAAGAAAGTTTGTTTTTCGATTCAAAACAAGATTTTAATGCTTTGAGGAGTTCAAATAATGTGTTTTTAGATCATTTGTATCGTATCTTTTACTACATAACTTTTCACCAAATTTCACAAACACTAAGAAAGTTTGTTTTTCGATTCAAAACAAGATTTTAACCCTTTGAGGAGTTCAAATAACGTGTTTTTAGATCATTCGTATCGTAGCTTTTACTACATAACTTTTCACCAAATTTCACAAACACTAAGAAAGTTTGTTTTTCGATTCAAAACAAGATTTTAACGCTTTGAGTAGTTCAAATAACGTGTTTTTAGATCATTTGTATCGTATCTTTTACTACATAACTTTTCACCAAATTTCACAAACACTAAGGAAGTTTGTTTTTCGATTCAAAACAAGATTTTAACCCTTTGAGGAGTTAAAATAACATGTTTTTGGATCATTCGTATCGTAGCTTTTACTACATAACTTTTCACCAAATTTCACAAACACTAAGTAAGTTTGTTTTTAGATTCAAAACAAGATTTTAACGCTTTGAGTAGTTCAAATAACATGTTTTTAGATCATTTGTATCGTATCTTTTACTACATAACTTTTCACCAAATTTCACAAACACTAAGGAAGTTTGTTTTTCGATTCAAAACAAGATTTTAACGCTCTGAGGAGTTCAAATAACATGTTTTTAGATCATTTGTATCGTATCTTTTACTACATAACTTTTCACCAAATTTCACAAACACTAAGGAAGTTTGTTTTTCGATTCAAAACAAGATTTTAACGCTTTGAGGAGTTCAAATAACGTGTTTTTAGATCATTTGTATCGTATCTTTTACTACATAACTTTTCACCAAATTTCACAAACACTAAGAAAGTTTGTTTTTCGATTCAAAACAAGATTTTAACGCTTTGAGGAGTTCAAATAACGTGTTTTTAGATCATTTGTATCGTATCTTTTACTACATAACTTTTCACCAAATTTCACAAACACTTAGAAAGTTTGTTTTTCGATTCAAAACAAGATTTTAACCCTTTGAGGAGTTCAAATAACATGTTTTTGGATCATTTGTATCGTATCTTTTACTACATAACTTTTCACCAAATTTCACAAACACTAAGAAAGTTTGTTTTTCGATTCAAAACAAGATTTTAACCCTTTGATGAGTTCAAATAACATGTTTTTAGATCATTTGTATCGTATCTTTTACTACATAACTTTTCACGAAATTTCACAAACACTAAGGAAGTTTGTTTTTCGATTCAAAACAAGATTTTAACGCTTTGAGGAGTTCAAATAACGTGTTTTTAGATCATTTGTATCGTATCTTTTACTACATAACTTTTCACCAAATTTCACAAACACTAAGGAAGTTTGTTTTTCGATTCAAAACAAGATTTTAACCCTTTGAGGAGTTCAAATAACGTGTTTTTAGATCATTTGTATCGTATCTGTTACTACATAACTTTTCACCAAATTTCACAACCACTAAGTAAGTTTGTTTTTCGATTCAAAACAAGATTTTAACGCTTTGAGGAGTTCAAATAACATGTTTTTAGATCATTTGTATCGTATCTTTTACTGCATAACTTTTCACCAAATTTCACAAACACTAAGAAAGTTTGTTTTTCTATTCAAAACAAGATTTTAACGCTTTGAGGAGTTCAAATAACATGTTTTTAGATCGTTTGTATCGTATCTTTTACTACATAACTTTTCACCAAATTTCACAAACACTAAGAAAGTTTGTTTTTCGATTCAAAACATGATTTTAACGCTTTGAGGAGTTCAAATAACTTGTTTTTAGATCATTTGTATCGTATCTTTTACTACATAACTTTTCACCAAATTTCACAAACACTAAGAAAGTTTGTTTTTCGATTCAAACCAAGATTTTAACGCTTTGAGGAGTTCAAATAACGTGTTTTTAGATCATTTGTATCGTATCTTTTACTACATAATTTTTCACCAAATTTCACAAACACTTAGAAAGTTTGTTTTTCGATTAAAAACAAGATTTTAACCCTTTGAGGAGTTCAAATAACATGTTTTTGGATCATTTGTATCGTATCTTTTACGACATAACTTTTCACCAAATTTCACAAACACTAAGAAAGTTTGTTTTTCGATTCAAAACAAGATTTTAATGCTTTGAGGAGTTCAAATAACATGTTTTTAGATCATTTGTATCGTATCTTTTACTACATAATTTTCACCAAATTTCACAAACACTAAGGAAGTTTGTTTTTCGATTCAAAACAAGATTTTAACGCTTTGAGGAGTTCAAATAACGTGTTTTTAGATCATTTGTATCGTATCTTTTACTACATAACTTTTCACCAAATTTCACAAACACTAAGAAAGTTTGTTTTTCGATTCAAAACAAGATTTTAACGCTTTGAGGAGTTCAAATAACGTGTTTTTAGATCATTTGTATCGTATCTGTTACTACATAACTTTTCACCAAATTTCACAACCACAAAGTAAGTTTGTTTTTCGATTCAAAACAAGATTTTAACGCTTTGAGGAGTTCAAATAACATGTTTTTAGATCATTTGTATCGTATCTTTTACTACATAACTTTTCACCAAATTTCACAAACACTAAGAAAGTTTGTTTTTCTATTCAAAACAAGATTTTAACGCTTTGAGGAGTTCAAATAACATGTTTTTAGATCGTTTGTATCGTATCTTTTACTACATAACTTTTCACCAAATTTCACAAACACTAAGAAAGTTTGTTTTTCGATTCAAAACATGATTTTAACGCTTTGAGGAGTTCAAATAACGTGTTTTTAGATCATTTTGTATCGTATCTTTTACTACATAACTTTTCACCAAATTTCACAAACACTAAGAAAGTTTGTTTTTCGATTCAAAACAAGATTTTAACGCTTTGAGGAGTTCAAATAACGTGTTTTTAGATCATTTGTATCGTATCTTTTACTACATACCTTTTCACCAAATTTCACAAACACTAAGAAAGTTTGTTTTTAGATTCAAAACAAGATTTTAACGCTTTGAGGAGTTCAAATAACATGTTTTTAGATCATTTGTATCGTATCTTTTACTACATAACTTTTCACCAAATTTCACAAACACTAAGAAAGTTTGTTTTTAGATTCAAAACAAGATTTTAACCCTTTGAGGAGTTCAAATAACATGTTTTTGGATCATTTGTATCGTATCTTTTACTACATAACTTTTCACCAAATTTCACAAACACTAAGTAAGTTTGTTTTTCGATTCAAAACAAGATTTTAACGCTTTGAGGAGTTCAAATAACGTGTTTTTAGATCATTTGTATCGTATCTTTTACTACATAACTTTTCACCAAATTTCACAAACACTAAGAAAGTTTGTTTTTAGATTCAAAACAAGATTTTAACGCTTTCAAGAGTGCAAATAACATGTTTTTAGATCATTTGTATCGTATCTTTTACTACATAACTTTTCACCAAATTTCACAAACACTAAGGAAGTTTGTTTTTCGATTCAAAACAAGATTTTAACGCTTTCAAGTGTTCAAATAACATGTTTTTAGATCATTTGTATCGTATCTTTTACTACATAACTTTTCACCAAATTTCACAAACACTAAGGAAGTTTGTTTTTCGATTCAAAACAAGATTTTAACGCTTTGAGGAGTTCAAATAACATGTTATTAGATCATTTGTATCGTATCTTTTACTACATAACTTTTCACCAAATTTCACAAACACTAAGGAAGTTTGTTTTTCGATTCAAAACAAGATTTTAACGCTTTGAGGAGTTCAAATAACGTGTTTTTAGATCATTTGTATCGTATCTTTTACTACATAATTTTTCACCAAATTTCACAAACACTAAGAAAGTTTGTTTTTAGATTCAAAACAAGATTTTAACCCTTTGAGGAGTTCAAATAACATGTTTTTGGATCATTTGTATCGTATCTTTTACTACATAACTTTTCACCAAATTTCACAAACACTAAGTAAGTTTGTTTTTCGATTCAAAACAAGATTTTAACGCTTTGAGGAGTTCAAATAACGTGTTTTTAGATCATTTGTATCGTATCTTTTACTACATAACTTTTCACCAAATTTCACAAACACTAAGAAAGTTTGTTTTTAGATTCAAAACAAGATTTTAACGCTTTCAAGAGTTCAAATAACATGTTTTTAGATCATTTGTATCGTATCTTTTACTACATAACTTTTCACCAAATTTCACAAACACTAAGGAAGTTTGTTTTTCGATTCAAAACAAGATTTTAACGCTTTCAAGAGTTCAAATAACATGTTTTTAGATCATTTGTATCGTATCTTTTACTACATAACTTTTCACCAAATTTCACAAACACTAAGGAAGTTTGTTTTTCGATTCAAAACAAGATTTTAACGCTTTGAGGAGTTCAAATAACATGTTATTAGATCATTTGTATCGTATCTTTTACTACATAACTTTTCACCAAATTTCACAAACACTAAGGAAGTTTGTTTTTCGATTCAAAACAAGATTTTAACGCTTTGAGGAGTTCGAATAACGTGTTTTTAGATCATTTGTATCGTATCTTTTACTACATAATTTTTCACCAAATTTCACAAACACTTAGAAAGTTTGTTTTTCGATTCAAAACAAGATTTTAACCCTTTGAGGAGTTCAAATAACATGTTTTTGGATCATTTGTATCGTATCTTTTACGACATAACTTTTCACCAAATTTCACAAACACTAAGAAAGTTTGTTTTTCGATTCAAAACAAGATTTTAATGCTTTGAGGAGTTCAAATAACATGTTTTTAGATCATTTGTATCGTATCTTTTACTACATAATTTTCACCAAATTTCACAAACACTAAGGAAGTTTGTTTTTCGATTCAAAACAAGATTTTAACGCTTTGAGGAGTTCAAATAACGTGTTTTTAGATCATTTGTATCGTATCTTTTACTACATAACTTTTCACCAAATTTCACAAACACTAAGGAAGTTTGTTTTTCGATTCAAAACAAGATTTTAACGCTCTGAGGAGTTCAAATAACATGTTTTTAGATCATTTGTATCGTATCTTTTACTACATAACTTTTCACCAAATTTCACAAACACTAAGGAAGTTTGTTTTTCGATTCAAAACAAGATTTTAACGCTTTGAGGAGTTCAAATAACGTGTTTTTAGATCATTTGTATCGTATCTTTTACTACATAACTTTTCACCAAATTTCACAAACACTAAGAAAGTTTGTTTTTCGATTCAAAACAAGATTTTAACGCTTTGAGGAGTTCAAATAACGTGTTTTTAGATCATTTGTATCGTATCTTTTACTACATAACTTTTCACCAAATTTCACAAACACTTAGAAAGTTTGTTTTTCGATTCAAAACAAGATTTTAACCCTTTGAGGAGTTCAAATAACATGTTTTTGGATCATTTGTATCGTATCTTTTACTACATAACTTTTCACCAAATTTCACAAACACTAAGAAAGTTTGTTTTTCGATTCAAAACAAGATTTTAACCCTTTGATGAGTTCAAATAACATGTTTTTAGATCATTTGTATCGTATCTTTTACTACATAACTTTTCACCAAATTTCACAAACACTAAGGAAGTTTGTTTTTCGATTCAAAACAAGATTTTAACGCTTTGAGGAGTTCAAATAACGTGTTTTTAGATCATTTGTATCGTATCTTTTACTACATAACTTTTCACCAAATTTCACAAACACTAAGGAAGTTTGTTTTTCGATTCAAAACAAGATTTTAACCCTTTGAGGAGTTCAAATAACGTGTTTTTAGATCATTTGTATCGTATCTGTTACTACATAACTTTTCACCAAATTTCACAACCACTAAGTAAGTTTGTTTTTCGATTCAAAACAAGATTTTAACGCTTTGAGGAGTTCAAATAACATGTTTTTAGATCATTTGTATCGTATCTTTTACTGCATAACTTTTCACCAAATTTCACAAACACTAAGAAAGTTTGTTTTTCTATTCAAAACAAGATTTTAACGCTTTGAGGAGTTCAAATAACATGTTTTTAGATCGTTTGTATCGTATCTTTTACTACATAACTTTTCACCAAATTTCACAAACACTAAGAAAGTTTGTTTTTCGATTCAAAACATGATTTTTACGCTTTGAGGAGTTCAAATAACTTGTTTTTAGATCATTTGTATCGTATCTTTTACTACATAACTTTTCACCAAATTTCACAAACACAAAGAAAGTTTGTTTTTCGATTCAAACCAAGATTTTAACGCTTTGAGGAGTTCAAATAACGTGTTTTTAGATCATTTGTATCGTATCTTTTACTACATAATTTTTCACCAAATTTCACAAACACTTAGAAAGTTTGTTTTTCGATTCAAAACAAGATTTTAACCCTTCGAGGAGTTCAAAATAACATGTTTTTGGATCATTTGTATCGTATCTTTTACGACATAACTTTTCACCAAATTTCACAAACACTAAGAAAGTTTGTTTTTCGATTCAAAACAAGATTTTAATGCTTTGAGGAGTTCCAATAACATGTTTTTAGATCATTTGTATCGTATCTTTTACTACATAATTTTCACCAAATTTCACAAACACTAAGGAAGTTTGTTTTTCGATTCAAAACAAGATTTTAACGCTTTGAGGAGTTCAAATAACGTGTTTTTAGATCATTTGTATCGTATCTTTTACTACATAACTTTTCACCAAATTTCACAAACACTAAGAAAGTTTGTTTTTCGATTCAAAACAAGATTTTAACGCTTTGAGGAGTTCAAATAACGTGTTTTTAGATCATTTGTATCGTATCTGTTACTACATAACTTTTCACCAAATTTCACAACCACTAAGTAAGTTTGTTTTTCGATTCAAAACAAGATTTTAACGCTTTGAGGAGTTCAAATAACATGTTTTTAGATCATTTGTATCGTATCTTTTACTACATAACTTTTCACCAAATTTCACAAAAACTAAGAAAGTTTGTTTTTCTATTCAAAACAAGATTTTAACGCTTTGAGGAGTTCAAATAACATGTTTTTAGATCGTTTGTATCGTATCTTTTACTACATAACTTTTCACCAAATTTCACAAACACTAAGAAAGTTTGTGTTTCGATTTCAAAACAAGATTTTATCGCTTTGAGGAGTTCAAATAACGTGTTTTTAGATCATTTGTATCGTATCTTTTAGTACATAACTTTTCACCAAATTTCACAAACACTAAGAAAGTTTGTTTTTCGATTCAAAACAAGATTTTAACGCTTGGAGGAGTTCAAATAACTTGTTTTTAGATCATTTGTTTTGTATCTTTTACGACATAACTTTTCACCAAATTTCACAAACACTAAGAAAGTTTGTGTTTCGATTTCAAAACAAGATTTTAACGCTTTGAGGAGTTCAAATAAAGTGTTTTTAGATCATTTGTATCGTATCTTTTAGTACATAACTTTTCACCAAATTTCACAAACACTAAGAAAGTTTGTTTTTCGATTCAAAACAAGATTTTAACGCTTTGAGGAGTTCAAATAACTTGTTTTTAGATTATTTGTATCGTATCTTTTACGACATAACTTTTTACCAAATTTCACAAACACTAAGAAAGTTTGTGTTTCGATTTCAAAACAAGATTTTAACGCTTTGAGGAGTTCAAATAACGTGTTTTTAGATCATTTGTATCGTATCTTTTACTACATAACTTTTCACCAAATTTCACAAACACTAATAAAGTTTGTTTTCCGATTCAAAACAAGATTTTAACGCTTTGAGGAGTTCAAATAACGTATTTTTAGATCATTTGTATCGTATCTTTTACTACATAACTTTTCACCAAATTTCACAAACACTAAGAAAGTTTGTTTTTCGATTCAAAACTAGATTTTATCGCTTTGAGGAGTTCAAAAACCTGTTTTTAGATCATTTGCATCGTATCTTTTTTACTACATAACTTTTCACCAAATTTTACAAACACTAAGAAAGTTTGTTTTTCTATTCAAAACAAGATTTTAACGCTTTGAGGAGTTCAAATAACGTGTTTTTAGATCATTTGTATCGTATCTTTTACTACATAACTTTTCACCAAATTTCACAAACACTAAGAAATTTTGTTTTTGTATTCAAAACAAGATTTTAACGCTTTGAGGAGTTCAAATAACGTGTTTTTAGATCATTTGTATCGTATCTTTTACTACATAACTTTTCACCAAATTTCACAAACACTAAAAAGTTTGTGTTTCGATTTCAAAACAAGATTTCAACGCTTTGAGGAGTTCAAATAACGTGTTTTTAGATCATTTGTATCGTATCTTTTAGTACATAATTTTTCACCAAATTTCACAAACACTAAGAAAGTTTGTTTTTCGATTCAAAACAAGATTTTAACGCTTTGAGGAGTTAAAATAACGTGTTTTTAGATCATTTGTATCGTATCTTTTACGACATAACTTTTTACCAAATTTCACAAACACTAAGAAAGTTTGTGTTTCAATTTCAAAACAAGATTTTAACGATTTGAGGAGTTCAAATAACGTGTTTTTAAGATCATTTGTATCGTATCTTTTAGTACATAAATTTTCACCAAATTTCACAAACACTAAGAAAGTTTGTTTTTCGATTGAAAACAAGATTTTAACGCTTTGAGGAGTTCAAATAACTTATTTTTAGATCATTTGTATCGTATCTTTTACGACATAACTTTTCACCAAATTTCACAAACACTAAGAAAGTTTGTGTTTCGATTTCAAAACAAGATTTTAACGCTTTGAGGAGGTCAAATAACGTGTTTTTTGATCATTTGTATCGTATCTTTTACTACATAACTTTTCACCAAATTTCACAAACACTTAGAAAGTTTGTTTTTCGATTCAAAACAAGATTTTAACCCTTTGAGGAGTTCAAATAACATGTTTTTGGATCATTTGTATCGTATCTTTTACTACATAACTTTTCACCAAATTTCACAAACACTAAGAAAGTTTGTTTTTCGATTAAAAACAAGATTTTAACCCTTTGAGGAGTTCAAATAACATGTTTTTGGATCATTTGTATCGTATCTTTTACGACATAACTTTTCACCAAATTTCACAAACACTAAGAAAGTTTGTTTTTCGATTCAAAACAAGATTTTAATGCTTTGAGGAGTTCAAATAACATGTTTTTAGATCATTTGTATCGTATCTTTTACTACATAATTTTCACCAAATTTCACAAACACTAAGGAAGTTTGTTTTTCGATTCAAAACAAGATTTTAACGCTTTGAGGAGTTCAAATAACGTGTTTTTAGATCATTTGTATCGTATCTTTTACTACATAACTTTTCACCAAATTTCACAAACACTAAGAAAGTTTGTTTTTCGATTCAAAACAAGATTTTAACGCTTTGAGGAGTTCAAATAACGTGTTTTTAGATCATTTGTATCGTATCTGTTACTACATAACTTTTCACCAAATTTCACAACCACAAAGTAAGTTTGTTTTTCGATTCAAAACAAGATTTTAACGCTTTGAGGAGTTCAAATAACATGTTTTTAGATCATTTGTATCGTATCTTTTACTACATAACTTTTCACCAAATTTCACAAACACTAAGAAAGTTTGTTTTTCTATTCAAAACAAGATTTTAACGCTTTGAGGAGTTCAAATAACATGTTTTTAGATCGTTTGTATCGTATCTTTTACTACATAACTTTTCACCAAATTTCACAAACACTAAGAAAGTTTGTTTTTCGATTCAAAACATGATTTTAACGCTTTGAGGAGTTCAAATAACGTGTTTTTAGATCATTTTGTATCGTATCTTTTACTACATAACTTTTCACCAAATTTCACAAACACTAAGAAAGTTTGTTTTTCGATTCAAAACAAGATTTTAACGCTTTGAGGAGTTCAAATAACGTGTTTTTAGATCATTTGTATCGTATCTTTTACTACATACCTTTTCACCAAATTTCACAAACACTAAGAAAGTTTGTTTTTAGATTCAAAACAAGATTTTAACGCTTTGAGGAGTTCAAATAACATGTTTTTAGATCATTTGTATCGTATCTTTTACTACATAACTTTTCACCAAATTTCACAAACACTAAGAAAGTTTGTTTTTAGATTCAAAACAAGATTTTAACCCTTTGAGGAGTTCAAATAACATGTTTTTGGATCATTTGTATCGTATCTTTTACTACATAACTTTTCACCAAATTTCACAAACACTAAGTAAGTTTGTTTTTCGATTCAAAACAAGATTTTAACGCTTTGAGGAGTTCAAATAACGTGTTTTTAGATCATTTGTATCGTATCTTTTACTACATAACTTTTCACCAAATTTCACAAACACTAAGAAAGTTTGTTTTTAGATTCAAAACAAGATTTTAACGCTTTCAAGAGTGCAAATAACATGTTTTTAGATCATTTGTATCGTATCTTTTACTACATAACTTTTCACCAAATTTCACAAACACTAAGGAAGTTTGTTTTTCGATTCAAAACAAGATTTTAACGCTTTCAAGTGTTCAAATAACATGTTTTTAGATCATTTGTATCGTATCTTTTACTACATAACTTTTCACCAAATTTCACAAACACTAAGGAAGTTTGTTTTTCGATTCAAAACAAGATTTTAACGCTTTGAGGAGTTCAAATAACATGTTATTAGATCATTTGTATCGTATCTTTTACTACATAACTTTTCACCAAATTTCACAAACACTAAGGAAGTTTGTTTTTCGATTCAAAACAAGATTTTAACGCTTTGAGGAGTTCAAATAACGTGTTTTTAGATCATTTGTATCGTATCTTTTACTACATAATTTTTCACCAAATTTCACAAACACTAAGAAAGTTTGTTTTTAGATTCAAAACAAGATTTTAACCCTTTGAGGAGTTCAAATAACATGTTTTTGGATCATTTGTATCGTATCTTTTACTACATAACTTTTCACCAAATTTCACAAACACTAAGTAAGTTTGTTTTTCGATTCAAAACAAGATTTTAACGCTTTGAGGAGTTCAAATAACGTGTTTTTAGATCATTTGTATCGTATCTTTTACTACATAACTTTTCACCAAATTTCACAAACACTAAGAAAGTTTGTTTTTAGATTCAAAACAAGATTTTAACGCTTTCAAGAGTTCAAATAACATGTTTTTAGATCATTTGTATCGTATCTTTTACTACATAACTTTTCACCAAATTTCACAAACACTAAGGAAGTTTGTTTTTCGATTCAAAACAAGATTTTAACGCTTTCAAGAGTTCAAATAACATGTTTTTAGATCATTTGTATCGTATCTTTTACTACATAACTTTTCACCAAATTTCACAAACACTAAGGAAGTTTGTTTTTCGATTCAAAACAAGATTTTAACGCTTTGAGGAGTTCAAATAACATGTTATTAGATCATTTGTATCGTATCTTTTACTACATAACTTTTCACCAAATTTCACAAACACTAAGGAAGTTTGTTTTTCGATTCAAAACAAGATTTTAACGCTTTGAGGAGTTCGAATAACGTGTTTTTAGATCATTTGTATCGTATCTTTTACTACATAATTTTTCACCAAATTTCACAAACACTTAGAAAGTTTGTTTTTCGATTCAAAACAAGATTTTAACCCTTTGAGGAGTTCAAATAACATGTTTTTGGATCATTTGTATCGTATCTTTTACGACATAACTTTTCACCAAATTTCACAAACACTAAGAAAGTTTGTTTTTCGATTCAAAACAAGATTTTAATGCTTTGAGGAGTTCAAATAACATGTTTTTAGATCATTTGTATCGTATCTTTTACTACATAATTTTCACCAAATTTCACAAACACTAAGGAAGTTTGTTTTTCGATTCAAAACAAGATTTTAACGCTTTGAGGAGTTCAAATAACGTGTTTTTAGATCATTTGTATCGTATCTTTTACTACATAACTTTTCACCAAATTTCACAAACACTAAGGAAGTTTGTTTTTCGATTCAAAACAAGATTTTAACGCTCTGAGGAGTTCAAATAACATGTTTTTAGATCATTTGTATCGTATCTTTTACTACATAACTTTTCACCAAATTTCACAAACACTAAGGAAGTTTGTTTTTCGATTCAAAACAAGATTTTAACGCTTTGAGGAGTTCAAATAACGTGTTTTTAGATCATTTGTATCGTATCTTTTACTACATAACTTTTCACCAAATTTCACAAACACTAAGAAAGTTTGTTTTTCGATTCAAAACAAGATTTTAACGCTTTGAGGAGTTCAAATAACGTGTTTTTAGATCATTTGTATCGTATCTTTTACTACATAACTTTTCACCAAATTTCACAAACACTTAGAAAGTTTGTTTTTCGATTCAAAACAAGATTTTAACCCTTTGAGGAGTTCAAATAACATGTTTTTGGATCATTTGTATCGTATCTTTTACTACATAACTTTTCACCAAATTTCACAAACACTAAGAAAGTTTGTTTTTCGATTCAAAACAAGATTTTAACCCTTTGATGAGTTCAAATAACATGTTTTTAGATCATTTGTATCGTATCTTTTACTACATAACTTTTCACCAAATTTCACAAACACTAAGGAAGTTTGTTTTTCGATTCAAAACAAGATTTTAACGCTTTGAGGAGTTCAAATAACGTGTTTTTAGATCATTTGTATCGTATCTTTTACTACATAACTTTTCACCAAATTTCACAAACACTAAGGAAGTTTGTTTTTCGATTCAAAACAAGATTTTAACCCTTTGAGGAGTTCAAATAACGTGTTTTTAGATCATTTGTATCGTATCTGTTACTACATAACTTTTCACCAAATTTCACAACCACTAAGTAAGTTTGTTTTTCGATTCAAAACAAGATTTTAACGCTTTGAGGAGTTCAAATAACATGTTTTTAGATCATTTGTATCGTATCTTTTACTGCATAACTTTTCACCAAATTTCACAAACACTAAGAAAGTTTGTTTTTCTATTCAAAACAAGATTTTAACGCTTTGAGGAGTTCAAATAACATGTTTTTAGATCGTTTGTATCGTATCTTTTACTACATAACTTTTCACCAAATTTCACAAACACTAAGAAAGTTTGTTTTTCGATTCAAAACATGATTTTTACGCTTTGAGGAGTTCAAATAACTTGTTTTTAGATCATTTGTATCGTATCTTTTACTACATAACTTTTCACCAAATTTCACAAACACAAAGAAAGTTTGTTTTTCGATTCAAACCAAGATTTTAACGCTTTGAGGAGTTCAAATAACGTGTTTTTAGATCATTTGTATCGTATCTTTTACTACATAATTTTTCACCAAATTTCACAAACACTTAGAAAGTTTGTTTTTCGATTCAAAACAAGATTTTAACCCTTCGAGGAGTTCAAAATAACATGTTTTTGGATCATTTGTATCGTATCTTTTACGACATAACTTTTCACCAAATTTCACAAACACTAAGAAAGTTTGTTTTTCGATTCAAAACAAGATTTTAATGCTTTGAGGAGTTCCAATAACATGTTTTTAGATCATTTGTATCGTATCTTTTACTACATAATTTTCACCAAATTTCACAAACACTAAGGAAGTTTGTTTTTCGATTCAAAACAAGATTTTAACGCTTTGAGGAGTTCAAATAACGTGTTTTTAGATCATTTGTATCGTATCTTTTACTACATAACTTTTCACCAAATTTCACAAACACTAAGAAAGTTTGTTTTTCGATTCAAAACAAGATTTTAACGCTTTGAGGAGTTCAAATAACGTGTTTTTAGATCATTTGTATCGTATCTGTTACTACATAACTTTTCACCAAATTTCACAACCACTAAGTAAGTTTGTTTTTCGATTCAAAACAAGATTTTAACGCTTTGAGGAGTTCAAATAACATGTTTTTAGATCATTTGTATCGTATCTTTTACTACATAACTTTTCACCAAATTTCACAAAAACTAAGAAAGTTTGTTTTTCTATTCAAAACAAGATTTTAACGCTTTGAGGAGTTCAAATAACATGTTTTTAGATCGTTTGTATCGTATCTTTTACTACATAACTTTTCACCAAATTTCACAAACACTAAGAAAGTTTGTGTTTCGATTTCAAAACAAGATTTTATCGCTTTGAGGAGTTCAAATAACGTGTTTTTAGATCATTTGTATCGTATCTTTTAGTACATAACTTTTCACCAAATTTCACAAACACTAAGAAAGTTTGTTTTTCGATTCAAAACAAGATTTTAACGCTTGGAGGAGTTCAAATAACTTGTTTTTAGATCATTTGTTTTGTATCTTTTACGACATAACTTTTCACCAAATTTCACAAACACTAAGAAAGTTTGTGTTTCGATTTCAAAACAAGATTTTAACGCTTTGAGGAGTTCAAATAAAGTGTTTTTAGATCATTTGTATCGTATCTTTTAGTACATAACTTTTCACCAAATTTCACAAACACTAAGAAAGTTTGTTTTTCGATTCAAAACAAGATTTTAACGCTTTGAGGAGTTCAAATAACTTGTTTTTAGATTATTTGTATCGTATCTTTTACGACATAACTTTTTACCAAATTTCACAAACACTAAGAAAGTTTGTGTTTCGATTTCAAAACAAGATTTTAACGCTTTGAGGAGTTCAAATAACGTGTTTTTAGATCATTTGTATCGTATCTTTTACTACATAACTTTTCACCAAATTTCACAAACACTAATAAAGTTTGTTTTCCGATTCAAAACAAGATTTTAACGCTTTGAGGAGTTCAAATAACGTATTTTTAGATCATTTGTATCGTATCTTTTACTACATAACTTTTCACCAAATTTCACAAACACTAAGAAAGTTTGTTTTTCGATTCAAAACTAGATTTTATCGCTTTGAGGAGTTCAAAAACCTGTTTTTAGATCATTTGCATCGTATCTTTTTTACTACATAACTTTTCACCAAATTTTACAAACACTAAGAAAGTTTGTTTTTCTATTCAAAACAAGATTTTAACGCTTTGAGGAGTTCAAATAACGTGTTTTTAGATCATTTGTATCGTATCTTTTACTACATAACTTTTCACCAAATTTCACAAACACTAAGAAATTTTGTTTTTGTATTCAAAACAAGATTTTAACGCTTTGAGGAGTTCAAATAACGTGTTTTTAGATCATTTGTATCGTATCTTTTACTACATAACTTTTCACCAAATTTCACAAACACTAAAAAGTTTGTGTTTCGATTTCAAAACAAGATTTCAACGCTTTGAGGAGTTCAAATAACGTGTTTTTAGATCATTTGTATCGTATCTTTTAGTACATAATTTTTCACCAAATTTCACAAACACTAAGAAAGTTTGTTTTTCGATTCAAAACAAGATTTTAACGCTTTGAGGAGTTAAAATAACGTGTTTTTAGATCATTTGTATCGTATCTTTTACGACATAACTTTTTACCAAATTTCACAAACACTAAGAAAGTTTGTGTTTCAATTTCAAAACAAGATTTTAACGATTTGAGGAGTTCAAATAACGTGTTTTTAAGATCATTTGTATCGTATCTTTTAGTACATAAATTTTCACCAAATTTCACAAACACTAAGAAAGTTTGTTTTTCGATTGAAAACAAGATTTTAACGCTTTGAGGAGTTCAAATAACTTATTTTTAGATCATTTGTATCGTATCTTTTACGACATAACTTTTCACCAAATTTCACAAACACTAAGAAAGTTTGTGTTTCGATTTCAAAACAAGATTTTAACGCTTTGAGGAGGTCAAATAACGTGTTTTTTGATCATTTGTATCGTATCTTTTACTACATAACTTTTCGCCAAATTTTACAAACACTAAGAATGTTTGTTTTTCGATTCAAAACAAGATTTTAACGCTTTGAGGAGTTCAAATAACGTGTTTTTAAATCTCGAAGATCGACGTTCATTCGAACACAGTTCGAAGATCAATTCGAAAAAAACTCGTTCGACAACTGGTTCGAACGAACTCGAGCCGAGTCGATCCAGCTCGGTTCGAGCAGGGTCGAGCTCGGCTCGAGCTGGATCGAGTTGGGTCAAATTGGAATAATTATATATATATATATTTAAAAAAAATACTGTTTTGATTCGACCAGAATCAAGCCGGTTTGAGTTTGAACCGAATCGAGCTCGAGATGAAAAACCGAGCTCAAATTTATGTTCTGAATCGAATCGAGCTGACTCGAGTCAAAATCGAGCCAAACTGAAACTAGATTATGTTCATCGATAGATTGTGAATTCGTGTCTCATTGACACCAATGAATTGAGGGCCATCAAACCTTCTATATTTACTCTCTCTCTTTTCAAAGCTCTCTCAATCTTAATAGTAACTCTAAAAGTAAAAAACAAACTAAAATAGTCTTAAAAGGTTGAAGAACACTTGTGTACGTGACATACGAACATTTAAAATAGCAGGCACTAATTTTGGAATAGTAAAATCGATTTATCTACTCGAATACAAATTGTTCATTTACAACCATATAGTTTTCAGTATTTTATATGGCTTTCACTTATCCAAGGATTAAAATTTCTTCTGTAGTTGCAAATAATTCTTCATAATGCATTTTTATGCAATCTTAATCTACTTTTATATAATAAAACTACCCTTTGAGATATATTTATTCAACATATATTTTCAAAGTTAAATATATTTTTCTTATTAACGATGATGCCTAACTAAAAAAATCCAAATCGTTGGATAAGATACTGGTGGTCCATTGCCAATCTAACATGACACATGGCTGCTTTGCCTCAATCAGTGTACTGCTTCCATTCGATGTAGGAACATGATCACGTGATCACATATGACCTGTGTTGCACTTGCAATGGATCACGTGATCACATATAGATAAGACCGTACAATAATTTTAAAATAAACATAAAATATGATACGTTTATTATATATATATATTTATTAATTATAATTTATATATCATATATTTGATATGAATGAAATAAATTTTTAGTTTATTTAATTATTTACTTATATTTATTATTAATTTATCTAGATTTCAAATATAATTTTTTATACATTAGCGTTCGAAAAATATCCGATATTATTTTAAAATAAAATATTCGAATTCTTCAATAATTTAATTTTTGAAGTATTCATACAACACGCGTAACCTAGCATATGATATATTATATTATGTAACATATTGACACGTATAGGTCTCTTTCTAAATCATGTAAAAAAAAAAAATTCGAAATTTTTATTAATTATATAATGTTGAGCCATCTAGATTCTTCATTTGTGGTGGGGAGGACATCCTTTTCCAATGGCCACAGGCCACCTAGCAATGCTAGACAATTGGAAGAATCATTTCATCATCATTTGAAATTTGAAAAACCTCCTGAATTCAATGTTTTATTTTAGAATAAAACGACAAAGAGAGGAGCAATTAATGTGTAATATTATTCAATAAATACGAATAAATTTCACAAAAATATCTTTATGTTTCTGTATTCTCAATCGGCAAGTAGTATTTATAAGAAAAATGTTGGAATATTAAATGAAAATATTCAATAAGCACAAATTTAAGAAAATTAATGGCATAACGACAATATTGAGAAAGAAGATTACCAAACAAATATATTCATTCATTGTCACTGAATTATTACTTGCCACGCGTCCATCCAAGACAAATTAAGTTCTGATTATAAATGGCTTCGATCGATACTGTATATCGTGTCAGGATACACTTTTTTCTTATGCCTTCAAAATTTCAAATGAAATTCAAAGCTGCATAATTAATGTGATATTTACATGTGAGTTTTAATATTAAATACTACTAATAATTTTAGTCCAAAACAGTACAATTCAATTCAAGTCCAACCAATATAATTTAGGATGAATAAATTATTTTAGTCAAGAATTTCTATTGTTATTTCTTTTTCGTCGGCAACAACACGTAAATTCTGATAAACAACTTAAATATTACCATACTCAAAATATAATAAAACTGGCCTTCTCATCAAAACAAATTTCTAAACGTCCACTTTGCTTGTTGACTCAAAACTACAAAATTCACACACCTCACAAGGGTTTGGTCCCTCTCTTACAAGATATTTCGTGGATTAATATACTATAAAAAAAAATATTAGACATCCATTAGTATTTTTCTCAAAATTCTTGATGATGTAGATATAATTTAGCATCTTAATTTTTAATACATTAATTTTTATAATTTGATAATTTAATGAAATTTAAATCATAAATTAACATAGTTAAATCATAAATTATGATTTTAAATCGTAAATTCAGATATAAAATCAAATTTCAAAAATCATGTCAGGTCATCTGATTGTGTTGGAGAATTTTTAGAGAACATACATCGCTACTCTACTATAAACAAACATAAATTTCTTGACCTTCCAATGGGCTCTCACCACCTCCCATTTCCCCCCCATGGACCCGCCCAAACAACCAAATAAACCCTACCCCGAATCCTCACTTTCCTTCTTTGATCGTGTGTTGTGTGTAGCAATTAGCAACTCATTACATTTATGTTAATGAATCTCTCGATACACACATTAAAAACCTCCACTCAAACTAGGTGCTCAGTGCTCTCTGTTTCCATGTCGGTATCGCCCATCGTTCCTTACCAATCATATACATACACGAACGAACCGGTACCACTTTCAAATTCATAACCATCTCGCTTGGCCTTAACCCATAAATAAAAGGAAGCTACTTTGGGAGCAGAGAATTAGAGAAGAGGAGCAAAAATGGGTAAAGAGGAGGAAGAGGAATCGAGAAACGTGATCATGGGTCGGTACGAAATTGGCCGTCTTTTGGGGAAGGGTACTTTTGGAAAAGTTTATTATGGCAGAGATCTAACCTCTGATAAGAGCGTCGCCATTAAAATCATTCACAAGGATCAAGTTAAGCGTGTTCAAGGAATGATGGATCAAATTCAGCGAGAAATCTCGATCATGCGACTCGTCCAACACCCCAACATTGTCCAGCTCACAGAGGTAATTTATAATTTATAATTTATAATCTCACCCCCATTTATAAGTATTTCAATTTTCAATTTCTAATTCTGATATTCCTTTAACAGGTAATGGCGACGAAAACGCGTATATTTTTCGTCATTGAGTACGTACGAGGCGGAGAGTTATTCGCCAAAGTCGAGCATGGCCATTTATCAGAAGATCACGCACGACGGTATTTTCGCCAGTTGATCTCGGCCATTGATTTTTGTCATAGTCGAGGCGTCTCTCATCGAGACCTCAAGCCCGAGAATCTTCTTCTAGACGAACACGAAAATCTGAAGGTACTTAATTAGATATTTTTTTGTATGATAAAATTTCAACTAAATATTTAATTTTTGTTCATTTCAAGGTGTCTGATTTTGGCCTCTCGGCCTTGCCGGACCAGCTTAGGCACGACGGTTTGTTGCATACTCAGTGCGGCACTCCCGCTTACGTTGCGCCCGAGGTGCTACGGAACAAGGGATATGACGGGGCAAAAACGGATGTTTGGTCTTGTGGGGTCATTCTTTTCGTGCTTTTGACGGGATATCTCCCGTTCCAACACGAGAACATGATGAAGATGTATCAAAAGATATTCAAGGCGGAGTACCAACTTCCGCCTTGGGTATCTGGCGACGCGAAAAAATTAATATCTAAATTGCTCGTTGCGGATCCGAGTAAACGGATCTCCATAAACGATATCATGAGAGATTCTTGGTTTAAGAAAGGACGAATAAGTCCGAATCTAGTTTCGTTGCAAGTTCCTCCAAAGGAGGACAAAGAACAGGTACTTACCTTATTAAAATTGAGAAAATAAATTAAATGCATAGATCAAAATATTTGACAATTAATTAAATTCAGGAGGACGAACAAGCGAATAATAACATAGAAGGATTGTCGCCGAGATCATACAACGCATTCGAACTAATCTCATCCATGTCGACGGGGTTCGATCTATCGAGTCTATTTGAAATCCAACGGGTCAGGTCGACCGTGTTCACATCCAAACAACCCGCGAAAAATATATTCGACGCATTACAAAAGGCCGGAAATACCCTCGGGTTTAGAATAAAGAGAGGGAACAAAGACGGGTACAAACTCGAAATGGAAGCAAAGGACGAGGGGCGAAAAGGGAAATTGGTAGTTAATGTTGAAGTGTTTGAGGTAGCGCCTGAGGTGGCGGTGGTCGAATTCGGGAAGAATTCTGGCGACACGTTGGAGTATGTTAAGTTTTCTACCGAGGATGTCAGGCCGGCTCTTCGAGATATTGTTTGGGCTTGGCAGGGACAAGATCAATAGATTTCTATTATATGTTTACCAGTAGGAAATGAAATGCCCAAACTTATATTTTGTTAAGTAGACATCATTAGTTTTATCTTATTTAGGATATGTACATACTCTCTCTTTTTTTTGAGGGATTTGTAGATATATATAGAATTTAAAATAGAGAGAATTTTTGTAGTCAGTAATTTCAAAATGCTCATTAAGGGCTTTTTTTTGTTGAATATTCCTCAGTATGGATCAGGTCCATAGTGTATATAATCTATTTTTTGTTCTTCTCATAAGGTTAAATTAAGGCTGGCAAAAAAAGCTCGAGCTCGACGTTCGTTCGTGTTCGGCTCGAAGATCGTTCGAAAATAGTTCGTTCGAAAATAATATCCAACCCATTTGCAAATATAATTTAGAGTGAAGTTAAATAATATTTAGAGTGAAGTTTTGGAAATTATTTAGAGTGAAGTTATTTTCGAACGAGCTATTTTCCAAAACTTCACTCTAAATATAATTTAGAGTCGACACCCGGCTGGAAATTATTTTCGAACGAGCTATTTTCGTTCGAGCTAGAAATAATATCCAACCCATTTCCAAAACTTCACTTTCAATTATTTAGAGTGAAGTTAAATAATATCCTAGAAGTATCATATATAATTTATTTAAAAATATTATGGCCAAAATATATAGTGGGTCGAAGTATCATAAATGGAGTATATTATCCGTATTCTGGACGTATTCCCAGTCGTATCCTGCCGTATCCTGTTGTATTCCCGTCGTATCTGAAAAAAATAAATATTAAAATAATCGGATACGCCACGTGGCGTATCTACTACGTATCCGAGCCGTATTCGTATCGGATACGCGTATCCTCATGATACTTCTGTATTTTTGAAGTATCTGCATAAGATAGCCCAGGCGTGGACCTCGCTCGCATGTGCCTGGCCTAACATATCGATTGAAAAACAAAACTTTCATTCGACCATTGAAAAATCAAAGATGCTCTATTTGTAATTTAGTTTGCAATGTGGCGGCTATTCTTATAATTTTTGTTTTGTACTCGTCTATGTGTACAGAGGACCTTAAAGTAAACAAGTTCACATGTGAGTTGTGACATGTACACAGTCCACCAGGTCCATCCCCATTAGAGGACAAGATTCATTTCCTAGACATAATCTTTCATTTCAGGAAATATAATTAAGATAAATATAACAAAAATATGTTAAAACTTTTTTTATCTAATGTAATTTTTAGCATGAATACTTGTAACTTGATTTATGTATGAACATTTTGTTATGGTGTTTATAAACAGCATGAAACCATCTGTGTAAGGTGCACCATGTCTATCTGAATAATTATCTGTCTGGTCTGAAAAAACCCTCTATATTACTGCACCAAGTTCCAATACACTCTTTGTACTACACACAGCAAAACTAGACACTACCCATCACACACGAGTGCATTTTGTTTGTTGCCCGCCAAATGAAACCTTATATGAAACCAAGACGTGGCATCTGGACAACCTCATAATTTTGTGGGGTCCGCCTAATTGATTAAAACAAATAGAAAATCTAAACGGCAGACCAAACGGTTCAAAGAGTAATGATAGGGACCATGAATTAGGAATCAAGAATTGACCACACCTGTCACGTGACAGCTATTCATTGACTGCATTAAAGTTCTGCAAAATTACGTAATTTTCTCCTCGAAGCCATTAATGATTATTCGTAGTATTTGATTTGACTTATTATGGTGATCATATTCATATTCGTACTCATATTCATATTCATTGTAATATTAATTTTTTTGTTTTGTAATTTTTTACTCATTTTAGTCATCGATGTTTATTTTTGTTTTTGTATTTGGCTCTTTTGTTTCATGATTACATGGCAACATAACAATTAAATAAGAACGATTGTTACATGCCTTGATTATTACAGAATTGATAACGAAAAATATTCAATCAATTTGTTCTTTTACTATGAAACTGGAGATAACAGCTTGTATCGTCATGAGAGAATAAATAAATCTTTGTACAATTGTTTATTTCTTATACATGAGAGGCAATGGAGTAACATGGGTTGTTTTCCATGCGGATTGGTTTTTCGTGCGAATTGTTTTTCGTGTGACTATTTTTTCATGCGAATTATTTTTTTCCGCTCAAGTTTCTTTTAGCAAGTATATACATTCATTATTACAATTATCACGACAATAATGATTGATGATATGATGATGATAATATGATTATGATAATATGATGATCTGATGATGTGATGATTATGATATGATGCTATGATGATAATGTGATGATTATGATATGATGATGCATAAATAAAAAATTAAATAAAAAAACAATTAACCTTGTAGAAATAACCGAAACAAATAAATTAAAAAATGACAAAGATATTCATAAATGAATTCAATAATAACTAAATTAAGGTTAATTGAGATGAGAGAAAACCTGTAGTAACATCGAATCGAATCTCCTTGGAAATCTAACAATACCAAATATAAGCGAGTAATTATAAGATACTAAAATAAATTACAATGAAAAAAAAATTACCAAAATACCCCTTGTCTAAATCTGGAGAAATCCGTGGTGCGAAACGCAACACATCCATCGATTTTGTCAGAATATAATCCCCAAAAACCTGAAATAAATTACAATGAAAAAAGAAATTACCAAATATAAGTGAGTAATTATAAAATACTAAAATAAATTACAATGAAAAAAGAAACTACCAAAATACCCCTCGACTAAAGCTGGAGAAATCCGTGCTGCGAAACGTAACACATCCATCGATTTTGTCAGAATATAATCCCCAAAAACCTGAAATAAATTACAATGAAAAAAGAAATTACCAAATATAAGCGAGTAATTATAAAATACTAAAATAAATTACAATAAAAAAAAGAAATTACCAAAATACCCCTCGACTAAAGCTGGAGAAATCCGTGCTGCGAAACGTAACACATGCATCGATTTTGTCAGAATATAATCCCCAAAAAGCTGAAATAAATTACAATGAAAAAAGAAATTACCAAATATAAGTGAGTAATTATAAAATACTAAAATAAATTACAATGAAAAAAGAAATGACCAAAATACCCCTCGACTAAAGCTGGAGAAATTTGTGCTTTGAAACGTAACACATCCATCGATTCGGCATGATAAGCATTGGATCTAGGCGCCCGTACCGCTACTGTCCAGACATGCACTTTCCACTGAAAATCCCAGCACCCGTACCGGTACCGGCAGGTACAGTACCCGCTGATTTCATCTGTCTCGTAGTCGGGCGCATCGCCGGTATCATTCTCACTGGCATGAATTATACAAAAATGAAATTAACAATTACAAACAGTTAAAATATGAAACGTACCCTTATATTGGAATAAATGTGAAACATGTTACTATATCGAAAGAAAACATGAACTGTACCGACAAAATTTCAGAAAATAGTAATAAAATAGTTTATACTTCGAATATCCAACAGAGTTGCTTATCAATACACAATAGTGGTCCCGAACAAAACCATGCATAAAATAAAATAATTCAATTTAATTTTTTTATACTCGAGAAAAATATAAATTGCAAATTAGTCCTTTTTTGGAGAAAATTACGTACAATTTTTTAAATCACGTCGCTTGCAAACCTTCCAATGGCTTCGAGGAGGCCTATAAGCGAGCACTTGTCACTATATTGTGATTTAACCCTCTGTAAATAAAATTATAGTATATTAAAAAATCATAGTATATTATTAATTAAAAAATTATACTTAAAACTTCTTTGATATGAAAACCGAGGCAGAAAGGTTCCCATTTCCAACGAATTCTACTTCGACACTTGTTGCACCTGCAATTGCAATTACCATACAGATCTCCGTAATTAAAATCACACAAAAGGAGATTAGTAAATTAGTCCTTGCATTCATACCTATTCGCAAAAAGAATTGTATGTACCTTTGTCGAAACACATAGGCAACTCTAAAGCATAATTAGTTGTTCGGTACATTGTACCGTGAAGGCGTTCGTTCGATCGATTTGGCAGATTGTAGAGTACGAAATCCATCCAGATGCTAACTGCGGGTTCTGTAATTACATAAAAAGAAATCTGAAATTACACAATCATAGGAATATGTCTCTTATACAATCGAAATCTGAAATTACACGAAGAGAAATTGGAAATTAGACCTGCAACACCAAACCAGCAAGAGAGAACACCAAGAAACAACAAAAAATCAAAGAATACAGCAGAAAATATCGTAGATCTAAAAACGTACCGATTCGTCGATTTCCGAACCGATGTCGAGAGCACAAGTGACGACCTATAATACGGCATGTAACCGGCCTGTAATCCGCCTCTCAGTCGACGCCTAGAACGGCTAGGTTTTGCTGGACGGCACATTTGTCGGTCGCGGTTAGGGTTTATCGGTGCAGCCGCAAGTGTATCTGAAGAGAAGTGGAGAGAGGATTGTCGCGGTTAGGGTTTATCGGTGCAGCCGCAAGTGTATGGGGAGAGAGAAAGAGCAAAACCGGAGCGAACCGGCGAAACCGAAGCCTGTAGAAGCAGGAAATTATTCAGAAATATATATAACTCACGAAAAAGGCGTACGACTACGATTTCGCCCTCGCCCACGCCGCGCGTCTGCTAGGGTTTTGGCTTTTCTTTCTTTCGCGTTTCGTCGCACACCTAGGGTTCCGCGAGTTCTTCGTCACGCAGCAACGGTTCCACGATTTCTTCGTCGTGTCGCTGGGTTGGGACCGTTGTTTGTTTCCCGCAAGATCTAGCGAAGAAAACTGAGCCTTTTCGCTTGGCCGCGTCTCAGTGTTAGGGTTAGGGTTTCGGGTGATCGGGAAAATGAGAGAGAGAAGGGGATATACGGGAAAGGAGGAAGGGAGAGAGAGAAGTGAATATAGATATGTTTGTGAGAAAAATTTGAACAAAAGTGGACCACAATAGACCTAGGCACATAAATATTTTTTTGTACTTGGGTGCATGAACACAATTATATACAGGTCTAGATATTGCACTTTTTTTATTATTTTTTTACCGCACATCACATGGAGGAAAAAATAAAAAAATGATAAAAATAATTTATGCCACGTGTCACCATTACATAACACGTATAAGATTATATATAAGTAGAGAATAAACACTCCGTTAGTCTGTTTTTCAGCAAATAAACACCCCGTCAAATGAAATATCGTCAATACTCCAACATCTTCTAATGTTCAAACTAATGCCTACATTACCATTTTGTTCACTTAGGTTTGCATAAATAATAAAATAAGGGAGCAAGGGTATTTTGGGAAATTTTTAAACAAATGTAGGAAAAGGGGTATACGTTTACGTATACTTGACATTATTATATACATTTTATATGGGTATTCATGATATTTCATACTTTTGAGGGGTATACGTGAAATTGCGCCTTTTTCTTTTGTTTATTGAATGAATGTAGTCATGTATTATGGACTATCTTACAAATGCATAAGTATCATGAGGATACGCGTATCCGATAAGGATACGGGTGCGATACGGCTCGGATACGTATCGGATACGCCACGTGGCGTATCCGAATATTTTAATATTTATTTTTTTCGGATACGGCGGGGATACGGCAGGATACGGCTGGAGATACGTCCAGGATACGGCTGAGATACTCCATTTAGGATACTTCGGCCTATTATATATTTTGGCCCATAATATTTTTAAACAAATTATATATAATACTTCTAGAATAATTGTACATTAGTTCTAAAATATTTCTAGAACAAGTTTATGATAGTTTCATGATATTTGTATTGTTTGATTGATATTATTTATTGTCATTATATTTAATTTAAAAATATTATTAATTTATTATTTAATTTATTACTTATTTATTAATTATATATAATATAAATATATTAAACTAATAATTATATAGCCGTATCTGTATCTGTGATTTTTTAAAAATTGTCGTATCGCCGTATCCGTATTCTCGTGCAACATAGATTATGGACTCATATAGCAAACGAGTAATGATAGGGACCACGAATTGACCACACCTGCCACGTGGCAGCTGTCCATTGACTGCATTAAAGTTGTGCAAAAGATGCTGGCCAATGGGCAGCTGCCACGTGACAGGTGTGGTCAATTCTTGGTCACAAATTCGTGGTCCCTATCATTACTCCGTCATCGTTTGTGGAAGATAAGGCTTTAGGACATTTTATTTTTATTTGATATATTTTTTGTATGCAAGGCCCGTATGATATTTTTTTTTTTGGATATTTTCGTTTGTGGTAGATAAGGGCCATAAGGCTTTTGTATTTATTTAGGTATATCTTTTGGATATTATGTTTTTGTTATCTCAAATATTTTAAAATAATTTAAATTTGTAACATTTATAATTTTGTAATATTTGAGAATGTTAAATATTTGCAATTTGTCAATGGGTCCATAACCTATTTGGTTGAGTGCGAATCACTAAAAATCATCTGTTATGAGAGATTTTGGATTCTACCTCCCATTAACATCAAAAAAATAACTATCAGTAATGAAATCGATCGGTTGTCGGATATCATTCAAAAAAAAAATATATATATATATATATATTTGCAATTTGCAATTTGCAATAATAAAATTTAGTATTTCCACTTATAGTTATTTTGGGTTCTAACAATTATGTAATATGGAGTAACATAACGATTAAAAAAAGAAAACTTTCATTCGACCATTGAAAAATCAAAGATGCTCTTTTTGTAATTTAGTTTAAATTAAAAAAAAAAGATTATTTAAATTAAAAAAAAAGACTAACAGGATTACTTTGATTTTTCAAAGCTTTTTATTATCTATATTTTTAGTAGCTCTCTTTTTAATTTATGTTGTTTTCAGAATGATATGTGTGTTCTTTTCTCTCTGTTTGTGTTTCAATTTTGTACTATGTTATTTTTTCAACGCGATAAAAGCTGCGGATTTCGACAAAGAAAATTATTATGTCAAAAGTGACGTGCGATACGGATGATGCGACTATGCGAGGAAAAGTATACGAAAGTGGCACGACCAAAAGAATTGTGAAAACCAAACCAAACAAAAATAACACGACTCGCCTTTTCTAATTTTTGAAGGTCTTTTGATTATAATTAAAAAAAATAAAACGAATAAGTAGTCTGTTATGGGGGAGTTCTATCATACACCTTTTTACAAGGGTATTTTGGGTATTTTAGCAATTAATTATATTTGTAAAAGGGTGTATCATAAAATTTATCTTTTATGAAAATTTTTGTTTAAATGAACAACAAAAAATTCCTATTTAGTTAAACATTAATTGATAAATATATTTCTTAAATATTCATAAATGGATAATTACTCCAAATACCCTTGAAAATTGGTGTATGATAAGGAAAGGAGTGTATGATAGAAGCACCCGTCTGTTATGTGCTTTCAAATGTTGGATTTGTCCCATGGTAATTCTTCTGTCTGGTTGATTGAGCGCGTTATGTATACAAATATAGATTCCGAGTTCAAATTTTATTAATATTAAATAATAAATTTTGAATTTTGAATCATCTGTATTTATTTATTATATAAAAAAAACAATAAGAAGCCCAAAGACTTAAAGTTGAACTCTTTCGTTGAATTCAACATCTTATCTCAAATAGTGATATTTCTCATCATTTTCTAGTTGCAAGTCTCGTATCAGACAGTATTAATTCTGAGATTTCTTTTTAAAAAAAATTAATTCTAAGAAAATTGAAATGTCATTTTCGGATATGTGGAATATTTGGATTGCAGAAACAATTGGATTTTTAGAAATAAATAGTTCCCAGTCGAATACCAACATCGAATTCTGGTTGCAAGTCTCGTGGATGCAAATGAACTTTTCGGATTTCTAATGGACAAACACCTCTTTTGATTCGTAATCCACGATGGCTCCGAAAAAAAAGAGCTAAGAATGGGTATTTATATTCTTAGTTTCTTTTATGGGTGATTTTATGGTATTTTTTTGGAAAAAATCTGTTTTTGATCCCTAACAAATATCGAAATGTTCAACTTTCTCCCTGACTATTTTTTTGATTCATTTTGTCTCCTAAACTTATTATTTTTGTGCTAATTGGCCCCTCCGTTAAAATATTGCTGCTCCCCCCCCCCCCCCCAATTATTTAACCGTTAAACCTCTTTATTTTATACTTTTTTCTACCCGACCCATCATTAATCCGATCATCATTAACCCGACCCGTTAAAATCCTTATCTCTCTCACACGCTCTCTCTCTCTCTCTCTCTCTTCCCTTTCTCTCCCTTAGATCTGTCGCTCACATCTCCAACCCTCTCTCGCTGCTGGCTGCACTCTCGCTGCACTCGCTCATCTCGTTCTCGTTTCTCCATCGCCCATCTCGTTCTCGTTTCTCCATCGCTCACAGAAAAACAGTGAAAACAGAAAATCCGGAGAAAACTTGGGAAACATAATCGTATTTATGAAACAAAGGGTAGCAGATGGGCTCGTAAATTCTCTTCTAAATATCTAAAAAACATATATTATTTTATTAAATTAGTCTACCCTAGAAAGACACACAAATCCTACATTTGTTTTCTTCTTTCTCCTTCTACAGAGAGAGAAACTGGTATGCTTCTCTCAAACCTCTTTTATTTTTATTTCATTTTTGCATTTTGGTTCATTTTGTTACCTATTTAGTAGAGAAAAATTCATATTTGTGGGTTTGCTTGATTACATCTCATCAGTATAAATCTTCTTTCAAAGTTTTACATTTGTTCTGTAGTTATTCGTCTTGCTGAAGGAGCCAAAGGAGGTTTGAGCTTAAAATCTTAATTTTGTAGAGGTTTACAATGATGAGGCAATGTTCAAATCGGAGCCAAAGGAGCAAGAAGCTGAAGGTGAAGTATGCTCTCCAGTTATTCGTCTTGCTGGCCATCTCCATTTGGCTCCTCTACCAACTCAAGCACACGGTCGAGAAGAAAAACTCGCTCGATGCGAGAACCCACGATTCAGAACAGAACCCAAATTCAATTGGCGAGACGAATTACTACAAAAAGTCTCGAATTTAGGTCGCAAGGATTTACCAGAAAATATGAATTCGAACAATAGAGAGGTAGAGAGCGACATTGACGAGGAAGACGAAGAGGAGAAAGATAGAGAGCTGGATCAATTGTTAGAGGATGGGGATGCCAGAGATAATAATGGAGAGGAAGAGTATGGCGCAAATGGAGAGGAAGGCGAAGATGTCGAAATGGATGATAATATATCCTCAATCCAATTAAGCATTTCAAACAAGAATGGATCCAACAATGCAAAGGGCTTTCTCTCTAATCCAACTATTAGTCTAAAATCCTCTGTGAATCGAGAGAATTATAATGTGACCGAAAATTTCGAGCGAAAAAACGAGACAAAGGTGGAGAAATCGAGCACTGCGAAAGAGGAATCGCGTGAGAATTCTCGAGCTTCGAATAGCACGGTATATTTGTTTGCCAAAGTAGATAGCTCGAGAAATGAAACTAATGAAGCATGAATAATTTCACCTTTCTAGGTTTTTTATTTTTATTTTTTATTTTCTTCTTTTTTGCTAACTTGAACGAAGAAATGTGGTCATGCATCCAATGGCAATATGTTAATTGTAAAACTAAATTTAGATTAATTTCTACCAAACTAGCATATATTTGATTTGAAATTGAATTATCAAAATTTGTTCTCGAACAATAAAAGTTTCCAACAAATTGGTTAATTTGAAAATATCAAACTGGCAATTAGGGTTTTCAAACTCCCACCAGTTTCGGTTCGACAATACTATTTGCAAAGGGTAAAAAATCACAATCACAAACACAAACTCATAATTTCTTTTTAACAAAGCGACGAAAAGTTCATAATTTCTTCGACGAGAGTAAACTTAATGTCCATGCTTAGTATCCTTAATCTCGAAAAGACCGTCAGGACCTACAAAAATCGAAATTCAATTTCAATAAAAAAACAATAATTAGAATTATTTATCGTTCATCGTTCATCGAATCTCTAAAAAGAATTCAGATTGGTTACGATTAGTTTAAGAAATAGAATAGAAATTGAACGAGATACATACCCCATGGAAATTCCTTGTTCCTGATGTGAAGGTACGGATAAGCCTAAATCAAGAATCGAACAATTGAAGGAATTAGAGGAAAATTTCACAGCCTAAAGAACATCAAATTGAAGATTCGAAGATGATATTTCGTGAAATAATAGAGGAAAAGAGAAACATACAGGTGGATCTGGGTAATGGGGATGGCCTTTGGAGAGATTGTAAGCTCCAAAAATCGTGCGAGAGAATTTTGCGAGAGGGTTTTGGTAGCAAGAAAAATTTGCGAGAGGGTTGGAGAGGAGAGAAAGGGTTGGAGAGGAGAGAAATTTGCGAGAGAATTAGAGAGAGAGTGCAGCGAGAGATTGACCGAGAGAGAAAGGGTTGGAGAGAAAGGGTTGGCGAGCGAGAGAGCTTGAGCCAGCAGCCAGAGAGTCTTAGGTCTGTTGAGCGGGGAGGGAGAGAGAGAGAGAGCGTGTGAGAGAGAAGGATTTTAACGGGTCGGGTTAATGACGGGTCGGATAAATGATGGGTCGGGTAAAATAAAAGTATAAAATAAAGAGGTTTAACGGTTAGATAACTCGAGAGGCAGCACTATTTTAACGGAGGGGGCAATTTGAACAAAAATAACAAGTTTAGGAGGCAAAATGAACAAAAAAAAAAGTCAGGGGACAAGTTGAACATTTCGGTATTTGTTAGGTACCAAAAACAGACTTTTTCCTATTTTTTTCTTCTTCTTATGATAGATCTTTTTAAAAAGTTACTTTGATAATTTATCTATTTAATGATAATATTCAAATATATTTTTATCAATTAATTCTACACAAAATAGAAAAGATTCATACATGTAAAGAAAAATTTGATTAATTGGAAATATTCAAATTATTTTTTAAAAAAGATCTTATCATAAAATCACCCTTCTTTTATTGTGTTCATAATTCAAGTTTCTTTTTATTATAGTAGTTTTATTTTTAGTTCATATTGTTTTAAAAAGGTCCCTAATACACACTTTGTACTATGTTGTTTATTATTTTCAATTAGAAAGCCTATACATGTTTCAACAAAGTATATATATTATAATGTCGCATCATATGATTACGCAAGTAAGTGTGCGACAAATAAAATATAATTATCATGTCAAAAAATGGCACATGATAAGGATCATTAAACCAAGTGTGAACGGAAGGAGTGAGGTTTCCCTGTGGCTTCAATTGTGAAGCCACATGTGAAACTGCCTGCGTGGCAGCGTTTCATTGGTCAATACAATAAATTTTTGCAAATAAATTCTTACTTTAACGGAAATTCTAAACAGTTAATTTAAATAAAGTAGGAGTTTATTTGCAAAATTTATTGTATTGACCAATGAAATGCTGCCACGCAGGCAGTTTCACATGTGGCTTCACAATTGAGGCCACAGGGAAACCTCACTCGAACGGAAGAGGCACCAAGAAAGGAAATACTACCTCTAAACAAAACAAAAATAACATGACTTGTACTCTGTCTAATTTTTAATGGTCTTTGGATTATAAATATAAAATGTTGGAGGTTGTGATAACATAGTTATTTAACTTCTTTCTTCAAATTGCATATGTACTTCCCCACAAGATTTTGAGTTTAAATTTTAATAATAGAATGGGGATTTTGCATAAAATACAATTTTTTTTTTTTTTTTTTATATATTAAGGGAAAAAGCAAAGACATATATTTCCATATTTAATAGAGTATAAGAAAAACTTGTAAAATTTCTCAAATTTTATCATATTTTGTAATCTAATAATTAAAAAATTGAGATTATAATATATGTGCACAAGGAGCCTATGAATAAGAAGAATACAAGGAAGACTTGCTTGACTGACTAAGGGGGGTCACCGGTCAAGTCACGGGTCATATATTTTAATTATATAATGTAACACCTTGCCAACTTGTCCCATCATTTTGTGCGCAATTAATGACTTGTCTTTTCACGTTTGGAGAATAGAAGAAAAGTATATAATGACTTCGTTACCTCTACAACTACAAGGATAAGAAATTGCGTTTGCGTGGGCTGAAATTCTATCTTTGTTTTACTTAACTATAAAATATTTCTCACGCTTCGCTGCGATATTTCAAATTTTTTTATGATCATAAAATAATAATTTTATCTAAAACGTTATAAGTACAAATCAAACTTTTCAATTTTATCTAAATCTTAATTAAAACAAAAAGTCTGATATTAAATAGTCTCACAAGTATTACGTAATAAATACAAATTTTTTTCATCCTGAAAACATATCATATGTTCCAAAAGAAAAATTCAAATATTTTATTTAGAATATCAGACATGTGAAATAAAATAAAATTATAAAAAAGGCAAACAAAAAAACATAAAAGACGCAACTTGGCACCAATCAAAACTGTTATAATAAGCACAAAAAAACGCAGCTTGGTACATAGACGCATAAAATACACAGCTTGGTACCAAAGCCAAAAAAAACAATAGCACTAACTCAGGCCAACAAAAAATATCTGCGAACAGTAAAAAGATAAAATATCTGTAAAAAGTAAAAGTATGAACAGTAAAGTCAGTCAACATAAATGACCTTATTTTCCAATATGATATTACGGTTGATAACTCAATAGTTTAACTGATTGAGTATATTATCTACATAATAACTATGAGTATAAATTTTACTGATATTTGATCATTCGTTTTAATACATAAATTATGCAATTTAATTTCACACATTTATATCAAAATTATTTATTGCATGAACACAAAATTTAAATAATTAAATTTGGTTTGTTTATTTTGATGTGATCATTCAAAAATCTTGAAGTACTACAAATCAATTGTTGGGAAAAAATACATGGAAAATATAATCCGATTTTATAAGTTATAGATCAATCACATTTGAAATTTAACATCCAATGCATTGAAATTTGAATTTTTTTTAAAGATAATATTATTTCATTAATTAGTATTTTCAATTTTATAAAAATAATATTTTCGTCAATTAAACTGACATTAAATTTTGTCTTTCGTCCTTCTTAGGAGGGCACTAAAATCTCCTTCACAATGATTAGTAAGTGATTAGAAGTCCAACCCATGATTTTTATTTGTTTATTTTATTTTATTTATCTTCTCTTCTCTTGGTGTTAAATTGTTTTTCTTCTTTTTCTATGCAAATTAATTTGTGAGCCACCACTCTTTGCTCTTGGTCCAATTATTAATGTGTTATTAATTAATTTGTTTATTTGACATTAAATGGTAAAAAAAAAGATTCATACATTAATAAATAAGTATTCATGAAGTATAAAAAATATATTATAATCTTTGAATTTGTGGATGAGATAAAATATGGCCGTAAATAGGGGTGTTCATTCATTTGGTTCGGTTCGGTACCAAACCGAATAAATCGAATAATCGAACCGAATAAAAAATATTATAATTTTAAAATAAAACTAAATGTATCCAATAAAAAAATTATATTTTATTTATCCAAAAATATAAATACACATTATAAAATTTTATAATATTTTATATATATACAAATTTTATAAAATTTTATAACATATACTAATTTTAAAAAACTATATGTCATATACATAATTTTAATTTTTAATTTATTATATATTTTATCATAAAAAACTAAAATTAAATAAAAATATGATATAAAAAATATTCCTGATAATATCTTGACAAATTAATAATATTCTAGTATTTAATTTTAATTTTAAATATTTATTAATAAATATAGTTATTAAATAGTATTTCTGACCAAATTAGCAATGCATAAGTGAATCTCAAAACTAGCATTAAAATAATATTGTCGTTAGTTCTAATTTCAACAGATAATTTTATTTCAACATTTAATTTTGTAGTAATTATTTTTATTAACTATTAGCAAATTAGTTTATGAAATCAATAGTTGTTAATAAAAATAATTACTAAAAACTAGCTTCTAAAATAAAAATAGTTATTACAAAACGAGCTGCGGAAATAAAAAGAGTTGTTGAAATTAAAATTAGCGGCCATATTATTTTAATCCTAATTTTAAGTAAAATTAGCTGCGGAAAAATTCATTCATTCATTATTAAAATTAATATAATAATACAAAAATTTTAAAGATGAAAAATGGAGGGGTATTTTGGTCCAAAAAAATTGCAATACCATGAAAGACCTCTTTAGAGGGGTAATTGAAAAGAAAATTTTGTATGTAGGAGTTTTTTTGGAGTTTCTCAAAAGTTAGGTTTTGTTTTGTAAATTCAAGAAAAGATAGGGGGTTATATGTAAATTTCCCTTAAGAAAATATCAGGAAATATGATTCAAAAGACGTCGTGAAAAACACCAACTTGAGAAAAGTCCAATTCACGTCACGATTTAAACGTCACGATGATTATATTTTTCCAAACACATCCCTTTGTTCATGCTCTATATTGAGTTATAAAATAACATCAAAAAATCAAACTTACTACGCGAATTATCACATAAGAATATCAATGGACTGAACTTTCTGTCACATTCACTATACGATAAATTTATATGACTTGGGCTAGCATGCGTCAGGGAGATGACCTAGCTAATCTCTCGTCATTCCCCCTTGCGAGAATTTCCAACGAATTCTACACATGGATGAATCTAAACCGCGAGTCCCCCCTATAAATACAACCCATTTCGCTACTTTATCTCTTTCATGCTAATTAGCTCATTGTTCTTTTGCATTCGAAAGTTAAAACAGGAATTAAGCTAATTATCCCAAATGGAACATATCTGGAATCAAGCTTCTTCGCTGTGCCTCGATTTGGGTGTCGGCCCGTCCACTTTCTCCAACCAATCTCCGGTTTGAATTTATTTCCTCGATTTTGATTTTGATTTTGATTTTGATTTTGATTTTGATTTTGATTTTCAAAATACTAATGAATTTATCGTGGTTTTGTTCGGGACAGAACGAACGAAGACAAGTAGATTTGGAGGAGAAGTTAACCGAGATGAACGAGGAGAACAAGAGGCTGAACAAGATGCTCAAGATGCTTCAAAATAAGATCGTGACGATTGCCGCGTGTTCTTCTCCTTCTGAAAATGGTGAAATTTCTCCTACGAAGAAAAGAAAGGCGGAGAGTGTTTCGTTCAATCTCAACAATCAAATTCACGAAAACGATGACGCGGGCATGATTAACAAGAGATTTAAAGAAGAAAGTAAGCCTAGCGTTACGAAGATCTACGTCCAAACCGACCCGTCTGATACGAGCCTTGTAAGTACTCATCATTTAATCTTTTTGTTTCCAATACTTAATCGAAAGATTTAAACTAAAATCATTTGCATTACTATTTTGTCACGAAATTATAGATTGTAAAAGATGAGTATCAATGGAGGAAATATGGACAAAAAGTTACTAGAGATAATCCATCTCCTAGATCCTACTACAAATGCTCCTTTGCCCCTTCATGTCCGGTCAAAAAGAAGGTAAAATTAAAATACAAATAATTTGTTGGTTAGTACATTGTGTCTAAACCCTAATTTCTAATTTGTTAGGTGCAAAGGAGTGCAGAAGACAAGTCGATAATAATCGCTACGTATGAAGGAGAACATAATCACAGTTTAAATAACTCGTCAGAACCAACGATCATGCTCGATTTAAGGCGACAAGCATTGAAACCAGATATGGAGAGAATTTATAGCGAGATTAATTCTCAAGAATTTCAAAATGTTCTCATCAATCATATGGCTAGTTTGCTCACGAACGATCCTAGTTTTACCGCAGCCCTTGCGCGAGTTATGTCTGGCAAATTTTTCGAGAATTTTTTATATTCAGAGAATCGGAGCGATTGATTATTTGCGAGATTTTATGTGATAATTTCATACGAGTCTTTGTTTTCTCATTTTGGAATAGAGCTTGAGTTATTGATTTTCGAGGATTTGTAGAGAAGATTTGCATGTGATTGCAATTGAATATTTTTCCGTTTCAAACTCATGAAGCTATTTATCTTCTGAATTTACAATAAGATGCAACCAGTTACTTGTATAAATGTTTGTGTTAGGGTATGTAAACATGTGATATTTATATTTGAAGCTTGTTCTTTATACATCAAACGTACAATGCATAATGAGCAAATAAAATACTTCCATAAATTAATAACATTATTATTATTATTATTATTAAATACATAATGGGCAAATGAAACATTCCCATAAATTAATAACATTATTATTATTATTATTTTCATAGCCTATATATTGTCGTCTTCTTAACTTACTGAATGTTTTGAATTGGATAACATAAAATCATACATCATATAATTTTAATAAAGTAAAATAGTACCAAGTTAATCAAGCATAGTATACTGCAAAAATGTTCCAATTTTAATCCTCTATCATGTAACCTTTTTTTAAAGTTTCAGAAAAAATATATATAAAGTTAGTTCGAATATTATTATGCAAGATTGGGCATGAACTTCTTGAGGAAAGCAATTGGTTGAGACACCTCAGGGGCAATATCGTCAAATGGCACATAATATCTCTCCTCGTTATACAAATGACACGTCGTCATTATTGTTTTCATCAATCTCCAATTCCAATTCGCTTCGTTTAGATACTACAAAAATCATAAAAACCAATGTTGTTAACAAATAACAAAATTCAAGACAGAGAGAGAGAGAGAGAGAGAGAGAGAGAGAGAGAGAGAGAGAGAGAGAGAGAGAGACCTTTCCCCAATTTTGTTGGAGAGAAGAATGAGCGTCACGAAGATTATAACTCGGTATCTTAGGAGAAATGTGATGAGGAATATGAACGTTTATATCGTGACATAATATCTCTATCCTGTCGAGATAAATACAAAAAAAATAATTAGGAAAAATACAATGATCAGAGGTAATGGAGGTCTCCAGTTAATATCGTACCAGCGAGGGTAGGTACAATGGACGGTACCGCCGAGTTGTGCTTTGGCAGCATTCCATTCTTCTGAATTTTTGAATGGTATGTGTGGAGCCGTGTGATGTACCATTGTAAATGTACTCATCTAAAAATAACAAAACAAATAATTTTAAATTAAGCCCCAAATCGTGGACTAAATCCCTAATTTAAGCCACAATTAACCCTAATGTAAGCCCGCAATAAATTAAGCATCAATTTAACCCAATTAGCCTCAATTAAATGACCCAATTAACTCTTAATTGTGCAATTACTCTCAAATTTACCCATTTTGACATCCAATTAAAGCATCAATTTAACCCAATTGGGCTCAATTTCACAATTAAGAAACCCAACTAAAAAAAAGAATTTAAATTTAATTACCCAGAAATGGTAGCCCAACCAAGGCATGAGCCAAAACTTGAACCAACCAATCAAGCCCGATTTGAAAACAATCAAGGGCCAACCAATCGCAACGAATCCAAACACACATGCCAAGCTTATCTTCACTCTCCCAATTTCGTTCGGTCTGAATTTGTTCAAATTGAAGTGTTGATTCACCCTATAACACAACACAATTTCACCCAATTTAACCTCTCAAATCTTTGAATCATGAAATTGAGATTTTGGATTGAAATGAACAAGTACCAATGAGCAATTGACATCCATGGTCGAAAAGGCCCATAACCCAAAATAATCGCTTTTTTGAATAATGGAGAGGATTCGAATTCTTTTTTTCCAATTGGCAGCCAAGCCGTGTCTTCTTCCAACCTTAAATTTCACAAAAAATAAGGAAGGAAAATGAATAGTAAGAAAAAGAGGGGCTAAAGTGAAAAACGTACATATTAGTCTTTGCATGGTGTCGATCATGCTTGAATCGCCAAGGCTCGTAAGGATAAATGAGGGGCATAAATGCAAGAGTGCCAACTATGTCTTCTAATAATTTATTCTTCGAGAAGGACCTATGTGCACAATCGTGACCTATCACAAAAAACTTCACAAAGAAAAACAAAAAATATATCAAATTTACCCTCAATACAAAATATATAATAATGCAGGGGCTTATTAGAAAATTTTCCATTTTAGCTATGACAACAAAAAAGAGCTAACTAACTAACCCCAGTTATGGCTGTACCAGTCCAAGCCCAAGCAAGTGGAAGAAGGTACCAAGGAGATTTCGAAATTAAGAATAATCCAAGGGCATATGAGCAAATCGACACCAATACTGATTTCCAAGCTTTCTTATCATCAATTTCAAATACCTTCAAAAACAAACAAACATACAAAATAATAAAGGGGCTGATTTTTATTTACAGGGGTATACGTATACATGATATTTAAACGAAATAATTTATCACCGATTTGGGGAGGGTATCCATGACATCCTTGAGAGTGATATCATCGGGAATAGGTTCTCCGATTTGTTTAAATCCATAAATTTCGCACATTTTTAATTTATTTTCCTCTTCTTTTTCGTTGCTATTTAATGAAATTGTAGGAGAAGCCACTACTGCCTTTACCATTAATCTTGATTTCTTTAGCAAATTCAAATTCCTCCTCTCGCAATATATACCTGTTTAAAATCGTGATTTGAGTAAATACCATTTATAATTTCATTCTTACAAGAAAATGGCAGTAATACCTTGAGGAAATTTCGGGTTTGTTTTCCATAACGACGATAATCTCTTTGGCGGTGCCTACGAAAAGAAACGAAACCAAGATAACGAAAATGAAACAAAACCAAATAGAAAATGATAATGAAAATCACATATCGGTACTTACTTACCTCTAATCGAAAAATCGGGTTTGCAAGGCCGCACGCCATTGAAACTCGCTCTCACTCTCTCTCTTTCTCTCAAAAGTTTAATGGTGTGAAGAGAGGAGAGAGGAGAGAGAGGAGAGAGGAGAGAGCTCCGAGTTCGGTGGTGAGTTCAGACTGGAGAAACGCTCCAAGCCACAAAAGAAATGCGGTGGAAAAAACGATGGTTCAACATCACCACTCACAAGCAAACAAAACGCCATTCCATAATAGAACTATACGAGTTGGGCTTACTTATTTGGGCTTAGATAGTTGGGCCGGATTTTGATAGGTGGGCGTATCCGGATCCGAAATCCATTTAAATTTGTCGCTGAATGGATGGGGTGATATTACTTGATACTTAATAGAGACCACAAAAGAGAGGGCATAACGGACAAACTGCGTTCAAATAGTGCCTTCGTTCCTTCTCTTGCACACCTACTCTTCCACTCACACTTTAGCACTCCTCTGCTTGATCCACAATTTCAAATGGATGCAATTTTATATTAGGCCTAATTTTATTTTAGGCGTAATTTCACGTATATTCTTGTAAATTATCATAATTTTACATGTGCCCCCTCAATAATATGAAATTTCATGAACGCCCTCAATAATATGAAATTTCATTTAAAATTCATGAACGTCTTTTTCGTTAATAATTTGTCAATTACCTAATTTTTTAAATTATTTTTCTATGATAATGAATAACTTTTATACTAAAATAATATTTAAAATCATAAAAAAGTCAAATATTATCAAGTATATCTCGTAATTTCATTCCAAAAATCATTACTCAAATCAATATTATTCTCGAAATTTTAAGTAGCTACTATATTTATATAAGGATGAAAATTTGAAGGATTTTGTTTGAAATTTCACGTTTTTGAAGGATGCACATGAAATTATGATGTTTTGTAGGGGCAAATATGAAATTCTACTTTTATATTATTGTTAGAATGGAAACACCTTTTATTACAAATAGATGACTTATGATATACATTCTAAGAAAAAGTTTTTTTATACCAGTGGACCATATTTATACCTGTGTATAACAATATATATTTTTTGGCAGCATGCATTTGGAGTGCATAAATGCGATCAAAATTGAACGAATGCAGTCAAAAATTGACTAATACGTTCAAATTGAAAAATGTTAAACTGTCACATGTCATGTTTCTATGGATGACGTGCATATGAAGTGCACACCCATGAAATAAATTAGTGGATCTCTATAATTATTTAAATTCGAAATAATGAAGTAATTTTTTTTTTTTATCATTAGACTGAAAATTATGAACCTCATTCAAAACAGTCAACAATTTTAAATACTTGTATAATTTGTAAAACTACCTATGCATGTTGAATACTTCTTCAAAATACAAACTTTGATTGTCCAATATATTTTTTGAATATTACTTAACTTTCAAAAAACAATTGATCATTTTCTTTGTCAATTTATATTATTTTATATGTCTGTTATACCTTTCTTAATAAAAATATATGATTTTATATGTTCATTTTTTTAAATAACAAAATGCTTACATATAAATGTTATATTTTTTTATTGTAAATATTTCTTTGTATTTATTTAATGCAAATTTTGCCGAACATCGCAGAACATCATGTCATGTAGCAAAATTTCAATTGTGATGATCCAAACTTTCCAAAAATATGTCAGTGTATATCCAACACAAATAAACTAAGTTTTTAATAAATACAATTGATAACAAGTACAATATATTATAAATATCATAAAGGGATTGCTAATACACTCCATCATTATTGTACTTCCATCCGCCTCTTTTAATCACATAGCGTCACTTGGCAAAAACACATGCTTAAAAATAGATGAGGATACAAAATTAGACAAGCGACCGTTTTTTTTCGGACAACGCCTAATATTCGTACATCGTCCAATATATCTTCCGCCTTTAAATTTATATAGTTGTTTTTATACCTTTAAACTTCATATTTATATCTTTTTTACAATGAAACAAAACATAAATAACAACATATTATAGAAAAAATATAAATATTTGATAGTTGTTTTTATACATTTTACTTTCATATTTACACTTTTACAATGAAAAAAAATGTAAATAACAACATATATTTTTTCATATTATAGAAAAATGTATAAATAATATAAAAAATATAAACAACAACATTTCTTTAATCCCAAATATAGAAAATATATAAAAAATAGTAAAAAATTTAGTAAAAATATATAAATCTTTAATTGATAGTATAGAAAAATAAAAATAAAGAAAAAGTATAAATAATATTAAAAACGATATAAATAACAAACATATTTTTTATCCATATAAGATAGAAAAAATATAAAATAATTTAAAAATAAGTAAGGGGTAGGGATAGTGTGAGGCGAGAAAGGATTGGGCAACCGGACGTTAGACAACTTCGAAGTGCATTCAGAATTCATTTCTCCGGACAATGGACAACGGACGGTCATGAACTGTCGTTTTCGGTGCAGTGTATCATTTCTCATATCATAAATATAAAAATCCAACATAACGAATAAGTATATTTTAAATCAAACATGTTATTTTCACCGAGTCAATTAACCAAATTGCATACATCTACATTTATTAATTCCAGAGAACAATATTCCGAGCCAATGGGAGAGAAACATTTGGCGGGCTATGATCAGCAAAGCTTGGCTGACTTCGTCCCTATTTAACACCCCTCTTTCTTTTCCACAGAGCACATTCCTTGGTTTATTCGCCCAAGTAGATGCCAAGAAGAACAGAAAGGATTTCAAGGAGTTTAAACATGGCGATAAAGGGAGTTTTTGCAGAGATTCTGGATGACGAGGTGTACAAGTACTACGCGGACGGCGAGTGGCAAAAATCGAGTTCCGGCAAATCCGTTTCCATCGTTAATCCCACCACGAGAAAAACCCAATACAAAGTTCAAGGTTTCGAACTTTCGTTCAATAATTTCAAATCAATTTTTTTTCAGTTAGAATTTTAGCATGAAAATCTTGGTTTTCGTGTTCGAAGCTTGTACGCAAGAAGAGGTGAATAGAGTAATGGAGGCGGCGAAAATAGCTCAGAAGTCGTGGGCGAGGACGCCTCTGTGGAAACGCGCGGAGCTTCTTCACAAAGCCGCGGCGATTCTCAAGGAGCACAAGACTCCCATTGCGGAGTGTTTGGTGAAGGAGATCGCTAAGCCGTCTAAAGATGCCGTCTCGGAGGTATTTATAAAATTGTTTATCGTGCCGACTAGTTTTACTTACTAATGCGTCGTTTTTCGCTTACTACGTCGGGGTTTCGTCTGATTTTTGCGGTAACAATATTGTTGATTTTGTTTGGGTTCTATGCAAATACTGGTAAAGTTTTATGTGATATTTTTAATTATTAAAGGGTATATATGAAATTATTCCCTTTTTAACAGAAATCCAGTACCAGAAAAAAGGGATAAGTATAAAAGATAAATTCTATTTAGTTGAGAGACAAAAAGAACACGTTCTATTTATATGGAAAAACCTATACGCAATAATAAAGCTTTTAAATCATCAAACAACCAAAACAAAGATAATTTTTTTTTTAATAAAATAACAAAATGCAGTTGAACAAGGATAAAATATTATATTCCATTATTAATAAATATTACTATATATCATGAAAAAATTACGATAATTAGTGATTGGTTAATTAATTAATTAAATAATTTCATTGATTAGGTGGTGAGATCGGGAGATTTAATATCGTATACTGCCGAAGAAGGAGTTCGAATTCTGGGCGAAGGAAAATTACTCGTTTCTGACAGCTTTCCTGGTAACGAACGCAACAAATACTGCCTCTCTTCTAAGGTAACATTAATTAATAAAAAAATATTTTTAGTATTTATGATATTGACATGGAAATATATTAAATTAAATTATGTAGGTTCCACTTGGAGTAGTTTTGGCAATACCGCCATTTAATTATCCTGTAAACTTAGCTGTTTCTAAAATTGGTCCTGCGTTAATTGCTGGCAATGCTCTCGTTCTCAAGCCTCCCACTCAGGTACAATTTAACTAATTCATTACTCATTTCTCATAAAATTACACTCCAATTTAGCCCAATTTTATCTCAATTAACCTTCAATTGTGCAATTAAGACTTAATTTAACCCAATTTTGTATCAATTAACATTCAATTATATAATATTTTTTTCTGAATTATTTAGGGAGCAGTAGCGGCACTACACATGGTACATTGTTTCCACTTGGCCGGTTTCCCAAAAGGTCTAATTAGCTGCGTAACGGGTAGAGGCTCTGAAATTGGGGATTTTCTGACGATGCATCCTGGCGTTAATTGCATTAGGTATACACTCATAAACCCTAAACCCTAAAATGTAAATAAATACTCATTCATCTCAATTTTGTAGTTTTACGGGGGGAGATACTGGGGTAGCGATATCGAAGAAAGCTGGGATGATTCCTCTTCAGATGGAGCTCGGTGGAAAGGATGCATGTATTGTTCTAGAAGATGCTGACCTGGATTTGGTCGTGTCCAATATTGTCAAAGGCGGTTTCTCCTATAGGTCAGTTAGTTAGTTAGCTAGTTAGTTAGTTACTTGGTTAATTCAATATTAAATTCTGACTTCTAAATAAAAATTAATTTAATTCAGTGGACAGAGATGCACTGCGGTAAAAGTGGTTTTGATAATGGACTCAGTAGCAGACGAAGTCGTTGAAAAAGTCAACTCAAAACTCGCAAAACTGACCGTGGGTCCACCCGAGGACGATTGTGACATCACTCCCGTCGTCACCGAATCCTCGGCCAATTTCATTGAAGGTAATTAAAATTGCACGCCCCCTTAAAAGTTCAAAAATTATCATACATACCCCTTCTTCTTAATTTGGTAGGACTCGTGATGGATGCGAAGGAAAAAGGAGCGACGTTTTGTCAAGAATATAAGAGAGAAGGGAATTTGATATGGCCGTTGTTATTGGATCACGTTAAACCCGACATGAGAATTGCGTGGGAAGAACCGTTCGGACCCGTTTTGCCTGTTATTAGAATCCGCACTGTCGAGGAAGGGATTCATCATTGCAACGCTAGTAATTTCGGTCTTCAGGTATGAATATTAATTAACTTGATTTTGTTTAATGATTGACATAGATAATGAAAGTGTAACTTTAAAAGGGATGTGTATTTACGAGAGACATTAATAAAGCGATGATGATAAGCGATGCTATGGAGACTGGTACGGTTCAGATTAACTCTGCACCGGCTCGTGGGCCCGATCATTTCCCATTTCAGGTTAAATATTTTGTCAAGTTATTATTATAGAAAGTTTACATTGTAGTATTAATTTTGTTTTGTAATTTGTAGGGGCTCAAGGATAGTGGAATTGGGTCGCAAGGGATAACGAACAGTATTAATATGATGGTTAAAGTTAAGAGCACTGTTATTAACCTCCCTTCCCCTTCTTATACAATGGGCTAGGGCTTCATTGATGAGATAATTAATAATATGTTTTGAATAATTAAGCACTAAGAATCTTAATTATCTTATGCACGTTCCTGAATTATGTAATATTTTCTCCTGAGTTTTGTTTATTTATTTATGTTGTGTTGTAATAAGAACTATTTTATTAGGTCTAAGAGATTGTTGAGACAATGTTTGGTTTTTAATGTTCCTACTTTGTTAGCAATTATTTTGATTGTATATCGGATTCCTGGCCATTAATTTCAAAAAATAAAATAAAAATAAATTATATATATATGCTAACAATAATCCATAAAAGAAATCTCAAAAAAGAATCCAAAGACCAAAATATAGTATTGAAATTAGTAAAATATATTTTTGTATTTATCAAAATATACTATTCAAAATATATTATTTTATTTTCAATTTTAACAATGTGAACATATTGAATTCATCAGTATATTTTGCTAATTTGAATAATATATTTTGCACGCGTAGATTCTTTTTTTGGATTCTCGTTAGCAAGCCTGTATATGTATATATATATATATATATATATATATATATATATGAGGGAGGATCCCTTAACATCAATATGGGACTCCCATATTGGACTTCGTAACTAGAACCGTTCATCTAAGTAACCGAGGGCTCAGATCAACCAATACGTTAATACAAGCTCATGCTAATGCCCGCTTAGTAAATCAGCGTAAATCAATCTCTCTCTCCTCCCTCGCTGCCATCTCTCTCTTGGAATGAGAATCTCTCTCGCCATGGAGAAGAATCGCGACGCCCCCTTTCTTTGGCGACGGATGATCTCTGGCAACGGAGGGTCTCCGGCGAGGGAAGTCTGAAGCGGCATAATCTAACTCTCTCTCTCTCTCTCTCTCGGACGATTTTCCCTTTCCGGCGATGTCATATCGCTCACGACACAACCCTAGCCGACCAAATTTCTGAAATTGAGGTTGTCCGCACTCTCTCTCTCTCTCTCTCTCTCTCTCTCTCTCTCTCTCTCTCTCGGACGATTTTCCCTTTCCGGCGATGTCATATCGCTCACGACACAACCCTAGCCGACCAAATTTCTGAAATTTCTCGGACGATTTTCTCTCTCTCTCTCTCTCTCTCTCTCTCTCTCTCTCTCGGACGATTTTCCCTTTCCGGCGATGTCATAATCTAACGCCCTTCTTCCTCTCTCTCTCTCTCTCTCTCTCTCTCTCTCTCTCTCGGACGATTTTCCCTTTCCGGCGATGTCATATCGCTCACGACACAACCCTAGCCGACCAAATTTCTGAAATTGAGGTTGTCCGCACTCTATAGGTAAAATTGGAGATAACTAAATCACAATTTTGTTTAATTGAAGCATACATTAAGATCAATTGAGAATTATATGGGTTAATTCGGCTAATTGAGGTAATTTGGGTTATTTTTGCAGTGATTTCAGGATACAGTAAGTTGTTTTCTACTAATTGGCTAGTTGAGATTTGGGATTAGATATCTCAACCTTTTCGACAAAATGCCTTAGATGGATTGGAAGTTGTACTTGGAATCTTTTTTCAGGTTTTACTCGAAGATTCAAGTTTTACTCGGAGTTATGGTTTTACATGTTAATTTAAGTTTTACTCATTAATTTAAGTTTTACTCATTAATTTAAGTTTTACTCATTAATTGAAGCATACATTAAGTTGAAATTTGTTATTTGTGTTGTTAGATAGAAAAATGCAAATGATACAAAATTTATTCTACAATATATCTAAATGATATAGATCATATCTATATGGTTGAAATTTAATTTTGATTTATATATTTTGAGAAATATGTGTTGTTGGCCAATGTTGGCCAAGTAAAGGTGTTGGCCATTGAGCCTATATATATATATATATATATAGAGGGCACCTATATAGCTTGTACAAGCAAAACTCAGTTTTTGCTTGTAAGTTTTTGACCCTCGGATGTACTTCAAGATCTGTGCAGAATTTTAAAACACACGCTCAGTTAGGACATGTTTGGGTGATCGTATTAGAAATTACCTGAAGTAATTTAACTTTCCGCAAGTCGACTTCCCGGAAATGCACTTCAAATTTAAATGTTTGGATTCACGAAAGTGAAACTACTGAATTTATAGTTTTTATGTTTGGGTTGATGTAATTGAATTATGAATTTCAAGATTTATATCTACTAAAATTTGCAAATAAATTTGGGCCAAATTTTATAAGAAGACACAATATGTTTCAGATTTACTATAATAGACCAAAAAGTTTGAAAATTTGAGATATGACCCTCAGAGATGTAGAAATTGATTTTTTCCTTGATATATTAACCCATATTGCATCCATATATATACACATATTGCATCCATATATATGTATATCTAAAATCTATATTATTTGAAAAAAAAAACACCAAAATAAAAATCATAATTTTTTTTTTATCAAATCTTAATAAATTAAAATTATTGCAAAACATATAACAACAAATGCTATATCAGGCCGTGTGTTATTAGCAAGATACATCAATTCACCAATTGCACTTAAATATGGTCTCCAGGACGAAAACAATCTTTCTTTACATCAAGAGATCGAACAACCATAGGCGAGCTTAAAGGGTGAGATTTGTACGTATTAAAATGTTTTAGTATATTCTTTGTATAAGTGGATTGATGAACAAATATTCCATTTCTTATCACTACAACAGACCTGAATATCAGCGACGGCAAAAACCGTCGCATAAGCCTTTACCGACGGCCACCCGTCGCTAAGCACCCGTCGATGAAACCCTCGTCGGTGATGTACACTTTCTCCGACGGCCCGTAGGTGTTTCATGCATTTCTGACGGCATGCTTTGTCCGGCGGCCCGTCACAGAGTTTCTCCGACGGCCCGTCACAAAGTTTCTCCGATGGCCCGTCACAGACGTCTTCTCTGGCGGCCCGTCACAAAAGTCTTTACCGACGAAATTTAATATTATATTTAATATTATAATTAATTAATTAATATTATAATTAATTAATTAATATTCAATATCGTAATTAGTACTGATTAATATTAATTAATTAATATTTTAATATTTTAATTAATTAATTAATATTTAAATACGAATGAATTATAATAATGTTTAATTATTTAATTTATTAAAAATTAATTTTTATCAAATAGTTCAAATACAAAATCGATAACAATCCAAAAACAAACCACGAAAATACAAATAGTCCACAACAAGTCAAATACAAACCACGACAATTCAAATACGAAATCCACAATAATTCAAATTCTCTTTTTAAATATTTTGCAGTATTTTCAAGTTCTCCAGGAGTTCCAATAATATTCAAATCATCAAATTAATCAATATGAACTTAAACAATGCAAAGTTTGGATAGTATAGTCCAGGATAATTTGGAATGTTAATATATATAATTACTAGCTTCTTTCCCCGCGCAATTGCGCGGGAGTCGCACGGGTATTTTCGAGTTTGTGATTATTTTTTTGATATATTAATTTTTATCTTGTTTTATTTTTTTGTCTTTTGTTTGCCGTATTTTTTTTCATTTAATGTTGTTGTTTAGTATAATTTCTCGAATTTAAATAAATATATATCATATATGTATGATATCGACAAATTATGAATGCATCGTACGTAACACAAAGGAATACAATGCATTGAACCTAAATATTTCATAACTAAAGGAACAGATAATATTAAATAACTCCTAATAATAAAAGAAATAAAATAATTATAACAATACAAAGTTTTAATTAATTGCGTTATTATAAAATTACACAATTAAATACATCCGTACGAACAAACATTTTCGTTCAAGAATAAAATATGCAAGCATTGTATGTTTGCCTTAGTAAATCATGATATTTATAAATTTTATAACAAGTACTGTTTGAATTGTTCCAGAGCAGGTATTCTCGAACAATTCAAACAGTTCTTGTTGTAAAATTTGTCTATTTTTTATACATCATTTATACATCATTGGCAAAATCCATAGAACAATGATGATGATGATGATGATGATATGATGATGATGATGGTATGCTGCTGCTGCTGCTGATGATGATGATGATGATGATTGTATGATGGTGATGATGATGTTGGTGATCGTTTTCGTATTCGTTGTTACTTTGTATTTGTATTTGTTCTTTTGCTTGTATTTGCATTTCGTATTTGATTTTTTGTATTCGTGAGTCGTAAATCGTAAGTATATTCTTATTCAAATTCATATCATACTTGTAATTTATAATTATATTCATATATTGTATTTGTATTTCAAATTCGTCATGATATTTCGCATTTGTAGATGTACCCGTGTTTCGTATTTCGCATTCAACAATCCATATTGTTCCTACTATTGTGTTCATTGTTACTTGGAGATGTCAAATATGTATAGTTATTTCGTGATGAATTATATACATGATTAAACTCGGAGTTGCTAAATTTGTATGGTTATTTTGCAACGAAATATCTACATGAATAATATAACTCAAGAGTAAGTTTGTATGTATTTTAATTTTCATTAACAACGAATTATTCGATAGTTTTCAATGAAAGCAAAAACCTCATGCTCTATAATGTATATGTTTATTTATTCTACAAAGTTTTCCACACTTGTATTCATGTTTCGCACGTCGTATTTGTATTATGCGATGACTTATTTTTACATCTGCGGATTAGTACTACGCATATCGCAATTGAATCTTGTATTCGTGTTTTTATTATTATCCTCATTTTTTATCATATTCTTCTTTTGTTTTTAGTAGTTACTTTTGTCTCGCATTGATATTTGTTTTTCATTTTTATATTCGTATTTTGTGTTTTGTTATTTGTAATTTGTATTTCTTATTTGCAATTTATATGCTTTAATAGCCTTGTTTGTTGTTTCTCGTGTTCATTCAGAAATTATCAAGAAAATGATTATTTAAAAGTTTTGAAAAATTCATGTTGTGGAATTCATATTGACTAACATGTCTTTAAAGTACATATTGACTGTGTTTCGCAAACTTCACGTGAGGATCTTCGATGTTTCACTAATAAACGCAGTTGTTTCTTTAATTTGAAACAATGTTTCACTAATAAACGCAGTTATTTCTTTAATTTGAAGGAATGTTTTAGATTTTTACTCGAAGTTTTGTCTTGACAGTTATTCTTTAAGTGGCCACGGAAAAGAAGGAAAAACTTATGTTAACCACAAAGTTACGTCATTGTCTTTTGACATGAATGAAAACAATTCATTTGTTTGCAGTTTTCTTTGGGTTCACGAATGTTCTATTTTTGTGCATTGAATCGTTTGAGCATCTTGATTCTTTTTTTTTTTTTTCATTTTTAAAAAATTCAATGAACTATAGAGACCACATAATAGTATCGAATAAACATTGCATTAAATATTACAAAAGATCAAGAGAAACAATCTAAATATTTTTTTTATTCTTGTATGTTATTTTTGCGTGTATTGAATCATTTTGTTTTTTGACGTCTTAATTTTTTTTTTTTTCTCCAATGGAATATTGATTATTCAATATGAATTTTCAAACAATCATCCATTTAAAAATCCAAAATATCATATTCTAGTTGGCTTTTACAAAAATGTTCTTGAGTAATATCGCATCTCAAAGTCAAAGTCATGTGTAGACGATGTAACAATGCAAGATCATTGATTTATATCAAAAATCTTATGTGTGACATCATGTATTGTTTATTTTGTAAATTATGCTTAGATAAAAAATCTTATGTGTGACATCATGTATTGTTTTGTTTTGTAAATTATGCGAACGGATTAGAATATGATGTCATGGTATAAATTTTTTGTTTTGTTCGATAAGCAATGTTTGTGTATCGTTAGCCATGAATTGCTTTTTATTTATTCAATTGGTGCATGTATCCATGATACCATGAATGTGCTTGAATTATTTTGAAATACCATCACATAACGAATATTTTCTAGTGAACATGGAATACATTTGTAGCATTATTTTTCGTTTTGTTCGATAGATAATGTCATTGTACCAATAACCATAGAATTGCATTTTTGTTATATAGCTTGTACATGTCCATGACATTAACAAATTTGTTTTGATTTCTTTTGCAACAAATCGTCATTTGTATAAAATTTGTTAATTCGGCTCTCCTCGTAAGAATTATCATTTGTATAAAATCTGTTTTGAAGAACCAATTTGATTGTCTATAAAAATTGTTTTGTACCAAGATAACAATACTGATGATGATGAATGATGTTGAATGATGATGAGGATGATATGAAGATGATGATAATGATGATGATGATATGATGAAGATGATGATATTATGAAGATGATGATATGACAATGATGATGATATGACTGTATAATAGTGATCATGATGTGTTGATGATAACAACGATGAGGAAAGCAATATTTAAAAAGAACCGTATTTTTCGTAATTTCGAAGAGCTCGTCTTTCAGAACAGTTTTTTAGTTCTCTGCCGCCTCGCAATTTGTATCCAACCTTTTCTTCTTATTCTCCTAGGATTTTCCTTTTCTTCTCCAGTGTCTCGCACTCCTTGCTCGAGTCAGCTTCATCAGTTTAGCTATCTTCAATTCGGTCCATATCTTTTTCTCCGTTTCGAGCGTGTTTGCCCCCATTTGGACCCTCTCCTGTACCTCCACAATTTTCATTACCTCCACAATTTTCATCACCTCCATTGGTGTCTCCTCCAATAGTTTCTCTGTTGCAGCCATCTTCTTTCCGACCTCTTTTCGCATCCTTTCTCCAGTTTCTTTCTTCGTGCGAAGAATTCTGAGTTCTAGCAAATCAATACACGAGTATTAAAATAATTACAAAATAAGCACACAAATATATAATAGATTAAATAGCTTGTAGAACAGATTAAATAGGTCCTCATATATTAAAATACTTAAAAAAAGTAAAAGTACACAATTATTTTTTGGAGCATATTAAATAGCCTCAATATCCGAAATTCCATTTTTTTAACATGAGATTGGACCAAAAAGAAGTTTGAATGATACTCATAGCTACGATATATCTTTTGCAATTTGGCGTCGCCTAAAAAGATAGTCGAGTTTAAAAAAATCATCAATAAATTAATAGATTCGAAATAAAAGCTATACTCGAAGAGAGAGAGAAGTATTGCATCTGAAAATGAACCTTCGTCTAAATTTTTAATTTTTTTTGCCAGTTTCGAAGCATTTTTGGGTACGAAACCCTAAACCTAAGAACACATAAATGATGCAGAAATAACAAATAATAACCAGGACGAATTGTAAAGAAGAAAACCGCAAAAAATGCAAAATACATCTAAAGATTCGAGACTAACCGAGGAACATGAGCCAGAAGGCTTGTCGTCGTTCACACAGTGTTTCGTGGCCATTCGCAGCCACAGTCGCGTCACCGTTCTGTAGGTTTCAGCCGGGTCGCCGTACCGTAGGGTTTCGTCGCTAGTTACACTTTTTCGCATCTTTGTCTTTCTCTGTGGAGCACGAGCGAGAGCACGAACAAAGTGTGAATCAGGAGAGAAGCGACACTGGGGCTTAGAGTTAGGTCTACTTTTACTCGGATCCAACGGCCGCTGTTTTGATTGTACAGCAAGTGAATTATGTAATTTCAGACGCTGAGACATAAATTTACCAGGAGTAATTGGATCTTCTGATTTATCAGAGAAAGGTTTGACCATCAATACTGGTCCACGACTCGTCGGAGAATACGCTTTCACTCGTACCACCGTAGCCAGTCCTTGAAAACAAAAATATCACATATACCCCTCCGAATATTTAGAAAGAATTGGAGGACTTACTATCTTTGACGCGAGCATATAAGAGTCATTTGCCAAGACAGAGCTTTAGAGGCCCGGTTCTGATTCGAGTGTTTTTTCCCGTACCAGCTTCCCACACCGTACCGCCTTCGATTTTTTTCTGAGGCCTTCTCTTTTTGTATGTCGTTGGATGTGCTCGCTTTTGCTTTTCTTCTCTCTTGGAGTCTCCTCCATTTGAGCTGCCTCAATCTATACTCGAAAAAAATATAAATTAATGAAGTCGACAATAATAAAAACTTTGTTCTTGATCATCAATTATAATGATTTTACTGAAAAGATATGTCAATTAATTAATAATAACGGTAATTAATTAATTAATTAAATATGAGATATAATATTGTTATTCTTTATGGATATCTTTCTTTAATGAAATTCTTCTCGTTCAACATGTTTAATATATCATATGGAATGAATTGAAGGGAAAAAAATCAATTAAAAGAGGAACCCTAATTTGATTCGAAGTTTGGATGCTTGATTAGTTTCGAAAGACATACCGAGACTCATGTGCACTTTCCTCTGCCCTTGAGCCTTGGGGCCCTTCTACTCCTAAGGAACAACTCAAATATTCAAACTTGTTGAACAGCACCGACACCTTTCTCGGTACAGCCCGCAACCGAAGCACATCTTTCAATTAGCAGTATTTTCCTTTTAACTTGTGAATTTTTACTTCATCAACTAATTTCCCAAGGTTTTTCTCCATTATTCTGAAAAACATGAAGGACAAAATTGTAAAGAGAACATAACTCGATGCACAGCAGAAATCCAAACAAAAAGAGAGAAATATTTCAGAAAATTCAGAGAAGAACAACAAACATGTTGGATCTAGTGTTTGTCCGACGATACCAGTCTCCTGGTCATTGCTGTTCAGATGGAGCTTCTTTCGCGCGACGTCTCCTCCACATCTGACACCGCCGTGACCGTGACGATAGCAGCCTCGTGGTCGCGGGTTTTGTATGCACCAGTCGCGATCTTCTTACTGGATTCGTACCTCGGAATGGCTACGAGCTTCTCGTAGTAATCGAGCGAAATATTTCATCTCCGTCGGTCACCATATGGACGGGAAGAAGAACCGATAGCGCAGCGGCGGCTGCCACAGTGTACGGGTTCTCGTCTCCCATTTTTCGCTGCTAGGGTTTCATATTTTTTCGCTTTCTTTTGTTGGATTTTCTGAATAGTCGAAATGTGGAAATGAGGGAGAGCCAGAGTAATATCATGAAGGATGTGAAAAATACTGGGCAGACCCGGTTCACATAAGTCTTGATTATAATATGCACTGGTCCATGTAGACCACGTCCAGAAAAAGAAATCAACACGCTGAGGAGAAAGCAGCACGTAACTACACGAAGTAAATCACAGAAAATCACGAAAAAAAATGAAAGAAGCTGCCACGTGGCTACTCGTGAGTAGAAAAATTCCCCTAAAAATATTGCTAAGATAGAATTTGCACCGTGCATAATTTTCATCTCACTCTTTAGTCCAGGATAAAAATCATCCCTAGTGAAATTTTCACGTCTAATGTCATAGTAAATGAAATCTCAATTTTAGATCCATGAGATACCAAATAATCATTTCACCAATATCGTAATTAAATCGAAAGATATTTTAATTTTTAATTTTAAATACATTTATTATACTATAATACTGTTGTATATGATTTGTTTATTTATAAAAACTGCAATTATTCAAATTACAACATGTAAAATTCAAAATTTCAGAACAAACCAAATCATCATTCAAATTCTAATTACAAACTTCAATCCATAAAACTAGAGACTTAAAAAGTTAAAATCATGATAATAAAAAAGTATCATTCAAAATTCTAATTTAAAAATTCTAAATCAATAAAACTAAGGAGACCTAAAATCATGATAATCAAAAAGTGATGTAGATGCAGATTAGGAAAGAAAATAGAAAAAATGGTCCAAGTGTAAATCGTATAATTCAAATTCAAATCAAATTCAAACAATCCAACTCCGAAAAGATGTCCAGAATAGAAGCGCGGCCGGCCGAAATATGCGGTCGAAAGATAATGATATTTTCAAATCAAACTTAATCGAATCAAGTTCAAATGAGAATTACTCGGACCCAAATTGGTACAAAATTTAAATCAAATGACCAATTTATTCAACGATAAATCACAACAATCATTATCCGAATATGATATAAAACCAATATATCAACATTTTAAGTTTTAACTCATATTTGTAACCAATAATAAAAATAGAGTTCGCTTCATGACCATGCTTTTTAAGAAAATAAGAACATTTAGCAATTGGGTCCATACTAATTCTTGATTTTTTTTTGCATTTACTCAGCATACTGAGGTGGCTTTATTAGGATATGGGGCTTACTTGTGTGGGGATTATTATGATTTAAGGTTGTGTTTGGATATGTAATTTGATATGTCAGGATTGGGGCATAGGTTATGGTTCAATATGTAATTTGAGATCTTATTTTAAGTGTGAATTTGAGAGTATTAAGATGTTATTTCAAGGGTAGTATATTATAACCATAGATTTTGTTAAAAGTTTTTCTTTTCGGTGAGTTCATTTTTTCCAAAACAGAAATTAGTTTTTTCTTTTCTTCTTTAATGTCTGTTTTTTTTTTGTTTTTTGATCGGGGTACCAACTACCAAGGGCAAGGGTATCCAATAAATTTCATTAACAAAGGATTAAAAAAAAAATTACAAAAATTTAGATAAAATGGTTATTATATTTGTAACATGCACATCTATGGTTAGTACTACTCCAGCTATAAATGACTATTGTTGGTTTATTGAATCCAGTTCCAAGCCACGCTTATTTGATGGGATTCAACAATATGACATTTACAAATAAATGACTTCCAAATTAAGTACAAATTTGCAATCAGTTAGGACACAAGTACAAGTTTGTAACAAATTGACAAGATGAGTGAAGACCAAACAAAAAAATGGCAAATCTATTGAATATAATTTGGCCATAAAACATGCAAAAATACTAGGCACCATGGTAGGTGAACCTCGCGAGCTACCCGCAGTGGTTAAATAGACAAGTATTTTTAAATTTACGGCCATAAATATGGAAATTTTTAAATACACGCATGGTGCATAACAATGATTGAAGATGAACCCTGTCAAAACTCATAAAACACCACTTCCGATCGGAAAAAAATCAACAAATCGTAATACCTTACGACAAAAACTAAACATTACAGTTTGCTAGTTCTCGCCAAATCGGCTGAAATGGTGCAATTAACACAGTAACTTAAGAAGATAATCAAACTTAAATATCCATACCTACAAATACAAGTTTTCTCCATTGGTATATCAACCAATAACAAAACAAATTGATTTGACAGTACAACAATAGACCACTAAAATTTCCTCGAGATTGAAATCATAGCACACAAATCATAACCTAATTAGTGATTGTGGGAATGTATCATAAACTAATGGCACAAAGCCAAGACAGTAAATATTATTTCTAAAATTCATCAGTCTTAGTAAATATTATATGTTAACTTAGTCTCTCTCCAAACCATATAGTTTTCATCATAATGCCATTGCCATTAATACGTTATTTCAAATTATTAGGAAAAACGATTAGTAGGACCTAAATATCACAGTAATTCAACAAAATGACCCTCTATTTTAACTTCGAATGAATGTGTTCAAACAAAAAAAAAAATTACAAAGCAAAATTTGAAAAAAGAATGTATGGTCATTTTCGAAAAATATTCTCTACATTTTAAGGAATACTTTCTGAGAATACGAATCCTAATACTAATGCATAAACTTCCCAAAAGTATTTATCTCTACGACACAAAAAGATAAATACTGGGGAATCCTAGATTGTTCATGAAATAAATTGATAAAAACATTATTCCAATGCAAAAATGTCAAAACTATGGAAGAAAAATAATCACAAATTTAAAATATATTAAAAAAACTGGCACCGGTATTTGAAGGTCATTCAGATTATAGACATTACCAATTCTAAAACATGACACAATAATGATTTATGTTCCTAGCTGCTTAAATCAATTTTACATCAACAGTGACTAAACAAGTCCTTGGTAAAATTGAATCATTTAACAATAAACGCACAAAAAATATAAATGATAATAAATTCAACAGTCCTTCTGCCCGTGTACCTAATCCAGACTCCTATTCGTATATCCGTGAAAAATATCCTCATAATTAAGTTAGGGTAGTGATATTAATGGGTTAAATTTTTACTATGCACAACAAAATTCAAACTGAAATGGTAAATTTGCACTCAACAATTTGTAAACTCAGTGTTCATTTCCTAGTAATTATTTTCTTGTCATTACCACTACCCATTTAGTTAAATGTAGAATGCCTATACTATGTGACACATTCAACCATACGATTATCTTGTAGGCAACCATAGTTCATGTTCAATTTAAATGCAAATAATCATTTGAATGTTTATTATAGATGCATATGAAATAATCATCTGAATCATTAATATACTGATATATAAATTCTTACACATTAAAAACAAACTGAAAATCAAAAATAAGAAAACCATGCTATGCATTATGGAAGAGACGACTAACTCTAATATGCATGTCTTTGATATCAAATCCTAATATAATATTGGTATGAGAAGTTCCTTAGAATAAAAGTGAACCCCTTTATAAAAGACATCATTCACTAGAGATTAAAGATCAAATTCTCCTCAAGTTAAAAGAACAAATATAATTACCAATAAATGAATGAATACGAGTATATAGCCCTTCTTATAAAGGGGCTAACTAAAAATTGTTCTAAAAAGTGTGATAGGCCAGAACTAATAAATTACCCATTGGCAAACTGAGACCTAATTAGAACAATTCAAAACAAGTAAAGTAAGAGATACAAAAAGATACTGTCTCAATTTTGGAGAATATGCAATGAAATAGCGGACATTCCTTTTGCACCTAGTAATGAATACTGAAGGAAAATATATGAAAAAGCAACCCAAAAAATTGTATTTTGAACTTCCATGACTTTGTAATGAAATAATGTATTATTTTTTTTATCTTTTAATTAGATCTCCATCAAATAAGAAGTATGGAGTAAAAGGACTGAATGAATTAAGGAAGTCCATAAATTGACAAATACAAATTAACCTATAAAAGAAACAAACTATCAAAAATTAATTACAGTAGTAACAAGATTTCAGAATTTAGGCAACCTGTCATCTTGAAAACAAGCTATGAATTGAAAATATAAGAAACATGCAAATGAAATTACTGGCCTGAAACCCTAATTTATTGTGGACCATTGCAAAAAAGAAAAAGAAAAAAGCGAAAACACCGACTAATGGTTTATTTAAAAATAGATGGCCTTCTTGAAGTCTCATTTTACAGAATCAATTGTATACATATAGTGCAAATTAGAACCATACCAAACAATTGTGTATGATATTCAAACAAAGATCAACGTTTTGAAATGATATAATCAAAGCTTCGCATGCATGAAACATACCTAATTACCTCAAGGGCTTTAGTTACTTATATAATAGTCTAATCAATAGTAGATAAGTTTACCTGAGAAAGAAGAAAGAACGCCATGAAATAAGTGTGCCTCACAAAATTCTTACCAAGTTATTGAGGCTATCAAGGCTCTTCATTTTACAGAATCAATTACATACACCTGAGAAACAAAACAAAACCAGTAATAAATATGAAGATAAAGAAAAGGGAAACCATACCCAAATATCTCAACCTTTGCAAGAAAAAAAGAAGGAACAAAAAAAACCTTTCCTTTTCATCAATGAAATAAAATAAGGCACCAGAGAAGATCTTCAGCAATCCCCTATCTGGCAACAAGGGCACAAAGATGAGAAGAGAAAGAAACAAAAGCAATAGAAGAAGGAGAAGGGTTGAGAGATTTAGGAAAGAAGATCGAAGATAGAACACAAAGACGACCAGTCAAACAGTAAAATTACTAAAAAACTTGGATACGTTAAATCAGTACAATACTTTGTCCTGTCAATATCCTCAAATCCAATCACTTTTACCAATGAATTGAATCTTTAAATTAGAATTAGATTAGATTAGATTTTAGATTAGATTAGATTTAGATTAGATTAGATTATCCCAAAAACAGTATTATACAAACCCTATGTTGATTTTCTCAAAGAAACCCACTTTAAGAGCCACGCCACTCCACTTTTCCCCAAATTATCTCTCCTTTCCAATGATTTTTTCACTTAAATTAACCTCCCCGAAAAATATGCACAGAAAATAAGAAAGGTACCTGTTTCTTTGACGGCCAGGATAACTACGAGCCTTTCTTACGAGCCATCAAATCTGGAGCAGAAAAAAAGAGAGAGAGGGACAGAGAAAGAGGTGATGGTTTCTTGTACCAAGTACCGAGACAGATTAAGAACGCTGACAGAAAGAGACGTGAGCACAAAACAGCACCGGTACCGATCGGTACAGAGTGAATCCGATGTGTGCTCACTCTCTTCTGTCAGCTCACAGAACCGGTACCGAAACCACCACCATGCAAAATTAGATCTAGTTTTTGCAGTGAAGATGGAGATTAATAGAGGCGGCTAGATCTGAATCTCTGATCTAGTCTCCCTCTTCTTAGTTGCTCTAATTTGGTTTGAGGAAACTCCTGTAGTTACTTCCTTTTATAGAAGGAAGATGGACTCGAGTACTGGACCCATCATTTGTTCCGAATTACAGTCTCGATTCATTAGGCTCCTTCCTCTTTAACGATTAGGGTTTTCTTTATCTTTAATTAGGGTTCTAATTTTCTCCCATGGGACCATTTCCAATTAATTTTCCTCTCGAGAAAATAACAATGGGAACGTGAATATCAAGAGAATATATTCAAACACAATATTATCACTTCACTTAATTATTTAAGATGCCCGCTTTCTTGAGACCGTTAACAGCAACACAACTATCGTTATGTGTGTTTAATTGGGCAAATATTATATTGCTTTCGTTATTTTCTCATGTATATACATAAACTAGCAATACTCACGCAATTGCGCCGGTATTTATACTTTTTGTTGTTGTTCTACGTTTTTATATATTTTGTTTAAATAGCATTTGCACAGTACATTTAAACTCAATTAATATAATCATGACATATTTACAAATATTGATGTCAATAAATACATTATAATGAATAATGATTCATGAAATTAGTCCATCGTAAACCATGTAAACAAATAAGATCGATGTACAAAAAACTTGTCCATGTAAAAAAGAAGAAAACGTCGCGACGTGTCATACGGAGAGAATGGCCACGTGGCAGATTTTTATGAAGTTTAAACTCAATTTCTAAGAAGAAAGCCTCGCATAAATTTAATTGTGCGGAACTTCATATCTCTTTCTTTTACATGTTTTTTATATAATTTATTTAAATAGCATTTGTGCCGATGCGTTTGAACCCAATTAATATAATCATAACATATTTGCAAATCTATTGATGTAAATAGATGCATTATAATTAATAAGGATTCATGAAATTAGTCCAACATACATGGGTTTATTATAATTAATAAGAATTTATGAAATTGGTCCATTCGGGACCATGTAAACAAATAAGATCGGTGTACAAACATCTTGTCCATGTAAAAAAAGAAGAAATCGTCGCGACATGTCAGACAGAGAGAATGACCACGTGGCAGATTTCTATGAACTCTCGCATAAATTTAAATTTACAAAATTTCACACATACCCTTGCGAAACGAACAAATTGAAAAAAGTTGAGAAGGAAAAAAAGAAAAAGAAAAAGAAATGAGCTACGTGGCAAGCAAATAGCCATGCCATGTGTCAGCTAGCTAATAGTAGTATTAGAGACGAGATGTTGGCTACCGACTATTAGAGACGAGATAGTATAGCCAATACTTCATTTCTTAGCCAATAGTAACATTAGAGACGAAAATGGTTGTAGCTAATGGTATGTTTTGTTGTAGTGGCTCCTCATGAGGCGTGTAGAATTATATCTATTATATAATTCTATAATATATCTAATTTGGTATATATTTTAAGTATTATTTTTAGAAAAATTATAATGGTCTCCTTTAAAATCACCCCAGCTTATTGATGTGTTGGCAACGGACAATAAATGCATTAAATTTTAAATTGAATTAAATAATAAATCATAGTGGATGGCAAATTATATTAATTAGGTGATGAACCACATTTATTAGGTGGTAAATCAAACGATTACAAAATAATTCACATGATAAGTCATATTTATTTGAACAAATATTTAATTATTTTATCTTCAATCTTTTTTAAAAACAAAGTATTTTCATGTGTATTTTGTAGATTTTTGCGAAATTAATGTTTTTATTTTTGGTCTTATATTTTTGTTAATTTTTATAATAATTTTATCTTGTCAATTTTCAACAATCTCTTATTTAGGTGTGAAATGATGAAAAAAAATTGTTGTTCCGTTGAATTTAATCTTATTGTAACTTAGATTTAATCGTAGTTCAAAAAGTAGGCGAGTCTAGTTGAAACTCTGCCGAGTTAACTTCACTAAATGAGATTTCAAATTGACAATGTCTCTGACTAGAAGTGTGTAAAATTTAAAACTTGACCCCATGAGTTAGGATGAAACTCGGAATAACTCGATTGACTCGACTCACGTATATTTATATTAATAAATAGATAATATTTTTTTAATCACTAGTTCATGTAAACGAAAATAGCGGACTATATGAGTATGCATAACACCTGACTTAAATATGTTTTACTGACTTAAATATGTTCTAAAAATTTATGATCATGTTATGCCGTAGTTAAGATAAAGATAGTCGTGTATGTGTATATTATATGTGACTTAATTGAATGATACATAAATAATATACCAATATTAAAAAAATATTGATGTGTATTATTTAACTGAGTTAAATAAATATTTAAGTATCTATTACACTTGACTTAAATATATTTGCTTATTTTTATTAGTAATTATCATATAATTATTTCTTAGATATAATTCACAAACAAATCTCTCTCTCTCTCTCTCTATATATATATATATATATATATATACACACACACACACACGAGTAAGACTAACCTACTTAATTAAGTACAAAATATTTTGTACTTACTATTTTTTTTAATCATTAAATTTGTATTGATATTTGTGTTTTTTTTATTATGATCATAAAATATTGTACACATCAATAAATACTCAAATTTTCAATGCAAATTCAATGATTAAAAAACATTGAATATCAAATTTGTTGTATTTAATTAAGTAGGTTAACCCTCTCTCTCTATCTATGAATATGCCATGCGTTGTACAAATTGGGGTTCCACGAAGAATCCAAAGTGGTCCTGGTCGGTGGTGGGTAGATGGGACTGCGTCTAGCGATGATTGGGTGACAGTATATTCTATGTACAATTCTCGAAGTCCTCTACAATCCTTAATTTTATTATTTTGGAAATCAATGATCGTACCTAGTTAGAAACTCAATTGCAGATTCTGAAGTATTTTGATTGTAGATAGTATAGAATCAAGTACATAAATAAGGTCATGAGCGGCCGATTACTCTAATCAACCGTACGCGACCCCGAATTCAGAGATATCCACAAGTACAAATGGACATAAATTTTCTTGAACTTCTTTATGTTTTTTTTATGGAAATAAATAAATTATATAAATATTTATAATTTTACTTATAGTTTACAGGGTTTAACTAATTATAAACTTGACATAAATGTTTAAAATTTTATTTGATTTGAAATATATATTTAATTAATTAATATCGTAAATTTAAATATTTATGTCGATTTTGTAGTTGATTTATGTGATTATATAATATTAATTTTTTTTCATAAACACTAAATATATTCAGGCATTTTCGACTTATATTGGGGCTAACGTATATTCAATTTCAGACCAATAATGGAACATATCAACATCATTTCACATTTTTGCCTCATGGTGAGGATAAAATGTGTTAGGGCTTGTTTGGATGCACAAGTATTTTATAGTTTAGGATAGTATATTTGTAGGGATTAGAATTGTAAAATGGACATTCCCAAAGAATAAGGAAAGTTTAGCTAAAGAATATAAATATATGTTTGGATTGATTTTAGGGATATGTTTAGGAAATATCTAGAAAAATATAATGTTTTGAAAACACACTATTATAATATATTTTTGACCATAGACCATGATAAAATTAGTTAGTAAAAACCAACAAAATTATTCATTGATTAGCTTTATTTTTATAACCAAACATAATTTCAAATACATGATTTTCTTCATAGATCTGAGATTTAAATCAAAATAATAAAATTTAACGAACAATATTTTATTTTTTTTGAAAAACAATGAAGAAGGCTCTAAGTCCCCCTTTCATTTTTATATTAATAATAAAATATACATCTCTATAAGGGTCATGAGTATCATACTCTAACCCCTACTTTACTTAGTTTATAGTCTAATGTCTCAATTACAGAAAATAACTATTGTTCTTTTAGACTAAATAAATTTTATATTAATAATAAAATTTTATTTTCATCAATTATTGTTTGCTCAATTACAGAAAATAACAATTGTTCTTTTAGACTAAATAAATTTTAGCAAACATTTAAAAGGTGTAAAAACTACAAACTGAAAAAAAAATATCAACTAAAATTTAGCATTACAACTGACTGAAGATCCTCAATACAATTGAAATCACGAAAGTAAAACAATAAAAAAAAAAAAAAATCTAAAGTAGGAGTTACAATTCGGTGATGCATCCATGGTCATCATTCTCTGCTTCTTCATCCTTGTTTCGATCTCATTACCCTTGCACCACTAATAACATTAAATGTATTGTTGATCTTCATCTTCACAATTCCATTACACTACCCTCTTTATACAGTGACAATTTGTTGTTCATCTTAACAAATTGAATCTTGCAATTATATTACAAAAATAAAGAAAGAGAAAGTCAATTATATTCCTTCAACACTGAACTAGTCAAATTGAATTAAGAATTGATGAATACATATCAATTAATTCTTGCGTGTAATTTAGAATTGAGAATACACTTCATAAGGGGAGGGGGTTACTGTTGGGGTATGACCTAAACAAATAAGAATGCAATCAATTAATTCTCGCACTACATTCTTTAACATTTCCTCAAAAATTATATCAGAGCTTTTATAAATCTCAAATTTAAGATTGATTTGGATCAATTTCACCATTGGAGAGTAAGATATGAAGTAATTTCAACAAAATTGGTTATCTAAATCCTATCTATTAACCCCTCTAAACCAAAAAAAAGTGTCATTTCCTATAAAAAAACAAGATCCTTACTTGTGTTGTTGCCATTGGTACTATTGCTAGTCGCCTCTCATGTCAGAGGTGCGGATCACTAACATGGGTCAGCCTTCTCCCCAACCTGCCTAATTCTTCGGCGTCTCAAGCTCGATTTTGATCTTTGTCTCTCTCAAGCATGCAACAACAAAGATAGATAAATATAGTTGAGTAATGGATCTCATTAGAAAGAGGAGAACAAGTTTTACAAGGAAAATATATCTGATGAGTGAAATAGTCGGTAATCTCGTCGGAGAAGGAGCAAGAAGAAGAAGAGTATTTTTCTCGGTTTGTGCGCAGGGAAGGAGTAAAAAATGGGGAGAGAGAAATAGTTTTTTTATTGTGTACCTAAATGAAACTAGAAAAAAGTAAAACTGAGCAAATTGCTCAGTTTTTTTTTCCAGCTCTATTCTATACAAAGTTTCCTGAAGTTTCCTTAACCCGTAATTACTATAAATTCCTTAAAGATTGATCCAAACATGAAATAAGGTTTTTCTAGTATTACTTTCCTAAACTGAGATTAACCACCTATTTCCTACGGATGCACAAGTATTTTATAGTTTGAGATAGTATATTTGTAGGGATTAGAATTGTAAAATGGACATTCCCAAAGAATAAGGAAAGTTTAGCTAAAGAATATAAATATATGTTTGGATTGATTTTAGGGATATGTTTAGGAAATATCTAGAAAAATATAATGTTTTGAAAACACACTATTATAATATTTTTTTGATCATAGACCATGATAAAATTAGTTAGTAAAAACCAACAAAATTATTCATTGATTAGCTTTATTTGTATAACCAAACGTAGTTTCAAATACATGATTTTCTTCATAGATCTGACATTTTTAAAACCAACAAAAACGTATATCGCATGTTTACAAGTTATATCACTATAATAAAAAGTATAAAAGATACAACAACGAATAAACATTATTGTATAAAAGTATAAAAGGTACAAAAAGAATATAAAAGATACAAAAATATACAGCACATAGTAATTCCTATAGATATAAAGGTATATTGTTTTTCAATTTGCATTCGTCCGTCCGAACGGAATAACCCATTCGTTTCGGACGAAGTATCTCAGTGCGTTCGAACGAACTACCTTGGTCCGTTCGAACGGTCTATCCGTTGATTTCTCAGTTTGTACGTGAACTCAACTGTTTCAACAAACGCGTACGTTTGCCTCTCCTTATTTGTACATTCTTTTAGTTGATGCAAAAATATAATTCCTTCACTAATTACTATAGAAATAAAGGTATATTATATGAGTAAAACAGTACACAATAGAGAGAACAAGTATAAACTCTAAAACAAAGGGTATAAATAGAACACTAAAAAGAATATAAATTGTTCTATGTCAGGAAGTTATATTATTTCATTTAAAAGTATATCATTACAATAAAAGATATACAAGATACAACAAAGAGTATATAATATGTCCGAGCACATAATAATTAGTATAAATATAAATGTATGTTATTACAAATTGAATCATTATAATAAATGATATAAAAAAAAACCACAAATAGTAAAAACATAATTATAATGGTATAAAAGATACAATAAAAAGTATAAAAGATACAATATGTCTAATCACATAGTTTTTATAAAAACTCGAAACTATAATGTTCATGGACTTGTTCCTTTCTTTTATTATGTTCTCGAGTTGATATAATACATAAGAAATGCATAAATATAAAGTAGTCAGATTCATTCTCAATATAGGTATAAAAGTAACAACATAAGTAATGTTTTAAAGTTAAAAGGTATAACAAACAACCAATATCAAATATTTGGACTGGTCCTAAAACATCAACGAATGAAGACATAATTGAGCAAATATCAGCGATTTTTTCGTTAAATTTTATCGATTTTTTAAATCTAAAGAGTTGAAGAACAAAATTAACAAAGACTTGCGATATTTTATTTTCAGATCAGAAAAATCACGGAACTAAAATGATGCTGACAAAGAATCTTCAGAGCTGAAAATTGGAGAGGATGAAAAATAGCGTTGACAAATCGGAGAGAAGAAATCATTGCAGGCCGTGTTCTTCTCTTTCCAGATGTGTTTTAGGCAGGCCTCGCGTCGGCTGAGATTAGCACTTAAGATCATCGAGGAGAGAGGGCCGAGATGCTCGCGGAGATATCGCGAGGAGATATCACGGGATGATCCGGAGGCACGTTGAATGTATTGGACTGAATTTGGCTTGCGGAATAGTGGAGTGCAAAAGATTTTTTCATTTGACTTTTAGTTGTGTACTTAACAAACAAAATCGTGATATTTGCAAAATATTATTTTCACTTGAGGGAAATGTTATTTTTATGAATTTGAACAAATGCTATTTTGGTAATAGAGTTGAAAACAAAGCTATGCATATTCTTTTGTTCATTGTTCTTCTATATACTTTTCTATCTTGAAATTAATTCGTATTTTATTAATAAGGATATAATTTCCAACAGCCATTTTGTTATGTTCGTTAAGTTTATATAATTTACCCACACCCTTATTTTGGACCCATATTTGTGCAATTTTCTTGTGCCACATCATCACTTTCTTTCTAACCATTAGATTATGATATTTGGCAAAATTTAGACCATTGATTAAACATTGATTTTTTATAAACATTTTTTCTTTGTAACCATTTAAGTGTCCCTTATTTTACACTATGTTTTAAGGATTCTTAGAAACCCACATCATCATATATTAATGATGTGTACTATTATTATTGGTTAGATTAATATTAGACCAAGTTTATTCAATTATTAATCATTTCACATAAAATTACATGATCAAATGTGAATGTAATGGAAGATGAAAAATTTACATATGAAATACTAATAACTTAATATGTAATATATAAACATACAACATATAGTAATATTAGTTTTAGAATTTTAATTTTAAAAATTCATCAAATATATTCGTTTTAATTTTCTCTTTATTTTGACATCCATATTAGCATAGTTCATACATACCATTTTCCACAATTTGAATTTGTAAAATTATTATGTGAAAAATACAATGCAAAAAGTGCATTTTTACAAAATAAAGTTTAATTATTTTAATTACATAATAGAATTTTAAATATTAATATTTATTTTTTAAAAATTATAACTATACTAATACCATATAATACTAAGTTGATTATATTTGTGTTTTTAATCAAACAAATTTAATATTAATTTTTTTTTTTGAAAAATAATAGAAATAAAAAAAAGTTTATCCATCGAAATAATTTCTTAAATTTATACACACTTATCAAGTAATAATCTTATTTTTAAAAATATGAAATTAAAAAAAATCATATGATATATAATAATTTATATTTGTGTTTATGCTAAATTATTTTTTGATATTATTTATTAAATTACTATCACTATTAAGTTTGATATCATTTATAATTTTATATTTATTTTTATGCTAAATTAATTTTGTATATTATTTATTAAATTACTTTCACTATTAAGTTTGATATCATTTATAATTTTCATTGCATTTTGAATCAATAACAAATTATTAGTACTATATAATTAATGATATGTTATTACGTATGTTGTTTGATTCATTATTTTTATATTTGACATTGTATGAAATATTGTGAACAATAATGATATAATATTTGTTGTTATGTTTTTTTTTGTAAAATCATGTATATCTCATATATTACTATTATACAATGAGATTTATATAAGTGTTATTATTTTATTAAGAAAATGAAATTTTATCATCATAATATAATATAATTATTAAACATATACATAATCATAAACAAATTAGTTCAAATAATTATATTATGAATCAATATTAACATATTTATATGTACTTTGTATTACAATGAAAAATATAATTAACATTCTCGCCGCGTAGCGCGAGTATTCTCCTAGTTTTTTATAATATTTTTATGTGGTTTTGTTATATATTTTCAGATATTTCATTATATATTTTTCTTTGAACAATTTAGTGTTTATTATATGTTTTTTGAATGACAATATGTATTATGTTATAAAAGAATTGAACGAGAGAAAGACAAAGATGAGAGAATTGGGGGAGACAAAATATTTATTCATTATGGAAATTAAGAATACAATAGACTGTGCCCCTTTATATAGTAGTGGGTGAGTATTGGCCAAGAAATCTCTTGTCTAATTAATGATTACAATACTAGAAAATAATCAATCCTAAATACAATAGAAAATATACTCTTAAACAACCTACAATAACTCCTTCCATCTGTACAAGATTTCCTTTTTATTTAGGGACTGAATAAATGACATCCATATTAATAACATTCATAACATATTATGTGTTATTGTTTGTACATATTTTTTTCTATATAATGTTTGTGTGTTTTATAATATATATATGTATGTTATATCTTAGATAACAACAATAGTGACAACTATTAGGGGGCGTTTGTTTCGTGCTTTAAAATTAGTATGTTTTGGCATATATCCTATTCCTATGTTTGGTTTGCACATTCGGTAATAAAGTAAGGGAATACTCCATTCCTTAGGGAATAGTTGGTGGAAATAGAATTACCATCAAAATTAATGGCTTTTCACTATTCCCATGATGAGAGAATACATTTTGTTTTCCTTTCCAAAAATTAAAAAGTCAAGTCTTTAATATATAAACTAAATTTTACATTTGGGTAATGATATTGACAGGAAATAATATTACTGGGAACAGGAAATTTAAACTTGAAATGCTAATTTTACTTTTAATTCATGCCAAATTTAAATGAAATTTCCTGTATCTAGTATTTATTTTTCCTGTCAATATCACTATCTTTACATTTTTAGAGCATCCCATGTGGGATAAATAAATGTACCAACCAAACATGATAATAAATTATGTCATGGAATGATATGTCTTGGCATGAAATTCCTTGGCATACTTAATGCCAAAGCATTTTTCAAAACACGAACCAAACGGCCCCTTAAGGTCATGTGAGTAATAATTTTTTTCGAGTGACTGTTTTCTTTGTGATGGGATGAATATATTGTCTCCATAATGGTCGTTGATGGGTTGTGGAACTCCCGTGATGGATAATAAAGACGAGAGAATATTTCAATATTGGACCTCCGAAATTTATTTCGATTCATATAACTTCCTGAATTTTTCATCTAGTTTAAAGCTACATTTTCATCTATTATCTAATGACTTGGCAGTTAAATCAAGGGTGACGCTATTGCAAGAGCTAACATGGCTAAATTGAGAGCGATTTCATTTTTTTATGGTGATTGATATTTGTTATACTTATATACTATTATTTATATCTTCCATAAATAATGCAAAAATATTTTTCCTAATATTATGAAAAATCATATCTAACCAATATATATTAATTTTCATATTTAAATATATATGTCATGTTACGATTAATTGTTCTTTTATGATGAAAAAAATTAAGAATAAAAATATTATTTTATATATGAAAGATTTTATTTGCATGATTTATGAAAAATAAAAAACTAATAGATAAATGTAAGAAATATCAATCACCAATTCATCATTAACAGTGATATGACGGTCATTTGATAAAACAAAATTGAAATCGCTCTCAATTTAGTCATGTTGGCTTTTGCAATAACGTCATCCTTAAATCAATTACGTCGTTGATAAATAATCCGATGGCATGGCATATGATGTTGAAAAAAATCAAATTTCGAAAAGATAATATCTCTATACCATGATTGTATTTTATTTTCTACTAATATGATATATCTCCTCAAATCATAAAGCATGATTTTCCCTGCTCGCATCTCCCATACATAATGAATCAAACTAACAAAGTATTTCAATAAAAAATCATATCTTTCTTGACATATCTTTTCATGAACTTAATTGTTTCAGAAAATAAAATATCATCCAATATCTCTTCCTTGCATTATTAGATTTATTACAAATCTAGTCAATTTTTCATATTGAGGATTTGAAAATTAATCTAGTGCGAGCAAGACATATTGCATAATATTTTATTTTTGAAAAAATAATTTCATGTAAAGATATGCTATTAAAGACTATAATTTTATTAGTTTGATTCATTACGGAAGAGAAACACGAACAAGAAAATCTTGAATATGATTCGAGGAGATATATCATGAGTAGAAAAAAAAATTCTGATATGAAAATCATTTTTTTTAAATGATATTTTTTTTGACATCATGTGTTATGTCATCGGATTATAGACAATCACATTATTAATTTAACTGGCAAATTATTTGTTAACGGATGGAATTTTTTTTTAAAACTAGATAAAAAATTATGAGAGTAAAAAGAGTTAATTGAACCGCATTAAAATTTGAAGGGTTAATTGATCCAAGCAAAAATATTTAACAGCCAATATCAGTCTTTTTAACATTTTGAGGAGCCAATACTTCATACATGGTTAGCCGGCAACAAAGAATACATTCTATTTTTAAAATATTATGTTTTAAGAGGTAGTTTCCATTCTATAAATGCTAAATTAAATTTAAAAATAAATAATATAAATATTATTAGAACTATCTATTTGTCTCCCAGCTGCTAACCAGAATTATGTTGCTTCACTAAATTGTCAACAAAATAACAAAGTAGACGTGACATGATGGGTCACTTCTTGTTGACTTCTAGTCCAAATTATTTCCAATTATATTGCTTGAACAGTGAATTTAGGCGAACTTCTCTTTTGTTTGGTTGTTTGTTATAGAAGCATTTTTATATTAAATCAATTTTTATATGTTTTTTTTTAATGACGTGCACAAATTTCATGTTCATCATGAAAAAATACAAATCTCAATGCAAATTCAATGGTTAAAAAGCATTAAGTACCAAATCTTTGGTACAAAATCTAATGTGTGTGTGTATATATATATATATATATATATATATATATATATATATATATTCGGCCTATTAATGTCATGTATTGTTATTAATTATATGCTAATCTAATGAACATATATAATTAATACATACATATATTTTCGGCTTGTATAATATTACCATAATTTCATTTTATGCATATATCGCAAGGACAAGATATCTTAACCATTTATTATTTGTATTTTTTTATCATATTTATGAAAAAAAATATTACATACATTTCATACATGCACGGTCCTTTTCGGCAATATATGTTAATTATTCTTTAATTAATATACATATATATCTCATATATATTAACACATTAATTAAAAGGCCTAATATTTATTTTGCCCATGCAAATAATTATATCATATATATTATTTGCAAGCCCCATAATTTTCGACTTATACAAATAATTTAATTCTTCTAAAATAATACGTAGACACATATATATTATATGTATTTATTTATTTCGAATTACCATACATTTATTTTGATCTTTTTCTATATGTATATCTCACATACAGAGAATATTGATTTGTCCAACAAGATTAACATATTTGTGTGACCTAGTAGGTTTGATTAATTTGACAACGAACTAAACTTAGTTCGTGAATCATAAGCGGTCTCTAGTAAGACATTGTGATTACCCAAATTACATCCAAAGATCCATGATCATTTCCTAGCAAGATATATATCTGACTTAATCTTTTTGTTCTGCGATACTTGCTAATCACAAGGAAAGGTTATCATGTCAACCTTGATTTGATTAGCGTCCTTTTCCTGATCAAGAATTAGACAGACAAAAGACAAAATGATATTACCAACAAATGTTAATATCATTCTGAGCATGGCCATGCATTTCTTCAGTCCCAATTCATATAACCATCAGTTTGCAAACATACTCGTGTGAGTACACATCTTTCCTAGGTAAGTATATTTGTCTCCACAAACATCTAATGTACTACTAGGGTCTACATTTAGAATGACATTATTCTTTGATTCACAGTTTCACTATCAAAGTCAAGTACTTTGATGATATGATCAAAATTGTCATTCAGGATTTTTTCTTTTAAGATTAAAATCAAAACCAAATACACTTAATGTTGGTTAATTCTAACCTAGAGGGGGGTGAATAGGTAACCTAGTGGGCAATTTTCGACTAGGTATACAAATTCTACTTGCGGAAGCTAATTAATGAAATTTGAATAGAGTAGAAAATACCGAACACTTGAACACAAGATGTTTGTTTACGAAGTTCGGTAGGTGGTTGCTATGTAGCTTTAACTCACCCTTTACTCGCTTAATTGACCGACTCAATTATTTGCGAGTACCTACGTCTCCGGGAATGCCTTGTGCCTCTTTTTGGCTTTCGATTGAATTCCAACTCACTCGATTACAAGGTGTCGCCTAGATCGATTTACACGCTTTCTATCGATCTATAGCTTAGGCTCTTTACACTTTGTTGCACTAGCCTATTACAATTTTTCACTAATCGAGCTACAACGTGATCGGTCACGTGAGTGGGATACGATTAGTGGAGGATTTAGAAAGTAGATCAACGATCTAAAGAGGGTTTCTCAAGCTATCAATGGATATGGATAATCAAAGCTTATGTTTTCTCTCTTTTGGTTTTTCAAGTTTGAAAGTGAAGAAGTGGGAGAGAGAAGCCCTAGAAGGATTCTATTTATACTCTCTATAGAAATCCTTCAGAAAACTGCCAGTGCGTTCGAACGCACAATGTTCGTTCCGAACGCACTTGCAGTTTGTACTAGCCGTTTCAAAATAACGTGCAAGTACATTTGTGGGTCCGTTCGAACGGACAAAGTCCGTTCATAACGGACTCAATTATACATTGCATTTAGTGTTCACAGAAAGGATTGTCCGTTCAACGCACTTAAATGGGGGGTGAACGGATTCTAAATGTCCGTTCGAACGGACATGTTTGTTCGTTCGAACGTACACAATCCTGTGACAGTTTTGGTTCTTATCAAGAGATAATATTTTGATATGTGGCAAATCCGTTCTGAACGGACTTTGAGTTCGTTCAGAACGCACTTCATGCTTGATTGAACTCTTTGTTATTTTGAACATGATTTTACTTGAGATCTACTAGGTTTCTACCTATGGTTTATTTGTGGCGCATCCCACTCACGGAAGGCTTCAATATCTTGATTCTTGATGTATTCCAATGGCCTTCCTTGTGTTCTTCTTGTCTTGTTCATCTTGAGACTTCACAAGCCCTCCTTCATCTTCGTATCGTACCTATGTTATCCTGCACTTTTCTGGATGTATACGTTAGTAATGACAGTGTTTTGAAATAATCAAACCATCAGAAAATTTGAACCAACACTTAACAATAACAACGATAAGAAACTCTTATTGAATAAACAATGTTGCATTACACAATCATTCGTAACTATTACTTATGCCTAGGGCACTCCACCTTCCGTCTCCCACTTGCACTAGGCCTCATCCAAGAGCCTAATAATGCCCATAGATCTTGATGTCACCTCTTTTAATAATCTCTCCAATAAGGTGAAACCTTCGAAAAATGTGTTTAGATCTTTGATGTGATCTCGGTTCTTTTGCCTGTGCGATGGCTCCGTTGTTATCACAATAGAGATCTTCAAGATTCGAGATGCTCGGGACTACTCCTAGTCTTGCCACAAAATTCTTGATCCAAGCGGATTCCTTCACTGCTTCGGAAGCTGCAATGTACTACACCTCCGTAGTAGAATCAACAACAGTATTCTGCTTGGAACTCTTCCAAGATACTGCACCTCCATTAAAGCAAAACACATAACCAGATTTCAATCTGAAATCATCAACGTTGGTTTGGAAACTTGCATCGGTGTAATCTTTTACAATAGCTCATCTTCCATACCTCCGCAAACTAAGGACCAGTTCAAAATCCTTCTCATCAAGTACTTACGAATGTTCTTAAGAGCCACCCAATGTTGTTCACCTGGATCAAACTGATACCTGCTCGTTGCGTTCACGACGTATGACACGTCCGATCTGGTACATAGCATGGCATACATGAAGGATCCGATTGCCGAGACATACCGAATCTTATCGATGTAACTTTGTTCTTCACTATTCTTGGAGCCTTGAGCCATGTTTAGTGAAATGCCATGTGATAAGTGTAATAATTCTTTCTTGGAGTTCTCCATGTGAAAACTTTTCATCACCTTATCAACATATGTGCCCTTAATCAAACCTAGTAGCCTTCTGGATCTATTTTTATATATCTTTATTCCTAACACGTAATAGGCCTCAACCTAGATCTTTCATCGAGAAATTATTCTCTACCCGAGCTGATAGCGTTGTCAAGGTTGGAATATCATTCCCAATGACTAATATGTCATCAACGACAGTATAAGGAATACCATTGTGCTCCTATTGAACTTATTGTAAACACAAGACTCATCTTCATTCTTGATGAATACAAAGTCTTTGTCAACTTCATCAAATCAAAGATTCCAGCTCCAAGATGCTTGCTTCAATGCATAAATGAATCTTCGAAGTTTGCAAACCTTATTAGAATTCTTTGGATTGACAAAACCTTCAGGTTGTATCATGCATACATATTCACATAGCTTTCCGTTTAGGAAATCAATTTTGGCATCCATTTGCCATACCTCATACTTGTGATATGCAGAGATTGCAAGCATAATCTTAATGATTTGATCATAGCTATCGGTGAGATAGTTTCGTCATAGTCTATATCATGCACTTGTTTGAAACCTTTTTGCAATCAGTATAGCTTTCTAGGTTTGCACATTTCCATCTACGTCGGGTTTCTTCTTAAACACCCATTTACATCAAATAATCTTCAAGCTTTCTGATGTATCAACCAAATCCCAAACTTGGTCGTCATACATGGATTACATCTCACCCCTCATGGTCTCGAGCCATTTCTGAGAGTTCCTACTTTCCATAGCTTCTTGATAAGACGTAGACTCATAATTTATGAGTTATACTTCCTTATCATTAGTTGATAAAAGGAAAATAAAGCACCTTTTTTTATATATAATTTAGGGATTTTAGCCCATTCAAATCTCAGCTTCGTGTATAAAATTGTTCATATTTGAGATAACAAGAATATTTCTTCACTAATTGTGTTTTATTGCTTAATTACAGGTTTTAGGGGGAAATTCTCGGGAATCCAAGAGTGTAGTTGCCTTCGTGTCCTCGCGCCGTTAAAATCGGTATATCATACCGATCCTTTCGGTACACGTATGAGGGAGGAGGCAAATAATCTTCAACATAAGAGTCTACACCAAATTCTACACGAAAACCACTCACACCATAGCTATTATCCAGCCCACTATCCAGCCACCTACCTCACCTATAGTCCCCAAACTATCCTCAATCCTCTCATCCAACTCTTGGCCAATGGGAGAGCTTCAAGGGCACTATAAATAAGACCCCCAAGGCCTATGGGCAGATTTACGCTCTTCGGAGCACTTTCAGCCCACTCTCTCTCTCTCTCTCTCTCTCTCTCTCTCTCTCTCTCTCTCTCTCTTCTCTCTCCCTCTCAAGAACTTCCAAGAACTTTCAAGAACCGCTCAAGAATCATTCAAGACTAGTCGAAATCTCAAGTGATTGTTCGCCGAACTAGAAGCTTTCTTCATTTGGTGAATCAATCCATTCGAAGCAAGTCAAGGGATACATCGTCACAATCGGATTCGAAGCTCTCTTCGTCCGGTTCTCATTGGGATTAAGAGTGGAGCTTCCTCTATTACCGACCTCAAAGCTCTCTTCACTCGGTAACCTCTTTTCTCTCGGTGGATTGTGTCCTCCTTCACTCGAACGGAATCGAAGCTTTCTTCAACCGGAAGAGTCGACTTATTCGAACGAGATAATCTTGGGTCATCCTAGCTTCCTAGCGACTCAAGCATCAAACGATTACACTAGCCGAGATAAGGAGTCTCTTCTTGACGCGTTGAAGCTCTACTTTCTTCGAATTAGGTGTATTCTTTATAAATCTTGAAATTCTTGTTTGTTGAATGACAGTTTAAGGTTGTAATTGAATCTTTTTCTTTGTTCTAAATCTTTGTTTCTTGCATTCGATCTTTGGCTCTTTTTGTGTGATATTTTTGCTCTCTTTTTGTTCTCATTTACTTGCATTTCAGCCTCTTAATTAACTCATCAAACATTCGCAAACCAAATCCCTAATCAAAGTTATAACGGACAACTCTCTCTGAAAAGTTTCTGCCTAATTTGCTGGAAATTAGTTTCTGCCTATTTCTTGCTCGTTTCAATTCATTATTCGACACATATACTTCTCGTGGAACGAACTTGTATATTTCCACTATACACATATATTTCCAAACTTGTTGATTGAATTGGTTTTCACATACAACGATATCTCAAATTAAAAGTGATTGAAAACCCGCTCATCATTAGTTATGAGAAATCTGAAGGAAATAATGTCCTAGGCTAAACTGTTTAGCTTGTATGTAAACAAAGGACATTTATTATTTATGTATTGTTAATCTAATATAATATATTTGATTAAAGTTTCATTTAATACGTGTATTGGTTATTTATCATATTTAGGAATATGTGAATAAGCCATGAATTGTATCGCTAGTTTGTACATCATCATAATATGTGATTATGATAGTAAAACTGTAGAAATGAACGCAATACGATTGTAAATGTCCTTGATCATATATATGATCTATATGGAGATATACATGTCTAAGGAAATAGAATATATGTGTACACCAGTATATTCGTATATTAGATGATTATGTTTTACTGATCATGGACATGGAATACATAGAGATGTAGTGATGTCAAATATGGAATATAGATATGTATTAGAGACAACATATTGGACTGACCAACTTATGAGAATATACATGGTTATTGTTGTTATATATATTCCACCTGTGATCATAAACGAATAGAATTTTAGTTCTTTGACCTGAGGTTATCATTAGATTTCTCACCTGTGAATTGTGATACTTAGATATGTTTCTTTGTTATCTTTAACCAGGTAATCAAGATCATCATTGGGTATTGCATGAAGCATGTTGGAGGATGTGAATAACCAAGATGCAAGTTGTTCCTTTCATGATTGAAAGAGATATCTCTCAGGGCTCCCTGATGAATTAAGATTGAAGGAAATGCGTGGCCACGCTCAATAAGATTAACATGTGTTGTTAATATTAATTGAATATTCGATCTGATTCTATATCGAGAAAGAGTTAAGTTGATTTAGAAAGGATGGCATTTCACCATGCCTTTGATCAACATATATCGTATGAACAAGAGAGCTAGTAATTTATCTATTTGTAAATATGTGATGATCACAAATCATTATTTAATTTGGATAGTCATAATGCCTTGCTAGAGACCAATTATGATTTGCATAATTAAATGGAGATTTAATATGCTGCCAACATTAAAGAAACCTATAGAGTCACACACAAAGATAAGTTTGGATTGGACACAGAAAATCAGATCAAGATGAAGAGGTATAAGCATTAGATGCTACATGCATGTATGGATGCATGGGGATTTAATAATCAGAATTAATTCATTTTGGAAAACGAAAGATTTGGAAGATCTAGGATTTTCCAAATATGATTATAAATATCCACCTATCTCTTCTTCATAGATAAAAGGCTTGTGAAGAACACTTTTGTGGGTTTTCATTCTCAATATTCAGAATAGAGAGAATGAGAGAAACCCTAGCCGTCAACCTATTTCTAGGAGATAGAAACGAGAGAGGTGACAGCAAATTTTATGAAGGGAGGAAGGATCGACTAGCATCGGATGTCTTCACATCCAGTCTAAACGAGTCGCGTGTGGATGCCGATAGAGGGTGGTGCCGGTTCGTGCATACCTAACGTGATTTCTGCAAGCTTCTTTCAACCAAATTTGAACTAAATCTGAGGTGAAATTTTTTGAATATCTTCCTTCGTATCTAACTATCAATACACAGATCCATGTCTTTAGGGGTTCGGGTGAGTTCCGCTGTGCAATAAGGTTGCCCGAAACCTAACAAAATCCATATCTCTTAGGTTAATGACGTGTCTTACCAGATCTATGAATAGTATCTTGTGTTTTAGATTCCTCAACCCTTTGAGATTCTGTTTGAGTTTCCACTAAAACTCCATTGTCCATAAATGATTCTTGACCTTCTTCAAGATTTACCTTACTCCCACTGTTTCTTTTGGAGATGAACTCTTTCTCCGGAACACTCCTTCACGAGCAACAGACACTTTCTTCTCTAGGCGGATGTAGAAGTAATATTCTTTAGTTTCCTTAGGATATCCCACAAATAGACATTTATCTGATTTGGACGCTAACTTGTCAGAAAGTTGGTGTTTGACATACGCTTCGCAACCCCAAATCTTAAGAAAAATCAACATGGGACACTTCCCAATCCATACCTCGTATGGTGTCTTTTGGACCGCTTTAGATGGTACTCTGTTTAGTATGAAAGATGTTGTCTCATGAGCATAACCCCAAAAGGTTGTTGGAAGATCCGTTTGACTTATCATGGACCAAATCATATATAATAGGATTCGATTCCTCCTCTCGGATACACTGTTCTAATGAGGTGTACCAGGTGGAGTTAATTATGAAACGATTCCACAATCCTTTAGATGATCATCAAATTCTTGGCTTAAATATTCTTCACCTCTATCGGATCGAAGTGTTTTGATATTCTTGCCAAGTTAGTTATGTACTTCATTCTGAAAATTTTTGAAAATTTCAAATGATTCAGACTTCTTCCGCATTAAATCGATATACTCATTTTTACTCAAATCATCGGTAAAGGTTATGGAGTATCGATACCCACTTCTAGCTGGTGTACTCATATGGCCACATACATCCGTATGTATGACTTCCAATAAGTCGTCAACTCTTTTCCCAACTTTTGAGAAAGGAGATATTGAAGATTTCAAACAAATCATTACAACTGCTATATCGTAATAAAAAACACTTAGCTTATCGAAATATCACCGATCTAATAAAAAAGAATGTATTAAATGGGCTCCACGATTATCCAACCAATGCATATCTGCCATCTGCACTTCGGTGACCATTCGGAAGAATTCTTCTGTGGATGTAGCATTGTGCATATCGTAATACAGAACATTGATTTCAAACTTGTATCTGGTCTAGTTCTTGTAGTATCAATTTATATTAATGAAAAAATTCATTTGTTACCCTTGAATTTTTTAAGTATAAATATTTTAATTGAAAACAATTACCAACCGTGATTAGGGGTGTAAACGGGTTCGGATAATATTCGAACCGACCATCCGAACCGGCCCGAATCGAATCCAACTAAATATTCATAACATTATCCGGATCTGAACGGATCCGAATCCGATCCAGATTCTTTTTCGGATCCGAAACCGGTATTCAAAATATTATTCGAATCCGGATATTATCCGAATCCGACTAGCAATAATTTATTTTACATTTAAATAACTATGATCTCGTGAATCTAATAAAAAATCATATTCACGTGACTAATGATCCACAAATCAATTTCATTTTACAAAATACATAAAATTTTATTTTCAAGATATTTCCAAATTTCAAAATTAATTTCCTTCCCTCTTCTCCAAAACTTTTCCTCTCCTTTTTTTTTCAAGTTTACTTAGTGGTATTTTTGAAAATAAAGATTTTCTGAACAATTTTAGAAAAATTAGGATGTACTATTTAGGTAATATATAAATATTATTATAATTTTATTTTAATATCGAAAATAAAAATTGTTATGTTACGTATCAAATATTCATTTTAATTATTCGAAAAAGATCCGTATTTGTATTCGTATTCGATAATATCCAAATAGTATCCGTATCCGTTTAATATCGGAACCGTATTCGGATCCAGATTGTTTCGTATTCGAATATCCGTATCGAAAAAATATGAATACGAATCTGATATGACCAGTGTCCGAACCGTTTACAACCCTACCGTGATGAATTGGCTTGAATTTCAAACAAGTAAATCAATAGTGATCATTCTCCCTCTCCCTCCTCATGGCAGTATAATATTATCAAAAAAAAGCACAGTGCGACACGTTCAAGGGATCTTCATCCTATAAACGGTATCCCCAAGAACCATAATGAGACGGTGTACTCAAGAATCCTTGAAAGGGAGATAATTTGTTCTTTTCTGTGCAAAAGGAAAGAATATGTTTGGTTGTGGAAACCAAGATTCCAAGGGAATGGGTGTAAAGGTATCCAATCTTTTCAATAATCAATTATTGATTATGGCATCACGGTCATTGGTTATGAGTATATGGATCGCAAACCACCAGTTCTAGTTCTGTAGCGCATTGGATGCTACAAACTCTGTCCTTCACAAAATCAGGGTTCGAGATTGAGAGGGGACTGAAAAAAATCACGTTCTTTGGAATGTGATTGATGAAAATCACATTACCATGTAATAGGAATATTATTATTTGAATTGAAAATTATCATATTATGGTTCCCATCAATCACATTTCAAGAAATGTGATTACCGTGATTATCTCAAATTATCGCGATCTAAATGTACCATAAGTATGTTTTTTCTTAATTAAATTTTGATATTAAGTTTTTGAATTATTTTATTTGTTAATTTTGATATTGTGTTTAATTTGAATTATTTTTTTGTATACAATAAATGGTGTGCAATATGTAAAATCGTGCTATATTCATTATTTTTATATTTAGCATCAATTTGATTATAATAAATAACAATAATATAATATTTGTTGTTGCGTTTTTTTCTAATAATTATGTTATATATTTACCAAATATTATTATAGAGTGACAATAATATATTTATAGTAACCTCCAACGAATCCTTCCCGTGTATATCTCACTACGGGGAGATAGCCTTCAAGGAACGTTTTTTACCACCGTTATCCATGGCGTAACAATATTCGAGTCGGCAAGAGTGTACGCTAGAATGGTGCATCCGGGTTTAGAGTGTCCGTGGACTTCGGACCTATTTCGAGCAAAAACTCCGCTAAAAGCTAAACTATTCGGTTGGTTGGCTCTAAACGACCATATATTAACCGCGGAAAATTTAATCAAGAGGGGATGGCCCCACGAACCATTGTGTGTGCTTTGCTCCAATGAGATTGAATCTACTAATCACCTCTCTGTCGAATGTCCTTTCACCAAAGCTATATGGATTTTAGTGGATCATCGGATGGATTCGGGATTTACCTCTCTTCAAGCTCTATGGCGCGACACGAGGCTAACTATATGAACCACACGGAAGCTAGAAAATGAGATACCAAGTGGGTCACGACGGTTTGGACGGTGTGGAAGGAGCGTAACGAGCGAATTTTCAAGCACAAGACACGCATGCAATGTTTCTTGATCAAAGATGTGGCCGACCAAGTGACTAGATGGCTTTCTCACTGTTAGTGAATGATGCCACTATTATTAGTTGAGTCACGAGAGGTGATTTAATTTAATTTTATTGTTCTTTTTGCTTACGTATCGGTACCTATTTTTATTTTATTTTTTCTTCATATATCTTATTTAGTCTTTAGTCTTCTCTAAGGCGGAGATATAAAACTCTTTGTAAAATTTTCTTTTACAATTATATAAAAATCAAATGGATCGGGCGTGTTTCGCGCTTGCCTTTCCTTCAAAAAGATAATAATATATTTATAATTATTACCGGATAATAAAAAATACTTGCGAGCATAATTTTACCCTAGTAAAGAAAATATCAACACGGCTACAAAAAAATATATATTGTAATTAGACAAAGATAATGAAATAAGAAGTATTTATGACATTTCATATAATTTATAAGGGTATAGGGGTGTAAACGTTCGGATATTATCCGAACCGACCCGGATCCATTTTTTCGGATCCGGATCAGAATCTGATATTCAAAATATTATCTGGATCCGGATCCGAATAGTAATAAAAACCAGTGTCGCACCCCAAAAATATAAAGGAGGGGGTACGGCAACCCGCCAGTATACAACTTGTATATCACAGGCTCTTATATGATGATTTCACAAAACATCAATTTCACAATTCGAAAACAACGACACATATATATACATATGCATCACCATAATATATACGAACTAACATCACCAAGAATAGAGTACAAACATAAAAAAAAATTCTAGCGGAAGCATATAAACACATATGCGACATAAACTCAAACGCAACTAAACATGTCATAGCAACAAAATGGCTCGCTGACCAGAAATGAAAGTGCACTAATATAAACAAGATGGAGGTTCCGCGATGAAAACGAAATCGTCGTACTAACACTCTAGATACCCGCTGCTCCGGATGATCTGCCCACTGTATCTAGACTCAAAACATTTAAATAAAATGATTAGTCACGAAATTGACTAAGTGAGTGAGTTTTGAGCCTAGCTTATTAAGATCGACCTTATGCATGGCTAGCCAAAAATCTCGCTCGAAAATAATCATAAACATAAATCAAAATCTGAAATCATATATGCCTATAAGTACTTCTCAAAATATTTGTCTCGGCTTTTCAAAATCAAAATCACTTACATTCATACATAATCATATACATACTAATACTTTTATCCGGGGTGAGGACGATAATAACTCTCGACTGAAGTGCCAACCCGAACTGATACCGAATCACACTTGGGCTGGAACAAAACATAAAACTCTAGGAAATGTGAATTCCCAAACAAATGAGCTGACGACTGGATATCCTTGCGCCACAACCAAACCCTAATGGGTCGGGACTTTGCACTATATCAAGTTAGCTACGATTTCCCTCCAAAGAGCTTCACGGGGTAACACGATACTAAACATAACATACATAAAATATACCGGAGAAATCGCGTCGTGTTATCATATGACCCTCTTTAAAATCTTAAACTTAGCTTACGTTTTATCCAAATTTTAATTATGCATACATATATATGATCAAATCTACGTATTATATATTTTGTTGAGATAACACGGTTTTAAAAGTAAAATACATTTTTTAAAGCAAGAACCATTGACTATCATGTAAGGTCTAGATACGCTCGTAATTCGAATCTTAATAAAAGAAAAGTGAGAGTAGCACTCACCTAATCGAAAGAACTTGATAAACAAGAGGTCAATTGAAACCGCGCAAAAAATGGAGTAAAAATAAAACAACTCGAAATTTGAAAGAAATCACTCTTTTGATCTTGCCTACTCGCACAACTCAACCTTCTGAAAATTATGGCGTTTTTCGTTTTGCGAAATTTTCTATTTTCCTTGTTTTTTCCTATTTTTCTCTCTTCTTTTACTTAGGTTTGATGAATATTTTATGTTTCATGGATGAAGAAAAGAGGGGCTTATCTACTGCCGACTAAGAAGTTAGTGGAATTGCACTTTTCATACATAACCCTCTAATCTTACATATTTGCAAATTATTTAATTTACGTCCATATGAGGTTTATTTTGCAAACTTTATTTTTAGTATTATTAATGGTTTGATCATTTTGCAAATAAGATCCCATAATATATTTATTTAAATAACTCATAAAAATAAAATTACGATTATACCCTTTCGAAAACTTTGATACACTAGGAGTCGGTTTCGATCGTTGCAAGAGCTATATTTTTAACATGGGTCTTATATTTTGAAATTTTAGAAATAATATATTAGTAATATCAAAACTCTATTTTTGATATTTATTTCAAACGGATACCCATTTTTCATAATTTAGTTTACATTTAAATGGTTATGATCTCAAGGACCTAATAAAAATTCATATTCACATGACTCGTGATCCATGAACCAATTTCATTTAAAAAAAATACATGAAATCTATTTTCAAGATATTTCCAAATCCCAAAATTATTTCCCTCTTCTCTAGAACTTTTCTCCCCCCCCCCCCCCCCCCATTTCTTTTTTTTTTCAAGTTTCATGAGTAGTTTTTTTTTTTTGAAAATAAAGGTTTTCTCAAAAAAATTTGAAAAATTATGATGTATTATTTAAGAATAATTTAAATTTTATTTGAATGTGAGAGATAAAATAAATAGTTATGTTACGTATCAAATATTCATTTTTATTATCCGAAAATGATTCGTCTCCTTATTCGTATCCGACAATATCCGAACCGTGTTTGTATCCGTTTAATATCCGAACCTTATCCGGATCCCGTTTGTTCCGTATCCGAAAAATATGAATACGGATCTGGTATGACCACTAACCGAACCGGATCCGAACCGTTTACACCCCTATATTTCATATTTCCAGGATTAGTTCTCTTTTTTAAGTAACATTTATGTATTTTCGCTAATGTAGGAATATCAAATATGAATGATATTTTAATGTTTTGTAGTGTAAATAGTCTAGAGGCGGAATTTGAATGAATTTCCTGAAATTAATGTAATATATATTCATAATATACGAGACTTGTTAAAAATTTTAACGAGGACAACTATTTAAATTTTAATATTATTTGATAATTTGATAATATAATATAGGGAAATTATACCATGCCCCTGAAAATCCCCCCACCGTTGATGATTGAATCACCCCTACGTCATGGGGGCTTTCTATTGATTAGAAACCCCAATTTACATTCAAATTCCCCCCCCCCACTTTACATTCAAATTCCCCACTCATTCAATGTACCTTTGTATTGTTGGTTAATTAATTTATGCAAATACAACACAATTAATTAATTGACAATTGACCGTTAATTAACAAGTGACCGTTAATTAACATATTAATAATTGCAAGCATATATAAAAAAAAAATGGTAATTAACGAAATCAATTTATTAATTATCTGAAATTCCAAATAAATCATTTCCAATTAACGGTTAATAAAATCATTTCAATTAACAAAACAAATTAACAACATAATTAAATTAACAAAATTAATAAATTTATGTTATGACTAATATTTAATTAATAAAATTAATTCAATTAACAAAAATGATTCAATTAACAAATATATATTCACAAATGAATTTATTAGCTACATAATTAATAATGACAACATATATGAAAAATTGAACTAATTCTTGATTAATTAAATGTGGAAACTCTTCTAATATGGAAAAAATATTAATACAAGAATTAACTAAATTAATTAACATAAAAATATTCTGTAAAAAATTGGAGAATATATGCCCTCTTACAAGCAACTCGACTCACATATTGACAACTAATTAATACAACCATTAACTGAATTAATCAAACATGTTGGAAATTCACCCGTCCCCGGGCCCGCGCGGCGGATATGAAGGCCCGGTCCAGTTCCCAAAATCCAAGATCACGCCATGACTTCGAGGGTACGATGCAATAGAAGGATAGACGATTACCAGAGTGAAATTGATCACGCACGACGGGTTGATCGCTCACATCCTTTCCTTCTCCGGTGTCACGTTGGTGACTAGCCCGTGCGTCCCATACCACACGTCTCCCACCATCTTGACACGCCTCCGGTTGTCTTTCGTGCGTCCCACGTCCACACTCTTCCACAGCCCACAGTTTTGCTCCTTCGGTTTGATCACAATCGGAGAGCCACAAGTGTCGCTCCTCTACTTGTATCCACCGTGAGTCGGAGTTCGTCGTTCGCGGATGCAACTGCCTAGACGATGCACCGGCGAACTTGTTTGATTAGATCGATTCTCTACACCGAGAAAAACTCTTTTTTCTCGATCTTTCTCTCTTCACACTCTTTCACTCTCTTGAAAGATGTCTATTTATATTTCTGGATTATTCTGAATAATACCATAGATTCATCTGAATGATATGGTATGGAGAGAGAGAGAAACATCCTATTTATATCATATAGGATAAGGATGGGCCAAAATGCATGTATATCCAATATACACCCTTTCACACAGAAAACTGCAGACACCCTTTCAGTATTCTGTTGAAACGAAAATATTAAATCGTCCCAACCGACTTTGAACATCACGAAAGTTGTAGATAATCTTATTATATTTCCAACTCAATTTGACCTGGCCCAATTGGAGTTCGGATGCGAAAGTTACGGACGTTTTACTAACTGTATGTCAAACGATCGCACCCTTTCGGTATTCCATTAAAACGACACTGATACGTCGTTCAAATGAAAATATTTCTACATGAAAATTCTAGATAATCTCATTATATATCTAACCCAATTTGAACCATTCAAATTGGATATTCCAACTGAAAGTTATGACCACAAATGTACGCTTACATTCGTTCATCCTTGTGTACACTTTTACGGTTGATCCGAAACTGTATTTCCTTCAAAATATTGTGTACAAAAATACATTTACAAATTAACAACAACTAATAGACATATTAATTAACAATTATAATCAATATTATGAATTAACAATTAATCTCGCTCACAATCAACTCGACTCTCCATTCCATAAAACAGAAACTCCGTACCGAGCGTACCAGTCCCCAATCGAAGCCAAAACGTTGTCAATCGAAGCTCCAGTCCCAAATATCCAATCAAAATGTCATCAATCGAAGCTCCACAAAGTCCCAGCCAATCGTCGTCTTCAATCGAAGCTCCTTATAAACCCCAGCAAATCGTCGCCTCCAATTAACCGAAGCCTCCTTTAATCCACCACCGCCTCCCATTAATCGTCGTCTTCAACCTACATTCACCGTCAATCTGCAGACCTAAACAAACATCAAATTTCACAAATAACCACAAATCAGTCCAAAATTATAGTTAATTCAACAAACAATTAACAAACTAATTGAATTAACCAAACTGGTACTGGTACCTGTCCATTTCTCCGCAAATTCAATGTCTCTTCTCCGCAAATCAATCACGAGACCTAAAGAAACCTGAAACCGTACTAGTTATCGAAGCCGTACCAGAAGAATTAAGAAAATAACTGGAGAGGAATTAATGAAAGCTGTACCGGTACCAGTAATCCAAGCCAACCGTACCAGTTAATTCAGTCGTCCTCCTCGTCGTCATCCTCGCCAATCCAACCGTTCCGTCTTCACAGATCTGAACCTGTACCAGTACCTCGCCAATTGAACCAGTTAATTGGAAATAATCAGCATTAATTTGAACAAAAATAATCAGCATTAATTGAAAAATGGCAGAATATACCCTGGAAATAGAAAAAATTGCAGAATCTAAACCAGTACCAGTACTAGCGGTATGATACCGCCGCTGAAAGTCAAAAAACCGCCGCTAAAAAACCGCCACTGATATCCGGCCGCTGAAAATAAGTTTCACCGGCGGTACCGCCGCTGAAAACTTTCACCGGCGGTGTCTGATTTTTTTACCGGCGGTAAAATTCCCGCCACTGAAAAAGTGAACTAGGATAATATTTTCACCTGCGGTATTTTTAGCGGCGGTTTATTTATTTTCACCGGCGGTTTCATACTTTCACCGGCGGTATTTTTAGAAGACTTTCACCGGCGGTTTTTTCCTTCACCGGCGGTACCCCCACTAAAACTATTTTTTTTTTTCAATTTTTTTTAATTATTCCATAAATTTTCTAAAATTAAATTAAAAATATTTGATGAATTTAGAATAATCATAAAACATAATCAAAACACAATCACACAAATTGACACATCAAACCTTAAATCATCATAACCTAACTCGTAATAACACAAATATAATCCACAATAACAAAAAAATTTCATAAACAACAATAAATTTTTCTAAATCATACATAATCAACAATAAATTTTTCTAAATCATACAAATGTTTTAAACACAAATTAATTAATTTATTACAATAAATAAATAGAAATTTATTACAATTAAATTTTCCACTTTAGTCCCTGAAAAAAAAACACAAGTTAAATTTAGGTTAATTGCCAAATTAGGTTTAATTGCGAGTAGTTAATACCTTGATTCTATTAACTGTGGGCCCCAAATTTCAGCGGCAGTAATACCTTGATTTTGCATCCTAAAAAAATATAAATGTTTCTTTTTTACAAATTTCATAATTTAGAGGGAGTAAATTGCAAAATTGTCATTTTTGAATAACAACCCTAATAATTTGACTGAAATTTCACTAAAATACCTAGAAAAGACTGAACACATATTCCGTCACACCATTTCACCCTCGGAGACATCGTACCGAATTCGATATCGGCCATCTTGAGCTGGTGGTCTTCACGGTTACTGATCCATCCTCACTCTCCCATCGCGGCCACACCTCAATAGTTGAACTACACAAAAGAAATAAAAAAATAATAAACCTAAATAAAAAAGACTCGCAGAAAAAATGCAATCTTCACAAATTCAACCCTGAATTTGTTCCAAATCACAGATATCACCTTCAAAAGAATCGACTCGTGTTCAAGCATATCGTTTCGGATGCATTTGTTGGTCGGGGCATATCCTTGCTCTCGTAATTTCCACTTTAGTCCCTGAAAAAATGTAAATTTATTACAATAAATAAATAGAAATTTAATTAATCAAGTAATTACCATGTGCTTATCCTTGCTTCAATTTTTCCATTCCATTCATTTCTTGCACCTTTGTCTTCAAAAATCAGAAATAAAAAAACACAAGTTAAATTTAGGTTAATTGTCGAATTTGAGCTTACGAGCACATTCGTACCTTCGTCAGTCTTGAATTCGAATAGCTCCTCCTCGTGACCCTTCTTGGTGAACACGGTCCCGTCTTCGAGCTTCCCAATCAATTTAACTAGAATAAAAATTCAATATTTAAAATTTAATCCATAATATATACGATAATAATTTATATAAGTAACCTTTAATAACCCTGATTTTCGAAATTACAAAAAAGGCCCCTGATTTGCTGAAAATAACCCTGAAATTGGACCCAAAAAAAACCCTAATTTGCTGAAATTGGACAAAAAAAACTCGAACTACCTCAATACCTAATTATAGACTCAATTATTAACCCTAATTTGTTGAAATTAACCATAATTTGACTGAAATTAACCATAATTTGACTGAAATTAACCATATTTTACTGAAATTAATTGAAATTGCACAAAAAAACACTAATTTCAGCACAAAAAACCCTAAACGTATGAGACAGGGATAGAGCGAGAAAGGGAGAGGTCACCTGAGAGAGAGAGAGAGAGAGAGAGAGAGAGAGAGAGAGAGAGAGAGAGAAGCGCTGCGGCGAGGAGCGAGAGAGAGAGAGGTCGGCAAATTAGGGGAAAAAAACACTAATTTCAACAAAAGAAACACTAATTTCAGCACAAAAAAACCAACAGAGATAGAGCGAGAAAGAGAGAGAGGTCACCTGAGAGAGAGAGAGAGAGAGAGAGAGAGAGAGAGAAGCGCTGCAGCGAGAGAACGAGAGAGAGAGAGAGAGAGAGAAGCGCTGCAGCGAGAGAACGAGAGAGAGAGAGAGAGAGAGGTCAGCAAATTAGGGGAAAAAAACCCTAATTTCAACAAAAGAAACACTAATTTCAGCACAAAAAAACCATAATTTCAGCACAAAAAAACCGACAGAGATAGAGCGAGAAAGAGAGAGAGAGAGAGGTCACCTGAGAGAGAGAAGCACTGCAGCGAGAGAACGAGAGAGAGAGAGAGGTCAGCGGCAAGGAGGCGACGGCGAGGAGGCGACAGCGAGAGAGAGAGGTCAGAGCGAGAAAGAGGGACGAGAGAGAGACGGGGTGGGAATAAATGAGGAAAGAGGGGTACGCCCAAATTCAAATAATATTGGCGTGCTTTTGGATTTCAAGGGACTTTCAGCGGCGGTACTACCGCCGGTAAAAAGAAACTTTCAGCGGCGGTACCGTCGGTAAAAACAATTGTTCAGTGGGGGTATTTATTTTCAGTGGTGGTACCGCCGGTGAAAATGCGTTTTCAGTGGGGGTTGTGTTTTTCAAGGGCGGTACCGCCGCTGAAACTATTATCAGCGGGAGTACCCCCGGTGATAATATTTCCCCGCCGCTGAAAAACTGTTTTCTAGTAGTGAGCAATCGAACCGTTCCGTCTTCACAGATCCATCGTCTGCTAGGGTATATCAGCTCCATTAACCAGAAAGTAATCCATGCTAATCGAACCAGTACCAACATCATCGACTCCAATTAACCAGCAACAGATCTCGTCGGTACGCATCAGAGAAAGAACGAAACCAGAGCTGAGAAAGAACGGTCGCCACCTCCATTCGTCGCATATCCATCGTCTGCTAGGGTTTGCGGAATCCTTAGCTCCATCGTCTTCACAACTCCATCAATTAACTGACCCCAAACCCTAGTTTCGTCGGTACGCGTCAGAGAAAGAACGAAACCAGAGCGAAGAGAGAGAACGGTCGCCACCTCCATTCGTCGCCATTCATTCGAGAAGGAGAGACGAAGCTTCTTCGAGAAGGAGAGAGAGCGAAGAGAGAGAAATGACGGGAGGAGAGAGATAACTTGACGGGATGGTATTTGTATTAACAAAAAAACTCTTTGCATTAATCGTCAATAGGGTGTTTTTTCGAAGATAGATATCAGCCCTGCATTGACAAGCTGACGCATGCTGATTCAATCAGCAAGCGCGGGGAAATTATGGGGGCACCATATATGCTCTCTATAATATAATATAATAAGCTCTCCTGAGTCAGAGTCCATTAAAATCTGTCATCTATGTCGAAATAAATGTCGAAATAAATGAAGGTGTTAAATTATGAGAGCATCAAATTTTGAACATGCATCTCATCCAAGTGCTCCGTTATGGAATCGTCTGAGCATCACTATTCGATCCAATGCCATTCAAAGCATATGGGCATGGCCATGGGCCTTGAGGACAAGATTGATTTATTCCAGCAAATCCAGAGTAGAGATGATCAAATTACAATTACTACGTGCCCAATTTCACATGAAAAAGCAGTGGCTCGAATTACTCGTAACCCCAAATGAGCTGTTACCTGCTATATTTTTGTGACATGGACGATGCACAACCGTAATGACCCAACATTTTGAAGAATAAAAAGGTCTATTTTCAATATGTTACTGTCATACAAAATTTAATCAAAAGTGGATAGCTTTTCAATTTTGAATTTACGTTCAGTACAGAAATGGAATTATAACAATAAAATTATTGGACCATTAGATTCTTTTCTTTTATTCCACCATTAATTTTCAATTTTCTTGTCTTTTTTAATTTAATTTAATTTAATTCTTATATTCGTTAACTGATTATTGAACCATTAAATTATGAGACTTGAAAAATCTACATATTTATAAAATGACTACTATAATATGATAATATAATACATTTTTCAATATACGTTCAGTACAGAAATTGAATTATAACAATAATTTTATTAAACAATCAAAAATTCTTACAATATTTTTCTACTACTCAAATATCAAAACTCCAACTAGCTACTAGATTCTCACTAGACTATTTATTTAAGAGGGCAATTTTTTTTGTGGATTGATGCAAAATAAGGATCAAGACCACCTATTTATATTAGGAAATGGATAACTCTAAACACAAAATATTTATATGAAATTTTCTAGACCTAAGTATAGAGCTAGATATTTTTTTATAGAGATATCTAGAGACAATCTATTTTGAGAATGTCTCTAGAGAAATCTGTATTTTGGATCGGGTCATATAATTCATATACATAATTTTGGACATGAATAATTTATATTATTATATAAAACATACTTTTATGATTTTGAGTTCAAATTATTCACAAAGCATTAATATATCTATTATATTTTCAAATAATATCATATGATATATAAAAATAAATTTATATATATACAGATCCGGATCCGAGTTTCCGGATCTCCCATAATGGATTCGGAATGGTGTTATGCGCACTGAAATTGGTGTTTTGCACATCAACCATTCATCACAGAAAAATAACAAATATATGATAACTCTATAGTTTAACTTCGAATGGAAATAAATCAACCCCTAATTTTTTATGGAAATGAATAAATCACCTCCACTCTTTTTTACTGGACACCACCGATTTCATTTTCTTTGTTCTTTCTAAGAAAAGGACAATTAAAATTTTACAAAATCATGAATATTAAAAAGAACTAAACTAAACGACACCAAGTTTATTAAAATTTGTTAATTTTTTTGAGGAAATTTGGAGAGGGTTCTTACGCCCCCCCCTCCAAATAATTAAAATTTGTTATTTTTTCAAACTCTTTCTTTAAGATAATATTTTCAACTACGATTATATTTTACAATTGTATTGTTTGTAAAATTTCAAAAAAAATTGTGTTGTTTGTTATTCTTTTTAGGATAATTTCAATTTATAATTTACTTATTTATTTGAATTAATCCATTTCTCAAACACTCTATGTTTCTTGAGGACCAATAAAATAATTATTTTTGAGTATATAACATAAACATGTGCATATTAAATCATATTATTTATGAGCGTGGATGACAATTATGTCTTTAGTTTGTTTGAGTATTTTTATTACATTAATTTCGTTGAGTAAGAGTACATAACATTTGTTACATTTTTTTTTTATTGTGAGATAACATAATATTTATATTGTCAAATTTAATTTGTTATGAATTGTTTTCGAGGAAAAAAATGATGGTGTGAAATAATCTAAGAAAAAATATCAAGTGGTTGACTTATTTTCATTTATAGTTAAATCTGGATTTAAAGTCTTGTTTATCATAAATTTGTTATTTTTCTTGATGCAAAACATCAATTTTAGTGTTTTGTGAATAACACCATTTCCGAACCCCTCGAATAATATCCAGATCGAACACTAAAATCGAATATCTGATACGGATAAAAGAATCCGGATCCGTTTCGATACAAAAAAAAATTCTAATATCTTATGTTAATTAGTATAATGGCTGTTTTTGGTGAAATGTTAATTACGTTAATTAGTATATAGAGGATGTTTTGGTGAAATATGGGTCATCATATATAACCATATAAACTAATGTTACATCCATCTGCGAAGGGGGGGAAGCAATAAATTCGTCACCTTTCTCTTCTCCCGTTTGGGCCGCACAGCCGTTTCAAAGGTTCCATCTCACTCATCTCTCCACTTGTCAGAAATTATATATATTTTTTCTGCAAAGACATACATTGTCTAAACTTATTAAGTTGTAACAATATGTAAATTGTTTTCTTTAAAGAAGATTTGATATTTACGTCAGTATGGGAGTGCACCCAATAAGGAACCAACACACATACTAATACAAATGGACTTCAAATGTGTTTTAATTTGTTGAAATTTTTGGAAAAAAGTGCCACTTTCGGAAAAGTATTCACTTGTGTGTTGTGATAAGATTACGGGCTACGTGTTCCCTACCACTCTTTTAGTTGCTTTCGTTTTTTGACTTGAATTTGTTCTGAATTCTTTGAATATTTTAATGTATCTTGATCTCATGCATCAAAACTAAGAGAGGGGATCAATTATTCTTCTGGAAGGATACAAAATGATTATAAATCTTAATTTTAGGAGAAGATATGATTCAATTTCCTATTGAAATTTTTGAAAATTATATTTGTAAATTTTTAGAGCAAAGTTTATTTATAGTTCGGTAACTTGAAGGTAATAATTTCAACTCACTTTTTTGAAGGAAGTTATGATACATTACTTCTAGGGGTTTTTTTTGTTTTTCAACAAAATAATGGAAAATTTTATATTGAATTTTTTATATAAAATTCTACCCTAATAAAGGGTGGGCCTCACCACATGGCAGCTCTTAAAAGAACGACGAGACGTGCGGTAACGCATGGATCATTTTTGTCCCCACATATTCATTGGGCTTATGTAAGCTTTGTTATGGTAGTTAGTATCATAATATAAGTTTATATACTCCATGTAATTAAAAGGACTGAAGCTGCAGGTTAAAGAGTTGATTAAAGGATTGTAAAGAAAAGGAGCATTACTTTGCATGCATGAATTATGAATGTGGTCTTAATTATTGATTATTGTTGGTCATTAGGGACCATATATCTAATAATCTCTCATTTGATTTACTTGGCGTGCAAATCTGATTCCTTGCATTTATGCCTTTTGAGAAGGAACTGCCCTATTATGCACCTAATACATGGATAATTAACTAAAGAGTGATAATTAATTAAGCAAAGCATGCATCTTCTCAACTTTATCAAGGAGGACCATTGTTCTCGGTGCGAAATTCGACAAATCAATCTTGCATGGATACGAATGCGAATATCGTATCGGATACGATACGAAAACATAGATGGAGTTATCTTTTACAAAATAATAAAAGATATCACTAGGGCACTATAATTGTTTTTAATGTATTTATATAAGAAAAGATATGGTTGTTCTCGTTAATATCAAATGAACATATTGATGTGTCGATAATAAATAATAAATGCATTGAATGTTAAATTATATTATGTGATAAATCACATTGATTAGGTGATAAATCATTTACGGAAATAGTAAAGGAGTTTCAAATCATCACTCTAAAAAAAATTCAAATTTAATATGCGTAAAATCAACCATACAAAAATAAAATCACACATAAATATCGGATATATCATATTCATGCACCTATATTAAAATTTTATAACTGTATTCTAAAAGTACCAGGTAAAATATCTAATATATTTGCATATGCATATATTATTTGTAATGGACTGAAGTATTAAAAAGTAAATATCCCTTTTATATTAGGAGAAATTATCCAGATTTATTCTACGTATACATATGAGTTGGCAATATTAATTGGTCATGTATGAATCCCCAATCAAATGCAAATTTATACCTTTATATTACATTTGTGGCTGATTTATGCGATCATATCATTACTCTTTATATATTAATAATCAAATAATTCACTTGACCGGGGAATCAAATACACATCACACCTATATCCCTTGATTCTTCAAAATTTTAGAAATATCGAGCATAAACAAAAAGTCTTCTCCATTAGGTTAAAAAATCATAATTTTTAATTTGATCAATATGTTAATGTTTTGATTGAGTTTGTTGGATCAGATTCGATGATCTCAAAACTATTCCAAATTACTAATAAATATTTGAGTTATGATTAAGACATGTACAAATACACACAAAATTTTCAAGATCAAGTTAAAAACGTTCAATAAAACATGAAGACGCAGCGAAAACACGAAAATATCAAGTTATAAATGAGATGGAGCGAAAATAAACGTATGGAACAAACACACAAAAGAAAGCTCAAGAAAAACGCTAACATACAAGTAATATCCTCACTCTCATTACACATTTATTATAGAAATCTCATAACACATTTATTATCGAAAGAGAAGTATCAAAACAAGTATTTCATCTTAAAAATATATTTAAAATAAATTTTTATAGACAAGTGTTTCCGAACACTATCTGCTCAAATGTTATTCTCCACCATTCAAACGAAATACATAAGTTTTCAAATGAGAGGAAAAATACATTTTAAATTCCATAGTCAGTCCGAACGGAATTTTTCAGCCGTTCGAACGAACATCAATATACTCTTTTTTATATTATCGGGGCGAACAGTATTTTGACATGTTCGAACGGATCAATTACTTGATTATTTTACTTAAATTTCTCAATTTGTACTGCTATTTTGTACCCTAATTAATTAAGTTTGTACTTTTCATATTGTGAAATTCTAATTCTAATTTGATCATTATATAATTTATACTAGTAAAATACCCGCGACTTCGCTGCGGGTTTTGATAATTGTTTCAACACTTTGAACATCTTGATGCATGTCGCTAAGAAATATTTAATTAAATAGACATAATTATTTGAACCATTTTTTAAAATGAATTAGTAATTCTTTCTTTCATAAGTGCTTTCATTCCATCTAATAATAACACCAATAAAGTTATATTCATTACTTTTGTCCTCGTCAGTATTAAGTTTGTTTGATAACAAAATTTATGTAGTTTTCATATAATTTATTAATATGTTAAATAATTTAAGAATCCAATGAAAAAAATTTAAAAATCAGGCTTTGATTGGTAAATATATGTTTTCTAATTTGCCATTAAATTCTAAGATGAATGGACTAATAAGACCAACAAATTAGTCTAAACCGAGATCATAGCAATGATGGTACTGCCCCCACCATCTAGCCAATGGTTGGGATTATTAGGAATTAAGACTAATTAGCCAGCATTATTATTGTTATTTCCTACTAAAATTGAAATTACTCTTCAAATTTGAGAATTTCGATCTTGGAACTAATCATATTCAAAATGTAGACAATCCAACTGAAGAGCTACAACAGAAGACTCTGAAGGGGCTCGATCCTTTGCTCAATGACAGAGGAAAAGTGGTACTTACGTTTCACTAAAATTCTATTAATTTTGTCTTAAAAGTTTTCTCGTCCTTCACCTTGTGTCTGATTTCATATTTCCAGATTTTTTTATGTTTTCTCTTCATGTAAGCGTGTAAATAAATTCAGTCAATATTAAGGACGAAATTGCAAAATCTCTAAGCTAATTATCTCTATTGCAATTAGTCCGCATGAATATTATGCAGCTCGATAATTAACATCAAGACGATCGTGCAATTGATCATGTTATGGATTATAGTTCAATACACAATTCAGGGTAATAAACTCATTTAATAGGTAAATTAATTATGATTACACTGTTGTTTCTCACTTTTATTTGTTACTAGGACAATACCCACGCTTCGCGGCGGATTTTTGAGTTTTTATTATGTTCTATAGATGATGCTTGTTTTAATGGTTTAGATTAAAGAACTTTATGATGTAATTAAATTGTATGATCTAAATCAATGTTATAAGTGCACGTAAATATTAAATTATCATGTAACTTGACATGCACATAATTTAAAACAAAGTTCAAACAGTAGATTGTCACGTTCATGTATTTACATAAACCATTTAACACCATACAAAATGATTTGATGTCCTATATAATACATCAATTATACATCTCATTTCGCCTTGCATATTTTAAAATCAATTTCAATTATGCAAACAAAGTTCCATACAAAAATTATACAAACAGTGCATATTTACTTTTCACATTTACTTTATATAACTCGTGCATCAATTCTGCATAGTATTACATACAATTATTATTTCAATAGGTCATTTGCACATTCAAAAAATATGCACATCTTCAATTATTCGCATTTGCACATACAGTTAGTTCATGATTTCTTTGGTGCGGATAATTTGTATTAAAAAAAATATGCAAATCAATTATGTCTTTGGTACCCTTTAAATTTAGAACGTATCACATATACCCCCGAAAGAAACCCTAATTTAAAATATGTCCCTTGAATTAAGAAAATATCAAAAAGACCCTCAAAATGAATAAAATCACATATATCCCAGAAAGAACCAAAATAATTTGTACATCAAATTTCATAAAATGTAAAAAATAGTCCTGAAATGAGATTGAAATCATATATATCGCTGAATTTCATAAATTTTAGAAGTATCCCTGAAATGAGAAAAATATCATATATGCCCTGATTTTCATAAAATTATCAAGAATACCCTTTAAATGAGAAAAATAGCACATATACGATACCCCTAAAATTTACCCTAATATAAAATATACCCCTTAATATGGAAAAAATATCAGATATACCCCTGAAAATGAGAAAAAACCATATCGCTCCCTGAAATTTATTAAAATATCATATATACCTTTGAGAATGAGAAAATGTCAAAAATAGCCCTGAAATTGAGAATTAAATCATATATCTCCCTGAATTTTATAAAATTTCAGAAATATCCCGGTAATCAAAAAAATATCATATATAACCCTGATTTTCATAAAATTATCAAGAATACCTTTTAAATGAGAAAAATAGCACATATATGGTACCCCTGATATTTACCCTAATATAAACTATACCCCTCAATATAAGAGAAATATCAGATATACCTCTGAAAATGTTCAAAAAAACATATATCCCTGAAATCTATTAATATATCATATATACCTTTGAAAATGAGAAAATTATAAAAATACCCCTAATAATGAGAAAAATATCATATATACCCGTGAAAAAAAACAAAATATTGTATAAAAATAAGGTGAAAATTTTCTTAAATGCCCTCCAAATTATCTATTTGTACAAAAGGACTAAAATTGTGGTACTCGACAAAATGCATTTTCCCCAGTATATACTGCTAGTGGCTACAACAAAAAGAATTAAAATAGTTGCATACAAAAATAGTATAAATAAATGCATTCTATTAATTAACCAATATACCTTTCTAACATCTCCACTCGAATCATCCAATCTAGACAGAACTTTCGAAAGCCGAACTCTACAATAACACAAAAAGAACTTAAACCATAAATCCTAAAAATATTAAATGAAGGCATAGTTAAACTTACGTGAAATCAGTACCGCACGAAATGAGAATATCCCCTTTGATTGAGGATGTTAGACCATTTACGGCCCCTTGATGTCCTTGAAACTCTCTATAATGCATGAGAATCTAAGAACATATTAATATTGGAAATGTCGTCATGTCTATATAAGATGTCTTATTTCAATTGATATTGGTAATGAAAACCTTTAAAACTTAATTTTTCAAAAAATTTGCGTATAAATTTGTGAAGCATGAATCTTTCAATTTTGATTTCTTTGCAAAGTTAATGCAAATGGAGAATCCCCATTTCTTTCTGGAAATAAATTAAAACAATTTTTTTCTTTTTCCTCCCATATTATAGTTTTGTTTCACTAAAATAATTTACATACGTATTTTATTGACGTGTAACACTCTGAATAACCGCTGACTTTCATGAAGTTAAAGAGGTAACAAAGAACATATTAATATTCCAATATGTACAAAATTAAATCCAGATCTACATTTTATTTACAATAAAAATAAAAGTTGGTAAATTATACAATTGAAATGACCTCAAACGTACCAGTCGAGTATCGGCATGTACCAGTGGAGTATCGCAGTTTGATAATAATGACTTGATCTGCATGTACAAGATTAATTACTTAATTTAACAGTAAATTAAAGAAATTAATGAAGAGTTTTAATTGATTTGAAAATAAAATTTGTTGATAATGAATTGATCTTCACTATTTTTGCAAAATAATCGCTGCATTTTGCTCCAATCTGCTCCAATCGTAAGAAAGCCCCAAACACCATGAAATTCGCAGCCTAAATGTTATAATCCAATAAAATTATGAAATTAAGCATTGAAGAATCAATATATGACAGCATAAATTTTCATAACAATTGTCCTCGGCAAACAGAATACTAAAATTTAGTCTAAATATGCAAATAAGCACATAAATTCAACTTATTACAGAATTCAGAACAAAAATACAAAAAATTCAAAGATATTCAATTCAAGACGAAAACAATCACACAGAAAATAAGAAATTCTCTAAAATCGCTAGAAAAAACAAGAAATCAAAGATTAAAAAACACAAATCAAAAGGTGAAGCAGATATTACCTGCCTGATTCGAAATTTAAAATTGAGGCATAAATTGCATGGAAAATGGATAGAAATTGAAGAATCAATATCCATGACAACATAAATTTTCACAACAATTGTCCTCGACGAACAGAATTCTAAAATCGAATCCAAATATGCAAATTAGCACATAAATTCAACTTATTACAGAATTCAGAACGAAAATACAAAAAAAAATCAAAGATATTCAATTCAAAACGAAAACAATCACACAGCAAACAAGAACTTCTCAATAATCGCTAGAAAAAACAAGAAATCAAAGATTAAACAGCACAAATAAAAAGATGAAGCAGATATTACCTGCCTGTTTCGAAATTCAAAATCGAGGCATATATTGCATGGAAAATGGATAGCAATCGAATTGCACCTTCTGGAGCACCTATCGTCGGATCCGAGCAATTGAAAAGGCTTGAAAGTGAGAACACGATCGAGCAATCAACCGAGATCCATTGCCGGAGATAAATTTCGCCCAAATAGAGAAGGGGATGGGTGGAAACGGGAGGAGAACGCCAAACTGGTTCGAGTGATTGAGAAAGAGAGAGAGAACGCCAACTGGTTCGAGTGATTGAGAAAGAGAGAGAACGCGAGGGTTAATGTTCAGGCGTCTGTGGAGGAGGCGCTAAGACACAAGAGAAGGATGTGAGAACTGAGAGATAATAAAACAGTAAATTATCATGTAAATCTGACGTGGCAAATTGTAAAAAAAATATTATGTTTGTAAAATGTATTAGTAGGATTAATTTGGCAACAGTAAAATCAGGGCCATGTGCCTCCAAAATAAAAAGGCCAAGGCCTACACATAACTAACGTGCCATATGAGAAATGACAACAAACTGTCAAAATTCTAAAATGATAATAACTTTATCAAAACTCTAAAAAATAAGGACGGGGCCTAAATTCTGAAAATTACGATATAGCCGAAACTTGACCAAAACATAATTTACCCCGTGAACAAAATATGAAATATCATATTTATCTAAAAATTAAGATTTTTTTTATTTTTTTTGTTGGAAAGTAAATAAAATTATCGTTCTACCCTTAGTCCCTTACATCGATTGATATATTTTCGGTTAAAAAAAAATTAAAATATCATATTTATCCTTCAAAAAATAAAATAAATATGATATTTATGATGTCAAAAGGGAGACTAGGTCAAAAGGGAAGACAAGTGTGGGCTGCTGAAGGATGTATAAATATAAAATGGGTAATAGATTTATATTTAAAAAGCAAAAAAGATTGTAATTAGTTGGGCCGTTTGGAATTGAAAATGTAATAGGAGAAAAAGCCTAAGGGGCCGTTTGGCAGGTAGAATTAGTAGAATGGAATCGGATTATAAGGTGGAGGAGAAAAAAGTTCTGCAATTATTAATTTCATAGTTTGTTTGGATGTCTAAATTATAAAATGCTGGAAAATATAATTCTTTATTTGGTTGTTCGAAAAAAATTAGAATTATGGTAGTGTTATGGAAATAATTAGAATTAGTTATGAGTGTTTATAATTATAGTTAATTATATATCATGTTTACTTGGCCTCATATTTTATCAATAAATTATGTTATTTAATATTCTAAAAATATTTAACATAATTGTACTCTAAAGCATACTAAGGCACAATCAAAATTTAATAAAATATATATAACAATCCCCTCAATGTTTAACAAAAAAGAATCACAAGATTATGATTAATATTTTTAATTAGAAAATAAAATTGATTATGAAAAAATATACAATTACTAATTCCAATTCTCATTCGCAGATATATTGATTCGGCTTTTTAATTTCTTATCATAATCATGATCCTATCGCTAATCTTCACCCTAATATTAATCCCTAATAAAATACACACATATTGAATCAGAGATTTGCTTATTCCTGGAAAAAATCTCCTGATCATCATGGCAAAATAATTCGGAGCTCCAATGCTTCTATCGATTTCACCATGAGCCTGAAATTAAATTAAATAAGGTATTAATAATTACTGATATTATTGGTAAATGATTTTGGCATTTTAGTTGTTTGATTCTTGTATCTTAATGTTATTAATGCAATTATATACAAAACATGTATAATTGCATATTAAACTCAAATTTAAGAGTAGTTTTGACAAAATTTAGGATATTTCATGATCAAAATATACAAATTTAGAAGGAATTACGAAGAATAATGCTAAATTACACATACATTTGCTGCGAAATTAAGGAAGTAAACATAAATTTCTTTTCAATGTTACTAAATTTCTCAACAAACGAAATGACAAGCAAAATTTCAGAAAAGGGGACAAACCTAAAAACGGAAGTTGAAATCAATAGAAATTTTCTGCTTCGGACGAATCCTCAGGTTCTTCAATTCGCCGCCGTTCAACCTGAGCGACGTCTCTATTTCTTCTCCCTTCCTCTTCCCTCCTTTATCTCCAGTGAGAAACAGACAAATTACTGGTGGTAGAGATAATGGAGAAAAAGCTTTAAAAATTTAAGTAACAAGAATCACAATAAGAATGCTAAGCAAAATTCTTTATCTCAGCAATACAAATGAGAACTTATCTCCGAATATGACAAAGAAGAGCATCAATTGGGTGTAATAATCCTCCCAAAACCAAAACATACAAGACTATCTTCGTAAGTAAAACAGAGAAGAGCCACAATCACATTATTCATTTTATTGAAGTTGCCGAAGGAAAGAGAGAAGAGACCTGATCTTAGTTGAATCGATCTCAACAGAGAGAGAAGGGGGTGGACTGTGGAGTTTGTGAATAAGCGTGGTAGAAGAAAGATTAGCAAGAGAGAGAGGAGAGATTTAGCGCCTAAACTTTTCCAGCGTTTTGGCGCTCTGAGTTTTTTTGGAGTTAAAATTTGCCGCACTTGTAGATAAGAAAATATTCCAATTTTCCAACACCTACCAAACAAGGAATTTGAGTTTGCTGCACAATAAAATCAAATTCCTACTCAAAATCTCACATCCCAAACAGGCCCAAATATAGGAAAATGTAAAGAAGCCTTAATGGAAAAATATCGTATTTACCTTTTCGAAAATTTCAAAATATGAAAATATACTCTGAGGTTTGGGTATTATTCATATTTTGGTAGTTTTAAAATGAACAAATGTGATATTTTAGAATTTTTGGAAAATAAATATAATAATATTTTTATGTTTTTGAAGGGATAAACATATTATTTTCAGTTCTGAAAAGGCCTATTTTGTATTTACGGCCCAAATTAAGCATAGTAAGGCTGGCCTGCCTCTCTGCTAAGCTACCATCTCGAAATTCCGGCGATTTAGTGCACACAATTGAACGGGGAGAACGAGAAACACGTATTTGGAGAGATGGCGATGACGGAGACCGGCGTGATGACGGATGTGCTCGCCAAAGGCCGTGAATCTTGCTACAAGGTAAACTTATACCTCTCTTTCCTTGATTTGTTTAGAAATCCCAGTTGATTCAAGACACATAATTAGGAATAATGGGTATTCGTACCAATTCGTATTGGATAAAACGAATTGGTACATAATTGTGAATCTGAGCTGGAAAGGAGTACCTACTGTTTTTACCGGTACATACCAAACCGTACGAATTGGTACTGTATTTCTTCGGTACAATACTAAAGGCAGACTAATTGGTTATCTTTTGTTCGATTCAATTTAATGTTGATTACCTAATTACTGGTGAATTGATCAGGCGAGAGATAAGTTTTACGCGTGTTTGGAGAAAGAGGCTGACAAAAAACAAACCGAAATTGCGACGGTGGGACTTTTATATCCAGCAGAATGCAAGAAATCACGGACCGATTATGTCAACTCGTGTCGCCCCACTTGGGTACTCCCTCTCTCTCTCTAAAAAATATTATACCGATGTTTATTTTTAATGTACTTTTTTTTAGGTGAGGCATTTTGACAGAGAGTATTGTGCGAAAAAACGTGTACAGAGGCTTCTCGATACCGATGATTCTAGAAGGGGGCCGATTACTCTTCCTCAAACTTCCACGTTCAAAACCTAATTATTATTGTACATTTTTTTGTTATTTTTGTTTGTGTTCGACTTGAGGGGGGAAAAAAGGAGAGAATGATTTGGATGATGGATTTAATGATTGGTACTTGTTTGCAAATATTTTTAGCAATGTGATTTAGGTTACATGAGAATATAATTTTATTTCGTGTTTATTTTCTTGTCAAATTTAAATATTGCTCGAACCAGTTTGTGCTACCATAATTTAAACCCCTAATGTCTTCCCAGATTAGTAGGTTTTATTACTTTTTGTGATGATTTTTTGTTATTTAGGTCTGATTATTTGAATTTGTTAAGACAATTCTTAACTTGATTGATTAACAAAACCAAGAATGAGAAAAGATTTCATTAATAAAAAATGGATACAAAGAAGGGAGAAGAGAACAGTAGACAGAAGTTTTTTGTAATTTTTTCACACAACATCCAAATTACATAAATTGCTTAACAAAAAATTAGTGAAAATAACTACGGTAAAAAGACTCTTAAACAGCCCGTCGCCTCCCTCCATTTTATATGTTCATGGAGATCTCTAGTTTAAAAGACTTGATCCAACTAACTGTTCTAAGCATTATTGGCTAAATTGAATATTATTTAATTTATTTTAGCTCGCCCCATTACCTTCAGACCCACTCTTCTGATTCTTAATTCGAATTTTTGATGGCCCAGAATTACCCTCTTGGCCTAAAGTCTTTTTACCACTGAAAGTAATTTTAACTCGTTTCTTCCCTCCTTGCTCAAGCCCTGACATTTCCCTCTCCTTAAACTCTTTCTTGTCCCCGAGAAAAAACTCGGGAAATTGTACCTTCATGTGTATCTCATCCTCCCACGTAGAATCTTCCGGGTTCATGTGTGACCACTGAACGAGCACTTCCGTCAGTCACGGGCTTACGCTTTTCATCACTTCTCTCCTTCCTAGTATCGCCAGTGGCTCAATTTTCAAGTGTCTCAATTAGTATAAAATTACATACACGTATACAAAATTAATGCCGTTATTTCGAAATATAAAATAAGTTATATCTATAATATTTGAATCGATAACATAAATCGGATACAACTGACATATATTTACTGAAATTAATGTTTTTTTCAATATATCTATTTTTATAAATACATGTACACATTGACCCATTGATAAAACCATAGTTCTTAGAGTCGGAGTCGGAATCGGAATCGGCCGATGGCCGAAGAGTAATAGTCGGGTGAGTCGGATCGGAATCGTCCGAGTCGGATCGGAGAGTCGGATTTTCAAATAGTGTTTTTAAATAAAAAATTAAGAAAACAAAAAAAAAATTAAGAAAATTATTTTAAGAGACATTATTCAAAAATAACAAGAATGTGATGCAAAATAAATAAATCAAGAAATAAAGATTTATTATCTTTTTCAAAATTTACTATAATTAAACATGATTTGAACATAGATACATCGAATCAGTAAATGACATGTGTACATATGATAAATTTGTAAGAAATAATAAAATTTATGATAGAAAGACAAAACAATCATTTTATGACTTGATATTTTGTGGCTCTGCGAAATGTCCAAATAAGAAAATATGAAAAAGATACTATAAAGTTACAAAACATAAAATATAATAAAGTAAATGCCACAGACAATCACATGCTTCTCTTCTCTTCCAAACAAGTTCTGAATACCCACTTCTTCTTCACGACACAGTAATGAAAACTCACGACACAGTAATGAAAACTCAAAAAATGATACATTAAAACACCCATACTTCTCTAGTAGTGCCTCCTTTCTTGATGATTCTTCTTCACCTGGCCTCGTACAACTTCAACCTTTCTACCCAGAAGCAAAATCGGAGAGGATCGGACTATTCCGACCGGAATCGGGCGGAATCGGGCCGGCAGCCACCGACTCTAACTTCGAGTCGCCGATCCTACGAACTATGGATAAAACAGGACTTTTTTTTCTAAAAATATTTTCTTATAAAACAACTTATAGAAATTGATGTGTGAGTTTCTTCTAATATCTTAGTAAATTAATGTGGAAGAAACATCAATTGAGGTCTTATAATATTTTTGTAGTTGTAAATATACGATATACAATCTTACTTTCGAAATACAATGGTTAATAGAAAATTGCATATGCCAATGGGCTCATGACCCAGTGATTGAGTGTGATGACACAAAAATCTTATGTTGTGAGAGGTTGTGGGTTCGAGTTCCATTGGCACCAATGGATGGAGGACCACCGAGCCTTCTCCATTTACTCGTTTTTTTTTTTTAGAAAATTGCATATATATGAAGAAAAAAAAACATATATTCAATACTCATGCATCTTATTAAAGTATAGTTTCAATCGTATTCTTTTAATAAAGTATAGTTTTAAGATTTTAAGCATGAATATGTAAGATTATTTAAAACTTATTATGTATGTGAGTTCTCATCATATTATTATGCGTGTTAGGATTTATACTTGAAATACATGTGAATCGTAATTAGGTGAATAATTAAGTATGATCAAGTGTTTTGTATGGTTATTGCTGGTCGAAATTGTTGGAACAAATATTAGAACTCAAAACTATTTATTTAGAATTAATTATATTATGTACATACGTTATATATTTCCGAAAACCTTCAAGAAAGAAAGAAAACTGCCGCTCCTCCCTTATTTCCTCCCGATCGACCCGGCCTCCGGCCAAGAAAACCGCTGCCGCCTCTCCGGATAGCCCTCGCGGGTCTACGGCTGACGGTGTGTAGTCGACAGTGACAGTGACAGTTCCCGTTCAGTGTGATCTCCCGCTAAACCCCGTTCACTCCGATCCTACTCACTTCGAGCTCGCCTCTCCGCTGCTCCGCCGTGCCTGCCCTTCCCCATCGATCGGTTCAACCTCCAACAACGTAATTGCAGCACCTCTCTTCTTGGATCTGATCCGAACGTACCAATTTACCCTCTTTTTGGGTTCCAAGGGCTCGTCAAATTGACACTACGGTATAATTCTTTTCAAAATTCGCAAATTGCTTACTGGAATTCTCCTTTCTTATGGATGTTTTTGCCCCATTTCCTCCTTCGCCATATTCGGCGAGGGCGTGTTTCTTCTCGGTTGATGCAATCGCACACTCCTTGCAATCCGATCTCGATGCCTCGGTTCTATTGAGACGCAAAGATGAATTCGCTACTCCAACGATACCGTTAATCCTAGAGGCTCTTCGACAACGTTATGGGAGTGCGATGGATGAATTTCGTATCTCCAAAACCGTTCACGACGCAATTCTCCTCCACCCTCCTTCTCGGGTACCACTCGACACTATCCTCCAAGATAAACTTTATTGGGAGGAACAAATTTCACTTGTGCTTGATAAGTGGAGGAAGAACTGTGAATATAGAGTACAGACTACAGAGGCGCCTTGTTTATCATTTGAGCAGACTTGATGGAAAAACGCAAAGAAGCAAATATATATTTTAGTTATGCGTCTAATTTTAAATCCGGATTTAAAATACAGATAGGGTTAAAAATGACGTGGCGTTTTGAGATTTGAGAAAAGCGTTTGTAAAATATTATAGTAGGATTAATTAATATGTGTGATAGAAAGTCAAAGATATGAGGTGGCTCAATATGGAAGCTCAAAAACATTCTCTCTTTAAAGGAAGAACAATCATAAAATAAATATGAAAATTACATAAATATTAATATGTGTGATAGAAAATTAAATGTCTTAATGTGAGAGCTCAAAAACATTTCCTATTCAAAAGGAGAACAAGTCTTTATGTTGAGTATTCTTATGGGGCATGTTCGGCATGAGTGGAATAGTCAAGAATAGAGGTTTAACCAGGTTATTCCTTCCTATTCCAACCGAACACAAGTGATATTACTCGGAATAAAAGATGAAAATCTGGGTTTACTCTATTCCATATTATACATGGAATAAATCTATTCCTTCGGGTTGGCTAAATTTTATGACAGAAATAACCCTCTCTATTCCATTTGGTCTTACGTGGCAATTAAAAAATATGTTTTCCTCTCTCCTCTTCTTTCTCTCTTCTGATGCTTGTTCCTCCTCTTCCCAGATCTTTTTCCACCTATCTTGAAGCTATCTATCGGTCAAATCTTCGTAACAAAGGTTAGTAAAAACTATGTTCGTTTTTCTCTTTCCAAAGAGATCCAGATTATTATGTATTCGTCGTCATCGACTTTTCTCTGTTTCTGCCTGAATCGCAATGTTTGACTCATCTTGAGTTATGCAGGCCATGGAGAAGGCACGAAGTAATCAATTCAGTATCCAACCGTAATGACATGTGGATGGAAAGTTAGCATCCAAAATCGACATTGGTAATGCCTTGTTTAGCTCCATCCAGGATTCAATTGTGTGAATCCAATTTTATTCGTATATCAGGATTTACATTAATTGGTTCAATTTCTTAGCTCGAAATTTTTTTCTGATCAATTGTTTGTCTCATGTAAATTTACTTTATGATACTGGTATGAACTAGATTGTTGTCTGTTTTTGCATTTTGTCACCTATAACCATTGGTAAGTATGTACCAAATATTGATGGTACCATCAATTGTTTGTTTCTGATCAATTGTTGTCTCATGTGAATCTTGTAGTTTGTTCTCAATTTTCTAATTATATCGATTATTTGCTTGATCACAAGTTGTTCGATGAATTGCATCCAAGACTTTTGATGGTACGAGCCAGAAAAAGTATATGTCGCAAGAGCTCGTGATCTCATGATCACTAGTGTCATTCAAAAGGGTTATGCAATAGGTTTGATATTTAAAAATATATATATTTCGAACCATCTCTCTATTTATTATTAAAAAAATAAATATACATGTATATTTATCCAATTAGAACAAGATGCGATGATCAAAGCAAAGGCATTTGATGAGAAGAATCGCTGGAGAGCCGAAGCTGCTATCACAGTCGCTTGATCACAAGTTGTTCGATAAATTTAACATTGGTTTTAACATTGGATCAGAGACGTAGAGACTTCACGTCTCTGATAAAACCTTAGCTGCTATCACAGTCGCAGAGAGAAAAATAAACGATACTGGCATCGCTGTTAAAACCAACAAGTTTGTTTGGTAAATTGTAATTTCTTATTTCCGTGTTAATTTTTGAAGGACATGTGCGATATTTTGAGCATTTGTGCTGTTTATTTTGGTTAGGTATGTAACCGCTGGTACGTCGTGGTTAAATGGAGTGTAGTAAAGTTGCTAGAGTTGGTAATGTCGCTAGAGTTGCGTAATTTTTTTTTAATTATTATTGATATTATTATGTTACTATTATTGTTATTAGTATTACTAATATGATTTACTTTATTTTTGTTTGAGAAAAATTAAATTATATGATAAGGACATTTTGGTCATTATCATCATTTATTTCTTTTAAACCTACGTTCTTATTCTATTAGGGGCTGTTTGGCAAGTGGAATTAGTAGAATGGAATTGGATTATAAGGTGGAGGGAAAAATAATTCTGGAATTAGTAATTCCATAGTTTGTTTGGATATCAAAATTATAAGATGCTGGAAAGTATAATTCTTTGTTTGGTTGTTAAGAAATCATTGGAATTTTGTTTTTGAAAATATTGTAATTGTAATAATGCTTAACTAAAATTCGTAAAGTTCTTAAATTATCATATCATAAACCAACACAAAAGATACTAGAAAGATCATGCGCGCGATGTATTAATAAAAATAAAATGCATGGTAAAACATAATTTTGTGTACGAATTTAAGTATACATCACCAGATAATACACAAAATAGAGAAATTGCAAACTCGAAACTATACTTAATTTCGTAAACAAATTATCAACTTTAATTTCATACAAAAGCGCTGAATACATAACATTGATCAGATATTTTTCTTGTTCGACGAACTAAAAGGAGCATCAATTAGCTGTAAAAAGAATCAGTGAACCACAAATTAATAAATTAGGCATCAATATGATTTAATCCATCAAAAACATGTAATAAATGAGCATTCAAAGCAACGGAAATTACATTGCCCTTAATTAAGATTCCAAATGTCAACTATTTAAAAGTTTCAAATACTTTTGAAAAAATTGAAATGAACTTTGTGCCGTACGCAATGGAAATGACATTATTTGTTTAAGGTCAATTGAAAAATTGAAATGAATAAATTGCATTATTTGCTTAATTGAAAAAACAGAACCAGAGACAATTGGATGATATTAATTGCTCAAGTGTGATTGCACAATAATTAAGATCACTGGTCAATTAAAAAAAATGGTATAATCAACATGGGCAATTTTTAGACATACAAAATCATCTGAGGAGCTTGTTGAGTACAATCTGATGGAAATTGTGATTTTCAGGAGTAAGTATAATCTGAAGAAATCCAATTTGTATCGAAAATTCAGGCCTTTCCTCAACTATGCAAATTTACAATTAAGAGAGCCAAGCCAATTGTGCCAAAATGTAATTGCTAATCCTTGTATAAAAAAGTTTCAGGTCTTGTTTGTGGTGCTTAATTGCTACCCAGGAAAATCAATTTACAAATTTGCAAAACTAATGAAAATCAATTTAATGAAAAGAACCAAAAGTCATTTTAGAAAAAATTTCACAAACATACCTAAGATGTGAGGATAAATAAAGGGATTTCTGGAGGGAGACGGGATGAGTAGAAATGAGACAAGGTGAAGTGGGCAGAAGGGACGCTAGGCAATAGGAGATGAGGCGGCAAGCACCAGAGAGAAAGCACCAAAGCACCAGGCAATGAGATGGCAAGCACCATGGAGATGGAGAAGAACGATGGTAGAGAAGAGAGAAGGTTAACTGGGAAAGAGGGCAAGTATGTTTTGAAGCGAAACTGAAGAGAGATCAAGAGAAAACTTTTGCCGCACCTTGTCGCTCTAACTTTTCTTGGAGCGGAATTGAAGGGGTTTGGGAGACCGGCGTTTTGTAATTCTACCTTTATTCTTCCGCCAAACAAGGAATTTGTGTTTTGCGGGTATTTTTAATCCCGTTCCAGTCCAAAATTCACCATGCCAAACAACCCCTTAGTTTAGCCGAACAATATTGGAATAAAATGGTTTAATTGATTATTTTCTATTCTTCTATTCTTCTATTCCATCGTTTGCCGAACGGGCCCATTAAGTTTTTGTTATGGACATTTTTTTTAATTCTTTATTGCTATTTGGATGTATTAGAAAAATTGGATTGTTGCTTCTTTATTAAATTCGAGAATGTTAGAATTTATTTATTTATTTATTCAAAAAATTGGAATGTTTTTTTTTTCACAAGAGAGTGAGATAGAGAGAGAGGAAATATTCATATAATAGGATTGTAAAAGGACCAAATCATATATAAATATATTTTCAGAAAAAGAATATTTATTATTATTTTGTTAATTTTAATTTACAAAAAGTATCAATATTATTGACATGTCATCGTGCCTATTTATCAAGCCACGTCATCATTTAACATCCAAGTCATCACTTAAATAGATGGAGAAACTAAAATAAATAAATCTCAATAATTGAAGAGAGCAAATGAAAAAGAAAAAAATAGTTGAAGGGAATGAATAAAATTGATATTTTATTCTTGAAAATAATTATTATTCTTGAAAATCATACTTTTCCCAGCAAAATATTGATATTTTATTCTTGAAAATAATTATTAGTTATCAATGTTTGTATATCTTGAAAATTGATATTTTATTCTTGAAAATTGAGTTTTAATTCATGTTATTTTTGAAACTTGATTTGTCCAACAACAAAAAAATAAACATAATAGAAAAACCAAGATAAGAATTTTTCATTTTTTTACATTTTTACTTTCCAATCAAAACCAAACTTTGGGATATTCAATTTAGCAATTTTTGTCTTTTTTATATCTTTGTAAAAGCATAGCAAGGAGCGATTTTTGTCTTTTTTATATCTTTTTTTATCATTAATATCATTAGTATGCCAGTCTTCTAATTATCGCAAAATTAATTGCTAAATAATGAACAAGTAAATATTTACGAAGAAAATATATTCATGAAATATCAGCAATTAATCAATAGTCTTCAATTTGTCACATAAATAATCGAACAATTAAAATAATTGTAACGACCTGATTAAATTATTTTAAGAGTGATGATGCATGTCTCCATTAAAATCCCTTAAATTGATTGATGTGTTGACGTATGTATTAATTATGATGGTAAATCATGACTATTTAATTTTTTCCATCATATATAAGAAAAGAAGATAAAAAATATTCATCGTTTCACACATCATTAATTTATTTAATATTTTTAACAATTTTGTTTACCACCATCTATAATTAATGAAATTTAAATCTATAAATATGTAAAAGAAATTATTGGACTAAATTAATATACTATTTAACATATATTAAACGGACACACATGAATAAAACCATCGTAAAAAATAAAGAAAAATATAATAATGAAAATGAAAATAACAATTTCATAAAAATTAGAAAATGTAAATGAAAATATTTTTCTTTTAAAAAATATTGAAAATAAAATAATAAAATTTTGTTCAAATAAATATAACTTATCACGTGTTAAATTAAATATAATAAAAATATTAAATAAACCAAATTATTTTTCAATAAATTGGTTTACCACATAATCAATGTGGTTTACCACCTAATAAATACAGTTGGTCACTTAATTTAAAATTTAATGCATTTATTATATATTGACAACACATCAATATATTGAGGGGAGCATTAGTTTGTTTCAGGTTACCAAATTCAAACTTTTAATACAACACAACATGTATTTTAAATTTTATTTTCACACAACACATGCATGCAAAAATGTGCATTTTTGCAGTAAATGAACTTTATTCTTTTTGAGACAATCCAAACTTAATGAAGCATGTAATTTGCAGAGAAATGATTTGAGGAACTCTAAATGGGCAATTGTCCTTTCGCTTGAAGGCTTTTCACCGTTGCATAGAGAGAGTCCGAAACTGGCGTGAACTCTAATCCGAGATCTCTGAGCCGTTGATTCGAGAATTTGTATGGCTGTTTCTTCGGGTTCACCTCATCAGAGCACCTTCACATAAACACAACAAATAATTACAAATAATTGTGCAAAATATAGAGAAATTATATTCGCACTTACGTGGTGGGCACGGGGTACTGGGGGAAAAGCTCGGCTAGAATACGAACAACGTCCTCTCGATGAAGGACGCTTTTTGCACATAAGTATCGTCCCGATGCTTCGTTGGCCTCGAAAACCCTAACATGGGCTTCTGCCACGTCACGCACGTCCACGTAAGCCTGCACTGCGTTCGTGTACTTATTTACTGACCCGTCCAAGTACTTTTTTATGTGGAGGACACTTGCATTGACGGTTTCTTGTAGTAACGGGCCTATCACGAGCACCGGGTTTACGACAACTAGGTGTATCCCTTGTTTGTTTGCCGCTTCCACTGCTGCTCGCTCCGCTACGACTTTACCGTAACAATACCAATTCTGAATAAAAATATATTAGTTGTTTATTTTTTTTTAAGTAAGAATAGCAAAGTGCTATGCCTTAGAGATTTTTATATAATATTAATTGTTTGTTAATTGGTAATTTTTTGATGTAGCTTTAACTCAAATAAATATTGTGAGTTCTTTTGTGACCAAACAAAAGCCAAATGACATGGGAACTTTTACAATCTTAATTTGTAGAAAATTTGATACGTTTGTTTCAGAAACTTATTGGGTTATCAAAACATAGTCATTATGGTGGTGTAATTTGTAGAATAGAGGGGATTAAATCTTCCTCGACAAGAATATAAAAATATGAAATAACTTGGAATAAAAGCACGAAAAGATGAATTGGTCTATTCCATTTATGAGATGGACTTGGTCTATTCCATGGAATAGTTTTGTTATTTGAGATGAAAATATCTTTAACTATTTTTGAATTATTTTAATTAATTTATACTATATACATATTATATCCATCGAACCGATTTAACTCATAAAATCCTTAAAAAAAGTTGATACGTGTAAAAAAAACATGGTTCCTAAAATCGGCCCAGATAAAAAAAAACTGGGCCGAGTTGACTTCGATTTTTGTTTTTTTGTTTTGATGTTTTATATTACGAATACCATTATATTTGTAAGACATATCAACTTTCATATATATCTATGATATGTCAACTTTCGTTACAATGATTCAAATGATTCAAATGATATATATATATATATATATATATATATATATATATATATATATATATATATATATATATATATATATAATATTTAAAATATATATTTTTTATTTTTTTCCTATTTTCTCCGATTTTTTTGCTAACCGTCCGATTTTTTTTTTCAACTAGTCCGAGTCGACGGAGCCGGCCGAGTCCGAATTCGATATTCAGAACCATGTAAAAAAAGTATGATATTCGTGATGAGTCGTTTTAAATAAATAAATAAATCTGATTTAATACATAAAAATAATCTAGTTTTAATTAGAATATATAAAATATGGTATATTGCCACAAAAAGATGACAAACATAAACATCATAAAAAAAACGAGGATTATTTTTTGCAAGCATAGGTTACCTTTGTTTTCTTGCAGAAGTCGAGGTCACTCCATAATGTTTCATCCACAACCACATCGGGTCCGCGATTAGGGTCCATCGTCACTGCTCCGATCGAGGAAGTAAACACGACTCGACGAACTGTTCCCGCATCTACAGCTGCATCGATGACATGCTTTGCTCCTCTGACAACAGGATCCACCATCTGTTCCTGAATATCAACCCCATTTTTTTTTTCAAATTTCTTCTTCATCAATTATTATTATTTTTCTTTTGATAAGAAAATAAAAGATAAGGATTATACTGGATCGTCTGTAACCGGCGATGCGGTGTGGAAAACTCCCTGACAGCCTTCAATCGCCATGCGAAGAGAATCGTAGTCGAGCAAGTCCGCCTTGCAAAGAATCAACCTCTCGTTCGCTCCTTCTAGAGCCTTTAAATGATCATTCTTCTTGTCATCTAATACAAAAAAAGCATGAATAACATATACAAATATGCACAAAATAAGGTTAAATAATACAACCATATATCTTATAAGCAATATATCATATGATTGCCATATATGAATTAGGTACCTGGATTTCTTACTGTTCCTTTGACAGTATAGCCCTTCTCCAAGAGGATTTTGATAAGCCACGAGGCGACGAAACCTCCTGCGCCGGTTACACATACAGTTTTTCCTTCTTCGATTGTGTCGGGGGATACGTTGTGCGGTAAAATGATTCTTCTACTGTGCTGCCTGTAAACATGAATAATTAATATGTTAAATAGCATATCTGCATATGACACATAATTAAGGCCATCATTAAGAGATAAATATTTCATTACCCAGAAAAACAAGCACAACCTACGACCCATGACTTCGAAGCTGCGCAAAAAACACACATAAATTAATACTTCAATCTTTTGTAAAACAAAAAAATGTAGTCTTACTCTTCCACAGGAAAAAAATCAACAAGATTTTTCATATTGTTACATATTTACATTAAATGAATTTTTGGTTAACATTTAGTTGAGTTTAGTTAGATTTTGAATTTATTTCTCTGCGCAAACAAAGAAGTAAAGAAATACACAAGTATGATTACGCACTCGATATCCTTTTATTTGCAACTGGAATAACTCTAGCAGAAACTTTGTTGTAGAACTTAATCGTCTTTCTTATAATTCTCGGCATTGTCGAATTCGCACAAACTTCAAATCAATGGTGACAAACAGACGCTTCTTCAATGCTGTTTAGAATGAAGAGGAATCTTCTTTATTTATAATATGGTAAGAAAGATTCCATGAATTTGTTATCCAACTGTTATGCATGAATGACAAAGTCCATCGATTTGTTTGGCGTACAACTGTTATGCATGAAAATGCACATCTCATCTACTAGTCTATAATATTAAAATTAATGTTTTAATATTTTGCTTAATAATATTATGTGTATTTTGGGGGCAATGTAACAATATAAATTGTACGTGTAATATGAAAAATGTATATATTTAGAAAGGGTTTCTTTTGAAAAGATTGGGTGTTTTTTTGAAGGCACGTAAGATCCCTATATATCTCTTTGTAGAGTACTGTCCGCAGACAATTAATAAAAGAGTAGTGATGTACATCCCCCAACCTACACCAACATCCTTGATGACATGGATACCGCTTAACACCTCAAGAATTAACACACAAATTTATGATTTAACACCTTATTTGGATGTTTAATCATAACATAAGATAATAAAAACGCAAATTAAAATGTTAAATCATGTATTTGTGTGTTAATTCTTGAGGTGTTAAGCGCTATCCACGTCATCAAGGCATGGGGGGGAGGGGAGTTGTGTATGTACAACATTTTCCTTAATAAAAAAAAGGAAAATTATTTTCTGCCCCTCATTTCCCCTCAACTTCGTGATGAAATCATTATGTCATCATCTTGTCATGTTAATTCATGAACCCAATTTGCACTCAAACACTTAATTGATAAATCTTGCAATTAATATTTCATTTAAAATTTATGAATTAAAAATAAATAAAATAATTAATTAGCATGATAATTAACAGTTAATTGAAATGACATGACATCAACAATTAATTAAGATATATTTTAATTGATAGTGAACTTGAGAGAAAGATTTTGAGGTTTGATATGAGCTACCGTTAAATGTGATATCAGCATGATCACATTACTATTTGAGGCCATTTATCCTACCCCCAAACCCGGGTGTGCCAATATGGGAGGGATTGATTCGTGTCCCCAATCCGTGTATCCAAGATTCTATTAACTGTTAATTAAAATTATTAATTTTTGTTAATAAATAGTACAATTGTATTAACCAATAATTAACTTTGAATTAATCGTTAATTCAAATTTCAATTAACCATCAATTGAATTTTGAGGATGCAATTTGGGGATGGAAATTCCTCTCAAACCCATATCGGCAAGGTCAAAATGGATTCGAGGGGTTCGGTAAAATTACCCTTACTATTTTGGACATGGTAGAAGGCCTTAAAAAAAAAAAAAAAAGCAATTGCTGTCTGACTTGTCTTTCCATTCGGTTTACCAACGTGTTCTTTATTATTTCTTTAATTCTCTTTGATATAGAAACCCAACCATCTCCCCAATTAAATAAACTCCAATCTAATTCCAACATATATATTATAAATTTGAATTAATCCCTTATTTAAGAATTTATATTTTTAACCATTATATATTTTACGGAGGAAAGACTAAAAAATTGATATGAAAGAAATTTTCGTGATACAATTAAATAACTGCTGTATTCCATTTTACCTCTGCTAAAGTCGATTTGGCATAAAATGTTTTAAAGGGAATTATAAGGAATATTCTTTTGGTTAAATACCATAATAGATTAAACTATTTTCAGAAACAAACTTTTTCGACGACATTCCGTCGGTGATACTTGTGGCATAAAATGTTTTAAAGGGAATTAATGGATGAAACTAAGCATAAACCATTAATCAAACTAAGATGATGTTGTAACTAATTGATTCCTACAAACACCTCATATTATTGATTCCGTCGGTGATACTTGTGGCATAAAATGTTTTAAAGGGAATTAATGGATGAAACTAAGCATAAACCATTAATCAAACTAAGATGATGTTGTAACTAATTGATTCCTACAAAAAATTGATGTTTTACCATTTAGTTCTCAAATGACAGTATTTCGTTGGTGATACACATCCCGCACCAAAACCTCGCACTCAACCCACACCTCTAATTATATTCCTATTTTAACAAACACCTCATATTGTCAAAAAAAATTGCTTATTAAATAAATAAAAATAAAATATTAATAAAATAATTTAACCTACTTTTGTTTTCAGCAAAAATAAATTCATATCATCAAGTCGAAATCATTTTTCGTTCATCGTGTTACTATAGTTTTCAATCAAATAAATTATGGGCAATAAAAAAAGAATTTTTTTGTGATAGGTAAAAGATATCTCTTAATAATGATTAGGCAATAACACTTAGATTTTTTTTATTACCAAATATTTGATATTTCAAGGTTTTATATAATATACTTGTAGTTTTTTTATTAATAATAATAATAATAATAATAATAATAATAATAATACTAAATAAGATTAGAAGGATACATATTCCAACTAAAAGAGTACGCGCGAACACTTTCAATGTGTTAAAAAATTATGACCAAGTCGAAATCGAGGCAAACGAAATCTCCTTGGTATTTAGAAGTCAAATTTTGTATCCAAATTTTGTATTTGAATGTGAAATGCAAATGTATTTTGATCCATTAATGCCTTTTAATGCACACAAATTGTGATGTGCTGAATTTATCATATATACCAATTAAAAAAAAATATGCACCAAACTTGGATGGAATTGTACTAAATCAGATATGCATTTGAAATTGTTAAACAAGGAGAGTTGACACGCACAATTCTGTCCCAACAGTAGTCGAAAATCAAATTTCAAATATCATGCATAGCTTTTGTTATTTGGAAGGAACAATGTCAAAGAACGTAGCAAAATAAATGTTTTTACAACTCAAGTGGCTAACTGGGCAAGAAGCCAAGAACCGAACATAATATCTACAAATTAATTATGGATAATTGTGTTAAGCCATGATTTGCTGGTTAATGAATTAACCATTTTTTTTTCCTTTTTAATCAAGTAATTGAATTTTTATTATTGTAATTAAGTACATCAAATCTTTTGATGAGAACTATTGTTATTAATGCAATTAAGTTGGTTTCCAAGCTTGACTTGGAACCACTTTCTAAAAAAAATAAAATAATATATATATATATATATATATATATATATATATATATATATATATATATATATATATATATATATATAGAGGATGACTAATATACTTAATTAAGTATCATGAGTTTGGTACTTAGGAATTTTTGACCATTAGATTTGTTTTGAGATTTGTGCAATTAATTATTAGCATGAACAGATATGGTAATCATTAATAATGAGTATATATAGCATTAAAAAACACAAATCTCAAAGCAAATCCAATGGTCAAAAAATCCTAAGTACCGAATCCATGATATTTAATTGAGTATCTTAGCCATCCTCATATATATATATAACAACAATAATATCACAAATATAAAACTTAAACAAATATCTAAAAGAAATCTAAAAATGAGTATTAAGTCTTGAGTCTTGTACAATTGTGCGGGTATTGCTAGCTTAATATAATTTTTAAGTATATTTCTTGAAAAACAGCTTGTTCGTAATTTGGTCATTTGATAGAATAAACAGACTGATTATAAAAACAGCTTGTTCTTTCTTTTTTACTTTTTTCATATTTAAAGGAAGATTTGAGAAGACATGGGTCCATCAATTTGGCTTCCAACTGTTATGGATAAATGTGCATAATCCCCTTATTAAGAATTAATATCTTTAATTGTTATATATTTGACTTAGGAAAGACTAAAACAGCATATGAATGAAATTTTCGTGATACAATTAAATAATTGTTATATTCTATTTTATCTCTGCTAAACTTGAATAAAATGTTTATGAAGGTATTATTTTGGATACATTGCCTTTTCTTTTTTTGTAGAGTCTAGAACACGAAACGTGTTCCTGCGGTTCTAATTTTTATTGAAAGACAAAATCATTAATTCATTACGTAGTAAGCAAATTTCGAAAAAAAAAATCTGTGTAACGTAATGACTCTACGCACAATAATTCTTACTACTACCCTTTATTATGACAACTATTATAAGGACTATTAGCATACATGACATGATTGTATGCATTGTTATGCCTCCGGCTCCGGTTGTTACAATTTCGCTGCTAACCACGAATGAAGATTGTTTAACCATCCTGCCTTTATGATTATTGACATTCTTCCCTTTCGCTTGAAGATTCGATTATTTTGTTCCTTCCAAATTGCCCCATATACAAGACACTCATGTCCAGTCGAAGTCCATCGACGGTGGAGAAGGCTTTGATCTTGTTTGTTCTCATGAGTCCAAAAAGAAAGTTATGTTTGTGGCCGTCGGTAAATTGCATAAATTACGAAAACATTCGATGGAAAAAGTGCAAGTGACAAATAGACATGATTAGGCCTGGCCCCACGTGTTGGAAGACCCAAGGCCTACATTAAAAATTGATCCTTTTAAATTATTATAATTATAATTATAGTTAATAAAGTATTCTCTTAAAACACTTATAAATATTAATTGTACTAAAAAAATCATGTTTATTAAATAAAAAAAAAAAAATATATATATATATAGTGTTTATATTAAATATTGTTATTTATGTCATCATGCTGTGACATGTTTCTTTTTCTTTTTTTGAAAAAAACATGCTATGACATATTTCAACACAAGGTCCTCTTTATACTAATTAATATTTGTATATAATTTATATTACTTGGTGATGTTAATTATTTACAGATTACTTATGTGTCATATTCTAATTAATATGTTAATTATAAAAAAAAAAAATGAGAGTACTCAACAAAAATTTAGATAATTTGAAAGGACATGTGGGCAAAATAAAAAAATCTTATAGTTAATGCTCACAAAATAGAATGTATTTATAGTTAATGCTCACCTGTTTTATTTGGAAACACAAAAGGAGAATGTATTTATTGTGATGTTATAGATCTTATGTGATTTCTCTTTATACTCAAATGTATTTATTGTACAAAAAACTATAAACAACAATTCGGAACATAAAAGACTATAATATTTGATGCACAAAAAATCATACAATTCTTTATCATTTATTGCGCGCGCCCATTTACTATTTTCTGCAGTTCCTTCCTTCTTCTCTCACGATTTTGTTTCACCATTGTTATGTTATGAGCTTTATTTATTTTTCATATACAACATATAGTACATGTACATATGAAGAAAACCGGACCCCCATATTTTTCAGACCCCAGGCCTGGACCTCGCTCGCCTGTGCCTGTCACATGATGTGGTTTCTAGTTTTTCATCACATAACACACACAAATTGCTATGTGGCAATCTCGTTTAGTTACATTTTCCTAAATTAAGATTCGATTATGACATGTTAATCACATAAATAATTATTACGGACCAGCTTACAATAAGTCAATTTGGGTCAATTTTGTGATGAAAAAAAATTAAGAACAATAATATTTTCAATATATAAAAAAATTTGTTTGCATAATTTATGAAACATAATAACGCCAATAAATATCAATCATTATAAATAAGAGTGTGATGGTTATTTGATTAAAAAAATTCGCTACTAATTAAGTTATGTTTGCTCTTACTATAACGTCATCCTCGTTATATATATTTAATTGTGAAAATTATAGACAATACTATGATACTTAATGAGGTTATTCGACTCTACCACTCACCATGCCAATCAGATGAACATACAAAACTATGCAACAGATCCACCTGGCGCACTTTTAGCATTACAAATACTTATCCCGACGCGTCAGAGTTCAATCCCGATCGATTCTCCGAAGGCATCTCGAAGGCTACAAAAGATGGCCAGGTAACAAATATGTAGATTACATATACGGATAATATCATAGTTGTTTATGCTATTTATCTAACCTACTGACATAGAAATTACCAAATCGATATTGTTACACTCATTTGAAAATCAATTTAAGCAAATGAATCAGTTATTTTCTTGATTTCTTAACTATCTAATTTATCACTAGATGGCGTTTTTCCGTTTGGATGGGCCCGCGTATTTGCATCTGGCAGAATTTCGCGCTATTAAAGGCTAAGTGGCACGTAGCACGATTCTTCAGCATTTTGAATTTGAATTTTCAAGGAATTATCTTCATGCACCTCATATTGTTCTTGTTCTACATCGTGAGCATTTCAAAAAAAATAATCATCGTATTTTTCTAAAAAATATCAAAATTTATGTTTATAACAAACAAAATATTCAGTTCTCGTATTTTCTTAATAAAAAACTACGTAGTAGAAGACCAAAATAAGAAATTTTCTATTTTTTTTTTCAATTTGACAAAAATACAAAAAGTGAAATCTAACTTTTTCAAAAAAATATCAAATATCATATTTTTCAAAAGATATTAAACTTGTTGTCTAAGCTGAGCTTAGTGTTTTCATGTTTTTCTAAAAAAAATCGTAATTGAAAACGTTTTTTATAACCTATGTCATAAAGCTTTTGTACAAAACCACATGTCGAGAAAATAGACGGTTTTAAACAATTTAAGCTCATAACACTTAATTCTATAACCTATTACATAAACTTTAATACAACAAAAATTTCTCGAAATAAATTTTCTTCACAATTTCCTTCATAGATATGACATCGATAGACAATACTTAAACCTCGGTTTCTTGAAGACTCCAACGGGACAATAATTGTGAATCGAGAAAAAAATTGTTGATCAAGTTTTGTGTTGGAAATGAGAATGAATCGGTTAAAAAAGTGAAGCGGTGGGAGCGAATCTTGCTCTCATTCTAGGCCACAGTTGAATCTCCATGGTTAATCTTGAGTACTTCGCACCTTGAAAAATCCCACCAAGCTCGAACTCTATTTCTCTTTCCATGCCCATTTGCCCTTCCTCTATCTCGCCCTTTCCGACTCTTAGCACGTCTTCGACATTGCCCTCCTTGATCATTCACCCGAATTGGATTCCATTTGCGCGAAAAAGGGACATGGTCACTCTTGGATAGTGTATTAGAATTTGAAACCGGTCCAATATGCGTATTCGCCGACAGCGAGTAAGATGATGGCGAAGGAGAGGATGGCGGGGGAGGGGTGAATCAAGTGAATAAAGATGAGGGTTCGCGGGGGTGAATCCGAATTGGAGAGATGTTCGGATTGGAATTCGGACCGAGGAGGAAGATGGAATGCTCTAAATCATCTCTAAATTTGGGTGATCGGTCCGATTTTCTCAAGAAATAAGAATATGGGCGAGTAAGGAGAAGGCGGAAAGGGGGCAAACTCGATGTGTTGCTCCATTCAAGAATTTGGGAATTAGCACTTCAAATTGTAGATCCGGTTGAGGTAACAAGAGGTAGTGGGAGGGAAGGGGACGCATGACCGTGCACTGTCACTGTCACAATAGGAGGTAGGGAGATCGGCCGTCGGAAGAAATCGTCACAGTTGACTCGTGTAGATCGGAACTAGGGTGTTCGAGTCACACCATTTCGACTGAGCAATAGGCGGGAGTTAAGAGAGAATCGGCAGGATCGGAGAGGTAAAGAGAGCCCCACGACGGAGGCCGCAGCCGCCGTGGACCGGCGATCTAGGGTTAAGGGGAGGAGTGGTTTTTCTCTTCGGCAGTTATTGAAGGAAATACAGTTTCGGATCAACCGTAAAAGTGTACACAAGGATGAACGAATGTAAGCATACATTTGTGGTCATAACTTTCAGTAGGAAAATCCAATTTGAATGGTTCAAATTGGGTTAGATAGATAATGAGATTATCTAGAACTTTCATGTAGAAATAGTTTTCATTTGAACGACGTATCAGTGCCGTTTTAATGGAATACCGAAAGGGTGCGACCGTTTGACATACAGTTAGTAAAACGTCCGTAGCGTTCGCATCCAAACCCCAATTGGGCAAGGCCAAATTGGGTTGGAAAGATAATAAGATTATCTACAACTTTCGTGAATGTTCAAAGTCGGTTGGGACGATTTAATATTTTCGTTTCAACAGAATACTGAAAGGGTGTCTGCAGTTTTCTGTGTGAAAAGGGTGTATATTGGATATACATGCCTTTTGGCCCATCCTTATCCTATATGATATAAATATGATGTTTCTCTCTCTCTCCGGACCAGATCATTCAGATGAATCTATGGTATTATTCAGAATATTCCAGAAATATAGAGAGACATCTTTCTAGAGAGCGAAAGAGTGTGAAGAGAGAAAACCGAGAAAAAGAGTTTTTCTCGGTGTAGAGAATTGATCTAATCAAGCAAGTTCGCCGGTGCATCGTCTAGGCAGTTGCATCCGCGACCGAAGAACTCCGACTCACGGTGGATACAACTGGAGGAGCGACACTTGTGGCTCTCCGATTGTGATCAAACCGAAGGAGCAAAACTGTGGGTTGTGGAAGAGTGTGGACGTGAGACGCACGAAAGACAACCGGAGGCGTGTCAAGATGGTGGGAGACGTGTAGTATGGGACGCACGGGCTAGTCACCAACGTGACACCGGAGAAGGTAAGGATGCGAGCGATCAACCCGTCGTGCGTGATCAATTTCACGCTGGTAATCGTCTATCCTTCTATTGCATCGTATCCTCGAAGTCATGGCGTGATCTTGGATTTTGGGAACCGGACCGGGCCTTCATATTCGTTGTGCGGGCCCGGGTACGGGTGAATTCCCAACAGTGGTATCAGAGCGATCGCCATCGATTCGAGGGTCGAATCATAGTCGTATATTGGATATACGCACGGGTTATCAAAGTTCGTACCCGTTTGCATGATGCTAGATATTTAGAACGTCAATTTCGTTAAAATCACAAGTGAAATTCACTAGAGATCAATCAAAAGTTGATTGAGAGTATCTAAGAATGATCGTGAAAAAGTTTCATGATTTATCGTTTTGGAAACGAGCGAAAACGGAAGAAACGGCAAAATCTGCAGAAAATCAGAATTTCTGCCGACCCGGGGGCAGTTTTTCTCGCGCCCCTTGGGCCTCTGCGTTACAACGGATGGGGCAGGGACCCCCCTGGATGCTGATTTTGTTTTCGTGATAACTTTGGCTACAAAACTCGGAATTTTGAGTTTTTTATATCGATATGATCGGCATCAATCATTCTAGCATATTAGATAATTAATTATTTAGAATAATTAGTCTCCCTAAATAAATCATATGCATTTAGAAATCTTGTGATAGTGATATAATATGATTATGTCACGAATTTAGAAACATGAATGTCATGATCCCTCATAATATTTAAGTCGTGAAAATGCCTTCCATGTCAACAACCATCGAAATTGGTATCACAATATGTGTGTTGTTAGGCCTTCGTCATGCACACATGTTGTTGGTACTAATGGGTGGCAAGCGTTAAATGGGGACTTACGTGTTGTTAGGCCTTCGTCATGCACGTAAGTAGTTCACTTGACGATACGTTTGATATGGTTATGACTTAACCGTCCAAGCCAATCCGATTGGAGTTCGGGGCATAGTTAGAATGCACACACGGAAATGGGATTGTATATGATACGATCCATCACCGAAATTCTATAAAGGTTCGAGAGTTGCATATGATGCGATTGGATTATATCCTACCTAAATAAGCGAGATCCCACTCGATAGGCCTTCGTCACTTGTGGGAGGATTGTGAAATATGGATCTCGGGTGTTTTGGACTTGGAGTCCCGTATTGGTATGAGGGTTATCGATTCGATAAAATAACACTATTCATATAATTCATCATGTAAGCATATATATTAAGTACGCACGGTTAGGAGCTTAATTTTCATCATCTATTTAGAATTATGTTTTCTAACAACACCAAATATATCGATGAGATCGATATGATAGATAGCTTTTGGGCCGTAATTACCGTAATGAACCTTGATAGTTAAAGAAAAGTTCTTAGACTTAAAGGAACGTGTTGGACACGTAGATGGTAAATTCGGGACTCGAGGCTTTGGCTTTAGAGAAATCTGGGTTCGATAAACTTAAGAAGGAATCGAACGATATTACGTGCCTTGTGGTGGCATGTAAAGACGCATATTTTCAAAAATGTTTTGATAATTCGGGTGCATACGAAAGTAAAACACAACGCTCATGAAATAGTTTCAAGAGCTAGAGCGCGTTGAATGGTTCAATGCGGCTCAAAGAGTAGGTTAATTTTGAGACGCCTTATGGGTCTTTGATTAACACTCGTGTGTTGATGGTACGAGATTTGATCTTCGTGACCAAATATCATATGCATTCGATAGATGAGTCGATCCCGGAATTGCATGAGATGCGATTTAAATTTGAATTGGAGATGCTCGGAGCATCCGGGGAACCCAAAGCATAGAGATGCGTGAATGTCCTTGTAATTCAAAGGCGGGATTAAAAGAAATAAATGTCTAAGGGTATTTTGGGAAATTGTTTTCCAAACAGAAAGTTCGGACAAGGAGTTGTCCAAACTAATGACTCAAAGAACGGTGAAATCCGAGGAGGATTAAACCTAGAAGTTGGTTGCTTCTTTTGGCATTGTCGTCTTAGCCATATGAATGAGATACGCGAATCTAGATTCCATATGATGGATTACTAGAATCATTCGAATTAGATTCAATTGATTGATGCGATACTTATTTATTAGGCAATATGACAAAGGGCATCATTCTCCAAAGGTTGGAGAAAGATCCAACGAATTATTGGAAATTACATTTAGATGTAAATGTTCCGATAAATTTCGAGGCAAGAGGAGGCTATCGGTATTTTGTTATGTTTACGGACGGTTAAAGTACATACGGTAATATCTGTTTAATGCGTGCTGAAACGGAGACTTTTGAAATGTTCAAAGAGTTTCAAAACAAAATACAAAATCGACTAAGGAAGAAAATCAAAACCCTTTCGATAGGATCGAGAAGGCAAGTATTTGAGCTAAACCTTTCGATAGGATCGAGAAGGCGAGTATTTGAGTTGTGAGTATTGATGATCATTTATGATTGTGGAATCGATTCACGATTACCTTTATTCGGAACATTTAGATGTGTCTGAAAAAAAGGAAATGAACGCATGTTTGACATGGTTCGATAAATGATAAGTCAAACGGATATCCCAAAAATGTTTTGGGGATACACCCTTGAGACGGAGGCACTAATGAATGGTTGCATATATGATATGGACCATAAACCTTCTAATCGGTATAAAAGACGCCATATGAGATATTGTTCGGAATGGTTCCGAAGTTGTCATTTGTACAGATTTGAGGATGTGAGTATATTTCGAAATTGGTTTCGATTAAACTCAATCCCAAATCTGAAAATTGTTCGTTTATCATATATCCTAACGGAAACTAAAGGGTATTAGTTCTAACGTCCCGACGAAAATGAGATTTTCGTGGCTCGAAAAGATGCCTTCTTAGAGGAGGACCGAATGCGCACAAGTTTGGAACTTGATGTCGCTTATCTCTATGCGGGCTAGTGGTAGTAGAATGAATCTCGAAAGAGTTCGAGATCTGGAAAATGAACATTGTACCGATGAAAGTTGACACGACTTCATCAAGAGTTGATGAATACGAGTCGAACACACAAAGGAATTTTTCGTAGATCAAGTAGGCTATATCATAAGTCGGTAAATACGGATTTATCGTTGCTAATGATGATAGATCAAAATCATATGATGATTCGATATCCTACAAGGATGCTATGAAAAGTAACGGTTCCACATGGCAAGGTGTCATGAAATCTGAGATTCGATCCGTGTAAATTATCAAGTTTAGAACTTGATTTCATTACTTTCAGGGTTAGACCCGTGAAATGTGAAATGGTTTTCAAGGTGAAGAACCTACATGGATAGGAATTTGCATATATGCAAAGCGAGGCTCGTAGCGAAGAGTTTCAAGTAATTCGTAATGGGACTATGAAGAAACGTTTTCGCATGTTGCCATGCTTTCACATTCTCAAAATTCTGCTTTCCATTGTCGCGTATTATGACTATGTGATGTGGCAAAATGGATGTCAAAACCGAATTTCTTGACAGAAATTTTATGAAAGGATGTGTACTTGACACAACCTTACTGTTTTGTCGATTCATAAGAATCGGGGATAGGATATGCACGCTTTAACGATCCATATGATGTATTAGAAAAAGCTTCTCGGAATTGGAATATTCGTTTTGACGAAATTATAAACTGTTATAAAATTGTCGGAACGAATGGAAACTTTGTGTATACATGAAGGTTAGTGGGAGCCCTGTTATATTTCTTGTAACGACAAACGATTTAGACGAGACCGCTTATGAATTAAGCGTGAAGATCTATATGATAGATCTGAGAATTCCTCGTTCTATATTATAGCACGTATATCGACATATTGTTGAAAATGGTTTTCAACATATAACTCCTTGGCGGAGTTAAATCGAAATGTCGAACGACAGAAATTTTCTACGGCTCGATGTGAGACATCAAGTAGGGCGGAAAATAATAATATGATGCTATACATTTGATGTGAGGATCTATTATATCTATCATGATATGTATGTGGCTATACGTCGTACACATAGAGCGTCTAGTTCACCATCAATAAAATCCATGGGAATCACACGGGTTTGAATGTAATGCGATTACAGGAGACTAACTCTTGTGAATGTATAATGGTTATACATATATATACATAATGGCTATGTATCTTTAAACCCATTGGGATTTGTATTGATGGCGGTGAATGTTATCCTTGAATACTTTGCAAAAGAATTCAGGATTTTATTTTATTTATAATGGTGTGGAGGACATGTTGGTTATAAAGAGTTATAACAACAACAGTTTCCAAATATGGCACGTCCAAATATGTAGCACGACTTTCGATCACAAAGTGTGTACATGTTTTGCTTAAACGAAAACACGGTTATGTGGAAAGGTTCCACAAGACCAATAATTTATGATTCTATTTATGGAGGCGAGTATATTGTGGTTATTAATCACAAAAGGAAGCGGTATGGATCAAGGATACATGACCAAACTCGAGTAGTCACGAGTTATCGGATTTATGGTTGTGTATTGCGTGAGACGCAATAGTACAAGCCAAAAATGCCGAGGTCACAACCACTTCTAGCCAATACTCAGAAAATTTCATTTGATCCATGAAATTTTATGAAATGATGTGATCGTAGGTATTGGAAATGTTTCAAACCTGATGATGATTAACACTAGCAGCAACGTGCGGACCCGTTTACAAAACCGCTCTCTCTAGTCGCGCGTGACTGTCATGTGATGACTATGGGTATGGAGATACCTAGAGGAGGAAGAGAGTAGAGTGTAGTTATCTAATACAATAATCCTCGCAGGTTATGGGTATGGAGATACCCATAGGTAAACATTGTATCACCCAAATACTTAATCCGTATGAATGCATCCCTTTTAAAAAAATTGTTTACTTACATTTTTATGCATTCACCTTATATGAAAACTGTGTGCGGGTTGTGTAATTTGATTACATGAACCCTGATTTGAGCTTGTGTGGACGCCGGCATAATTGAGGATTATGTGCAGCAAAACCGTCACACCTAAAGTTTAATTTCTAAACAACCCTAGTCGCGGATCAGTTTGCTTAAGAGAGAAGCATTTCTATTACAAGGGAATAGACGGAACGCGTACACTAGTACGTTAGCCGAGGAGATGATTATGTTTTGCTAATCATAGGACAAATGTGTTGGGGAATGTCCCCGGCCCCGGGCCCGCGCAGCGGATATGTAGGCCCGGTCCGATTCCCCGATTCCCGAGATCACGCCACGACTTCGAGGGTACGATGCAAATAGAAGGTTAGATCCATACCAGTTCCAAATTGATGGAACACGAAAGGTTGATCGCTGCCTCCTATTCCTCCGGTCACGTTGGTGACTTTACGCGCGTCCCACACCGTGCGTCCTTCACCGTTCGTTCCCGTTCTTCGATCCTTCGGTTCGATCACAACGGAGAGCCCCAAGTGTTGCTCCTCCACACGTATCCACCTTGAGTCGGAAGACGCCGGACACGGATACACCTGCCTAGACGATGTATCGGTGCACTTGCTTGATCTCGATCGATTCTCTATTAATCTCTCTTCGTGCCTTTTCACTCACAAAAGATCAAATCTGAATTTGCTCTTTTTCTTGTGTCTTGGGCAGAATATTGCTTTGAATTACTTCTGAATTCCTTTTTTGAAGATGAGAGAGAAAATCCTATTTATACCTAATAGGATAAGGATTAGCCAAAATGCATGTATATCCAATATACACCCTTTCACACAGAAAACTGTATGAACCTGTTCAGTATTCTGTCCAGACGAAATTGATAAATTTCTCTGACAGAAACTCAACCAACGCGAAAGTTGTAGATAATCTTATTATCTACTCAACCCAATTTGGCCCAGACCATTTGGAGTTCGTATGCAAAAGTTATGACTGTTTTACTAACTGTATGTCATACTGTTGCACCCTTTCGGTATTTCACAGAAACGACACTTATACTTCGTTCATATGAAATATATTTCTATATGAAGGTTGTAGATAATCTCATTATCTATCTAACCCAATTTGAACCATTCTAATTGGATTTTCCCACTGAAAGTTATGGCCACGAATGTACGACTACATTCGTTTATCCTTGTGTACACTTTTACGGTTGATCCGAAACTGTATTTCTTTCAAAATGTGTGTTTGTCGAATCGGGAACGTAGATATATGCTAGGTGACATATATTGGATTTGACCGAAGCCGCGAGACCATGACATGGTTTAGTCATTATAGATGGACTTGCGACGAGTAGGGTATTAGGTTCTTCATACTTGAGGGGACCATTGATTGCGTTACGTGCGTAACACAATGCTTTGATATGATCTTACGCTCACCGTAACAGGGAGTTAAAACGGTCATCATTGGGTATTGTCCGAAACACGGAATTCAATGTGAGTCTCCAAGATAGAGATTGTTTATTCCGAAAGGAAGAGATATCTCTTTGGCCACTCGATGAATTGATTAACGAAAACTGTGGCCACGGTCATTGATATTAACGGTTAATATCGATTGAAATTTGTTAACTCAATTCGGAATCGAGGAATAAGTAATCAAAATATAAGGATGACTACCACCATGCCTTTTGATTAACGGATATCGCTAACAAGAGAACTAATAACCGCTATTCGAGATAGGCACAATGATCACAATCATTCTTCGTGTTAACATGGGTAGCCATGATGGAGTGACTAGATCCCGCTCATGGGCTTGTAGTACTTTGGAAACGGCCTACTGCCATCGTTAACCGAAGCTACATGGTCACACAACGAGTCGTGCTAAATCGGGCTTGATTATAAAGTTGGTACATAAGATGTGCGTAGCTTGGTATTTGATACGCAAGCTATATTCTCTAAAGTCGTGCATATTGGATATGCATGAGTACCTTTTAGGTAGATCTGAAATTGAGTGGGAGACTGAAGGAAATACAGTTTCGGATCAACCGTAAAAGTGTACACAAGGATGAACGAATGTAAGCGTACATTTGTGGTCATAACTTTCAGTAGGAAAATCCAATTTGAATGGTTCAAATTGGGTTAGATAGATAATGAGATTATTTAGAACTTTCATGAGAAATATGTTTCATTTGAACGACGTATCAGTGTCGTTTTAATGGAATACCGAAAGGGTGCGACCGTTTGACATACAGTTAGTAAAATGTCCGTAACGTTCGCATCCGAACTTCAATTGGGCCAGGTCAAATTGGGTTGGAAAGATAATAAGATTATCTACAACTTTAGTGAATGTTCAAAGTCGGTTGGGACGATTTAATATTTTCGTTTCAACAGAATACTGAAAGGGTGTGAAAGGGTGTATATTGGATATAATGCTTTTTGGCCCATGCTTATCCTATATGATATAAATATGATGTTTCTCTCTCTCTCTCTCTCTCTCTCTCTCTCTCTCTCTCTCTCTCTCTCCGGACCAGATTATTCAGATGAATCTATGGTATTATTCAGAATATTCCAGAAATATAGAGAGACATCTTTCTAGAGAGCGAAAGAGTGCGAAGAGAGAAAATCGAGAAAAAGAATTTTTCTCGGTGTAGAGAATTGATCTAATCAAGCAAGTTCGTCGGTGCATCGTCTAGGCAGTTGCATCCGCGACCGACGAACTCCGACTCACGGTGGATACAACTAGAGGAGCGACACTTGTGGCTCTCCGATTGTGATCAAACCGAAGGAGCAAAACTGTGGGCTGTGGAAGAGTGTGGACGTGAGACGCACGAAAGACAATCGGAGGCGTGTCAAGATGGTGGGAGACGTGTGGTATGGGACGCACGGGCTAGTCACCAACGTGACACCGGAGAATGAAAGGATGCGAGCGATCAGCCCGTCATTCGTGATCAATTTCACGATGGTAATCGTCTATCGTTCTATTGCATCGTACCCTCGTAGTCATGGCGTGATCTTGAATTTTGGGAACCGGACCGGGTCTTCATATCCTCTGCGCAGGCCCAAGGACGGGTGAATTCCCAACAGTTATATTTTTTTTTTCACTCCTCGCACGTAATTGAAAACTAATACAAATAAGTTGAAAGTGTTTTGTTTGATGATCTATGTAAGACTATTATATTTATATGTTGTACTATTTTTACTATTCACATGTATGCTGTCTAATTTATGCAAATGTTTGAGGATGGAAGATTTAAACTAAAAAAAAAAAAGTTACTAAGTACGCCCACACACAGTAGGGAGAAAGATTATCCCGCCGGAAATAACTCCATTATTTCTAGAATAATGTAGGCCTCCATTGATGGCCCATTTAAACGAATAGATCCACTCAAAATTTCATATTATGCTTATACTATACTATATACTATACTATATACTATACTATACTATATATTAAAGTTTAATGAATTCAACACAATTTTGACACGTGTCCATACTATACAACATTAATATTAACAAATTTATATCACAAAGTTTGTAGTGGTGTGTTGGTCTTGCTGCTGCGTCCCATCCAGCAGGTCGCGGGTTCGAAACCCCTGAGCAACAATTATTTGGTTGCATTAGTTATATATGTAAAAGAATAATTCATAAAACATAAATGAGCTAGCGCATTTGGTTGGACCGCTGCATGCGGCTCTACAAGTCACGAGTTCGAACCCGTTTTTCCACAATTTTTTATAGAGATTAACATTTAGTTGACAGGTCTCTGTTTAAGATATAATTATTACTAACCAACATGAAACACAAAGTATAGCTTGGTCCAGTGGTTAAGGTTGTTGGCATCACAAAGACAGATCCCCAGTTCGAAACTCGGAAGATGCATGTTATTTGGTAAATTATTCTGACGAATTAAGTTAAATAGTTAGAAACTACATATCAAAGAAACAAGGTTGGCTCGATGGTAAAGAGTTATAGCAGCACAAGCATAGCTCCCAGGTTCAAATCCTGGGAGATGCAAAAAAAATTTCGAAAATAATATTTACAAAGTATTTCCAAATAATTTTATCACTTCAATATTTAAAAAAAAATGTATAAGATAAATATTTCAAATATTATTCATCGAATACTTTAAAATAATATTTTTGATACATATTTCAATTTTTTAGATGTCTCGCAAAAATACTTAAAAAAAAGTTTTTATACAAACAATTTCGTAAAAAAAATGAAAATATATTTTTCCGAAATCAAAATTATGTCACAAATTTATTTTACGTGAATCGCTTGAAATTTCACATAGTTCTCGAAATAAAAAATATCACGACTATTCAAAGTTTAATGATAAAATCTACAAACACAAACCTTCATGATAGAAAGAGAAGCAATAATTTTAATTTTCAAAATTAGATACATATATTTCCGAAGCGGAGCGAGGAACCCACCAGTTTCTTTTAATCCATAACCACTTATTTCTACATCCATTATAATTGGGTCAAAAATCCAATATGATGAAATATTTAATAACAGAGAGGGAAGAAGAGGTACAAAAAAAACATATAAAAGAAAGAGAGAATTACATTATATATTATATAATAAAATAAAATTGATCATATCATAAGATCTTTTTGAATATGTAAGACATAAATTATAAGGAAAGGACATAAATAATAAGGGAAGGAAAATCTTGCTTCAAACATAAAAATCTTTTACTTTCTATAGTAGTATTACCTTATATAATAAAATAAAATTTATCATATCATAAGATCTTTTTGAATATGTAAGACATAAATTATAAATTATAAGGAAAGGACATAAATAATAAGGGAAGGAAAATCTTGCTTCAAAAATAAAACCTTTTACTTTCTATAGTAGTAATAATAAGAAAATATTAAATATATATTACAGATTCTCACATAAGAAAAAGCAAGATCTTGTACTCTTTCGACCTGGAAAACACAAGTACCTCTTCCATTGACCAACAAATTATTATATACTAAAAATGATAGTGATATTGACAGGAAAAATAAATACTAGATACAGGAAATTTCATTTAAATTTGGCATGAACTAAAAGTAAAATTACCATTTCAAGTTAAAATTCCTGTTCCCAGTAATATTATTTCCTGTCAATATCATTACCCTACTAAAAATATAAAAAAAAAAATAATATACTAAATATATATACATACATACATAATATTACAATACATAAATAATAAAATAATAAAATAAAAATAACAATATATAATATAATAATATTATATTCAAACTTAACACATCACCTAACGGTCCACACCCTTATAAAAACACTATCATGTCACCGAAGTCATGGTCCACTTGGTATAGAAAACTTAGTGAAAAATGCATTGTTTAATTCTAAAAAATCCACACGCACCAAAATTATACCGAAAAGGGGAGATGGTCGCCCTGATATGAGATTAACCAAAAAAGAAAAAGGAAAAAGTTTGTCGCGAACACTTAAAAATGCAATTAAGCACAACCTGAGGGGAATCAGTGAATCACGAAGGAGAATGAGAAGAAGATGGAGGAAGCGGCACCTGAGGGAGGGTCGAGAAGAGTGTGTAGGTCACACACGTAATGAAGCTAGATATTTAACCACTTTTTGGGTAATTTAGGGAGTTTATTTAAGTCAATTGGTTGTTGTTTTAATTTATGTCGTTTAAAAAACTAAGTATTTTGTGTTGGAATGTGAAGGATTTGGGATCGAAAAATAAATGTATTTTGATTAAAGACTTAGTAAGGGATTCTTATAGTGACATTGTGTGTTTGCAAGAAATGAAATGGAGCAATACAAACTATTTTAATATTAGGACCATTTGTTCCTCTAAATTTCACAATGCTAGGTTTCTTAATACTAATGGTTCTAGAGGAGGAGTAATGACGGCATGATCCGATAAATTAACACTCGTGGATCATACGGAAGGCTCATTTACACTAACTTGCACTTTTAAAAGAGCTAATGATCAAGAATTTAGGGTGTGTAATAAAAGTCATATACATAGATTAATTAAGGGAGATATTTACAAATGACATGCCTACAATCATAATGGGTGACTTTAACTTAATTAGAGGGATAAATGAATCGACGGGACATGGTTACTCGAGAAGTTCTACAATAGCCTTCAATGAACTAATAGAAGATAAAGAGCTAATAGAGATAGATCTGACGAGTCGGAAATTCACATGGTCTAGCCGAAGGGAAGTTCCCTACCCTTTCCAAACTTGACCGAATATTTGTTACACCATGGTTCGTGCTCAACCAAAACTCGCTAACCATAGACGACCTAGTTAATACCACCTCAGACCATACTCCACTAACACTAGTGGTGCAACCTCGATTACAACGGCTCCATCATTTTAAATTCGAAAGATTTTGGTTACGATGCCCCAAAATAGCCGATATGGTTAACAAAGGATGGGTCACTACAAATACGCTCACCGAGGACACCATGACCATATTCATGAGCAAACTAAATAACACCAAATGTGAGCTAAAACATTGGTCTCGAGATAAATTCAAGAACCAAGATACCATAATTGAAAGGTGTAAAGTAGTGATTAAAAAACTTGACCGAACGAAGGAGAAGAGATTTCTTAACACCGATGAAGGCCAACTTAGGATTGGATTACGAGAAAAATTATATGAACTCATAACCATGAAGGAAGTCAAAGCACATCAAAGAACCTCGATAAATTGACTAACCCTAGGAGATAACAACACGGCGTATTTTCATGCATTCACAAATAATAGGAGACTACAAAACTTAATCCCCAAACTAACGCACGGAGGTAGGGAAATTACAAATGAGAAAGACATAAATGATATCTTCACAAGGAAGGAATCGCTAGAAACCCCATCTCATGCGAATATATCGGGAAATATGGCTATGCTCTATAACGAGGAGTCACCAATTACGGGTTCGGCGATGAACCTTATGGCACTAGAAGCCGAACCACAAGAAGTTGAGATGGAAGAGATACTCAAATTACTTAAGAAAGACAAGAGTATAAGACCCGATGGATTTCCTAGCGAGTTTTACCAACAATTTTGGCCAACTTTAAAACATGACACCATTAGGTAAGTGAAAGAATTCCTTGAGGGAAAATTACAACTAGACCAAATAAATAAGGCGGCCATACAATTGATTCCGAAGATGGAGAATTCAATGACATTAGGCGACTTTAGACCAATAAGTATAATATCAACTCTAATAAAACTACTAACATAGATACTAGCGATGAGGTTACGACCTTATATGCCATTCCTAGTGCATAAATGTCAATCAGCGTTTATTAAAGGAAGGACCATTAACGAGCTATACTTATCATCGAGGGAAATTCTTAGCTTTTACCACAAGACTAAGGTGCCTACATTGATGATAAAAATAGACTTTAAAAAGCATTCGATAATATCTCATGAAAATTTCTTGAGAAAATCCTAAAGGCGCGAGGGTTTCCTTTGAAGTGGAGAGGATGGGTGCAGCAAAGTTTACAATCATCTAGCTCTTCGGTACATTCGAATGGCACATGGGGGCGTATTTCCAACACCGTAGAGGATTACGTCAAGGTGACCCACTTTCTCCGTTATTATTTACATTAGTGGTTGATGTGTTACAAAAAATGATGCAAAAAATAAACCCATTACTAACCGATCCATTGAGTGCTTTGATAAACATTTCTAGATCATAGATCTAAGTTATATATTCCTCCATTAATCGTCTCCCACTCACGTGACCGATCACGTTGTAGTTCGATTAGTGAAAAGTGTAGTAGGCTAGTGCAATAAACTTGTAAGAGACCTAGTTATAGATCGATAGAAAGCGTGTAAATCGATCTAGGCAAACCTTGTAATCGAGTGAGTTGGAATTCAATCGAAAGCCAAAAAGAGGCACAAGGCATTCCCGGAGACATAGGTACTCGCAACTAATTGAGTCGGTCAATTAAGCGAGTAAAGGGTGAGTTAAAGCTACATAGCAACCACCTACCGAACTTCGTTAAAAACATCTTGTGTTCAAGTGTTTACGGTATCCTCTATCTCATTTAAATTATCATTTATTCCGCATAGTAAATTAGGTAATTAGATATAGTAATTGTACGGTAGATTACCGAATTTACCCCCCCCCCCCCCTCTAGGTTAGAATTAACCAACAATTGGTGCCATTGAATTTGGCAGTGATCTGATTTGAAAAGGTCACTATTTTGTCCCCCATGATCAAGTATGAACCAAATTGATTCAATTTCAGTGAGTTTCAGACTCAATTGAGTCAAGAGTCGAGATATTGGTACAAGAATGCAGTAATGGAAGAAGAAGTGAGGGAAAATTGAGTTATTTAGCAACATAGATTGCTTACTGATGCCGGTGATGAAGATCTGACGAGGTAGAGGGTGTGGGAAGAGGAATCAGGACTCGATCTTGCTCCAGGATGCTTGGTCAGAGAGTAATTGAGCTCGAGGAACTGCAGTAGAGTAGAGCTCGACTCAATGGCATTTCTGATCAAAGGAATCTGGACTGGAGAAGGTCTTGAAGCTTTTCTTGGAACACCTCGATGATCCTCTCAAATCTATACTGAGGCAATCTTGAATTCTTGATAATCTTTCGAAAGAAACAGAGATTTAGAGCAAAAATTCGTCTGATACCATAATATAATCGAAAGAGTAAAGAATTAGTCTTTTAGACAATTGTAAATGAGACAATTATCTAAATAGAAATAATGATTTGTATTAATGGATGATTTAATTACATTGATAAGGGTCTCTATTTATAGTAAGAGACCCATGACTAATCATCATAATCTATTCACCTAACCTCCTACCTAACATCACTAATCTCATATATAACCCTCTATTACACCTATTCACACATTGTGCATATTCAAAAGAGATTTGGAGGATGGTGGAGGCAAATGCCATTTTCTTACGATACGCGAAGCCAAAATGTTTCTACTTAGATAATCGCAAGGCAAAAAATCCGGCCAAAGCAAAGGAGTGGGACGTCAAATGGTTGGTAACGGTTTGGTGCCTATGGCGAGAGCGCAATAACCGCATCTTTGAACGGAAAGGAATGATGCATGGGCTCCTAAAAGCAATGATTGAAGATCTAATAGCACAATGGAGGAAGTTGCGTTAAGATACGAACGATTAGGATATTTAATTCAAGCAAACTAGGCTTTAACTAAATTTTAGTTGGTGAAAGGGCTCGGGTAATTCCCGGGGTCTCTATGTAAATATTATACTTATTTTTTCTTTTATAAAATGATTGGATCGGACGCGTATCGCGTTTGCCTTTTTTCCAAAAAAAATATATTATACAATATTGTCCATTCTTTTTCGATTGTTTTTGTCTCACTCATATAGTATATAAGTATATCTTAGTTTTGTGCATAATTATTTTAATTGATTTCGTATATGTTGTTTTCAAAAAAAATTATGGATTTGTTTAAAACCCCAGTTGATCGAAGAAACATAATTAGAAATAATGTGTAATATCAATTCGTCTATAATAAAACGAATGGGGACACAAAGGGGAGAGAGAGAGAGAGAGAGAGAGAGAGAGAGAGAGAGAGAGAGAGAGAGAGAGAGAGAGAGAGAGAGAGAGAGAGAGAGAGAGAGAGAGAGAGTTTTCGCCCTTTGTGTGGTCGGCCAACAACAAAGTTTCACGATGTCATCGCTAACCGTTTCGTTCGAAACTTTAATTTAAATTATGTCATGATTATTCGCACATCCGTGATTTGGTATATTTTTAACCCCCTAATTTTTTTTGGATATTGTAAAAAATCCTCTATCATTTCGTAAACTCCAAAAAAAAAACTGTTTACCAAATTTTTATTTTAAAATACTCCTTATGGATGATATTAATTTTTTTTTTCCAAAATACCCTCCAAATCTCATATGTAATAATTAAAACTTATTTTTGTTATTTTTTATTTATTTTAAGAAAATTCATAAACACTTCTTAATATGTAGTGATTTAAAAAAAAAAAAATATTACATATTTTTTTTATATAATTTTAATATTCCATTCTTTATTCATAAAAAACTAACATTAAATAATAATAAATAAACATCTTGCAAATATATTCATAGAAAATATCTATTTAAACATCTACTTTTTATTTTAGTTTTCCTTTTATGTATTTTTTAATAGTTTTGTGATATTTTATTTTTAAATATTTGCAAGATGTTCTTTTATTAATATTGTACAACTTATTATAATTTTATTTTAGTTTTTAAAAAAAAATAATACATAAGTCGAATATTTGTAATGAATGAAATATTAAAATTATATAACATGTAACATATAGTAATTTTTTTTTAATTATTATGTATTACAAAAAGTTTAAGAATTTTTTTAAATTAAAAAAGCATTTTTTTTTAAATGAATAGATATGTAAATAAATTTTTTTTTACAATATCTAAAAATGTAAATTAATTTTTTTTTACAATATCTAAAAATTTAAGGAGTCTTTTGAAATTTTTTCAAGTAAAGTGGTGATAGGGAGGCATAATAAGGTGTTGATGTGGACGCATGAGATGAGAGGAATTATTAATAATGTAAAAAAGGACCGAAATTTAAATTAAAAAGGACCAAAATGTTAATAAAAAGTACCAAAGTGTGAAGTAAAACTGAAAAGGACCAAGATATAAATAAAAATGACTATAATGTAAATTCAAAAATGTAAAAAAGGACCGATATGTAAATAAAAGAGGATGAAGATGTAAATATGAAGGACCAAAATATAAGTTTCTAAACTGAAAAGGACAAAAATGTAAATAGAAAGAACACAAATGTAGTTTTTTCAACTAAAAAGGACAAAAATATAAATAAAAAGGACCAAAATGTAAATAAATTTTTTACAAAGAGGCCCCTGGACCAAAGTTTAATTTTTAAAACTTGAAAGGACTAAATGTAAAAAAAAGGACCAAAATGCAAATAAAAAAGGACCAAATTGTAAATAAAAAGGACCAAAATGTATTTTTTTCAGAAAAGGACAAAAATGTAAATAAATTATTTTTACAAAGAGGTCCCGGGACTAAAATGTAAATTTTAAAACTTCGAAGGACCAAAATGCAAATATAAAGGACCGAAATGTGAAAAAAAGGACCAAAATGTAATTTTTTTTAAAAAATAGGACCAATTTATGGCCCCTGGACTACAAATGTAAATTTCAAAACTTCGAAGGACCAAATGCAAATATAAAGGACAAAAATGTAAAATAAAAAGGACCAAACTGTAAACAAATTTCGAAAAAAGGACTAATTTGTAAATAAAAAAGACCAAAATATAAAAAAAATATTTTTTTTTTACAAATAGGCCCCTGGTGACGTGGCTGCACCAGGAGGCAGCAAATCCCCTTGCATTATATTATAGATAGATAGGCCTCACTACAATGATTTAAATTGATAAAGGCCTAAAGTTGATGGTTGGGCCTCGAGAATGAAAATTTTATTTTACATGTACAATTTTTCCTAATTTCACGTCTAACCCTCGTGAACATAAAAACAACTGATTGAAAATTTTGGGTAACGCTACGCAGATACCGCGACAGGATTGGTAGCATGATATTGAATTGGCATAGATACATATGAAGTCTCATTCAAGAATACTGTACCAATGTATGTTTATCATGTTAAGATGTTGTATATATTTATTCGAAATTTTCCATCCATTTTGTGGTATTTCATTGTTCATTGAAACATATAAAAAATAATACACCAATGTCTTTTGAAGGAAAATCTAGTCCACGAATGGTGCATATTTTTGTTTCATAATTTATATGATTCTAATGAAAATCGAACCCTTTATTTTTGGCATTTCATGCCAATCACTTAACCACTAAGTTATGAGGTCATTGGCAAGAATGATCTGGATATTTAATTTAATGATGGTTACTGGTTTGGAAATAGCATAGCAATGTTGTGATTTAGGTTACATGAGAATATAATTTTCTTTCATGTTAATTTTCATATGAAATTGTTAACTCGGTGATATTGAATATAATACTTCTGTACTTACTATATGGAACAACAAAAATATCATTAGTTTGCTTCAAATTATCGAACTCAAACTCTTAGTACAGCACAACATGTATGTTTAATGTTTTTACACAACTGCAATGCAGGGATTACATTCTTTTCGAGACAACTGAAACTTAATCAAGCATGTAATTTGCAGAGAAATGATTTGAGGGGCTCAAAATAGGCAAGTGCCCATTCTCCTGAAGATTTTTCACCGTTTCGTAAAGAGAGTCCGAAACTGGCGTGAACTCTAATTCGAGATCTCTGAGCCGTTGATTCGAGAATTTGTATGGCTGTTTTTTTGGGTTCACCTCATCAGAACACCTACATAAATACAAAGCAATGAAAGCATATCTTATGCATGATCATATAGATATTAGATAATTAGATAATAGATTTTTTTTTTTTATTACATTGCCCGTAGGCCCCACCCTAACCCCTACCCCCTATCCTATTCCTACCCTACCCCTACTAGCCTACCCCTATTAGATAATAGATTTATTTAGTTCTAAAATCACAGCAAATTTCTTCTATTGGCCCATAAAAATAGATGTTCTTAGAAGCCCATGGGCCAAGATGATGATGAGAGCATGAGCTCACATCATGCATCACTTTAATAATGTGATATATATAAAGTAAAAACAAGAAATAAGTGGCCTGGCCTGGTACACGATATGTAACCATAATCAGGGCCGGTCCTGTGGTTTTAACGGCCCGAAGCAAAATTTTACTTGCGGCATTTGTACTTAAAATAATATTAAATTCATTTCATTTTAAAAAATTTCTAAGTGCTCCTTTCTGAGATTGAATTAGTTCTTCTATTATTTGTTTCTTTTTATTCTTTTCAGGACCCGACAAACCGGTTCGTTTAATCGGCATAACTACAATACAAATGGATAAATATTAATTGCCATTACTTAATTTATCATAGAAAAAGCAAAGTTTTTCATTTTAAAATTTTAATTAAATAAATCTGGAGCCCAAATAGGCTAGAACCCAGAAGCAATTGAATAATTTCTAATCTCTATCACTATTGAGCATACATGTTTCAGAATTTATATACAGCATACTGTTCAATAAATTTAAAATTGACAGAAATAATTAACCTTTGAGGATAACATGGGAGTCTAGCAGAAATCAGAGACCAAATAGATTGAATTAGATCCACTTTTCTCTTTTTTATATCCTTGCTAATTGGAATTTAAGCAAAAAAATTGGAGACCAAAATATCTTGACATTTCCTTTTCTTTCGAGTTTCCATAAACACTGAATCCTTGCAATTTGCAAATATTACCATATCACCGATTTGATTTCCTTAAATATTTCATAAGTTTCCATAAAAATTACCAAGTATTGGGCGAAATTAGGGGAGAAGAGAGCTCTGAAATTTGTTTCTATCACAGGGAACGGAGATAGTCATTGGTGATAATTGAAATTACATATATATCCACAAATATACATTATATACTACATATAAATTATATGGCCCTTCATTTTTTGGGGCCCAAAGCAATTGCTTTGTTGGCTTTGCTATAAGGCCGGCCCTGACCATAATAACAACCAAAAAGCTCCAGTTTTTTTGGATAAAAAGCAGAACTACTTAAAAACCCGAGTAATGATACTAACCATGAATTTTTCCATGAATTTTTCCATGAATGGTGACGTGGCACCTTGTGATTGGTTGCAATTTTTACCCAACTTTAATGCAACCAATCATGAGGTGCCACGTCACCATTCATGGAAAAATTCATGGAAAAATTCATGGTTAGTATCATTACTCTTAAAAAAACCCACACTCAAAATAAGTGGATAATAGAAGTATGGAGAACACCAAACCAAAAAGTCTTTATAGGACAGAACAACTCAAAATACAACATAAAATTTATAAACCTAATTTGCAATTAATGATGTTAATCTCACATGGCTCTGATTTGATTTCATAAGTTCGATTAAAATATGATTATAAGTTCTTTTCAAAATTTATCTGCAACTAAAAGCTATCTGCATTATAACAAGCTTTGTGGATGGATTGTGATATGTTTGATGCATTATAAAAAGCTTGTGATATCTTGGATGGATTTTGATATGAAACAAGTCACGTCTCCTCCTACTACCATACTTGTGACTTGTACAGACACATTATCTTCTTCACCAAACAAGTGCATATAACAAGCTGCGTGGATTAATCGAGATAATTCTATTTATCATAAAATATAAAATGAAAGGAATTATACAGTATTATTTTTGGTACATTGTCACGTAACGCATTAGTGTGAATTATTGCGGCCGGCTTACAATAAATCATTTTTCTCCTGTTTTTCTATTGAGTATTGAACTTGTGATATGATCTTATTATTTTTTTTGAAAAATTAGAGAGGTCTTGAAAAATCTCTCGTCCAAGTATTTTGTGTTTCTTCTAGAACAGTTCTTTTTTACAACTCATTTCCCTATATGTACTACTATATTAATATTTTTTTTACTTGCATCTCATTTTGTATCTGCATAAGTTAAACATATACAAAAATTACAATGTAACTACCAAAAAAATCAATCATAGGTCTCCCCACAATTAACTCAGCCGAAACGGCCGAAAAGGTCAACCCTAAACTTTTATATAATTTCCTTGAACGTCCGTGATCTTGATAACACGAAAAAATCTAATGTCGTCAAGGTTTCCTTTGTTGCTTTGTATGACAACGGAAAAAAAAAAACCGTTGAGGAAATATGAAGGTTCCTCATATATTCTTATTGACATGATTGATTGGTAATTAAGGCAATTATTATTTTCACAGCACTCACAAGAAAATGAGGTATGATCATTTAATATCTTTCTTATTTCTGTTTTCATATTAAAAAAAATTACGTTATTTTATAATTAGATGTAATTGTTTGCTTGGATGATAGATGCGACCTGACAGGTATGCATGGATCGTCATTGATATTATTTCCGTATCCATGGGTTCTTATGATAGTTTCATCGTTTTCCAGAGGTATTTCTCAGTTATTTTATAATTGTGTTAAGAGTATTTGTAATAATATAATAATTTCAATTTCGTTTTACTAATTTGTAATTTGGTAAATTTGTTGGCCATTTATGTCGGGAAGGGATATAAAATTTGGGGGGTATGTATCAAGTGCAAAATTGGTTTGCTATTGTAATTTCATTTAACTATTCTTTCGTAGCTCATGAAAGATTAGCCCTTATCTATGCCGAAACTATTTTCATCCCTGCTAATTTTGTGCAAAATAAAAACATTACAATTCATGGAATAAACATTCAACAGAAACATTAAACTCAAAATAAAATAACAAAAATAAGCGCAAATTTCAACCACAAATCCGCGCAATGGCGCGGGTACCACGTTAGTTCTCTCCTAACCTTGGATCATCATCATTGGTGATTTTAACCTATACAAAAACCTAACCGAAACTACCTCCTCAAATCACAACTTCAATTCCATTAAATCTCAACAACTTCCTGACAAACTACCAACTAATCGCACCATTAGTAGGAAAGATTTTAGGGACCAACTCCCACACTTTCACGAATAGATGGAGCATTAATATCCAACCACATTTCATCCCTTAACACTATCCCCTCTCTATTGGATCTCCGTAAATCATCATCAGATCACTCTCCTCTAATTCTAAGTATTTGCACCATGCAACAAACTAACCAAGTGAGGCTGTTTTTTTTTTGAAAATCAAGTGAGGTTGTTCAAAATGAAAAGTCATTGGCTTAAATTTGAGAGTAGTGATGGGGCCACAAATATCATCCACAAATATGTCATAAATAGTTAAGTTCACAATATTAATTGTGTACGTATAAATCATAAATCAATCATAAACTCAGACATTTGTGATTGGTTTTTGTGACCATATCATTATTCTAAATTTAAAGAAGCTAAGGAAATAATCCTAATATACTAGCGTGATACAAAGAGCAATGCAAAGCAAAAACTTTTCTAGCCAAAACATACTCAATAAAAAAAAACTCAAAATACGGACCACAAACAAATTCTCAAAGATCAACCCACAAATTGAATCGGCAAAATGACATAGTCGAAGAATCTAGGAACCTATCCAAATCCAAGGATGAGATCAACCTACCTATTTAACTAAAGAAAAGAATTTATGAACTAGCCACAATCCAAGAGGAAAAATTGAAGACTTAGATCGGCTTGTACTCGGTTAAAATTAGATGACATGAAAGGACATATCACACAACAAGGAAATTCTCCATCTTTTCACCTCTTATTACATCAAAATCCTAGGTCATCAGTCAACACAACGTTTCAATTACAATCTTTCGGCTCTCTACCCAAACATCGGGACATAGTTATGCAATTGGCTAAACGGAAACGTCGGGGCCGGACCGGCTCCCGATGAAATTCTTTCAAGAATGTTGGTAAATTGTAAAATAACACTTACTACAAATAATCTGCACTTTCCAAAGTAACAACTTAAACCTACATCTGCTAAACAACGCAATTATAACTCTAATTCCAAAGATACACTTAGATATACCTAACAATAAACAATTGTAAATATTATTTCGGTTCAATAAAAAATCTGAGAGGAATGATATTTTCCTACCTCTCCCTCAAAATAGTAGGAAAATTTTATTTGATAGGCCCATCTTAAAACTACAATGATATAAATTTTATTTGATAGGTCCAAAGATACACTTAGATATACCTAACCATAAACAATTGTAAATATTATTTCGGTTCAATAAAAAATTTCGGGACATCAATGATTTTAATTGATAGGCCCATCTTAAAACTATAATGATATAAATTGATAGGCCTAAAGTTGATGGTTGGGCCTCCAGATTGAAAATTTTATTTTACATATACAATTTCTCATAATTTCACGTCTAAGTTCTAACCCTTGTGAACATAAGAACAACCAAAATATGACTGAAATTTTTCATCCATTTTGTAGTATTTCATTGTTCATTGAAACGTACAAAAGATAATACCAATGTCAATTATTAATGTACTATTTTAGTTAAGCCATTTTGATAGACAAATATTGTGCCAAAAAACGTGTACACCGACTTCTAGAATCTAGATATGGATGATTCTAGAAGGGTCGCGATATTTACTCTTCCTCAAACTTCCACATTCAAAACCTAAATATTATTGTACATATTTTTGTTATTTTCTTTGCATTAAACTTGAGAAAAAGGAGAGAGAACAATTTGGATATTGAATTTAATGATGGGTACTTGTTTGGAAATATTTCAGCAACATGATTTTGGTTATGAATATAATTTTCTTATCAAATTGATTTAACTCCATAACATTGAATTTCAATACTTCTAAATTTACTATACGAAACAACAAAAATATCATTTGCTTGCTTCAAATTATCAAACTCAAACTCTTAATACAGCACAACATGTATGTTTAATGTTTTTACTTTTTTACACAACTGCAATGCATGGATTACATTCCTTTCGAGACAACTGCAACTTAATCAAGCATGTAATTTGCAGAGAAATGATTTGAGGGGCTCAAAATGGGCAAGTGACCATTCTCCTGAAGATTTTTCACCGTTTCGAAAAGAGAGTCCGAAACTGGCGTGAACTCTAATCCGAGCTCTCTGAGCCGTTGATTCGAGAATTTGTATGGCTGTTTTTTTGGGTTCACCTCATCAGAACACCTACATAAATACAAAGAAAAATATATGCTTGTTATCTTATGCATAATCATATAGATATTAGACAATAGATTTATTTAGTTCTAAATTATGCATAATCATATAGATATTAGATAATAGATTTATTTAGTTCTAAAATCATAGCAAATTTCTTTGATTGGCCCATAAAAAAAGATGTTTTTAAAAGCCCATGGGCCAAGATGATGATGAGAGCATGAGCTCACAACATGCGTCACTTTAATAAGGTGATATATATAAAATAAAAACAAGAAATGAGTGGATAAAAGGCCAAAGCTACTTTAAACCCCACATTCATTGGATAATAGAAGAATGGAGAACACCAAACCAAAAAGTCTATATAGGACAGAACAACTCAAAATACAACATAAAATTTATAAACCAGATTTGGAATTATTAATGATGTTAATCTCACATGGCCCTGATTTGATTTCATAAGTTCGATTAAAATATGATTATAAGTTGTTTTCAAAATTTGTCTGCAACTTGCCTACGGGCTGTTAATGCAAAAAAAAAAAAAAAAAAAAAAAAAAAAAAAAAAAAAATTCTCTGCAACAAAAGGCTATCTGCATTATATCTTGGATGGATTGTGATATATATAACATGTCACGTCTACTACCATACTTGTGACTTGTCCACACATTATCTTCTTCACCAAACAAGTGCATATAACAAGCTTTGTGGATTAATCGAGATAATTCTGTTTATCATAAAATTGACATGTATATATGCAGCATAAACTAGATGTTAAAGAATATTTTAAACCTGAAAAAAACACACGTTTTCCCTTAAATAGTCGATTAATTCTAATTCAAGCACTATGGACCCCACAAAAGGCAAAATAAATGTAAGAATGTATCAAGTCAAAACAATTTTTTTTCTACACGTGAAAACATCATTCCCTGATTAATTAACCAGAGAAAAAGTCTACACAAACTCCCAAACTACTACTATCAAAGATTTTTCGTTTCTTATTTAGGAAATTTGGGTGGTTCTACAAGTTTTGTGCCTTAAGTACATTCTTGATGTTGGACTATTAACCAAACTTTATTACTATTAAAGAATCATTAAAATTTCGATGAGCAAACATTAACAGCTCAAATTAAAGTACTTGATTCAAATTGTACCAAGACATGTTACTATTTTTAATGAACTTCTATTTGTAAACATTGTTATCCCTAAACTGGTACGTGATGTTTTTTGTCAATATTCTCAAGTGAATTGGTTCAACAAAACGCACCACAACCTAGATATATATTCTTTTTAGCCTTTGTTTAGTTTCTTACCTACCAAAAGTGAGCTACTAAGAGCTATTAAATCCAAGTTATATTTTTCTTTCATTTAATTTAGTGCACACTCACTATCACAATGTACTATTAATTAGTATATGCACTTCCTTGATTAAAGTATGGAGAAATCAATTGGGCCCACTATGTACCGAGCCAATGAGAACATGCCATACTATTGCATTATAGAATGTTGTCATTGACTGAGGAACCCTTATCAATTTTATAATTTTCCTAAAGAATGAAAAGTTAACCAAATGATCTTGTGAAAGCATGTAAAATTGAACTCGTGACTAGTATCAAAATAAAACAAAAAGTGAATCAATTTCTTACTTCAATGCTATACAAAATGTTGATTAATTTGTTAGTAGTTTGAAGTGATGAATCTTGCAACTTTTAAGAGGTTATTTGATATATGAAGTTGACAACTTATGCATTAATATGTTGAGATACATTCATCAAAATCAATTTAACTTACTTGGTAGGCACGGGGTACTCGGGGAAATGTTTGGCGAGTATATGAACAACATCTTCACGATGAAGCACGCTTTCGGCACACAAGTACCTTCCCGACGCTTCCTCTGCCTCGAAAACCCTAACATGGGCTTCTGCCACGTCACGAACGTCCACATAAGACTGCACCGCGTTGGCATATGTTTTTGCCGATCCGTCCAAGTACTTCATGATATGCACGATACTAGCATTCACAGTTTTCTGTAACAGTGGACCTATCACAAGAACCGGGTTCACGACAACCAAGTCTATTCCTCGTTCTTTCGCCGCTTCCACTGCAGCCTGCTCTGCCAGCGCCTTGCCGTAGCAGTACCAGTTCTAGTAAAAAGAAAAAAAAATTGTTTTTATCTTCCTTTGATATCAAAGTAAGTTTGCTTAGTTTCTCTTAACAATCATTAAAAGCCACGTCAACATCTCTTGTAAGTAATACCAAACCCAATTTGTAAAACAAAGAAAACAATATAGTACCAGCAATGTTTACTATACGAAAATGAAATAATAGAACTTTTCCTTTTTGATCAAATTTTAATTTTTTAGAATTGTTAATCCACCAATACGTATTTTTGAGAAAAAGAAAATGAAAAATATGTTATAGAAAAGAACTAAAGAAGATATTATCTTCACTGAGTTCTAACTTTCAAGCAACATGATGCTTTGCAATAATAAAAAGCATATGACAGTTTACCTTTGTTTTCTTGCAGAAATCAAGGTCACTCCAGCATGACTCGTCCACGACAACATCAGGTCCACGATTAGGGTTCATTGTCACCGCTCCGATCGAAGAAGTAAACACGACTCGACGAACTGTTCCTGCCTCTGAAGCTGCGTCGATCACGTACTTAGTACCTCTGACAGCGGGCTCCACCATTTGTTCCTGTAAATCCATCAAAATGTATAAAAAACTAAAATCCGTTCGCTCTTATGTATCCACACAATTTCTTCTTTTACAATAATTTTCAAGGAATTTATTTTTTGGAAAATTTTATTTAGGTTGGTTATACCGGATCGTCCGTAACCGGTGAAGCGGTGTGGAAAACTCCATGACAGCCTTCGATAGCCAGACGAAGAGCATCATAGTCGAGTAAATCTGCCTTGCAAAGAATCAATCTCTCATTAGCTCCTTTTAGTGCCCTTAAGTGATCATTCTTTTTGTCATCTAAGATAATCAAAAGAAAGCCATAAATGAAAGATTCTTTTTAGATTATCATGCATATTAGATATATTCATGCTATAAATAATAAATGCATGCAAATTATTGCCAACAATTTATACATGGAAAAGTACTTAAAGTTATGATAATGTTATGCTCTTCAAAAAGGTACATGATGCATGATCAAAATTGAAAGGCAATAAGTGAAAATAAAGGAGCACTTAATGGAAGTATGAAAAAACCAAGAAAAAACAAAATATATATCTCTCCTATCAATCTACCAACCAAATTAATTTGATGTCTTAACAATATCATCATGCATTAATTACCTGGGTTTCTTACGGTTCCTTTGACAGTGTAGCCCTTCTCCAAGAGAAGTTTAACGAGCCACGAAGCTATGTAACCCCCGGCACCGGTTACGCAGACGGTCTGTCCTTCTCCGGTGACGTTGGCAGTCAAGGGTAGAACCGTCATTTTGTTTCTTTCTTTGCTTGCTGTTTGTTGTGAGGTGAAAATAAATGAAGTTTCGGTTGTTTCAGTTGGAGGGGAAAAAAGTGTGGTGAGGAGAAGTTGTAACAAGTGTGCGGAAGAATGAGAGAATTGTGTTTTGGGTCGGTGGATTTGGTAAGATTTGGGATGGAATTGGTGATCTTTATAAAGGGAGATCGATGGTGATTCTCAATGGCATGTTAAGTCTGCATGATACATGCAACGAGTCAAATGAATTTAATTAGTATATCAACATGAAAATAAAATGTACTTTCCATATGTTTGTGTAGGTCATAGAGGATCAGGGCACAACGAAAAATAGACTGAGGGGGGCACTATGTAAGACTGAGGTAAGGGAGGGTGGTAGGTGAGAGGGTAATAATAAGGTAGGGTTAATTACGTTAACGATGTGTCGTACTCGTAGTTAACTGCAAATTATCACTGTTGAAGAAAAAAACACAAAAAATTAACAGGTTTTTTTATGATTGCCAACTTTAATTGTGGTGGGGAATATATTCTAATATAATAAATGAGTAGTGATATGCATTTCATTCGTTCAGGTGTTACGTGTGTATTGAATTAACTGTCTTGTACAAGATGAGAGGAAAAAAAAAAGGATAATTCTTCCGTGCCCCTCAAATGCACAAAAGCATCCTCGATATTTTAATATCTATGTATTATTTATTATAAGAATTTAATATCTATGTATTATTTATTATAATATTTTAATATCAATAAATAATATATGATACTAAATTATTATAACATTTTTATTGATATTTTAATATCAATAAAATTATAAAAAATAAATAATGCATGATATTATATTATTATAACATTTTTATTGATATTTTAATATCAATAAAATTATACAAAATAAATAATGCATGATATTAAAATATTATGATAAATAATACATATATATTAAATTATTATAATATATAATATATTGATATTAAAATATTATAATAATTGTTGAAAATGATATTTTAATATCAATATATTATTTATTATAATATTTTAATACTATATATTATTTATTATAATATTATAATATCATGTATTATTTATTATTTATTATTTATTTTTAATTTTTTTATAATAATTTAGTATATATTCATTATTTATTAAATTATAGAAATTTAAAAAATAAAACTAAAGGGTATAATGGTTATTTTTTAAAAAACATAATAAAAAGATAGGGGGTTTTTGAGAGAATCTAAAAAGATTAGGCGGTTTTTGAGGAAGCAAAAAATATAGGGGGTTTTTGAGGGAATCTAAAAAAGATAGGGGGTTTTCTAAAAGTACAGGGGGTTTTTCAGAATTTTCGGAAAAGTTGGGGGGTTTTTGAAGAATTCCCCAAATATATATTATGTAGATTTAATCATCTATATATATGTAGAATTTTATTTGGATAAAACGTAAGTCGGGCTTACGATTTTAGTGAGGGTCTCCATGAGGCTCTCTATATGTATGATTTGAATTTGTCTAAAACGTAAGCTAGCACTTGCGATTTTAGAAAGGGTCTCCGTGAGACTCTATTGAGGGAAAGCCGTAGCTAACTTGTTGTAGTGCAAAGTGCCGACCCATGAGGGGTCCGGCTGTGGCGCATGGATATCAAGTCGTTGGGTGGATGTGTTCCCCTTTTGTTTTGTTCCAGCCCAAGTGTGATTCGCTATCAAATCGGGTTGGCACTTCAGTCGAGAGTTATTAGCGCCCTCACCCCGGATAAAAGTATTAGTATGTATATGATTATGTATGAAGTTAAGTGATTTTTATTTCGAAAAGCCGGGACAAGTACTTTGAGAAGTATTTATATACTTATATTATTTCAGAATATGAATTATGTTTCTGATTATTTTCGACCGAGATTTTTGGCTGGCTATGTATAAGGTCGATCTTAATAAGCTAGACTCAAAACTCACTCAATTAGTCACTTCCGTGACTAACCATTTCATTTGAATGTTTTGAGTGTATGTACGGTGGACATATCATAGGGGGCAGCGGGTATCTAGAATGTGAGTATGATGGTTTCGTTTTCATCTCGGAACCTCTATGTTGTGTATATTAGTGTACTTTCGTTTCTGGGCAGCGAGCCTTTTGTCGCTGCGACATCTTGTTTAGTTTTGTGTTTGTTTATGTCCCGTATGTGTTTATATGCTTCCGCTAGGTATTTTGTGTTCGTTTGTATATGTTATGGTGATGCATAGGTATATATATGTGTGTGTCGTTGTTTTCGATTTGTGGTATTTATGTTTTTTTGAAATTATCATGTAAGAGCTTGTGGTATACGAGCTGTATAATGGAGGGGTGCCGCACCCCCTCCTTCATATTATTGGGGTGTGACATTGGCAATGGCAAATGGCTGCGTGCGCTTCTTCCTAGTGTGTCGGAGTACATTTTTTCGAAGTGCAATAGTCGGTCTCTTTCCAATTTGTAAATGTGAATTTAATTAAGAAAACCTATACTTGTCCCCTTTAATATCCCATTCCCATCAAGCTATTGATGTGTTGGCAATAAATAATAAATACAATAAATTTTTAAATTATTTTAGATAAAAAAAATTATAATAGTTGGTAAACCACATTGATTAGGTGGTAAACCAAATTATTAGAAACTAATTTGGTTTATTAATTTTTTTATTGTATTTTATTTACACTTGATAAGTCATATTTATTCAAACAAATTTTTATCTTTTTATCTTCAATCTTATTTGAAAACATAATATTTTTCATTTGTATTTTGAATATTTTTGTGAAATTATAAATTTTATTTTCATTCTTATATTTATGTTTATTTTTTATGATAGTTTTATTTTATAAAAGTTTGGACAAACTCTGATTTTTGTATTTTAAATTAATTCGAACTTTTAATTTCTTTGCATTATTATTTCTTACCTAAAATAATTGTATCTTTGCATTATTAATTGTTTATCATTTTTTTTGTTTTATATTTTGTAGAAAATATATAAAATATGTTGGTAAATAAATTCCAAATCGGATTTACTAGAGTTTACTGGATATAATACATTTTATACGGTGTAGATGTGAAACAGTGAAAATGAATCATGTGTCATGTTAAACTTGTGGGTTAATTTTCTCCAAAAACTTATTTTTCAAATTTGTCAGGTAAGATTTAATTATTTATGGATGGTGGTTAACAAACTGATCATAAATATTAAATATATAAATAATGTGTAAAATGGTGAATTTTTTCTTTCATCATATCCAAAAATAATTGTCATGGTTTAACACTAATCTATGCACATTTCAACACATCAATCATCATAATATATTTTTTAGGAAATGTATATCACCAGTATATTATTATTTATGGATATAATTATTTCTTCCCAATCATTTATAGATATATTTTATATTATACTATAAATATTAAAAATATAGTGTTTTTACTGCATGATGACACTTGTACTATGCAATAATAATACCATTAAAATGACCCGTATTATATATATTTCTAAAATACACTATAACTACGTTAAAAATGACTTCTTATCTTTTTTTTGTTACTAGGCACACATACACTCTCACACACACACTAGAGACTAAATAATATTCGAATATAAAATCTTTTCATAGTCCAGCTGCAAGCAGGACTCGAACTCTGTACCTCTAAAAATGACTTCTTATCAAAACAGTTTATTAGAGCAGACATTTCTCTTCGGAGATTTTAATCCATCAACTTTCGGCAGCACCTGAGTTCGAAACCGGGTATTTGCAGTTTTTTTTTCTTTTTCTTCAATCCTCGCTATAACATTTTTTTTTGTTCTTTAAATATTTAAAATCGTGTTGATATATCACCATTGACATAGCTCTATTTTAGTACGTGACTATTATGGAAACCATCATGTCGCAAACATATTGTTTCAATTTATTATCCTCTTCATTTTTTGTATTACAAATGTTGAAACAATCATATGACACCATTTTTTGCTAAAATTTATATTACAAAGATTAAAAAAACAAATAACTTCAAAGTGTAATATATTGTGTACGCATAAACAAAATAGAAATAATTAATAAAACATAAAACACTTCACGCCCTCTATTTTTTTTTTTGTTATAATTGAATATCATGATACTAATTAATATTGTTATAAATAATGTATACAAGTGAAAAACTTATTGTTATATATAAAATAACAACTCCATCTACATATGTTGCATGAAATATCATTATGTAAAATGAAACAATAAAATTGACACTATATTTTCGTACAACGATAAACTAACATTTTGAAAATAAAATAATCGCAAAATAGGACATATTATTTCAAAACTACAATGATTCCTACTAAGCATATTTGTCATGAAAATTTTCCTTTGAATGAGATATACCATATAGTTTTTTCAATTTCATATGTATTTTTGCAAAATAATACCTACAATATATATGTGAAATGTTAGGTACGATATTTTGAAATTATAATAATTATTAAGGATTGTTTGCGCTAATGCAACGAGATTATTAAAAAATCATTGTGAATATAAAATATAGAAGTTATAATACCGAATCAGAAGGATGATAAACTCTAGTATATATAATTTTTTTGAACTACGTGGCTTAGTCATCTGAGGATGCAATATAATACAACAAAGAGAGGATTACTTTTTCAACAAAATCACGTACAAGTAGGGGTGGGCATTCGGTTGAACCGAAGCGAACCGAACCGATTAAGACCAAACCGAATCAAACCGAACTGAACCGAGTAAAATTTGAACTGATTTAAAACCGAACCGATTAAACCGAATTTCTTATTCGGTTTGTTCGGTTGAACCGAATAAGAAGCTTTATAATGATAAAATTCAAATTCTATTTAGCAAAAAACATATAAAATATAATTATATTATTTATAATTTTACAATATGAAACATTAATTTTTTAAAATATACATAATAAAAACATGAAAAATAATACTAATTCGGTCGGTTCGGTTTAATCGGTTTTAAAAATACCAAAACCGAACCGAACCGAATAAACCGAATAATATCAATTTTTGAACCGAACCGAACCGAATGAACCGAAAAATCGAACCGATTAAACCAAATTCGACCGGTTCGGTTCGGTTCCCAAATAAACCAAACCATTTGCCCACCCCTACGTACAAGGCCTATTGCATATGACATATATTTATAAGATAATTATGTCATACCATCTCATTTCTCCGTCACATCATCTATATCACCAATTAATTATTAATTGATGATTAATTAATATGATCATTAACAAAAAAAACATCCGATTAATAATTAATTGATATTAATTAAGAATTGATAATATACATGTATTTTAATTATATATTAATTAATTGTTAATGGAGTGTCACTTGATTAATTCTCATGTTAATTAACCATTAATTAGGGATATAGATGATGTTGTGGGAAAATTGAAGGGTATAGTATATGGCCTCATATTTATATATTTATATGAGCGAGTTAACCACCGGATTGCCGGAAATAAGCCTACGAAACCATTCTAGAGTTTGTTCTTAAGTTTGGGTGAAAAGAAAGTTTTATGAAGGAGAAGATAGATGTGAAAAAAAAGAAATATGAATTTATTCATGCCACGTTGGAGAAAAATAAATAAAGGAGGGTATTTTTGTCAAATATTATAGGCTAAATACGTGGAATAATGTAATTCCATCTATAGTTTAGAACATACCAATTTCACTTTGTCATGTTTTTATTCCGAGATATTTCACCTATGTTTGGTTGGAACAGAGCATTTAATCCGTTCTATTCTTCTATTATACCTTATTTCACAACAAACGAACATGAGACTTTCCTACTTGTTTAACATATTAGTGTATAACATTACATTATTTACATTAGTGAACATATATTCTTGTAAGTATTACTTTTTGTGGTAGGTTTGTTTGTTAACGGTATATACTATCTTTATTCGCACATCTATTCTTGGGTAAAGTTCTTTCAAAAAGTATGGTCGATATTGCAAGCACCGAAAAAGTATGATAAATCATATAAAGTTACAAAAATATATAGACTAGGCATGGACAACATCCTTACTTGGTTAACATTGACCAACAATCCATTTCGGTATGTTGTAAAATATTAAATCCATTTCGGTATGTTGTAAAATCCATTACTTGGTTAACATTGACCAACATCTTTAAAATATATAGATGAAAATTAAATCTTAACTGTATAGATGTGATTTATATTATTTAGATATATTGTAAAATAAATTTTGTATCATTTGAATTTTTCTAACTAACAAAAACAAATAACAAATTTTCACAACCATCCATTTCGGTAAATTTTTAGATTTCATAAAGAATAACTCGAAACACAGTAAAAATTTATCCTAATCCTATCTATATAACTTAAATTAAATCCAATGCAAAAAATTTGAATTTGAAAATTTATTTCATTATGAATCATGTCGTAAACATTATTTACCGTTAATATTTTAATATATCATGATGAATATGATAGAATTTTTTGTTTTTCATGAAATTGAATCTATAACATTCTCAAATGATATTGATTACATCTATACGATTGAAATTTAATTTTCATTCATAGATTTTGAAAAATAAACGTGGTTGACCCTGCTGACCAAGTAACCCAAAATATATATATTGGAAATAGTTGTATGCATATCTTGTGTAAGAACTATTCTTGGTTGAAGGGATATGGAGGTCACCGGTCCGATTCAAGCACTGAAAATATGTACATATTCATATCCGTATACAAATGTCATAAGAGTTCAGGACTTGAAGATTTGAATGATGGAAATTAAATGTTTTTTTTCATCTTTTTGTGTGTGAATATAGACATTCGAGCAGATATAGAATGTGCAAATCGCCACTTAAGAAAAGTAAAATTCTTGGAAGTTACTTGGCACGAAAAAGTAAAGAACACAAATAAAAGGTGGCCAAGCAAAAGAAACTATTGTATCATTCAGATCATGTATGTGTAAATTTATATATCAATCACAAAATAAATTGGGAAATCAGAATTATTTAATACATTAAAAGTATGTTGTATCCTATTCAATTTGATGTTTACTTTATACTTTCATCGTCATTTTAGTAAGTACCAAAATTTTGATTCAATCATCCAGAAATATATAATGCGACTCATATTTATTATATAATAAAATTAATTTATTAGATTTTTCTTATTTTTCTTCTTAGTATCGTAAAAAAAAGGTCTACCAAAGAATCACACAAAGTTATTTTCGAAGAATTGAGAGTGAAATATTTGATTATAATTGATTCCAAGTCCAGGGCATAATACGAATTACAGTAATGAACTTAAAAAAAGTTCTAAATAATTGAACTTCTAGAGAAGTTACGCTGGCCGGTAGGTGAAGGATAAAGATTTTAAGACTAATTCCTGCCATACATTCATTCTCTTGTTGGGAGCGTGGATCATTCGTATTGTGAGTTTTTTTTTTGGATTGTTCGGGTTCATGTCATTTCGTGACTCGGGACCGCAGGTGTGTCGCTCAAGTCGGAGAGGTAGAATTTCTAATCAGCTTTTTTTTTGTGTGTGAAAGAAATCTAATTCACGAATCGTGAATATATTTAATTTCACTTTTTATAAATAATATCAACGGGATTCGAACATAAAACATATGATATCTTGTACTAATAACATCACCACTAAGCTACGGAGCCATTGGTATAATCAGCTTTTGTTGGATCAAATCATGACCTAATGTTCTAACATTTTTCTTGGACTTTGAATTTTGATTTGGGTAATTTTCAAGCCAATGTGATTTATTAGGGTCGAATTATGAGTCAATTCAAATCCATTTGTACTTGGTCATCTGCGTTTTGATTCGTTCTAGTTTGGTTGTGTTGTAATAATCTTAATGGTATTTTAGGCATTTCGCAATTTCATGTTGGATTCGCCCAGTCAAATGGAACTTATCATGAATCTCTGATTCATTTAGATTTTGCCACATACAAAAAAAAAAAAAAATATATATATATATATATATATATATATATATATATATATATATATATATATATATATATATGAACTTATCATGAATCTCTGATTCATTTAGATTTTGCCACATACAAAATATATATATATATATATATATATATATATATATATATATATATATTGCGGCGCAATTGCGCCGCCATACCGCAAATCGCAATAAATATTTACAAAACGCAATGCCGCAACGTAGTAAATTGCGCCGTAATATGCCGCAATATCGCCGCAAAATCGCACAATATCGGTAATCATATGTAAATTACAGTCCAAGCGCAATAGACCGCTATATCGCAATTTAAAACATTGATATATATATATATATAACTAACATATGTTGTGAAAGATTGTGGATTCAAATTTCATTAGCATCAATGGATGAAGGATCATCAAACCTTCTCTATTTACTTGTTTTTTTTATTTTATTTTTATTGTAAAACTAATATGAGAAAGCTCACCCAAAAAAGCATTAACACGGTGTTTGGGTCACACAATGCTATATCCAAAATAATAATAATAATAATAATAACAAAGAAGTAATATCAAGAAACAACAAAATGTAGATAGACTGGTAAGTGGAGAAAAAAGTAATTAGTACTTGCCAGTGGCCACATAAACCACAGTCCCACTTTAAACCAGAACCAAGGAAAAGATGGGTCTACCAATAATTAGCCCCAAATTAAGTGGTGTGTCAAGCGTGATCTGTCCCTTACTTTTGCCTTTTAAAGGTGACAAAAGATATGGTCGGTAGTACAGTGCAGGCCTGCAGGGTTTTAGCGGATTATGTTTTGGGTTGGGTCGGATGTGATATGATCTGATAGGATTAGGTTTACATTATACAAGTCCTGATTTTAGATCAATATTGATCACTTATAAGATCAACTCTAAGTTTCATCTTTTGTCAAGTTTAAGTGTATCTTTCAACAAAATTCCATTATACTCGTGAGACATAGGAATTATCATCTGTACTTTTCAAGGATAGGAGAGTAATTTTACACGACATGATTTTGTTGCATGATTGGCAACAAGATGAAAAGATGTAGAATTATGATTAAAACAATGTAAACTAGCTGGGTGATTTTATGATAAGACATTTTCAAAAAGATATTTTGAAAATTAGTAATTATTTTGAAAATTTATCAATTAAATTAGTTTCTTTTTAAGTATTGTATTAATTATTATTTAAACTACGTGATTGAAAAATATCAAAATACTCTAGTTAATTTGTATAAGAATTGAAAAAAATGTCTTGTCATAGAATCGACATAACCTAATTTTATAGTGTGAATATAATATTTAAAATATGATCAATATCCTACTGTCAATCATGCAACAAGAACATGTGTAGATTTAGAGACGGATAGTAAGCGGCAATAATGCAAAGTGTAACAGTAAAAAATTGAACAAGACAATTCTGATATGGACATGTTCACTTCATAAAAGGAACTCCCTAGATTGCATCCAATTAAACGACAATTATCTTCTGATGAAAGAGAAAATAACAAACAAAGTTACTAAACGAATAATAATTTATCTATCCTTTGATGTACGAGTCTGAATCATGTTCGCCCTTTCTAGATAGTTGTTTGGTACGCGTAGTGATCGAGTTCTGCCCTCGTGTTCTTACACTGTAATATAACTCAGATTTAGATATTGCATCAAGCTGCATATCACATGATGTGTAATGTATAACTACAAAAAAAATAAGAAATGCAAATACATTTACATGTATATCTGTATATATCGCGCGATGTATATAGAGTAGAAGGTTGGCTTGAAAAGAATCGGTATAATTGTTTTCTTCTTCTTGATTTCTGTAAATCGAATGATCGATGTAAAATAGTGAAAGATCAACTGATGGTACATTTTAGATTTTGTCATCAATTCGTCACGAAAACAAATTTTGCGGCACAAGATCGATATCTTCTATTCGCAAAATTGGTAACGACTTGATTAAAATTAGGGAAACAATTTTCTTTAAAAAGTCGTATATATTTTCCCAAAAAGAAAAAACATCAATATCACATTCAACTTCCGATTAATCATTTGAAGAACACAGGCATGCACAAAAAAAAAAGGATGAAGGAAAGGAAGGACCGGTGAAAATCATCAGAATGAGTGGCCTAGGAAACTACAAGTCCTTAAACACTTGTAGAAAATTATTTAGTTTCCATAGACACTCATTCTTATAATTTTCACTAATCTCTTGCTTTCCTCACACACCCATCGAAATTGGTAATCAGATCTTGAAAATTGTTGATTTCATTTTTTTGTACATTGAAAAGAAACAACATATGGATGTTTATATAGGCATATACCACGTTTTCACAATCAAAATGATTCAGTGATTAAATAAATTCTTTCTTTTTTTTGAAGGTGCATGCAGATAGAATAATTACATTTTGGCTAGAATATACAATAATGCATATTTTTTTAAAGATATTGTTCAATAAATCATAAATTGTTTGAAGATATTCTTTATGAATAAATTAATTGTTTGAAGATATTGTTCATGAATAAATTAATTGTTTGAATGTATTGTTCATAAATGCATAAATTGTTTAAAGATAATGTCCATAAATGTACATAATATTGACATTTCAAAGCGATTTTAATACCAGTACAAATTTATGGATAACGTTTTTGCAAAAGGTATTTATTAAAACTTTTTATTAGTGTTATTATCTTTCACAAATTATGTGAACAAAATATTTCATATACAAAGGATCACCCAAATTATAACCCGTCACATATATACATATGAATGTATATTGATTAGAATTGGTTCTTCATAATATTAGAAAACATATTTTTCCAAGATTTATGAAAAATAGAAACAATATTAGATAATTTTACTAAATATCAATCATTAACATTATAAATAGGAGTATAATAGTCATTTGGTAAAAAAAAATTGAAATCGGTCTTAATTAAATCATGTTAATTCTTACAAACAATGTTACCCAAATTTATTTATCTCCAATGAACTTTTATATCAATTAAGTAAATAATCTTATAATTATCTTTTTTTTTAATGGTATCCAACAAGCGATCGATTTCGTTACTGATATATAATTTATTTGATGTCAATGGTAATCGGGCTCACAATCTCTCACAACATATGATTTCTTATACTCCACACTTAACCAATTAGGTTATGGACCTATTGACTATTAATCATTATCAATGTGGTATATCGTGGAGACTATTATTCAGTATAACATATTTTGAAATTATAATTACGAATGTGGTATATCGTGGAGACTATATATTATGACAATCTTATGAGAAATATTCGTGGTTTAATCATTACACATTTTCGAAACAAATACAACATTACTTCTTTAATATGAGGTTATTATGTACACTATACAATTTTCATATTTCACAGATTTTCGGGGTAATTGTTTGTGCAAAGTTCAAATTAAATTTAATATACAAAAATAAAGTGTTTACATAAGATCCTCCGGACAAAAAATACCCATTGCTGATATCATAGTGACATCAATGATAATTATTTTTAAATGCTCTATGTTCATGTGAACCATTGTAAAAAAAAAAATTAGTGTCCCGTGAACCATTCTCATTAGAAAAACATATTTTTTTTAATGGATCACGTACAACAATAAATTTGCATCAAACTATGTAAGGAGTTTTCAAAAGCGATATTATCATATAAATTTATGTTCACTAAAATTTTGGGCACAATGCTTCTTTAAACAAAGAATTATAAACACTACATCATTAGATGATTTGATATTCTGAAAAAAATAATAAAACCCCCACAATGGTTCCAATTTTTCTATATTACATTAACAGGGACATTCTTTTACAACGATATAAAATAATGTTCATATAAAATGGAAATAACTGTATACATGGTCATCTTTTTTCCAATTTTGTCTACATTATCATTTGTTCTTTTCCATAAAAATAGAAAATAAAAATTCATAATCTTCTCAAGGAAAAAACTATAGCATATTTTTTTTTATAAATTATAGATGAGCTTTTCATATCATTTTGTATAATATTTTTATAGGTATTTAGCCTAACAATATTTCATTAAATAATGTTGGTTCCTAAAGGCCAAAAATTATTTTTGGTGATGCATCTTTCATGGATATCTCTTTTTTATGTGTTCTTTTTTTCTTCGAAAAATTCAAAAATATCTTAATGCCCATGTAAAAAGTATTGTAAGTGCCTTAAAAATGACAATTTTACAAATACTCGAATAAAATTGTAATATATTATTTACACTACACATACATTGTAAACAAAATTTAAGAAATGATGATGTTTTCTTAAATCTTTTCAAGTAGAATATATATTTTTTAAATTTGTAGGAGTGCTTAGTTCCTTATGTTTTTATTTTGGTGGAGTGTACTTGATATTATTTAATTCTAAGAGAATACATGTATATTTTATTTTACAAAAAACTACTTGTCTTATTTCGAGATGTTGGAGAAACACACGTAAAATAGATGTGTCGTTAAATTGTTAGTATAATATTTGCCGAAACGGAGTGTGGGTAATCCCTAGTTATAATATTTTGATTGGATTTTCAATCATATCATTTTGTACACACCATTTCATGTTTGTTAGGTTTTTTAAAAAGTGATTAATGGGACGAGAATAAAGAGATAGTCCATTCTACATGTCAATATTGACAACAATGAAATTTCTAGTAAGAAAAAAATCCGTCGACTTTTTTGTTGGAGAGTCACCTCCCTACTAATTCAGGCGAAGATAGTCGGCCCCCGTTTCGCGCCCTTAGAGATTTTTCCTATGCACCTTTGCCTGACCTTCGATTCAAGTCTTCAAGCAGCAAATCAATCAGAAGAAAGGTAGCGCGACGCCGTCCCAAATTGGTTGTTTTCCTGTTTACAATAAAAAATAAGATATTTTTTCGAGTTATACCGATGATTGATTGCTGGATTTAAATTAATGAAATTTCAAATAGTTATTTTCTGGATTGTTCAGGGCTCGAACCCGGAACTAGTCGGATGGAGTAGATTATTTCTCCTTGCCGAGCATGAAAATCAGTCTCTTCTTTGACAGAGATCTTATCCGTGTGGTTGTATCAGATCGATTTTCGAGTTGTCTTTTGGTTAGAAATCACCGAGTTTTCCCCTGAATCTTCAAACTGTATTTGATAAGATCTTTTGAAGCTTACCTGACCGGGGTCCTTTCTAAAAGATGTGCGCCGTACAGAACGATGCATAAATCTTTGAAATCATTTGTATTTGATCAAGATTATAAGAACCTAATTGACACAAATTCTGAAAGTAATTCATCACAACAAGATGCAGATGATTTTTAAGTGATTTTCCTAATTGATGTAAATTCTGAAAGACGGCACTGCGAGCGAAAGTATTCAACATAGTGTTGATATGATTTTTCACAAGTTATATAATGTATAATCGCTTTATTTCATGATCCCTTTATTTTTTCGAACTTAGATTGAGATTCAGCATTCTTAAATATAATTGCATTGAATTTTCTATGTTTCTAGAAAATCTTCCTTCGTATTTATTTCCGAGGTACTAATTGCAGAGACTAAATTTTCTTCGTCAAAAGTTAATTTTACAAAATTGAAAATAAATAAAAAAGATTCAAATTGTCCATGGCAGAAAAACAAGTGTAAGCTTTTTCAATAGCACTATCTTTTTCCCTTCTCCAAACTATTAAGAAATTTTAACAGAAAATTTTACATAGTGATCTGAAAATGAAACAATTGATGTTTAAACATAAAATAATTGAAAATTTGAGTCAAAAGTTATTAACAAAAAATAACTGCTTGAAAGGCAAGCCTGGAATTCTATAAAGCAATATATTACCAACAAAAAGACAAATTGAAAAGACCAAACCACAATGATTACCCCCCAACTGTGAACTGTTACTTTCAGGAGAGTAGGAGGAGAAAAAGCAAAAGAATGGAGTCTAGCGTCGCCCAATTTCAACGCGGATTTTACTTTGTCAAGTAACGTTGCTTATATGTAGTCTTGTGCTGACTAGAGTATATGCATTTGTTGGATAATGTTTGTATTGTGGATAATTAGTTGTTTATTACTTTATTAGCATATTCGAATTTTTGCTACAGATTGAATATATTTGGTGGAGGCAATTTACTGTGCCCCTCAAATGTCCACCAAAATTCTCCTACAATAGTAATTCATGAATAATTCATGAATTATTATTTTGAATTAACAATTAATTCATGATTATGAAAATTTTAATATATAATTAAGGTCCATATCAATTGATGATTAATTCGAAGTAATTAAAAATAGATAATTATGAATTAATCGTTAATCCAAAATACTAATTCATGGATTAACCATGAATTATTATTGTGGAAAAATTTTGATGGACATTTGAGGGACATAGTACAATTTCCCTATTTGGTGCAAATATAAATACATTATTGTGGTAAATATAAGTGGTGGCTTTTTTTACATAAACCAATAAAAAGGCCGTTTGGTGAACCATTGAAAATAAAATAGAAACTCTCTACTAGGATAATACTCGAGATATGCGAAAACAGAACTTATTTGAGGTTTTTTGGTGGATTTTTTTGGAGGTCCCGGGGAAAAACCGTAAGCAAGGAGGAGGAGAAGAAGAACAAGGAGAACTCTCGCAAGGAGTTAATTCAAGTTCTTCCCCAACTCATCTGGCAAAAATGGTATTAACTCCTGCTTCGCGGCTCGTGGCTCGCATACGAAAAATATTTTCGCCAACTCACTTGACCAAAATAAATCATGTTTTTTTTACATTTTTTAACTCATTTGAAATTTTAATACCCACTAAGCAAAAAATTCCGGTTTTAATTTCTTACGCCAAGTAATTTCTCGTAATAATAGTTTCTCAAGGTCCAAGTCTTTTGTATTATTCAGATGAATCCATCAAATAATAGTTTCTTCTTTTTTGGTAGATTTTATTGGACTTGAGAACTGTAATATCTCGTAATTTCTGATCTCATATTCTGAAGACCCTAATATCTCAAATAATGACAAAGAAAATCCAAAATGGACTCAAAATTAACCAGAACTCAATTTGACTCGATCAGAAACCAAACTGGTACGCCATTTTGAGTGCTCTAGTCCTGAAGTCAATGAATTGGTTCATAATTTCATTTTCTAACACAAACAAGTAATTTCGAAATGAAGAAATATAAGGTGATGATTGTCCACAGTGGACTAGAACATTTATGGAAATCACGTCTTTTTCTGTGTTTGGTGGAAATTTGATGGTTTATTTTCCGAGAAAACCTAGGAAATGAGTAATGCCCACAAGCATTTGCATTAACGACGTAATACCTTTGTCTAACCTATTACATGTACTTTGACGTTCACGGGCTAGCACCATTAATTTAGTCATGAAATTAATAATGAAAAAAATTGTTTAATTCGAGAATGAATACCTTCGGGTCGCTATTGATAAGAAAACGACACGTGAAAATTTTAAATGCATTTTGTGCATTTCGTTCGCATTCCAAAATGAATGTCTTGACTTCTAGGTTTTCATAATTTTTTTAGATATATCATATTTTTTAAATGTATGTTATACATTTTTTACATGCACGTTTAAAATTAATAAATTAATTTCATACATTTTATACGTATGTTATATAAAGTATTACATATATAATATATTTTTATTTGTTATAAATTTTTAGATGTATTTTATATTTTTTAATATATGATATATATTTTTTGAATAGAATATATGTTACATATTTTAAAAAATATGATATACATTTTAGATGTATCTTGTACATTTTTAAAATACGTTATATTTTTTTTAAATGTATGTACGATACAATACACGTAAACCAATTAAGATCAATTAGCCCATCCTTTTATTTTTCCATTCATATTTAAACAGTCTCGTAGTCTGGTATCATCATAGTTGATTAATAGTTATTTTTATATTATCACAATATTTTTGTAATTTTTTATGTGTATTATTTTATAAACAACTTTAAACATTTTTAAAATTAGTATTATTATCATTAATAGCGTGGAATAATATTATTGGATTGATTTACGTTGGACGGATTATATTCAAATGATTATCATTTTATATTAATTTCATGACAAATGTGAATATAAAAAGAAGGTAAAGAGTTCATATATAATGGATCAATATATAAAAATACATACAATTTGTTTTATTGACATTCATATAAGCATAATTACTACTAAAGTTCTCTAACTTGAAAACGTCGTCATTATGTACATAAATACAACGCAAAAAAAAAAAATTGGAAGGACAACGCAAATATTTATATACATGAAATATTATTATTAATATTTTCAAAATATGACTTTAATAATCCTACATATTAACTAAGTATGTTTTGTTTTATGTTCTTTAACTAAACAACTCTAATATTAAAATTACCAAAAACTAATAGAAATTAAAGAGAACAAATTTAACTATCAAAATATACAAAATTTGAATGGATAAAAACTCACGGCCCCTACTATGAAGTATGAATGTCAATAACTTACGTCTTAGAGCCCAATAGAATGTTCATTCAGGACTATGTTGATTTAATACATACCGATACCATTAATACTTTGGGTCTTCAAGCCTGGATATCTAAAGAAGCTAATTCTCTACAAATTACTGATCTAAGAAGTCCAATAAAAGCCTAATAATACCGACTTTTGGGGGTTCATGGTGAAATATTTTATTAGGATCCAAAATGTCTAAATCAGAGAGCAAAAAAGGTATTTTTGAAAATTATAGCACAGCACAAGCCCATATGGGCTAGAAATTCACAATGCATGTGTCTTTTGGATCACATATATTCTGATGCCCACAAATCACAAAACATATGATATCATTGATATGCCCTTGGACCATTAATTTATTGAATTATTTTTTTGATGTGAGCATCCTCAAGAAAATGTGCAAAGAACCAATTTACTGAAAATCATTGTCAATTTGCTCATTTTCTCTCGTTTTTTTTTTTCCTTTTTTTCTTTGAGAGAGTTCAATATAGAAAAACTCAAAAAGTCTATTTATAGAAAGAAAATTTACTTCATATAGACAAATAGAGGTATCATTTTATTTATCCGAATAGATTACAGCCAATTCATCAATTTATTCAATCTAACAGAGAACATGCAATACAATACAATACAAGCATGCAAACACATTATCATTCTATTCGCCCTAGACATTATTATCTATAAAATCATAATACCAAGGGAGGACCCTTGCATGCATAAATTTTCTTTCTTACTTCCCATGTCCACCGCCCGATCCGTACCCGTATCCATGCCCTTCACCGTATCCAAACCCATTTCCGGATCCAGTTCCCGAGCCATAACCTTCACCATAACCCTCGCCATGTCCCGAACCCGAGCCACTTCCGCGTCCGGATCCATAACCCACACCATATCCCAATCCTTGACCCGAACCATGCCCCGATCCAGAACCAGCACCCGATCCAGCACCTGACCCAGCCCCTGATCCATCTGACCCCGCACCAGAACTAGCGGCTGAGCCTGCTCCGGAGCCAACGGAAACCGAACCAGATCCGGATCCTGATGCAGAACCAACACCGGCTGCCGAACCTGAACCGGAACCGGAACCAGATACACTAGCACCATCCCCGCCTAATCCAACACCAACACCTTCACCAAGTCCAAGACCGAGCCCTACTCCATCACCAAGGCCCAAACCTAGGTCTTTTCTTGATATGCGGCTCTCGGTTACATGGGCCAGTGAGGCTACTACAATGGTGGCAAGAATTGCATACATTATCATGTTGAGGGAATTCATTATGAATTGGTTGGTCTTGTTGAACAAAGTTTGTATGTCCTATAATGTGTTTTGCTTGTTCTGTGTTTGAGATATGCAAAGAGTAAAGACTATGATGCTATTTATCGGGTTCAAAGGTTGACATCTATAGTGCTCGAGTTAGTGGAAGTGCCTGACATGGAAATTTAAGAAATTGGGTCGGTGATAAGAGTGGCAAAATTTGTGGTCGAATTTGAATTTGCAATGGTTACTAGTGGGGCATTTGCATATCTTGATTGATCTATCTTTTCCCTCCGGATTGACATGTGGGTGATTTGGAGCCAAATTTCGGGCCATCTAAGAAATAATTCGAGCATGAAAAAAATATGAAAATTCATGACAAAATCTTCTTTTTTGGTACATGTCCGTTTCGGATATACACTTCAGAGTTCACCATTTGTGTTAAATCGGATGTAATAGGCAGAACTGCATAATTGATGGAGAACTACCGAATCTTCTTCATTCATTCTCAATAAGAAATTTAAATTTTGCGGAAAATTATCGTCCCAACTATTATTATTAATATTTTCAATAGAATGAACACGATGATTTCGTCCGTCGTTCTTCTGTCCGTTATATATAACAGAATGTTGTTAATTTGTCGAGTCAAGATCCTACCAAACAATATTATAGCTCATATGAATTTTTTGTCGCGTTCGCTAAAAAAAAGAAAAAAGAATTTTTGAATCAATCCGTAATAAAAGTATTTCAAAATATTTGAGTTTAAAAAAGTTGACATAGCAGTAGCAAAAAGAAAATATATAATTAGGATATTGGATCTGGACATAAAACCATCAAATTGAACAAAAAAAAAAGTTGTATATTATATTGTGAACAATATGTTGATGTTAATATAACAAATTGATTTCTTCTTTTTAATTCAAAACAGGTATTAGAAATCTATTGCAGACTTCTATTACATGATCTACAAACTACAATGAGTAAATTAGTTATGCAATTTTTTTTATGATTAAATTGGTTATAATAATTGGTGTATAACTTTAGCCATGAAAACAAAATAACTTGTTTTCTTGTCGCACATTGGTCTTGGGCATAAAGTCCAAAATCCGTATTGAAAATCTTTCGTGCAATTTTCTTATAATTTAAAAATTAGTAAGTTAGTTAAGCTATTTTTTATAATAAAATTAGTTACTAACTGATGCATAAATCTTAACAGAAAAACATATTTTCATGTGATGTCCTTTATATTTAGTCTATACTAAATTTAAACGGTTCTAAATTGAAGTAATGTACTTAACTACTTGAAACTCTATCTCCCCTCCAACTTTGATCTTCCCTATATGTTTAGCATTGGATCAGCAAATTACAATAATCAAAGCATCTTTTTTTTTGCCTCGAATAGAATTGAAACCAACACACAAAAATGCCGACCATTCCTCCGACCCGAATCAAGTACTTCGACCCATTCTTCTATTCACTCGATTGAGAAACGTATCTTTGAGGAGACAAGTCCGGTGTCAAAAGACGCACAAATGATTGATTGAGAAACCAGAAGGAGAGGACTATCCGCAGAGAACGAAACTTACAAAGTTAACCAAATATAATTTCTCTGGTGGCGGTATATAAAGCCTCTGCAATTGCTTCTCAAATCTATATCATTTTTTTTTATTTTGTATATATCTATATTCCTACACTTATAAAACTTGTAAAGACATCTACTTATGACAAATAATTTGTGAAAAATATATTTAAAAGGCACTACATTTGTTACATAAGTTAATATGACAATGTATGTCCGTGATAAAGTCACATCGTCAGCGTCGATATTTCGTCTGCTGTCGTAATTCGTTGCAAAATATGTCCGATCGTTACCGACCGTCAAATTGCAATTTAAAATATTTGTATTAGACATTGTTTATTTATTATTGTACATATAATAAAACAAATACGAATACGGTATTGTCAATTATTAGATCCTAGCTATCCATTCCGTTATTTCGAAGAACTATTTCATTCAAGTGAGATCCTTCAAAAAATTGCAAGGAACACAATTTTATGGAAGATCATTGTCAATTTGCTAATTCCATCTCAGAATTATTTTCTTGTTCCTTTCAGATCGAGAGAACAAGATACGCAGAGAAAATGAAATATTAAATGCACAAATTACATGACCTTTAATTCCTATAAACAAATACAATGATTATTTTATTTATCCAAAGAAAAATGTTGCACATACTCTTTATCTTCTCTCCACATTTTTTTATGTGCCACACAACACTTAACACTTAACACCTTCAAATTCAACATTTTAATTCATGATTTAACATATAAATTATATGGTCAATCATAAAATAATACAATTAAACTATAAATTAAAATGTTAAATCGTAAATTAAGATATAAAATTTGAAGGTGTTAAATGTTATGATGACACATCAAAAATTTGGAAAGGAAGATAAGGATATGTGCATCCTTGCTCTTGTCCAAATAAATAACGGACAATTTATCAATTTATTCATCCTAAAGAGAAAACATGCAATACAATATACAATATAAGCATGCAAACACTATCATTCTGTTCATCCCAATACATTATATATAAAATCATAATACCAAGGAAAAATCCTTGCATGCATAAATTTTCTTTCTTACTTTCCATTTCCACCACCCGATCCATACCCGTATCCATGGCCCTCACCATACCCAGACCCATTTCCAGACCCAGTTCCTGAGCCATAACCCTCACCATAGCCCTCGCCTTGCCCCGAACCCGAGCCGCTTCCACGCCCCGATCCGTAACCCTCACCATATCCTGATCCTTGACCCGAACCATGTCCCGATCCAGAGCCGGCACCCGATCCAGCACCGGACCCAGCACCTGATCCACCGGACCCAGCTCCAGAACTAGCTGCTGAGCCTGCTCCGGAGCCAACGGAACCCGAACCAGATCCGGATCCTGATGCAGAACCAACACCAGTTGCCGAACCTGAACCGGAACCGGAACCGGATGCACTAGCACCATCCCCGCCTACTCCGACACTAACACCTCCACCAAGTCCAAGACCGAGCCCTACTCCATCACCAAGGCCCAAACCTAGGTCTTTTCTTGATATGCGGCTCTCGGTTACATGGGCCAGTGAGGCTACTACGATGGTGGCAAGAATTGCAGACATTATCATGTTAAGGGAACTCATGATAGATTTGTTGATCCTGTTGAAGAAATTTGTGTATTTTTGTTTGTGTTTGTCTTATAATGTGTTTTTCTTGTTCTTGTTTTGATATATGTAAAGAGCAAAGACTATGTTGCTATTTATAGGGCTCAAAGGTTGAGATGGATATTGGATAGTGCTTGAGTTGAGTTAGTGGAAGTACCCGTGGAGATTTGTGAAATTGGGTTGGTGATAAGAGTTGCAAAATTTGAGGTCGAAGTTGAAACTTGAAAGTGAAGTAGCTGTTAATGGAGCATTTGCATTGATTGATCTATCTTCTCCTCCTCTCCCGATTGACATGTGGACGATAGGGAGTCAACTTTCGGCACGTCTAAAAATTATTTGGACGAAAGAAATGAAAATTTATGACAGTCAATTAATAAAAAAACATAACAGTAAGATGAATTCATAACCTCTCGAGTTAAATATTATTCCTTGTTGGATCAAATCTAGTGGTTGTACAAACGGTTCGGTTTATGCGGATACCAAACCGAACCGGTCGAATTCGATTTGATCGGTTCGATTTTTCAATTATTTGGTTCGGTTCGGTTTAAAAATAGTATTGTTCGATTTTTATTCGGTTCGGTTCGGTTTTGAAATTCCGAAAACCGATTAAACCGAACTGGCCGAGTAAAATCGATTTTTTCATATTTTTTAATATGTTAAATATTAAAGTATAAAAAGTTAATATAATAATCTTATAAAATAATATAAATATTTTATAATATTTATTTATATTTTTAATAAATAAAGTATACATTTTTTATGAATTTCTTTTTATTTTAAAATTATAATGTGTCTTATTTGGTTCAACCAAATAAACCGAACCGAATAACAATTCGGTTTATTCGGTTCGATTTTTAATCGGTTCAAAAATTAAATGATTTGGTTCGGTTTGAATTTTATTCGGTTCGGTTTAAATCGATTTGGTCTTATTCGATTCGATTTGAACCGAACTGACCGAATGAACACCCCCACATCTATATGCTCTTTTAAACAAAGAAATTCAGAATATTTGTTTTTGTTGCATGTCTGTTTCGGAAATAGTACACTTCATGCTTCACAATTTGTTTAACTTGGATAGTACTACTAAACAATATTAGAGCTCACATATAATTTTCTTCCCATTCCATAAAAAAAAAAAAAAAATTGGGCGAAGCTTTTGTAAGTCTTTGATGAAAAAAAAGGAAGTAGACACGATACGGAGTTTATTTATTTATTTATTTTTTTGCTTCAAAGGTCCGTAGGCTATTTACAATATCATCATTACAAAGTCGAATTTGTATTAAAAACAATGATCTGAGTTGACGGTTCCGCTGATAAAATCAAGGACCCAAAATACGTCGAAAGAAGATGCTTTCTTTGTATTCAATTACAGTAGGTAATTGAAAAACCAAGTCGGTTATTTTGATTCTCGGATTTGAAAAGATCTGAAATTCTTTTCTGGGTTTTGAGCAAGAGAAGGAATAACATTCTTGTGTTAGGGAACTAGGAAAGGAAAGCAAAGAAAACTGGAAAAAATAAATTGGGAAAATAAAACTGGGAAAATGTAACTGGGAAAAGAAAATCAGGAAAGAAAGAAGTGGAAAAAGAAAACCAGGAAAGAAAGAAGTGGGATAAAAAAAACTAGGAAAGAAATCGGCAACCCAAGTCGCATCTCTTCTCCTCAACAACCCAAGTCGCGTCTCTTCTCCTCATATCGTCGTAGACCTGAAGTCGTAGACCTGAAGTGCCTTAGATCGTCGCGTCCTTAGAACATAAGAGTCTTAGATCTGAAGTCGCGTCTCTTCAGGGATCGTATATGTTCGTTTCTGGCTTGGCTTCAGAGATCTTCAGAGAGCTTCAGTCGGATCTTCGCAACCCTTCGAATAAGAGGTTTCAGTCGTATCTTTTCGTTTCGGTTCGAATCAAAGGTCAAAATTCAGTTAATTTCAATCGAATTGCAGTTGAATTTCCAGGCGAATTGACACGATGATGAAAGAGCGATTTAGGCCAGCGATTCAAAAGGAATTAAGAGACGAGACGCGACTTAGGCCAGCGATTTAGTTGAATTTCGTTTCGAATCAGCGATTTAGGCCAGCGATTTAGGCTAGTGAATTGATACGATGATGAAAGAGGAGCGATTGAATCGATTGAATTTCGTTGTGTATGGAGTTGAATTGATTGAATCGATTGCAATGGAGTCAATTGAAGCGATTCAGAGGGATTGAAGAGTTTCGAAAGGGAAATCGATTGAAGAGAGATTAAAAATGGAAGAAAAGGAACGCAATAAATTGCACAGTCAATGTCTACGGTCACTGTCAACTGCAGGCAAACGCCATGAAAAGCGAAGAAGAAGGGAAGAAGGATATCGAATATCGGATATACGAATACGGTGTCCGATATACGATATTCGATTTCGGATACGAATACGGTGTCTGATATCTGATATCTGATTTCGAAGACGAATACGATGTCAAAATATATAAAAGGAAAATTATACTGTTATTTTGAAGTACATATAATCAAGTACATATATATATTGGAAATGAACATTAATTCAATTTACCTCTCCCCAGCTTCCATTCCATGAGTGGACATTAAATTGATTAAATTGGAAATGGAATTCAATTGGAAATGGATCCAATCGAAATGGACATAAATTGAAAATGGACATTAAATTGAAAAAACAAATGGCGGAGTTAGTAACTCCGCCAGTATCCCCAACTTCCATTCCATTAATTAGAAATTCCGCCAAATTGTATTGTTTAATTAATTGTGCATCCATGCTTAATGATTTACTTAACAATTAATATTTGGCGGAGTTTCAAATTCCGCCATTTTATAAATTGGCGGAGTTAGTAACTCCGCCCTTGTGTAGTTCAGGAATTATGTTACCAGCGTGTGTATTTTGGGAATAAAATTTAAAAAGTTGTGTATATACAAAAAATCTGCCTTAAATTTCACAGATGGGTCCATGAGACCAAAGCCAAAGAAGAGATGCAATATGAATAATGTGGAGAGTTAAAGTTTCTCCATTGTTGGCCAATCATAGCATCTCCCTAGTAACACCTTCCATTAAATCTCAACATCACCTCCCTTGGCTCCCCAGTAACATCTTCTCCTTTGAAAGAGGACAAGATGAAAGAGATGCGTTGCGAATCCAGAGAAAGAGGACAAGGTGAAAGAGATAGGACAACCAAACCCGAGCAGTTTCCTCCTGTTGGAAATGATTCTTGCACCAAATGAACATTGTACGCAATTCTGGTGAGGAGACTCGGATTACAATAGGAGGTTCTGCTCCTTCATGAGTAAAGGAAGAAGATTTTTCTGCAGGAGACTCGGATTTGAATGGAGAAAACTGCCGAGATTGAATTCTGGTGAGGAGAGAGAAGCCAACCAATAGGAGGTTCTGATTGACATTTCGTTGAACAGGTTTTGGGATCTGAGTTGCCGCTCATGATATCTGATGAAGGAGAATATAGCCATTTTACCGAGGCAGAAGTGACAAGCGGACGCAATTCTGGTGAGGGGAGAGACGCGCGCGCGCGCGAGAGAGAGAGAGAGAGAGATGAATTATTGGGTTTGGATTTTGAGTTTAATTAATGGGTTTGGATTTAATTAATGGATTTGGATTTAAGTAATGATTAATGATTAATGAATAATGAGTTAATGGGTATGATTTTATTGAATAATTTAATATTTCTTAAATTTGTCACGTCATCGCTTAAATCAACTAAAAATTGTCATGTCACAATGCCACCTTAACAGTTAACTGATAGCTAGGCAGTTAACTGATGGAATTGTTAAGTTGCACAAATTTTGAAAGTTCAGAAAGTAAAAGGATACAGATTTTAGTAGACAAATAGTAATGTATTAAGTTGAACATTTTGGAAGTAATCCACAAAGTGTTAAGTATTTTGGACAAGTTTACGAGATAAAAATGTACTTTTTTTTCCTCAATTTACTAAACAATTATCCTCATGACATGGAGAATGACCTTTCCAAAGAAATTTTCTTGAAATCTTATCTATTTCATGCGTGAGCCATGTCGGTAATTTGAGAGCTTGCATTAGATGCAGCGGTATTACCTTCAAGTCCGATTTGATGAGTGCGAGTCGTCCTCCCAAGCATGGATAGAAATTTACCTCTCCAAGAAACTAGGCTATCTTGAATTTTTTGAAAAAGTGGTAGAAGTACTATTTTGTTCGGTTTTTCAATTGTTAAGAAAAGTTCTAGGCATGCTTCTGAATATCGGATTCGGACTCGAATTCAGATTCGGACTCAGTCGGTCCCGTCGACTCGAAACTTGGTTGATTCGGATCAGATTCGGCCGAATCGAAAAAAAAAATCGGACTGTTCATAAAAAAATCGGAAAAATAAAACAATATTTTAAAAATTGATAAATATTCATAAACATGATAAGAAAATATTCAATTAGTAAAATCCAAATTAATACATTACTAAAATACAACATTACATAACCAACAACAAAGAATTACATCCTTTTTAAGCTTAGTTTAAGCTTATGTTACTAATAAAAAAATACATCCATCAAAAACCAGGAAATGAAAAACTAATTACATCCTTTTTAGAAAGAAAAAGGGTTTCCAGTCTAATCCTGAATAGAATTCTCCATATATCTTTTAAAATCGTGACTTGTAATCTTGCAGGTATAACCGTATAATACTCCCAAGAGAAATTATACTCTCCCACAAAAATGCAACGAAACATTCTCAATTCCCTCATTAACCTACATAACGAATTGGTTTTTGAGTTTAAATCTTGTCCCTCCGTGCAAAAAATAGTCCGCAACTTAGAATCATCGTTAAGATAATTCAAATCTCATTTATTTTTTGAAGTTTTTACTTTTATTTTTCCCGATAATCTCATGACTAACATGTGTTAGAGCTTAGAATAACAAAGGGATGCTTCTTGGTTTTTTTTTTTTTTTAAATGCCACAAAACCAATGCTTAAACAAACAAAAGTGCCACATAAAAATCGCAAGTATAGAATGTACGAAACTATACCTCGTATATACTTTAGTATTTTCTGTTCAAGATAAAAAAGATACATAATAAACAATATTTTCTTAATAGGTGGGTGTGGGTTGCTTGAAGTTATTTCCTAACCCTTTTATTTTCTTATGTGTCTTCAAATCATTATTTTTCTTTTTTGCAAGGAAAAATTCCACGAGGAATTTCATAGCGTTTCTCTAACCAATCAAAGAAAGATCATTGCTTGTTGAACTGTAATACTTCTCTGTCAGATTGTCAACTTCAACAAGAACTTGGAAATTATTTGTAGGTTTCTTTTCAGGATATAACCATCTTTTTTTTTTTTTTACCTTTTCTTTTTCTCTGATTGTACTTACAATAATTAGTGATGAATAATTAGTAAAATTTTACTGGTCGTGGGGAATAGCCAATCAAAATAACATAACCAAAAACAAAAATATACATATTAAGTACAAATTAAGAAAAAAAATATAATATAAGAACTAACACCCGTCTCCAATTATAATTAGTAAAAAAAAAAAAGTTTGTAAGGAATTATATATGGAGATCTTCACTTATCATGAAAATTATTTTTATTTTATCTCGTTTATTTCCATCAATTACAGCAATCATCCATTAACAATGTATCATCTCCTTGTCTTTTTGTCTCTTAAGAATGGATCTTCATCCACGTCATGTGTTTCTTAAAATAATCGTATCCAAGGATGCAAAGAGTACGAATATGAAATAAATAAATGAGTGAAGATTTTCGATAAAATACTTTTTCTTTCAATTATAATTGGTAAAATATAGAAAAATGTTAGGCATACCTCCACCTCTCCCCGAGAATCTCGATGACGTGTATATGTTTTAACATGTTAAGAAATTAACACATTAATTCATGATTTGACATTTTAATTGAATGTTTAATCATAAATTAAAATATTAAATAATATATTTATTTGTTAATTTTTAAAATGTTAAATTATATCCACGTCATCAAAGTTTTTGGGGGAAAGTACTAAATGATGTACATCACTACTCTAAAATATTTGTAGAAGTTATGTACCGACATGTATGTACTTATTATATTAGTCCAAAAATTTTATCAAAGACCAAGTATATATATTGCTGATATTATAATATATTAACCGTTATTTATTTATATTATTTCTTAAAATTTTAAGAAAATGGATACCACCGGTCCCTGTTAATATTCGCTACGTATTAATTTCAGAACAATTTACTTGCTAGGATGTTTTGCTAGAAATAACTCGAAACTATTAGCCTTTTCATTAACAATCCTATTTCCGCAAATAAATTGAATAAAAGATTGAAACAAGATAACGAACAACGAAATAGCATAGTAATAGACAAGGACATTTACTTGAATATTTCTAGTGGGAAAACAAAAGCATTCCTAATTAGTACTCTTTCATTTCCTTCTTAATTAATTATCTTTTCTTCTCTTCTTGCAAAATTACTCACAATTAATTTTTCAACTTTGCCAACAAGAAAAGCAACATAATTGACCAGAATATCATTATTTATCAATTATCCTCTAGATCATGAAGTTTTTATCAAAACTCTAGATCATTCATTCCAAGCCAACAAGAACAAAGATAGACAAATAGAAATATATTCACTCTCATGTCATCGAGCTCGAGTGAACCTTGTTACATATGCCAAAAAAATCTCGGTACGAGGATTGCTTGCTCGCACATATTTTGCAGTGCATGCTTTAGCCAATATATCGAGAAAGAGATTAAACTTGGCAATTTAATACCCAAGTGTCCTTTATCTGGATGCAAAGAATCGTTCGAAATAACTAACTTCGCCGGTCTTCTTTCGCCGAGGGTGTACCTTCAATGGCACAGACAAGTATACGGACAAGAGGGCCTAGACCTTGATACGGTGATCGAAGGTTTGTTCATTTTTGGTATTTTACAAAATTCGAATCCATATTCAAAATTGATGTTGATCTGAATCTGAATTAATTTAGGTTCATGCACGACATGCCTGCGGGACAATGGGATTCAGATGGCTTGCGGCCACTTTTATTGCAGCGAATGTTTGAACGATTACATGAAAGCAGAGCTCAAGCGAGGCGAGACGATGATGAAGTGTTCTGTGTGCAAGGAGTTGCTCGTGGACGAAGAGTGTGAGATCATGGTTCAGCCAAGAGTGTACTCTCGATGGCGCATAGCTGTGAGAAAACGAAAAATCGCTGAATCGCGCGTAACGACAACAGGTAATTAGATCAAGAGTTCATAACAAGTTGCACTTATCAAGAATTATAGGTTTCATGACTCTTAAGTTACCTCAAAAGCATTGAATTGTTATGAAACATATAGTTTAGTAATATTAATTATTTTTTCTACAAGGTATTTGAAGAAGCCATTTTGAATATTTTATAAGTACCTTATCAGGCCCAGTTATTGGACCCAAAAAGGCCATTAGATTAGGCCCATGAATATTACTGAATAAATGACCTCTTGTGAAAATGATGAAAAAGAAGAAAAGGAAAGTAATGGAATAGGAAGAAAATATAAATTAAAACAAATAATACTCTTAAAACATTTAAAAGAAAATTTTCCTTTCTACTCTCCATCATTTACTTTCGTCTCATCCATATTTTTGAGGTTTATTTCTTTTGTTCTTTCTTTCCATCACGGTACTAATTAAATTGGTGAAAACAAGTGAGCACAATTTAGTAGATTTTCTTTTTCGCAAGTTATTATCATGCTTCATGACATTTGATAATCTTAATTTCCTAACTATTTAATTTTCTCCATTATGCATGACTAACTTTGTGCTTTTAATAAACAGATTCTGGTCAAAGCTCAAAAGTCGTACCGATGATGAACGAGACATTCTATTGCCGCATTTGCATGGAAGATGTAGCTCTTTCCACAGGTTTCATTATCAAGCCATGTTCTCATAAATATTGTCGTGTTTGTGTGAGCCAACACCTCAAAACAAAGATAACCGAAAACGTCGCAAAAATCCGTTGTCCCGCCCCAAGTTGTAAATCCGGAATCTTCGAACCCGAATTGTGCCAAGAAATTCTCGGACCTGACATTTTCGACCGTTGGTGTGTCATACTATGTGAATCCGTGATCGGATCGAAGAAATTTTACTGTCCGTTTCAAGATTGTTCGGCTTTGCTTATAGATGATAGAAATCACCTTAACGAGGCCCAAACGACCCGAAAATCACGCTTCTTCATTGGTTTCGGTTGTTTTTGCCCTGTACAGAATATGGAGATTCCAGAAATTACTACGTCGCAGTGTCCTCATTGCTATCGTCTTTTTTGTGCGCGTTGTAAGGTTTGTTGAAAAATATTAATTAGCCAATTAATAATTTGAAATAATGGATTTTTTATATGTCAAGGTCCCTTGGCATGAGGGGTTATCATGCGAGGAATATAGCGACGAGAAGGGTCGAGACGATTTTATCAAACTACAAAGTTTGGCTGCGGAACGGAGCTGGAAAAGATGTCCTCATTGTAGTTTTTATGTCGAGAAGACGGACGGATGTCAAAAAATTAGTTGCAGGTTCATATATATTTTTTATTTTTCTAAAAATATATAATATGATATCATAATATATGTATTAAATATACGAAATTAAGTACTGATTCTTCTATAATACTTTAATTTGTAGGTGTGGACATGCATTCTGTTATGTTTGTGGATCAACTATGTCAAATGTTGGGCACAAATGTATCAAGTGTAACTGGGAGATATGATACAAGCTTTTATCTTTTCTCATATTTATGAAAAGCTCACTGAATTTCGAAATATTTCAACAAAACCCCTTATGTCTTTTTCGAATATAAGGAAACATACATAGTAACAGTTCATTAAATGACCATTCATTTTGTGCCTAATATTTATTGATTTTTTTTTATAAATTTGTTCAGAAAAATAAATAAATTTAAGAACTGTGAAATATTCACAGCGTGCATGTAGTGTATCTACAAATATCATTTCTGTATGTAGTTTTAACTTTGAAGGCTTGGGGTATCTTTTAAACAAATATGAAAGTCAATCTTTTGAATATTAAAAAATTCAGAAGTTTATTAAGAATGAGAGAAGATGGCTTTAAAATTTCTCTCAAAATGGGGCATATATATATGTACATATGTTTTATTGGGGTTTTGTGTGTTTTTTTTCATGCCGGTTTAATTTTTTCTGTTTTCAGTTTGATTTCTTGTAACATGTAAATAATTGTGTGGCTCGACATGTTTAGATGTTCTCGTCGTAAATAATGTAAGTATGCTGGCATTGTGAGGAAAGTTTGCCCTTCTCGTTAGTTAACACGGTTAGAGTGTAGATGATTTATTTGAAGAATTATGGATAGATTCACATATTGATCTGCATCCTTGTTTTCACTCTTTCGTGAATTTTTAGTTGCTCTGTATATTTCGAGAAATTGACCATAAAGTGAGTTCGTTACTGAGATTCGTGATTGCACGGATAATGGGATTTATTTTCATATTTATGCTTTGTTATATGTTGTTGATTGCAAGCTAGCATTTCTAACAGTTTATTTGGGCATTGTTGTTTCCTTGTTGGTGAAAACCAAGGTAATTTTTTTGAGTTTTATATTATCAAACCTGTTAAATTCTACTAATATTTGATATATCACAAGTTTAAATTGTATCCATTAGTTTTTAGTTGTGTTGATTTTATGAGGTAAAAAATGGACTGGCCCAAGTAATTAGAATAAGGGAGATTCTGTCATAGGCCCTTTTTATAAAAGGGCAATTTTGATATTAGTATAAATCTGTTTTTTATCTTTTCATTTAATTCATTATTGATTTTCCCAGCTTCTCCTTCCCAATTTACAGAGCTCTCTCTCTCTCCTGACTGCCTCTCATTCTTCAAACTCTCTTTTCATGTTTCTTTTTCCATATTTTAATTCTTCAACCTTGAACCAAAACACTTTACAAATATTATATACTTCAATTTCTCAACAAATTTTAGATTATTTTTTTATGTCTATCAATTCTGAAGGGTTGTTTTGCTCAAATGAATATTCAAATTTGATTATACTTCAATATCGAATGATATTCATGCAATCTCACCCTCTCAACATTAAGAATACAAATTAATAAAACTGCACTAGCATAATGATCTTTTGCACAATCAAAACATATTTATGTTGTTCTAGAATTTTTCCATTTTTAATGTCAAATAAAAATGGGAAAATTTCTTTTATGTCCTTCCAAAAATTAACAATAACAAATTTATCCTTATAAAATAAACAATGACATATTTATCCTCCCTAAACTCAATTAGTATCATCCATATCCACTTAAAATTTATAAATATCAAATTTATCCTTGTTGTTAAGTTTCTGTTAATTTTATGTTAAACAAATCAATATTTTAATCTTAAATTTAATTAAAATAACAAACATAAATATTAATGACAAAAATATCCTTCTCTTAATACACAAATCCAGTACATCTTTTCCTTTCTTCTTTCCTCTTCGGGGATAGCTCTCCGGTAGGCCTTCCCTTCTTTTTTCTTCATGAGCTCTCTGGCGATCTGGCGCGAAGAAAGGAGATAAGGCACAAGATAATTGCTCAATCGATCTGTTACCCTTCGTTTTGTTATTCACAAGCTTGTTTTGTCGTTTGTCTGACGAAGAAAGGAGATACGGCACAAAGCTACTCCCTCAATCGATCTATTCCCCTTCGTTTAGTTCTTCACGAGGTTGTTTAGTCTTTTGTATCTGGCAATAGAGGAGATAAGGCACCTACGAGCATGTTTTGCCCTTCCCGAGTTTTTTTTCATTCCTGCCTCTGATTTTTCTTCTTTCATTCTCTCCTCTTTATTTTTCTTAGTGAAATAGCCCTAAATTGTAGCAAAAATCAGGAATTTTGAGATAAATTGGGAGATTTACGAAGCTCAGAATATTACCGCTGAAGATTGCCCAATATCTACACTTGGAGCTTCGCGTTCATCACAAACTTTGAATAAGCAATGGTAAAAAAACCTACTTTCGAAACCTTTTTTTTCTTGCTATAATACGAAGTCATCTTTAATTAGGGGACGAGGAAAGAAGAAAGCTTGGCCAGCGATGCAATACCAAATGATAACGGAGGAAAATATTTAATTTTTGGAATTTGTGTGTTTCAATTTTAGAATCATTGTATTAAGTTATGATTTTGACATATTTTTTTTAATTCTCGTGATTTTGTTATGTTGTTATTTCGATATGTGATGAATTGTGTATCACAATTTCGAGACAAATTTAACATAATTATTTTGTATTGATGTTTATTTTAATTTGACATAATTTAATATAAGTATTTCGGTTTGGAGAAGAACCATAAAGGTTACATAGAATTTCTGAGAAATTACTAACTAAATATCAGTACCAGTTTTTGGTACATACCAATTATTAACCAAATATTTCTCGAGAAAAAATTGAATTGAATTAACTTGGAAAAGATTACAACACGATTACGACATAATTTGAAATAACTTCTTGAATCGATCACAATATGATTACAAAGATTACAATAATTTGAAATAACTTCCCGAATCGATCACAACATGATTACAACATAATTACAAAATAATACAACATGATTTGAAATAATTTTTCGACTCGATCACAACACGATTACAACATGATTATAAATAACTTCACGACTCGAGCACAACACGATTACAACATGAGAGCATGAAACAATTTATAAGGAACATTAAAAGTTCATAATGATACAATCATTAACACAAAATTTACAAGGATCGTTAAAAATTCCATATCCAAATTTCACATAGATTTTTGCCGGAGGCGAAACATCTCATTTACAACTGGCATGCTTTTCTCCTTCCCTTCTTCTTCATCCCAATGTTGACGAGACTTGGACTCGGGTTTTGATTCGAAGCCTGAATCGAGAAATATTTCTTCTTCTTCTCCTCCTCCTCCTTCTCCTTCTTCATGTTCGCCATTGAAGGAGTCAGCATCGAAACCCGTCATGAAAGGATTTAGTAATTTGTTTTTTTTGAGGGGTATGGAGAGGGATTAATATTCCCCTTCCATATTTTTTTTATTTAGGTGCAAGTGATTTTGATTAGATTACTGCGGATTAACGAAGCTAAAAAAATACTGTTACAAAGCCAAAAGCACAAATAATTACTAAACATACCTCCATTTCAGCCTCATCATCAATTTAGGACAAGTCGAGGCTGCCTGATTAAAGCACGCCAGATAGCACATCTGTCATGAGCCTCTTTATTACTACCTGGAAATTATGAAAAATTTCGCACTTCATAGTTCAAATAATACTTGTACACTAATAAGAAAAAGTTCTTCACGAACCCCCAATTGGAAAACTGAGTTTACTTCATAGTTCAAATTATGCAATTTTTCACAATTCATAGATCAATTTTTTGATGGATTTTACAATCCAAACCCTCCAATTAACAAAATTTCGTTACATTTTACAGTATACATGACCAAGATGATATTTGAGAGAATAAATATAGAAATTCAAAATTGAAATCATACAGAAATTGCTAACCTTTCACTTCGTCCAGATTCAATCGTCTTCTCTATAGTCGTGCCAGATGGTGCCGGCCTTTTACTTCGCCATATAGTAACCGAGGCGAGCTTCACCCAGATCGAATCCTTTCGTCCACAATCGTGCCCGATCGTCACCGAGGCGAGCTTCGCCAACTTGAACGAAGTGGGGATTCAGAGAAGTCGCCAAGAGTTGGTACGATTCGTCAAAATCAGCGAAAATCGCGAGCTTAATCAGTCTCCATTGTTGTTCTCCATTCTCCATTGTTGTTCTCCATTGTTGTTCTTCGTTGAAGACTGTTTGGAGAAAGGAAGAAAAATTTTCTGGGTCTTTCTCGGGTGTGTCCTGTGGCATGTGGGTCTTGGTTTAGTTTAGACTATTAACGGGTTTAGGGTTAGATCCTTATTGGGTTAAGGACACATAAGGGTAAAATAGTCAATAAAATGTTGTTCTGTTAACTTTAACTTATACTAGTTTTATCCCCGCGCAATTGCGCGGGATGTTTTTTATATAATTAATTAAATAGAATTAACGCACATGCGTTTAAACTAAATTAATTTAATCATGACATATTTGCAAATATCATGATGTCAATAGATGCATAAGGTTCATGAAATTAGTCTATCACGGATATTATTTTCTAGTATAATTTGTATAAATAACATTTGTTCAGGTGATTCTAAAATCGATCAATATAATTATGACATATTCGCAAATTTTAATATGTATGTAAAATAGGAAAAAAAAGACCAAATGTAAAAAATGTAAAATAAGAAAAAAAGGATAAAAATGTAAAAATGGACCGAAATGTAAATAAAAAAGGACCAAAATATAAATTAAAACAAAAAAGGACAAAAATATAAAAAATGACCAAAATGTAAAATTAGAAAAAGGATCAAAATGTAAAAAAGGACCGAAATATAATATAAAAAGGACCAAAATGTAAATAAAAAGGACCAAAATGTAAAATAAGAAAAGGATCGAATGTAAAAAAGGACCGTAATGTAATTTAAAAAGGACCAAAATATAAATAAAAGGACCAAAATATAAATTTTAAAACTAAAAAGGACCAAAATATAAATAAAAAGGATCAAAATGTAAATAAAAATATTTTTTTTACACGAAGGCCCTTGATGACGTGGAGGCCTAGAATTGCAAGAAATTTCTGAACTTTATACATAAGATATAAAAAATAACCAAAATGTAAATTAAAAAAATATTTTTTTTACACAAAGATCCTTGATGACGTGGAGGCCTAGAATTACAAGAAATTTCTTAACTTTATACATAAGATATAATGTTAAGTTTTGGTAAATTTGTAATGAACCAAGTTCAAAAGGAATAAATACCTAATTATATATTTTTGAAGGATAAATATGTTATTCTTAATTTTCGGAGGGACCTAAGAAAAATTCTTCCAATAAATTTTTAGAATAATAAGGAGGATGAATCCATGAAGTTAGAGAGGATATGTGTGTATAGCCATGGCCATATCCATATCCAGGGAGGAACCAGCAACGAATGTTGGGGGGTGGGGAGCGAACAAAAATAGTACTTAAATTAACTAATATTAATCATTTGTTTTAATTATAAAATATGTCCTATGAAACATACAAAGAGTGTGAAATTGTATGGGCTGAACCTTGTGTTTTGTGCATGCTTAAAATTTAGACATATATTTTATACATATTCTCACTTAGTCCAAAACTCATGAAAGTTCAAATTAATTGATTATATCCCTAATTAATGGTTAAATTGATTGATTCGATTAAAGAGTCCAATCAATCAATTTAGGAATCTAATCAATTCATTAAAACATCATAGATTAACGCATCAAGAATGTTTGAGTGGATTTTGGGGGGTCAATTATATAACTCATGAAAATGAATACTATGGTATATATAATATACACATATCCAATCATAGGGGGTTTAAGCCCCACCTAACCCCCCAGTTCCGTCCTTGGCCATACCAAAGAGTCCGTGGTCATATCTAGTGTTCCAAAAATCGGTGTTGACGGCCGATTAATCGCTAGTCGATGGTCCGCCGTCTCGATAATCTCTTGGCTTTTTGTGCTTGGCAGATTTTCGCCAAGCGTCCGCCAAGGGTCCGCCAAGACCGCCGAGCCGATTTTTACAAGGTTTTTTTTTTTACCAAATTTTGTTTTGTACTAACATTTTTCATTTCTTTTTTCTCTCTTCGTGCAAGGCAAATTATTTATTTTCCTATCTCGTTATGTGAATGGTGTTTATGTGTAATTTTATTACGTTAAATTAATTTTGGTATCAGTTATGTTATTTAAATTATTATTTGAGTTTATGTGAATTTTGTGGTGTAGTGTATTTTGTTAGTTAAATCATATTCAAAACTTATTAAAAAAATTATGATTTGTAGTTTTGATTAATTAATTTTGGTATTAAATATAAAAAGTAAAAATCCGTCAAGATTCCCAATTAATCATCCTTGACGTTTGATGATCGCCTGCCGACTAACGAGCGTTGAGCGATTTCTGTAACATTGCCCGTACCAAAGAGCAAATTATGGAGTTCCACAAGGAAGAAGATTACGAATTCATCGAAGTAATACTGCCAAATAAAGTTATTTTAATAGGAGAGAGGACATCATAAAATTATATTTCTACCTTTTAATTGAAGTCTATCGTAATTTGATTAAAAAAGTTTATGGTAACAAATTTAATTATGACCACCGGATTAAGAAAATCTTTTAATCTTGTCCATCCAACAAAAAAGATCTATGATAAAACAAAAGTGGTCTACCATAGAATTTTCCTTAAATAAATATTTCAAATATGATGTTTTTTGTTTTTTTTATTTTTTTTGGCATAATGATTTTCAAGTAAATATTATCCATGAGTCATGACAATGTCATAAACAAGAAACCCTTCCATTTAGTCCCCTTGGGCCTTGGTTAATCGAAACAATAGACAATTCCTTCCTTTTTTTCTTCCCATTTCACAAAATCTAAGGTGGTTTCAATTTCGAACTCAACTTATATTTAAGGGAAATTTTCAAAAAACCTCCTAACTTTTTTGGATATTGCAAAAAAACCCCTATATTTTTTAAAACTCCAAAAAACCCCCTCAAACCAAACTTTTGTTTTCAAATACTCCCCTATGGGGTTAAATTTAACTTTGGGTGTAGTTAAAAAAAATTTGGACCAAAATACCCTTTTAATTTCATATTTGATTTGTTCAGAAAACTATTTTTCGTTGTATTTTATTAATTTTGAAAAATTTGATAAATATTTTTTAACATATAATCATTTCAAAAAGAAAATTATTATGTGTTATAGTTATATGATTTTAATATTAATTTATTATTTTTTCAAAGAAAACAGCAAATAATTATAAAATAAACAACCGTGTTATAAAAGAACATCTTCAGATTATATTGGTAGAATTGTTTTTTAACAGTTATTTTTTATTTTCATTTTTTTATATGTTTTTTATAATTTCATGATCTTTTATTTTTTAAATATTTTCAAGGTGTGTTTTTTTTAATATTGTTGTATATTTTATTATTATTTTATGTTAGTTTTTTATGACAAAATTATAAATGAATACTAAAATCATATAACTATGACATATAATAATTATATTTTAAAAAATATTATGTGTTAAAAAATATTGTTGAATTTTTTTAAAATTATTAAAAAATAATAATTTTTTTTAACAAATCAAATATGAAAATAGGGGGGTATTTTGGTCCAAAATATGTTTAATCTCATGCAAAGTTAAATTTAACCCCCATAGGGGGTAATTTGAAAACAAAAGTTTGGACCAAAATACCCTTTTAATTTCATATTTGATTTGTTCAGAAAACTATTTTTCGTCGTATTTTATTAATTTTGAAAAATTTGATAAATATTTTTTAACATATAATAATTTCAAAAAGAAAATTATTATGTGTAATAGTTATATGATTTTAATATTAATTTATTAATTTTTTAAAGAAAACAGCAAATAATTATAAAATAAACAACCGTGTTATAAAAGAACATCTTCAGATTATATTGGTAGAATTTTTTTTTTAACAGTTATTTTTTATTTTCATTTTTTTTATATGTTTTTTATAATTTCATTATCTTTTATTTTTGAAAAAAGCTCACTTTTGCCCCATGAACTGTTCAAAAAAGTGCAACTTGCCCCCCAAACTTTAATTTTGTTCATTTAGCCCCCTGAACTCTCATTTTTGCTCACTTTTGCCCCCTCCGTCAGTTAAGTGTCCAGTCAGCAGTTAAGTGATGATGTGGCAGTGTGACGTGGCAATTTTTTAGATAATTTTAATGCTGACGTGGCAATACTCATTAAATATTAAAATCAAACCCATTAACCATTAAAACTCAATCCATTAACCATTAAAACTAAACCCAAAATCCATTTAGTTCTCTCCCTCTCAAACCCTCAACCCGTCTCTCTGGCACATAGCTCACTCGCACACAAACCTCACGCCATTTTCCTCTCTCCCAGCTCTCTCTCTCTCTCTCTCTCTCTCTCTCTCTCTCTCTCTCTCTCTCTCTCTCTCTCTCTCTCTCTCTCTCTCTCTCTCCGCTCCTGCCGCAGCTCTTCCTAGCCCCTGCTGCGATTCTTCACCATCGACTCCCTCTCTCTCGCACGCGATTCTTCACCAGAGCACGCAACGCGACCCCTACGCACGCGATCTTGATATAAACACTCGATCTTGGTTTTTTTCTTACAATTTGAGAAAAAACTGGCTTTGAAACACTATTTTCCATCTACAGATCGCAAAATTGAAGAGAAAAATCCCGAATTCCAAATTGTCACCATCCATTATATGTAAAGAAATGAACTCAAGCTCAATTGCAGATCTATTAACATGACTGCTGCTGCATGGTGTCAAATTAAAGAAAATTCAAGCCTGTAATTCAAAAAAAAAAACTGAAACCCTCTCGATCTAAAAATAGATCCAAATTACAAAAAAAAAAAAAACTGACCTGTATCAAAACAGAATAGTTCAACGATCGAAGAAATCAGCTTAGGCAAATCGGCGACGAACGACGAAGCCTACGCCACCACTGGAATCGGCGATTTCGGATTGAACTCGCACGCGACGCGAGCCCTCTCGCACGCGATTGAACTCGGCGATTCCGGATTGAACTCGGCGACGTGAGAGAGAGGGCGGTTGGATCAGGGGCATGATGGCGACGCGAGAGAGAGAGAGAGGGCGACAATGGCGAGCTCGGTGAGAGGAGAGCTGATGGCGAGCGAGAGAGAGAGAGAGAGAGAGAGAGAGAGAGAGAGAGAGAGAGAGAGAGAGAGAGAGAGAGAGAGCGCTTCACAGGTATTAAGGGTTAATGGGTTTGGGTTTGGGTTAATGGGTTTGGGTTTGGGTTTGGGTTTAATTAGTGATTATTTATTCTAATTAAACGAGTTAATGAGATGTGTAATTTTTAAATATAAATTTTGCCACGTCATCAGAAAAATCATCAAAAATTACCAAGTCATCACTGCCACGTCATCACTTAACTGCTGACTGGACACTTAACTAATGGAGGGGGCAAAAGTGAGCAAAAATGAGAGTTCAGGGGGCAAAATGAACAAAATTAAAGTTTGGGGGGCAAGTTGCACTTTTTTGAACAGTTCAGGGGGCAAAAGTGAGCTTTTTTCTTTATTTTTTAAATATTTTCAAGGTGTGTTTTTTTTAATATTGTTGTTTATTTTATTATTATTTTATGTTAGTTTTTCAGGACAAAATTATAAATGAATACTAAAATCATATAACTATGACATATAATAATTATATTTTAAAAATTATTATGTGTTAAAAAATATTTTTGAATTTTTTTAAAATTATTAAAAAATAATAATTTTTTTTAACAAATCAAATATGAAAATAGAGGGGTATTTTGGTCCAAAATATGTTTAATCTCATGCAAAGTTAAATTTAATCCTCATAGGGGGGTATTTGAAAACAAAAGTTTGGTTTGAGGGAGGTTTTTGGAGTTTCCAAAAATATAAGAAATATTTTGCAATATTCAAAAATATTAGGGAGTTTTTTGAAAATTTCCCTATATTTAATGCATCCTAAACACAACAACAAGAATTCTGACAATTCGATGCCTAAGAATTCTTTCGTGACGGAATCCGATGACGATGTTTCATCAGGGCCTACCACTGGTGTGAGAGAGAGAGAGAGAGAATATTCGCATAGTTTTTATGAACAACTTTCGAGCCTGGCATACCATTTTAGCAGAAAATAAGTGATGAAATAATTCTACTGTAGTATTTGCATCGAAAATAGGGATAGGTTGGGTTAAATCATGCAATCATTTCTTTTGCATCGAATATATATTTGATATTTATATTTAAATGTCCTATCGTTTCTTAAGCGATATAATATTTGTTAGAAATATTCTAATTTTTTTTCCTCGTTAAATCATCATTAACAAAATTAATTCATAATTGTTAAAAATTTAATACGTAATTAAAATTCTTATCAATTAAAGATTAATTAAGAATATTTTCAATTATTAATAAAAATATGAATTAATCGTTAATTAAGAAGAGATAATTAATAAGTTAATCATAAAGATAATGTCATCATGAAAATGAGAGGGAAATTAGGGAGCACGATAGAAAGTCTCTATTTGTTATGTTATTGATTACATGCTAAATTAACGAACATACAATTTAATGGATATAAGGATTATATAGGGACGAACATAATAATTGAGAGGTTAACAAGATATTGTATAAAAGTTGAGATATAAAATATACTCCAACTCAATAGTTAGAGGACAAAATTTAGACTTTTCTCCCAAAAGATCGGGTAAATTTATATGTAGTTCGCTATTTCTTTAGAAAACTATATATTGTTTTTCCACAACTTAAAAAAAAATATTGCTGCGTCAATGCGCCCCCTAAAATAATTCAATTATTGTGCAAAATTTTCAGTTTGTATTGAGCAAAATTATTTAACAGTTATTACATTATATTTTATTTTATTTGAAGGAAAATGTCCATTGGCTAACAGTTATTATATTTTATTTTATTTTATTTGAAGGAAAATGTCCATATGCTAACAGTTATTATATATATATATATATATATATATATATATATATATATATATATATATATATATATATATATATATATTATCATAAAAAAGAAATATTATATTTGTATATATATGTTTCCATGTATGTTCCTCATAATAATAATTAACAGAGACCATTCATTTATGTCAGTGACAATTCCCAAAAGTCGTTGATTAATAATTTTAAATTCGACGAAGTCAATCTTGAACCCGCTCCATCTTCCATAGGAAATCACAAAGAAACTTTCCCCTTAGACTTCTTCTCATTTTCTTAATCAATACAACATTACAACCATGATTTCGATCAATGGAAATTAACAAAAATCACACATCAATGGAGATTCAAAATGGATTCAATTCATGCTCGCATATTCTCTGCACATCTTGCATAGACAAATCAATCAAAGCAAAGCTCCAACAATTCTCCTCCATGGAGTGTGAGAATTGCGATGAAATCGTCCTCCCCGAGATGTATCGCGATATAATATCATACGATGTTTTCATTAAATGGATCCATGCCCGTTTAGCAGGCGATTTGAAAGGCAAGAAAAAACTCGAAGAAGTACCAATTTCAGCATCAGAAGAACAAGAAAAATCCACCAATTCAAGCCCAAAATCTAGGAGAAAAGGAATTATTGTTTTGCCTAGAGTTCGTATTAGTTCGAGGCAACATCGAAATTCGAAAAATAAAGTCGTTATTCCCTTCTCTATCGGGTCATCTTCATTTTCATTTGACATATCAATACGCCCTCAGGTAAAATATTAATCGATACATTTTATAATTATATAAGTAGTTTAATTTAATCATATTTAAATTATGGAGCGTAGCACGTGACGAAAAATCACAAGGTAAAATCCAAGAAAGTGTTTCCCACATTTGAGAGAGGGGAGAGCTCGACGTCTATACCGGTACCGATCGACGAAAATTTCTACTGCATAATTTGCATGGATGACAAGCCGGTCTACGAGATGTATTGGGTCGCGTTGTGCTCCCACTTCTTCTGCACCTTATGCATTAGTAATTACATCTCCACTAAGGTAAATATCTAACGATATTAAAAAGAAAATATAATTTGAAATAATTATATTTTTTTTTCATGGAGGTCGAAGAGAACGATATCTCAATCGGGTGCCCAGATCCCGAATGCAAAGACGGAACCCTCGAGCCGGACTTATGCAAAGACATAATTCCTAGTATTGTTTTTGAAAGATGGACTTACGCATTAATGGAAGCTTCTTTGGGCAACACAAAATTCTATTGTCCTTTTTCCGATTGCTCCGGATTAATGATCGACGAAGGGGGGTACGAGATAACGCTCTCGGAATGCCTACATTGTAATAGGTTGTTCTGCGCGAAGTGTAAAGTGCCTTGGCATAGTGATATAAGTTGCGACGAGTTTGAGAAATTAGGATTGGATGAGAGGGGAAGAGAGGATATTTTGTTGAGGAATTTGGCGGTGTGTAGCAAGTGGCAGAGGTGTCCTCAGTGTCAAATGTACGTCGAGAGGATTTCTGGTTGTAAGTTCATCAATTGCAGGTACGGTTCATTTATATTCGTAATATATATCTTGATTTCGATTTAATTTTCTTTTGCCGATTTTGGGTGTGTAGGTGCGGTTATTGCTTCTGCTACGCTTGCGGCGATGAAATGTCGAAAAGTAATCATTCTTGTCCATGCAATGAATAACTGGTGAAGAACTTGCATCATCATTGTCCTTACATGAAACTTGATTTGTTCTTTTGTTGGAATATTTATAGTCAATGAGGATGCACATGATATTGATATATGCAGCTTTGAAGTGTTAATAAGTTTATTTTTGTTTATTCAAATGTAAATATGTTTCTTATAAAATCAAGAATAAAACTTGAAAGAATTTGATACAAATGGGGAAATATTGATAACATACTAAGATGAGTGAAACAAAAAGGGGGAATATATACTCGGTTCTAAATTCTTAATTAGACAATCCACTCAGTTCTGACTCAGCTGACCCGTTTCAACTACTAAATCAAATATCAATTTGTAGTACAATTAGTTAGGGTACCAGTTTGTATTTAAGTTCAATGTCAAATAAATCCTTTTCATGTGTATTTATGTTATGTAGTGATCGTTACTTGTTAGGGTCAAATATAGTTGTTTCGAACCAATTGATAAAATTGCTTTATTCAGTTTATTAGAAAAAAGTTTGTTGGATCCAATCTACAAAGAGACTGAGTTTTGTATTCCCAATTCATTCAACGAAGATCAATTTCATCTCTAAGTTTTGTAAATGCCAAATTTCTCTTTTGGTAATATTTTGAAATCTCGAAAATGAAAAGAAGCCGCGCGCAAGCTCAACAATCGCCATAATCGCTAACGATTAACCATGAAATCAATGTGAGGGTGGAAAGAGGAAAAGAACCAATGGAGGTTTCGAAGGAGAAATGGCGCAAAAGGAAATTTCAAGAGACCGATGAGAAAGATATTATCGTCATTGATGACCACGATACGGATACTGAAGATATGCAATTTCAAGAGGTTCTTTTACTCTCCATGAATTCATTCAACACACACTAATTTTCATCTCTCTGTTGAATATTTTTTTGATAAAAAATATCCTTCTATTTGCATATTTAATAATTAAAAGTATATTGTTTTATTAGTTTGAATAAGAATTTGTAATTTTTTTCAACATATAACAATAATAGCATGTTATATTTATATAATTTTAATATGTAACTTAATATATATATTTATTCAAGGAAAACGGGTATCGAATAATAAGTAAACAACAATATTAAAAAACACACCTTAAAAATATACTGATAGAAAATATTTTTACAACAGCTAATTTTATAATATTTTCTTGATATTTCATGTTAGATATTAACTAATATGCCATTACTTATTGTGTTAATGCATATTATATATTAGGTATATGGGGAGTTCTATCATATACCATTTTTGCTTATGATACATTTTTTTCAAGGATATTTTGAGTAATTATCAATTAATAAGTATTTAAGGTAAATTTTCAAGTATATGTATCAATAAATGATAGGATAAATAGGAAATTTGAATTGTTCATGAAAGAACAAATATCCATAAAAAATAAAATTTATAATACATCCTTCTAAATATCCAAAATACCCTTTTAATAGGGTGTATGATAGAACTCCCCTATATATTAATAAAAAATAGTTGTTAAAAAATATTTTTCGCCAATATATTTTGAAGATGTTGTTTTAATAATGTTGATTATTTATTTATTAATTGATGCTAGTTTTTCATAAATATATATAAAATAAATGAAATATTAAAATTATATAACTATGGCGTACACTTATTATTTGTTAAAAACTATTTGTGGAAAATTTTAAAATTAATAAGAAATTACCAAAACATATTATTTAATTATTAAATAATAAATATGCAAATAAAAAATAAGAAAAATATTTTGATTCAAAAAATATTTTTGGAATAGTATCATGCATGTAAGCTACATTAAACCTTTCTAAGATAATATTATATCTTCTCTTAACTGTAAAATAATGTATTTTTAATATGAAAATATATTATATAATCAAATTAAAAATATATATTTTCAAATATTCGTACATATTTTCAAATATATATTTCCGAAATATAATTTGGGCTCTTAAACCTTTGTCCAGAAAAGCCTTAATATAATTTGAACATTACCACTTATATTGACATTTATCTCCTTCGGTGGTGTTTGGCAACGAGATAAATAGAAGATAAAGTACTTTATTATTCTATTCTTTGTCAAACATGACTTACTTTATCAGGTATAAGAAGGAATAGAAGGTATAAGACTATCACTCATTTGAGCAGTGATAAGGTATTCCTTGTGTTATACTTTTCGGTTCTTCCAAAAATAACCCTTTCTATGTGCATACTCATCTCCTCAACACAGGACATTTTTAAATCACATTTTTTTTTGTTAAATCTCAAATTTATTCTATACATTGTATCATCGACAAAAATAAATTTCACCACTAGCATCACCATGTTTTTGTCTTTAATTTGAGATCTCAATTGTGGAGGTTTTTTTTTGAAGTATTAATTAGCTAGATGAAACACCACTACCATAATACCTAAAAAAATACAAATGTTAAATTTACTTTAAAAAAATATTATGTATGGTATTCATTCACCTCTTTACAAACTCATTATTTAATATAGATATAAATTTTAATTGATTATATATAAATAAATTAATTAATCTATAATATGTAATTAAAATTAAATGAAAACATAATGTACTAATGGGCATTTGTAATTAATTGTACAATTGTTTAAATATTTTTATTTTTTCTGAAAAAGATATTTCGGTAATTGCACTAGGTTCTTTTTCAAATTCCAATTTATCTCAATATTTATTCTTTGCGCCATACCAAACAATCATCTAAAATAAAAAAATAAGAAGTGATAATTAGTTATTCCTAATAATGTTATACCCAACTTGCGTCCAAACTAAGCCTTCAGGAAAATACCAATTACCAAGTTCCCCTTCCGACAAAATTTCAAAATCTCAGAAATGAAAAAGCGCCCTGAATCGACTTTACCTAGTACCCGAGAGAGAAGGAACCTCGCCGCGGAGGCTCAACAATCATCATCTTCCCAAATGATTCACCAAAAAATGAAGGTAAAGATGGAAAATAGAGAAGACCCAATAGAGCCGTTGAGGGGTACACGAGGGCGGAGGAACGTCACCGCCGAAGCTCCACCATTACCATCTTCACGAACGAATAACCAAAACATGAAGGTAAAGGTGGAAAGAGAAGACCCAATAGAGCCGTTGAGGGTTAGACAAGGGAGGAGGAACCTCGCCGCCGAAGCCCAACCATTACCATCTTCACTAATGAACATCCGTACAAAAATGGCGAAGATGGAAAAAGTCGACGACAAGGTTATTATTGTCATTGACGATGCTGACGACGAAGACATGCAATTTCAAAAGGCTATTTTGCTCTCTTTGGACTTTGATAATCAGCATGCAAAGAAAGAAACAGGTATTTCGCCTCATTTTCTCTATTTTGCCCAATTTCAAAATGTACAGTTTGTTTGTATATACACAATCACACTGAACTCTAATTTGCTCGTTTCTTATATCAGCTCGTACCGACTCGGTACTCGACAATACCGACCCAAAAGGGAAAAAACAAATCCAATTCCGCTCTTCTAAAACCGAGCGAGGCCAGAGCTCGAGAACCGCATCGCAAAACCCTAGAATCAAAGTCGAAAAAACTTACTGCAAAATCTGCATGGATGCGACTCCAACTGCAGAAACATTCACCATAAACCCCTGCAATCATATCTTCTGCAATTCGTGTACAATCCACTACATCTCCTCCAAGATGGAACATAATGTTTCGACAGTCTCTTGTCCCGATCCGGGTTGCAAAATCGGGTTTCTTGACCCGGTTTTATGCAGAGAGATCCTCCCTAGAGAGGTATTCGAGAAATGGGGTCTCTTGTTGTGTGAATCTTCGATTGGGGTTCATAGGAAGTTTTATTGCCCTTTTAAAGATTGCTCTGCTTTGCTTCTTCGTGAAGAAGGAATTGAGATCACTAATTCTGAATGTCCTTATTGTCACAGGTCCTTTTTTTCGTTTTTTACGGCACATTATTTATTTTAATTTTTTAATTTTTTTTTGGGCATCATGACAGGATGTTTTGTGCGAAATGTAAAGTACCATGGCACGGAGAAATCACTTGTCAAGAATTTCAAAAATTGGATAAGAATGAGAGGGGAGGCGAGGATTTAATGCTGAAAAAATTGGCGAAAAATAATAAATGGCAAAGATGCCCCCAATGCAAAATGTACGTCGAGAAGATTGATGGGTGCATGTTCATGAAATGCAGGTATTATTATGATTTTTATGTTTCTTTTTCTTGTGTCGTTAATAACCTAATTTTGTTATTTTTTTTTAATTGAAGGTGTGGATATTGCTTCTGTTATGTTTGTGCGACTCCAATGTCGAGACAAACTCATTATTGTACAAAATGCAAGCGTTAGTTAGAAAGTGTTGACTCCAACATGTATGAATGATATGCTTGAATTTTGTTAAATAGATAGAATTTGGACAAATAGTGAATTCTTGCTTTTTTCGGCATGTTGGTGTTTATTGTTGTTATTTATTTATTTTTCATTATTTTATCATATCTATCTATATACTAATGCAAGGGGATTTGCTGCCTCCTGGTGCAGCCACGTCACCAGGGGCCTATTCGTAATTTTTTTTTTTTTTACATTTTGATCCTTTTTGATTTACAAATTGGTCCTTTTTAAAAAAAAAAAATTACATTTTGGTCCTTTTTTTTACATTTTGGTCCTTTATATTTGCATTTTGGTCCTTCGAAGTTTTAATATTCACATTTTGGTCCAGGGGCCTCAAATTGGTCCTGTTTTTTTAAAAAAATTACATTTTGGTCCTTCTTTATCACATTTCGGTCCTTTATATTTGCAATTTGTGCCTTTTTTCGAAAAAAAAATTATATTTTGGTCCTTTTTTTTACATTTTGGTCCTTTATATTTGCATTTTGGCCCTTCGAAGTTTTGAAATTTACATTTTAGTCCAAGCAGCCACGTCACCAGGGGTCTATTTGTAAAAAAAAAATATTTTTTTTACATTTTGGTCCTTTTTTATTTACAAATTGATCCTTTTTTAAAAAAAAAATTACATTTTGGTCCTTCTTTTTTACATTTTGGTCCTTTATATTTGCATATTGGTCCTTCGAAATTTTAATATTCGCATTTTGGTCCAGGGGCCTCAAATTGGTCCTTTTTTTAAAACAAATTACATTTTGGTCCTTTTTTATCACATTTCGGTCCTTTATATTTGCATTTTGTTCCTTCGAAGTTTTAAAATTTACATTTTGGACCTTTTTGATTTACAAATTGGTCCTTTTTTCGAAAAAAATTTATATTTTGGTCCTTTTATTTCCATGTTGGTCCTTTTTATTTACATATTGGTCCTTTTTTCGAAAAAAATTTATATTTTGGTCCTTTTTGATTTACAAATTGGTCCTTTTTTCGAAAAAAATTTACATTTTGGTCCTTTTTTTCCATTTTGGTCCTTTTTTATTTACAAATTGGTCCTTTTTTCGAAATTTTTTTACATTTCGGTCCTTTTTTCCTCATTTTGGTCCTTTATATTTGCATTTTGGCCCTTCGAAGTTTTGAAATTTACATTTTAGTCCAGGGGCCTCAAATTGGTCATATTGTTTTTAAAAAATTATATTTTTGTCCTTTTTTCACATTTTGGTCTTTATATTTGCATTTTTGTCCTCCGAAGTTTTAAAATTTACATTTTGGTCCTTTATTATTTTTCTTGAAAAACTAAAATAAAATTATAATAAGTTGAACAATATTAATAAAAGAACATCTTGCAAATATTTAAAAATAAAATATCACAAAACTATTAAAAAATACATAAAAAGAAAACTAAAATAAAAAATAGATGTTTAAATAGATATTTTCTATGAATATATTTGCAAGGTGTTTATTTATTATTATTTAATGTTAGTTTTTTTATGAATAAAGAATGTAATATTAAAATTATATAAACAAAATATGTAATAATTTAAATTTTTTTAAATCACTACGTGTTAAGAAGTGTTTATGAATTTTCTTAAAATTAATAAAAAATAACAAAAATAAGTTTTAATTATTACATATGAGATTTGGAGGGTATTTTGGAAAAAAAAAAATTAATATCATCCATAAGGAGTATTTTAAAATAAAAGTTTGGTAAAGAGTTTTTTTTTTTGGGAGTTTACGAAAAGATAGAGAATTTTTTATAATATCCAAAAAAAATTAGGGGGTTAAAAATATACCAAATCATGGATGTGCGAATAATCATGACATAATTTAAATTAAAGATTCGAACGAAACGGTTAGCGATGACATCGTCAAACTTTGTTGTTGGCTGACCACACAAAGGACGAAAAATATTTGTACTAAATATGTAGCGAAATTAAAGATTTGTGAAATTAAAAACACTCTTTTTTTCAGCAATGTTTTCTGAACTATTATGTTCTTAATAAATTTCATGACGACTCATTCGTTCTTTTTCCTTATTTTACTTATGAAGTATAAAATATAGATAATTTTTTTAGCAATAACCGTTTGAATTATTCAAGAAATCCGGCTCTTAAAATTTTCAAACGATTTTTGCTACAAAATTTCACTCACACACAACACACTAAATTACACATATAATAATGATTACAAAAAGAAAGTCACATACACAAAACGAACAATAATTTTTTTCAACTACATTACTTATAAACCCGAACAGCCCCGCGCAATTGCGCGGGGGTAATGCTAGTAATGATAAATTTTCTTAAAACAATCAACAAAGCACAACAAATACTACATGAATTATGGCTATCAAATTTTGAAATCTTGATATAAATTTTCTTTTACTGTTTGCAATAAACCAAACGTTTTTTTGATCGAGTTTGTTTTTGGACCGATATCTGAAACTAATTTTCTGGGCTGGCCCAAAATCATATTCTTATAATACCTTTTTGAATTATAACTACGTCTTTTTTCTATTCATGCAATGTTTGAAAATTCATATATCTTCATCACAATAAATTTCAAAATTTATATTTCATGAATTCAACATAATCATAAATTTTATTAATTATTTCAAAATTTATGCTTTGATTGAATTTCTATGCACGAAAATATTATTAAATTTTGACCATCTCGTGAGCAGGCGGTACTTCTCTCGTCTTTTTACCCGATTGGGTCCTTCGGTCCCACAGCTTGTTCGTAAAATCACAATTTTGCGTTATGTGCCTTAAATCCTCTCCCGCTTTTAATTTCAAACATATTAAAAACGATTTTTACAAATATCAGTTTTGTTTTTCCTTTTACCGAACCAAAAATTATTTCCATGATTTTTAAGTGTCCTTTTTTAGTTTTAATTATTTTTGGCTTTTATTTCAATTCCATTTGTTATTGCTAAATTTTGTTTAAATTAATAGTATATGTAACTACCAAGAAACCCCTCATAAAAAATAAACAGCTTCCTTATACCAAAACACAACAAATAACAGGATATGTAACTAGCAAAATCGGAAGTCCTGATAAAAAAAAAAAAATCCTCTTGCAAAATTTTCGACTACATAGCAAGAAAAGCAGTAAACAAAAAGTACAAGATCAAATTAAATATATCTATTTGTTGTTACTTATATTTTTAAAGGGCTCCTTAACGATAAAAGGACAACTCCGAGTCGAATGTTCAAAACCATCCGTTTCCGCAACTTTGGCAAGAATTGCCGCAGACGAAATGAATACGAAACGAATACGTAATTATTTCATCAGCGCCCTCTTCCGACTCAGGCAAACAATATGAATATACGAAAGTGAAGGAAAAACTCGAACATCTCCGGTTCAATGTAGTCGAGTTTTATGTTTTCCGTCCTTCCACTATTCATCGGACCGAAAAATTGAGCACGGAAGACAGGCGACCGTGCAGCAAGCACACATTTATGCGCATTGACTAGCTCACCACTAACTTCAATAGTGACATCTGCTCCTTCATCGGTCTTCAAGAGGTGAGAAAACTGTTGGCCTAAGTTCGAAGGCGGCGCCATAATCGGTTTGAGTTTCGAGTTCGTCGACTGAACATACGATTCTTTGAGAATCGTTAATGTACACATCATCGTGAAATGCCCCTTCTGAAAAAAATACATTCAAAATTAGAAATTATATCTTCGTGTGGTCATTTAATCAAACTTATTTTGTATTTCCAGCTGACAGACGGGTCCGGTTCGAACAATTGGAGTACACCAAAGACGACTATCAAAAAGAACTCCTACACATAAAAAAGTAATCCTTTTAATAAATTTATTGTTCATACTATTATAATTAAAATATCCTTTGATAATCTTCTATATTCACAGGTTTTCACAACGCTGGTTGAAAGATGCGAGAAATACGGTCGAGCAATGCGTATCGGCACGAACTACATCTATCTCTGAATCATGAGTTACTACGTTAATGCTCCACGCGGCATGGTAATAACCGTTTCCTTCTTCCTTAAAATGGCGGGTAAAATGGTAAATTTTTTATATGATGACAGACGGGCTCGGCTTTTCTGTTTGATCGTATATGCTGGAAGAACGACTTTCACGATTTCGTGATCTCAACGAAGGCGAACAATCCGGTGGTCATGGTGCAAGTGTAATGGTTGTTGGTGTCTGAATGTACATTGAGTAGGATTATCCTCTCCATTTTGTTAAAATTAATTTAATTGGTGAGATTAGTCTCTTCTGCTACATGGTAAATTCACACTTTATCCTCTCTTTTTTTCCTTCCCACATTCACAATTGCAATGTGTGTGGGTTTGCTGAAGATGGTTGCTATTTATGTAGTGTAGACTAATTTCTGTATTTCTATTTTCAATAAATAGACTAAGGTATCTAATTCCGTATGCTTTTAGTTCCCGAATAGGTAACGATATCTTTTTATTGCAATAGTTAAGAATATACAATGAGCTCATAAATGATGATACGATACGAAATACTAATATCATAACAAATAAGAAATAGTAAAACACACAATACAAGAACACGAATCGGAATATGAAATATGAATACGATGCACAAAAACAAATCAGCATACATTAAATGTGAATGCGAAATAAGGAATTTGAATTACGTAATACAAAATATTAGTACAAATCCAAACATGAAATAGGAATACGAATATGAAATTGAAAAACAAGAGCAAATACCCATTACCAAACAATTAAGATACATGAAGTATAAAATACAAATAAGAATATGAATATGGTTATGAAATACGAATACAAATACAAGAAAAAAATATCAATACCAATATAAACAAAGAAATAAGAAAAATACAAAAATGCAAATCCGAATGAAAATGCCAATAAAAAAATAGAAATGAAAACGAAATATAAACACGAATAAAATATACCAAAATAGTAAAATTACTTGGCCGATAGAAACAATGAACCCGCGCAATTGCGCGGGTACCCCGCTAGTATATATTTATTTTTCATTATTTTATCATATAATAACAATTTTCTTAAAACAATCAACAAAGCACAACAAATACTACATGAATTATAACTACCAAAATTTGAAATCTTAATATAATTTTTCTTTTACTAATTTCAATAAACCAAACGTTTTTATTATCGAGTTCGTTCTTGGACCGATATCTGAAACTAATTTTCTGGGTCGGCCCAAAATCATATTCTTACGAACCCTTTTTGAATTATAAATACTTTTTTTTTTCTATAATTGTTATGTTTGAAAATTCATATATCTTCATCACAACTCCTAACTTAGCGATTTAAATTTCAAAAATTATATTTCATGAATTCAATATAATCATAAATTTTATTAATTATTTTAGAATTTTCGAAATTTATGCTTTGATTGAATTTCCATGCACGAAAAATATTATCAAATTAATTAAATATTATTTTCCAATAACATTTTTTTTATAATTTCAAACACACACACACACACAAACTGATTTTCTTTTTTTTGAAAAAAACCACAAACAAATTTTTTTTTTTTGAAGAAAACCACAAACAAATTTTCTTTTTTTGAATAAAACCACAAACAATTTTTTTATTTTTTTGAAGAAAACCACAAAATAATTTTTTTTTTTTGAAGAAAACTACAGACTAATTTTCTTTTTTTGAAGAAAACCACAAACTAATTTTTCTTTTTTTGAAGAAAACCACAAACTAATTTTCTTTTTTTGAAGAAAACTACAAACTAATTTTTTCTTTTTTTGAAGAAAACCACAAACTAATTTTGTTTTGTTGAAGAAAACCACAGACAAATTTTGTTTTTTTTTGAAAAAAACCACAAACTAATTTTCTTTTTTTGAAGGACACCACAAACAAATTTTTATTTTTTTGAAGAAAACCACAAACTAATTTTCTTTTTTTGAAGAAAACCACAAACTAATTTTCATTTTTTGAAACAAACTAATTTTCTTTTTTTTGATGAAAACCACAAACTAACTAATTTTCTTTTTTTGAAGAAAACCACAAACTATTTTTTTTTTTGAAACAAACTACAAACTAATTTTCTATTTTTGAAGAAAACCACAAACTAATTTTCTTTTTTTGACGAAAACCACAAATTAATTTTGTTTTTTTGAAGAAAACCACAAACAAAATTATCTTTTTTTGAAAAAAACCACAAACTAATTTTTTCTTTTTTTGAAGAACACCACAAACTAATTTTTCTTTTTTTGAGAAAAATCACAAAATATTTTTTTTTTTGAAGAAAACCACAAACTAAATTTCTCTTTTTGAAGAAAACCACAAACTAATTTTCTTTTTTTGAAGAAAACATCAAACTAATTTTCTTTTTTTGAAGAAAACCACAAACTAATTTTTCTTTTTTTGAAGAAAACCACAAACTGATTTTCTTTTTTTTGAAGAAAACCACAAACTGATTTTCTTTTTTTGAAGAAAACCACAAACTGATTTTCTTTTTTTGAAGAAAACCACAAACAAATTATCTTTTTTTGAAGAAAACCACAAACAAAATTTTCTTTTTTTGAAGAAAACTACAAACTAATTTTTCTTTTTTTTAAGAAAACCACAAACTAATTTTCTTTTCTTGAAAAAAAACCACAAACTAATTTTCTTTTTTTTGAAGAAAACCACAAACTAATTTTATTTTTTTAAAGAAAACCACAAACTAATTTTCTTTTTTTGAAACAAACTAATTTTTTCTTTTTTCGAAAAAAACCACAAACTAATTTTTTTTTTGAAGCAAACCACAAACTAATTTTCATTTTTTTGAAGAAAACCACAAACTAATTTTCTTTTTTTTTTGAAGAAAACCACAAACTAATTTTTTTTTTTGAAACAAACTACAAACTAATTTTCTCTTTTTGAAGAAAACCACAAACTAATTTTGTTTTTTTGAAGAAAACCACAAACAAATTGTCTTTTTTTTTTTTTGAAGAAAAACAGAAACTAATTTTGTTTTTCTGATGAAAACCACAAACAAATTTTTCTTTTTTTATGAAGAAAACCACAAACTAATTTTCTTTTTTTGAAGAAAACCACAAACTGATTTTCTTTTTTTGAAAAAAACCACAAACTAATTTTCTTTTTTTGAAGAAAACCACAAACTGATTTTCTTTTTTTGAAGAAAACGACAAACACATTTTCTTTTTTTGAAGAAAAACACAAACTAATTTTTCTTTTTTTTGAAGAAAATCACAAACTAATTTTTAATTTTATTGAAGAAAACCATCTTTTTTTGAAGTAAACCACAAACTAATTTCTCTTTTTTTGAAAAAAACAACAAACTAATTTTCTTTTTTTGAAGAAAACCACAAACTAATTTTCTTTTTTTGAAAAAAACCACAAACTAATTTTCTTTTTTTTGAAGAAAACCACAAACTAATTTTTCTTTTCTTGAAAATAACCACAAACTAATTTTCTTTTTTTTGAAGAAAACCACAAACTAAGTTTCATTTTTTGAAGAAAACCACAAACTGATTTTTCTTTTTTTGAAAAAACCACAAACTAATTTTTTTTTTATGAAGAAAACCACAAACTAATTTTCTTTTTTTGAAGAAAACCACAATCTAATTTTCTTTTTCTTGAAGAAAACCACAAACTAATTTTTTTTTTTGTGATTTTCTTCAAAAAACCAGAAACTAATTTTCTTTTTTTGAAAAAAACCACAAACAAATTTTCTTTTTTTGAAGAAAACCAGAAAATAATTTTTCATTTTTTGAAGAAAACCACATACTAATTTTCTTTTTTTGAAGAAAACCACAAACTAATTTTTCTTTTTTTGAAGAAAACCACAAACGTTTTTTCTTTTTTTGAAGAAAACCACAAACTAATTTCTTTTTTTGAAGAAAACCACAAACTAATTTTCTTTTTTTGAAACAAACTAATTTTCTTTTTTTGTGGTTTTCTTGAAAAAACCACATACTAATTTTCTTTTTTTGAAGAAAAGCACAAATTAATGTTCTTTTTTTGAAGAAAACTACAAAGTAATTTTTCTTTTTTTGAAGAAAAGCACAAACTAATTTTCTTTTTTTGAAGAAAAACACAAACTAATTTTTCTTTTTTTGAAAAAAAACCACAAACTAATTTTCTTTTTTTGAAGAAAACCACAAACTAATTTTCTTTTTTTGAAGAAAACCACAAACATATTTTTCTTTTTTTTGAAAAAACCACAAACTAATTTTCTTTTTTTGAAGAAAACTAAAAACTAACTTTTTTTTTTTGAAGAAAACCACAAACTAATTTTCTTTTTTTGAAGGAAACCACAAACAAATTTTAATTTTTTGAAGAAAACCACAAACTAATTTTCTTTTTTTTGAAACAAACTAAATTTTTTTTTTGTGGTTTTCTTCATAAAACCGCAAACTAATTTTCTTTTTTTTGAAGAAAACCACAAACTAATTTTCTTTTTTTGAAGAAAACCACAAACTAATTTTCTTTTCAAAATGACTTTCTTTTTTTGAAGAAAACCACAGACTAATTTTTCTTTTTTTGAAGAAAACCACAGACTAATTTTTTTTTTTTGAAGAAAACCACAAACTAATTTTTCTTTTTTTGAAGAAAACCACAAACTAATTTTCGTTTTTTTGAAGAAAACTACAAACTAATTTTTCTTTTCAAAATGAAAACCACAAACTAATTTTCTTTTTTTGAAGAAAACCAAAAACAAACTTTCATTTTTTGAAGAAAACCACAAACTAATATTTCTTTTTCAGAAGAAAACTACAAACTAATTTTCCTTTTTTGAGGAAAACCACAAACTAATTTTCTTTTTCAGAAGAAAACCAAAAACTAATTTTCTATTTTTGAAGAAAACCACAAACAAATTTTCTTTTTTTGAAGAAAACCACAAACTATTTTTCTTTTTTTGTGATTTTCTTCTAAAAACCACAAACTACCACAAAATAATTTTTCATTTTTTGCAGAAAATCACATACTAATTTTCTTTTTTTGAAGAAAACCACAAACTAATTTTCTTTATTTGTAGAAAACCACAAACTAATTTTCTTTTTTTGAAGAAAACCACAAACTATTTTTCTTTTTTTGAAGACAACCACAAACTAATTTCTTTTTTTGAAGAAAACCACAAACTAATTTTCTTTTTTTGAAAGAAACTAATTTTCTTTTTTTGAAGAAAACCACAAACTATTTTTCTTTTTTTGAAGAAAACCACAAACTAATTTCTTTTTCAGAAGAAAACCACAAACTAATTTTCTATTTTTGAAGAAAACCACAAACTATTTTTATTTTTTTGAAGAAAACCACAAACTAATTTTCTTTTTTTTGAAGAAAATCACAAACTAATTTTTCTTTTTTTGAAGAAAACCACAGACTAATTTTTCTTTTTTTGAAGAAAACCACAAACTAATTTTTCTTTTTTGGATGAAAACGACAAACTAATTTTCTTTTTTTGAAGAAAACCACAAACAAATTATCTTTTTTGAAGAAAACCACAAACAAATTTTCTTTTTTTGAAGAAAACCACAAACAAAATTTTCTTTTTTCGAAGTAAACCACAAACTAATTTTTGTTTTTTTGAAGAAAACCCAGTGTTTAAAATTGCGGCGCAATTGCGGCGCAATTGCGGAAATTGCGGGCCGAAATTTAGAATCGCAATTTCGCAATTATATATAGCGGGATATTGCGTTTTCGAAAAATTGCGGAAATTGCGGCGCAATTGCGGGCGCAATTGCGCTTAAATTGCGGTAATTGCGGATAGAAATTGCGGTTTGGGTTTGGATCCATTAAAGTCAAATATTTGATCCACTAACTTAAAATATTTGATCCATTAACTTATATACACATGTGAATCAATTAATGAAGTGCAGGCTTCTTTCATTCAGACACCTCACGACAAGCAAAGAAAAAATAAAAGACTCTCTGTGCGGCAGTGGAGGGCTCCTGAAATGTGGTGATACGCAGAAATTTGAAGTTTTTGTTTGAAATTTCTTGCTCAAGCGGAAGAGGAGAGGTCTACGAAACTTATTCAAGGTTCATTTTTTTTCAATTTTGCTGGTTTTTCCCTAGTTACGGGTTGATTTTGGTATCTAGGTTTTCTTTTTCTTTTTCTGAAATTGTTTAATAATTGAATCATTTAATGTATGTAAAACTTCGATCCGGGTATTTTTAAATAATTAATTAATTAAAAAAAATTAGTCGTAGTTGCGTGTTTGTTTTTTGAGAGCTAAGTATGTATTTTGTGTTGTTATTGTTATTTTGAAGTCCATGCCAAATAGTCCCTGCCAAATGCCAAATAGTCCATGCCAAATTGTTATTTTGATTGAAGTATATAATTTTGAGAGTTAATTTAATGATATAATTATGAGAATTTTTTTTGTGAATATATATAAAATATACCATAATTATTACATAAATTAATATCGCGACGGAAGTCCGCAATAAAGACATTGCGGCGCAATTGCGCCCGCAAACGCAATCCGCAACAAAAAAGACCCGTCCGCAATGGACCGCAATATCGCAATTTAAAACATTGAGAAAACCACAAACTAATTTTTTTTCCTTGAAACAAACTAATTTTCTTTTTTTGTTGTTTTATTCAAAAAACCACAAACTAATTTTCTTTTTTAGAAGAAAATCACAAACTAATTTTCTATTTTTTGACAAAAATCACAAATTAATTTTCTTTTTTTGAAGAAAACCACAAACTAATTTTTCTTTTTTTGAAGAAAACCACAAACTAATTTTCTTTTTTTTGAAGAAAACCACAAACTAATTTTCTTTTCTTGAAGAAAACGACAAACTGATTTTCTTTTTTTGAAGAAAATCCCAAACTAATTTTCTTTTTTTGAAACAAACTAATTTTCTTTTTTTGTGGTTTTCTTCAAAAAACCACAAACTAATTGTCTTTTTTTGAAGAAAACCACAAACTAATTTTCTTTTTTTGAAGAAAACCACAAACTAATTTTCTTTTTTTTGAAGAAAACCACAAACTAATTTCTTTTTTTGTAGAAAACCACAAATTAATTTTTCTTTTTTTGAAAAAAACCACAAACTAATTTTGTTTTTTTGAAGAAAACCACAAACTAATTTTCCTTTTTCTGAAGAAAACCACAAACTAATTTTGTTTTTTTGAAGAAAACCATAAACTGGTTTTCTTTTTTTTGAAACAAACAAGAAACTAATTTTATTTTTTTTGAAGAAAATCACAAACAAATTTTTCTTTTTTTGAAGAAAACCACAAACTAATTTTTATTTTTTTGAAGAAAACCACAAACTAATTTTCTTTTTTTGAAGAAAGCCACAAACTAATTTTCTTTTTTTGAAGAAAACCACAAACTAATTTTATTTTTTTGAAGAAAACCATAAACTAGTTTTCTTTTTTTGAAACAAACTAAAAACTAATTTTATTTTTTTTGAAGAAAATCACAAACTAATTTTTCTTTTTTTGAAGAAAACCACAAACTAATTTTTCTTTTTTTGAAGAAAACCACAAACAAATTTTGTTTTTTTGAATAAAACCACAAACTAATTTTTTTTTTTGTAAAAAACAACAAACTAATTTTCTTTTTTTGAAGAAAACCACAAACTAATTTTTCTTTTCCTGAAGAAAACCACAAACTAATTTTCTTTTTTTGAAGTAAACAATAAACTAGTTTTCTTTTTTTTGAAGAAATCCACAAACTAATTTCTTTTTTTTGAAGAAAACCACAAACTGATTTTTTTTTTGAAAAATACCACAAACAAATTTTCTTTTTTTGATGAAAACCACAAACTAATTTTGTTTTTTTTTGAAGAAAATGACAAACTAATTTTCATTTTTTGAAGAAAACCAAAAACTAATTTTTCTTTTTTTGAAGAAAACCACAAAGTAATTTTTCTTTTTTTGAAGAAAACCACAAACTAATTTTCTTTTTTTAAAGAAAACCCCAAACTAATTTTCTTTTTTTTATACAAACTAATTTTCTTTTTTTGATGAAAACCAGAAACTAATTTTCTTTTTTTGAAGAAAACCACAAACTAATTTTGTTTTTTTCAAGAAAACCACAAATTTTTCTTTTTTTGAAAAAACCACAAACTAATTTTCTTTTTTTGAAGAAAACTACAAACTAATTTTTATTTTTTTGATGAAAACCACAAACTAATTTTTCTTTTTTTGAGGAAAACCACAAACTAATTTTCTTTTTTTGAAGAAAACCACAAACTAATTTTCTTTTTTTGAAGAAAACGACAAACAAACTTTCTTTTTTTGAAGAAAACCACAAACTAATTTTTCTTTTTGTGAAGAAAATGACAAATTAATTTTCTTTTTTTGAAGAAAACCACAAACTATTTTTCTTTTTTTGAAGAAAACCACAAACTAATTTTCTTTTTTTGAAGAAAACCACAAACTAATTTTTCTTTTTCTGAAGAAAACCACAAACTAATTTTCTTTTTTTGAAACATACTATTTTCTTTTTTTGTGGTTTTCTTCAAAAAACCACAAACTAATTTTCTTTTTTTGAAGAAAACCACAAACTAATTTTATTTTTTTGAAGAAAACCATAAACTGGTTTTCTTTTTTTGAAACAAACTAGAAACTAATTTTCTTTTTTTCGAAGAAAATCACAAACAAATTTTTCTTTTTTTGAAGAAAACCACAAACTAATTTTCTTTTTTTGAAGAAAACCACAAACTATTTTTCTTTTTTTGAAGAAAACCACAAACTAATTTCTTTTTTTGAAGAAAACCACAAACTAATTTTGTTTTTTTGAATAAAACCACAAACTAATTTTCTATTTTCGAAACAAACTAGTTTTCTTTTTTTGTGGTTTTCTTCAAAAAACCACAAACTAATTTTCTTTTTTTGAAAAAAATCACAAACAAATTTTCTTTTTTTGAAGAAAACCACAAACTAAGTTTTCTTTTTTTTGAAGAAAACCACATACTAATTTTCTTTTTTTGAAGAAAACCACAAACTAATTTTATTTTTTTGAAGAACACCACAAACTATTTTTCTTTTTTTGAATAAAACCACAAACTAATTTATTTTTTTGAAGAAAACCACAAACTAATTTTCTTTTTTTGTAGAAAACCACAAACTAATTTTCTTTTTTTGAAACCAACTAATTTTTCTTTTTTTTTCAAACCCCCCATCACTGATAGTTAACCCCCGTCGCTGATAATCACAGAAGTTTCTCCGACGGCCCGTCGCAGAAAGCTGCAATTATTTGCGACGGGCCGTCGCTAAAGTCAGCCACCCGTCGCTAAAGTCAGCCACCCATCGCAGAAAGCTGCAATTATATTGTATTGTATTGTTTTGTATTATATTATATTATTTTATATTGTTTTATATTATATTACATTATATTATATGATATTAATTATTTAATTTAATTTTATACTATATTATATTATATTATTTTGTTTTATTTTTATTTATACATATATTTTGTAATGTATATACTTTTAAATTAAATTATTTTGTTTTATTTTTATTATATCATATTTATTATTATATTATATTTGTTTATATTATGTTATATTATATTATATTATATCACATTATATTATATTATATTATATTTCAATGTTTAATATTATATTATATTACATTGTTTAATATTGTTTTATATTATATCATATCATATTATATTGTTTTATAATATATTATAATATATTATATGATATTAATTATTTTATAATATATTATATTGTTTTGTATTATATTATATTATTTTGTTTTATTTTTATTTATACATATATTTTGTTTCATTTTTATTATATTATATTTATTTTATATTATGTTATATTATATTATATTATATCACATTATATTATATAATATTATATTTCGATGTTTAATATGATATGATATTATTTTATATTATACGATATTGTTTTATATTTTCTTATGTTATATTATGTTGTATTATATTGTTTTATATTATATTGTATTGTATTATATTATATGATATTAATTATTTTATATTATATTATATTGTTTTGTATTATATTATATTATATTGTATTATATTGTTTTATATTATATTATATTAGATGATATGATATGATATTAATTATTTTATACTAACACGCAAAAATTTCTAAAAAATTCAAAAATTGAAGTCTAACACCTTCAAAAAAATTCAATTATGATATTTTTTTAAAATGTTCAAATTGAAGTGTAACACTAGAAAATACTTAATGGTAATGTCGTACTTAAAATACTCCGTAATTGAAGACTAACACACACAAATTTCAATTTTTTAAAAAAATTCTTAAAAATTCAAAAATAGAAGTCTAACACCTTCAAAAAAATTCAATTACGATATTTTTTTTCAAATGTTAAATCTGAAGTGTAACACAAGCAAAATACTCAATTTTCATGTCGTACTTAAAATACTCCGTAATTGAAGACTAACACACACAAATTTCAATTTTTTTAAAAAAATCTGCTAAATTCAAAAATAGAAGTCTAACACCTTAAAAAAAATTCAACTATTATATTTTTTTTCAAATGTTAAATGTAAAGTGTAACACAAGCAAAATACTCAATTTTAAAGTCGTACTCAAAATACTCCGTAATTGAAGACTAACACACACAAATTTTAAAATTCAAAAATTGAAGTCTAACACCTTCAAAAAAAAATTCAACTATTATATTTTTTTTCAAATGTTAAATCAGAAGTGTAACACAAGCAAAATTGAGCTTAAAATACTCCGTAATTGAAGATTAACACACACAAATTTCAATTTTTTTTAAAAAAAATCTTCAAAATTAAAAAATAGAAGTCTAACATCTTCAAAAAAATTCAACTATTATATTTTTTTTCAAATGTTAAATATGAAGTGTAACACAAGGAAAATACTCAATTTTCATGTCGTACGTAAAATACTCCGTAATTGAAGACTAACACACTCAAATTTCAATTGTTTTAAAAAAATCTTCAAAATTCAAAAATAGAAGTCTAACACCTTCAAAAAAATTCAACAATTATATATTTTTTCAAATGTTAAATGTAAAGTGTAACACAAGCAAAATACACAATTTTCATGTCGTACTTAAAATACTTCGTAATTGAAGACTAACAGACACAAATTTCAATTTTTTATAAAAAATCTTCAAAATTCAAAAATAGAAGTATGACACCTTGAAAAAAAATTCAACTATTATATTTTTTTCAAATTTTAAATCTGAAGTGTAACACAAGCAAAATACTCAATTTTCATGCCGTACTTAAAAATACTCCGTAATTGAAGACTAACACACAAATTTAAATTTAAAAAAAAAAAATCTTCAAAATTAAAAAATAAAAGTCTAACACCTTCAAAAAAATTCAACTATGATATTTTTTTTTCAAATTTTTAAATCTGAAGAGTAACACAAACAGAATACTCAATTTTCATGCCGTACTTAAAATACTCCGTAATTGAAGACTAACTCACAAATTTGAATTTAAAAAAAAAAATCTTCAAAATTCAAAAATAGAAGTCTAACACCTTCAAAAAAATTGAACTATTATATTTTTTTACAAATGTTAAATGTAAAGTGTAACACGAGCAAAATACTCAATTTTCATGTCGTACTTAAAATAATCCGTAATTGAATACTAACACTCACAAATTTCAATTTTTTAAAAAAAATCTTCAAAATTCAAAAATATAAGTCTAACACCTTCAAAAAAATTCAACAATTATATATTTTTTTTAATGTTAAATCTGAAGTGTAACACTAGCAAAATTGAGCATAAAATACTCCGTAATTGAAGACTAACACACACAAATTTCAATTTTTTTAAAAAAATCTTCCAAATTAAAAAATAGAACTCTAACATCTTCAAAAAAATTCAACTATTATATTTTTTTTTCAAATGTTAAATATGAAGTGTAACACAAGCAAAATACTCAATTTTCATGCCGTACTTAAAATACTCCGTAATTGAAGACTAACACGCACAAATTTCAATTGTTTTAAAAAAATGTTCAAAATTCAAAAATAGAAGTCTAACACCTTCAAAAAAATTCAACAATTATATTTTTTTTCAAATGTCAAATGTAAAGTGTAACACAAGCAAAATACTCAATATTCATGTCGTACTTAAAATAATCCGTAATTGAAGACTAACACACACAAATTTCAATTTTTTTTTAAAAATCTTCAAAATTCAAAAATAGAAGTCTAACATCTTCAAAAAAATTCAACTATTATATATGTTTTCAAATGTTAAATCTGAAGTGTAACACAAGCAAAATACCCAATTTTCATGTCGTACTTAAAATACTCCGTAATTGAAGACTAACACACACAAATTTCAATTTTTTTAAAAAAATCTTCAAAATTCAAAAATAGAAGTCTAACACATTCAAACAAATTCGACTATTATATTTTTTTTCAAATGTTAAATCTGAAGTGTAACAAAAGCAAAATACCCAATTTTCATGTCGTAGTTAAAATACTTCGTAATTGAAGACTAACACACACAAATTTCAATTTTTTAAAAAAAAATCTTCAAAATTCAAAAATAAAAGTCTAACACCTTCAAAAAAAATTCAACTATTATATTTTTTTTTCAAATGTTAAATGTGAAGTTTAACACAAGCAAAATACTCAATTTTCATGTCGTACTTAAAATACTCCGTAATTGAAGACTAACACAAACAAATTTCAATTTTTTAAAAAAAATCTTCAAAATTCAAAAATAGAAGTCTAACACCTTCAAAAATATTCAACTATTATATTTTTTTCAAATGTTAAATCTGAAGTGTAACACAAGCAAAATTGAGCTTAAAATACTCCGTAGTTGAAGAATAACACACACAAATTTCAAATTTTTTTAAAAAATCTTCAAAATTAAAAAATAGAAGTCTAACACATTCAAAAAAATTCGACTATTATATTTTTTTTCAAATGTTAAATCTGAAGTGTAACACAAGCAAAATACCCAATTTTCATGTCGTAGTTAAAATACTCCGTAATTGAAGACTAACACACACAAATTTCAATTATTTAAAAAAAAATCTTCAAAATTCAAAAATAGAAGTCTAACACCTTCAAAAAAAATTCAATTATTATATTTTTTTTGCAAATATTAAATGTGAAGTGTAACACAAGCAAAATACTCAATTTTCATGTCGTACTTAAAATACTCCGTAATTGAAGACTAATACACACAAATTTCAATTTTTAAAAAAAAATCTTCAAAATTAAAAAATAGAAGTCTAACACCTTCAAAAAAATTCAACTATTATATATTTTTTCAAATGTTAAATCTGAAGTGTAACACAAGCAAAATTGAGCTTAAAATACTCCGTAGTTGAAGACTAACACACACAAATTTCAATTTTTTTAAAAAAATGTTCAAAATTAAAAAATAGAAGTCTAACACCTTCAAAAAAATTCAACTATTATATTTTGTTTCAAATGTTAAATGTAAAGTGTAACACGAGCAAAATACACAATTTTCATGTCGTACATAAAATACTCCGTAATTGAATACTAACACGCACAAATTTCAATTTTTTTTAAAACAATCTTCAAAATTCAAAAATAGAAGTCTAACATCTTCAAAAAAATTCAACTAATATTTTTTTTTTCAAATGTTAAATATGAAGTGTAACACAAGCAAAATACTCAATTTTCATGCCGTACTTAAAATACTCCGTAATTGAAGACTACCACACACAAATTTCAATTGTTTTAAAAAAATCTTCAAAATTCAAAAATAGAAGTCTAACACCTTCAAAAAAATTCAACAATTATATTTTTTTTCAAATGTTAAATGTAAAGTGTAACACAAGCAAAATACTCAATTTTCATGTCGTACTTAAAATACTCCGTAATTGAAGACTAACACACACAAATTTCAATTGTTTTAAAAAAATCTTCAAAATTCAAAAATAGAAGTCTAACACCTTCAAAAAAATTCAACTATTATATATTTTTTAAATGCTAAATGTAAAATGTAACACTAGCAAAATACTCAATTTTCATGTCGTACTTAAAATACTCCGTAATTGATTACTAACAATCACAAATTAAATTTTTTTAAACAAATCTTAAAAATTCAAAGATAGAAGTATCACATTCAAAAAAATTCAACTATTATATATTTTTTCAAATGTTAAATCTGAAGTGTAACACAAGCAAAATACTCAATTTTCATGTCGTAGTTAAAAAACTCCGTAATTGAAGACTAACACACACAAATTTCAATTTTTTAAAACAAATCTTCAAAATTCAAAAATAGAAGTCTAACACCTTCAAAAAAATTCAACTATTATATTTTTTTTCAAATGTTAAATCTGAAATGTAACACAAGCAAAATTGAGCTTAAAATACTCCGTAGTTGAACACTAACACACACAAATTTCAATTTTTTAAAAAAAATCTTCAAAATTAAAAAATAGAAGTCTAACATCTTCAAAAAAATTCAACTATTATAATTTTTTTCAAATGTTAAATATGAAGTGTAACACAAGCAAAATACTCAATTTTCATGTCTTACTTAAAATACTCCTTAATTGATGGCTAACACACAAAAATTTCAATTGTTTTAAAAAAAAAAATCTTCCAAATTCAAAAATAGAAGTCTAACACCTTAAAAAAAATTCAACAATTATATTTTTTTCAAATGTTACACGTAAAGTGTAACACAAGCAAAATACACAATTTTCATCTCGCACTTAAAATACTCCGTAATTGAAAACTAACAGACACAAGTTTCAATTTTTTTTAAAAAATCTTCAAAATTAAAAAATAGAAGTATAACACCTTCAAAAAAATTCAACTATTATATTTTTTTCAAATGTTAAATCTGATGTGTAACACAAGCAAACTACTCAATTTTCATGCCGTACTTAAAATACTCCGTAATTGAAGACTAACACACAAATTCCAATTTTTAAAAAACAAATCTTCAAAATTTAAAAATAGAAGTCTAACACCTTCAAAAAAATTCAACTATTATATTTTGTTTCAAATGTTAAATGTAAAGTGTAACACGAGCAAAATACTCAATTTTCATGTCGTACTTAAAATACTCCGTAATTGAATACTAACACGCACAAATTCCAATTTAAAAAAAAAATCTTCAAAATTAAAAAATAGAAGTCTAACACATTCAAACAAATTCGACGATTATATTTTTTTTTCAAATGTTAAATCTGAAGTGTAACACAAGCAAAATACCCAATTTTCATGTCGTAGTTAAAATACTTCGTAATTGAAGACTAACACACACAAATTTCAATTTTTTTAAAAAAAATCTTCAAAATTCAAAAATAAAAGTCTAACACCTTAAAAAAAAATTCAACTATTATATTTTTTTTTCAAATGTTAAATGTGAAGTGTAACACAAGCAAAATACTCAATTTTCATGTCGTACTTAAAATACTCCGTAATTGAAGACTAACACACACAAATTTCAATTTTTTAAAAAAAATCATCAAAATTCAAAAATAGAAGTCTAACACCTTCAAAAATATTCAACTATTATATTTTTTTTCAAATGTTAAATCTGAAGTGTAACACAAGCAAAATTGAGCTTAAAATACTCCGTAGTTGAAGACTAACACACACAAATTTCAATTTTTTTTAAAAAATCTTCAAAATTAAAAAATAGAAGTCTAACACATTAAAAAAAATTCGACTATTATATTTTTTTTCGAATGTTAAATCTGAAGCGTAACACAAGCAAAATACCCAATTTTCATGTCGTAGTTAAAATACTCCATAATTGAAGACTAACACACACAAATTTCAATTATTTTAAAAAAAATCTTCAAAATTCAAAAATCGAAGTCTAACAACATAAAAAAAAATTCAATTATTATATATTTTTTTCAAATATTAAATGTGAAGTGTAACACAAGCAAAATATTCAATTTTCATGTCGTACTTAAAATACTCCGTAATTGAAGACTAACACACACAAATTTCAATTTTTTTAAAAAAATCTTCAAAATTAAAAAATAGAAGTCTAACATCTTCAAAAAAATTCAACTATTATAATTTTTTTCAAATGTTAAATATGAAGTGTAACACAAGCAAAATACTCAATTTTCATGTCTTACTTAAAATACTCCTTAATTGAAGGCTAACACACAAAAATTTCAATTGTTTTAAAAAAAACTTCCAAATTCAAAAATAGAAGTCTAACACCTTAAAAAAAATTCAACTATTATATTTTTTTCAAATGTTAAATCTGAAGTGTAACACAAGCAAAATTGAGCTTAAAATACTTCGTAGTCGAAGACTAACACACACAAATTTCTATTTTTTTAAAAAAATCTTCAAAATTAAAAAATAGAAGTCTAACACCTTCAAAAAAATTCAACTATTATATTTTGTTTCAAATGTTAAATGTAAAGTGTAACACGAGCAAAATACTCAATTTTCATGTCGTACTTAAAATACTCCGTAATTGAATACTAACACGCACAAATTTCAATTTATTTAAAACAATCTTCAAAATTCAAAAATAGAAGTCTAACATCTTCAAAAAAATTCAACTAATATATTTTTTTTTCAAATGTTAAATATGAAGTGTAACACAAGCAAAATACTCAATTTTCATGCCGTACTTAAAATACTCCGTAATTGAAGACTAACACGCACAAATTTCAATTGTTTTAAAAAAGTCTTCAAAATTCAAAAATAGAAGTCTAACACCTTCAAAAAAATTCAACAATTATATTTTTTTTCAAATGTTAAATGTAAAGTGTAACACAAGCAAAATACTCAATTTTCATGTCATACTTAAAATACTCCGTAATTGAAGACTAACACACACAAATTTCAATTGTTTTAAAAAAATCTTCAAAATTCAAAAATAGAAGTCTAACACCTTAAAAAAAATTCAACTATTATATTTTTTTTAAATGCTAAATGTAAAATGTAACACTAGCAAAATACTCAATTTTCTTGTCGTACTTAAAATACTCCGTAATTGATTACTAACAATCACAAATTTAAATTTTTTTAAACAAATCTTCAAAATTCAAAAATAGAAGTAACACATTCAAAAAAATTCAACTATTATATTTTTTTTCAAATGTTAAATCTGAAGTGTAACACAAGCAAAATACTCAATTTTCATGTCGTAGTAAAAAAACTCCGTAATTGAAGACTAACACACACAAATTTCTATTTTTTAAAACAAATCTTCAAAATTCAAAAATAGAAGTCTAACACCTTCAAAAAAATTCAACTATTATATTTTTTTTCAAATGTTAAATCGGAAGTGTAACACAAGCAAAATTGAACTTAAAATACTCCGTAGTTGAAGACTAACACACACAAATTTCAATTTTTTTAAAAAAATCTTCAAAATTAAAAAATAGAAGTCTAACAACTTAAAAAAAATTCAACTATTATAATTTTTTCAAATGTTAAATATGAAGTGTAACACAAGCAAAATACTCAATTTTCATGTCTTACTTAAAATACTCCTTAATTGAAGGCTAACACACAAAAATTTCAATTGTTTTAAAAAAAACTTCCAAATTCAAAAATAGAAGTCTAACACCTTAAAAAAAAATTCAACTATTATATTTTTTTTTCAATTGTTAAATGTGAAGTGTAACACAAGCAAAATACTCAATTTTCATGTCGTACTTAAAATACTCCGTAATTGAATACTAACAGGCACAAATTTCAATTTTTTAAAAAAAATCTTCAAAATTCAAAAATAGAAGTCTAACACCTTCAAAAAAATTCAACTACTATATATTTTTTTCAAATGTTAAATATGAAGTGTAACACAAGCAGAATACTCAATTTTCATGCCGTACTAAAAATACTCCGTAATTGAAGACTAACACACACAAATTTCAATTGTTTTAAAAAAATCTTCAAAATTCAAAAATAGAAGTCTAACACCTTCAAAAAAATTCAACAATTATATATTTTTTTCAAATGTTAAATCTGAAGTGTAACACAAGGAAAATACCCAATTTTCATGTCATAGTTAAAATACTTCGTAATTGAAGACTAACACACACAAATTTCAATTTTTTAAAAAAAAATCTTCAAAATTAAAAAATAAAAGTCTAACACCTTCAAAAAAAATTCAACTATTATATATTTTTTTCAAATGTTAAATGTGAAGTTTAACACAAGCAAAATACTCAATTTTCATGTCGTACTTAAAATACTCCGTAATTGAAGACTAACACACACAAATTTCAATTTTTAAAAAAAAATCTTCAAAATTCAAAAATAGAAGTCTAACACCTTCAAAAATATTCAACTATTATATTTTTTTTCAAAATGTTAAATATGAAGTGTAACACAAGCAAAATACTCAATTTTCATGTCTTACTTAAAATACTCCGTAATTGATTACTAACAATCACAAATTTAAATTTTTTTAAACAAATCTTCAAAATTCAAAAATAGAAGTAACACATTCAAAAAAATTCAACTATTATATTTTTTTTCAAATGTTAAATCTGAAGTGTAACACAAGCAAAATACTCAATTTTCATGTCGTAGTAAAAAAACTCCGTAATTGAAGACTAACACACACAAATTTCTATTTTTTAAAACAAATCTTCAAAATTCAAAAATAGAAGTCTAACACCTTCAAAAAAATTCAACTATTATATTTTTTTTCAAATGTTAAATCGGAAGTGTAACACAAGCAAAATTGAACTTAAAATACTCCGTAGTTGAAGACTAACACACACAAATTTCAATTTTTAAAAAAAAATCTTCAAAATTAAAAAATAGAAGTCTAACAACTTAAAAAAAATTCAACTATTATAATTTTTTTCAAATGTTAAATATGAACTGTAACACAAGCAAAATACTCAATTTTCATGTCTTACTTAAAATACTCCTTAATTGAAGGCTAACACACAAAAATTTCAATTGTTTTAAAAAAAATTTCCAAATTCAAAAATAGAAGTCTAACACCTTAAAAAAAAATTCAACTATTATATATTTTTTTCAATTGTTAAATGTGAAGTGTAACACAAGCAAAATACTCAATTTTCATGTCGTACTTAAAATACTCCGTAATTGAAGACTAACAAAGACAAGTTTCAATTGTTTTAAAAAAATCTTCAAAATTAAAAAATAGAAGTCTAACATCTTCAAAAAAATTCATCTATTATAATTTTTTTCAAATGTTAAATATGAAGTGTAACACAAGCAAAATACTCAATTTTCATGTCTTACTTAAAATACTCCTTAATTGAAGGCTAACACACAAAAATTTCAATTGTTTTAAAAAAAATCTTCCAAATTCAAAAATAGAAGTCTAACACCTTCAAAAAAATTCAACAATTATATATTTTTTCAAATGTTACACGTAAAGTGTAACACAAGCAAAATACACAATTTTCAAGTCGTACTTAAAATACCCCGTAATTGAAAACTAACAGACACAAGTTTCAATTTTTTTTAAAAAATCTTCAAAATTAAAAAATATAAGTATAACACCTTCAAAAAAATTCAACTATTATATTTTTTTCAAATGTTAAATCTGATGTGTAACACAAGCAAACTACTCAATTTTCATGCCGTACTTAAAATACTCCGTAATTGAAGACTAACACACAAATTCCAATTTTTAAAAAACAAATCTTCAAAATTCAAAAATAGAAGTCTAACACCTTCAAAAAAATTCAACTATTATATTTTGTTTCAAATGTTAAATGTAAAGTGTAACACGAGCAAAATACTCAATTTTCATGTCGTACTTAAAATACTCCGTAATTGAATACTAACACGCACAAATTCCAATTTAAAAAAAAAATCTTCAAAATTAAAAAATAGAAGTCTAACACATTCAAACAAATTCGACTATTATATTTTTTTTTCAAATGTTAAATCTGAAGTGTAACACAAGCAAAATACCCAATTTTCATGTCATAGTTAAAATACTTCGTAATTGAAGACTAACACACACAAATTTCAATTTTTTAAAAAAAAGTCTTCAAAATTTAAAAATAAAAGTCTAACACCTTCAAAAAAAATTCAACTATTATATATTTTTTTCAAATGTTAAATGTGAAGTTTAACACAAGCAAAATACTCAATTTTCATGTCGTACTTAAAATACTCCGTAATTGAAGACTAACAAACACAAATTTCAATTTTTAAAAAAAAATCTTCAAAATTCAAAAATAGAAGTCTAACACCTTCAAAAATATTCAACTATTATATTTTTTTCAAATGTTAAATCTGAAGTGTAACACAAGCAAAATTGAGCTTAAAATACTCGGTAGTTGAAGACTAACACACACAAATTTCAATTTTTTTTAAAAAATCTTCAAAATTAAAAAATAGAAGTCTAACACATTCAAAAAAATTCGACTATTATATTTTTTTTCAAATGTTAAATCTGAAGTGTAACACAAGCAAAATACCCAATTTTCATGTCGTAGTTAAAATACTCCGTAATTGAAGACTAACACACACAAATTTCAATTATTTAAAAAAAAATCTTCAAAATTCAAAAATAGAAGTCTAACACCTTTAAAAAAAAATTCAATTATTATATATTTTTTTCAAATATTAAATGTGAAGTGTAACACAAGCAAAATACTCAATTTTCATGTCGTACTTAAAATACTCCGTAATTGAATACTAACACGCACAAATTTAAATTTTTTTCAAACAATCTTCAAAATTCAAAAATAGAAGTCTAACATCTTCAAAAAAATTCAACTAATATATATTTTTTTCAAATGTTAAATATGAAGTGTAACACAAGCAAAATACTCAATTTTCATGCCGTACTTAAAATACTCCGTAATTGAAGACTAACACACACAAATTTCAATTGTTTTAAACAAATCTTCAAAATTCAAAAATAGAAGTCTAACACCTTCAAAAAAATTCAACAATTATATTTTTTTTCAAATGTTAAATGTAAAGTGTAACACAAGCAAAATACTCAATTTTCATGTCGTACTTAAAATACTCCGTAATTGAAGACTAACACACACAAATTTCAATTGTTTTAAAAAAATATTCAAAATTCAAAAATAGAAGTCTAACATCTTCAAAAAAATTCAACTATTATAATTTTTTTCAAATGTTAAATATGAAGTGTAACACAAGCAAAATACTCAATTTTCGTGTCTTACTTAAAATACTCCTTAATTTAAGGCTAACACACAAAAATTTCAATTGTTTTAAAAAAAATCTTCAAATTTAAAAATAGAAGTCTAACACCTTCAAAAAAATTCAACAATTATATTTTTTTCAAATGTTACACGTAAAGTGTAACACAAGCAAAATACACAATTTTCATGTCGTACTTAAAATACTCCGTAATTGAAAACTAACAGACACAAGTTTCAATTTTTTTTAAAAAATCTTCAAAATTAAAAAATAGAAGTATAACACCTTCAAAAAAATTCAACTATTATATTTTTTTCAAATGTTAAATCTGATGTGTAACACAAGCAAACTACTCAATTTTCATTCCGTACTTAAAATACTCCGTAATTGAAGACTAACACACAAATTCCAATTTCAAAAAAAAAAAATCTTCAAAATTCAAAAATAGAAGTCTAACACCTTCAAGAAAATTCAACTATTATATTTTGTTTCAAATGTTAAATGTAAAGTGTAACACGAGCAAAATACTCAATTTTCATGTCGTACTTAAAATACTCCGTAATTGAATACTAACACGCACAAATTCCAATTTTAAAAAAAAAATCTTCAAAATTAAAAAATAGAAGTCTAACACATTCAAACAAATTCGACTATTATATTTTTTTTTCAAATGTTAAATCTGAAGTGTAACACAAGCAAAATACCCAATTTTCATGTCATAGTTAAAATACTTCGTAATTGAAGACTAACACACACAAATTTCAATTTTTTAAAAAAAAGTCTTCAAAATTTAAAAATAAAAGTCTAACACCTTCAAAAAAAATTCAACTATTATATTTTTTTTTCAAATGTTAAATGTGAAGTTTAACACAAGCAAAATACTCAATTTTCATGTCGTACTTAAAATACTCCGTAATTGAAGACTAACACACACAAATTTCAATTTTTAAAAAAAAATCTTCAAAATTCAAAAATAGAAGTCTAACACCTTCAAAAATATTCAACTATTATATTTTTTTCAAATGTTAAATCTGAAGTGTAACACAAGCAAAATTGAGCTTAAAATACTCGGTAGTTGAAGACTAACACACACAAATTTCAATTTTTTTTAAAAAATCTTCAAAATTAAAAAATAGAAGTCTAACACATTCAAAAAAATTCGACTATTATATTTTTTTTCAAATGTTAAATCTGAAGTGTAACACAAGCAAAATACCCAATTTTCATGTCGTAGTTAAAATACTCCGTAATTGAAGACTAACACACACAAATTTCAATTATTTAAAAAAAAATCTTCAAAATTCAAAAATAGAAGTCTAACACCTTTAAAAAAAAATTCAATTATTATATATTTTTTTCAAATATTAAATGTGAAGTGTAACACAAGCAAAATACTCAATTTTCATGTCGTACTTAAAATACTCCGTAATTGAATACTAACACGCACAAATTTAAATTTTTTTCAAACAATCTTCAAAATTCAAAAATAGAAGTCTAACATCTTCAAAAAAATTCAACTAATATATATTTTTTTCAAATGTTAAATATGAAGTGTAACACAAGCAAAATACTCAATTTTCATGCCGTACTTAAAATACTCCGTAATTGAAGACTAACACACACAAATTTCAATTGTTTTAAACAAATCTTCAAAATTCAAAAATAGAAGTCTAACACCTTCAAAAAAATTCAACAATTATATTTTTTTTCAAATGTTAAATGTAAAGTGTAACACAAGCAAAATACTCAATTTTCATGTCGTACTTAAAATACTCCGTAATTGAAGACTAACACACACAAATTTCAATTGTTTTAAAAAAATATTCAAAATTCAAAAATAGAAGTCTAACATCTTCAAAAAAATTCAACTATTATAATTTTTTTCAAATTTTAAATATGAAGTGTAACACAAGCAAAATACTCAATTTTCGTGTCTTACTTAAAATACTCCTTAATTTAAGGCTAACACACAAAAATTTCAATTGTTTTAAAAAAAATCTTCAAATTCAAAAATAGAAGTCTAACACCTTCAAAAAAATTCAACAATTATATTTTTTTCAAATGTTACACGTAAAGTGTAACACAAGCAAAATACACAATTTTCATGTCGTACTTAAAATACTCCGTAATTGAAAACTAACAGACACAAGTTTCAATTTTTTTTAAAAAATCTTCAAAATTAAAAAATAGAAGTATAACACCTTCAAAAAAATTCAACTATTATATTTTTTTCAAATGTTAAATCTGATGTGTAACACAAGCAAACTACTCAATTTTCATTCCGTACTTAAAATACTCCGTAATTGAAGACTAACACACAAATTCCAATTTCAAAAAAAAAAAATCTTCAAAATTCAAAAATAGAAGTCTAACACCTTCAAGAAAATTCAACTATTATATTTTGTTTCAAATGTTAAATGTAAAGTGTAACACGAGCAAAATACTCAATTTTCATGTCGTACTTAAAATACTCCGTAATTGAATACTAACACGCACAAATTTCAATTTTTTTAAAAAATTCTTCAAAATTCAAAAATAGAAGTCTAACACAGTAAAAAAAAATTCAACTATTATATTTTGTTTCAAATGTTAAATGTAAAGTGTAACACAAGCAAAATACCCAATTTTCATGTCGTAGTTAAAATACTCCGTAATTGAAGAGTAACACACACAAATTTCAATTATTTAAAAAACAAATCTTCAAAATTCAAAAATAGAAGTCTAATACCTTCAAAAAAATTCAACAATTATATTTTTTTTCAAATGTTAAATGTAAAGTGTAACACAAGCAAAATACTCAATTTTCATGTCGTACTTAAAATACTCCGTAATTGAAGACTAACACACACAAATTTCAATTTTTATAAATAAATCTTCAAAATTAATAAATAGAATTCTAACACCTGAAAAAAAATTCCACTATTATATTTTATTCATGTTAAATTTGAAGTGTAATACAAGAAAAATACCCAATTTTCATGTGGTACTAAAAATACTCCGTAATTGAATACTAACACGCACAAATTTCAATTTTTTTTAAAAAATCTTCAAAATTCAAAAATAGAAGTCTAACATCTTCAAAAAAATTCAACTATTATATTTTTTTTTCAAATGTTAAATATGAAGTGTAACACAAGCAAAATACTCAATTTTCAAGCCGTACTTAAAATAATCCGTAATTGAAGACTAACACACACAAATTTCAATTGTTTTAAAAAAATCTTCAAAATTCAAAAATAGAAGTCTAACGCCTTCAAAAAAATGCAACAATTATATTTTTTTTCAAATGTTAAATGTATAGTGTAACACAAGAAAAATACTCAATATTCATGTCGTATTTAATATACTCAGTAATTGAAGTCTAACATACCCAAATTTCAATTTTTTAAAAAAAATCTTCAAAATTCATAAATAGAAGTCTAACACCTTCATAAAAATTCAACTATTATATTTTTTTTCAAATGTTAAATCTGAATGGTAACAAAAGCTAAATACTCAATTTTCATGTCGTACTTAAAATAATCCGTAATTGAATACTAACACGCACAAATTTCAATTTTTTAATGAAAATCTTCAAAATTCAAAAATAGAAGTCTAAAACCTTCAAAAAAATTCAACTATTATATATTTTTTTTTCTAATGTTACATCTGAAGTGTAACAGAAGCAAAATTGAGCATAAAATACTCCGTAATTGAAGACTAACACACACAAATTTCAATTTTTTTAAAAAAATCTTCAAAATTCAAAAATAGAAGTCTAACACCTTCTAAAAAATTCAACAATTATATTTTTTTTCAAATGTTTAAAGTAAAGTGTAACACAAGCAAAATACTCAATATTCATGCCGTACTTAAAATACTCCGTAATTGAAGACTAACACACACAAATTTCAATTTTTTTTAAAAAATCTTCAAAATTCAAAAATAGAAGTCTAACACCTTCAAAAAAATTCAACTATTATATTTTTTTTCAAATGTTAAATCTGAAGTGTAAAACAAGCAAAATTGAGCTTAAAATGCTCCGTAATTGAAGACTAACACAAACAAATTTCAATTTTTTCAAAAAAAATCTTCAAAATACAAAAATAGAAGTCTAACACCTTCTAAAAAATTCAAGTATTATATTATTTTTGAAATGTTAAATCTGAAGTGTAACACATGCAGAATACTCAATTTTCATGTCGTACTTAAAATACTCCGTAATTGAAGACTAAAACACACAAATTTCAATTGTTTTAAAACAATCTTCAAAATTCAAAAATAGAAGTCTAACACCTTCAAAAAAATTCAACTATTATATATTTTTTTCAAATGTTAAATGTAAAGTGTAACAGGAGCAAAATACTCATTTTTCATATCGTACTTAAAATACTCCGTAATTGAATACTAACACGCACAAATTTCAATTTTTTTTAAAAAAATCGTCAAAATTCAAAAATAGAAGTCTAACACATTCAAAAAAATTTGACTATTATATTTTTTTTCAAAGGTTAAATCTGAAGTGTAACACAAGCAAAATACCCAATTTTCATGTCGTAGTTAAAATACTCCGTAATTGAAGATTAACACACACAAATTTCAATTTTTTTAAAAAAAATCTGCAAAATTCAAAAATAGAAGTCTAACACCTTAAAAAAAAATTCAAGTATTATATATTTTTTTCAAATGTTAAATGTGAAGTGTAACACAAGCAAAATACTCTATTTTCATGTCGTACTTAAAATACTCCGTAATTGAAGACTAACACCGACAAATTTCAATTTTTTAAAAAAAATCTTCAAAATTCAAAAATAGAAGTCTAACACCTTCAAAAAAATTCAACTATAATATTTTTTTTGAAATGTAAAATCTGAAGTGTAAGACAAGCAAAATACTCAATTTTCAAGTCGTACTTAGAATACTCCGTAATTGAAGACTAACACACACAAATTTCAATTGTTTAAAAAAAATCTTCAAAATTCAAAAATAGAAGTCTAACACCTTCAAAAACATTCAACTATTATATATTTTTTTAAATGCTAAATGTAAAATGTAACACGAGCAAAATACTCAATTTTCATGTCGTACTTAAAATACTCCGTAATTGATTACTAACAATAACAAATTTAAATTTTTTTAAAAATATCTTCAAAATTCAAAAATAGAAGTAACACATTCAAAAAAATTCAACTATTATATTTTTTTTCAAATGTTAAATCTGAAGTGTAACACAAGCAAAATACTCAATTTTCATGTCGTAGTTAAAATACTCCGTAATTGAAGACTAACACACACAAATTTCAATTTTTTTAAGAAAAATCTTCAAAATTCAAAAATACAAGTCTAACACCTTCAAAAAATATTCAATTATTATATTTTTTTTCAAATGATAAATGTGAAGTGTAACACAAGAAAAATACTCAATTTTCAAGTCGTACTTAAAATACTCCGTCATTAAAGACTAACACACACAAATTTCAATTTTTTTTTAAAAATCTTCAAAATTCAAAAATAGAAGTCTAACATCTTCAAAAAAATTCAACTATTATATTTTTTTTCAAATGATAAATATGAAGTGTAACACAAACAAAATACTCAATTTTCATGTCGTACTTGAAATACTCCGTAATTGAAGACTAACACACACAAATTTCAATTGTTTTAAAAAAATCTTCAAAATTCAAAAATATAAGTCTAACACCTTCAAAAAAATTCAACAATTATATTTTTTTCAAATGTTAAATGTAAAGTGTAACACAAGAAAAATACTCAATATTCATGTCGTACTTAATATACTCAGTAATTGAAGACTAACATACCCAAATTTCAATTTTTTAAAAAAAATCTTCAAAATTCAAAAATAGAAGTCTAACACCTTCAAAAAAATTCAACTATTATATTTTTTTTCCAATGTTAAATCTGAAGGGTAACAAAAGCTATATACTCAATTTTCATGTCGTACTTAAAATACTCCGTAATTGAATACTAACACGCACAAATTTCAATTTTTTAAAAAAAATCTTCAAAATTAAAAAATAGAAGTATAACACCTTCAAAAAAATTCAACTATTATATTTTTTTCAAATGTTAAATCTGATGTGTAACACAAGCAAACTACTCAATTTTCATGCCGTACTTAAAATACTCCGTAATTGAAGACTAACACACAAATTCCAATTTTTAAAAAACAAATCTTCAAAATTCAAAAATAGAAGTATAACACCTTCAAAAAAATTCAACTATTATATTTTGTTTCAAATGTTAAATGTAAAGTGTAACACGAGCAAAATACTCAATTTTCATGTCGTACTTAAAATACTCCGTAATTGAATACTAACACGCACAAATTCCAATTTTAAAAAAAAAATCTTCAAAATTAAAAAATAGAAGTCTAACACATTCAAACAAATTCGACTATTATATTTTTTTTTCAAATGTTAAATCTGAAGTGTAACACAAGCAAAATATCCAATTTTCATGTCGTAGTTAAAATACTTCGTAATTGAAGACTAACACACACAAATTTCAATTTTTTAAAAAAAAATCTTCAAAATTCAAAAATAAAAGTCTAACACCTTCAAAAAAAATTCAACTATTATATATTTTTTTCAAATGTTAAATGTGAAGTGTAACACAAGCAAAATACTCAATTTTCATGTCGTACTTAAAATACTCCGTAATTGAAGACTAACACACACAAATTTCAATTTTTTAAAAAAAATCATCAAAATTCCAAAATAGAAGTCTAACACCTTCAAAAATATTCAACTATTATATTTTTTTTCAAATGATAAATCTTAAGTGTAACACAAGAAAAATTGAGCTTAAAATACTCCGTAGTTGAAGACTAACACACACAAATTTCAATTTTTTTTAAAAAATCTTCAAAATTAAAAAATAGAAGTCTAACACATTCAAAAAAATTCGACTATTATATTTTTTTTCAAATGTTAAATCTGAAGTGTAACACAAACAAAATACCCAATTTTCATGTCGTAGTCAAAATACTCCGTAATTGAAGACTAACACACACAAATTTCAATTATTTTAAAAAAAATCTTCAAAATTCAAAAATAGAAGTCTAACACCTTAAAAAAAAAAATTCAATTATTATATATTTTTTTCAAATATTAAATGTGAAGTGTAACACAAGCAAAATACTCAATTTTCATGTCGTACTTAAAATACTCCGTAATTGAATACTAACACGCACAAATTTAAATTTTTTTAAAACAATCTTCAATATTCAAAAATAGAAGTCTAACATCTTCAAAAAAATTCAACTAATATATTTTTTTTTCAAATGTTAAATATGAAGTGTAACACAAGCAAAATACTCAATTTTCATGCCGTACTTAAAATACTCCGTAATTGAAGACTAACACACACAAATTTCAATTGTTTTAAACAAATCTTCAAAATTCAAAAATAGAAGTCTAACACCTTCAAAAAAATTCAACAATTATATTTTTTTTCAAATGTTAAATGTAAAGTGTAACACAAGCAAAATACTCAATTTTCATGTCGTACTTAAAATACTCCGTAATTGAAGACTAACACACACAAATTTCAATTGTTTTAAAAAAATCTTCAAAATTCAAAAATAGAAGTCTAACACCTTCAAAAAAATTCAACTATTATATTTTTTTTAAATGCTAAATGTAAAATGTAACACTAGCAAAATACTCAATTTTCAAGTCGTATTTAAAATACTCCGTAATTGATTACTAACAATCACAAATTAAAATTTTTTTAAGCAAATCTTCAAAATTCAAAAATAGAAGTAACACATTCAAAAAAATTCAACTATTATATTTTTTTTCAAATGTTAAATCTGAAGTGTAACACAAGCAAAATACTCAATTTTCATGTCGTACTTAAAATACTCCGTAATTGAATACTAACACGCACAAATTTCAATTTTTTTTAAAAAATTCTTCAAAATTCAAAAATAGAAGTCTAACACAGTAAAAAAAATTCAACTATTATATTTTGTTTCAAATGTTAAATGTAAAGTGTAACACAAGCAAAATACCCAATTTTCATGTCGTAGTTAAAATACTCCGTAATTGAAGACTAACACACACAAATTTCAATTATTTAAAAAACAAATCTTCAAAATTCAAAAATAGAAGTCTAATACCTTCAATAAAATTCAACAATTATATTTTTTTTCAAATGTTAAATGTAAAGTGTAACACAAGCAAAATACTCAATTTTCATGTCGTACTTAAAATACTCCGTAATTGAAGACTAACACACACAAATTTCAATTTTTATAAAAAAATCTTCAAAATTAAAAAATAGAATTCTAACACCTGAAAAAAAAATTCAACTATTATATTTTTTCCATGTTAAATTTGAAGTGTAATACAAGAAAAATACCCAATTTTCATGTCGTACTAAAAATACCCCGTAATTGAATACTAACACGCACAAATTTCAATTTTTTTTAAAAAATCTTCAAAATTCAAAAATAGAAGTCTAACATCTTCAAAAAAATTCAACTATTATATTTTTTTTTCAAATGTTAAATATGAAGTGTAACACAAGCAAAATACTCAATTTTCAAGCCGTACTTAAAATAATCCGTAATTGAAGACTAACACACACAAATTTCAATTGTTTTAAAAAAATCTTCAAAATTCAAAAATAGAAGTCTAACGCCTTCAAAAAAATGCAACAATTATATTTTTTTTCAAATGTTAAATGTAAAGTGTAACACAAGAAAAATACTCAATATTCATGTCGTATTTAATATACTCAGTAATTGAAGTCTAACATACCCAAATTTGAATTTTTAAAAAAAAATCTTCAAAATTCATAAATAGAAGTCTAACACCTTCATAAAAATTCAACTATTATATTTTTTTTCAAATGTTAAATCTGAATGGTAACAAAAGCTAAATACTCAATTTTCATGTCGTACTTAAAATAATCCGTAATTGAATACTAACACGCACAAATTTCAATTTTTTAATGAAAATCTTCAAAATTCAAAAATAGAAGTCTAAAACCTTCAAAAAAATTCAACTATTATATATTTTTTTCTAATGTTACATCTGAAGTGTAACAGAAGCAAAATTGAGCATAAAATACTCCGTAATTGAAGACTAACACACACAAATTTCAATTTTTTTAAAAAAATCTTCAAAATTCAAAAATAGAAGTCTAACACCTTCTAAAAAATTCAACAATTATATTTTTTTTCAAATGTTTAAAGTAAAGTGTAACACAAGCAAAATACTCAATATTCATGTCGTACTTAAAATACTCCGTAATTGAAGACTACCACACACAAATTTCAATTTTTTTTAAAAAATCTTCAAAATTCAAAAATAGAAGTCTAACACCTTCAAAAAAATTCAACTATTATATTTTTTTTCAAATGTTAAATCTGAAGTGTAAAACAAGCAAAATTGAGCTTAAAATGCTCCGTAATTGAAGACTAACACAAACAAATTTCAATTTTTTCAAAAAAAATCTTCAAAATACAAAAATAGAAGTCTAACACCTTCTAAAAAATTCAAGTATTATATTATTTTTGAAATGTTAAATCTGAAGTGTAACACATGCAGAATACTCAATTTTCATGTCGTACTTAAAATACTCCGTAATTGAAGACTAAAACACACAAATTTCAATTGTTTTAAAACAATCTTCAAAATTCAAAAATAGAAGTCTAACACCTTCAAAAAAATTCAACTATTATATTTTTTTTTCAAATGTTAAATGTAAAGTGTGACAGGAGCAAAATACTCATTTTTCATATCGTACTTAAAATACTCCGTAATTGAATACTAACACGCACAAATTTCAATTTTTTTAAAAAAATCGTCAAAATTCAAAAATAGAAGTCTAACACATTCAAAAAAATTTGACTATTATATTTTTTTTCAAAGGTTAAATCTGAAGTGTAACACAAGCAAAATACCCAATTTTCATGTCGTAGTTAAAATACTCCGTAATTGAAGATTAACACAAACAAATTTCAATTTTTTTAAAAAAAATCTGCAAAATTCAAAAATAGAAGTCTAACACCTTAAAAAAAAATTCAAGTATTATATATTTTTTTCAAATGTTAAATGTGAAGTGTAACACAAGCAAAATACTCAATTTTCATGTCGTACTTAAAATACTCCGTAATTGAAGACTAACACCGACAAATTTCAATTTTTTAAAAAAAATCTTCAAAATTCAAAAATAGAAGTCTAACACCTTCAAAAAAATTCAACTATAATATTTTTTTTGAAATGTTAAATCTGAAGTGTAAGACAAGCAAAATACTCAATTTTCAGGTCGTACTTAGAATACTCCGTAATTGAAGACTAACACACACAAATTTCAATTGTTTTAAAAAAATCTTCAAAATTCAAAAATATAAGTCTAACACCTTCAAAAAAATTCAACAATTATATTTTTTTCAAATGTTAAATGTAAAGTGTAACACAAGAAAAATACTCAATATTCATGTCGTACTTAATATACTCAGTAATTGAAGACTAACATACCCAAATTTCAATTTTTAAAAAAAAATCTTCAAAATTCAAAAATAGAAGTCTAACACCTTCAAAAAAATTCAACTATTATATTTTTTTTCCAATGTTAAATCTGAAGGGTAACAAAAGCTATATACTCAATTTTCATGTCGTACTTAAAATACTCCGTAATTGAATACTAACACGCACAAATTTCAATTTTTTAAAAAAAATCTTCAAAATTAAAAAATAGAAGTATAACACCTTCAAAAAAATTCAACTATTATATTTTTTTCAAATGTTAAATCTGATGTGTAACACAAGCAAACAACTCAATTTTCATGCCGTACTTAAAATACTCCGTAATTGAAGACTAACACACAAATTCCAATTTTTAAAAAACAAATCTTCAAAATTCAAAAATAGAAGAATAACACCTTCAAAAAAATTCAACTATTATATTTTGTTTCAAATGTTAAATGTAAAGTGTAACACGAGCAAAATACTCAATTTTCATGTCGTACTTAAAATACTCCGTAATTGAATACTAACACGCACAAATTCCAATTTAAAAAAAAAAATTTTCAAAATTAAGAAATAGAAGTCTAACACATTCAAACAAATTCGACTATTATATTTTTTTTTCAAATGTTAAATCTGAAGTGTAACACAAGCAAAATATCCAATTTTCATGTCGTAGTTAAAATACTTCGTAATTGAAGACTAACACACACAAATTTCAATTTTTATAAATAAATCTTCAAAATTAAAAAATAGAATTCTAACACCTGAAAAAAAAATTCAACTATTATATTTTTTCCATGTTAAATTTGAAGTGTAATACAAGAAAAATACCCAATTTTCATGTCGTACTAAAAATACCCCGTAATTGAATACTAACACGCACAAATTTCAATTTTTTTTAAAAAATCTTCAAAATTCAAAAATAGAAGTCTAACATCTTCAAAAAAATTCAACTATTATATTTTTTTTTCAAATGTTAAATATGAAGTGTAACACAAGCAAAATACTCAATTTTCAAGCCGTACTTAAAATAATCCGTAATTGAAGACTAACACACACAAATTTCAATTGTTTTAAAAAAATCTTCAAAATTCAAAAATAGAAGTCTAACGCCTTCAAAAAAATGCAACAATTATATTTTTTTTCAAATGTTAAATGTAAAGTGTAACACAAGAAAAATACTCAATATTCATGTCGTATTTAATATACTCAGTAATTGAAGTCTAACATACCCAAATTTGAATTTTTAAAAAAAAATCTTCAAAATTCATAAATAGAAGTCTAACACCTTCATAAAAATTCAACTATTATATTTTTTTTCAAATGTTAAATCTGAATGGTAACAAAAGCTAAATACTCAATTTTCATGTCGTACTTAAAATAATCCGTAATTGAATACTAACACGCACAAATTTCAATTTTTTAATGAAAATCTTCAAAATTCAAAAATAGAAGTCTAAAACCTTCAAAAAAATTCAACTATTATATATTTTTTTCTAATGTTACATCTGAAGTGTAACAGAAGCAAAATTGAGCATAAAATACTCCGTAATTGAAGACTAACACACACAAATTTCAATTTTTTTAAAAAAATCTTCAAAATTCAAAAATAGAAGTCTAACACCTTCTAAAAAATTCAACAATTATATTTTTTTTCAAATGTTTAAAGTAAAGTGTAACACAAGCAAAATACTCAATATTCATGTCGTACTTAAAATACTCCGTAATTGAAGACTACCACACACAAATTTCAATTTCTTTTAAAAAATCTTCAAAATTCAAAAATAGAAGTCTAACACCTTCAAAAAAATTCAACTATTATATTTTTTTTCAAATGTTAAATCTGAAGTGTAAAACAAGCAAAATTGAGCTTAAAATGCTCCGTAATTGAAGACTAACACAAACAAATTTCAATTTTTTCAAAAAAAATCTTCAAAATACAAAAATAGAAGTCTAACACCTTCTAAAAAATTCAAGTATTATATTATTTTTGAAATGTTAAATCTGAAGTGTAACACATGCAGAATACTCAATTTTCATGTCGTACTTAAAATACTCCGTAATTGAAGACTAAAACACACAAATTTCAATTGTTTTAAAACAATCTTCAAAATTCAAAAATAGAAGTCTAACACCTTCAAAAAAATTCAACTATTATATTTTTTTTTCAAATGTTAAATGTAAAGTGTGACAGGAGCAAAATACTCATTTTTCATATCGTACTTAAAATACTCCGTAATTGAATACTAACACGCACAAATTTCAATTTTTTTAAAAAAATCGTCAAAATTCAAAAATAGAAGTCTAACACATTCAAAAAAATTTGACTATTATATTTTTTTTCAAAGGTTAAATCTGAAGTGTAACACAAGCAAAATACCCAATTTTCATGTCGTAGTTAAAATACTCCGTAATTGAAGATTAACACAAACAAATTTCAATTTTTTTAAAAAAAATCTGCAAAATTCAAAAATAGAAGTCTAACACCTTAAAAAAAAATTCAAGTATTATATATTTTTTTCAAATGTTAAATGTGAAGTGTAACACAAGCAAAATACTCAATTTTCATGTCGTACTTAAAATACTCCGTAATTGAAGACTAACACCGACAAATTTCAATTTTTTAAAAAAAATCTTCAAAATTCAAAAATAGAAGTCTAACACCTTCAAAAAAATTCAACTATAATATTTTTTTTGAAATGTTAAATCTGAAGTGTAAGACAAGCAAAATACTCAATTTTCAGGTCGTACTTAGAATACTCCGTAATTGAAGACTAACACACACAAATTTCAATTGTTTTAAAAAAATCTTCAAAATTCAAAAATATAAGTCTAACACCTTCAAAAAAATTCAACAATTATATTTTTTTCAAATGTTAAATGTAAAGTGTAACACAAGAAAAATACTCAATATTCATGTCGTACTTAATATACTCAGTAATTGAAGACTAACATACCCAAATTTCAATTTTTAAAAAAAAATCTTCAAAATTCAAAAATAGAAGTCTAACACCTTCAAAAAAATTCAACTATTATATTTTTTTTCCAATGTTAAATCTGAAGGGTAACAAAAGCTATATACTCAATTTTCATGTCGTACTTAAAATACTCCGTAATTGAATACTAACACGCACAAATTTCAATTTTTTAAAAAAAATCTTCAAAATTAAAAAATAGAAGTATAACACCTTCAAAAAAATTCAACTATTATATTTTTTTCAAATGTTAAATCTGATGTGTAACACAAGCAAACAACTCAATTTTCATGCCGTACTTAAAATACTCCGTAATTGAAGACTAACACACAAATTCCAATTTTTAAAAAACAAATCTTCAAAATTCAAAAATAGAAGAATAACACCTTCAAAAAAATTCAACTATTATATTTTGTTTCAAATGTTAAATGTAAAGTGTAACACGAGCAAAATACTCAATTTTCATGTCGTACTTAAAATACTCCGTAATTGAATACTAACACGCACAAATTCCAATTTAAAAAAAAAAATTTTCAAAATTAAGAAATAGAAGTCTAACACATTCAAACAAATTCGACTATTATATTTTTTTTTCAAATGTTAAATCTGAAGTGTAACACAAGCAAAATATCCAATTTTCATGTCGTAGTTAAAATACTTCGTAATTGAAGACTAACACACACAAATTTCAATTTTTTAAAAAAAAATCTTCAAAATTCAAAAATAAAAGTCTAACACCTTCAAAAAAAATTCAACTATTATATTTTTTTTCAAATGTTAAATGTGAAGTGTAACACAAGCAAAATACTCAATTTTCATGTCGTACTTAAAATACTCCGTAATTGAAGACTAACACACACAAATTTCAATTTTAAAAAAAAAATCATCAAAATTCCAAAATAGAAGTCTAACACCTTCAAAAATATTCAACTATTATATTTTTTTTCAAATGTTAAATCTTAAGTGTAACACAAGAAAAATTGAGCTTAAAATACTCCGTAGTTGAAGACTAACACACACAAATTTCAATTTTTTTTAAAAAATCTTCAAAATTAAAAAATAGAAGTCTAACACATTCAAAAAAATTGGACTATTATATTTTTTTTCAAATGTTAAATCTGAAGTGTAACACAAACAAAATACCCAATTTTCATGTCGTAGTTAAAATACTCCGTAATTGAAGACTAACACACACAAATTTCAATTATTTTAAAAAAAATCTTCAAAATTCAAAAATAGAAGTCTAACACCTTAAAAAAAAAATTCAATTATTATATATTTTTTTCAAATATTAAATGTGAAGTGTAACACAAGCAAAATACTCAATTTTCATGTCGTACTTAAAATACTCCGTAATTGAATACTAACACGCACAAATTTAAATTTTTTTAAAACAATCTTCAATATTCAAAAATAGAAGTCTAACATCTTCAAAAAAATTCAACTAATATATTTTTTTTTCAAATGTTAAATATGAAGTGTAACACAAGCAAAATACTCAATTTTCATGCCGTACTTAAAATACTCCGTAATTGAAGACTAACACACACAAATTTCAATTGTTTTAAACAAATCTTCAAAATTCAAAAATAGAAGTCTAACACCTTCAAAAAAATTCAACAATTATATTTTTTTTCAAATGTTAAATGTAAAGTGTAACACAAGCAAAATACTCAATTTTCATGTCGTACTTAAAATACTCCGTAATTGAAGACTAACACACACAAATTTCAATTGTTTTAATAAAATCTTCAAAATTCAAAAATAGAAGTCTAACACCTTCAAAAAAATTCAACTATTATATTTTTTTTAAATGCTAAATGTAAAATGTAACACTAGCAAAATACTCAATTTTCATGTCGTATTTAAAATACTCCGTAATTGATTACTAACAATCACAAATTAAAATTTTTTTAAACAAATCTTCAAAATTCAAAAATAGAAGTAACACATTCAAAAAAATTCAACTATTATATTTTTTTTCAAATGTTAAATCTGAAGTGTAACACAAGCAAAATACTCAATTTTCATGTCGTAGTTAAAAAACTCCGTAATTGAAGACTAACACACACAAATTTCAATTTTTTAAAACAAATCTTCAAAATTCAAAAATAGAAGTCTGACACCTTCAAAAAAATTCAACTATTATATTTTTTTTCAAATGATAAATCGGAAGTGTAACACAAGCAAAATTGAGCTTAAAATACTCCGTAGTTGAAGACTAACACACACATATTTCAATTTTTTAAAAAAAATCTTCAAAATTAAAAAATAGAAGTCTAACATCTTCAAAAAAATTCAACTATTATAATTTTTTTCAAATGTTAAATATGAAGTGTAACACAAGCAAAATACTCAATTTTCATGTCTAACTTAAAATACTCCTTAATTGAAGGCTAACACACAAAAATTTCAATTGTTTTAAAACAAATCTTCCAAATTCAAAAATAGAAGTCTAACACCTTAAAAAAAAAATTCAACTATTATATATTTTTTTCAATTGTTAAATGTGAAGTGTAACACAAGCAAAATACTCAATTTTCATGTCGTACTTAAAATACTCCGTAATTGAAGACTAACACACACAAATTTCAATTTTTTAAAAAAAATCTTCAAAATTAAAAAATAGAAGTCTAACATCTTCAAAAAAATTCAACTAGTATAATTTTTTTCAAATGTTAAATATGAAGTGTAACACAAGCAAAATACTCAATTTTCATGTCTTACTTAAAATACTCCTTAATTGAAGGCTAACACACAAAAATTTCAATTGTTTTAAAAAAAATCTTCAAATTCAAAAATAGAAGTTTAACACCTTCAAAAAAATTCAACAATTATATTTTTTTCAAATGTTACACGTAAAGTGTAACACAAGCAAAATACACAATTTTCATGTCGTACTTAAAATACTCCGTAAGTGAAAACTAACAGACACAAGTTTCAATTTTTTTAAAAAAATCTTCAAAATTAAAAAATAGAAGTATAACACCTTCAAAAAAATTCAACTATTATATTTTTTTCAAATGTTAAATCTGATGTGTAACACAAGCAAACTACTCAATTTTCATGCCGTACTTAAAATACTCCGTAATTGAAGACTAACACACAAATTCCAATTTCAAAAAAAAAAAATCTTCAAAATTCAAAAATAGAAGTCTAACACCTTCAAGAAAATTCAACTATTATATTTTGTTTCAAATGTTAAATGTAAAGTGTAACACGAGCAAAATACTCAATTTTCATGTCGTACTTAAAATACTCCGTAATTGAATACTAACACGCACAAATTTCAATTTTTAAAAAACAAATCTTCAAAATTCAAAAATAGAAGTCTAATACCTTCAAAAAAATTCAACAATTATATTTTTTTTCAAATGTTAAATGTAAAGTGTAACACAAGCAAAATACTCAATTTTCATGTCGTACTTAAAATACTCCGTAATTGAAGACTAACACACACAAATTTCAATTTTTATAAAAAAATCTTCAAAATTAAAAAATAGAATTCTAACACCTGAAAAAAAAATTCAACTATTATATTTTTTTCATGTTAAATCTGAAGTGTAATACAAGAAAAATACCCAATTTTCATGTCGTACTAAAAATACTCCGTAATTGAATACTAACACGCACAAATTTCAATTTTTTTTAAAAAATCTTCAAAATTCAAAAATAGAAGTCTAACATCTTCAAAAAAATTCAACTATTATATTTTTTTTTCAAATGTTAAATATGAAGTGTAACACAAGCAAAATACTCAATTTTCATGCCGTACTTAAAATAATCCGTAATTGAAGACTAACACACACAAATTTCAATTGTTTTAAAAAAATCTTCAAAATTCAAAAATAGAAGTCCAACGCCTTCAAAAAAATGCAACAATTATATTTTTTTTCAAATGTTAAATGTAAAGTGTAACACAAGAAAAATACTCAATATTCATGTCGTATTTAATATACTCAGTAATTGAAGTCTAACATACCCAAATTTCAATTTTTTAAAAAAAATCTTCAAAATTCATAAATAGAAGTCTAACACCTTCATAAAAATTCAACTATTATATTTTTTTTCAAATGTTAAATCTGAATGGTAACAAAAGCTAAATACTCAATTTTCATGTCGTACTTAAAATAATCCGTAATTGAATACTAACACGCACAAATTTCAATTTTTTAATGAAAATCTTCAAAATTCAAAAATAGAAGTCTTAAACCTTCAAAAAAAATTCAACTATTATATATTTTTTTCTAATGTTACATCTGAAGTGTAACACAAGCTAAATTGAGCATAAAATACTCCGTAATTGAAGACTAACACACACAAATTTCAATTTTTTTTTAAAAAATCTTCAAAATTCAAAAATAGAAGTCTAACACCTTCTAAAAAATTCAACAATTATATTTTTTTTCAAATGTTTAAAGTAAAGTGTAACACAAGCAAAATACTCAATATTCATGTCGTACTTAAAATACTCCGTAATTGAAGACTCACACACACAAATTTCAATTTTTTTTAAAAAATCTTCAAAATTCAAAAATAGAAGTCTAACACCTTCAAAAAAATTCAACTATTATATTTTTTTCAAATGTTAAATCTGAAGTGTAAAACAAGCAAAATTGAGCTTAAAATACTCCGTAATTGAAGACTAACACAAACAAATTTCAATTTTTTCAAAAAAAATCTTCAAAATACAAAAATAGAAGTCTAACACCTTCTAAAAAATTCAAGTATTATATTATTTTTGAAATGTTAAATCTGAAGTGTAACACATGCAGAATACTCAATTTTCATGTCGTACTTAAAATACTCCGTAATTGAAGACTAAAACACACAAATTTCAATTGTTTTAAAACAATCTTCAAAATTCAAAAATAGAAGTCTAACACCTTCAAAAAAATTCAACTATTATATTTTTTTTTCAAATGTTAAATGTAAAGTGTAACAGGAGCAAAATACTCATTTTTCATATCGTACTTAAAATACTCCGTAATTGAATACTAACACGCACAAATTTCAATTTTTTTAAAAAAATCGTCAAAATTTAAAAATAGAAGTCTAACAAATTCAAAAAAATTTGACTATTATATTTTTTTTCAAAGGTTAAATCTGAAGTGTAGCACAAGCAAATTACCCAATTTTCATGTCGTAGTTAAAATACTCCGTAATTGAAGATTAACACACACAAATTTCAATTTTTTTAAAAAAAATCTGCAAAATTCAAAAATAGAAGTCTAACACCTTAAAAAAAAATTCAACTATTATATATTTTTTTCAAATGTTAAATGTGAAGTGTAACACAAGCAAAATACTCAATTTTCATGTCGTACTTAAAATACTCCGTAATTGAAGACTAACACCGACAAATTTCAATTTTTTAAAAAAAATCTTCAAAATTCAAAAATAGAAGTCTAACACCTTCAAAAAAATTCAACTATAATATTTTTTTTGAAATGTTAAATCTGAAGTGTAAGACAAGCAAAATACACAATTTTCAGGTCGTACTTAAAATACTCCGTAATTGAAGACTAACACACACAAATTTCAATTGTTTAAAAAAAATCTTCAAAATTCAAAAATAGAAGTCTAACACCTTCAAAAACATTCAACTGTTATATATTTTTTTAAATGCTAAATGTAAAATGTCACACAAGCAAAATACTCAATTTTCATGTCGTACTTAAAATACTCTGTAATTGATTACTAACAATAACAAATTTAAATTTTTTTAAAAATATCTTCAAAATTCAAAAATAGAAGTAACACATTCAAAAAAATTCAACTATTATATTTTTTTTCAAATGTTAAATCTGAAGTGTAACACAAGCAAAATACTCAATTTTCATGTCGTAGTTAAAATACTCCGTAATTGAAGACTAACACACACAAATTTGAATTTTTTTAAGAAAACTCTTCAAAATTCAAAAATACAAGTCTAACACCTTCAAAAAATATTCAATTATTATATTTTTTTTTCAAATGATAAATGTGAAGTGTAACACAAGAAAAATACTCAATTTTCAAGTCGTACTTAAAATACTCCGTCATTAAAGACTAACACACACAAATTTCAATTTTTTTTTAAAAATCTTCAAAATTAAAAAATAGAAGTCAAACATCTTCAAAAAAATTCAACTATTATATTTTTTTTCAAATGATAAATATGAAGTGTAACACAAACAAAATACTCAATTTTCATGTCGTACTTGAAATACTCCGTAATTGAAGACTAACACACACAAATTTCAATTGTTTTAAAAAAATCTTCAAAATTCAAAAATATAAGTCTAACACCTTCAAAAAAATTCAACAATTATATTTTTTTCAAATGTTAAATGTAAAGTGTAACACAAGAAAAATACTCAATATTCTTGTCGTACTTAATATACTCAGTAATTGAAGACTAATATACCCAAATTTCAATTTTTTAAAAAAAATCTTCAAAATTCAAAAATAGAAGTCTTACACCTTCAAAAAAATTCAACTATTATATTTTTTTTCCAATGTTAAATCTGAAGGGTAACAAAAGCTATATACTCAATTGTCATGTCGTACTTAAAATACTCCGTAATTGAATACTAACACGCACAAATTTCAATTTTTTAAAAAAAATCTTCAAAATTCAAAAATAGAAGTCTAACACCTTCAAAAAAATTCAACTATTACATTTTTTTTCTAATGTTAAATCTGAAGTGTAACACAAGCAAAATTGAGCATAAAATACTCCGTAATTGAAGACTAACACACACAAATTTCAATTTTTTAAAAAAAATCTTCAAAATTCAAAAATAGAAGTCTAACACCTTCAAAAAAATTAAACAATTATATTTTTTTCAAATGTTCCATGCAAAGTGTAACACAAGAAAAATACTCAATATTCATGTCGTACTTAATATACTCAGTAATTGAAGACTAACATACACAAATTTCAATTTTTTTAAAAAAATCTTCAAAATTCAAAAATAGAAGTCTAACACCTTCAAAAAAATTCAACTATTATATTTTTTTTCAAATGTTAAATCTGAAGTGTAACAAAAGCTAAATACTCAATTTTCATGTTGTACTTAAAATACTCCGTAATTAAAGACTCACACACACAAATTTCAATTTTTTTTAAAAAATCTTCAAAATTAAAAAATTGAAGTCTAACACCTTCAAAAAAATTAAACAATTATATTTTTTTCAAATGTTCCATGTAAAGTGTAACACTAGAAAAATACTCAATATTCATGTCGTACTTAATATACTCAGTAATTGAAGACTAACATACACAAATTTCAATTTTTTTAAAAAAATCTTCAAAATTCAAAAATAGTAGTCTAACACCTTCAAAAAAATTCAACTATTATATTTTTTTTCAAATGTTAAATCTGAAGTGTAACAAAAGCTAAATACTCAATTTTCATGTTGTACTTAAAATACTCCGTAATTAAAGACTCACACACACAAATTTCAATTATTTTAAAAAAAAATCTTCAAAATTCAAAAATAGAAGTCTAACACCTTCAAAAAAATTCAATTACGTTATTTTTTTTAAATGTTAAATCTGAAGTGTAACACAAGCAAAATACTCAATTTTCATGTCATACTTAAAATACTCTGTAATTGAAGACCAACATAAACAAATTTCAATTTTTAAAAAAAAATTTGCTAAATTCAAAATAGAAGTCTAGCACCTTCAAAAAAATTCAACTATTATATTTTTTTCAAATGTTAAATCTGAAGTGTAACACACGCAAAATACTCAATTTTCATGTCGTACTCAAAATACTTCGTAATTGAAGACTAACACACACAAATTTTAATTTATTTGAAAATTACTTAAAAATGCTAAATCAGAAGTCTAACGCCTTCAAAAAAATTCAATTACGTTATTTTTTTCAAGTGTCAAATCTGAAGTGTAAAACAAGCAAAGTACTCAATTTTCATGTCGTACTTAAAATACTCCGTAAGTAGAGACTAACACACACCAATTTTAAAATTCAAAAATAGAAGGCCAACACCTTCAAAAAAATTCAACTATTATATTTTTTTTCAAATGTTAAATCAGAAGTGTAACACAAGCAAAATTGAACTTAAAATACTCCGTAATTGAAGACTAACACACACAAATTTCAATTGTTTTAACAAAATCTTCAAAATTCAAAAATAGAAGTCTAACACCTTCAAAAAAATTCAACAATTATATATTTTTTCAAATGTTAAAAGTAAAGTGTAACACAAGCAAAATACTCAATATTCAAGTCGTACTTAAAATACTCCGTAATTGAAGACTAACACACACAAATTTCAATTTTTTTTAAAAAATCTTCAAAATTCTAAAATAGAAGTCTAACACCATCAAATAAATTCAACTATTATATTTTTTTTCAAATGTTAAATCTGAAGTGTAACACAAGCAAAATTGAGCTTAAAATACTCCGTAATTGAAGACTAACACAAACAAATTTCAATTTTTTCAAAAAAAATCTTCAAAATTCGAAAATAGAAGTCTAACACCTTCTAAAAAATTTAACTATTACATTATTTTTGAAATGTTAAATCTGAAGTGTAACACATTCAAAATACTCAATTTTCATGTCGTACTTAAAATACTCCGTAATTAGAGACTAACACACACCAATTTTAAAATTCAAAAATAGAAGTCTAACACCTTCAAAAAAATTCAACTACTATATTTTTTTTCAAATGTTAAATCTGAAGTGTAACACAAGCAAAATTGAGTTTAAAATACTCCGTAATTGAAGACTAACACAAACAAATTTCAATTTTTAAAAAACAAATCTTCAAAATTCAAAAATAGAAGTCTAACACCTTCTAAAAAATTCAACTATTATATTATTTTTGAAATGTTAAATCTGAAGTGTAACACATGCAAAATAATCAATTTTCATGTCGTACTTAAAATACTCCGTAATTGAAGACTAAAACACACAAATTTCAATTGTTTTAAAAAAATCTTCAAAATTCAAAAAATAGAAGTCTAACACCTTCAAAAAAATTCAACTATTATATTTTTTTTTTCAAATGTTGAATGTAAAGTGTAACAGGAGCAAAATACTCATTTTTCATATCATACATAAAATACTCCGTAATTGAATACTAACACGCACAAATATCAATTTTTTTAAAAAAATCTTCAAAATTCAAAAATAGAAGTCTAACACATTAAAAAAAATTCGACTATTATATTTTTTTCAAATGTTAAATCTGAAGTGTTAAACAAGCAAAATACCCAATTTTCATGTCGTAGTTAAAATACTCCGTAATTGAAGACTAACACACACAAATTTCAATTTTTTTAAAAAAAATCTTCAAAATTCAAAAATAGAAGTCTAACACCTTCAAAAAAAAAATTCAACTATTATATTTTTTTTTCAAATGTTAAATGTGAAGTGCAACACAAGCAAAATACTCAATTTTCATGTCGTACTTAAAATACTCCGTAATTGAAGACTAACACACACAAATATCAATTTTTTAACAAAAATCTTCAAAATTAAAAAATAGAAGTCTAACACCTTCAAATAATTAAACTATTATATTTTTTTTCAAATGTTAAATCTGAAGTGTAACACAAGCAAAATTGAGCTTAAAATACTCCGTAGTTGAAGACTAACACACACAAATTTCAATTTTTTTAAAAAAAATCTTCAAAATTAAAAAATAGAAGTCTAACATCTCCAAAAAAATTCAACTATTATATTATTTTTGAAATGTTAAATCTGAAGTGTAACACATGCAAAATACTCAATTTTCATGTCGTACTTAAAATACTCCGTAATTGAAGACTAAAACACACAAATTTCAATTGTTTTAAAAAAATCTTCAAAATTCAAAAAATAGAAGTCTAACACCTTCGAAAAAATTCAACTATTATATATTTTTTTCAAATGTTGAATGTAAAGTGTAAGAGGAGCAAAATACTCATTTTTCATATCGTACATAAAATACTCCGTAATTGAATACTAACACGCACAAATATCAATTTTTTAAAAAAATCTTCAAAATTCAAAAATAGAAGTCTAACACATTAAAAAAAATTCGACTATTATATTTTTTTTCAAATGTTAAATCTGAAGTGTAAAACAAGCAAAATATCCAATTTTCATGTCGTAGTCAAAATACTCCGTAATTGAAGACTAACACACACAAATTTCAATTTTTTTAAAAAAAATCTTCAAAATTCAAAAATAGAAATCTAACATTTTCAAAAAAATTCAACTATTATATATTTTTTTCAAATGTTAAATATGAAGTGTAACACAAGCAAAATACTCAATTTTCATGCCGTACTTAAAATACTCCGTAATTGAAGACTAACACACACAAATTTCAATTGTTTTAAAAAAATCTTTCTTCAAAATTCAAAAATAGAAGTCTAACACCTTAAAAAAAATTCAACAATTATATTTTTTTTCAAATGTTAAATGTAAAGTGTAACACAAGCAAAATACTCAATTTTCATGTCGTACATAAAATACTCCGTAATTGAAGACTAACACACACAAATTTCAATTTTTTTTAAAAAAATCTTCAAAATTAAAAAATAGAAGTCTAACATCTTCAAAAAAATTCAACTATTATATATTTTTTTTCAAATGTTAAATGTAAAGTGTAACACGAGCAAAATACACAATTTTCATATCGTACTTAAAATACTCCGTAATTGAATACTAACACTCAAAAATTTCAATTTTTTTAAAAAAATCTTCAAAATTCAAAAATAGAAGTCTAACACCTTCAAAAAAATTCAACTATTATATTTTTTTTCTAATGTTAAATCTGAAGTGTAGCACAAGCAAAATACTCAATTTTCATGTCGTACTTAAAATACTCCGTAATTGAAGACTAACACATACAAATTTCAATTGTTTTAAAAAAATCTTCAAAATTCAAAAATAGAAGTCTAACACCTTCAAAAAAATTCAACTATTATATATTTTTTAAATGCTAAATGTAAAATGTAACACTAGCAAAATACTCAATTTTCATGTCGTACTTAAAATACTCCGTAATTGATTACTAACAATCACAAATTAAATTTTTTTAAAAAAAATCTTCAAAATTCAAAAATAGAAGTAACACATTCAAAAAAATTCAACTATTATATTTTTTTTCAAATGTTAAATCTGAAGTGTAACACAAGCAAAATACTCAATTTTCATGTCGTAGTTAAAATACTCCGTAATTGAAGACTAACACACACAAATTTCATTTTTTTAAAGAAAAATCTTCAAAATTCAAAAATACAAGTCTAACACCTTCAAAAAATATTCAACTATTATATTTTTTTCAAATGTTAAATGTAAAGTGTAACACAAGAAAAATACTCAATATTCATGTCGTACTTAATAAACTCAGTAATTGAAGACTAACATACACAAATTTCAATTTTTTTTTAAAATTCTTCAAAATTCAAAAATAGAAGTCTAACACCTTCAAAAAAATTCAACTATTATATTTTTTTTCATATGTTAAATCTGAAGTGTAACAAAATCTAAATACTCAATTTTCATGTCGTACTTAAAATACCCCGTAATTGAATACTAACACGCACAAATTTCAATTTTTTAAAAAAAATCTTCAAAATTCAAAAATAGAAGTCTAACACCTTCAAAAAAATTAAACTATTATATTTTTTTTCAAATGTTAAATCTGAAGTGTAACACAAGCAAAATTGAGCTTAAAATACTCCGTAGTTGAAGACTAACACACACAAATTTCAATTTTTTTTAAAAAAATCTTCAAAATTAAAAAATAGAAGTCTAACATCTCCAAAAAAAATTGAACTATTATAATTTTTTTCAAATGTTAAATATGAAGTGTAACACAAGAAAAATACTCAATTTTCATGTCTTACTTAAAATACTCCGTAATTGAAGGCTAACACACAAAAATTTCAATTGTTTTAAAAAAAATCTTCCAAATTAAAAAATAGAAGTCTAACACCTTCAAAAAAATTCAACAATTATATATTTTTTCAAATGTTAAAAGTAAAGTGTAACACAAGCAAAATACTCAATATTCAAGTCGTACTTAAAATACTCCGTAATTGAAGACTAACACACACAAATTTCAATTTTTTTTAAAAAATCTTCAAAATTCTAAAATAGAAGTCTAACACCATCAAATAAATTCAACTATTATATTTTTTTTCAAATGTTAAATCTGAAGTGTAACACAAGCAAAATTGAGCTTAAAATACTCCGTAATTGAAGACTAACACAAACAAATTTCAATTTTTTCAAAAAAAATCTTCAAAATTCGAAAATAGAAGTCTAACACCTTCTAAAAAATTTAACTATTACATTATTTTTGAAATGTTAAATCTGAAGTGTAACACATTCAAAATACTCAATTTTCATGTCGTACTTAAAATACTCCGTAATTAGAGACTAACACACACCAATTTTAAAATTCAAAAATAGAAGTCTAACACCTTCAAAAAAATTCAACTACTATATTTTTTTTCAAATGTTAAATCTGAAGTGTAACACAAGCAAAATTGAGTTTAAAATACTCCGTAATTGAAGACTAACACAAACAAATTTCAATTTTTAAAAAACAAATCTTCAAAATTCAAAAATAGAAGTCTAACACCTTCTAAAAAATTCAACTATTATATTATTTTTGAAATGTTAAATCTGAAGTGTAACACATGCAAAATAATCAATTTTCATGTCGTACTTAAAATACTCCGTAATTGAAGACTAAAACACACAAATTTCAATTGTTTTAAAAAAATCTTCAAAATTCAAAAAATAGAAGTCTAACACCTTCAAAAAAATTCAACTATTATATTTTTTTTTTCAAATGTTGAATGTAAAGTGTAACAGGAGCAAAATACTCATTTTTCATATCATACATAAAATACTCCGTAATTGAATACTAACACGCACAAATATCAATTTTTTTAAAAAAATCTTCAAAATTCAAAAATAGAAGTCTAACACATTAAAAAAAATTCGACTATTATATTTTTTTCAAATGTTAAATCTGAAGTGTTAAACAAGCAAAATACCCAATTTTCATGTCGTAGTTAAAATACTCCGTAATTGAAGACTAACACACACAAATTTCAATTTTTTTAAAAAAAATCTTCAAAATTCAAAAATAGAAGTCTAACACCTTCAAAAAAAAAATTCAACTATTATATTTTTTTTTCAAATGTTAAATGTGAAGTGCAACACAAGCAAAATACTCAATTTTCATGTCGTACTTAAAATACTCCGTAATTGAAGACTAACACACACAAATATCAATTTTTTAACAAAAATCTTCAAAATTAAAAAATAGAAGTCTAACACCTTCAAATAATTAAACTATTATATTTTTTTTCAAATGTTAAATCTGAAGTGTAACACAAGCAAAATTGAGCTTAAAATACTCCGTAGTTGAAGACTAACACACACAAATTTCAATTTTTTTAAAAAAAATCTTCAAAATTAAAAAATAGAAGTCTAACATCTCCAAAAAAATTCAACTATTATATTATTTTTGAAATGTTAAATCTGAAGTGTAACACATGCAAAATACTCAATTTTCATGTCGTACTTAAAATACTCCGTAATTGAAGACTAAAACACACAAATTTCAATTGTTTTAAAAAAATCTTCAAAATTCAAAAAATAGAAGTCTAACACCTTCGAAAAAATTCAACTATTATATATTTTTTTCAAATGTTGAATGTAAAGTGTAAGAGGAGCAAAATACTCATTTTTCATATCGTACATAAAATACTCCGTAATTGAATACTAACACGCACAAATATCAATTTTTTAAAAAAATCTTCAAAATTCAAAAATAGAAGTCTAACACATTAAAAAAAATTCGACTATTATATTTTTTTTCAAATGTTAAATCTGAAGTGTAAAACAAGCAAAATATCCAATTTTCATGTCGTAGTCAAAATACTCCGTAATTGAAGACTAACACACACAAATTTCAATTTTTTTAAAAAAAATCTTCAAAATTCAAAAATAGAAATCTAACATTTTCAAAAAAATTCAACTATTATATATTTTTTTCAAATGTTAAATATGAAGTGTAACACAAGCAAAATACTCAATTTTCATGCCGTACTTAAAATACTCCGTAATTGAAGACTAACACACACAAATTTCAATTGTTTTAAAAAAATCTTTCTTCAAAATTCAAAAATAGAAGTCTAACACCTTAAAAAAAATTCAACAATTATATTTTTTTTCAAATGTTAAATGTAAAGTGTAACACAAGCAAAATACTCAATTTTCATGTCGTACATAAAATACTCCGTAATTGAAGACTAACACACACAAATTTCAATTTTTTTTAAAAAAATCTTCAAAATTAAAAAATAGAAGTCTAACATCTTCAAAAAAATTCAACTATTATATATTTTTTTTCAAATGTTAAATGTAAAGTGTAACACGAGCAAAATACACAATTTTCATATCGTACTTAAAATACTCCGTAATTGAATACTAACACTCAAAAATTTCAATTTTTTTAAAAAAATCTTCAAAATTCAAAAATAGAAGTCTAACACCTTCAAAAAAATTCAACTATTATATTTTTTTTCTAATGTTAAATCTGAAGTGTAGCACAAGCAAAATACTCAATTTTCATGTCGTACTTAAAATACTCCGTAATTGAAGACTAACACATACAAATTTCAATTGTTTTAAAAAAATCTTCAAAATTCAAAAATAGAAGTCTAACACCTTCAAAAAAATTCAACTATTATATATTTTTTAAATGCTAAATGTAAAATGTAACACTAGCAAAATACTCAATTTTCATGTCGTACTTAAAATACTCCGTAATTGATTACTAACAATCACAAATTAAATTTTTTTAAAAAAAATCTTCAAAATTCAAAAATAGAAGTAACACATTCAAAAAAATTCAACTATTATATTTTTTTTCAAATGTTAAATTTGAAGTGTAACACAAGCAAAATACTCAATTTTCATGTCGTAGTTAAAATACTCCGTAATTGAAGACTAACACACACAAATTTCATTTTTTTAAAGAAAAATCTTCAAAATTCAAAAATACAAGTCTAACACCTTCAAAAAATATTCAACTATTATATTTTTTTCAAATGTTAAATGTAAAGTGTAACACAAGAAAAATACTCAATATTCATGTCGTACTTAATAAACTCAGTAATTGAAGACTAACATACACAAATTTCAATTTTTTTTTAAAATTCTTCAAAATTCAAAAATAGAAGTCTAACACCTTCAAAAAAATTCAACTATTATATTTTTTTTCAAATGTTAAATCTGAAGTGTAACAAAATCTAAATACTCAATTTTCATGTCGTACTTAAAATACCCCGTAATTGAATACTAACACGCACAAATTTCAATTTTTTAAAAAAAATCTTCAAAATTCAAAAATAGAAGTCTAACACCTTCAAAAAAATTAAACTATTATATTTTTTTTCAAATGTTAAATCTGAAGTGTAACACAAGCAAAATTGAGCTTAAAATACTCCGTAGTTGAAGACTAACACACACAAATTTCAATTTTTTTTAAAAAAATCTTCAAAATTAAAAAATAGAAGTCTAACATCTCCAAAAAAAATTGAACTATTATAATTTTTTTCAAATGTTAAATATGAAGTGTAACACAAGAAAAATACTCAATTTTCATGTCTTACTTAAAATACTCCGTAATTGAAGGCTAACACACAAAAATTTCAATTGTTTTAAAAAAAATCTTCCAAATTAAAAAATAGAAGTCTAACACCTTCAAAAAAATTCAACAATTATATATTTTTTCAAATGTTACACGTAAGGTGTAACACAAGCAAAATACACAATTTTCATGTCGTACTTAAAATACTCCGTAATTGAAGACTAACAGACACAAGTTTAAAATTTTTTTAAAAAATCTTCAAAATTCAAAAATAGAAGTATGACACCTTCAAAAAAATTCAACTATTATATTTTTTTCAAATGTTAAATCTGATGTGTAACACAAGCAAACTACTAAATTTTCATGCCGTACTTAAAATACTCCGTAATTGAAGACTAACAGACAAATTTCAATTATTTAAAAACAAATCTTCAAAATTCAAAAATAGAAGTCTAACACCTTCAAAAAAATTCAACTATTATATTTTGTTTCAAATGTTAAATGTAAAGTCTAACACGAGCAAAATACTCAATTTTTATGTCGTACTTAAAATACTCCGTAATTGAATACTAACACGCTCAAATTTCAATTTTTTAAAAAAAATCTTCAAAATTCAAAAATAGAAGTCTAACATCTTAAAAAAAATTCAACTATTATATATTTTTTTCAAGTGTTAAATATGAAGTGTAACACAAGCAAAATACTCAATTTAAATGCATAACTTAAAATACTCCGTAATTGAAGACTAACACACACAAATTTCAATTGTTTTAAAAAAATCTTTCTTCAAAATTCAAAAATAGAAGTCTTACACCTTCAATAAAATTCAACAATTATATTTTTTTTCAAATGTTAAATGAAAAGTGTAACAGAAGCAAAATACTCAATTTTCATGTCGTACATAAAATACTCCGTAATTGAAGACTAACACACACAAATTTCAATTTTTTTTAAAAAAATCTTCAAAATTAAAAAATAGAAGGCTAACATCTTCAAAAAAATTCAACTATTATATATTTTTTTTCAAATGTTAAATGTAAAGTGTAACACGAGCAAAATACTCAATTTTCATGTCGTACTTAAAATACTCCGTAATTGAATACTAACACTCACAAATTTCAATTTTTTAAAAAAAATCTTCAAAATTCAAAAATAGAAGTCTAACACCATGAAAAAAATTCAACTAGTATATTTTTTTTCTAATGTTAAATCTGAAGTGTAACACAAGCAAAATACTCAATTTTCTTGTCGTACTTAAAATACTCCGTAATTGAAGACTAACACATACAAATTTCAATTGTTTTAAAAAAATCTTCAAAATTCAAAAATAGAAGTCTAACACCTTCAAAAAAATTGAACTATTATATATTTTTTAAATGCTAAATGTAAAATGTAACACTAGCAAAATAGTCAATTTTCATGTCGTACTTAAAATACTCCGTAATTGATTACTAACAATCACAAATTAAAATTTTTTAAAAAAAATCTTCAAAATTCAAAAATAGAAGTAACACATTAAAAAAAATTCAACTATTATATTTTTTTTCAAATGTTAAATCTGAAGTGTAACACAAGCAAAATACTCAATTTTCATGTCGTAGTTAAAATACTCCGTAATTGAAGACTAACACACACAAATTTCAATTTTTTAAAGAAAAATCTTCAAAATTCAAAAATACAAGTCTAACACCTTCAAAAAATATTCAACTATTATATTTTTTTCAAATGTTAAATGTAAAGTGTAACACAAGAAAAATACTCAATATTCATGTCGTACTTAATAAACTCAGTAATTGAAGACTAACATACACAAATTTCAATTTTTTTTAAAATTCTTCAAAATTCAAAAATAGAAGTCTAACACCTTCAAAAAAATTCAACTATTATATTTTTTTTCAAATGTTAAATCTGAAGTGTAACAAAATCTAAATACTCAATTTTCATGTCGTACTTAAAATACCCCGTAATTGAATACTAACACGCACAAATTTCAATTTTTTAAAAAAAATCTTCAAAATTCAAAAATAGAAGTCTAACACCTTCAAAAAAATTCAACTATTATATTTTTTTTCTAATGTTAAATCTGAAGTGTAACACAAGCAAAATTGAGCTTAAAATACTCCGTAATTGAAGACTAACACAAACAAATTTCAATTTTTTCAAAAAAAATCTTCAAAATTAAAAAATAGAAGTCTAACACCTTCTAAAAAATTCAACTATTATATTATTTTCGAAATGTTCAATCCGAAGTGTAACACATGCAAAATACTCAATTTTCATGTCGTACTTAAAATACTCCGTAATTGAAGACTAAAACACACAAATTTCAATTGTTTTAAAAAAATCTTCAAAATTCAAAAAATAGAAGTCTAACACCTTCAAAAAAATTCAACTATTATATTTTTTTTTTCAAATGTTAAATGTAAAGTGTAACAGGAGCAAAATACTCATTTTTCATATCGTACATTAAATACTCCGTAATTCAATACTAACACGCACAAATTTCAATTTTTTAAAAAAAATCTTCAAAATTCAAAAATAGAAGTCTAACACATTCAAAAAAATTCGACTATTATATTTTTTTTCAAATGTTAAATCTGAAGTGTAAAACAAGCAAAATACCTAATTTTCATGTCGTAGTTAAAATACTCCGTAATTGAAGACTAACACACAAAAATTTCAATTTTTTTAAAAAAAATCTTCAAAATTCAAAAATAGAAGTCTAACACCTTCAAAAAGAAATTCAACTATTATATTGTTTTTTCAAATGTTAAATGTGAAGTGTAACACAAGCAAAATACTCAATTTTCATGTCGTACTTAAAATACTCCGTAATTGAAGACTAACACACACAAATTTCAATTTTTTAACAAAAATCTTCAAAATTAAAAAAAAGAAGTCTAACACCTTCAAAAAAATTAAACTATTATATTTTTTTTCAAATGTTAAATCTGAAGTGTAACACAAGCAAAATTGAGCTTAAAATACTCCGTAGTTGAAGACTAACACACACAAATTTCAATTGTTTTTAAAAAAATCTTCAAAATTAAAAAATAGAAGTCTAACATCTCCAAAAAAAATTCAACTATTATAATTTTTTTCAAATGTTAAATATGAAGTGTAACACAAGAAAAATACTCAATTTTCATGTCTTACTTAAAATACTCCGTAATTGAAGGCTAACACACAAAAATTTCAATTGTTTTAAAAAAATTCTTCCAAATTAAAATATAGAAGTCTAACACCTTCAAAAAAATTCAACAATTTTATATTTTTTCAAATGTTACACGTAAGGTGTAACACAAGAAAAATACACAATTTTCATGTCGTACTTAAAATACTCCGTAATTGAAGACTAACAGACACAAGTTAAAATTTTTTTTAAAAAATCTTCAAAATTCAAAAATAGAAGTATGACACCTTCAAAAAAATTCAACTATTATATTTTTTTCAAATGTTAAATCTGATGTGTAACACAAGCAAACTACTCAATTTTCATGCCGTACTTAAAATACTCCGTAATTGAAGACTAACACACAAATTTCAATTATTTAAAAAAAAATCTTCAAAATTCAAAAATAGAAGTCTAACACCTTCAAAAAAATTCAACTATTATATTTTGTTTCAAATGTTAAATGTAAAGTGTAACACGAGCAAAATACTCAATTTTTATGTCGTACTTAAAATACTCCGTAATTGAATACTAACACGCACAAATTTCAATTTTTTAAAAAAAATATTCAAAATTCAAAAATAGAAGTCTAACATCTTCAAAAAAATTCAAGTATTATATTTGTTTTTCAAGTGTTAAATATGAAGTGTAACACAAGTAAAATACTCAATTTTCATGCATAACTTAAAATACTCCGTAATTGAAGACTAACACACACAAATTTCAATTGTTTTAAAAAAATCTTTCTTCAAAATTCAAAAATAGAAGTCTTACACCTTCAAAAAAATTCAACAATTATATTTTTTTTCAAATTTTAAATGAAAAGTGTAACAGAAGCAAAATAATCAATTTTCATGTCGTACATAAAATACTCCGTAATTGAAGACTAACACACACAAATTTCAATTTTTTTAAAAAAATCTTCAAAATTAAAAAATAGAAGTCTAACATCTTCAAAAAAATTCAACTATTATATATTTTTTTTCAAATGTTAAATGTAAAGTGTAACACGAGCAAAATACTCAATTTTCATGTCGTACTTAAAATACTCCGTAATTGAATACTAACACTCACAAATTTCAATTTTAAAAAAAAAATCTTCAAAATTCAAAAATAGAAGTCTAACACCCTCAAAAAAATTCAACTATTATATTTTTTTTCTAATGTTAAATCTGAAGTGTAACACAAGCAAAATACTCAATTTTCTTGTCGTACTTAAAATACTCCGTAATTGAAGACTAACACATACAAATTTCAATTGTTTTAAAAAAATCTTCAAAATTCGAAAATAGCAGTCTAACACCTTCAAAAAAATTCAACTATTATATATTTTTTAAATGCTAAATGTAAAATGTAACACTAGCAAAATACTCAATTTTCATGTCGTACTCAAAATACTCCTTAATTGATTACTAACAATCACAAATTTAAATTTTTTAAAAAAAATCTTCAAAATTCAAAAATAGAAGTAACACATTAAAAAAAATTCAACTATTATATTTTTTTTCAAATGTTAAATCTGAAGTGTAACACAAGCAAAATACTCAATTTTCATGTCGTAGTTAAAATACTCCGTAATTGAAGACTAACACACACAAATTTCAATTTTTTAAAGAAAAATCTTCAAAATTCAAAAATACAAGTCTAACACCTTCAAAAAATATTCAACTATTATAATTTTTTCAAATGTTAAATGTAAAGTGTAACACAAGAAAAATACTCAATATTCATGTCGTACTTAATAAACTCAGTAATTGAAGACTAACGTACACAAATTTCAATTTTTTTTAAAAAATCTTCAAAATTCAAAAATAGAAGTCTAACACCTTCAAAAAAATTCAACTATTATATTTTTTTACAAATGTTAAATCTGAAGTGTAACAAAATCTAAATACTCAATTTTCATGTCGTACTTAAAATACTCCGTAATTGAATACTAACACGCACAAATTTCAATTTTTTTAAAAAAATCTTCAAAATTCAAAAATAGAAGTCTAACACCTTCAAAAAAATTCAACTATTATATTTTTTTTCTAATGTTAAATCTGAAGTGTAACACAAGCAAAATTGAGCATAAAATACTCCGTAATTGAAAACTAACACACACAAATTTCAATTTTTTAAAAAAAATATTCAAAATTAAAAAATAGAAGTCTAACATCTTCAAAAAAATTCAACAATTATATTTTTTTTCAAATGTTAAATATGAAGTGTAACACAAGAAAAATACTCAATTTTCATGTCGCACTTAAAATACTCCGTAATTGAAGACTAACACACACAAATTTCAATTGTTTTAAAAAAATCTTCAGAATTCAAAAATAGAAGTCTAACACCTTCAAAAAAATTCACCAATTATATTTTTTTTCAAATGTTAAATGTAAAGTGTAACAAAAGCAAAATACTCAATATTCATGTCGTACTTAAAATACTCCGTAATTGAAGACTATCACACAAATTAAAATTTTTTTTTAAAAATCTTTAAAATTCAAAAATAGAAGTCTAACACCTTCAAAAAAATTCAAGTATTATATTTTTTTTCAAATGTTAAATCTGAACTGTAACACAAGCAAAATTGAGCTTAAAATACTCCGTAATTGTAGATTAACACAAACAAATTTCAATTTTTTTAAAAAAAATCTTCAAAATTCAAAAATAGAAGTCTAACACCTTCTAAAAAATTCAACTATTATATTATTTTTGAAATGTTAAATCTGAAGTGTAACACATGCAAAATACTCAATTTTCATGTCGTACTTAAAATACTCCGTAATTGAAGACTAAAACACACAAATTTCAATTGTTTTAAAAAAATCTTCAAAATTCAAAAATAGAAGTCCAACACCTTCAAAAAAATTCAACTATTATATATTTTTTTCAAATGTCAAATGTAAAGTGTAGCACTAGCAAAATACTCATTTTTCATGTCGTACTTAAAATACTCCGTAATTGAATACTAACACGCACAAATTTCAATTTTTTTAATAAAATCTTCAAAATTCAAAAATAGAAGTCCAACACCTTCAAACAAATTCGACCATTATATTTTTTTTCAAATGTTAAATCTGAAGTGTAACACAAGCAAAATACCCAATTTTCATGTCGTAGTTAAAATACTCCGTAATTGAAGACTAACACACACAAATTTCAATTTTTTTAAAAAAAATCTTCAAAATTCAAAAATAGAAGTCTAACACCTTCCAAAAAAATTCAACTATTATATTTTTTTTTGACATGTTAAATGTGAAGTGTAACACAAGCAAAATACTCAATTTTCATGTCGTACTTAAAATACTCCGTAATTGAAGACTAACACACACAAATTTCTATTTTTTTAAAAAAAATCTTCAAAGTTCAAAAATAGAAGTCTAACACCTTCAAAAAAATTCAACTATAATATTTTTTTTTAAATGTTAAATCTGAAGTGTAAGACAAGCAAAATACTCAATTTTCGTGTCGTACTTAAAATACTCCGTAATTGAAGACTAACACACACAAATTTCAATTGTTTTAAAAAAATCTTCAAAATTCAAAAATAGAAGTCTAACACCTTCAAAAACATTCAACTATTATATTTTTTTAAAATGCTAAATGTAAAATGTAACACGAGCAAAATACTCAATTTTCATGTCGTACTTAAAATACTCCGTAATTGATTACTAACAATCACAAATTTAAATTTTTTAAAAAAATCTTCAAAATTCAAAAATAGAAGTAACACATTCTATAAAATTCAACTATTATATATTTTTTTAAATGTTAAATCTGAAGTGCAACACAAGCAAAATACTCAATTTTCATGTCGTAGTTAAAATACTCCGTAATTGAAGACTAACACACAAAAATTTCAATTTTTTAAAGAAAAATCTTCAAAATTCAAAAATACAAGTCTAACACCTTCAAAAAATATTCAACTATTATATTTTTTTCAAATGATAAATGTGAAGTGTAACACAAGCAAAATACTCAATTTTCATGTCGTACTTAAAATACTCCGTAATTGAAGACTAACACACAAAAATTTCAATTTTTTTTAAAAATCTTCAAAAAAATTCAACTATTATATTTTTTTTCATATATTTAATATGAAGTGTAACACAAGCAAAATACTCAATTTTCATGTCGTACTAAAAATACTCCGTAATTGAAGACTAACACACACAAATTTCAATTGTTTTAAAAAAATCTTCAAAATTCAAAAATAGAAGTCTAACACCTTCAAAAAAATTCAACAATTATATTTTTTTTCAAATGTTAAAAGTAAAGTGTAACACAAGCAAAATACTCAATATTCATGTCGTACTAAAAATACTCCGTAATTGAAGACTAACACACACAAATTTCAATTTTTTTTTAAAAAATCTTCAAAATTCAAAAATAGAAGTCTAACAGCTTCAAAAAAATTCAACTATTATATTTTATTTCAAATGTTAAATCTGAAGTGTAACACAAGCAAAATTGAGCTTAAAATACTCCGTAATTGAAGACTAACACAAACAAATTTCAATTTTTTCAAAAAAAATCTTCAAAATTCAAAAAGAGAAGTCAAACACCTTCTAAAAAATTCAACTATTATATTATTTTTGAAATGTTAAATCTGAAGTGTAACACATGCAAAATACTCAATTTGCATGTCGTACTTAAAATACTCCGTAATTGAAGACTAAAACACACAAATTTCAATTGATTTAAAAAAATCTTCAAAATTCAAAAATAGAAGTCTAACACCTTCAAAAAAATTCAACTATTATATATTTTTTTCAAATGTTAAATGTAAAGTGTAACAGGAGCAAAATACTCATTTTTCATATCGTACTTAAAATACTCCGTAATTGAATACTAACACGCACAAATTTCAATTCTTTTTAAAAATTCTTCAAAATTCAAAAATAGAAGTCTAACACAGTCAAAAAAATTCGACTATTATATTTTTTTTTCAAATGTTAAATGTAAAGTGTAACAGGAGCAAAATACTCATTTTTCATATCGTACTTAAAATACTCCGTAATTGAATACTAACACGCACAAATTTCAATTTTTTAAAAAAAATCTTCAAAATTCAAAAATAGAAGGCTAACACATTCAAAAAAATTCGACTATTATATTTTTATTCAAATGTTAAATCTGAAGTGTAAAACAAGCAAAATACCCAATTTTCATGTCGTAGTTAAAATACTCCGTAATTGAAGACTAACACACACAAATTTCAATTTTTTTAAAAAAAATCTTCAAAATTCAAAAATAGAAGTCTAACACCTTCAAAAAGAAATTCAACTATTATATTGTTTTTTCAAATGTTAAATGTGAAGTGTAACACAAGCAAAATACTCAATTTTCATGTCGTACTTAAAATACTCCGTAATTGAAGACTAACACACACAAATTTCAATTTTTTAACAAAAATATTCAAAATTAAAAAAAATAAGTCTAACACCTTCAAAAAAATTAAACTATTATATTTTTTTTCAAATGTTAAATCTGAAGTGTAACACAAGCAAAATTGAGCTTACAATACTCCGTAGTTGAAGACTAACACACACAAATTTCAATTTTTTTTAAAAAAATCTTCAAAATTAAAAAATAGAAGTCTAACATCTCCAAAAAAATTCAACTATTATAATTTTTTTCAAATGTTAAATATGAAGTGTAACACAACAAAAATACTCAATTTTCATGTCTTACTTAAAATACTCCGTAATTGAAGGCTAACACACAAAAATTTCAATTGTTTTAAAAAAAATCTTCCAAATTAAAAAATAGAAGTCTAACACCTACAAAAAAATTCAACAATTATATATTTTTTCAAATGTTACACGTAAGGTGTAACACAAGCAAAATACACAATTTTCATGTCGTACTTAAAATACTCCGTAATTGAAGACTAACAGACACAAGTTTAAATTTTTTTTAAAAAATCTTCAAAATTCAAAAATAGATGTATGACACCTTCAAAAAAATTAAACTATTATATTTTTTTCAAATGTTAAATCTGATGTGTAACACAAGCAAACTACTCAATTTTCATGCCGTACTTAAAATACTCCGTAATTGAAGACTAACACACAAATTTCAATTATTTAAAAAAAAATCTTCAAAATTCAAAAATAGAAGTCTAACACCTTCAAAAAAATTCAACTATTATATTTTGTTTCAAATGTTAAATGTAAAGTGTAACACGAGCAAAATACTCAATTTTTTTGTCGTACTAAAAATACTCCGTAATTGAATACTAACACGCACAAATTTCAATTTTTTAAAAAAAATCTTCAAAATTCAAAAATAGAAGTCTAACATCTTCAAAAAAATTCAACTATTATATATTTTTTTCAAGTGTTAAATATGAAGTGTAACACAAGCAAAATACTCTATTTTCATGCATAACTTAAAATACTCCGTAATTGAAGACTAACACACACAAATTTCAATTGTTTTAAAAAAATCTTTCTTCAAAATTCAAAAATAGAAGTCTTACACCTTCAAAAAAATTCAACAATTCAATTTTTTTTCAAATGTTAAATGAAAAGTGTAACAGAAGCAAAATACTCAATTTTCATGTCGTACATAAAATACTCCGTAATTGAAGACTAAAACACACAAATTTCAATTTTTTTTAAAAAAATCTTCAAAATTAAAAAATAGAAGTCTAACATCTTCAAAAAAATTCAACTATTATATATTTTTTTTCAAATGTTAAATGTAAAGTGTAGCACGAGCAAAATACTCAATTTTCATGTCGTACTTAAAATACTCCGTAATTGAATACTAACACTCACAAATTTCAATTTTTTAAAAAAAATCTTCAAAATTCAAAAATAGAAGTCTAACACCTTCAAAAAAATTCAACTATTATATTTTTTTTCTAATGTTAAATCTGAAGTGTAACACAAGCAAAATACTCAATTTTCTTGTCGTACTTAAAATACTCCGTAATTGAAGACTAACACATACAAATTTCAATTGTTTTAAAAAAATCTTCAAAATTCAAAAATAGAAGTCTAACACCTTCAAAAAAATTCAACTATTATATATTTTTTAAATGCTAAATGTAAAATGTAACACTAGCAAAATACTCAATTTTAATGTCGTACTTAAAATACTCCGTAATTGATTACTAACAATCACAAATTTAAATTTTTTAAAAAAAATCTTCAAAATTCAAAAATAGAAGTAACACATTAAAAAAAATTCAACTATTATATTTTTTTTCAAATGTTAAATCTGAAGTGTAACACAAGCAAAATACTCAATTTTCATGTCGTAGTTAAAATACTCCGTAATTGAAGACTAACACACACAAATTTCAATTTTTTAAAGAAAAATCTTCAAAATTCAAAAATACAAGTCTAACACCTTCAAAAAATATTCAACTATTATATTTTTTTCAAATGTTAAATGTAAAGTGTAACACAAGAAAAATACTCAATATTCATGTCGCACTTAATAAACTCAGTAATTGAAGACTAACATACACAAATTTCAATTTTTTTTAAAAAATCTTCAAAATTCAAAAATAGAAGTCCAACACCTTCAAAAAAATTCAACTATTATATTTTTTTACAAATGTTAAACCTGAAGTGTAACAAAATCTAAATACTCAATTTTCATGTCGTACTTAAAATACTCCGTAATTGAATACTAACACGCACAAATTTCAATTTTTTTAAAAAAATCTTCAAAATTAAAAAAATAGAAGTCTAACACCTTCAAAAAAATTCAACTATTATATATTTTTTTTCAAATGTTAAATGTAAAGTGTAACAGGAGCAAAATACTCATTTTTCATATCGTACATAAAATACTCCGTAATTGAATACTAACACGCACAAATTTCAATTTTTTAAAAAAAATCTTCAAAATTCAAAAATAGAAGTCTAACACATTAAAAAAAATTCGACTATTATATTTTTTTTCAAATATTAAATCTGAAGTGTAAAACAAGCAAAATACCCAATTTTCATGTCGTAGTTAAAATACTCCGTAATTGAAGACTAACACACACAAATTTCAATTTTTTTAAAAAAAATCTTCAAAATTCAAAAATAGAAGTCTAACACCTTCAAAAAGAAATTCAACTATTATATTATTTTTTCAAATGTTAAATGTGAAGTGTAACACAAGCAAAATACTCAATTTTCATGTCGTACTTAAAATACTCCGTAATTGAAGACTAACACACACAAATTTCAATTTTTTAACAAAAATATTCAAAATTAAAAAAAATAAGTCTAACACCTTCAAAAAAATTAAACTATTATATTTTTTTTCAAATGTTAAATCTGAAGTGTAACACAAGCAAAATTGAGCTTACAATACTCCGTAGTTGAAGACTAACACACACAAATTTCAATTGTTTTTAAAAAAATCTTCAAAATTAAAAAATAGAAGTCTAACATCTCCAAAAAAATTCAACTATTATAATTTTTTTCAAATGTTAAATATGAAGTGTAACACAAGAAAAATACTCAATTTTCATGTCTTACTTAAAATACTACGTAATTGAAGGCTAACACACAAAAATTTCAATTGTTTTAAAAAAAATCTTCCAAATTAAAAAATAGAAGTCTATCACCTACAAAAAAATTCAACAATTATATATTTTTTCAAATGTTACACGTAAGGTGTAACACAAGCAAAATACACAATTTTCATGTCGTACTTAAAATACTCCGTAATTGAAGACTAACAGACACAAGTTTAAATTTTTTTTAAAAAATTTTCAACATTCAAAAATAGAAGTATGACACCTTCAAAAAAATTCAACTATTATATTTTTTTCAAATGTTAAATCTGATGTGTAACACAAGCAAACTACTCAATTTTCATGCCGTACTTAAAATACTCCGTAATTGAAGACTAACACACAAATTTCAATTATTTAAAAAAAAATCTTCAAAATTCAAAAATAGAAGTCTAACACCTTCAAAAAAATTCAACTATTATATTTTGTTTCAAATGTTAAATGTAAATTGTAACACGAGCAAAATACTCAATTTTTATGTCGTACTTAAAATACTCCGTAATTGAATAGTAACACGCACAAATTTCAATTTTTTTAAAAAAATCTTCAAAATTCAAAAATAGAAGTCTAACATCTTCAAAAAAATTCAACTATTATATTTTTTTTTCAAGTGTTAAATATGAAGTGTAACACAAGTAAAATACTCAATTTTCATGCATAACTTAAAATACTCCGTAATTGAAGACTAACACACACAAATTTCAATTGTTTTAAAAAAATCTTTCTTCAAAATTCAAAAATAGAAGTCTTACACCTTCAAAAAAATTCAACAATTATATTTTTTTTCAAATGTTAAATGAAAAGTGTAACAGAAGCAAAATACTCAATTTTCATGTCGTACATAAAATACTCCGTAATTGAAGACTAACACACACAAATTTCAATTTTTTTAAAAAAAATCTTCAAAATTAAAAAATAGAAGTCTAACATCTTCAAAAAAATTCAACTATTATATATTTTTTTTCAAAAGTTAAATGTAAAGTGTAACACGAGCAAAATACTCAATTTTCATGTCGTACTTAAAATACTCCGTAATTGAATACTAACACTCACAAATTTCAATTTTTAAAAAAAAATCTTCAAAATTCAAAAATAGAAGTCTAACACCTTCAAAAAAATTCAACTATTATATTTTTTTTCTAATGTTAAATCTGAAGTGTAACACAAGCAAAATACTCAATTTTCTTGTCGTACTTAAAATACTCCGTAATTGAAGACTAACACATACAAATTTCAATTGTTTTAAAAAAATCTTCAAAATTCGAAAATAGCAGTCTAACACCTTCAAAAAAATTCAACTATTATACATTTTTTAAATGCTAAATGTAAAATGTAACACTAGCAAAATACTCAATTTTCATGTCGTACTTAAAATACTCCTTAGTTGATTACTAACAATCACAAATTTAAATTTTTTAAAAAAAATCTTCAAAATTCAAAAATAGAAGTAACACATTAAAAAAAATTCAACTATTATTTTTTTTTCAAATGTTAAATCTGAAGTGTAACACAAGCAAAATACTCAATTTTCATGTCGTACTTAAAATACTCCGTAATTGAAGACTAACACACACAAATTTCAATTTTTTAACAAAAATCTTCAAAATTAAAAAAAAGAAGTCTAACACCTTCAAAAAAATTAAACTATTATATTTTTTTTCAAATGTTAAATCTGAAGTGTAACACAAGCAAAATTGAGCTTAAAATACTCCGTAGTTGAAGACTAACACACACAAATTTCAATTTTTTTTAAAAAAATCTTCAAAATTAAAATATAGAAGTCTAACATCTACAAAAAAATTCAACTAATATAATTTTTTTCAAATGTTAAATATGAAGTGTAACACAAGAAAAATACTCAATTTTCATGTCTTACTTAAAATACTCCGTAATTGAAGGCTAACACACAAAAATTTCAATTGTTTTAAAAAAAATCTTCCAAATTAAAAAATAGAAGTCTAACACCTACAAAAAAATTCAACAATTATATATTTTTTCAAATGTTACACGTAAGGTGTAACACAAGCAAAATACACAATTTTCATGTCGTACTTAAAATACTCCGTAATTGAAGACTAACAGACACAAGTTTAAATTTTTTTTAAAAAATTTTCAAAATTCAAAAATAGAAGTATGACACCTTCAAAAAAATTCAACTATTATATTTTTTTCAAATGTTAAATCTGATGTGTAACACAAGCAAACTACTCAATTTTCATGCCATACTTAAAATACTCCGTAATTGAAGACTAACACACAAATTTCAATTATTTAAAAAAAAATCTTCAAAATTCAAAAATAGAAGTCTAACACCTTCAAAAAAATTCAACTATTATATTTTGTTTCAAATGTTAAATGTAAATTGTAACACGAGCAAAATACTCAATTTTTATGTCGTACTTAAAATACTCCGTAATTGAATACTAACACGCACAAATTTCAATTTTTTTAAAAAAATCTTCAAAATTCAAAAATAGAAGTCTAACATCTTCAAAAAAATTCAACTATTATATTTTTTTTTCAAGTGTTAAATATGAAGTGTAACACAAGTAAAATACTCAATTTTCATGCATAACTTAAAATACTCCGTAATTGAAGACTAACACACACAAATTTCAATTGTTTTAAAAAAATCTTTCTTCAAAATTCAAAAATAGAAGTCTTACACCTTCAAAAAAATTCAACAATTATATTTTTTTTCAAATGTTAAATGAAAAGTGTAACAGAAGCAAAATACTCAATTTTCATGTCGTACTTAAAATACTCCGTAATTGAAGACTAACACACACAAATTTCAATTTTTTTTAAAAAAATCTTCAAAATTAAAAAATAGAAGTCTAACATCTTCAAAAAAATTCAACTATTATATATTTTTTTTCAAATGTTAAATGTAAAGTGTAACACGAGCAAAATACTCAATTTTCATGTCGTACTTAAAATACTCCGTAATTGAATACTAACACTCACAAATTTCAATTTTTAAAAAAAAATCTTCAAAATTCAAAAATAGAAGTCTAACACCTTCAAAAAAATTCAACTATTATATTTTTTTTCTAATGTTAAATCTGAAGTGTAACACAAGCAAAATACTCAATTTTCTTGTCGTACTTAAAATACTCCGTAATTGAAGACTAACACATACAAATTTCAATTGTTTTAAAAAAATCTTCAAAATTCGAAAATAGCAGTCTAACACCTTCAAAAAAATTCAACTATTATATATTTTTTAAATGCTAAATGTAAAATGTAACACTAGCAAAATACTCAATTTTCATGTCGTACTTAAAATACTCCTTAATTGATTACTAACAATCACAAATTTAAATTTTTTAAAAAAAATCTTCAAAATTCAAAAATAGAAGTAACACATTAAAAAAAATTCAACTATTATTTTTTTTTCAAATGTTAAATCTGAAGTGTAACACAAGCAAAATACTCAATTTTCATGTCGTACTTAAAATACTCCGTAATTGAAGACTAACACACACAAATTTCAATTTTTTAACAAAAATGTTCAAAATTAAAAAAAAGAAGTCTAACACCTTCAAAAAAATTAAACTATTATATTTTTTTTCAAATGTTAAATCTGAAGTGTAACACAAGCAAAATTGAGCTTAAAATACTCCGTAGTTGAAGACTAACACACACAAATTTCAATTTTTTTTAAAAAAATCTTCAAAATTAAAATATAGAAGTCTAACATCTCCAAAAAAATTCAACTAATATAATTTTTTTCAAATGTTAAATATGAAGTGTAACACAAGAAAAATACTCAATTTTCATGTCTTACTTAAAATACTCCGTAATTGAAGGCTAACACACAAAAATTTCAATTGTTTTAAAAAAAATCTTCCAAATTAAAAAATAGAAGTCTAACACCTACAAAAAAATTCAACAATTATATATTTTTTCAAATGTTACACGTAAGGTGTAACACAAGTAAAATACACAATTTTCATGTCGTACTTAAAATACTCCGTAATTGAAGACTAACAGACACAAGTTTAAATTTTTTTTTAAAAATTTTCAAAATTCAAAAATAGAAGTATGACACCTTCAAAAAAATTCAACTATTATATTTTTTTCAAATGTTAAATCTGATGTGTAACACAAGCAAACTACTCAATTTTCATGCCATACTTAAAATACTCCGTAATTGAAGACTAACACACAAATTTCAATTATTTAAAAAAAAATCTTCAAAATTCAAAAATAGAAGTCTAACACCTTCAAAAAAATTCAACTATTATATTTTGTTTCAAATGTTAAATGTAAAGTGTAACACGAGCAAAATACTCAATTTTTATGTCGTACTTAAAATACTCCGTAATTGAATACAAACACGCACAAATTTCAATTTTTTAAAAAAAATCTTCAAAATTCAAAAATAGAAGTCTAACATCTTCAAAAAAATTCAACTATTATATTTTTTTTTAAAGTGTTAAATATGAAGTGTAACACAAGTAAAATACTCAATTTTCATGCATAACTTAAAATACTCCGTAATTGAAGACTAACACACACAAATTTCAATTGTTTTAAAAAAATCTTTCTTCAAAATTCAAAAATAGAAGTCTTACACCTTCAAAAAAATTCAACAATTATATTTTTTTTCAAATGTTAAATGAAAAGTGTAACAGAAGCAAAATACTCAATTTTCATGTCGTACATAAAATACTCCGTAATTGGAGACTAACACACACAAATTTCAATTTTTTTTAAAAAAATCTTCAAAATTAAAAAATAGAAGTCTAACATCTTCAAAAAAATTCAACTATTATATATTTTTTTTCAAATGTTAAATGTAAAGTGTAACACGAGCAAAATACTCAATTTTCATGTCGTACTTAAAATACTCCGTAATTGAATACTAACACTCACAAATTTCAATTTTTAAAAAAAAATCTTCAAAATTCAAAAATAGAAGTCTAACACCTTCAAAAAAATTCAACTATTATATTTTTTTTCTAATGTTAAATCTGAAGTGTAACACAAGCAAAATACTCAATTTTCTTGTCGTACTTAAAATACTCCGTAATTGAAGAATAGCACATACAAATTTCAATTGTTTTAAAAAAATCTTCAAAATTCGAAAATAGCAGTCTAACACCTTCAAAAAAATTCAACTATTATATATTTTTTAAATGCTAAATGTAAAATGTAACACTAGCAAAATACTCAATTTTCATGTCGTACTTAAAATACTCCTTAATTGATTACTAACAATCACAAATTTAAATTTTTGAAAAAAAATCTTCAAAATTCAATAATATAAGTAACACATTAAAAAAAATTCAACTATTATATTTTTTTTCAAATGTTAAATCTGAAGTGTGACACAAGCAAAATACTCAATTTTCATGTCGTAGTTAAAATACTCCGTAATTGAAGACTAACACACACAAATTTCAATTTTTTAAAGAAAAATCTTCAAAATTCAAAAATACAAGTCTAACACCTTCAAAAAATATTAAACTATTATATTTTTTTCAAATGTTAAATGTAAAGTGTAACACAAGAAAAATACTCAATATTCATGTCGTACTTAATAAACTCAGTAATTGAAGAATAACATACACAAATTTCAATTTTTTTTAAAAAATCTTCAAAATTCAAAAATAGAAGTCTAACACCTTCAAAAAAATTCAACTATTATATTTTTTTACAAATGTTAAATCTGAAGTGTAACAAAATCTAAATACTCAATTTTCATGTCGTACTTAAAATACTCCGTAATTGAATACTAACACGCACAAATTTCAATTTTTTTAAAAAAATCTTCAAAATTCAAAAATAGAAGTCTAACACCTTCAAAAAAATTCAACTATTATATTTTTTTTTCTAATGTTAAATCTGAAGTGTAACACAAGCAAAATTGAGCATAAAATACTCCGTAATTGAAGACTAAGTCACACAAATTTCAATATTTTAAAAAAAATATTCAAAATTAAAAAATAGAAGTCTAACATCTTCAAAAAAATTCAACAATTATATATTTTTTCAAATGTTAAATGTAAAGTGTAACAAAAGAAAAATACTCAATTTTCATGTCGCACTTAAAATACTCCGTAATTGAAGACTAACACACAGAAATTTCAATTGTTTTAAAAAAATCTTCAAAATTCAAAAATAGAAGTCTAACACCTTCAAAAAAATTCACCAATTATATTTTTTTTCAAATGTTAAATGTAAAGTGTAACAAAAGCAAAATACTCAATATTCATGTCGTACTTAAAATACTCCGTAATTGAAGACTAACACACAAATTAAAATTTTTTTTAAAAATCTTTTAAATTCAAAAATAGAAGTCTAACACCTTGAAAAAAATTCAAGTATTATATTTTTTTTCAAATGTTAAATCTGAACTGTAACACGAGCAAAATTGAGCTTAAAATACTCCGTAATTGTAGATTAACACAAACAAATTTCAATTTTTTTAAAAAAAATCTTCAAAATTCAAAAATAGAAGTCTAACACCTTCTAAAAAATTCAACTATTATATTATTTTTGAAATGTCAAATGTAAAATGTAGCACTAGCAAAATACTCATTTTTCATGTCGTACTTAAAATACTCCGTAATTGAATACTAACACGCACAAATTTCAATTTTTTTAATAAAATCTTCAAAATTCAAAAATAGAAGTCCAACACATTCAAACAAATTCGACTATTATATTTTTTTTCAAATGTTAAATCTGAAGTGTAACACAAGCAAAATACCCAATTTTCATGTCGTAGTTAAAATACTCCGTAATTGAAGACTAACACACACAAATTTCAATTTTTTTAAAAAAAATCTTCAAAGTTCAAAAATAGAAGTCTAACACCATCAAAAAAATTCAACTATAATATTTTTTTTGAAATGTTAAATTTGAAGTGTAAGACAAGCAAAATACTCAATTTTCATGTCGTACTTAAAATACTCCGTAATTGAAGACTAACACACACAAATTTCAATTGTTTTAAAAAAATCTTCAAAATTCAAAAATAGAAGTCTAACACCTTCAAAAACATTCAACTATTATATTTTTTTAAAATGCTAAATGTAAAATGTAACACGAGCAAAATACTCAATTTTCATGTCGTACTTAAAATACTCCGTAATTGATTACTAACAATCACAAATTTAAATTTTTTAAAAAAATCTTCAAAATTCAAAAATAGAAGTAACACATTCTATAAAATTCAACTATTATATTTTTTTTTAAATGTTAAATCTGAAGTGCAACACAAGCAAAATACTCAATTTTCATGTCGTAGTTAAAATACTCCGTAATTGAAGATTAACACACAAAAATTTAAATTTTTTAAAGAAAAATCTTCAAAATTCAAAAATACAAGTCTAACACCTTCAAAAAATATTCAACTATTATATTTTTTTCAAATGATAAATGTGAAGTGTAACACAAGCAAAATACTCAATTTTCATGTCGTACTTAAAATACTCCGTAATTGAAGACTAACACACACAAATTTCAATTTTTTTTAAAAATCTTCAAAAAAATTCAACTATTATATTTTTTTTCAAATGTTAAATATGAAGTGTAACACAAGCAAAATACTCAATTTTCATGTCGTACTAAAAATACTCCGTAATTGAAGACTAACACACACTAATTTCAATTGTTTTAAAAAAATCTTCAAAATTCAAAAATAGAAGTCTAACACCTTCAAAAAAATTCAACAATTATATTTTTTTTCAAATGTTAAAAGTAAAGTGTAACACAAGCAAAATACTCAATATTCATGTCGTACTAAAAATACTCCGTAATTGAAGACTAACACACACAAATTTCAATTTTTTTTTAAAAAATCTTCAAAATTCAAAAATAGAAGTCTAACACCTTCAAAAAAATTCAACTATTATATTTTTTTTCAAATGTTAAATCTGAAGTGTAACACAAGCAAAATTGAGCTTAAAATACTCCGTAATTGAAGACTAACACAAAGAAATTTCAATTTTTTCAAAAAAAATCTTCAAAATTCAAAAATAGAAGTCAAACACCTTCTAAAAAATTCAACTATTATATTATTTTTGAAATGTTAAATCTGAAGTGTAACACATGCAAAATACTCAATTTGCATGTCGTACTTAAAATACTCCGTAATTGAAGACTAAAACACACAAATTTCAATTGTTTTAAAAAAATCTTCAAAATTCAAAAATAGAAGTCTAACACCTTCAAAAAAATTCAACTATTATATATTTTTTTTCAAATGTTAAATGTAAAGTGTAACAGGAGCAAAATACTCATTTTTCATATCGTACTTAAAATACTCCGTAATTGAATACTAACACGCACAAATTTCAATTTTTTTAAAAAATTCTTCAAAATTCAAAAATAGAAGTCTAACACAGTCAAAAAAATTCGACTATTATATTTTTTTTCAAATGTTAAATCTGAAGTGTAAAACAAGCAAAATGCCCAATTTTCATGTCGTAGTTAAAATACTCCGTAATTGAAGACTAATACACACAAATTTCAATTTTTTTAAAAAAAATCTTCAAAATTCAAAAATAGAAGTCTAACACCTTCAAAAAAAATTCAACTATTATATTTTTTTTTCAAATGTTAAATATGAAGTGTAACACAAGCAAAATACTCAATTTTCATGTCGTACTTAAAATACTCCGTAATTGAAGACTAACACACACAAATTTCAATTTTTTAACAATAATCTTCAAAATTCAAAAATAGAAGTCTAACACCTTCAAAAAAATAAAACTATTATATTTTTTTTCAAATGTTAAATCTCGAGTGTAACACAAGCAAAATTGAGCTTAAAATACTCCGTAATTGAAGACTAACACAAACAAATTTCAATTTTGTAAAAAACAATCTTCAAAATTCAAAAATAGAAGTCAAACACCTTCTAAAAAATTCAACTATTATATTATTTTTGAAATGTTAAATCTGAAGTGTAACACATGCAAAATACTCAATTTGCAGGTCGTACTTAAAATACTCCGTAATTGAAGACTAAAACACACAAATTTTAATTGTTTTAAAAAAATCTTCAAAATTCAAAAATAGAAGTCTAACACCTTCAAAAAAATTCAACTATTATATTTTTTTTTCAAATGTTAAATGTAAAGTGTTACAGGAGCAAAATACTCATTTTTCATATCGTACTTAAAATACTCCGTAATTGAATACTAGCACGCACAAATTTCAATTTTTTTAAAAAAATCTTCAAAATTCAAAAATAGAAGTCTAACACCGTCAAAAAAATTCGACTATTATATTTTTTTTCAAATGTTAAATCTGAAGTGTAAAACAAGCAAAATACCCAATTTTCATGTCGTAGTTAAAATACTCCGTAATTGAAGACTAATACAAACAAATTTCAATTTTTTTAAAAAAAATCTTCAAAATTCAAAAATAGAAGTCTAGCACCTTCAAAAAAAATTCAACTATTATATTTTTTTTCAAATGTTAAATACGAAGTGTAACACAAGAAAAATACTCAATTTTCATGTCTTACTTAAAATACTCCGTAATTGAAGGCTAACACACAAAAATTTCAATTGTTTTAAAATAAATCTTCCAAATTCAAAAATAGAAGTCTAGCACCTTCAAAAAAATTCAACAATTATATATTTTTTCAAATGTTGCACGTAAAGTGTAACACAAGCAAAATACACAATTTTCATGTCGTACTTAAAATACTCCGTAATAGAAGACTAACAGACACAAGTTTCAATTTTTTTTAAAAAATCTTCAAAATTCAAAAATAGAAGTCTAGCATCTTCAAAAAAATTCAACTATTATATTTTTTTTTCAAATGTTAAATATGAAGTGTAACACAAGGAAAATACTCAATTTTCATGCCGTACTTAAAATACTCCGTAATTGAAGACTAACACACACAAATTTCAATTGTTTTAAAATAATCTTTCTTCAAAATTCAAAAATAGAAGTATAACACCTTCAAAAAAATTCAACAATTATATTTTTTTTCAAATGTTAAATGTAAAGTGTAACACAAGAAAAATACTCAATTTTCATGTGGTACTTAAAATACTCCGTAATTGAAGACTAACACACACAAATTTCAATTGTTTTAAAAAAATCTTCAAAATTCAAAAATAGAAGTCTAGCACCTTCAAAAAAATTCACCAATTATATTTTGTTTCAAATGTTAAATGTAAAGTGTAACACAAGCAAAATACTCAATATTCATGTCGTACTTAAAATACTCCGTAATTGAAGACTAACACACACAAATTTCAATTTTTTTTTTTAAAATCTTTAAAATTCAAAAATAGAAGTCTAACACCTTCACAAAAAATTCAACTATTATATTTTTTTTCAAATGTTAAATCTGAACTGTAACACAAGAAAAATTGAGCTTAAAATATTCCGTAATTGTAGATTAACACAAACAAATTTCAATTTTTTTAGAAAAAATCTTCAAAATTCAAAAATAGAAGTCTAACAACTTCTAAAAAATTCAACTGTTATATTATTTTAGAAATGTTAAATCTGAAGTGTAACACATGCAAAATACTCAATTTTCATGTCGTACTTAAAATACTCCGTAATTGAAGACTAAAACACACAAATTTCAATTGTTTTAAAAAAATCTTCAAAATTCAAAAATAGAAGTCCAACACCTTCAAAAAAATTCAACTATTATATTTTTTTTCAAATGTCAAATGTAAAGTGTAGCACGAGCAAAATACTCATTTTTCATGTCGTACTTAAAATACTCCGTAATTGAATACTAACACGCACAAATTTCAATTTTTTTAAAAAAATCTTCAAAATTCAAAACTAGAAGTCTAACACATTCAAACAAATTCGACTATTATATTTTTTTTCAAATGTTAAATCTTAAGTGTAACACAAGCAAAATACCCAATTTTCATGTCGTAGTTAAAATACTCCGTAATTGAAGACTAACACACAGAAATTTCAATTTTTTTAAAAAAAAATTTCAAAATTCAAAAATAGAAGTCTAACACCTTCCAAAAAAATTCAACTATTATATATTTTTTTGAAATGTTAAATGTGAAGTGTAACACAAGCAAAATACTCAATTTTCATGTCGTACTTAAAATACTCCATAATTGAAGACTAACACACACAAATTTCTATTTTTTTTAAAAAAATCTTCAAAGTTCAAAAATAGAAGTTTAACACCTTCAAAAAAATTCAACTATAATATTTTTTTTGAAATGTTAAATCTGAAGTGTAAGACAAGCAAAATACTCAATTTTCATGTCGTACTTAAAATACTCTGTAATTGAAGACTAACACACACAAATTTCAATTGTTTTAAAAAAATCTTCAAAATTCAAAAATAGAAGTCTAACACCTTCAAAAACATTCGACTATTATATTTTTTTAAATGCTAAATGTAAAATGTAACACGAGCAAAACACTCAATTTTCATGTCGTACATAAAATACTCCGTAATTGATTACTAACAATCACAAATTTAAATTTTTTAAAAAAATCTTCAAAATTCAAAAATAGAAGTAACACATTCAATAAAATTCAACTATTATATTTTTTTTAAATGTTAAATCTGAAGTGCAACACAAGCAAAATACTCAATTTTCATGTCGTAGTTAAAATACTCCGTAATTGAAGACTAACACACAAAAATTTCAATTTTTTAAAGAAAAATCTTCAAAATTCAAAAAAACAAGTCTAACACCTTCAAAAAATATTCATCTATTATATTTTTTTCAAATGATAAATGTGAAGTGTAACACAAGCAAAATACTCAATTTTCATGTCGTACTTAAAATACTCCGTAATTGAAGACTAACACAAACAAATTTCAATTTTTTTTAAAAATCTTCAAAAAAATTCAACTATTATATTTTTTTTCAAATGTTAAATATGAAGTGTAACACAAGCAAAATACTCAATTTTCATGTCGTACTAAAAATACTCCGTAATTGAAGACTAACACACACAAATTTCAATTGTTTTAAAAAAATCTTCAAAATTCAAAAATAGAAGTCTAACACCTTCAAAAAAATTCAACAATTATATTTTTTTTCAAATGTTAAAAGTAAAGTGTAACACAAGCAAAATACTCAATATTCATGTCGTACTAAAAATACTCCGTAATTGAAGACTAACACACACAAATTTCAATTTTTTTTTAAAAAATCTTCAAAATTCAAAAATAGAAGTCTAACAGCTTCAAAAAAATTCAACTATTATATCTTTTTTCAAATGTTAAATCTGAAGTGTAACACAAGCAAAATTGAGCTTAAAATACTCCGTAATTGAAGACTAACATAAACAAATTTCAATTTTTAAAAAAAAAATCTTCAAAATTCAAAAATAGAAGTCAAACACCTTCTAAAAAATTCAACTATTATATTATTTTTGAAATGTTAAATCTGAAGTGTAACACATGCAAAATACTCAATTTGCATGTCGTACTTAAAATACTCCGTAATTGAAGACTAAAACACATAAATTTCAATTGTTTTAAAAAAATCTTCAAAATTCAAAAATAGAAGTCTAACACCTTCAAAAAAATTCAACTATTATATTTTTTTTTCAAATGTTAAATGTAAAGTGTTACAGGAGCAAAATACTCATTTTTCATATCGTACTTAAAATACTCCGTAATTGAATACTAGCACGCACAAATTTCAATTTTTTTAAAAAAATCTTCAAAATTCAAAAATAGAAGTCTAACACCGTCAAAAAAATTCGACTATTATATTTTTTTTTCAAATGTTAAATCTGAAGTGTAAAACAAGCAAAATACCCAATTTTCATGTCGTAGTTAAAATACTCCGTAATTGAAGACTAATACACACAAATTTCAATTTTTTTAAAATAAATCTTCAAAATTCAAAAATAGAAGTCTAACACCTTCAAAAAAAATTCAACTATTATATTTTTTTTCAAATGTTAAATACGAAGTGTAACACAAGAAAAATACTCAATTTTCATGTCTTACTTAAAATACTCCGTATTTGAAGGCTAACACACAAAAATTTCAATTGTTTTAAAATAAATCTTCCAAATTCAAAAATAGAAGTCTAACACCTTCAAAAAAATTCAACAATTATATATTTTTTCAAATGTTACACGTAAAGTGTAACACAAGCAAAATACACAATTTTCATGTCGTACTTAAAATACTCCGTAATAGAAGACTAACAGACACAAGTTTCAATTTTTTTTAAAAAATCTTCAAAATTCAAAAATAGAAGTCTAACATCTTCAAAAAAATTCAACTATTATATTTTTTTTTCAAATGTTAAATATGAAGTGTAACACAAGGAAAATACTCAATTTTCATGCCGTACTTAAAATACTCCGTAATTGAAGACTAACACACACAAATTTCAATTGTTTTAAAATAATCTTTCTTCAAAATTCAAAAATAGAAGTATAACACCTTCAAAAAAATTCAACAATTATATTTTTTTTCAAAGGTTAAATGTAAAGTGTAATACAAGAAAAATACTCAATTTTCATGTGGTACTTAAAATACTCCGTAATTGAAGACTAACACACACAAATTTCAATTGTTTTAAAAAAATCTTCAAAATTCAAAAATAGAAGTCTAGCACCTTCAAAAAAATTCACCAATTATATTTTGTTTCAAATGTTAAATGTAAAGTGTAACACAAGCAAAATACTCAATATTCATGTCGTACTTAAAATACTCCGTAATTGAAGACTAACACACACAAATTTCAATTTTTTTTTTTTAAATCTTTAAAATTCAAAAATAGAAGTCTAACACCTTCACAAAAAATTCAACTATTATATTTTTTTTCAAATGTTAAATCTGAACTGTAACACAAGAAAAATTGAGCTTAAAATATTCCGTAATTGTAGATTAACACAAACAAATTTCAATTTTTTTAGAAAAAATCTTCAAAATTCAAAAATAGAAGTCTAACAACTTCTAAAAAATTCAACTGTTATATTATTTTAGAAATGTTAAATCTGAAGTGTAACACATGCAAAATACTCAATTTTCATGTCGTACTTAAAATACTCCGTAATTGAAGACTAAAACACACAAATTTCAATTGTTTTAAAAAAATCTTCAAAATTCAAAAATAGAAGTCCAACACCTTCAAAAAAATTCAACTATTATATTTTTTTTCAAATGTCAAATGTAAAGTGTTGCACGAGCAAAATACTCATTTTTCATGTCGTACTTAAAATACTCCGTAATTGAATACTAACACGCACAAATTTCAATTTTTTTAAAAAAATCTTCAAAATTCAAAACTAGAAGTCTAACACATTCAAACAAATTCGACTATTATATTTTTTTTCAAATGTTAAATCTGAAGTGTAACACAAGCAAAATACCCAATTTTCATGTCGTAGTTAAAATACTCCGTAATTGAAGACTAACACACACAAATTTCAATTTTTTTTAAAAAAATCTTCAAAATTCAAAAATAGAAGTCTAACACCTTCCAAAAAAATTCAACTATTATATATTTTTTTGAAATGTTAAATGTGAAGTGTAACACAAGCAAAATACTCAATTTTCATGTCGTACTTAAAATACTCCATAATTGAAGACTAACACACACAAATTTCTATTTTTTTTAAAAAAATCTTCAAAGTTCAAAAATAGAAGTTTAACACCTTCAAAAAAATTCAACTATAATATTTTTTTTGAAATGTTAAATCTGAAGTGTAAGACAAGCAAAATACTCAATTTTCATATCGTACTTAAAATACTCTGTAATTGAAGACTAACACACACAAATTTCAATTGTTTTAAAAAAATCTTCAAAATTCAAAAATAGAAGTCTAACACCTTCAAAAACATTCGACTATTATATTTTTTTAAATGCTAAATGTAAAATGTAACATGAGCAAAACACTCAATTTTCATGTCGTACATAAAATACTCCGTAATTGATTACTAACAATCACAAATTTAAATTTTTTAAAAAAATCTTCAAAATTCAAAAATAGAAGTAACACATTCAATAAAATTCAACTATTATATTTTTTTTTAAATGTTAAATGTGAAGTGTAACACAAGCAAAATACTCAATTTTCCTGTCGTACTTAAAATACTCCGTAATTGAAGACTAACACACACAAATTTCAATTTTTTTTAAAAATCTTCAAAAAAATTCAACTATTATATTTTTTTTCAAATGTTAAATATGAAGTGTAACACAAGCAAAATACTCAATTTTCATGTCGTACTAAAAATACTCCGTAATTGAAGACTAACACACACAAATTTCAATTGTTTTAAAAAAATCTTCAAAATTCAAAAATAGAAGTCTAACACCTTCAAAAAAATTCAACAATTATATTTTTTTTCAAATGTTAAAAGTAAAGTGTAACACAAGCAAAATACTCAATATTCATGTCGTACTAAAAATACTCCGTAATTGAAGACTAACACACACAAATTTCAATTTTTTTTTAAAAAATCTTCAAAATTCAAAAATAGAAGTCTAACACCTTCAAAAAAATTCAACTATTATATCTTTTTTCAAATGTTAAATCTGAAGTGTAACACAAGCAAAATTGAGCTTAAAATACTCCGTAATTGAAGACTAACATAAACAAATTTCAATTTAAAAAAAAAAAATCTTCAAAATTCAAAAATAGAAGTCAAACACCTTCTAAAAAATTCAACTATTATATTATTTTTGAAATGTTAAATCTGAAGTGTAACACATGCAAAATACTCAATTTGCATGTCGTACTTAAAATACTCCGTAATTGAAGACTAAAACACATAAATTTCAATTGTTTTATAAAAATCTTCAAAATTCAAAAATAGAAGTCTAACACCTTCAAAAAAATTCAACTATTATATTTTTTTTTCAAATGTCAAATGTAAAGTGTAACAGGAGCAAAATACTCATTTTTCATATCGTACTTAAAATACTCCGTAATTGAATACTAACACGCACAAATTTCTATTTTTATAAAAAAATCTTCAATATTCAAAAATAGAAGTCTAACACAGTAAAAAAAATTCGACTATTATATTTTTTTTCAAATGTTAAATCTGAAGTGTAAAACAAGCAAAATACCCAATTTTCATGTCGTAGTTAAAATACTCCGTAATTGAAGACTAATACACACAAATTTCAATTTTTTTAAAAAAAATCTTCAAAATTCAAAAATAGAAGTCTAACACCTTCAAAAAAAATTCAACTATTATATATTTTTTTCAAATGTTAAATATGAAGTGTAACACAACCAAAATACTCAATTTTCATGTCGTACTTAAAATACTCCGTAATTGAAGACTAACACACACAAATTTCAATTTTTTAACAATAATCTTCAAAATTCAAAAATAGAAGTCTAACACCTTCAAAAAAATAAAACTATTATAATTTTTTTCAAATGTTAAATCTGAAGTGTAACACAAGCAAAATTGAGCTTAAAATACTCCGTAGTTGAAGTCTAACACACACAAATTTCAATTTTTTTAAAAAAATCTTCAAAATTAAAAAATAGAAGTCTAACATCTTCAAAAAAATTCAACTATTATAATTTTTTTCAAATGTTAAATATGAAGTGTAACACAAGAAAAATACTCAATTTTCATGTCTTATTTAAAATACTCCGTAATTGAAGGCTAACACACAAAAATTTCAATTGTTTTAAAAAAAATCTTCCAAATTCAAAAATAGAAGTCTAACATCTTCAAAAAAATTCAACTCTTATATTTTTTTTTCAAATGTTAAATATGAAGTGTAACACAAGCAAAATACTCAATTTTCATGCCGTACTGAAAATACTCCGTAATTGAAGACTAACACACACACATTTCAATTGTTTTAAAATAATCTTTCTTCAAAATTAGAAAATAGAAGTATAACACCTTCAAAAAAATTCAACAATTATATTTTTTTTCAAATGTTAAATGTAAAGTGTAACACAAGAAAAATACTCAATTTTCATGTGGTACTTAAAATACTCCGTAATTGAAGACTAACACACACAAATTTCAATTGTTTTAAAAAAATCTTCAAAATTCAAAAATACAAGTCTAACACCTTCAAAAAATATTCATCTATTATATTTTTTTCAAATGATAAATGTGAAGTGTAACACAAGCAAAATACTCAATTTTCATGTCGTACTTAAAATACTACGTAATTGAAGACTAACACACACAAATTTCAATTTTTTATAAAATTTTCAAAAAAATTCAACTATTATATTTTTTTTCAAATGTTAAATATGAAGTGTAACACAAGCAAAATACTCAATTTTCATGTCGTACTAAAAATACTCCGTAATTGAAGACTAACACACACAAATTTCAATTGTTTTAAAAAAATCTTCAAAATTCAAAAATAGAAGTCTAACACCTTCAAAAAAATTCAACAATTATATTTTTTTTCAAATGTTAAAAGTAAAGTGTAACACAAGCAAAATACTCAATATTCATGTCGTACTAAAAATACTCCGTAATTGAAGACTAACACACACAAGTTTCAATTTTTTTTTAAAAAATCTTCAAAATTCAAAAATAGAAGTCTAACACCTTCAAAAAAATTCAACTATTATATCTTTTTTCAAATGTTAAATCTGAAGTGTAACACAAGCAAAATTGAGCTTAAAATACTTCGTAATTGAAGACTAACATAAACAAATTTCAATTTAAAAAAAAAAAACCTTCAAAATTCAAAAATAGAAGTCAAACACCTTCTAAAAAATTCAACTATTATATTATTTTTGAAAAGTTAAATCTGAAGTGTAACACATGCAAAATACTCAATTTGCATGTCGTACTTAAAATACTCCGTAATTGAAGACTAAAACACATAAATTTCAATTGTTTTATAAAAATCTTCAAAATTCAAAAATAGAAGTCTAACACCTTCAAAAAAATTCAACTATTATATTTTTTTTTCAAATGTTAAATGTAAAGTGTAACAGGAGCAAAATACTCATTTTTCATATCGTACTTAAAATACTCCGTAATTGAATACTAACACGCACAAATTTCTATTTTTATAAAAAAATCTTCAAAATTCAAAAATATAAGTCTAACACAGTAAAAAAAATTCGACTATTATATTTTTTTTCAAATGTTAAATCTGAAGTGTAAAACAAGCAAAATACCCAATTTTCATGTCGTAGTTAAAATACTCCGTAATTGAAGACTAATACACACAAATTTCAATTTTTTTAAAAAAAATCTTCAAAATTCAAAAATAGAAGTCTAACACCTTAAAAAAAAATTCAACTATTATATTTTTTTTTCAAATGTTAAATATGAAGTGTAACACAACCAAAATACTCAATTTTCATGTCGTACTTAAAATACTCCGTAATTGAAGACTAACACACACAAATTTCAATTTTTTAACAATAATCTTCAAAATTCAAAAATAGAAGTCTAACACCTTCAAAAAAATAAAACTATTATAATTTTTTTCAAATGTTAAATCTGAAGTGTAACACAAGCAAAATTGAGCTTAAAATACTCCGTAGTTGAAGACTAACACACACAAATTTCAATTTTTTTAAAAAAATCTTCAAAATTAAAAAATAGAAGTCTAACATCTTCAAAAAAATTCAACTATTATAATTTTTTTCAAATGTTAAATATGAAGTTTAACACAAGAAAAATACTCAATTTTCATGTCTTACTTAAAATACTCCGTAATTGAAGGCTAACACACAAAAATTTCAATTGTTTTAAAAAAAATCTTCCAAATTCAAAAATAGAAGTCTAACACCTTCAAAAAAATTCAACAATTATATATTTTTTCAAATGTTACACGTAAAGTGTAACACAAGCAAAATACACAATTTTCATGTCGTACTTAAAATACTCCGTAATTGAAGACTAACAGACACAAGTTTCAATTTTTTTTAAAAAATCTTCAAAATTCAAAAATAGAAGTCTAACATCTTCAAAAAAATTCAACTATTATATTTTTTTTTCAAATGTTAAATATGAAGTGTAACACAAGCAAAATACTCAATTTTCATGCCGTACTTAAAATACTCCGTAATTGAAGACTAACACACACAAATTTCAATTGTTTTAAAATAATCTTTCTTCAAAATTCAAAAATAGAAGTATAACACCTTCAAAAAAATTCAACAATTATATTTTTTTTCAAATGTTAAATGTAAAGTGTAACACAAGAAAAATACTCAATTTTTATGTCGTAGTTAAAATACTCCGTAATTGAAGTCTAAAACACACAAATTTCAATTGTTTTAAAAAAATCTTCAAAATTCAAAAATAGAAGTCCAACACCTTCAAAAAAATTCAACTATTATATTTTTTTTCAAATGTCAAATGTAAAGTGTAACACGAGCAAAATACTCATTTTTCATGTCGTACTTAAAATACTCCGTAATTGAATACTAACACGCACAAATTTCAATTTTTTTAAAAAAATCTTCAAAATTCAAAACTAGAAGTCTAACACATTCAAACAAATTCGACTATTATATTTTTTTTCAAAGTATAAATCTGAAGTGTAACACAAGCAAAATACCCAATTTTCATGTCGTAGTTAAAATACTCCATAATTGAAGACTAACACACACAAATTTCAATTTTTTTAAAAAAAATCTTCAAAATTAAAAAATAGAAGTCTAACACCTTCCAAAAAAATTCAACTATTATATATTTTTTTGAAATGTTAAATGTGAAGTGTAACACAAGCAAAATACTCAATTTTCATGTCGTACTTAAAATACTCCATAATTGAAGACTAACACACACAAATTTCTATTTTTTTTAAAAAAATCTTCAAAGTTCAAAAATAGAAGTTTAACACCTTCAAAAAAATTCAACTATAATATTTTTTTTGAAATGTTAAATCTGAAGTGTAAGACAAGCAAAATACTCAATTTTCATGTCGTACTTAAAATACTCTGTAATTGAAGACTAACACTCACAAATTTCAATTGTTTTAAAAAAATCTTCAAAATTCAAAAATAGAAGTCTAACACCTTCAAAAACATTCGACTATTATATTTTTTTAAATGCTAAATGTAAAATGTAACACGAGCAAAACACTCAATTTTCATGTCATACATAAAATACTCCGTAATTGATTACTAACAATCACAAATTTAAATTTTTTAAAAAAATCTTCAAAATTCAAAAATAGAAGTAACACATTAAATAAAATTCAACTATTATATATTTTTTTAAATGTTAAATCTGAAGTGCAACACAAGCAAAATACTCAATTTTCATGTCGTAGTTAAAATACTCCGTAATTGAAGACTAACACACAAAAATTTCAATTTTTTAAAGAAAAATCTTCAAAATTCAGAAATACAAGTCTAACACCTTCAAAAAATATTCATCTATTATATTTTTTTCAAATGATAAATGTGAAGTGTAACACAAGCAAAATACTCAATTTTCATGTCGTACTTAAAATACTCCGTAATTGAAGACTAACACACACAAATTTCAATTTTTTTTAAAAATCTTCAAAAAAATTTAACTATTATATTTTTTTTCAAATGTTAAATATGAAGTGTAACACAAGCAAAATACTCAATTTTCATGTCGTACTAAAAATACTCGGTAATTGAAGACTAACACACACAAATTTCAATTGTTTTAAAAAAATCTTCAAAATTCAAAAATAGAAGTCTAACACCTTCAAAAAAATTCAACAATTATATTTTTTTTCAAATGTTAAAAGTAAAGTGTAACACAAGCAAAATACTCAATATTCATGTCGTACTAAAAATACTCCGTAATTGAAGACTAACACACACAAATTTCAATTTTTTTTTAAAAAATCTTCAAAATTCAAAAATAGAAGTCTAACACCTTCAAAAAAATTCAACTATTATATCTTTTTTCAAATGTTAAATCTGAAGTGTAACACAAGCAAAATTGAGCTTAAAATACTCCGTAATTGAAGACTAACACAAACAAATTTCAATTTTTCAAAAAAAAATCTTCAAAATTCAAAAATAGAAGTCAAACACGTTCTAAAAAATTCAACTATTATATTATTTTTGAAATGTTAAATCTGAAGTGTAACACATGCAAAATACTCAATTTGCATGTCGTACTTAAAATACTCCGTAATTGAAGAATAAAACACATAAATTTCAATTGTTTTATAAAAATCTTCAAAATTCAAAAATAGAAGTCTAACACCTTCAAAAAAATTCAACTATTATATTTTTTTTTCAAATGTTAAATGTAAAGTGTAACAGGAGCAAAATACTCATTTTTCATATCGTACTTAAAATACTCCGTAATTGAATACTAACACGCACAAATTTCAATTTTTATAAAAAAATCTTCAAAATTCAAAAATAGAAGTCTAACACAGTCAAAAAAATTCGACTATTATATTTTTTTTCAAATGTTAAATCTGAAGTGTAAAACAAGCAAAATACCCAATTTTCATGTCGTAGTTAAAATACTCCGTAATTGAAGACTAATACACACAAAGTTCAATTTTTTTAAAAAAAATCTTCAAAATTCAAAAATAGAAGTATAACACCTTCAAAAAAATTCAACAATTATATTTTTTTTCAAATGTTAAATGTAAAGTGTAACACAAGAAAAATACTCAATTTTTATGTCGTAGTTAAAATACTCCGTAATTGAAGACTAAAACACACAAATTTCAATTGTTTTAAAAAAATCTTCAAAATTCAAAAATAGAAGTCCAACACCTTCAAAAAAATTCAACTATTATAATTTTTTTCAAATGTCAAATGTAAAGTGTAGCACGAGCAAAATACTCATTTTTCATGTCGTACTTAAAATACTCCGTAATTGAATACTAACACGCACAAATTTCAATTTTTTTAAAAAAATCTTCAAAATTCAAAACTAGAAGTCTAACACATTCAAACAAATTCGACTATTATATTTTTTTTCAAAGTATAAATCTGAAGTGTAACACAAGCAAAATACCCAATTTTCATGTCGTAGTTAAAATACTCCGTAATTGAAGACTAACACACACAAATTTCAATTTTTTTAAAAAAATTCTTCAAAATTCAAAAATAGAAGTCTAACACCTTCCAAAAAAATTCAACTATTATATATTTTTTTGAAATGTTAAATGTGAAGTGTAACACAAGCAAAATACTCAATTTTCATGTCGTACTTAAAATACTCCATAATTGAAGACTAACACACGCAAATTTCTATTTTTTTTTAAAAAATCTTCAAAGTTCAAAAATAGAAGTCTAACACAGTCAAAAAAATTCGACTATTATATTTTTTTTCAAATGTTAAATCTGAAGTGTAAAACAAGCAAAATACCCAATTGTTTTAAAAAAATCTTCAAAATTCAAAAATAGAAGTCTAACACCTTCAAAAACATTCGGCTATTATATTTTTTTTTCAAATGTTAAATATGAAGTGTAACACAACCAAAATACTCAATTTTCATGTCGTACTTAAAATACTCCGTATTTGAAGACTAACACACACAAATTTCAATTTTTTAACAATAATCTTCAAAATTCAAAAATAGAAGTCTAACACCTTCAAAAAAATAAAACTATTATAATTTTTTTCAAATGTTAAATCTGAAGTGTAACACAAGCAAAATTGAGCTTAAAATACTCCGTAGTTGAAGACTAACACACACAAATTTCAATTTTTTTAAAAAAATCTTCAAAATTAAAAAATAGAAGTCTAACATCTTCAAAAAAATTCAACTATTATAATTTTTTTCAAATGTTAAATATGAAGTGTAACACAAGAAAAATACTCAATTTTCATGTCTTATTTAAAATACTCCGTAATTGAAGGCTAACACACAAAAATTTCAATTGTTTTAAAAAAAATCTTCCAAATTCAAAAATAGAAGTCTAACACCTTCAAAAAAATTCAACAATTATATATTTTTTCAAATGTTACACGTAAAGTGTAACACAAGCAAAATACACTATTTTCATGTCGTACTTAAAATACTCCGTAATTGAAGACTAACAGACACAAGTTTCAATTTTTTTTAAAAAATCTTCAAAATTCAAAAATAGAAGTCTAACATCTTCAAAAAAATTCAACTATTATATTTTTTTTTCAAATGTTAAATATTAAGTGTAACACAAGCAAAATACTCAATTTTCATGTCGTACTTAAAATACTCCGTAATTGAAGACTAACACACACAAATTTCAATTTTTTAACAATAATCTTCAAAATTCAAAAATAGAAGTCTAACACCTTCAAAAAAATAAAACTATTATAATTTTTTTCAAATGTTAAATCTGAAGTGTAACACAAGCAAAATTGAGCTTAAAATACTCCGTAGTTGAAGACTAACACACACAAATTTCAATTTTTTTAAAAAAATCTTCAAAATTAAAAAATAGAAGTCTAACATCTTCAAAAAAATTCAACTATTATAATTTTTTTCAAATGTTAAATATGAAGTGTAACACAAGAAAAATACTCAATTTTCATGTCTTACTTAAAATACTCCGTAATTGAAGGCTAACACACAAAAATTTCAATTGTTTTAAAAAAAATCTTCCAAATTCAAAAATAGAAGTCTAACACCTTCAAAAAAATTCAACAATTATATATTTTTTCAAATGTTACACGTAAAGTGTAACACAAGCAAAATACACAATTTTCATGTCGTACTTAAAATACTCCGGAATTGAAGACTAACAGACACAAGTTTCAATTTTTTTTAAAAAATCTTCAAAATTCAAAAATAGAAGTCTAACATCTTCAAAAAAATTCAACTATTATATTTTTTTTTCAAATGTTAAATATGAAGTGTAACACAAGCAAAATACTCAATTTTCATGCCGTACTTAAAATACTCCGTAATTGAAGACTAACACACACAAATTTCAATTGTTTTAAAATAATCTTTCTTCAAAATTCAAAAATAGAAGTATAACACCTTCAAAAAAATTCAACAATTATATTTTTTTTCAAATGTTAAATGTAAAGTGTAACACAAGAAAAATACTCAATTTTTATGTCGTAGTTAAAATACTCCGTAATTGAAGTCTAAAACACACAAATTTCAATTGTTTTAAAAAAATCCTCAAAATTCAAAAATAGAAGTCCAACACCTTCAAAAAAATTCAACTATTATATTTTTTTTCAAATGTCAAATGTAAAGTGTAACACGAGCAAAATACTCATTTTTCATGTCGTACTTAAAATACTCCGTAATTGAATACTAACACGCACAAATTTCAATTTTTTTAAAAAAATCTTCAAAATTCAAAACTAGAAGTCTAACACATTCAAACAAATTCGACTATTATATTTTTTTTCAAAGTATAAATCTGAAGTGTAACACAAGCAAAATACCCAATTTTCATGTCGTAGTTAAAATACTCCATAATTGAAGACTAACACACACAAATTTCAATTTTTTTAAAAAAAATCTTCAAAATTAAAAAATAGAAGTCTAACACCTTCCAAAAAAATTCAACTATTATATATTTTTTTGAAATGTTAAATGTGAAGTGTAACACAAGCAAAATACTCAATTTTCATGTCGTACTTAAAATACTCCATAATTGAAGACTAACACACACAAATTTCTATTTTTTTTAAAAAAATCTTCAAAGTTCAAAAATAGAAGTTTAACACCTTCAAAAAAATTCAACTATAATATTTTTTTTGAAATGTTAAATCTGAAGTGTAAGACAAGCAAAATACTCAATTTTCATGTCGTACTTAAAATACTCTGTAATTGAAGACTAACACTCACAAATTTCAATTGTTTTAAAAAAATCTTCAAAATTCAAAAATAGAAGTCTAACACCTTCAAAAACATTCGACTATTATATTTTTTTAAATGCTAAATGTAAAATGTAACACGAGCAAAACACTCAATTTTCATGTCATACATAAAATACTCCGTAATTGATTACTAACAATCACAAATTTAAATTTTTTAAAAAAATCTTCAAAATTCAAAAATAGAAGTAACACATTCAATAAAATTCAACTATTATATATTTTTTTAAATGTTAAATCTGAAGTGCAACACAAGCAAAATACTCAATTTTCATGTCGTAGTTAAAATACTCCGTAATTGAAGACTAACACACAAAAATTTCAATTTTTTAAAGAAAAATCTTCAAAATTCAGAAATACAAGTCTAACACCTTCAAAAAATATTCATCTATTATATTTTTTTCAAATGATAAATGTGAAGTGTAACACAAGCAAAATACTCAATTTTCATGTCGTACTTAAAATACTCCGTAATTGAAGACTAACACACACAAATTTCAATTTTTTTTAAAAATCTTCAAAAAAATTTAACTATTATATTTTTTTTCAAATGTTAAATATGAAGTGTAACACAAGCAAAATACTCAATTTTCATGTCGTACTAAAAATACTCGGTAATTGAAGACTAACACACACAAATTTCAATTGTTTTAAAAAAATCTTCAAAATTCAAAAATAGAAGTCTAACACCTTCAAAAAAATTCAACAATTATATTTTTTTTCAAATGTTAAAAGTAAAGTGTAACACAAGCAAAATACTCAATATTCATGTCGTACTAAAAATACTCCGTAATTGAAGACTAACACACACAAATTTCAATTTTTTTTTAAAAAATCTTCAAAATTCAAAAATAGAAGTCTAACACCTTCAAAAAAATTCAACTATTATATCTTTTTTCAAATGTTAAATCTGAAGTGTAACACAAGCAAAATTGAGCTTAAAATACTCCGTAATTGAAGACTAACACAAACAAATTTCAATTTTTCAAAAAAAAATCTTCAAAATTCAAAAATAGAAGTCAAACACGTTCTAAAAAATTCAACTATTATATTATTTTTGAAATGTTAAATCTGAAGTGTAACACATGCAAAATACTCAATTTGCATGTCGTACTTAAAATACTCCGTAATTGAAGAATAAAACACATAAATTTCAATTGTTTTATAAAAATCTTCAAAATTCAAAAATAGAAGTCTAACACCTTCAAAAAAATTCAACTATTATATTTTTTTTTCAAATGTTAAATGTAAAGTGTAACAGGAGCAAAATACTCATTTTTCATATCGTACTTAAAATACTCCGTAATTGAATACTAACACGCACAAATTTCAATTTTTATAAAAAAATCTTCAAAATTCAAAAATAGAAGTCTAACACAGTCAAAAAAATTCGACTATTATATTTTTTTTCAAATGTTAAATCTGAAGTGTAAAACAAGCAAAATACCCAATTTTCATGTCGTAGTTAAAATACTCCGTAATTGAAGACTAATACACACAAAGTTCAATTTTTTTAAAAAAAATCTTCAAAATTCAAAAATAGAAGTATAACACCTTCAAAAAAATTCAACAATTATATTTTTTTTCAAATGTTAAATGTAAAGTGTAACACAAGAAAAATACTCAATTTTTATGTCGTAGTTAAAATACTCCGTAATTGAAGACTAAAACACACAAATTTCAATTGTTTTAAAAAAATCTTCAAAATTCAAAAATAGAAGTCCAACACCTTCAAAAAAATTCAACTATTATAATTTTTTTCAAATGTCAAATGTATAGTGTAGCACGAGCAAAATACTCATTTTTCATGTCGTACTTAAAATACTCCGTAATTGAATACTAACACGCACAAATTTCAATTTTTTTAAAAAAATCTTCAAAATTCAAAACTAGAAGTCTAACACATTCAAACAAATTCGACTATTATATTTTTTTTCAAAGTATAAATCTGAAGTGTAACACAAGCAAAATACCCAATTTTCATGTCGTAGTTAAAATACTCCGTAATTGAAGACTAACACACACAAATTTCAATTTTTTTAAAAAAAATCTTCAAAATTCAAAAATAGAAGTCTAACACCTTCCAAAAAAATTCGACTATTATATATTTTTTTGAAATGTTAAATGTGAAGTGTAACACAAGCAAAATACTCAATTTTCATGTCGTACTTAAAATACTCCATAATTGAAGACTAACACACGCAAATTTCTATTTTTTTTAAAAAAATCTTCAAAGTTCAAAAATAGAAGTCTAACACAGTCAAAAAAATTCGACTATTATATTTTTTTTCAAATGTTAAATCTGAAGTGTAAAACAAGCAAAATACCCAATTGTTTTAAAAAAATCTTCAAAATTCAAAAATAGAAGTCTAACACCTTCAAAAACATTCGGCTATTATATTTTTTTTTCAAATGTTAAATATGAAGTGTAACACAACCAAAATACTCAATTTTCATGTCGTACTTAAAATACTCCGTATTTGAAGACTAACACACACAAATTTCAATTTTTTAACAATAATCTTCAAAATTCAAAAATAGAAGTCTAACACCTTCAAAAAAATAAAACTATTATAATTTTTTTCAAATGTTAAATCTGAAGTGTAACACAAGCAAAATTGAGCTTAAAATACTCCGTAGTTGAAGACTAACACACACAAATTTCAATTTTTTTAAAAAAATCTTCAAAATTAAAAAATAGAAGTCTAACATCTTCAAAAAAATTCAACTATTATAATTTTTTTCAAATGTTAAATATGAAGTGTAACACAAGAAAAATACTCAATTTTCATGTCTTATTTAAAATACTCCGTAATTGAAGGCTAACACACAAAAATTTCAATTGTTTTAAAAAAAATCTTCCAAATTCAAAAATAGAAGTCTAACACCTTCAAAAAAATTCAACAATTATATATTTTTTCAAATGTTACACGTAAAGTGTAACACAAGCAAAATACACTATTTTCATGTCGTACTTAAAATACTCCGTAATTGAAGACTAACAGACACAAGTTTCAATTTTTTTTAAAAAATCTTCAAAATTCAAAAATAGAAGTCTAACATCTTCAAAAAAATTCAACTATTATATTTTTTTTTCAAATGTTAAATATTAAGTGTAACACAAGCAAAATACTCAATTTTCATGTCGTACTTAAAATACTCCGTAATTGAAGACTAACACACACAAATTTCAATTTTTTAACAATAATCTTCAAAATTCAAAAATAGAAGTCTAACACCTTCAAAAAAATAAAACTATTATAATTTTTTTCAAATGTTAAATCTGAAGTGTAACACAAGCAAAATTGAGCTTAAAATACTCCGTAGTTGAAGACTAACACACACAAATTTCAATTTTTTTAAAAAAATCTTCAAAATTAAAAAATAGAAGTCTAACATCTTCAAAAAAATTCAACTATTATAATTTTTTTCAAATGTTAAATATGAAGTGTAACACAAGAAAAATACTCAATTTTCATGTCTTATTTAAAATACTCCGTAATTGAAGGCTAACACACAAAAATTTCAATTGTTTTAAAAAAAATCTTCCAAATTCAAAAATAGAAGTCTAACATCTTCAAAAAAATTCAACTATTATATTTTTTTTTCAAATGTTAAATATGAAGTGTAACACAAGCAAAATACTCAATTTTCATGCCGTACTGAAAATACTCCGTAATTGAAGACTAACACACACACATTTCAATTGTTTTAAAATAATCTTTCTTCAAAATTCAAAAATAGAAGTATAACACCTTCATAAAAATTCAACAATTATATTTTTTTTCAAATGTTAAATGTAAAGTGTAACACAAGAAAAATACTCAATTTTCATGTGGTACTTAAAATACTCCGTAATTGAAGACTAACAAACACAAATTTCAATTGTTTTAAAAAAATCTTCAAAATTCAAAAATAGAAGTCTAACACCTTCAAAAAAATTCACCAATTTTATTTTGTTTCAAATGTTAAATGTAAAGTGTAACAGAAGCAAAATACTCAATATTCATGTCGTACTTAAAATACTCCGTAATTGAAGACTAACACACACAAATTTCAATTTTTTTTAAAAAAATCTTCAAAATTAAAAAATAGAAGTCTAACACCTTCAAAAAAATTCAACTATAATATTTTTTTTGAAATGTTAAATCTGAAGTATAAGACAAGCAAAATACTCAATTTTCATGTCGTACTTAAAATACTCCGTAATTGAAGACTAACACACACAAATTTCAATTGTTTGAAAAAAATCTTCAAAATTCAAAAATAGAAGTCTAACACCTTCAAAAACATTCAACTATTATATTTTTTTTAAATGCTAAATGTAAAATGTAACACGAGCAAAATACTCAATTTTCATGTCGTACTTAAAATACTCCGTAATTGATTACTAACAATCACAAATTTAAATTTTTATAAAAAAATCTTCAAAATTCAAAAATAGAAGTAACACATTAAAAAAAATTCAACTATTATATTTTTTTCAAATGATAAATGTGAAGTGTAACACAAGCAAAATACTCAATATTCATGTCGTACTTAAAATACTCCGTCATTGAAGACTAACACACACAAATTTTAATTTATTTGAAAATTACTTAAAAATTCAAAATCAGAAGTCTAACGCCTTCAAAAAAATTCAATTACGTTATTTTTTTCAAATGTCAAATCTGAAGTGTAAAACAAGCAAAGTACTCAATTTTCATGTCGTACTTAAAATACTCCGTAATTAGAGACTAACACACACCAATTTTAAAATTCAAAAATAGAAGTCTAACACCTTTTAAAAAATTTAACTATTATATTTTTTTTCAAATGTTAAATCAGAAGTGTAACACAAGCAAAATTGAGCTTAAAATACTCCGTAATTGAAGACTAACACACACAAATTTCAATTTTTTTTAAAAAAATCTTCAAAATTAAAAAATAGAAGTCTAACATCTTCAAAAAAATTCAATTATTATATATTTTTTTTCAAATGTTAAATGTAAAGTGTAACACGAGCAAAATACTCAATTTTCATGTCGTACTTAAAATACTCCGTAATTGAATACTAACACTCACAAATTTCAATTTTTTTAAAAAAATCTTCAAAATTGAAAATAGAAGTCTAACACCTTCAAAAAAATTCAACTATTATATTTTTTTTCTAATGTTAAATCTGAAGTGTAACACAAGCAAAATACTCAATTTTCATGTCGTACTTAAAATACTCCGTAATGGAAGACTAACACATACAAATTTCAAATGTTTTAAAAAAATCTTCAAAATTCAAAAATAGAAGTCTAACACTTTCAAAAAAATTCAACTATTATATTTTTTTTAAATGCTAAATGTAAAATGTAATACTAGCAAAATACTCAATTTTCATGTCGTACTTAAAATACTCCGTAATTGATTACTAACAATCACAAATTAAAATTTTTTTTTAAAAATCTTCAAAATTTAAAAATAGAAGTAACACATTAAAAAAAATTCAACTATTATATTTTTTTTCAAATGTTAAATCTGAAGTGTAACACCAGCAAAAAACTCAATTTTCATGTCGTAGCTAAAATACTGCGTAATTGAAGACTAACACACACAAATTTCAATTTTTTAAAGAAAAATCTTCGAAATTCAAAAATACAAGTCTAACACCTTCAAAAAATATTCGACTATTATATTTTTTTCAAATGATAAATGTGAAGTGTAACACAAGCAAAATACTCAATTTTCATGGCGTACTTAAAATACTCCGTAATTGAAGACTAACACACACAAATTTCAATTTTTTTTTAAAAATCTTCAAAATTCAAAAATATAAGTCTAACATCTTCAAAAAAATTCAACTATTATATTTTTTTTTCAAATGTTAAATATGAAGTGTAACACACACAAAATACTCAATTTTCATGTCGTACTTAAAATACTCCGTAATTGAAGACTAACACACTCGAATTTCAATTGTTTTAAAAAAATCTTCAAAATTCAAAAATAGAAGTCGAACACCTTCAAAAAATTCAACAATTATATTATTTTCAAATGTTAAATTTAAAGTGTAACACAAGAAAAATACTCAATATTCATGTCGTACTTAATAAACTCAGTAATTGAAGACTAACATACACAAATTTTAATTTTTTTTAAAAAATTTTGAAAATTCAAAAATAGAAGTCTAACACCTTCAAGAAAATTCAACTATTAAATTTTTTTTCAAATGTTAAATCTGAAGTGTAACAAAATCTAAATACTCAATTTTCATGTGGTACTTAAAATACTCCGTAATTGAATACTAACATGCACAAATTTCAAATTTTAAAAAAAAATCTTCAAAATTCAAAAATAGAAGTCTAACACCTTCAAAAAAATTCAACTATTATATTTTTTTTCTAATGTTAAATCTGAAGTGTAACACATGCAGAATTGAGCATAACATACTCCGTAATTGAAGACTAACACACACAAATTTCAATTTTTTTAAAAAAATCTTCAAAATTAAAAAATAGAAGTCTAACATCTTCAAAAAAATTCAATAATTATATTTTTTTTCAAATGTTAAATATGAAGTGTAACACAAGAAAAATACTAAATATTCGTGTCGTACTTAAAATACTCCGTAATTGAAGACTAACACACACAAATTTCAATTTTTTTTTAAAAATCTTTAAAATTCAAAAATAGAAGTCTAACACCTTCAAAAAAATTCAACTATTATTTTTTTTTTCAAATGTTAAATGTAATGTGTAACACAAGCAAAATACTCAATATTCGTGTCGTACTTAAAATACTCCGTAATTGAAGACTAACACACACAAATTTCAATTTTTTTTAAAAAATCTTTAAAATTCAAAAATAGAAGTCTAACACCTTCAAAAAAATTCAACTATTATATTTTTTTTCAAATCATAAATCTGAACTGTAGCACAAGAAAAATTGAGTTTAAAATACTACGTAATTGAAGATTAACACAAACAAATTTCAATTTTTTCCAAAAAAATCTTCACAATTCAAAAATAGAAGTCTAACACCTTCTAAAAAATTCAACTATTATATAATTTTTGAAATGTTAAATCTGAAGTGTAACACATGCAAAATACTCAATTTTCATGTCGTACTTAAAATACTCGTAATTGAAGATTAAAACACACAAATTTCAATTGTTTTAAAAAAATCTTCAAAATTGAAAAATAGAAGTTCAACACCTTCAAAAAAATTCAACTATTATATTTTTTTTTCAACTGTCAAATGTAAAGTGTAGCACGAGCAAAATACTAATTTTTCATGTCGTACTTAAAATAATACGTAATTGAATACTAACACGCACAAATTTCAATTTTTTTAAAAAAATCTTCAAAATTCAAAAATAGAAGTCTAACACCTTCAAAAAAATTCAACAATTATATTTTTTTTCAAATGTTAAATATAAAGTGTAACACAAGCAAAATACCCAATTTTCATGTGGTAGTTAAAATACTCCGTAATTGAAGACTAACACACACAAATTTCAATTTTTTTAAAAAAAATCTTCAAAATTCAAAAATAGAAGTCTAACACCTTCCAAAAAAATTCAACTATTCTATTTTTTTTTGAAATGTTAAATGTGAAATGTAACACAAGCAAAATACTCAATTTTCATGTCGTAGTTAAAATACACCGTAATTGAAGACTAACTCAAACAAATTTCAATTTTTTTAAAAAAATCTTCAAAATTCAAAAATAGAAGTCTAACACCTTAAAAAAAATTCAACTATTATATATTTTTTTCAAATGTTAAATGTGACGTGTAACACAAGCAAAATACTCAATTTTCATGTCGTACTTAAAATACTCCGTAATTGAAGACTAACACACACAAATTTCAATTTTTAAAAAAAAATCTACAAAATTCAAAAATAGAAGTCTAACACCTTCAAAAAAATACAACTATTATATTTTTTTCAAATGTTAAATCTGATGTGTAACACAAGCAAACTACTCAATTTTCATGCCGTACTTAAAATACTCCGTAATTGAAGACTAACACACAAATTCCAATTTTTTTTAAAAATATCTTCAAAATTCAAAAATAGAAGTCTAACACCTTCAAAAAAATTCAACTATTATATTTTGTTTCAAATGTTAAATGTAAAGTGTAACACGAGCAAAATACTCAATTTTCATGTCGTACTTAAAATACTCCGTAATTGAATACTAACACGCACAAATTTCAATTTTTTTAAAAAAAATCTTCAAAATTCAAAAATAGAAGTCTAACATCTTCAAAAAAATTCAACTGTTATATATTTTTTTCAAATGTTAAATATGAAGTGTAACACAAGCAAAATACTCAATTTTCATGCCGTACTTACAATACTCCGTAATTGAAGACTAACACACACAAATTTCAATTGTTTTAAACAAATCTTCAAAATTCAAATTTAGAAGTCTAACACCTTCAAAAAAATTCAACAATTATATTTTTTTTCAAATGTTAAATGTAAAGTGTAACACAAGCAAAATACTCAATTTACATGTCGTACTTAAAATACTCCGTAATTAAAGACTAACACACACAAATTTCAATTTTTTAAAAAAAATCTTCAAACTTCAAAAATACAAGTCTAACACATTCAAACAAATTCGACTATTATATTTTTTTTCAAATGTTAAATCTGAAGTGTAACACAAGCAAAATACCCAATTTTCATGTCGTAGTTAAAATACTCCGTAATTGAAGACTAACACACACAAATTTCAATTTTTTTTAAAAAAATCTTCAAAATTCAAAAATAGAAGTCTAACACCTTCCAAAAAAATTCAACTATTATATTTTTTTTTTAAATGTTAAATGTGAAGTGTAACACAAGCAAAATACTCAATTTTCATGTCATAGTTAAAATACACCGTAATTGAAGACTAACACACACAAATTTCAATTTTTTTAAAAAAATCTTCAAAATTCAAAAATAGAAGTCTAACACCTTAAAAAAAATTCAACTATTATATTTTTTTTTCAAATGTTAAATGTGAAGTGTATCACAAGCAAAATTGAGCTTAAAATACTCCGTAGTTGAAGACTAACACACACAAATTTCAATTTTTTTAAAATAATCTTCAAAATTAAAAAAATAGAAGTCTAACATCTTCAAAAAAAATTCAACTATTATAATTTTTTTCAAATGTTAAATATGAAGTGTAACACAAGCAAAATACTCAATTTTCATGTCTTACTTAAAATACTCTGTAATTGAAGGCTAACACACAAAAATTTCAATTGTTTTAAAAAAAATCTTCCAAATTCAAAAATAGAAGTCTAACCTTCAAAAAAATTCGACAATTATATATTTTTTCAAATGTTACACGTAAAGTGTAACACAAGCAAAATACACAATTTTCATGTCATACTTAAAATATTCCGTAATTGAAGACTAACAGACACAAGTTTCAATTTTTTTAAAAAAATCTTCAAAATTCAAAAATAGAAGTATAACACCTTCAAAAAAATTCAACTATTATATTTTGTTTCAAATGTTAAATGTAAAGTGTAACACGAGCAAAATACTCAATTTTCATGTCGTACTTAAAATACTCCGTAATTGAATACTAACACGCACAAATTTCAATTTTTTTCAAAAAAATCTTCAAAATTCAAAAATAGAAGTCTAACATCTTCAAAAAAATTCAACTATTATATTTTTTTTTCAAATGTTAAATATGAAGTGTAACACAAGCAAAATACTCAATTTTCATGCCGTACTTAAAATACTCCGTAATTGAAGACTAACACACACAAATTTCAATTGTTTTAAAAAAAATCTTCAAAATTCAAAAATAGAAGTCTAACACCTTCAAAAAAATTCAACAATTATATTTTTTTTCAAATGTTAAATGTAAAGTGTAACACAAGCAAAATACTCAATTTACATGTCGTAATTAAAATACTCCGTAATTGAAGACTAACACACACAAATTTCAATTTTTTAAAAAAAATCTTCAAAATTCAAAAATAGAAGTCTAACACATTCAAAAAAATTCGACTATTATATTTTTTTTCAAATGTTAAATCTTAAGTGTAACACAAGCAAAATTGAGCTTAAAATACTCCGTAGTTGAAGACTAACACACACAAATTTCAATTTTTTTAAAAAAATCTTCAAAATTAAAACATAGAAGTCTAACATCTTAAAAAAAAATTCAACTATTATAATTTTTTTCAAATGTTAAATATGAAGTGTAACACAAGCAAAATACTCAATTTTCATGTCTTTCTTAAAATACTCTGTAATTGAAGGCTAACACACAAAAATTTCAATTGTTTTAAAAAAAATCTTCCAAATTCAAAAATAGAAGTCTAACGCCTTCAAAAAAATTCAACAATTATATATTTTTTCAAATGTTACACGTAAAGTGTAACACAAGCAAAATACACAATTTTCATGTCGTACTTAAAATACTCCGTAATTGAAGACTAACAGACACAAGTTTCAATTTTTTTAAAAAAATCTTCAAAATTCAAAAATAGAAGTATAACACCTTCAAAAAAATACAACTATTATATTGTTTTCAAATGTTAAATCTGATGTGTAACACAAGCAAACTACTCAATTTTCATGCCGTACTTAAAATACTCCGTAATTGAAGACTAACACACAAATTCCAATTTTTTTAAAAAATATCTTCAAAATTCAAAAATAGAAGTCTAACACCTTCAAAAAAATTCAACTATTATATTTTGTTTCAAATGTTAAATGTAAAGTGTAACACGAGCAAAATACTCAATTTTCATGTCGTACTTAAAATACTCCGTAATTGAATACTAACACGCACAAATTTCAATTTTAAAAAAAAAATCTACAAAATTCAAAAATAGACATCTAACACCTTCAAAAAAATTCAACTATTATATTTTTTTTCAAATGTTAAATCTGAAGTGTAACACAAGCAAAATTGAGCTTAAAATACTCCGTAGTTGAAGACTAACACACACAAATTTCAATTTTTTTAAAAAAATCTTCAAAATTAAAACATAGAAGTCTAACATCTTAAAAAAAAATTCAACTATTATAATTTTTTTCAAATGTTAAATATGAAGTGTAACACAAGCAAAATACTCAATTTTCATGTCTTTCTTAAAATACTCCGTAATTGAAGGCTAACACACAAAAATTTCAATTGTTTTAAAAAAAATCTTCCAAATTCAAAAATAGAAGTCTAACGCCTTCAAAAAAATTCAACAATTATATATTTTTTCAAATGTTACACGTAAAGTGTAACACAAGCAAAATACACAATTTTCATGTCGTACTTAAAATACTCCGTAATTGAAGACTAACAGACACAAGTTTCAATTTTTTTAAAAAAATCTTCAAAATTCAAAAATAGAAGTATAACACCTTCAAAAAAATACAACTATTATATTTTTTTCAAATGTTAAATCTGATGTGTAACACAAGCAAACTACTCAATTTTCATGCCGTACTTAAAATACTCCGTAACTGAAGACTAACACACAAATTCCAATTTTTTTAAAAAATATCTTCAAATTCAAAAATAGAAGTCTAACACCTTCAAAAAAATTCAACTATTATATTTTGTTTCAAATGTTAAATGTAAAGTGTAACACGAGCAAAATACTCAATTTTCATGTCGTACTTAAAATACTCCGTAATTGAATACTAACACGCACAAATTTCAATTTTTTTAAAAAAAATCTTCAAAATTCAAAAATAGAAGTCTAACATCTTCAAAAAAATTCAACTGTTATATATTTTTTTCAAATGTTAAATATGAAGTGTAACACAAGCAAAATACTCAATTTTCATGCCGTACTTACAATACTCCGTAATTGAAGACTAACACACACAAATTTCAATTGTTTTAAACAAATCTTCAAAATTCAAATTTAGAAGTCTAACACCTTCAAAAAAATTCAACAATTATATTTTTTTTCAAATGTTAAATGTAAAGTGTAACACAAGCAAAATACTCAATTTACATGTCGTACTTAAAATACTCCGTAATTAAAGACTAACACACACAAATTTCAATTTTTTAAAAAAAATCTTCAAACTTCAAAAATAGAAGTCTAACACATTCAAACAAATTCGACTATTATATTTTTTTTCAAATGTTAAATCTGAAGTGTAACACAAGCAAAATACCCAATTTTCATGTCGTAGTTAAAATACTCCGTAATTGAAGACTAACACACACAAATTTCAATTTTTTTTAAAAAAATCTTCAAAATTCAAAAATAGAAGTCTAACACCTTCCAAAAAAATTCAACTATTATATTTTTTTTTTAAATGTTAAATGTGAAGTGTAACACAAGCAAAATACTAAATTTTCATGTCATAGTTAAAATACACCGTAATTGAAGACTAACACACACAAATTTCAATTTTTTTAAAAAAATCTTCAAAATTCAAAAATAGAAGTCTAACACCTTAAAAAAAATTCAACTATTATATTTTTTTTTCAAATGTTAAATGTGAAGTGTATCACAAGCAAAATTGAGCTTAAAATACTCCGTAGTTGAAGACTAACACACACAAATTTCAATTTTTTTAAAATAATCTTCAAAATTAAAAAAATAGAAGTCTAACATCTTCAAAAAAAATTCAACTATTATAATTTTTTTCAAATGTTAAATATGAAGTGTAACACAAGCAAAATACTCAATTTTCATGTCTTACTTAAAATACTCTGTAATTGAAGGCTAACACACAAAAATTTCAATTGTTTTAAAAAAAATCTTCCAAATTCAAAAATAGAAGTCTAACCTTCAAAAAAATTCGACAATTATATATTTTTTCAAATGTTACACGTAAAGTGTAACACAAGCAAAATACACAATTTTCATGTCATACTTAAAATATTCCGTAATTGAAGACTAACAGACACAAGTTTCAATTTTTTTTAAAAAATCTTCAAAATTCAAAAATAGAAGGTATAACACCTTCAAAAAAATTCAACTATTATATTTTGTTTCAAATGTTAAATGTAAAGTGTAACACGAGCAAAATACTCAATTTTCATGTCGTACTTAAAATACTCCGTAATTGAATACTAACACGCAGAAATTTCAATTTTTTTCAAAAAAATCTTCAAAATTCAAAAATAGAAGTCTAACATCTTCAAAAAAATTCAACTATTATATTTTTTTTTCAAATGTTAAATATGAAGTGTAACACAAGCAAAATACTCAATTTTCATGCCGTACTTAAAATACTCCGTAATTGAAGACTAACACACACAAATTTCAATTGTTTTAAAAAAAATCTTCAAAATTCAAAAATAGAAGTCTAACACCTTCAAAAAAATTCAACAATTATATTTTTTTTCAAATGTTAAATGTAAAGTGTAACACAAGCAAAATACTCAATTTACATGTCGTAATTAAAATACTCCGTAATTGAAGACTAACACACACAAATTTAAATTTTTTAAAAAAAATCTTCAAAATTCAAAAATAGAAGTCTAACACATTCAAAAAAATTCGACTATTATATTTTTTTTCAAATGTTAAATCTTAAGTGTAACACAAGCAAAATTGAGCTTAAAATACTCCGTAGTTGAAGACTAACACACACAAATTTCAATTTTTTTAAAAAAATCTTCAAAATTAAAACATAGAAGTCTAACATCTTAAAAAAAAATTCAACTATTATAATTTTTTTCAAATGTTAAATATGAAGTGTAACACAAGCAAAATACTCAATTTTCATGTCTTTCTTAAAATACTCCGTAATTGAAGGCTAACACACAAAAATTTCAATTGTTTTAAAAAAAATCTTCCAAATTCAAAAATAGAAGTCTAACGCCTTCAAAAAAATTCAACAATTATATATTTTTTCAAATGTTACACGTAAAGTGTAACACAAGCAAAATACACAATTTTCATGTCGTACTTAAAATACTCCGTATTTGAAGACTAACAGACACAAGTTTCAATTTTTTTAAAAAAATCTTCAAAATTCAAAAATAGAAGTATAACACCTTCAAAAAAATACAACTATTATATTTTTTTCAAATGTTAAATCTGATGTGTAACACAAGCAAACTACTCAATTTTCATGCCGTACTTAAAATACTCCGTAATTGAAGACTAACACACAAATTCCAATTTTTTTAAAAAAAATCTTCAAAATTCAAAAATAGAAGTCTAACACCTTCAAAAAAATTCAACTATTATATTTTGTTTCAAATGTTAAATGTAAAGTGTAACACGAGCAAAATACTCAATTTTCATGTCGTACTTAAAATACTCCGTAATTGAATACTAACACGCACAAATTTCAATTTTTTTAAAAAAAATCTTCAAAATTCAAAAATAGAAGTCTAACATCTTCAAAAAAATTCAACTGTTATACATTTTTTTCAAATGTTAAATATGAAGTGTAACACAAGCAAAATACTCAATTTTCATGCCGTACTTACAATACTCCGTAATTGAAGACTAACACACACGAATTTCAATTGTTTTAAACAAATCTTCAAAATTCAAATTTAGAACTCTAACACCTTCAAAAAAATTCAACAATTATATTTTTTTTCAAATGTTAAATGTAAAGTGTAACACAAGCAAAATACTCAATTTACATGTCGTACTTAAAATACTCCGTAATTAAAGACTAACACACACAAATTTCAATTTTTTAAAAAAAATCTTCAAAATTCAAAAATAGAAGTCTAACACATTCAAACAAATTCGACTATTATATTTTTTTTCAAATGTTAAATCTGAAGTGTAACACAAGCAAAATACCCAATTTTCATGTCGTAGTTAAAATACTCCGTAATTGAAGACTAACACACACAAATTTCAATTTTTTTAAAAAAAATCTTCAAAATTCAAAAATAGAAGTCTAACACCTTCCAAAAAAATTCAACTATTATATTTTTTTTTTAAATGTTAAATGTGAAGTGTAACACAAGCAAAATACTCAATTTTCATGTCATAGTTAAAATACACCGTAATTGAAGACTAACACACACAAATTTCAATTTTTTTAAAAAAATCTTCAAAATTCAAAAATAGAAGTCTAACACCTTAAGAAAAATTCAACTATTATATTTTTTTTTCAAATGTTAAATGTGAAGTGTATCACAAGCAAAATTGAGCTTAAAATACTCCGTAGTTGAAGACTAACAGACACAAATTTCAATTTTTTTAAAATAATCTTCAAAATTAAAAAAATAGAAGTCTAACATCTTCAAAAAAAATTCAACTATTATAATTTTTTTCAAATGTTAAATATGAAGTGTAACACAAGCAAAATACTCAATTTTCATGTCTTACTTAAAATACTCTGTAATTGAAGGCTAACACACAAAAATTTCAATTGTTTTAAAAAAAATCTTCCAAATTCAAAAATAGAAGTCTAACCTTCAAAAAAATTCGACAATTATATATTTTTTCAAATGTTACACGTAAAGTGTAACACAAGCAAAATACACAATTTTCATGTCATACTTAAAATATTCCGTAATTGAAGACTAACAGACACAAGTTTCAATTTTTTTTAAAAAATCTTCAAAATTCAAAAATAGAAGTATAACACCTTCAAAAAAATTCAACTATTATATTTTGTTTCAAATGTTAAATGTAAAGTGTAACACGAGCAAAATACTCAATTTTCATGTCGTACTTAAAATACTCCGTAATTGAATACTAACACGCAGAAATTTCAATTTTTTTCAAAAAAATCTTCAAAATTCAAAAATAGAAGTCTAACATCTTCAAAAAAATTCAACTATTATATTTTTTTTTTCAAATGTTAAATATGAAGTGTAACACAAGCAAAATACTCAATTTTCATGCCGTACTTAAAATACTCCGTAATTGAAGACTAACACACACAAATTTCAATTGTTTTAAAAAAAATCTTCAAAATTCAAAAATAGAAGTCTAACACCTTCAAAAAAATTCAACAATTATATTTTTTTTCAAATGTTAAATGTAAAGTGTAACACAAGCAAAATACTCAATTTACATGTCGTAATTAAAATACTCCGTAATTGAAGACTAACACACACAAATTTCAATTTTTTAAAAAAAATCTTCAAAATTCAAAAATAGAAGTCTAACACATTCAAAAAAATTCGACTATTATATTTTTTTTCAAATGTTAAATCTTAAGTGTAACACAAGCAAAATTGAGCTTAAAATACTCCGTAGTTGAAGACTAACACACACAAATTTCAATTTTTTTAAAAAAATCTTCAAAATTAAAACATAGAAGTCTAACATCTTAAAAAAAAATTCAACTATTATAATTTTTTTCAAATGTTAAATATGAAGTGTAACACAAGCAAAATACTCAATTTTCATGTCTTTCTTAAAATACTCCGTAATTGAAGGCTAACACACAAAAATTTCAATTGTTTTAAAAAAAATCTTCCAAATTCAAAAATAGAAGTCTAACGCCTTCAAAAAAATTCAACAATTATATATTTTTTCAAATGTTACACGTAAAGTGTAACACAAGCAAAATACACAATTTTCATGTCGTACTTAAAATACTCCGTATTTGAAGACTAACAGACACAAGTTTCAATTTTTTTAAAAAAATCTTCAAAATTCAAAAATAGAAGTATAACACCTTCAAAAAAATACAACTATTATATTTTTTTCAAATGTTAAATCTGATGTGTAACACAAGCAAACTACTCAATTTTCATGCCGTACTTAAAATACTCCGTAATTGAAGACTAACACACAAATTCCAATTTTTTTAAAAAAAATCTTCAAAATTCAAAAATAGAAGTCTAACACCTTCAAAAAAATTCAACTATTATATTTTGTTTCAAATGTTAAATGTAAAGTGTAACACGAGCAAAATACTCAATTTTCATGTCGTACTTAAAATACTCCGTAATTGAATACTAACACGCACAAATTTCAATTTTTTTAAAAAAAATCTTCAAAATTCAAAAATAGAAGTCTAACATCTTCAAAAAAATTCAACTGTTATACATTTTTTTCAAATGTTAAATATGAAGTGCAACACAAGCAAAATACTCAATTTTCATGCCGTACTTACAATACTCCGTAATTGAAGACTAACACACACGAATTTCAATTGTTTTAAACAAATCTTCAAAATTCAAATTTAGAACTCTAACACCTTCAAAAAAATTCAACAATTATATTTTTTTTCAAATGTTAAATGTAAAGTGTAACACAAGCAAAATACTCAATTTACATGTCGTACTTAAAATACTCCGTAATTGAAGACTAACACACACAAATTTCAATTTTTTAAAAAAAATCTTCAAAATTCAAAAATAGAAGTCTAACACATTCAAACAAATTCGACTATTATATTTTTTTTCAAATGTTAAATCTGAAGTGTAACACAAGCAAAATACCCAATTTTCATGTCGTAGTTAAAATACTCCGTAATTGAAGACTAACACACACAAATTTCAATTTTTTTAAAAAAAATCTTCAAAATTCAAAAATAGAAGTCTAACACCTTCCAAAAAAATTCAACTATTATATTTTTTTTTTAAATGTTAAATGTGAAGTGTAACACAAGCAAAATACTCAATTTTCATGTCATAGTTAAAATACACCGTAATTGAAGACTAACACACACAAATTTCAATTTTTTTAAAAAAATCTTCAAAATTCAAAAATAGAAGTCTAACACCTTAAGAAAAATTCAACTATTATATTTTTTTTTCAAATGTTAAATGTGAAGTGTATCACAAGCAAAATTGAGCTTAAAATACTCCGTAGTTGAAGACTAACAGACACAAATTTCAATTTTTTTAAAATAATCTTCAAAATTAAAAAAATAGAAGTCTAACATCTTCAAAAAAAATTCAACTATTATAATTTTTTTCAAATGTTAAATATGAAGTGTAACACAAGCAAAATACTCAATTTTCATGTCTTACTTAAAATACTCTGTAATTGAAGGCTAACACACAAAAATTTCAATTGTTTTAAAAAAAATCTTCCAAATTCAAAAATAGAAGTCTAACCTTCAAAAAAATTCGACAATTATATATTTTTTCAAATGTTACACGTAAAGTGTAACACAAGCAAAATACACAATTTTCATGTCATACTTAAAATATTCCGTAATTGAAGACTAACAGACACAAGTTTCAATTTTTTTTAAAAAATCTTCAAAATTCAAAAATAGAAGTATAACACCTTCAAAAAAATTCAACTATTATATTTTGTTTCAAATGTTAAATGTAAAGTGTAACACGAGCAAAATACTCAATTTTCATGTCGTACTTAAAATACTCCGTAATTGAATACTAACACGCACAAATTTCAATTTTTTTCAAAAAAATCTTCAAAATTCAAAAATAGAAGTCTAACATCTTCAAAAAAATTCAACTATTATATTTTTTTTTCAAATGTTAAATATGAAGTGTAACACAAGCAAAATACTCAATTTTCATGCCGTACTTAAAATACTCCGTAATTGAAGACTAACACACACAAATTTCAATTGTTTTAAAAAAAATCTTCAAAATTCAAAAATAGAAGTCTAACACCTTCAAAAAAATTCAACAATTATATTTTTTTTCAACTGTTAAATGTAAAGTGTAACACAAGCAAAATACTCAATTTACATGTCGTAATTAAAATACTCCGTAATTGAAGACTAACACACACAAATTTCAATTTTTTAAAAAAAATCTTCAAAATTCAAAAATAGAAGTCTAACACATTCAAAAAAATTCGACTATTATATTTTTTTTCAAATGTTAAATCTTAAGTGTAACACAAGCAAAATTGAGCTTAAAATACTCCGTAGTTGAAGACTAACACACACAAATTTCAATTTTTTTAAAAAAATCTTCAAAATTAAAACATAGAAGTCTAACATCTTCAAAAAAAATTCAACTATTATAATTTTTTTCAAATGTTAAATATGAAGTGTAACACAAGCAAAATACTCAATTTTCATGTCTTTCTTAAAATACTCCGTAATTGAAGGCTAACACACAAAAATTTCAATTGTTTTAAAAAAAATCTTCCAAATTCAAAAATAGAAGTCTAACGCCTTCAAAAAAATTCAACAATTATATATTTTTTCAAATGTTACACGTAAAGTGTAACACAAGCAAAATACACAATTTTCATGTCGTACTTAAAATACTCCGTAATTGAAGACTAACAGACAGAAGTTTCAATTTTTTTAAAAAAATCTTCAAAATTCAAAAATAGAAGTATAACACCTTCAAAAAAATACAACTATTATATTTTTTTCAAATGTTAAATCTGATGTGTAACACAAGCAAACTACTCAATTTTCATGCCGTACTTAAAATACTCCGTAATTGAAGACTAACACACAAATTCCAATTTTTTTAAAAAAAATCTTCAAAATTCAAAAATAGAAGTCTAACACCTTCAAAAAAATTCAACTATTATATTTTGTTTCAAATGTTAAATGTAAAGTGTAACACGAGCAAAATACTCAATTTTCATGTCGTACTTAAAATACTCCGTAATTGAATACTAACACGAACAAATTTCAATTTTTTTAAAAAAAATCTTCAAAATTCAAAAATAGAAGTCTAACATCTTCAAAAAAATTCAACTGTTATATATTTTTTTCAAATGTTAAATATGAAGTGTAACACAAGCAAAATACTCAATTTTCATGCCGTACTTACAATACTCCGTAATTGAAGACTAACACACACAAATTTCAATTGTTTTAAACAAATCTTCAAAATTCAAATTTAGAAGTCTAACACCTTCAAAAAAATTCAACAATTATATTTTTTTTCAAATGTTAAATGTAAAGTGTAACACAAGCAAAATACTCAATTTACATGTCGTACTTAAAATACTCCGTAATTAAAGACTAACACACACAAATTTCAATTTTTTTAAAAAAATCTTCAAAATTCAAAAATAGAAGTCTAACACATTCAAACAAATTCGACTATTATATTTTTTTTCAAATGTTAAATCTGAAGTGTAACACAAGCAAAATACCCAATTTTCATGTCGTAGTGAAAATACTCCGTAATTGAAGACTAACACACACAAATTTCAATTTTTTTAAAAAAAATCTTCAAAATTCAAAAATAGAAGTCTAACACCTTCCAAAAAAATTCAACTATTATATTTTTTTTTTAAATGTTAAATGTGAAGTGTAAAACAAGCAAAATACTCAATTTTCATGTCATAGTTAAAATACACCGTAATTGAAGACTAACACACACAAATTTCATTTTTTTTAAAAAAATCTTCAAAATTCAAAAATAGAAGTCTAACACCTTAAAAAAAATTGAACTATTATATTTTTTTTTCAAATGTTAAATGTGAAGTGTATCACAAGCAAAATTGAGCTTAAAATACTCCGTAGTTGAAGACTAACACACACAAATTTCAATTTTTTTAAAATAATCTTCAAAATTAAAAAAATAGAAGTCTAACATCTTCAAAAAAAATTCAACTATTATAATTTTTTTCAAATGTTAAATATGAAGTGTAACACAAGCAAAATACTCAATTTTCATGTCTTACTTAAAATACTCTGTAATTGAAGGCTAACACACAAAAATTTCAATTGTTTTAAAAAAAATCTTCCAAATTCAAAAATAGAAGTCTAACCTTCAAAAAAATTCGACAATTATATATTTTTTCAAATGTTACACGTAAAGTGTAACACAAGCAAAATACACAATTTTCATGTCATACTTAAAATATTCCGTAATTGAAGACTAACAGACACAAGTTTCAATTTTTTTTAAAAAATCTTCAAAATTCAAAAATAGAAGTATAACACCTTCAAAAAAATTCAACTATTATATTTTGTTTCAAATGTTAAATGTAAAGTGTAACACGCACAAAAATACTCAATTTTCATGTCGTACTTAAAATACTCCGTAATTGAATACTAACACGCACAAATTTCAATTTTTTTCAAAAAAATCTTCAAAATTCAAAAATAGAAGTCTAACATCTTCAAAAAAATTCAACTATTATATTTTTTTTTTAAATGTTAAATATGAAGTGTAACACAAGCAAAATACTCAATTTTCATGCCGTACTTAAAATACTCCGTAATTGAAGACTAACACACACAAATTTCAATTGTTGTAAAAAAAATCTTCAAAATTCAAAAATAGAAGTCTAACACCTTCAAAAAAATTCAACAATTATATTTTTTTTCAAATGTTAAATGTAAAGTGTAACACAAGCAAAATACTCAATTTACATGTCGTAATTAAAATACTCCGTAATTGAAGACTAACACACACAAATTTCAATTTTTTAAAAAAAATCTTCAAAATTCAAAAATAGAAGTCTAACACATTCAAAAAAATTCGACTATTATATTTTTTTTCAAATGTTAAATCTGAAGTGTAACACAAGCAAAATACCCAATTTTCATGTCGTAGTTAAAATACTCCGTAATTGAAGACTAACACACACAAATTTCAATTTTTTTAAAAAAAATCTTGAAAATTCAAAAATAGAAGTCTAACATCTTCAAAAAAATTCAACTATTATATATTTTTTTCAAATGTTAAATATGAAGTGTAACACAAGCAAAATACTCAATTTTCATGCCGTACTTAAAATACTCCGTAATTGAAGACTAACACACACAAATTTCAATTGTTTTAAAAAAATCTTCAAAATTCAAAAATAGAAGTCTAACACCTTCAAAAAAATTCAACAATTATATTTTTTTTCAAATGTTAAATGTAAAGTGTAACACAAGCAAAATACTCAATTTACATGTCGTAATTAAAATACTCCGTAATTGAAGACTAACACACACAAATTTCAATTTTTTTAAAAAAATCTTCAAAATTCAAAAATAGAAGTCTAACACATTCAAACAAATTCGACTATTATATTTTTTTTCAAATGTTAAATCTGAAGTGTAACACAAGCAAAATACCCAATTTTCATGTCGTAGTTAAAATACTCCGTAATTGAAGACAAACACACACAAATTTCAATTTTTTTAAAAAAAATCTTCAAAATTCAAAAATAGAAGTGTAACACCTTCCAAAAAAATTCAACTATTATATTTTTTTTTGAAATGTTAAATGTGAAGTGTAACACAAGCAAAATACTCAATTTTCATGTCATAGTTAAAATACACCGTAATTGAAGACTAACACACACAAATTTCAATTTTTTCAAATGTTAAATGTAAAGTGTAACACAAGCAAAATACTCAATTTACATGTCGTAATTAAAATACTCCGTAATTGAAGACTAACACACAAAAATTTCAATTTTTTAAAAAAAATCTTCAAAATTCAAAAATAGAAGTCTAACACATTCAAACAAATTCGACTATTATATTTTTTTTCAAATGTTAAATCTGAAGTGTAACACAAGCAAAATACCCAATTTTCATGTCGTAGTTAAAATACTCCGTAATTGAAGACTAACACACAAAAATTTCAATTGTTTTAAAAAAAATCTTCAAAATTCAAAAATAGAAGTCTAACACCTTAAAAAAAATTCAACTATTATATTTTTTTTTCAAATGTTAAATGTGACGTGTAACACAAGCAAAATACTCAATTTTCATGTCGTACTTAAAATACTCCGTAATTGAAGACTGACACACACAAATTTCAATTTTTAACAAAAAATCTTCAAAATTCAAAAATAGAACTCTAACACCTTCAAAAAAATTCAACTATTATATTTTTTTTCAAATGTTAAATCTGAAGTGTAACACAAGCAAAATTGAGCTTAAAATACTCCGTAGTTGAAGACTAACACACACAAATTTAAATTTTTTTTAAAAAATCTTCAAAATTAAAAAATAGAATTCTAACATATTAAAAAAAAATTCAACTATTATAATTTTTTTCAAATGTTAAATATGAAGTGTAACACAAGCAAAATACTCAATTTTCATGTCTTACTTAAAATACTCCGTAATTGAAGGCTAACACACAAAAATTTCAATTGTTTTAAAAAAAATCTTCCAAATTCAAAAATAGAAGTCTAACACCTTCAAAAAAATTCAACAATTATATATTTTTTCAAATGTTACACGTAAAGTGTAACACAAGCAAAATACACAATTTTCATGTCGTACTTAAAATACTCCGTAATTGAAGACTAACAGACACAAGTTTCAATTTTTTTTAAAAAATCTTCAAAATTCAAAAATAGAAGTATAACACCTTCAAAAAAATTCAACTATTATATTTTTTTCAAATGTTAAATCTGATGTGTAACACAAGCAAACTACTCAATTTTCATGATGTACTTAAAATACTCCGTAATTGAAGACTAACACACAAATTCCAATTTTTTTAAAACAAATCTTCAAAATTCAAAAATAGAACTCTAACACCTTCAAAAAAATTCAACTATTATATTTTGTATCAAATGTTAAATGTAAAGTGTAACACGAGCAAAATACTCAATTTTCATGTCGTACTTAAAATACTCCGTAATTGAAGACTAAAACACACAAATTTCAATTGTTTTAAAAAAATCTTCAAAATTGAAAAATCGAAGTTCAACACCTTCAAAAAAATTCAACTATTATATTTTTTTTTCAAATGTCAAATGTAAAGTGTAGCACGAGCAAATTACTAATTTTTCATGTCGTACTTAAAATACTCCGTAATTGAATACTAACACGCCCAAATTTCAATTTTTTTAAAAAAATCTTCAAAATTCAAAAATAGAACTCTAACACATTCAAACAAATTCGACTATTATATTTTTTTTCAAATGTTAAATCTGAAGTGTAACACAAGCAAAATACCCAATTTTCATGTCGTAGTTAAAATACTCCGTAATTGAAGACTAACACACACAAATTTCAATTTTTTTAAAAAAAATCTTCAAAATTCAAAAATAGAAGTCTAACACCTTCCAAAAAAATTCAACTATTATAGTTTTTTTTGAAATGTTAAATGTGAAGTGTAACACAAGCAAAATACTCAATTTTCATGTCGTAGTTATAATACACCGTAATTGAACACTAACAAACACAAATTTCAATTTTTTTAAAAAAATCTTCAAAATTCAAAAATAGAAGTCTAACACCTTAAAAAAAAATTCAACTATTATATTTTTTTTTCAAATGTTAAATGTGACGTGTAACACAAGCAAAATACTCAATTTTCATGTCGTACTTAAAATACTCCGTAATTGAAGGCTAACACACAAAAATTTCAATTGTTTTAAAAAAAATCTTCCAAATTCAAAAATAGAAGTCTAACACCTTCAAAAAAATTCAACAATTATATGTTTTTTCAAATGTTACACGTAAATTGTAACACAAGCAAAATACACAATTTTCATGTCATACTTAAAATACTCCGTAATTGAAGACTAACAGACACAAGTTTCAATTTTTTTAAAAAAATCTTCAAAATTAAAAAATAGAAGTCTAACATCTTCAAAAACAATTCAACTATTATAATTTTTTTCAAATGTTAAATATGAAGTGTAACACAAGCAAAATACTCAATTTTCATGTCTTACTTAAAATACTCCGTAATTGAAGGCTAACACACAAAAATTTCAATTGTTTTAAAAAAAATCTTCCAAATTCAAAAATAGAAGTCTAACACCTTCAAAAAAATTCAACAATTATATGTTTTTTCAAATGTTACACGTAAATTGTAACACAAGCAAAATACACAATTTTCATGTCGTACTTAAAATACTCCGTAATTGAAGACTAACAGACACAAGTTTCAATTTTTTTTTAAAAATCTTCAAAATTCAAAAATTGAAGTATAACACCTTCAAAAAAATTCGACTAGTATATTTTTTTCAAATGTTAAATCTGATGTGTAACACAAGCAAACTACTCAATTTTCATGCCGTACTTAAAATACTCCGTAATTGAAGACTAACACACAAATTCCAATTTTTTTTAAAAAAATCTTCAAAATTCAAAAATAGAAGTCTAACACCTTCAAAAAAATTCAACTATTATATTTTGTTTCAAATGTTAAATGTAAAGTGTAACACGAGCAAAATACTCAATTTTCATGTCGTACTTCAAATACTCCGTAATTGAATACTAACACGCACAAATTTCAATTTTTTTAAAAAAATCTTCAAAATTCAAAAATAGAAGTCTAACATCTTCAAAAAAATTCAACTATTATATATTTTTTTCAAATGTTAAATATGAAGTGTAACACAAGCAAAATACTCAATTTTCATGCCGTACTTAAAATACTCCGTAATTGAAGACTAACACACACAAATTTCATTTGTTTTAAAAAAATCTTAAAAATTCATAAATAGAAGTCTAACACCTTCAAAAAAATTCAACAATTATATTTTTTTTCAAATGTTAAATGTAAAGTGTAACACAAGCAAAATACTCAATTTACATGTCGTACTTAAAATACTCCGTAATTGAAGACTAACACACACAAATTTAAATTTTTTAAAAAAAATCTTAAAAATTCAAAAATAGAAGTCTAACACATTCAAACAAATTCGACTATTATATTTTTTTTCAAATGTTAAATCTGAAGTGTAACACAAGCAAAATACCCAATTTTCATGTCGTAGTTAAAATACTCCGTAATTGAAGACTAACACACACAAATTTCAATTTTTTTAAAAAAAATCTTCAAAATTCAAAAATAGAAGTCTAACACCTTCCAAAAAAATTCAACTATTATATATTTTTTTGAAATGTTAAATGTGAAGTGTAACACAAGCAAAATACTCAATTTTCATGTCATAGTTAAAATACACCGTAATTGAAGACTAACACACACAAATTTCAATTTTTTTAAAAAAATCTTCAAAATTCAAAAATAGAAGTATAACACCTTAAAAAAAATTCAACTATTATATTTTTTTTTCAAATGTTAAATGTGACGTGTAACACAAGCAAAATACTCAATTTTCATGTCGTACTTAAAATACTCCGTAATTGAAGACTGACAGACACAAATTTCAATTTAAAAAAAAAAATCTTCAAAATTCAAAAATAGAAGTCTAACACCTTAAAAAAAAATTCAACTATTATATTTTTTTTCAAATGTTAAATCTGAAGTGTAACACAAGCAAAATTGAGCTGAAAATACTCCGTAGTTGAAGACTAACACACACAAATTTCAATTTTTTTAAAAAAATCTTCAAAATTAAAAAATAGAAGTATAACATCTTTAATAAAAATTCAACTATTATAATTTTTTTCAAATGTTAAATATGAAGTGTAACACAAGCAAAATACTCAATTTTCATGTCTTACTTAAAATACTCCGTAATTGAAGGCTAACACACAAAAATTTCAATTGTTTTAAAAAAAATCTTCCAAATTCAAAAATAGAAGTCTAACACCATCAAAAAAATTCAACAATTATATATTTGTTCAAATGTTACACGTAAAGTGTAACACAAACAAAATACACAATTTTCATGTCGTACTTAAAATACTCCGTAATTGAAGACTAACAGACACAAGTTTCAATTTTTTTTAAAAAATCTTCAAAATTCAAAAATAGAAGTATAACACCTTCTAAAAAAATTCAACTATTATATTTTTTTCAAATGTTAAATCTGATGTGTAACACAAGCAAACTACTCAATTTTCATGCTGTACTTAAAATACTCCGTAATTGAAGACTAACACACAAATTCCAATTGTTTTAAAAAAAATCTTCAAAATTCAAAAATAGAAGTCTAACACCTTCAAAAAATTTCAACTATTATATTTTGTTTCAAATGTTAAATGTAAAGTGTAACACGAGCAAAATACTCAATTTTCATGTCGTACTTAAAATACTCCCTAATTGAATACTAACACGCACAAATTTCAATTTTTTTAAAAAAATCTTGAAAATTCAAAAATAGAAGTCTAACATCTTCAAAAAAATTCAACTATTACATTTTTTTTTCAAATGTTAAATATGAAGTGTAACACAAGCAAAATACTCAATTTTCATGCCGTACTTAAAATACTCCGTAATTGAAGACTAACACACACAAATTTCAATTGTTTTAAAAAAATCTTCAAAATTCAAAAATAGAAGTCTAACACCTTCAAAAAAATTCAACAATTATATTTTTTTTCAAATGTTAAATGTAAAGTGTAACACAATCAAAATACTCAATTTACATGTCGTACTTATAGTACTCCGTAATTGAAGACTAATACACACAAATTTCAATTTTTTTAAAAAAATCATCAAAATTCAAAAATAGAAGTCTAACACCTTCAAAAAAATTCAACTATTATATTTTTTTTCATGTTAAATCTGAAGTGTAACACAAAGAAAATACTCAATTTTCATGTCATAATTAAAATACTACGTAATTAAAGACTAACACACACAAATTTCAATTTTTTGAAAAAAAATCTTCAAAATTCAAAAATAGAAAACTAACACCTTCAAAAAAATTCAACAATAATATTTTTTTTTAAATGTTAAATCTGAAGTGTAAGACAAACAAAATACTCAATTTTCATGTCCTACTTAAAATACTCCGTAATTGAAGACTAACACACACAAATTTCAATTGTTTTAAAAAAATCTTTTAAATTCAAAAATAGAAGTCTAACACCTTCAAAAACATTCAACTATTATATTTTTTTTAAATGCTAAATTTAAAATGTAACACGAGCAAAATACTCAATTTTCATGTCGTACTTAAAATACTCCGTAATTGATTACTAACAATCACAAATTTAAATTTTTTTAAAAAAATCTTCAAAATTCAAAAATAGAAGTCTAACACCTTCAAAAAAATTCAACTATTATATTTTTTTTCAAATGTTAAATCTGAAGTGTAACACAAGCAAAATACTCAATTTTCATGTCGTAATTAAAATACTCCCTAATTGAAGACTAACACACACAAATTTCAATTTTTTTAAGAAAAATCTTCAAAATTCAAAAATACAAGTCTATCACCTTAAAAAAATATTCAACTATTATATTTTTTTCAAATGATAAATGTGAAGTGTAACACAAGCAAAATACTCAATTTTCATGTCGTACTTAAAATACTCCGTAATTGAAGACTAACAGACCCAAGTTTCAATTTTTTTAAAAAAATCTTCAAAATTCAAAAATAGAAGTATAACACCTTCTAAAAAAATTCAACTATTATATTTTTTTCAAATGTTAAATCTGATGTGTAACACAAACAAACTACTCAATTTTCATACTGTACTTAAAATACTCCGTAATTGAAGACTAACACACAAATTCCAATTGTTTTAAAAAAAATCTTCAAAATTCAAAAATAGAAGTCTAACACCTTCAAAAAAATTCAACTATTATATTTTGTTTCAAATGTTAAATGTAAAGTGTAACACGAGCAAAATACTCAATTTTCATGTCGTACTTAAAATACTCCGTAATTGAATACTAACACGCACAAATTTCAATTTTTTTAAAAAAATCTTCAAAATTCAAAAATAGAAGTCTAACATCTTCAAAAAAATTCAACTATTACATTTTTTTTTCAAATGTTAAATATGAAGTGTAACACAAGCAAAATACTCAATTTTCATGCCGTACTTAAATACTCCGTAATTGAAGACTAACACACACAAATTTCAATTGTTTTAAAAAAATCTTCAAAATTCAAAAATAGAAGTCTAACACCTTCAAAAAAATTCAACAATTATATATTTTTTCAAATGTTAAATGTAAAGTGTAACACAATCAAAATACTCAATTTACATGTCGTACTTATAGTACTCCGTAATTGAAGACTAATACACACAAATTTCAATTTTTTTAAAAAAATCATCAAAATTCAAAAATAGAATTCTAACACCTTCAAAAAAATTCAACTATTATATTTTTTTTCATGTTAAATCTGAAGTGTAACACAAAGAAAATACTCAATTTTCATGTCATAATTAAAATACTCCGTAATTAAAGACTAACACACACAAATTTCAATTTTTTTAAAAACAATCTTCAAAATTCAAAAATAGAAAACTAACACCTTCAAAAAAATTCAACAATAATATTTTTTTTGAAATGTTAAATCTGAAGTGTAAGACAAGCAAAATACTCAATTTTCATGTCCTACTTAAAATACTCCGTAATTGAAGACTAACACACACAAATTTCAATTGTTTTAAAAAAATCTTTTAAATTCAAAAATAGAAGTCTAACACCTTCAAAAACATTCAACTATTATATATTTTTTAAATGCTAAATGTAAAATGTAACACGAGCAAAATACTCAATTTTCATGTCGTACTTAAAACACTCCGTAATAGATTACTAACAATCACAAATTTAAATTTTTTTAAAAAAATCTTCAAAATTCAAAAATAGAAGTCTAACACCTTCAAAAACATTCAACTATTATATTTTTTTTAAATGCTAAATTTAAAATGTAACACGAGCAAAATACTCAATTTTCATGTCGTACTTAAAATACTCCGTAATTGATTACTAACAATCACAAATTTAAATTTTTTTAAAAAAATCTTCAAAATTCAAAAATAGAAGTCTAACACCTTCAAAAAAATTCAACTATTATATTTTTTTTCAAATGTTAAATCTGAAGTGTAACACAAGCAAAATACTCAATTTTCATGTCGTAATTAAAATACTCCCTAATTGAAGACTAACACACACAAATTTCAATTTTTTTAAGAAAAATCTTCAAAATTCAAAAATACAAGTCTATCACCTTAAAAAAATATTCAACTATTATATTTTTTTCAAATGATAAATGTGAAGTGTAACACAAGCAAAATACTCAATTTTCATGTCGTACTTAAAATACTCCGTAATTGAAGACTAACAGACCCAAGTTTCAATTTTTTTAAAAAAATCTTCAAAATTCAAAAATAGAAGTATAACACCTTCTAAAAAAATTCAACTATTATATTTTTTTCAAATGTTAAATCTGATGTGTAACACAAACAAACTACTCAATTTTCATACTGTACTTAAAATACTCCGTAATTGAAGACTAACACACAAATTCCAATTGTTTTAAAAAAAATCTTCAAAATTCAAAAATAGAAGTCTAACACCTTCAAAAAAATTCAACTATTATATTTTGTTTCAAATGTTAAATGTAAAGTGTAACACGAGCAAAATACTCAATTTTCATGTCGTACTTAAAATACTCCGTAATTGAATACTAACACGCACAAATTTCAATTTTTTTAAAAAAATCTTCAAAATTCAAAAATAGAAGTCTAACATCTTCAAAAAAATTCAACTATTACATTTTTTTTTCAAATGTTAAATATGAAGTGTAACACAAGCAAAATACTCAATTTTCATGCCGTACTTAAATACTCCGTAATTGAAGACTAACACACACAAATTTCAATTGTTTTAAAAAAATCTTCAAAATTCAAAAATAGAAGTCTAACACCTTCAAAAAAATTCAACAATTATATATTTTTTCAAATGTTAAATGTAAAGTGTAACACAATCAAAATACTCAATTTACATGTCGTACTTATAGTACTCCGTAATTGAAGACTAATACACACAAATTTCAATTTTTTTAAAAAAATCATCAAAATTCAAAAATAGAATTCTAACACCTTCAAAAAAATTCAACTATTATATTTTTTTTCATGTTAAATCTGAAGTGTAACACAAAGAAAATACTCAATTTTCATGTCATAATTAAAATACTCCGTAATTAAAGACTAACACACACAAATTTCAATTTTTTTAAAAACAATCTTCAAAATTCAAAAATAGAAAACTAACACCTTCAAAAAAATTCAACAATAATATTTTTTTTGAAATGTTAAATCTGAAGTGTAAGACAAGCAAAATACTCAATTTTCATGTCCTACTTAAAATACTCCGTAATTGAAGACTAACACACACAAATTTCAATTGTTTTAAAAAAATCTTTTAAATTCAAAAATAGAAGTCTAACACCTTCAAAAACATTCAACTATTATATATTTTTTAAATGCTAAATGTAAAATGTAACACGAGCAAAATACTCAATTTTCATGTCGTACTTAAAACACTCCGTAATAGATTACTAACAATCACAAATTTAAATTTTTTTAAAAAAATCTTCAAAATTCAAAAATAGAAGTCTAACACCTTCAAAAAAATTCAACTATTATATTTTTTTTCAAATGTTAAATCTGAAGTGTAACACAAGCAAAATACTCAATTTTCATGTCGTAATTAAAATACTCCCTAATTGGAGACTAACACACATAAATTTCAATTTTTTTAAGAAAAATCTTCAAAATTCAAAAATACAAGTCTATCACCTTAAAAAAATATTCAACTATTATATTTTTTTCAAATGATAAATGTGAAGTGTAACACAAGCAAAATACTCTATTTTCATGTCGTACTTAAAATACTCCGTAATTGAAGACTAACAGACACAAGTTTCAATTATTTAAAAAAAATCTTCAAAATTCAAAAATAGAAGTATAACACCTTCTAAAAAAATTCAACTATTATATTTTTTTCAAATGTTAAATCTGATGTGTAACACAAGCAGACTACTCAATATTCATGCTTTACTTAAAATACTCCGTAATTGAAGACTAACACACAAATTCCAATTGTTTTAAAAAAAAACTTCAAAATTCAAAAATAGAAGTCTAACACCTTCAAAAAAATTCAACTATTATATTTTGTTTCAAATGTTAAATGTAAAGTGTAACACGAGCAAAATACTCAATTTTCATGTCGTACTTAAAATACTCCGTAATTGAATACTAACACGCACAAATTTCAATTTTTTTAAAAAAATCTTCAAAATTCAAAAATAGAAGTCTAACATCTTCAAAAAAATTCAACTATTACATTTTTTTTTCAAATGTTAAATATGAAGTGTAACACAAGCAAAATACTCAATTTTCATGCCGTACTTAAAATACTCCGTAATTGAAGACTAACACACACACATTTCAATAGTTTTAAAAAAATCTTCAAAATTCAAAAATAGAAGTCTAACATCTTCAAAAAAATTCAACTATTACATTTTTTTTTCAAATGTTAAATATGAAGTGTAACACAAGCAAAATACTCAATTTTCATGCCGTACTTAAAATACTCCGTAATTGAAGACTAACACACAAATTCCAATTGTTTTAAAAAAAATCTTCAAAATTCAAAAATAGAAGTCTAACACCTTCAAAAAAATTCAACTATTATATTTTGTTTCAAATGTTAAATGTAAAGTGTAACACGAGCAAAATACCCAATTTTCATGTCGTAGTTAAAATACTCCGTAATTGAAGACTAACACACACAAATTTCAATTTTTTTAAAAAAAATCTTGAAAATTCAAAAATAGAAGTCTAACATCTTCAAAAAAATTCAACTATTATATTTTTTTTTCAAATGTTAAATATGAAGTGTAACACAAGCAAAATACTCAATTTTCATGCCGTACTTAAAATACTCCGTAATTGAAGACTAACACACACAAATTTCAATTGTTTTAAAAAAATCTTCAAAATTGAAAAATAGAAGTCTAACACCTTCAAAAAAATTCAACAATTATATTTTTTTTGAAATGTTAAATGTAAAGTGTAACACAAGCAAAATACTCAATTTACATGTCGTAATTAAAATACTCCGTTATTGAAGACTAACACACACAAATTTCAATTTTTTTAAAAAAATCTTCAAAATTCAAAAATAGAAGTCTAACACATTCAAACAAATTCGACTATTATATTTTTTTTCAAATGTTAAATCTGAAGTGTAACACAAGCAAAATACCCAATTTTCATGTCGTAGTTAAAATACTCCGTAATTGAAGACTAACACACACAAATTTCAATTTTTTTAAAAAAAATCTTCAAAATTCAAAAATAGAAGTCTAACACCTTCCAAAAAAATTCAACTATTATATTTTTTTTTGAAATGTTAAATGTGAAGTGTAACACAAGCAAAATACTCAATTTTCATGTCATAGTTAAAATACACCGTAATTGAAGACTAACACACACAAATTTCAATTTTTTCAAATGTTAAATGTAAAGTGTAACACAAGCAAAATACTCAATTTACATGTCGTAATTAAAATACTCCGTAATTGAAGACTAACACACACAAATTTCAATTTTTTAAAAAAAATCTTCAAAATTCAAAAATAGAAGTCTAACACATTCAAACAAATTCGACTATTATATTTTTTTTCAAATGTTAAATCTGAAGTGTAACACAAGCAAAATACCCAATTTTCATGTCGTAGTTAAAATACTCCGTAATTGAAGACTAACACACAAAAATTTCAATTGTTTTAAAAAAAATCTTCAAAATTCAAAAATAGAAGTCTAACACCTTAAAAAAAATTCAACTATTATATTTTTTTTTCAAATGTTAAATGTGACGTGTAACACAAGCAAAATACTCAATTTTCATGTCGTACTTAAAATACTCCGTAATTGAAGACTGACACACACAAATTTCAATTTTTAACAAAAAATCTTCAAAATTCAAAAATAGAAGTCTAACACCTTCAAAAAAATTCAACTATTATATTTTTTTTCAAATGTTAAATCTGAAGTGTAACACAAGCAAAATTGAGCTTAAAATACTCCGTAGTTGAAGACTAACACACAAAAATTTCAATTTTTTTTAAAAAATCTTCAAAATTAAAAAATAGAAGTCTAACATATTAAAAAAAAATTCAACTATTATAATTTTTTTCAAATGTTAAATATGAAGTGTAACACAAGCAAAATACTCAATTTTCATGTCTTACTTAAAATACTCCGTAATTGAAGGCTAACACACAAAAATTTCAATTGTTTTAAAAAAAATCTTCCAAATTCAAAAATAGAAGTCTAACACCTTCAAAAAAATTCAACAATTATATATTTTTTCAAATGTTACACGTAAAGTGTAACACAAGCAAAATACACAATTTTCATGTCGTACTTAAAATACTCCGTAATTGAAGACTAACAGACACAAGTTTCAATTTTTTTTAAAAAATCTTCAAAATTCAAAAATAGAAGTATAACACCTTCAAAAAAATTCAACTATTATATTTTTTTCAAATGTTAAATCTGATGTGTAACACAAGCAAACTACTCAATTTTCATGATGTACTTAAAATACTCCGTAATTGAAGACTAACACACAAATTCCAATTTTTTTAAAACAAATCTTCAAAATTCAAAAATAAAAGTCTAACACCTTCAAAAAAATTCAACTATTATATTTTGTATCAAATGTTAAATGTAAAGTGTAACACGAGCAAAATACTCAATTTTCATGTCGTACTTAAAATACTCCGTAATTGAAGACTAAAACACACAAATTTCAATTGTTTTTAAAAAAATCTTCAAAATTGAAAAATCGAAGTTCAACACCTTCAAAAAAATTCAACTATTATATTTTTTTTTCAAATGTCAAATGTAAAGTGTAGCACGAGCAAATTACTAATTTTTCATGTCGTACTTAAAATACTCCGTAATTGAATACTAACACGCACAAATTTCAATTTTTTTTAAAAAATCTTCAAAATTCAAAAATAGAACTCTAACACATTCAAACAAATTCGACTATTATATTTTTTTTCAAATGTTAGATCTGAAGTGTAACACAAGCAAAATACCCAATTTTCATGTCGTAGTTAAAATACTCCGTAATTGAAGACTAACACACACAAATTTCAATTTTTTTAAAAAAAATCTTCAAAATTCAAAAATAGAAGTCTAACACCTTCCAAAAAAATTCAACTATTATAGTTTTTTTTGAAATGTTAAATGTGAAGTGTAACACAAGCAAAATACTCAATTTTCATGTCGTAGTTATAATACACCGTAATTGAACACTAACAAACACAAATTTCAATTTTTTTAAAAAAATCTTCAAAATTCAAAAATAGAAGTCTAACACCTTAAAAAAAAATTCAACTATTATATTTTTTTTTCAAATGTTAAATGTGACGTGTAACACAAGCAAAATACTCAATTTTCATGTCGTACTTAAAATACTCCGTAATTGAAGGCTAACACACAAAAATTTCAATTGTTTTAAAAAAAATCTTCCAAATTCAAAAATAGAAGTCTAACACCTTCAAAAAAATTCAACAATTATATGTTTTTTCCAATGTTACACGTAAATTGTAACACAAGCAAAATACACAATTTTCATGTCATACTTAAAATACTCCGTAATTGAAGACTAACAGACACAAGTTTCAATTTTTTTAAAAAAATCTTCAAAATTAAAAAATAGAAGTCTAACATCTTCAAAAACAATTCAACTATTATAATTTTTTTCAAATGTTAAATATGAAGTGTAACACAAGCAAAATACTCAATTTTCATGTCTTACTTAAAATACTCCGTAATTGAAGGCTAACACACAAAAATTTCAATTGTTTTAAAAAAAATCTTCCAAATTCAAAAATAGAAGTCTAACACCTTCAAAAAAATTCAACAATTATATGTTTTTTCAAATGTTACACGTAAATTGTAACACAAGCAAAATACACAATTTTCATGTCGTACTTAAAATACTCCGTAATTGAAGACTAACAGACACAAGTTTCAATTTTTTTTTAAAAATCTTCAAAATTCAAAAATTGAAGTATAACACCTTCAAAAAAATTCGACTAGTATATTTTTTTCAAATGTTAAATCTGATGTGTAACACAAGCAAACTACTCAATTTTCATGCCGTACTTAAAATACTCCGTAATTGAAGACTAACACACAAATTCCAATTTTTTTTAAAAAAATCTTCAAAATTCAAAAATAGAAGTCTAACACCTTCAAAAAAATTCAACTATTATATTTTGTTTCAAATGTTAAATGTAAAGTGTAACACGAGCAAAATACTCAATTTTCATGTCGTACTTCAAATACTCCGTAATTGAATACTAACACGCACAAATTTCAATTTTTTTAAAAAAATCTTCAAAATTCAAAAATAGAAGTCTAACATCTTCAAAAAAATTCAACTATTATATATTTTTTTCAAATGTTAAATATGAAGTGTAACACAAGCAAAATACTCAATTTTCATGCCGTACTTAAAATACTCCGTAATTGAAGACTAACACACACAAATTTCATTTGTTTTAAAAAAATCTTAAAAATTCATAAATAGAAGTCTAACACCTTCAAAAAAATTCAACAATTATATTTTTTTTCAAATGTTAAATGTAAAGTGTAACACAAGCAAAATACTCAATTTACATGTCGTACTTAAAATACTCCGTAATTGAAGACTAACACACACAAATTTAAATTTTTTAAAAAAAATCTTAAAAATTCAAAAATAGAAGTCTAACACATTCAAACAAATTCGACTATTATATTTTTTTTCAAATGTTAAATCTGAAGTGTAACACAAGCAAAATACCCAATTTTCATGTCGTAGTTAAAATACTCCGTAATTGAAGACTAACACACACAAATTTCAATTTTTTTAAAAAAAATCTTCAAAATTCAAAAATAGAAGTCTAACACCTTCCAAAAAAATTCAACTATTATATATTTTTTTGAAATGTTAAATGTGAAGTGTAACACAAGCAAAATACTCAATTTTCATGTCATAGTTAAAATACACCGTAATTGAAGACTAACACACACAAATTTCAATTTTTTTAAAAAAATCTTCAAAATTCAAAAATAGAAGTATAACACCTTAAAAAAAATTCATCTATTATATTTTTTTTTCAAATGTTAAATGTGACGTGTAACACAAGCAAAATACTCAATTTTCATGTCGTACTTAAAATACTCCGTAATTGAAGACTGACAGACACAAATTTCAATTTAAAAAAAAAAATCTTCAAAATTCAAAAATAGAAGTCTAACACCTTAAAAAAAAATTCAACTATTATATTTTTTTTCAAATGTTAAATCTGAAGTGTAACACAAGCAAAATTGAGCTGAAAATACTCCGTAGTTGAAGACTAACACACACAAATTTCAATTTTTTTAAAAAAATCTTCAAAATTAAAAAATAGAAGTATAACATCTTTAATAAAAATTCAACTATTATAATTTTTTTCAAATGTTAAATATGAAGTGTAACACAAGCAAAATACTCAATTTTCATGTCTTACTTAAAATACTCCGTAATTGAAGGCTAACACACAAAAATTTCAATTGTTTTAAAAAAAATCTTCCAAATTCAAAAATAGAAGTCTAACACCTTCAAAAAAATTCAACAATTATATATTTGTTCAAATGTTACACGTAAAGTGTAACACAAACAAAATACACAATTTTCATGTCGTACTTAAAATACTCCGTAATTGAAGACTAACAGACACAAGTTTCAATTTTTTTTAAAAAATCTTCAAAATTCAAAAATAGAAGTATAACACCTTCTAAAAAAATTCAACTATTATATTTTTTTCAAATGTTAAATCTGATGTGTAACACAAGCAAACTACTCAATTTTCATGCTGTACTTAAAATACTCCGTAATTGAAGACTAACACACAAATTCCAATTGTTTTAAAAAAAATCTTCAAAATTCAAAAATAGAAGTCTAACACCTTCAAAAAAATTCAACTATTATATTTTGTTTCAAATGTTAAATGTAAAGTGTAACACGAGCAAAATACTCAATTTTCATGTCGTACTTAAAATACTCCCTAATTGAATACTAACACGCACAAATTTCAATTTTTTTAAAAAAATCTTGAAAATTCAAAAATAGAAGTCTAACATCTTCAAAAAAATTCAACTATTACATTTTTTTTTCAAATGTTAAATATGAAGTGTAACACAAGCAAAATACTCAATTTTCATGCCGTACTTAAAATACTCCGTAATTGAAGACTAACACACACAAATTTCAATTGTTTTAAAAAAATCTTCAAAATTCAAAAATAGAAGTCTAACACCTTCAAAAAAATTCAACAATTATATATTTTTTCAAATGTTAAATGTAAAGTGTAACACAATCAAAATACTCAATTTACATGTCGTACTTATAGTACTCCGTAATTGAAGACTAATACACACAAATTTCAATTTTTTTAAAAAAATCATCAAAATTCAAAAATAGAAGTCTAACACCTTCAAAAAAATTCAACTATTATATTTTTTTTCATGTTAAATCTGAAGTGTAACACAAAGAAAATACTCAATTTTCATGTCATAATTAAAATACTCCGTAATTAAAGACTAACACACACAAATTTCAATTTTTTGAAAACAAATCTTCAAAATTCAAAAATAGAAAACTAACACCTTCAAAAAAATTCAACAATAATATTTTTTTTTAAATGTTAAATCTGAAGTGTAAGACAAGCAAAATACTCAATTTTCATGTCCTACTTAAAATACTCCGTAATTGAAGACTAACACACACAAATTTCAATTGTTTTAAAAAAATCTTTTAAATTCAAAAATAGAAGTCTAACACCTTCAAAAACATTCAACTATTATATTTTTTTTAAATGCTAAATGTAAAATGTAACACGAGCAAAATACTCAATTTTCATGTCGTACTTAAAATACTCCGTAATTGATTACTAACAATCACAAATTTAAATTTTTTAAAAAAAATCTTCAAAATTCAAAAATAGAAGTCTAACACCTTCAAAAAAATTCAACTATTATATTTTTTTTCAAATGTTAAATCTGAAGTGTAACACAAGCAAAATACTCAATTTTCATGTCGTAATTAAAATACTCCCTAATTGAAGACTAACACACACAAATTTCAATTTTTTTAAGAAAAATCTTCAAAATTCAAAAATACAAGTCTATCACCTTAAAAAAATATTCAACTATTATATTTTTTTCAAATGATAAATGTGAAGTGTAACACAAGCAAAATACTCAATTTTCATGTCGTACTTAAAATACTCCGTAATTGAAGACTAACAGACCCAAGTTTCAATTTTTTTAAAAAAATCTTCAAAATTCAAAAATAGAAGTATAACACCTTCTAAAAAAATTCAACTATTATATTTTTTTCAAATGTTAAATCTGATGTGTAACACAAACAAACTACTCAATTTTCATGCTGTACTTAAAATACTCCGTAATTGAAGACTAACACACAAATTCCAATTGTTTTAAAAAAAATCTTCAAAATTCAAAAATAGAAGTCTAACACCTTCAAAAAAATTCAACTATTATATTTTGTTTCAAATGTTAAATGTAAAGTGTAACACGAGCAAAATACTCAATTTTCATGTCGTACTTAAAATACTCCGTAATTGAATACTAACACGCACAAATTTCAATTTTTTTAAAAAAATCTTCAAAATTCAAAAATAGAAGTCTAACATCTTCAAAAAAATTCAACTATTACATTTTTTTTTCAAATGTTAAATATGAAGTGTAACACAAGCAAAATACTCAATTTTCATGCCGTACTTAAAATACTCCGTAATTGAAGACTAACACACACAAATTTCAATTGTTTTAAAAAAATCTTCAAAATTCAAAAATAGAAGTCTAACACCTTCAAAAAAATTCAACAATTATATATTTTTTCAAATGTTAAATGTAAAGTGTAACACAATCAAAATACTCAATTTACATGTCGTACTTATAGTACTCCGTAATTGAAGACTAATACACACAAATTTCAATTTTTTTAAAAAAATCATCAAAATTCAAAAATAGAATTCTAACACCTTCAAAAAAATTCAACTATTATATTTTTTTTCATGTTAAATCTGAAGTGTAACACAAAGAAAATACTCAATTTTCATGTCATAATTAAAATACTCCGTAATTAAAGACTAACACACACAAATTTCAATTTTTTTAAAAACAATCTTCAAAATTCAAAAATAGAAAACTAACACATTCAAAAAAATTCAACAATAATATTTTTTTTTAAATGTTAAATCTGAAGTGTAAGACAAGCAAAATACTCAATTTTCATGTCCTACTTAAAATACTCCGTAATTGAAGACTAACACACACAAATTTCAATTGTTTTAAAAAAATCTTTTAAATTCAAAAATAGAAGTCTAACACCTTCAAAAACATTCAACTATTATATATTTTTTAAATGCTAAATGTAAAATGTAACACGAGCAAAATACTCAATTTTCATGTCGTACTTAAAACACTCCGTAATAGATTACTAACAATCACAAATTTAGATTTTTTTAAAAAAATCTTCAAAATTCAAAAATAGAAGTCTAACACCTTCAAAAAAATTCAACTATTATATTTTTTTTCAAATGTTAAATCTGAAGTGTAACACAAGCAAAATACTCAATTTTCATGTCGTAATTAAAATACTCCCTAATTGAAGACTAACACACATAAATTTCAATTTTTTTAAGAAAAATCTTCAAAATTCAAAAATACAAGTCTATCACCTTAAAAAAATATTCAACTATTATATTTTTTTCAAATGATAAATGTGAAGTGTAACACAAGCAAAATACTCTATTTTCATGTCGTACTTAAAATACTCCGTAATTGAAGACTAACAGACACAAGTTTCAATTTTTTTAAAAAAATCTTCAAAATTCAAAAATAGAAGTATAACACCTTCTAAAAAAATTCAACTATTATATTTTTTTCAAATGTTAAATCTGATGTGTAACACAAGCAGACTACTCAATATTCATGCTTTACTTAAAATACTCCGTAATTGAAGACTAACACACAAATTCCAATTGTTTTAAAAAAAATCTTCAAAATTCAAAAATAGAAGTCTAACACCTTCAAAAAAATTCAACTATTATATTTTGTTTCAAATGTTAAATGTAAAGTGTAACACGAGCAAAATACTCAATTTTCATGTCGTACTTAAAATACTCCGTAATTGAATACTAACACGCACAAATTTCAATTTTTTTAAAAAAATCTTCAAAATTCAAAAATAGAAGTCTAACATCTTCAAAAAAATTCAACTATTACATTTTTTTTTCAAATGTTAAATATGAAGTGTAACAGAAGCAAAATACTCAATTTTCATGCCGTACTTAAAATACTCCGTAATTGAAGACTAACACACACACATTTCAATTGTTTTAAAAAAATCTTCAAAATTCAAAAATAGAAGTCTAACACCTTCAAAAAAATTCAACAATTATATTTTTTTTCAAATGTTAAATGTAAAGTGTAACACAATCAAAATACTCAATTTACATGTCGTACTTATAGTACTCCGTAATCGAAGACTAATACACACAAATTTCAATTTTTTTAAAAAAATCATCAAAATTCAAAAATAGAATTCTAACACCTTCAAAAAAATTCAACTGTTATATTTTTTTTCATGTTAAATCTGAAGTGTAACACAAAGAAAATACTCAATTTTCATGTCATAATTAAAATACTCCGTAATTAAAGACTAACAGACACAAATTTCAATTTTTTTAAAAAAAATCTTCAAAATTCAAAAATAGAAAACTAACACCTTCAAAAAAATTCAACAATAATATTTTTTTTGAAATGTTAAATCTGAAGTGTAAGACAAGCAAAATACTCAATTTTCATGTCCTACTTAAAATACTCCGTAATTGAAGACTAACACACACAAATTTCAATTGTTTTAAAAAAATCTTTTAAATTCAAAAATAGAAGTCTAACAACTTCAAAAACATTAAACTATTATATTTTTTTTAAATGCTAAATGTAAAATGTAACACGAGCAAAATACTCAATTTTCATGTCGTACTTAAAATACTCCGTAATTGAAGACTAACAGACACAAGTTTCAATTTTTTTTAAAAAAACTTCAAAATTCAAAAATAGAAGTATAACACCTTCTAAAAAAATTCAACTATTATATTTTTTTCAAATGTTAAATCTGATGTGTAACACAAGCAAACTACTCAATTTTCATGCTGTACTTAAAATACTCCGTAATTGAAGACTAACAAACAAATTCCAATTGTTTTAAAAAAAATCTTCAAAATTCAAAAATAGAAGTTTAACACCTTCAAAAAAATTCAACTATTATATTTTGTTTCAAATGTTAAATGTAAAGTGTAACACGAGCAAAATACTCAATTTTCATGTCGTACTTAAAATACTCCGTAATTGAATACTAACACGCACAAATTTCAATTTTTTTAAAAAAATCTTCAAAATTCAAAAATAGAAGTCTAACATCTTCAAAAAAATTCAACTATTACATTTTTTTTTCAAATGTTAAATATGAAGTGTAACACAAGCAAAATACTCAATTTTCATGCCGTACTTAAAATACTCCGTAATTGAAGACTAACACACACAAATTTCAATTGTTTTAAAAAAATCTTCAAAATTCAAAAATAGAAGTCTAACACCTTCAAAAAAATTCAACAATTATATATTTTTTCAAATGTTAAATGCAAAGTGTAACACAATCAAAATACTCAATTTACATGTCGTACTTATAGTACTCCGTAATTGAAGACTAATACACACAAATTTCAATTTTTTTAAAAAAATCATCAAAATTCAAAAATAGAATTCTAACACCTTCAAAAAAATTCAACTATTATATTTTTTTTCATGTTAAATCTGAAGTGTAACACAAAGAAAATACTCAATTTTCATGTCATAATTAAAATACTCCGTAATTAAAGACTAACACACACAAATTTCAATTTTTTTAAAAACAATCTTCAAAATTCAAAAATAGAAAACTAACACATTCAAAAAAATTCAACAATAATATTTTTTTTTAAATGTTAAATCTGAAGTGTAAGACAAGCAAAATACTCAATTTTCATGTCCTACTTAAAATACTCCGTAATTGAAGACTAACACACACAAATTTCAATTGTTTTAAAAAAATCTTTTAAATTCAAAAATAGAAGTCTAACACCTTCAAAAACATTCAACTATTATATATTTTTTAAATGCTAAATGTAAAATGTAACACGAGCAAAATACTCAATTTTCATGTCGTACTTAAAACACTCCGTAATAGATTACTAACAATCACAAATTTAAATTTTTTTAAAAAAATCTTCAAAATTCAAAAATAGAAGTCTAACACCTTCAAAAAAATTCAACTATTATATTTTTTTTCAAATGTTAAATCTGAAGTGTAACACAAGCAAAATACTCAATTTTCATGTCGTAATTAAAATACTCCCTAATTGAAGACTAACACACATAAATTTCAATTTTTTTAAGAAAAATCTTCAAAATTCAAAAATACAAGTCTATCACCTTAAAAAAATATTCAACTATTATATTTTTTTCAAATGATAAATGTGAAGTGTAACACAAGCAAAATACTCTATTTTCATGTCGTACTTAAAATACTCCGTAATTGAAGACTAACAGACACAAGTTTCAATTTTTTTAAAAAAATCTTCAAAATTCAAAAATAGAAGTATAACACCTTCTAAAAAAATTCAACTATTATATTTTTTTCAAATGTTAAATCTGATGTGTAACACAAGCAGACTACTCAATATTCATGCTTTACTTAAAATACTCCGTAATTGAAGACTAACACACAAATTCCAATTGTTTTAAAAAAAATCTTCAAAATTCAAAAATAGAAGTCTAACACCTTCAAAAAAATTCAACTATTATATTTTGTTTCAAATGTTAAATGTAAAGTGTAACACGAGCAAAATACTCAATTTTCATGTCGTACTTAAAATACTCCGTAATTGAATACTAACACGCACAAATTTCAATTTTTTTAAAAAAATCTTCAAAATTCAAAAATAGAAGTCTAACATCTTCAAAAAAATTCAACTATTACATTTTTTTTTCAAATGTTAAATATGAAGTGTAACACAAGCAAAATACTCAATTTTCATGCCGTACTTAAAATACTCCGTAATTGAAGACTAACACACACACATTTCAATTGTTTTAAAAAAATCTTCAAAATTCAAAAATAGAAGTCTAACACCTTCAAAAAAATTCAACAATTATATTTTTTTTCAAATGTTAAATGTAAAGTGTAACACAATCAAAATACTCAATTTACATGTCGTACTTATAGTACTCCGTAATCGAAGACTAATACACACAAATTTCAATTTTTTTAAAAAAATCATCAAAATTCAAAAATAGAATTCTAACACCTTCAAAAAAATTCAACTGTTATATTTTTTTTCATGTTAAATCTGAAGTGTAACACAAAGAAAATACTCAATTTTCATGTCATAATTAAAATACTCCGTAATTAAAGACTAACAGACACAAATTTCAATTTTTTTAAAAAAAATCTTCAAAATTCAAAAATAGAAAACTAACACCTTCAAAAAAATTCAACAATAATATTTTTTTTGAAATGTTAAATCTGAAGTGTAAGACAAGCAAAATACTCAATTTTCATGTCCTACTTAAAATACTCCGTAATTGAAGACTAACACACACAAATTTCAATTGTTTTAAAAAAATCTTTTAAATTCAAAAATAGAAGTCTAACACCTTCAAAAACATTAAACTATTATATTTTTTTTAAATGCTAAATGTAAAATGTAACACGAGCAAAATACTCAATTTTCATGTCGTACTTAAAATACTCCGTAATTGAAGACTAACAGACACAAGTTTCAATTTTTTTTAAAAAAACTTCAAAATTCAAAAATAGAAGTATAACACCTTCTAAAAAAATTCAACTATTATATTTTTTTCAAATGTTAAATCTGATGTGTAACACAAGCAAACTACTCAATTTTCATGCTGTACTTAAAATACTCCGTAATTGAAGACTAACAAACAAATTCCAATTGTTTTAAAAAAAATCTTCAAAATTCAAAAATAGAAGTTTAACACCTTCAAAAAAATTCAACTATTATATTTTGTTTCAAATGTTAAATGTAAAGTGTAACACGAGCAAAATACTCAATTTTCATGTCGTACTTAAAATACTCCGTAATTGAATACTAACACGCACAAATTTCAATTTTTTTAAAAAAATCTTCAAAATTCAAAAATAGAAGTCTAACATCTTCAAAAAAATTCAACTATTACATTTTTTTTTCAAATGTTAAATATGAAGTGTAACACAAGCAAAATACTCAATTTTCATGCCGTACTTAAAATACTCCGTAATTGAAGACTAACACACACAAATTTCAATTGTTTTAAAAAAATCTTCAAAATTCAAAAATAGAAGTCTAACACCTTCAAAAAAATTCAACAATTATATATTTTTTCAAATGTTAAATGCAAAGTGTAACACAATCAAAATACTCAATTTACATGTCGTACTTATAGTACTCCGTAATTGAAGACTAATACACACAAATTTCAATTTTTTTAAAAAAATCATCAAAATTCAAAAATAGAATTCTAACACCTTCAAAAAAATTCAACTATTATATTTTTTTTCATGTTAAATCTGAAGTGTAACACAAAGAAAATACTCAATTTTCATGTCATAATTAAAATACTCCGTAATTAAAGACTAACACACACAAATTTCAATTTTTTTAAAAACAATCTTCAAAATTCAAAAATAGAAAACTAACACCTTCAAAAAAATTCAACAATAATATTTTTTTTGAAATGTTAAATCTGAAGTGTAAGACAAGCAAAATACTCAATTTTCATGTCCTACTTAAAATACTCCGTAATTGAAGACTAACACACACAAATTTCAATTGTTTTAAAAAAATCTTTTAAATTCGAAAATAGAAGTCTAACACCTTCAAAAACATTCAACTATTATATATTTTTTAAATGCTAAATGTAAAATGTAACACGAGCAAAATACTCAATTTTCATGTCGTACTTAAAATACTCCGTAATTGATTACTAACAATCACAAATTTAAATTTTTTTAAAAAAATCTTCAAAATTCAAAAATAGAAGTCTAACACCTTCAAAAAAATTCAACTATTATATTTTTTTTCAAATGTTAAATCTGAAGTGTAACACAAGCAAAATACTCAATTTTCATGTCGTAATTAAAATACTCCCTAATTGAAGACTAACACACACAAATTTCAATTTTTTTAAGAAAAATCTTCAAAATTCAAAAATACAAGTCTATCACCTTAAAAAAATATTCAACTATTATATTTTTTTCAAATGTTACACGTAAAGTGTAACACAAGCAAAATACTCTATTTTCATGTCGTACTTAAAATACTCCGTAATTGAAGACTAACAGACACAAGTTTCAATTTTTTTAAAAAAATCTTCAAAATTCAAAAATAGAAGTATAACACCTTCTAAAAAAATTCAACTATTATATTTTTTTCAAATGTTAAATCTGATGTGTAACACAAGCAAACTACTCAATATTCATGCTGTACTTAAAATACTCCGTAATTGAAGACTAACACACAAATTGCAATTGTTTTAAAAAAAATCTTCAAAATTCAAAAATAGAAGTCTAACACCTTCAAAAAAATTCAACTATTATATTTTGTTTCAAATGTTAAATGTAAAGTGTAACACGAGCAAAATATACAATTTTCATGTCGTACTTAAAATACTCCGTAATTGAATACTAACGCGCACAAATTTCAATTTTTTTAAAAAAATCTTCAAAATTCAAAAATAGAAGTCTAACATCTTCAAAAAAATTCAACTATTACATTTTTTTTTCAAATGTTAAATATGAAGTGTAACACAAGCAAAATACTCAATTTTCATGCCGTACTTAAAATACTCCGTAATTGAAGACTAACACACACAAATTTCAATTGTTTTAAAAAAATCTTCAAAATTCAAAAATAGAAGTCTAACACCTTCAAAAAAATTCAACTATTATATTTTTTTTCAAATGTTAAATCTGAAGTGTAACACAAGCAAAATACTCAATTTTCATGTCGTAATTAAAATACTCCCTAATTGAAGACTAACACACACAAATTTCAATTTTTTTAAGAAAAATCTTCAAAATTCAAAAATACAAGTCTATCACCTTAAAAAAATATTCAACTATTATATTTTTTTCAAATGTTACACGTAAAGTGTAACACAAGCAAAATACTCTATTTTCATGTCGTACTTAAAATACTCCGTAATTGAAGACTAACAGACACAAGTTTCAATTTTTTTAAAAAAATCTTCAAAATTCAAAAATAGAAGTATAACACCTTCTAAAAAAATTCAACTATTATATTTTTTTCAAATGTTAAATCTGATGTGTAACACAAGCAAACTACTCAATATTCATGCTGTACTTAAAATACTCCGTAATTGAAGACTAACACACAAATTCCAATTGTTTTAAAAAAAATCTTCAAAATTCAAAAATAGAAGTCTAACACCTTCAAAAAAATTCAACTATTATATTTTGTTTCAAATGTTAAATGTAAAGTGTAACACGAGCAAAATATACAATTTTCATGTCGTACTTAAAATACTCCGTAATTGAATACTAACACGCACAAATTTCAATTTTTTTAAAAAAATCTTCAAAATTCAAAAATAGAAGTCTAACATCTTCAAAAAAATTCAACTATTACATTTTTTTTTCAAATGTTAAATATGAAGTGTAACACAAGCAAAATACTCAATTTTCATGCCGTACTTAAAATACTCCGTAATTGAAGACTAACACACACAAATTTCAATTGTTTTAAAAAAATCTTCAAAATTCAAAAATAGAAGTCTAACACCTTCAAAAAAATTCAACAATTATATATTTTTTCAAATGTTAAATGTAAAGTGTAACACAATCAAAATACTCAATTTACATGTCGTACTTATAGTACTCCGTAATCGAAGACTAATACACACAAATTTCAATTTTTTTAAAAAAATCATCAAAATTCAAAAATAGAATTCTAACACCTTCAAAAAAATTCAACTATTATATTTTTTTTCATGTTAAATCTGAAGTGTAACACAAAGAAAATACTCAATTTTCATGTCATAATTAAAATACTCCGTAATTAAAGACTAACACACACAAATTTCAATTTTTTTAAAAACAATCTTCAAAATTCAAAAATAGAAAACTAACACCTTCAAAAAAATTCAACAATAATATTTTTTTTGAAATGTTAAATCTGAAGTGTAAGACAAGCAAAATACTCAATTTTCATGTCCTACTTAAAATACTCCGTAATTGAAGACTAACACACACAAATTTCAATTGTTTTAAAAAAATCTTTTAAATTCAAAAATAGAAGTCTAACACCTTCAAAAACATTCAACTATTATATATTTTTTAAATGCTAAATGTAAAATGTAACACGAGCAAAATACTCAATTTTCATGTCGTACTTAAAATACTCCGTAATTGATTACTAACAATCACAAATTTAAATTTTTTTAAAAAAATCTTCAAAATTCAAAAATAGAAGTCTAACACCTTCAAAAAAATTCAACTATTATATTTTTTTTCAAATGTTAAATCTGAAGTGTAACACAAGCAAAATACTCAATTTTCATGTCGTAATTAAAATACTCCCTAATTGAAGACTAACACACACAAATTTCAATTTTTTTAAGAAAAATCTTCAAAATTCAAAAATACAAGTCTATCACCTTAAAAAAATATTCAACTATTATATTTTTTTCAAATGATAAATGTGAAGTGTAACACAAGCAAAATACTCTATTTTCATGTCGTACTTAAAATACTCCGTAATTGAAGACTAACAGACACAAGTTTCAATTTTTTAAAAAAAATCTTCAAAATTCAAAAATAGAAGTATAACACCTTCTAAAAAAATTCAACTATTATATTTTTTTCAAATGTTAAATCTGATGTGTAACACAAGCAAACTACTCAATATTCATGCTGTACTTAAAATACTCCGTAATTGAAGACTAACACACAAATTCCAATTGTTTTAAAAAAAATCTTCAAAATTCAAAAATAGAAGTCTAACACCTTCAAAAAAATTCAACTATTATATTTTGTTTCAAATGTTAAATGTAAAGTGTAACACGAGCAAAATATACAATTTTCATGTCGTACTTAAAATACTCCGTAATTGAATACTAACACGCACAAATTTCAATTTTTTTAAAAAAATCTTCAAAATTCAAAAATAGAAGTCTAACATCTTCAAAAAAATTCAACTATTACATTTTTTTTTCAAATGTTAAATATGAAGTGTAACACAAGCAAAATACTCAATTTTCATGCCGTACTTAAAATACTCCGTAATTGAAGACTAACACACACAAATTTCAATTGTTTTAAAAAAATCTTCAAAATTCAAAAATAGAAGTCTAACACCTTCAAAAAAATTCAACAATTATATATTTTTTCAAATGTTAAATGTAAAGTGTAACACAATCAAAATACTCAATTTACATGTCGTACTTATAGTACTCCGTAATCGAAGACTAATACACACAAATTTCAATTTTTTTAAAAAAATCATCAAAATTCAAAAATAGAATTCTAACACCTTCAAAAAAATTCAACTATTATATTTTTTTTCATGTTAAATCTGAAGTGTAACACAAAGAAAATACTCAATTTTCATGTCATAATTAAAATACTCCGTAATTAAAGACTAACACACACAAATTTCAATTTTTTTAAAAACAATCTTCAAAATTCAAAAATAGAAAACTAACACCTTCAAAAAAATTCAACAATAATATTTTTTTTGAAATGTTAAATCTGAAGTGTAAGACAAGCAAAATACTCAATTTTCATGTCCTACTTAAAATACTCCGTAATTGAAGACTAACACACACAAATTTCAATTGTTTTAAAAAAATCTTTTAAATTCAAAAATAGAAGTCTAACACCTTCAAAAACATTCAACTATTATATATTTTTTAAATGCTAAATGTAAAATGTAACACGAGCAAAATACTCAATTTTCATGTCGTACTTAAAATACTCCGTAATTGATTACTAACAATCACAAATTTAAATTTTTTTAAAAAAATCTTCAAAATTCAAAAATAGAAGTCTAACACCTTCAAAAAAATTCAACTATTATATTTTTTTTCAAATGTTAAATCTGAAGTGTAACACAAGCAAAATACTCAATTTTCATGTCGTAATTAAAATACTCCCTAATTGAAGACTAACACACACAAATTTCAATTTTTTTAAGAAAAATCTTCAAAATTCAAAAATACAAGTCTATCACCTTAAAAAAATATTCAACTATTATATTTTTTTCAAATGATAAATGTGAAGTGTAACACAAGCAAAATACTCTATTTTCATGTCGTACTTAAAATACTCCGTAATTGAAGACTAACAGACACAAGTTTCAATTTTTTAAAAAAAATCTTCAAAATTCAAAAATAGAAGTATAACACCTTCTAAAAAAATTCAACTATTATATTTTTTTCAAATGTTAAATCTGATGTGTAACACAAGCAAACTACTCAATATTCATGCTGTACTTAAAATACTCCGTAATTGAAGACTAACACACAAATTCCAATTGTTTTAAAAAAAATCTTCAAAATTCAAAAATAGAAGTCTAACACCTTCAAAAAAATTCAACTATTATATTTTGTTTCAAATGTTAAATGTAAAGTGTAACACGAGCAAAATACTCAATTTTCATGTCGTACTTAAAATACTCCGTAATTGAATACTAACATGCACAAATTTCAATTTTTTTAAAAAAATCTTCAAAATTCAAAAATAGAAGTCTAACATCTTCAAAAAAATTCAACTATTACATTTTTTTTTCAAATGTTAAATATGAAGTGTACACAAGCAAAATACTCAATTTTCATGCCGTACTTAAAATACTCCGTAATTGAAGACTAACACACACACATTTCAATTGTTTTAAAAAAATCTTCAAAATTCAAAAATAGAAGTCTAACACCTTCAAAAAAATTCAACAATTATATTTTTTTTCAAATGTTAAATGTAAAGTGTAACACAATCAAAATACTCAATTTACATGTCGTACTTATAGTACTCCGTAATCGAAGACTAATACACACAAATTTCAATTTTTTTAAAAAAATCATCCAAATTCAAAAATAGAATTCTAACACCTTCAAAAAAATTCAACTGTTATATTTTTTTTCATGTTAAATCTGAAGTGTAACACAAAGAAAATACTCAATTTTCATGTCATAATTAAAATACTCCGTAATTAAAGACTAACACACACAAATTTCAATTTTTTTAAAAAAAATCTTCAAAATTCAAAAATAGAAAACTAACACCTTCAAAAAAATTCAACAATAATATTTTTTTTGAAATGTTAAATCTGAAGTGTAAGACAAGCAAAATACTCAATTTTCATGTCCTACTTAAAATACTCCGTAATTGAAGACTAACACACACAAATTTCAATTGTTTTAAAAAAATCTTTTAAATTCAAAAATAGAAGTCTAACACCTTCAAAAACATTCAACTATTATATTTTTTGTAAATGCTAAATGTAAAATGTAACACGAGCAAAATACTCAATTTTCATGTCGTACTTAAAATACTCCGTAATTGATTACTAACAATCACAAATTTAAATTTTTTTAAAAAAATCTTCAAAATTCAAAAATAGAAGTCTAACACCTTCAAAAAAATTCAACTATTATATTTTTTTTCAAATGTTAAATCTGAAGTGTAACACAAGCAAAATACTCAATTTTCATGTCGTAATTAAAATAATCCCTAATTGAAGACTAACAGACACAAATTTCAATTTTTTTAAGAAAAATCTTCAAAATTCAAAAATACAAGTCTATCACCTTAAAAAAATATTCAACTATTATCTTTTTTTCAAATGATAAATGTGAAGTGTAACACAAGCAAAATACTCAATTTTCATGTCGTACTTAAAATACTCCGTCATTGAAGACTAACACACACAAATTTTAATTTATTTGAAAATTACTTAAAAATGCAAAATCAGAGGTCTAACGCCTTCAAAAAAATTCAATTACGTTATTTTTTTCAAATGTCAAATCTGAAGTGTAAAACAAGCAAAGTACTCAATTTTCATGTCGTACTTAAAATACTCCGTAATTAGAGATTAACACACACCAATTTTAAAATTCAAAAATAGAAGTCTAACACCTTCAAAAAAATTCAACTATTATATTTTTTTGAAATGTTAAATCAGAAGTGTAACACAAACAAAATTGAGCTTAAAATACTCCGTAATTGAAGACTAACACACACAAATTTCAATTATTTTAAAAAAATCTTCAAAATTCAAAAATAGAAAACTAACACCTTCAAAAAAATTCAACAATAATATTTTTTTTGAAATGTTAAATCTGAAGTGTAAGACAAGCAAAATACTCAATTTTCATGTCCTACTTAAAATACTCCGTAATTGAAGACTAACACACACAAATTTCAATTGTTTTAAAAAAATCTTTTAAATTCAAAAATAGAAGTCTAACACCTTCAAAAACATTCAACTATTATATATTTTTTAAATGCTAAATGTAAAATGTAACACGAGCAAAATACTCAATTTTCATGTCGTACTTAAAATACTCCGTAATTGATTACTAACAATCACAAATTTAAATTTTTTTAAAAAAATCTTCAAAATTCAAAAATAGAAGTCTAACACCTTCAAAAATCAGAAGTGTAACACAAACAAAATTGAGCTTAAAATACTCCGTAATTGAAGACTAACACACACAAATTTCAATTATTTTAAAAAAATCTTCAAAATTCAATAATAGAAGTCTAACACCTTCAAAAAAATTCAACAATTATATTTTTTTTCAAATGTTAAAAGTAAAGTGTAACCCAAGCAAAATACTCAATATTCATGTCGTACTTAATATAATCCGTAATTGAAGACTAACACACACAAATTTCAATTTTTTTTTTTTAAATCTTCAAAATTCAAAAATAGAAGTCTAACATCTTCAAAAAAAATTGAACTATTATATTTTTTTTCAAATGTTAAATATGAAGTGTAACACAAGCAAAATACTCAATTTTCATGTCGTACTTAAAATACTCCGTAATTGAAGACTAACACACACAAATTTCAATTGATTTAAAAAAATCTTCAAAATTCAAAAATAGAAGTCTAACACCTTCAAAAAAATTCAACAATTATATTTTTTTTCAAATGTTCAATGTAAAGTGTAACACTAGAAAAATACTCAATATTCATGTCGTACTTAATATACTCAGTAATTGAAGACTAACATACACAAATTTCCATTTTTTTATAAAAATCTTCAAAATTCAAAAATAGAAGTCTAACACCTTCAAAAAAATTCAGCTATTATATTTTTATTCAAATGTTAAATCTGAAGTGTAACAAAAGCTAAATACTCAATTTTCATGTTGTACTTAAAATACTCCGTAATTAAAAACTAACACACACAAATTTCAATTATTTAAAAAAAAATCTTCAAAATTCAAAAATAGAAGTCTAACACCTTCAAAAAAATTCAATTACGTTATTTTTTTTATATGTTAAATCTGAAGTGTAACACAAGCAAAATACTCAATTTTCATGTCGTACTTAAAATATTCTGTAATTGAAGACTAACACACACAAATATCAATTTTTTAAAACAAATTTGCTAAATTCAAAATAGAAGTCTAACACCTTCAAAAAAATTCAACTATTATATTTTTTTCAAATGTTAAATCTGAAGTGTAACACAAGCAAAATACTCAATTTTCATGTCGTACACAAAATACTTCGTAATTGAAGACTAACACACAGAAATTTTAATTTATTTGAAAATTACTTAAAAATGTAAAATCAGAAGTCTAACGCCTTCAAAAAAATTCAATTACATTATTTTTTTCAAGTGTCAAATCTGAAGTGTAAAACAAGCAAAGTACTCAATTTTCATGTCGTACTTAAAATACTCCGTAATTAGAGACTAACACACACCAATTTTAAAATTCAAAAATAGAAGTCTAACACCTTCAAAAATATTCAACTATTATATTTTTTTTCAAATGTTAAATCAGAAGGGTAACACAAGCAAAATTGAGCTTAAAATACTCCGTAATTGAAGACTAACACACACAAATTTCAATTTTTTTTAAAAAATCTTCAAAATTCAAAAATAGAAGTCTAACACCTTCAAAAAAATTCAACAATTATATTTTTTTTCAAATGTTAAATGTAAAGTGCAACACAAGCAAAATACTCAATTTTCATGTCGTACTTAAAATACTCCGTAATTGAAGACTAACACACACAAATTTCAATTTTTTTAAAAAAATCTTCAAAATTCAAAAATAGAATTCTTACACCTTCAAAACAATTCAACTATTATATATTTTTTCATGTTAAATCTGAAGTGTAACACAAACAAAATACTCAATTTTCATGTCATAATTAAAATACTCCGTAATTAAAGACTAACACACACAAATTTCAATTTTTTTTAAAAAAATCTTCAAAATTCAAAAATAGAAGTCTAACACCTTCAAAAAAATTCAACTATAATATTTTTTTTGAAATGTTAAATCTGAAGTGTAAGACAAGCAAAATACTCAATTTTCATTTCGTACTTAAAATACTCCGTAATTGAAGACTAACACACAGAAATTTCAATTGTTTTAAAAAAATCTTCAAAATTCAAAAATAGAAGTCTAACACCTTCAAAAACATTCAACTATTATATTTTTTTTCAAATGTTAAAAGTAAAGTGTAACACAAGCAAAATACTCAATATTCATGTCGTACCAAAATACTCCGTAATTGATTACTAACAATCACAAATTTAAATTTTTTTAAAAAAATCTTCAAAATTCAAAAATAGAAGTAACACATTCATAAAAATTCGACAATTATATTTTTTTTCAAATGTTAATTCTGAAGTGTAACACAAGCAAAATACTCAATTTTCATGTCGTAGTTAAAATACTCCGTAATTGATGACTAACACACACAAATTTCAATTTGTTTAAAAAAAATCATCAAAATTCAAAAATACAAGTCTAACACCTTCAAAAAATATTCAACTATTATATTTTTTTCAAATGATAAATGTGAAGTGTAACACAAGCAAAATACTCAATTTTCATGTCGTACTTAAAATACTCCGTCATTGAAGACTAACACACACAAATTTGAATTTATTTGAAAATTACTTAAAAATGGAAAATCAGAAGTCTAACGCCTTCAAAAAAATTCAATTACGTTATTTTTTTCAAATGTCAAATCTGAAGTGTAAAACAAGAAAAGTACTCAATTTTCATGTCGTACTTAAAATACTCCGTAATTAGAGACTAACACACACCAATTTTAAAATTCAAAAATAGAAGTCTGACACCTTCAAAGAAATTCAACTATTATATTTTTTTTCAAATGTTAAATCAGAAGTGTAACACAAGCAAAATTGAGCTTAAAATACTCCGTAATTGAAGACTAAGACACACAAATTTCAATTTTTTTTTTTTAAATTCTTCAAAATTAAAAAATAGAAGTCTAACATCTTCAAAAAAATTCAACTATTATATTTTTTTTCAAATGTTAAATGTAAAGTGTAACACGAGCAAAATACTCAATTTTCATGTCGTATTTAAAATACTCCGTAATTGAATACTAACACTCACAAATTTCAATTTTTTTAAAAAAATATTCAAAATTCAAAAATAGAAGTCTAACACCTTCAAAAAAATTGAACTATTATATTTTTTTTCTAATGTTAAATCTGAAGTGTAACACAAGCAAAATACTCAATTTTCATGTCGAACTTAAAATACTCCGTAATTGAAGACTAACACATACAAATTTCAATTGTTTTAAAAAAATCTTCAAAATTCAAAAATAGAAGTCTAACACCTTCAATAAAATTCAACTATTATATTTTTTTTAAATGCTAAATGTAAAATGTAACACTAGCAAAATACTCAATTTTCATGTCGTACTTAAAATACTCCGTAATTGATTACTAACAATCACAAATTTAAATTTTTTAAAAAAAATCTTCAAAATTCAAAAATAGAAGTAACACATTCAAAAAAATTCAAATATTATATTTTTTTCAAATGTTAAATCTGAAGTGTAACATAAGCATAATACTCAATTTTCATGTCGTAGTTAAAATACTCCGTAATTGAAGACTAACACACACAAATTTCAATTTTTTAACGAAAAATCTTCAAAATTCAAAAATACAAGTCTAACACCTTCCAAAAAAATTCAACTATTATATTTTTTTGAAATGATAAATGTGAAGTGTAACACAAGCAAAATACTCAATTTTCATGGCGTACTTAAAATACTCCGTAATTGAAGACTAACACACACAAATTTCAATTTTTTTTTAAAAATCTTCAAAATTCAAAAATAGAAGTCTAACATCTTCAAAAAAATTTAACTATTATATATTTTTTTCAAATGTTAAATGTGAAGTGTAACACAAGCAAAATACTCAATTTTCATGTAGTACTTAAAATACTCCGTAATTGAAGACTAACACACACAAACTTCAATTGATTTTAAAAAATCTTCAAAATTCAAAAATAGAAGTCTAACACCTTCAAAAAAATTCAACAATTATATTTTTTTTGAAAGTTAGATGCAAAGTGTAACAGAAGAAAAATACTCAATATTCATGTCGTAATTAATAAACTCAGTAATTGAAGGCTAACATACACAAATTTCAATTTTTTTTAAAAAATCTTCAAAATTCAAAAATAAAAGTCTAACACCTTCAAAAAAATTCAACTATTATATATTTTTTGAAATGTTAAATCTGAAGTGTAACAAAATCTAAATACTCAATTTTCATGTCGTACTTAAAATACTCCGTAATTGAATAATAACACGCACAAATTTCAATTTTTTTAAAAAAATCTTCAAAATTCAAAAATAGAAGTCTAACACCTTCAAAAAAATTCAACTATTATATTTTTTTTCTAATGTTAAATCTGAAGTGTAACACAAGCAAAATTGAGCATAAAATACTCCGTAATTAAAGACTAACACACACAAATTTCAATTTTTTTAAAAAAATCTTCAAAATTCAAAATTAGAAGTCTAACATCTTCAAAAAAATTCAACAATTATATTTTTTTTCAAGTGTTAAATATGAAGTGTAACACAAGAAAAATACTAAATTTTCATGTCGCACTTAAAATACTCCGTTGAAGACTAACACACACAAATTTCAATTGTTTTATAAAAATCTTCAAAATTCAAAAATAGAAGTTTAACACCTTGAAAAAAATTCAACAATTATATTTTTTTTCAAATGTTAAATGTAAAGTGTAACACAAGCAAAATACTCAATATTCATGTTGTACTTAAAATACTCCGTAATTGAAGACTAACACACACAAATTTCAATTTTTTTTTAAAAATCTCTAAAATTCAAAATAGAAGTCTAACACCTTGAAAAATATTCTACTATTATATTTTTTTTACAAATGTTAAATCTGAACTGTAACACAAGCAAAATTGAGCTTAAAATACTCCGTAATTGAAGATTAACACAAACAAATTACAATTGTTTCAAAAAAAATCTTCAAAATTCAAAAATAGAAGTCTAACACCTTCTAAAAAATTCAACTATTATATTATTTTTGAAATGTTAAATCGGAAGTGTAACACATGCAAAATACTCAATTTTCATGTCGTACTTAAAATACTCTGTAATTGCAGACTAAAACACACAAATTTCAATTGTTTTAAAAAAATCTTCAAAATTCAAAAATAGAAGTCCAACACCTTCAAAAAAATTCGACTATTATATTTTTTTTTCAAATGTTAAAAGTAAAGTGTAACACAAGCAAAATACTCAATTTTCATGTCGTACTTAAAATACTCCGTAATTGAAGACTAACACACACAAATTTCTATTGTTTTAAAAAAATCTTCAAAATTCAAAAATAGAAGTCTAACACCTTCAAAAAAATTCAACTATTATATTTTTTTCTAATGTTAAATCTGAAGTGTAACACAAGCAAAATTGAGCATAAAATACTCCGTAATTGAAGACTAACACACACAAATTTCAATTTTTTAAAAAAAATCATCAAAATTCAAAAATAGAAGTCTAACACCTTCAAAAAAATTCAACAATTATATTTTTTTTCAAATATTAAATGTAAAGTGTAACACAAGCGAAATACTCAATATTCATGTCGTACTTAAAATACTCCGTAATTGAAGACTAACACACACAAATTAAAAAAAAAAATTTTAAATCTTTAAAATTCAAAAATAGAAGTCTAACACCTTCAAAAAAATTCAACTATTATATTTTTTTTTCAAATGTTAAATCTGGACTGTAACACAAGCAAAATTGAGCTTAAAATACTCCGTAATTGAAGATTAACACAGACAAATTTCAATTTTTTCAAAACAAATCTTCAAAATTCAAAAATAGAAGTCTAACACCTTCTAAAAAATTCAACTATTATATTATTTTTGAAATGTTAAATCTGAAGTGTAACACATGCAAAATACTCAATTTTCATGTCGTACTTAAAATACTCCGTAATTGAAGACTAAAACACACAAATTTCAATTGTTTTAAAAAAATCTCCAAAATTCAAAAATAGAAGTCCAACACCTTCAAAAAAATTCAACTATTAAATATTTTTTTCAAATGTTAAATGTAAAGTGTAACACAAGCAAAATACTCAATTTTCATGTCGTACTTAAAATACTCCGTAATTGAAGACTAACACACACAAATTTCTATTTTTTTTAAAAAAATCTTCAAAATTCAAAAATAGAAGTCTAACACCTTCAAAAAAATTCAACTATAATATTATTTTTGAAATGTTAAATCTGAAGTGTAAGACAAGCAAAATACTCAATTTTCATGTCGTACTTAAAATACTCCGTAATTGAAGACTAACACACACAAATTTCAATTGTTTTAAAAAAATCTTCAAAATTCAAAAATAGAAGTCTAACACCTTCAAAAACATTCAACTATTATATTTTTTTTAAATGCTAAATGTAAAATGTAACACGAGCAACATACTCAATTTTCTTGTCGTACTTAAAATACTCCGTAATTGATTACTAACAATCACAATTTTAAATTTTTTTAAAAAAATCTTCAAAATTCAAAAATAGAAGTAACACATTCAAAAAAATTCAACTATTATATTTTTTTTCAAATGTTAAATCTGAAGTGTAACACAAGCAAAATACTCAATTTTCATGTCGTAATTAAAATACTCCGTAATTGAAAACTAACACACACAAATTTCAATTTTTTAAAGAAAAATTTTCAAAATTCAAAAATACAAGTCTAACACCTTCAAAAAATATTCGACTATTATATTTTTTCAAATGATAAATGTGAAGTGTAACACAAGCAAAATACTCAATTTTGATGTCGTACTTAAAATACTCCGTAATTGAAGACTAACACACACAAATTTCAATTTTTTTTTTTTAAATATTCAAAATTCAAAAATAGAAGTCCAACACCTTCAAAAAAATTCAACTATTATATTTTTTTTTCAAATGTTAAATGTAAAGTGTAACACAAGCAAAATACTCAATTTTCATGTCGTACTTAAAATACTCCGTAATTGAAGACTGACACACACAAATTTCTATTGTTTTAAAAAAATCTTCAAAATTCAAAAATAGAAGTCTAACACCTTCAAAAAAATTCAACTATTATATTTTTTTTCAAATGTTAAATCTGAAGTGTAACAAAATCTAAATACTCAATTTTCATGTCGTACTTAAAATACTCCGTTATTGAAGACTAACACGCACAAATTTCAATTTTTTTAAAAAAATCTGCAAAATTCAAAAATAGAAGTCTAACACCTTCAAAAAAATTCAACTGTTATATTTTTTTTCTAATGTTAAATCTGAAGTGTAACACAAGCAAAATTGAGCATAAAATACTCCGTAATTGAAGACTAACAAACACAAATTTCAATTTTTTAAAAAAAATCTTCAAAATTCAAAAATAGAAGTCTAACATCTTCAAAAAAATTCAACAATTATATTTTTTTTCAAATGTTAAATATGAAGTGTAACACAAGAAAAATACTCAATTTTCATGTCGCACTTAAAATACTCCGTAATTGAAGACAAACACACACAAATTTCAATTGTTTTAAAAAAATCTTCAAAATTCAAAAATAGAAGTCTAACGCCTTCAAAAAAATTCGACAATTATATTTTTTTTGAAATGTTAAATGTAAAGTGTAACAGAAGCAAAATACTCAATATTCATTTCGTACTTAAAATACTCCGTAATTGAAGACTAGCACACGCAAATTATCTTTAAAATTCAAAAATAGAAGTCTAACACCTTCAAAAAAATTCTACTATTATATTATTTTTTCAAATGTTAAATCTGAAATGTAACACAAGCAAAATTGAGCTTAAAATACTCCGTAATTGAAGATTAACACAACCAAATTTCAATTTTTTCAAAAAAAATCCTCAAAATTCAAAAATAGAAGTCTAACACCTTCTAAAAAATTCAACTATTATATTATTTTTGAAATGTTAAATCTGAAGTGTAACACATGCAAAATACTCAATTTTCATGTCGTACTTAAAATACTCCGTAATTGAAGACTAAAACACACAAATTTCTATTGTTTTAAAAAAATCTTCAAAATTCAAAAATAGCAGTCCAACACCTTCAAAAAAATTCAACTATTATATATTTTTTTCAAATGTTAAATGTAAAGTGTAACACAAGCAAAATACTCAATTTTCATGTCGTACTTAAAATACTCCGTAATTGAAGACTAACACACACAAATTTCTATTGTTTTAAAAAAATCTTCAAAATTCAAAAATAGAAGTCTAACACCTTCAAAAAAATTCAACTATTATATTTTTTATCAAATGCTAAATCTGAAGTGTAACAAAATCTAAATACTCAATTTTCATGTCGTACTTAAAATACTCCGTAATTGAATACTAACACGCACAAATTTCAATTGTTTTAAAAAAATCTTCAAAATTCAAAAATAGAAGTCTAACACCTTCAAAAAAATTCAACTATTATATTTTTTTTCTAATGTTAAATCTGAAGTGTAACACAAGCAAAATTGAGCATAAAATACTCCGTAATTGAAGACTAACACACAAATTTCAACTTTTTAAAAAAAATCTTCAAAATTCAAAAATAGAAGTCTAACATCTTCAAAAAAATTAAACAATTATATTTTTTTTCAAATGTAAAATATGAAGTGTAACACAAGAAAAATACTCAATTTTCGTGTCGCACTTAAAATACTCCGTAATTGAAGAATAACACACACACATTTCAATTGTTTTAAAAAAATCTTCAAAATTCAAAAATAGAAGTCTAACACCTTCAAAAAAATTCAACAATTATATTTTTTTTCAAATGTTAAATGTAAAGTGTAACACAAGCAAAATACTCAATTTTCATGTCGTACTTAAAATACTCCGTAATTGAAGACTGACACACACAAATTTCTATTGTTTTAAAAAAATCTTCAAAATTCAAAAATAGAAGCCTAACACCTTCAAAATAATTCAACTATTATATTTTTTTTAAATGCTAAATGTAAAATGTAACACGAGCAAAATACTCAATTTTCTTGTCGTACTTAAAATACTCCGTAATTGATTACTAACAATCACAAATTTAAATTTTTTTAAAAAAATCTTCAAAATTCAAAAATAGAAGTAACACATTCAAAAAAATTCAACTATTATATTTTTTTTCAAATGTTAAATCTGAAGTGTAACACAAGCAAAATACTCAATTTTCATGTCGTAATTAAAATACTCCGTAATTGAAAACTAACACACACAAATTTCAATTTTTTAAAGAAAAATCTTCAAAATTCAAAAATACAAGTCTAACACCTTCAAAAAATATTCGACTATTATATTTTTATAAATGATAAATGTGAAGTGTAACACAAGCAAAATACTCAATTTTGATGTCGTACTTAAAATACTCCGTAATTGAAGACTAACACACACAAATTTCAATTTTTTTTTTTAAATATTCAAAATTCAAAAAATAGAAGTCCAACACCTTCAAAAAAATTCAACTATTATATTTTTTTTTCAAATGTTAAATGTAAAGTGTAACACAAGCAAAATACTCAATTTTCATGTCGTACTTAAAATACTCCGTAATTGAAGACTGACACACACAAATTTCTATTGTTTTAAAAAAATCTTCAAAATTCAAAAATAGAAGTCTAACACCTTCAAAAAAATTCAACTATTATATTTTTTTTCAAATGTTAAATCTGAAGTGTACCAAAATCTAAATACTTAATTTTCATGTCGTACTTAAAATACTCCGTTATTGAATACTAACACGCACAAATTTCAATTTTTTTAAAAAAATCTTCAAAATTCAAAAATAGAAGTCTAACACCTTCAAAAAAATTCAACTATTATATTTTTTTTCTAATGTTAAATCTGAAGTGTAACACAAGCAAAATTGAGCATAAAATACTCCGTAATTGAAGACTAACAAACACAAATTTCAATTTTTTAAAAAAAATCTTCAAAATTCAAAAATAGAAGTCTAACATCTTCAAAAAAATTCAACAATTATATTTTTTTTCAAATGTTAAATATGAAGTGTAACACAAGAAAAATACTCAATTTTCATGTCGCACTTAAAATACTCCGTAATTGAAGACAAACACACACAAATTTCAATTGTTTTAAAAAAATCTTCAAAATTCAAAAATAGAAGTCTAACACCTTCAAAAAAATTCAACAATTATATTTTTTTTGAAATGTTAAATGTAAAGTGTAACAGAAGCAAAATACTCAATATTCATTTCGTACTTAAAATACTCCGTAATTGAAGACTAGCACACGCAAATTATCTTTAAAATTCAAAAATAGAAGTCTAACACCTTCAAAAAAATTCTACTATTATATTTTTTTTTCAAATGTTAAATCTGAAATGTAACACAAGAAAAATTGAGCTTAAAATACTCCGTAATTGAAGATTAACACAACCAAATTTCAATTTTTTCAAAAAAAATCCTCAAAATTCAAAAATAGAAGTCTAACACCTTCTAAAAAATTCAACTATTATATTATTTTTGAAATGTTAAATCTGAAGTGTAACACATGCAAAATACTTAATTTTCATGTCGTACTTAAAATACTCCGTAATTGAAGACTAAAACACACAAATTTCTATTGTTTTAAAAAAATCTTCAAAATTTAAAAATAGCAGTCCAACACCTTCAAAAAAATTCAACTATTATATATTTTTTTCAAATGTTAAATGTAAAGTGTAACACAAGCAAAATACTCAATTTTCATGTCGTACTTAAAATACTCCGTAATTGAAGACTAACACACACAAATTTCTATAGTTTTAAAAAAATCTTCAAAATTCAAAAATAGAAGTCTAACACCTTCAAAAAAATTCAACTATTATATTTTTTTTCAAATGCTAAATCTGAAGTGTAACAAAATCTAAATACTCAATTTTCATGTCGTACTTAAAATTCTCCGTAATTAAATACTAACACGCACAAATTTCAATTGTTTTAAAAAAATCGTCAAAATTCAAAAATAGAAGTCTAACACCTTCAAAAAAATTCAACTATTATATTTTTTTTCTAATGTTAAATCTGAAGTGTAACACAAGCAAAATTGAGCATAAAATACTCCGTAATTGAATACTAACACACACAAATTTCAATTTTTTAAAAAAAATCTTCAAAATTCAAAAATAGAAGTCTAACATCTTCAAAAAAATTAAACAATTATATTTTTTTTCAAATGTAAAATATGAAGTGTAACACAAGAAAAATACTCAATTTTAGTGTCGCACTTAAAATACTCCGTAATTGAAGAATAACACACACACATTTCAATTATTTTAAAAAAATCTTCAAAATTCAAAAATAGAAGTCTACCTTCAAAAAAATACAACAATTATATTTTTTTTCAAATGTTAAATGTAAAGTGTAACACAAGCAAAATACTCAATTTTCATGTCGTACTTAAAATACTCCGTAATTGAAGACTGACACACACAAATTTCTATTGTTTTAAAAAAATCTTCAAAATTCAAAAATAGAAGCCTAACACCTTCAAAAAAATTCAACTATTATATTTTTTTTAAATGCTAAATGTAAAATGTAACACGAGCAAAATACTCAATTTTCTTGTCGTACTTAAAATACTCCGTAATTGATTACTAACAATCACAAATTTAAATTTTTTTAAAAAAATCTTCAAAATTCAAAAATAGAAGTAACACATTCAAAAAAATTCAACTATTATATTTTTTTTCAAATGTTAAATCTGAAGTGTAACACAAGCAAAATACTCAATTTTCATGTCGTAATTAAAATACTCCGTAATTGAAAACTAACACACACAAATTTCAATTTTTTAAAGAAAAATCTTCAAAATTCAAAAATACAAGTCTAACACCTTCAAAAAATATTCGACTATTATATTTTTATAAATGATAAATGTGAAGTGTAACACAAGCAAAATACTCAATTTTGATGTCGTACTTAAAATACTCCGTAATTGAAGACTAACACACACAAATTTCAATTTTTTTTTTTAAATATTCAAAATTCAAAAAATAGAAGTCCAACACCTTCAAAAAAATTCAACTATTATATTTTTTTTTCAAATGTTAAATGTAAAGTGTAACACAAGCAAAATACTCAATTTTCATGTCGTACTTAAAATACTCCGTAATTGAAGACTGACACACACAAATTTCTATTGTTTTAAAAAAATCTTCAAAATTCAAAAATAGAAGTCTAACACCTTCAAAAAAATTCAACTATTATATTTTTTTTCTAATGTTAAATCTGAAGTGTAACACAAGCAAAATTGAGCATAAAATACTCCGTAATTGAAGACTAACAAACACAAATTTCAATTTTTTTAAAAAAATCTTCAAAATTCAAAAATAGAAGTCTAACATCTTCAAAAAAATTCAACAATTATATTTTTTTTCAAATGTTAAATATGAAGTGTAACACAAGAAAAATACTCAATTTTCATGTCGCACTTAAAATACTCCGTAATTGAAGACAAACACACACAAATTTCAATTGTTTTAAAAAAATCTTCAAAATTCAAAAATAGAAGTCTAACACCTTCAAAAAAATTCAACAATTATATTTTTTTTGAAATGTTAAATGTAAAGTGTAACAGAAGCAAAATACTCAATATTCATTTCGTACTTAAAATACTCCGTAATTGAAGACTAGCACACGCAAATTATCTTTAAAATTCAAAAATAGAAGTCTAACACCTTCAAAAAAATTCTACTATTATATTTTTTTTTCAAATGTTAAATCTGAAATGTAACACAAGAAAAATTGAGCTTAAAATACTCCGTAATTGAAGATTAACACAACCAAATTTCAATTTTTTCAAAAAAAATCCTCAAAATTCAAAAATAGAAGTCTAACACCTTCTAAAAAATTCAACTATTATATTATTTTTGAAATGTTAAATCTGAAGTGTAACACATGCAAAATACTCAATTTTCATGTCGTACTTAAAATACTCCGTAATTGAAGACTAAAACACACAAATTTCTATTGTTTTAAAAAAATCTTCAAAATTTAAAAATAGCAGTCCAACACCTTCAAAAAAATTCAACTATTATATATTTTTTTCAAATGTTAAATGTAAAGTGTAACACAAGCAAAATACTCAATTTTCATGTCGTACTTAAAATACTCCGTAATTGAAGACTAACACACACAAATTTCTATAGTTTTAAAAAAATCTTCAAAATTCAAAAATAGAAGTCTAACACCTTCAAAAAAATTCAACTATTATATTTTTTTTCAAATGCTAAATCTGAAGTGTAACAAAATCTAAATACTCAATTTTCATGTCGTACTTAAAATTCTCCGTAATTAAATACTAACACGCACAAATTTCAATTGTTTTAAAAAAATCGTCAAAATTCAAAAATAGAAGTCTAACACCTTCAAAAAAATTCAACTATTATATTTTTTTTCTAATGTTAAATCTGAAGTGTAACACAAGCAAAATTGAGCATAAAATACTCCGTAATTGAATACTAACACACACAAATTTCAATTTTTTTAAAAAAATCTTCAAAATTCAAAAATAGAAGTCTAACATCTTCAAAAAAATTAAACAATTATATTTTTTTTCAAATGTAAAATATGAAGTGTAACACAAGAAAAATACTCAATTTTAGTGTCGCACTTAAAATACTCCGTAATTGAAGAATAACACACACACATTTCAATTATTTTAAAAAAATCTTCAAAATTCAAAAATAGAAGTCTAACACCTTCAAAAAAATTCAACAATTATATTTTTTTTCAAATGTTAAATGTAAAGTGTAACACAAGCAAAATACTCAATTTTCATGTCGTACTTAAAATACTCCGTAATTGAAGACTGACACACACAAATTTCTATTGTTTTAAAAAAATCTTCAAAATTCAAAAATAGAAGCCTAACACCTTCAAAAAAATTCAACTATTATATTTTTTTTAAATGCTAAATGTAAAATGTAACACGAGCAAAATACTCAATTTTCTTGTCGTACTTAAAATACTCCGTAATTGATTACTAACAATCACAAATTTAAATTTTTTTAAAAAAATCTTCAAAATTCAAAAATAGAAGTAACACATTCAAAAAAATTCAACTATTATATTTTTTTTCAAATGTTAAATCTGAAGTGTAACACAAGCAAAATACTCAATTTTCATGTCGTAATTAAAATACTCCGTAATTGAAAACTAACACACACAAATTTCAATTTTTTAAAGAAAAATCTTCAAAATTCAAAAATACAAGTCTAACACCTTCAAAAAATATTCGACTATTATATTTTTATAAATGATAAATGTGAAGTGTAACACAAGCAAAATACTCAATTTTGATGTCGTACTTAAAATACTCCGTAATTGAAGACTAACACACACAAATTTCAATTTTTTTTTTTAAATATTCAAAATTCAAAAAATAGAAGTCCAACACCTTCAAAAAAATTCAACTATTATATTTTTTTTTCAAATGTTAAATGTAAAGTGTAACACAAGCAAAATACTCAATTTTCATGTCGTACTTAAAATACTCCGTAATTGAAGACTGACACACACAAATTTCTATTGTTTTAAAAAAATCTTCAAAATTCAAAAATAGAAGTCTAACACCTTCAAAAAAATTCAACTATTATATTTTTTTTCAAATGTTAAATCTGAAGTGTACCAAAATCTAAATACTCAATTTTCATGTCGTACTTAAAATACTCCGTTATTGAATACTAACACGCACAAATTTCAATTTTTTTAAAAAAATCTTCAAAATTCAAAAATAGAAGTCTAACACCTTCAAAAAAATTCAACTATTATATTTTTTTTCTAATGTTAAATCTGAAGTGTAACACAAGCAAAATTGAGCATAAAATACTCCGTAATTGAAGACTAACAAACACAAATTTCAATTTTTTAAAAAAAATCTTCAAAATTCAAAAATAGAAGTCTAACATCTTCAAAAAAATTCAACAATTATATTTTTTGTCAAATGTTAAATATGAAGTGTAACACAAGAAAAATACTCAATTTTCATGTCGCACTTAAAATACTCCGTAATTGAAGACAAACACACACAAATTTCAATTGTTTTAAAAAAATCTTCAAAATTCAAAAATAGAAGTCTAACATCTTCAAAAAAATTAAACAATTATATTTTTTTTCAAATGTAAAATATGAAGTGTAACACAAGAAAAATACTCAATTTTCGTGTCGCACTTAAAATACTCCGTAATTGAAGACAAACACACACAAATTTCAATTTTTTAAAAAAAATCTTCAAAATTCAAAAATAGAAGTCTAACATCTTCAAAAAAATTAAACAATTATATTTTTTTTCAAATGTAAAATATGAAGTGTAACACAAGAAAAATACTCAATTTTCGTGTCGCACTTAAAATACTCCGTAATTGAAGAATAACACACACACATTTCAATTATTTTAAAAAAATCTTCAAAATTCAAAAATAGAAGTCTAACACCTTCAAAAAAATTCAACAATTATATTTTTTTTCAAATGTTAAATGTAAAGTGTAACACAAGCAAAATACTCAATTTTCATGTCGTACTTAAAATACTCCGTAATTGAAGACTGACACACACAAATTTCTATTGTTTTAAAAAAATCTTCAAAATTCAAAAATAGAAGCCTAACACCTTCAAAAAAATTCAACTATTATATTTTTTTTAAATGCTAAATGTAAAATGTAACACGAGCAAAATACTCAATTTTCTTGTCGTACTTAAAATACTCCGTAATTGATTACTAACAATCACAAATTTAAATTTTTTTAAAAAAATCTTCAAAATTCAAAAATAGAAGTAACACATTCAAAAAAATTCAACTATTATATTTTTTTTCAAATGTTAAATCTGAAGTGTAACACAAGCAAAATACTCAATTTTCATGTCGTAATTAAAATACTCCGTAATTGAAAACTAACACACACAAATTTCAATTTTTTAAAGAAAAATCTTCAAAATTCAAAAATACAAGTCTAACACCTTCAAAAAATATTCGACTATTATATTTTTATAAATGATAAATGTGAAGTGTAACACAAGCAAAATACTCAATTTTGATGTCGTACTTAAAATACTCCGTAATTGAAGACTAACACACACAAATTTCAATTTTTTTTTTTAAATATTCAAAATTCAAAAAATAGAAGTCCAACACCTTCAAAAAAATTCAACTATTATATTTTTTTTTCAAATGTTAAATGTAAAGTGTAACACAAGCAAAATACTCAATTTTCATGTCGTACTTAAAATACTCCGTAATTGAAGACTGACACACACAAATTTCTATTGTTTTAAAAAAATCTTCAAAATTCAAAAATAGAAGTCTAACACCTTCAAAAAAATTCAACTATTATATTTTTTTTCAAATGTTAAATCTGAAGTGTACCAAAATCTAAATACTCAATTTTCATGTCGTACTTAAAATACTCCGTTATTGAATACTAACACGCACAAATTTCAATTTTTTTAAAAAAATCTTCAAAATTCAAAAATAGAAGTCTAACACCTTCAAAAAAATTCAACTATTATATTTTTTTCTAATGTTAAATCTGAAGTGTAACACAAGCAAAATTGAGCATAAAATACTCCGTAATTGAAGACTAACAAACACAAATTTCAATTTTTTAAAAAAAATCTTCAAAATTCAAAAATAGAAGTCTAACATCTTCAAAAAAATTCAACAATTATATTTTTTTTCAAATGTTAAATATGAAGTGTAACACAAGAAAAATACTCAATTTTCATGTCGCACTTAAAATACTCCGTAATTGAAGACAAACACACACAAATTTCAATTGTTTTAAAAAAATCTTCAAAATTCAAAAATAGAAGTCTAACACCTTCAAAAAAATTCAACAATTATATTTTTTTTGAAATGTTAAATGTAAAGTGTAACAGAAGCAAAATACTCAATATTCATTTCGTACTTAAAATACTCCGTAATTGAAGACTAGCACACGCAAATTATCTTTAAAATTCAAAAATAGAAGTCTAACACCTTCAAAAAAATTCTACTATTATATTTTTTTTTCAAATGTTAAATCTGAAATGTAACACAAGAAAAATTTAGCTTAAAATACTCCGTAATTGAAGATTAACACAACCAAATTTCAATTTTTTCAAAAAAAATCCTCAAAATTCAAAAATAGAAGTCTAACACCTTCTAAAAAATTCAACTATTATATTATTTTTGAAATGTTAAATCTGAAGTGTAACACATGCAAAATACTCAATTTTCATGTCGTACTTAAAATACTCCGTAATTGAAGACTAAAACACACAAATTTCTATTGTTTTAAAAAAATCTTCAAAATTTAAAAATAGCAGTCCAACACCTTCAAAAAAATTCAACTATTATATATTTTTTTCAAATGTTAAATGTAAAGTGTAACACAAGCAAAATACTCAATTTTCATGTCGTACTTAAAATACTCCGTAATTGAAGACTAACACACACAAATTTCTATAGTTTTAAAAAAATCTTCAAAATTCAAAAATAGAAGTCTAACACCTTCAAAAAAATTCAACTATTATATTTTTTTTCAAATGCTAAATCTGAAGTGTAACAAAATCTAAATACTCAATTTTCATGTCGTACTTAAAATTCTCCGTAATTAAATACTAACACGCACAAATTTCAATTGTTTTAAAAAAATCTTCAAAATTCAAAAATAGAAGTCTAACACCTTCAAAAAAATTCAACTATTATATTTTTTTTCTAATGTTAAATCTGAAGTGTAACACAAGCAAAATTGAGCATAAAATACTCCGTAATTGAAGACTAACACACACAAATTTCAATTTTTTAAAAAAAATCTTCAAAATTCAAAAATAGAAGTCTAACATCTTCAAAAAAATTAAACAATTATATTTTTTTTCAAATGTAAAATATGAAGTGTAACACAAGAAAAATACTCAATTTTCGTGTCGCACTTAAAATACTCCGTAATTGAAGAATAACACACACACATTTCAATTATTTTAAAAAAATCTTCAAAATTCAAAAATAGAAGTCTAACACCTTCAAAAAAATTCAACAATTATATTTTTTTTCAAATGTTAAATGTAAAGTGTAACACAAGCAAAATACTCAATTTTCATGTCGTACTTAAAATACTCCGTAATTGAAGACTGACACACACAAATTTCTATTGTTTTAAAAAAATCTTCAAAATTCAAAAATAGAAGCCTAACACCTTCAAAAAAATTCATCTATTATATTTTTTTTAAATGCTAAATGTAAAATGTAACACGAGCAAAATACTCAATTTTCTTGTCGTACTTAAAATACTCCGTAATTGATTACTAACAATCACAAATTTAAATTTTTTTAAAAAAATCTTCAAAATTCAAAAATAGAAGTAACACATTCAAAAAAATTCAACTATTATATTTTTTTTCAAATGTTAAATCTGAAGTGTAACACAAGCAAAATACTCAATTTTCATGTCGTAATTAAAATACTCCGTAATTGAAAACTAACACAAACAAATTTCAATTTTTTAAAGAAAAATCTTCAAAATTCAAAATTACAAGTCTAACACCTTCAAAAAATATTCGACTATTATATTTTTATAAATGATAAATGTGAAGTGTAACACAAGCAAAATACTCAATTTTGATGTCGTACTTAAAATACTCCGTAATTGAAGACTAACATACACAAATTTCAATTTTTTTTTTTAAATATTCAAAATTCAAAAAATAGAAGTCCAACACCTTCAAAAAAATTCAACTATTATATTTTTTTTTCAAATGTTAAATGTAAAGTGTAACACAAGCAAAATACTCAATTTTCATGTCGTACTTAAAATACTCCGTAATTGAAGACTGACACACACAAATTTCTATTGTTTTAAAAAAATCTTCAAAATTCAAAAATAGAAGTCTAACACCTTCAAAAAAATTCAACTATTATATTTTTTTTCAAATGTTAAATCTGAAGTGTACCAAAATCTAAATACTCAATTTTCATGTCGTACCTAAAATACTCCGTTATTGAATACTAACACGCACAAATTTCAATTTTTTTAAAAAAATCTTCAAAATTCAAAAATAGAAGTCTAACACCTTCAAAAAAATTCAACTATTATATTTTTTTTCTAATGTTAAATCTGAAGTGTAACACAAGCAAAATTGAGCATAAAATACTCCGTAATTGAAGACTAACAAACACAAATTTCAATTTTTTAAAAAAAATCTTCAAAATTCAAAAATAGAAGTCTAACATCTTCAAAAAAATTCAACAATTATATTTTTTTTCAAATGTTAAATATGAAGTGTAACACAAGAAAAATACTCAATTTTCATGTCGCACTTAAAATACACCGTAATTGAAGACAACCACACACAAATTTCAATTGTTTTAAAAAAATCTTCAAAATTCAAAAATAGAAGTCTAACACCTTCAAAAAAATTCAACAATTATATTTTTTTTGAAATGTTAAATGTAAAGTGTAACAGAAGCAAAATACTCAATATTCATTTCGTACTTAAAATACTCCGTAATTGAAGACTAGCACACGCAAATTATCTTTAAAATTCAAAAATAGAAGTCTAACACCTTCAAAAAAATTCTACTATTATATTTTTTTTTCAAATGTTAAATCTGAAATGTAACACAAGAAAAATTGAGCTTAAAATACTCCGTAATTGAAGATTAACACAACCAAATTTCAATTTTTTCAAAAAAAATCCTCAAAATTCAAAAATAGAAGTCTAACACCTTCTAAAAAATTCAACTATTATATTATTTTTGAAATGTTAAATCTGAAGTGTAACACATGCAAAATACTCAATTTTCATGTCGTACTTAAAATACTCCGTAATTGAAGACTAAAACACACAAATTTCTATTGTTTTAAAAAAATCTTCAAAATTCAAAAATAGCAGTCCAACACCTTCAAAAAAATTCAACTATTATATATTTTTTTCAAATGTTAAATGTAAAGTGTAACACAAGCAAAATACTCAATTTTCATGTCGTACTTAAAATACTCCGTAATTGAAGACTAACACACACAAATTTCTATAGTTTTAAAAAAATCTTCAAAATTCAAAAATAGAAGTCTAACACCTTCAAAAAAATTCAACTATTATATTTTTTTTCAAATGCTAAATCTGAAGTGTAACAAAATCTAAATACTCAATTTTCATGTCGTACTTAAAATTCTCCGTAATTGAATACTAACACGCACAAATTTCAATTGTTTTAAAAAAATCTTCAAAATTCAAAAATAGAAGTCTAACACCTTCAAAAAAATTCAACTATTATATTTTTTTTCTAATGTTAAATCTGAAGTGTAACACAAGCAAAATTGAGCATAAAATACTCCGTAATTGAAGACTAACACACACAAATTTCAATTTTTTAAAAAAAATCTTCAAAATTCAAAAATAGAAGTCTAACATCTTCAAAAAAATTAAACAATTATATTTTTTTTCAAATGTAAAATATGAAGTGTAACACAAGAAAAATACTCAATTTTCGTGTCGCACTTAAAATACTCCGTAATTGAAGAATAACATACACACATTTCAATTATTTTAAAAAAATCTTCAAAATTCAAAAATAGAAGTCTAACACCTTCAAAAAAATTCAACAATTATATTTTTTTTCAAATGTTAAATGTAAAGTGTAACACAAGCAAAATACTCAATTTTCATGTCGTACTTAAAATACTCCGTAATTGAAGACTGACACACACAAATTTCTATTGTTTTAAAAAAATCTTCAAAATTCAAAAATAGAAGCCTAACACCTTCAAAAAAATTCAACTATTATATTTTTTTTAAATGCTAAATGTAAAATGTAACACGAGCAAAATACTCAATTTTCTTGTCGTACTTAAAATACTCCGTAATTGATTACTAACAATCACAAATTTAAATTTTTTTAAAAAAATCTTCAAAATTCAAAAATAGAAGTAACACATTCAAAAAAATTCAACTATTATATTTTTTTTCAAATGTTAAATCTGAAGTGTAACACAAGCAAAATACTCAATTTTCATGTCGTAATTAAAATACTCCGTAATTGAAAACTAACACACACAAATTTCAATTTTTTAAAGAAAAATCTTCAAAATTCAAAAATACAAGTCTAACACCTTCAAAAAATATTCGACTATTATATTTTTATAAATGATAAATGTGAAGTGTAACACAAGCAAAATACTCAATTTTGATGTCGTACTTAAAATACTCCGTAATTGAAGACTAACACACACAAATTTCAATTTTTTTTTTTAAATATTCAAAATTCAAAAAATAGAAGTCCAACACCTTCAAAAAAATTCAACTATTATATTTTTTTTTCAAATGTTAAATGTAAAGTGTAACACAAGCAAAATACTCAATTTTCATGTCGTACTTAAAATACTCCGTAATTGAAGACTGACACACACAAATTTCTATTGTTTTAAAAAAATCTTCAAAATTCAAAAATAGAAGTCTAACACCTTCAAAAAAATTCAACTATTATATTTTTTTTCAAATGTTAAATCTGAAGTGTACCAAAATCTAAATACTCAATTTTCATGTCGTACTTAAAATACTCCGTTATTGAATACTAACACGCACAAATTTCAATTTTTTTAAAAAAATCTTCAAAATTCAAAAATAGAAGTCTAACACCTTCAAAAAAATTCAACTATTATATTTTTTTTCTAATGTTAAATCTGAAGTGTAACACAAGCAAAATTGAGCATAAAATACTCCGTAATTGAAGACTAACAAACACAAATTTCAATTTTTTAAAAAAAATCTTCAAAATTCAAAAATAGAAGTCTAACATCTTCAAAAAAATTCAACAATTATATTTTTTTTCAAATGTTAAATATGAAGTGTAACACAAGAAAAATACTCAATTTTCATGTCGCACTTAAAATACACCGTAATTGAAGACAACCACACACAAATTTCAATTGTTTTAAAAAAATCTTCAAAATTCAAAAATAGAAGTCTAACACCTTCAAAAAAATTCAACAATTATATTTTTTTTGAAATGTTAAATGTAAAGTGTAACAGAAGCAAAATACTCAATATTCATTTCGTACTTAAAATACTCCGTAATTGAAGACTAGCACACGCAAATTATCTTTAAAATTCAAAAATAGAAGTCTAACACCTTCAAAAAAATTCTACTATTATATTTTTTTTTCAAATGTTAAATCTGAAATGTAACACAAGAAAAATTGAGCTTAAAATACTCCGTAATTGAAGATTAACACAACCAAATTTCAATTTTTTCAAAAAAAATCCTCAAAATTCAAAAATAGAAGTCTAACACCTTCTAAAAAATTCAACTATTATATTATTTTTGAAATGTTAAATCTGAAGTGTAACACATGCAAAATACTCAATTTTCATGTCGTACTTAAAATACTCCGTAATTGAAGACTAAAACACACAAATTTCTATTGTTTTAAAAAAATCTTCAAAATTCAAAAATAGCAGTCCAACACCTTCAAAAAAATTCAACTATTATATATTTTTTTCAAATGTTAAATGTAAAGTGTAACACAAGCAAAATACTCAATTTTCATGTCGTACTTAAAATACTCCGTAATTGAAGACTAACACACACAAATTTCTATAGTTTTAAAAAAATCTTCAAAATTCAAAAATAGAAGTCTAACACCTTCAAAAAAATTCAACTATTATATTTTTTTTCAAATGCTAAATCTGAAGTGTAACAAAATCTAAATACTCAATTTTCATGTCGTACTTAAAATTCTCCGTAATTGAATACTAACACGCACAAATTTCAATTGTTTTAAAAAAATCTTCAAAATTCAAAAATAGAAGTCTAACACCTTCAAAAAAATTCAACTATTATATTTTTTTTCTAATGTTAAATCTGAAGTGTAACACAAGCAAAATTGAGCATAAAATACTCCGTAATTGAAGACTAACACACACAAATTTCAATTTTTTAAAAAAAATCTTCAAAATTCAAAAATAGAAGTCTAACATCTTCAAAAAAATTAAACAATTATATTTTTTTTCAAATGTAAAATATGAAGTGTAACACAAGAAAAATACTCAATTTTCGTGTCGCACTTAAAATACTCCGTAATTGAAGAATAACACACACACATTTCAATTATTTTAAAAAAATCTTCAAAATTCAAAAATAGAAGTCTAACACCTTCAAAAAAATTCAACAATTATATTTTTTTTCAAATGTTAAATGTAAAGTGTAACACAAGCAAAATACTCAATTTTCATGTCGTACTTAAAATACTCCGTAATTGAAGACTGACACACACAAATTTCTATTGTTTTAAAAAAATCTTCAAAATTCAAAAATAGAAGCCTAACACCTTCAAAAAAATTCAACTATTATATTTTTTTTAAATGCTAAATGTAAAATGTAACACGAGCAAAATACTCAATTTTCTTGTCGTACTTAAAATACTCCGTAATTGATTACTAACAATCACAAATTTAAATTTTTTTAAAAAAATCTTCAAAATTCAAAAATAGAAGTAACACATTCAAAAAAATTCAACTATTATATTTTTTTTCAAATGTTAAATCTGAAGTGTAACACAAGCAAAATACTCAATTTTCATGTCGTAATTAAAATACTCCGTAATTGAAAACTAACACACACAAATTTCAATTTTTTAAAGAAAAATCTTCAAAATTCAAAAATACAAGTCTAACACCTTCAAAAAATATTCGACTATTATATTTTTATAAATGATAAATGTGAAGTGTAACACAAGCAAAATACTCAATTTTGATGTCGTACTTAAAATACTCCGTAATTGAAGACTAACACACACAAATTTCAATTTTTTTTTTTAAATATTCAAAATTCAAAAAATAGAAGTCCAACACCTTCAAAAAAATTCAACTATTATATTTTTTTTTCAAATGTTAAATGTAAAGTGTAACACAAGCAAAATACTCAATTTTCATGTCGTACTTAAAATACTCCGTAATTGAAGACTGACACACACAAATTTCTATTGTTTTAAAAAAATCTTCAAAATTCAAAAATAGAAGTCTAACACCTTCAAAAAAATTCAACTATTATATTTTTTTTCAAATGTTAAATCTGAAGTGTACCAAAATCTAAATACTCAATTTTCATGTCGTACTTAAAATACTCCGTTATTGAATACTAACACGCACAAATTTCAATTTTTTTAAAAAAATCTTCAAAATTCAAAAATAGAAGTCTAACACCTTCAAAAAAATTCAACTATTATATTTTTTTTCTAATGTTAAATCTGAAGTGTAACACAAGCAAAATTGAGCATAAAATACTCCGTAATTGAAGACTAACAAACACAAATTTCAATTTTTTAAAAAAAATCTTCAAAATTCAAAAATAGAAGTCTAACATCTTCAAAAAAATTCAACAATTATATTTTTTTTCAAATGTTAAATATGAAGTGTAACACAAGAAAAATACTCAATTTTCATGTCGCACTTAAAATACACCGTAATTGAAGACAACCACACACAAATTTCAATTGTTTTAAAAAAATCTTCAAAATTCAAAAATAGAAGTCTAACACCTTCAAAAAAATTCAACAATTATATTTTTTTTGAAATGTTAAATGTAAAGTGTAACAGAAGCAAAATACTCAATATTCATTTCGTACTTAAAATACTCCGTAATTGAAGACTAGCACACGCAAATTATCTTTAAAATTCAAAAATAGAAGTCTAACACCTTCAAAAAAATTCTACTATTATATTTTTTTTTCAAATGTTAAATCTGAAATGTAACACAAGAAAAATTGAGCTTAAAATACTCCGTAATTGAAGATTAACACAACCAAATTTCAATTTTTTCAAAAAAAATCCTCAAAATTCAAAAATAGAAGTCTAACACCTTCTAAAAAATTCAACTATTATATTATTTTTGAAATGTTAAATCTGAAGTGTAACACATGCAAAATACTCAATTTTCATGTCGTACTTAAAATACTCCGTAATTGAAGACTAAAACACACAAATTTCTATTGTTTTAAAAAAATCTTCAAAATTCAAAAATAGCAGTCCAACACCTTCAAAAAAATTCAACTATTATATATTTTTTTCAAATGTTAAATGTAAAGTGTAACACAAGCAAAATACTCAATTTTCATGTCGTACTTAAAATACTCCGTAATTGAAGACTAACACACACAAATTTCTATAGTTTTAAAAAAATCTTCAAAATTCAAAAATAGAAGTCTAACACCTTCAAAAAAATTCAACTATTATATTTTTTTTCAAATGCTAAATCTGAAGTGTAACAAAATCTAAATACTCAATTTTCATGTCGTACTTAAAATTCTCCGTAATTGAATACTAACACGCACAAATTTCAATTGTTTTAAAAAAATCTTCAAAATTCAAAAATAGAAGTCTAACACCTTCAAAAAAATTCAACTATTATATTTTTTTTCTAATGTTAAATCTGAAGTGTAACACAAGCAAAATTGAGCATAAAATACTCCGTAATTGAAGACTAACACACACAAATTTCAATTTTTTAAAAAAAATCTTCAAAATTCAAAAATAGAAGTCTAACATCTTCAAAAAAATTAAACAATTATATTTTTTTTCAAATGTAAAATATGAAGTGTAACACAAGAAAAATACTCAATTTTCGTGTCGCACTTAAAATACTCCGTAATTGAAGAATAACACACACACATTCCAATTATTTTAAAAAAATCTTCAAAATTCAAAAATAGAAGTCTAACACCTTCAAAAAAATTCAACAATTATATTTTTTTTCAAATGTTAAATGTAAAGTGTAACACAAGCAAAATACTCAATTTTCATGTCGTACTTAAAATACTCCGTAATTGAAGACTGACACACACAAATTTCTATTGTTTTAAAAAAATCTTCAAAATTCAAAAATAGAAGCCTAACACCTTCAAAAAAATTCATCTATTATATTTTTTTTAAATGCTAAATGTAAAATGTAACACGAGCAAAATACTCAATTTTCTTGTCGTACTTAAAATACTCCGTAATTGATTACTAACAATCACAAATTTAAATTTTTTTAAAAAAATCTTCAAAATTCAAAAATAGAAGTAACACATTCAAAAAAATTCAACTATTATATTTTTTTTCAAATGTTAAATCTGAAGTGTAACACAAGCAAAATACTCAATTTTCATGTCGTAATTAAAATACTCCGTAATTGAAAACTAACACAAACAAATTTCAATTTTTTAAAGAAAAATCTTCAAAATTCAAAATTACAAGTCTAACACCTTCAAAAAATATTCGACTATTATATTTTTATAAATGATAAATGTGAAGTGTAACACAAGCAAAATACTCAATTTTGATGTCGTACTTAAAATACTCCGTAATTGAAGACTAACACACACAAATTTCAATTTTTTTTTTTAAATATTCAAAATTCAAAAAATAGAAGTCCAACACCTTCAAAAAAATTCAACTATTATATTTTTTTTTCAAATGTTAAATGTAAAGTGTAACACAAGCAAAATACTCAATTTTCATGTCGTACTTAAAATACTCCGTAATTGAAGACTGACACACACAAATTTCTATTGTTTTAAAAAAATCTTCAAAATTCAAAAATAGAAGTCTAACACCTTCAAAAAAATTCAACTATTATATTTTTTTTCAAATGTTAAATCTGAAGTGTACCAAAATCTAAATACTCAATTTTCATGTCGTACTTAAAATACTCCGTTATTGAATACTAACACGCACAAATTTCAATTTTTTTAAAAAAATCTTCAAAATTCAAAAATAGAAGTCTAACACCTTCAAAAAAATTCAACTATTATATTTTTTTTCTAATGTTAAATCTGAAGTGTAACACAAGCAAAATTGAGCATAAAATACTCCGTAATTGAAGACTAACAAACACAAATTTCAATTTTTTAAAAAAAATCTTCAAAATTCAAAAATAGAAGTCTAACATCTTCAAAAAAATTCAACAATTATATTTTTTTTCAAATGTTAAATATGAAGTGTAACACAAGAAAAATACTCAATTTTCATGTCGCACTTAAAATACACCGTAATTGAAGACAACCACACACAAATTTCAATTGTTTTAAAAAAATCTTCAAAATTCAAAAATAGAAGTCTAACACCTTCAAAAAAATTCAACAATTATATTTTTTTTGAAATGTTAAATGTAAAGTGTAACAGAAGCAAAATACTCAATATTCATTTCGTACTTAAAATACTCCGTAATTGAAGACTAGCACACGCAAATTATCTTTAAAATTCAAAAATAGAAGTCTAACACCTTCAAAAAAATTCTACTATTATATTTTTTTTTCAAATGTTAAATCTGAAATGTAACACAAGAAAAATTGAGCTTAAAATACTCCGTAATTGAAGATTAACACAACCAAATTTCAATTTTTTCAAAAAAAATCCTCAAAATTCAAAAATAGAAGTCTAACACCTTCTAAAAAATTCAACTATTATATTATTTTTGAAATGTTAAATCTGAAGTGTAACACATGCAAAATACTCAATTTTCATGTCGTACTTAAAATACTCCGTAATTGAAGACTAAAACACACAAATTTCTATTGTTTTAAAAAAATCTTCAAAATTCAAAAATAGCAGTCCAACACCTTCAAAAAAATTCAACTATTATATATTTTTTTCAAATGTTAAATGTAAAGTGTAACACAAGCAAAATACTCAATTTTCATGTCGTACTTAAAATACTCCGTAATTGAAGACTAACACACACAAATTTCTATAGTTTTAAAAAAATCTTCAAAATTCAAAAATAGAAGTCTAACACCTTCAAAAAAATTCAACTATTATATTTTTTTTCAAATGCTAAATCTGAAGTGTAACAAAATCTAAATACTCAATTTTCATGTCGTACTTAAAATTCTCCGTAATTGAATACTAACACGCACAAATTTCAATTGTTTTAAAAAAATCTTCAAAATTCAAAAATAGAAGTCTAACACCTTCAAAAAAATTCAACTATTATATTTTTTTTCTAATGTTAAATCTGAAGTGTAACACAAGCAAAATTGAGCATAAAATACTCCGTAATTGAAGACTAACACACACAAATTTCAATTTTTTAAAAAAAATCTTCAAAATTCAAAAATAGAAGTCTAACATCTTCAAAAAAATTAAACAATTATATTTTTTTTCAAATGTAAAATATGAAGTGTAACACAAGAAAAATACTCAATTTTCGTGTCGCACTTAAAATACTCCGTAATTGAAGAATAACACACACACATTTCAATTATTTTAAAAAAATCTTCAAAATTCAAAAATAGAAGTCTAACACCTTCAAAAAAATTCAACAATTATATTTTTTTTCAAATGTTAAATGTAAAGTGTAACACAAGCAAAATACTCAATTTTCATGTCGTACTTAAAATACTCCGTAATTGAAGACTTACACACACAAATTTCTATTGTTTTAAAAAAATCTTCAAAATTCAAAAATAGAAGCCTAACACCTTCAAAAAAATTCAACTATTATATTTTTTTTAAATGCTAAATGTAAAATGTAACACGAGCAAAATACTCAATTTTCTTGTCGTACTTAAAATACTCCGTAATTGATTACTAACAATCACAAATTTAAATTTTTTTAAAAAAATCTTCAAAATTCAAAAATAGAAGTAACACATTCAAAAAAATTCAACTATTATATTTTTTTTCAAATGTTAAATCTGAAGTGTAACACAAGCAAAATACTCAATTTTCATGTCGTAATTAAAATACTCCGTAATTGAAAACTAACACACACAAATTTCAATTTTTTAAAGAAAAATCTTCAAAATTCAAAAATACAAGTCTAACACCTTCAAAAAATATTCGACTATTATATTTTTATAAATGATAAATGTGAAGTGTAACACAAGCAAAATACTCAATTTTGATGTCGTACTTAAAATACTCCGTAATTGAAGACTAACACACACAAATTTCAATTTTTTTTTTTAAATATTCAAAATTCAAAAAATAGAAGTCCAACACCTTCAAAAAAATTCAACTATTATATTTTTTTTTCAAATGTTAAATGTAAAGTGTAACACAAGCAAAATACTCAATTTTCATGTCGTACTTAAAATACTCCGTAATTGAAGACTGACACACACAAATTTCTATTGTTTTAAAAAAATCTTCAAAATTCAAAAATAGAAGTCTAACACCTTCAAAAAAATTCAACTATTATATTTTTTTTCAAATGTTAAATCTGAAGTGTACCAAAATCTAAATACTCAATTTTCATGTCGTACTTAAAATACTCCGTTATTGAATACTAACACGCACAAATTTCAATTTTTTTAAAAAAATCTTCAAAATTCAAAAATAGAAGTCTAACACCTTCAAAAAAATTCAACTATTATATTTTTTTTCTAATGTTAAATCTGAAGTGTAACACAAGCAAAATTGAGCATAAAATACTCCGTAATTGAAGACTAACAAACACAAATTTCAATTTTTTAAAAAAAATCTTCAAAATTCAAAAATAGAAGTCTAACATCTTCAAAAAAATTCAACAATTATATTTTTTTTCAAATGTTAAATATGAAGTGTAACACAAGAAAAATACTCAATTTTCATGTCGCACTTAAAATACACCGTAATTGAAGACAACCACACACAAATTTCAATTGTTTTAAAAAAATCTTCAAAATTCAAAAATAGAAGTCTAACACCTTCAAAAAAATTCAACAATTATATTTTTTTTGAAATGTTAAATGTAAAGTGTAACAGAAGCAAAATACTCAATATTCATTTCGTACTTAAAATACTCCGTAATTGAAGACTAGCACACGCAAATTATCTTTAAAATTCAAAAATAGAAGTCTAACACCTTCAAAAAAATTCTACTATTATATTTTTTTTTCAAATGTTAAATCTGAAATGTAACACAAGAAAAATTGAGCTTAAAATACTCCGTAATTGAAGATTAACACAACCAAATTTCAATTTTTTCAAAAAAAATCCTCAAAATTCAAAAATAGAAGTCTAACACCTTCTAAAAAATTCAACTATTATATTATTTTTGAAATGTTAAATCTGAAGTGTAACACATGCAAAATACTCAATTTTCATGTCGTACTTAAAATACTCCGTAATTGAAGACTAAAACACACAAATTTCTATTGTTTTAAAAAAATCTTCAAAATTCAAAAATAGCAGTCCAACACCTTCAAAAAAATTCAACTATTATATATTTTTTTCAAATGTTAAATGTAAAGTGTAACACAAGCAAAATACTCAATTTTCATGTCGTACTTAAAATACTCCGTAATTGAAGACTAACACACACAAATTTCTATAGTTTTAAAAAAATCTTCAAAATTCAAAAATAGAAGTCTAGCACCTTCAAAAAAATTCAACTATTATATTTTTTTTCAAATGCTAAATCTGAAGTGTAACAAAATCTAAATACTCAATTTTCATGTCGTACTTAAAATTCTCCGTAATTGAATACTAACACGCACAAATTTCAATTGTTTTAAAAAAATCTTCAAAATTCAAAAATAGAAGTCTAACACCTTCAAAAAAATTCAACTATTATATTTTTTTTCTAATGTTAAATCTGAAGTGTAACACAAGCAAAATTGAGCATAAAATACTCCGTAATTGAAGACTAACACACACAAATTTCAATTTTTTAAAAAAAATCTTCAAAATTCAAAAATAGAAGTCTAACATCTTCAAAAAAATTAAACAATTATATTTTTTTTCAAATGTAAAATATGAAGTGTAACACAAGAAAAATACTCAATTTTCGTGTCGCACTTAAAATACTCCGTAATTGAAGAATAACACACACACATTTCAATTATTTTAAAAAAATCTTCAAAATTCAAAAATAGAAGTCTAACACCTTCAAAAAAATTCAACAATTATATTTTTTTTCAAATGTTAAATGTAAAGTGTAACACAAGCAAAATACTCAATTTTCATGTCGTACTTAAAATACTCCGTAATTGAAGACTGACACACACAAATTTCTATTGTTTTAAAAAAATCTTCAAAATTCAAAAATAGAAGCCTAACACCTTCAAAAAAATTCAACTATTATATTTTTTTTAAATGCTAAATGTAAAATGTAACACGAGCAAAATACTCAATTTTCTTGTCGTACTTAAAATACTCCGTAATTGATTACTAACAATCACAAATTTAAATTTTTTTAAAAAAATCTTCAAAATTCAAAAATAGAAGTAACACATTCAAAAAAATTCAACTATTATATTTTTTTTCAAATGTTAAATCTGAAGTGTAACACAAGCAAAATACTCAATTTTCATGTCGTAATTAAAATACTCCGTAATTGAAAACTAACACACACAAATTTCAATTTTTTAAAGAAAAATCTTCAAAATTCAAAAATACAAGTCTAACACCTTCAAAAAATATTCGACTATTATATTTTTATAAATGATAAATGTGAAGTGTAACACAAGCAAAATACTCAATTTTGATGTCGTACTTAAAATACTCCGTAATTGAAGACTAACACACACAAATTTCAATTTTTTTTTTTAAATATTCAAAATTCAAAAAATAGAAGTCCAACACCTTCAAAAAAATTCAACTATTATATTTTTTTTTCAAATGTTAAATGTAAAGTGTAACACAAGCAAAATACTCAATTTTCATGTCGTACTTAAAATACTCCGTAATTGAAGACTGACACACACAAATTTCTATTGTTTTAAAAAAATCTTCAAAATTCAAAAATAGAAGTCTAACACCTTCAAAAAAATTCAACTATTATATTTTTTTTCAAATGTTAAATCTGAAGTGTACCAAAATCTAAATACTCAATTTTCATGTCGTACTTAAAATACTCCGTTATTGAATACTAACACGCACAAATTTCAATTTTTTTAAAAAAATCTTCAAAATTCAAAAATAGAAGTCTAACACCTTCAAAAAAATTCAACTATTATATTTTTTTCTAATGTTAAATCTGAAGTGTAACACAAGCAAAATTGAGCATAAAATACTCCGTAATTGAAGACTAACAAACACAAATTTCAATTTTTTAAAAAAAATCTTCAAAATTCAAAAATAGAAGTCTAACATCTTCAAAAAAATTCAACAATTATATTTTTTTTCAAATGTTAAATATGAAGTGTAACACAAGAAAAATACTCAATTTTCATGTCGCACTTAAAATACTCCGTAATTGAAGACAAACACACACAAATTTCAATTGTTTTAAAAAAATCTTCAAAATTCAAAAATAGAAGTCTAACACCTTCAAAAAAATTCAACAATTATATTTTTTTTGAAATGTTAAATGTAAAGTGTAACAGAAGCAAAATACTCAATATTCATTTCGTACTTAAAATACTCCGTAATTGAAGACTAGCACACGCAAATTATCTTTAAAATTCAAAAATAGAAGTCTAACACCTTCAAAAAAATTCTACTATTATATTTTTTTTTCAAATGTTAAATCTGAAATGTAACACAAGAAAAATTTAGCTTAAAATACTCCGTAATTGAAGATTAACACAACCAAATTTCAATTTTTTCAAAAAAAATCCTCAAAATTCAAAAATAGAAGTCTAACACCTTCTAAAAAATTCAACTATTATATTATTTTTGAAATGTTAAATCTGAAGTGTAACACATGCAAAATACTCAATTTTCATGTCGTACTTAAAATACTCCGTAATTGAAGACTAAAACACACAAATTTCTATTGTTTTAAAAAAATCTTCAAAATTTAAAAATAGCAGTCCAACACCTTCAAAAAAATTCAACTATTATATATTTTTTTCAAATGTTAAATGTAAAGTGTAACACAAGCAAAATACTCAATTTTCATGTCGTACTTAAAATACTCCGTAATTGAAGACTAACACACACAAATTTCTATAGTTTTAAAAAAATCTTCAAAATTCAAAAATAGAAGTCTAACACCTTCAAAAAAATTCAACTATTATATTTTTTTTCAAATGCTAAATCTGAAGTGTAACAAAATCTAAATACTCAATTTTCATGTCGTACTTAAAATTCTCCGTAATTAAATACTAACACGCACAAATTTCAATTGTTTTAAAAAAATCTTCAAAATTCAAAAATAGAAGTCTAACACCTTCAAAAAAATTCAACTATTATATTTTTTTTCTAATGTTAAATCTGAAGTGTAACACAAGCAAAATTGAGCATAAAATACTCCGTAATTGAAGACTAACACACACAAATTTCAATTTTTTAAAAAAAATCTTCAAAATTCAAAAATAGAAGTCTAACATCTTCAAAAAAATTAAACAATTATATTTTTTTTCAAATGTAAAATATGAAGTGTAACACAAGAAAAATACTCAATTTTCGTGTCGCACTTAAAATACTCCGTAATTGAAGAATAACACACACACATTTCAATTATTTTAAAAAAATCTTCAAAATTCAAAAATAGAAGTCTAACACCTTCAAAAAAATTCAACAATTATATTTTTTTTCAAATGTTAAATGTAAAGTGTAACACAAGCAAAATACTCAATTTTCATGTCGTACTTAAAATACTCCGTAATTGAAGACTGACACACACAAATTTCTATTGTTTTAAAAAAATCTTCAAAATTCAAAAATAGAAGCCTAACACCTTCAAAAAAATTCATCTATTATATTTTTTTTAAATGCTAAATGTAAAATGTAACACGAGCAAAATACTCAATTTTCTTGTCGTACTTAAAATACTCCGTAATTGATTACTAACAATCACAAATTTAAATTTTTTTAAAAAAATCTTCAAAATTCAAAAATAGAAGTAACACATTCAAAAAAATTCAACTATTATATTTTTTTTCAAATGTTAAATCTGAAGTGTAACACAAGCAAAATACTCAATTTTCATGTCGTAATTAAAATACTCCGTAATTGAAAACTAACACAAACAAATTTCAATTTTTTAAAGAAAAATCTTCAAAATTCAAAATTACAAGTCTAACACCTTCAAAAAATATTCGACTATTATATTTTTATAAATGATAAATGTGAAGTGTAACACAAGCAAAATACTCAATTTTGATGTCGTACTTAAAATACTCCGTAATTGAAGACTAACACACACAAATTTCAATTTTTTTTTTTAAATATTCAAAATTCAAAAAATAGAAGTCCAACACCTTCAAAAAAATTCAACTATTATATTTTTTTTTCAAATGTTAAATGTAAAGTGTAACACAAGCAAAATACTCAATTTTCATGTCGTACTTAAAATACTCCGTAATTGAAGACTGACACACACAAATTTCTATTGTTTTAAAAAAATCTTCAAAATTCAAAAATAGAAGTCTAACACCTTCAAAAAAATTCAACTATTATATTTTTTTTCAAATGTTAAATCTGAAGTGTACCAAAATCTAAATACTCAATTTTCATGTCGTACTTAAAATACTCCGTTATTGAATACTAACACGCACAAATTTCAATTTTTTTAAAAAAATCTTCAAAATTCAAAAATAGAAGTCTAACACCTTCAAAAAAATTCAACTATTATATTTTTTTTCTAATGTTAAATCTGAAGTGTAACACAAGCAAAATTGAGCATAAAATACTCCGTAATTGAAGACTAACAAACACAAATTTCAATTTTTTTAAAAAAATCTTCAAAATTCAAAAATAGAAGTCTAACATCTTCAAAAAAATTCAACAATTATATTTTTTTTCAAATGTTAAATATGAAGTGTAACACAAGAAAAATACTCAATTTTCATGTCGCACTTAAAATACACCGTAATTGAAGACAACCACACACAAATTTCAATTGTTTTAAAAAAATCTTCAAAATTCAAAAATAGAAGTCTAACACCTTCAAAAAAATTCAACAATTATATTTTTTTTGAAATGTTAAATGTAAAGTGTAACAGAAGCAAAATACTCAATATTCATTTCGTACTTAAAATACTCCGTAATTGAAGACTAGCACACGCAAATTATCTTTAAAATTCAAAAATAGAAGTCTAACACCTTCAAAAAAATTCTACTATTATATTTTTTTTTCAAATGTTAAATCTGAAATGTAACACAAGAAAAATTGAGCTTAAAATACTCCGTAATTGAAGATTAACACAACCAAATTTAATTTTTTCAAAAAAAATCCTCAAAATTCAAAAATAGAAGTCTAACACCTTCTAAAAAATTCAACTATTATATTATTTTTGAAATGTTAAATCTGAAGTGTAACACATGCAAAATACTCAATTTTCATGTCGTACTTAAAATACTCCGTAATTGAAGACTAAAACACACAAATTTCTATTGTTTTAAAAAAATCTTCAAAATTTAAAAATAGCAGTCCAACACCTTCAAAAAAATTCAACTATTATATATTTTTTTCAAATGTTAAATGTAAAGTGTAACACAAGCAAAATACTCAATTTTCATGTCGTACTTAAAATACTCCGTAATTGAAGACTAACACACACAAATTTCTATAGTTTTAAAAAAATCTTCAAAATTCAAAAGTAGAAGTCTAACACCTTCAAAAAAATTCAACTATTATATTTTTTTTCAAATGCTAAATCTGAAGTGTAACAAAATCTAAATACTCAATTTTCATGTCGTACTTAAAATTCTCCGTAATTGAATACTAACACGCACAAATTTCAATTGTTTTAAAAAAATCTTCAAAATTCAAAAATAGAAGTCTAACACCTTCAAAAAAATTCAACTATTATATTTTTTTTCTAATGTTAAATCTGAAGTGTAACACAAGCAAAATTGAGCATAAAATACTCCGTAATTGAAGACTAACACACACAAATTTCAATTTTTTAAAAAAAATCTTCAAAATTCAAAAATAGAAGTCTAACATCTTCAAAAAAATTAAACAATTATATTTTTTTTCAAATGTAAAATATGAAGTGTAACACAAGAAAAATACTCAATTTTCGTGTCGCACTTAAAATACTCCGTAATTGAAGAATAACACACACACATTTCAATTATTTTAAAAAAATCTTCAAAATTCAAAAATAGAAGTCTAACACCTTCAAAAAAATTCAACAATTATATTTTTTTTCAAATGTTAAATGTAAAGTGTAACACAAGCAAAATACTCAATTTTCATGTCGTACTTAAAATACTCCGTAATTGAAGACTGACACACACAAATTTCTATTGTTTTAAAAAAATCTTCAAAATTCAAAAATAGAAGCCTAACACCTTCAAAAAAATTCATCTATTATATTTTTTTTAAATGCTAAATGTAAAATGTAACACGAGCAAAATACTCAATTTTCTTGTCGTACTTAAAATACTCCGTAATTGATTACTAACAATCACAAATTTAAATTTTTTTAAAAAAATCTTCAAAATTCAAAAATAGAAGTAACACATTCAAAAAAATTCAACTATTATATTTTTTTTCAAATGTTAAATCTGAAGTGTAACACAAGCAAAATACTCAATTTTCATGTCGTAATTAAAATACTCCGTAATTGAAAACTAACACAAACAAATTTCAATTTTTTAAAGAAAAATCTTCAAAATTCAAAATTACAAGTCTAACACCTTCAAAAAATATTCGACTATTATATTTTTATAAATGATAAATGTGAAGTGTAACACAAGCAAAATACTCAATTTTGATGTCGTACTTAAAATACTCCGTAATTGAAGACTAACACACACAAATTTCAATTTTTTTTTTTAAATATTCAAAATTCAAAAAATAGAAGTCCAACACCTTCAAAAAAATTCAACTATTATATTTTTTTTTCAAATGTTAAATGTAAAGTGTAACACAAGCAAAATACTCAATTTTCATGTCGTACTTAAAATACTCCGTAATTGAAGACTGACACACACAAATTTCTATTGTTTTAAAAAAATCTTCAAAATTCAAAAATAGAAGTCTAACACCTTCAAAAAAATTCAACTATTATATTTTTTTTCAAATGTTAAATCTGAAGTGTACCAAAATCTAAATACTCAATTTTCATGTCGTACTTAAAATACTCCGTTATTGAATACTAACACGCACAAATTTCAATTTTTTTAAAAAAATCTTCAAAATTCAAAAATAGAAGTCTAACACCTTCAAAAAAATTCAACTATTATATTTTTTTTCTAATGTTAAATCTGAAGTGTAACACAAGCAAAATTGAGCATAAAATACTCCGTAATTGAAGACTAACAAACACAAATTTCAATTTTTTAAAAAAAATCTTCAAAATTCAAAAATAGAAGTCTAACATCTTCAAAAAAATTCAACAATTATATTTTTTTTCAAATGTTAAATATGAAGTGTAACACAAGAAAAATACTCAATTTTCATGTCGCACTTAAAATACACCGTAATTGAAGACAACCACACACAAATTTCAATTGTTTTAAAAAAATCTTCAAAATTCAAAAATAGAAGTCTAACACCTTCAAAAAAATTCAACAATTATATTTTTTTTGAAATGTTAAATGTAAAGTGTAACAGAAGCAAAATACTCAATATTCATTTCGTACTTAAAATACTCCGTAATTGAAGACTAGCACACGCAAATTATCTTTAAAATTCAAAAATAGAAGTCTAACACCTTCAAAAAAATTCTACTATTATATTTTTTTTTCAAATGTTAAATCTGAAATGTAACACAAGAAAAATTGAGCTTAAAATACTCCGTAATTGAAGATTAACACAACCAAATTTCAATTTTTTCAAAAAAAATCCTCAAAATTCAAAAATAGAAGTCTAACACCTTCTAAAAAATTCAACTATTATATTATTTTTGAAATGTTAAATCTGAAGTGTAACACATGCAAAATACTCAATTTTCATGTCGTACTTAAAATACTCCGTAATTGAAGACTAAAACACACAAATTTCTATTGTTTTAAAAAAATCTTCAAAATTCAAAAATAGCAGTCCAACACCTTCAAAAAAATTCAACTATTATATATTTTTTTCAAATGTTAAATGTAAAGTGTAACACAAGCAAAATACTCAATTTTCATGTCGTACTTAAAATACTCCGTAATTGAAGACTAACACACACAAATTTCTATAGTTTTAAAAAAATCTTCAAAATTCAAAAATAGAAGTCTAACACCTTCAAAAAAATTCAACTATTATATTTTTTTTCAAATGCTAAATCTGAAGTGTAACAAAATCTAAATACTCAATTTTCATGTCGTACTTAAAATTCTCCGTAATTGAATACTAACACGCACAAATTTCAATTGTTTTAAAAAAATCTTCAAAATTCAAAAATAGAAGTCTAACACCTTCAAAAAAATTCAACTATTATATTTTTTTTCTAATGTTAAATCTGAAGTGTAACACAAGCAAAATTGAGCATAAAATACTCCGTAATTGAAGACTAACACACACAAATTTCAATTTTTTAAAAAAAATCTTCAAAATTCAAAAATAGAAGTCTAACATCTTCAAAAAAATTAAACAATTATATTTTTTTTCAAATGTAAAATATGAAGTATAACACAAGAAAAATACTCAATTTTCGTGTCGCACTTAAAATACTCCGTAATTGAAGAATAACACACACACATTTCAATTATTTTAAAAAAATCTTCAAAATTCAAAAATAGAAGTCTAACACCTTCAAAAAAATTCAACAATTATATTTTTTTTCAAATGTTAAATGTAAAGTGTAACACAAGCAAAATACTCAATTTTCATGTCGTACTTAAAATACTCCGTAATTGAAGACTGACACACACAAATTTCTATTGTTTTAAAAAAATCTTCAAAATTCAAAAATAGAAGCCTAACACCTTCAAAAAAATTCAACTATTATATTTTTTTTAAATGCTAAATGTAAAATGTAACACGAGCAAAATACTCAATTTTCTTGTCGTACTTAAAATACTCCGTAATTGATTACTAACAATCACAAATTTAAATTTTTTTAAAAAAATCTTCAAAATTCAAAAATAGAAGTAACACATTCAAAAAAATTCAACTATTATATTTTTTTTCAAATGTTAAATCTGAAGTGTAACACAAGCAAAATACTCAATTTTCATGTCGTAATTAAAATACTCCGTAATTGAAAACTAACACACACAAATTTCAATTTTTTAAAGAAAAATCTTCAAAATTCAAAAATACAAGTCTAACACCTTCAAAAAATATTCGACTATTATATTTTTATAAATGATAAATGTGAAGTGTAATACAAGCAAAATACTCAATTTTGATGTCGTACTTAAAATACTCCGTAATTGAAGACTAACACACACAAATTTCAATTTTTTTTTTTAAATATTCAAAATTCAAAAAATAGAAGTCCAACACCTTCAAAAAAATTCAACTATTATATTTTTTTTTCAAATGTTAAATGTAAAGTGTAACACAAGCAAAATACTCAATTTTCATGTCGTACTTAAAATACTCCGTAATTGAAGACTGACACACACAAATTTCTATTGTTTTAAAAAAATCTTCAAAATTCAAAAATAGAAGTCTAACACCTTCAAAAAAATTCAACTATTATATTTTTTTTCAAATGTTAAATCTGAAGTGTACCAAAATCTAAATACTCAATTTTCATGTCGTACTTAAAATACTCCGTTATTGAATACTAACACGCACAAATTTCAATTTTTTTTAAAAAATCTTCAAAATTCAAAAATAGAAGTCTAACACCTTCAAAAAAATTCAACTATTATATTTTTTTTCTAATGTTAAATCTGAAGTGTAACACAAGCAAAATTGAGCATAAAATACTCCGTAATTGAAGACTAACAAACACAAATTTCAATTTTTTAAAAAAAATCTTCAAAATTCAAAAATAGAAGTCTAACATCTTCAAAAAAATTCAACAATTATATTTTTTTTCAAATGTTAAATATGAAGTGTAACACAAGAAAAATACTCAATTTTCATGTCGCACTTAAAATACACCGTAATTGAAGACAACCACACACAAATTTCAATTGTTTTAAAAAAATCTTCAAAATTCAAAAATAGAAGTCTAACACCTTCAAAAAAATTCAACAATTATATTTTTTTTGAAATGTTAAATGTAAAGTGTAACAGAAGCAAAATACTCAATATTCATTTCGTACTTAAAATACTCCGTAATTGAAGACTAGCACACGCAAATTATCTTTAAAATTCAAAAATAGAAGTCTAACACCTTCAAAAAAATTCTACTATTATATTTTTTTTTCAAATGTTAAATCTGAAATGTAACACAAGAAAAATTGAGCTTAAAATACTCCGTAATTGAAGATTAACACAACCAAATTTCAATTTTTTCAAAAAAAATCCTCAAAATTCAAAAATAGAAGTCTAACACCTTCTAAAAAATTCAACTATTATATTATTTTTGAAATGTTAAATCTGAAGTGTAACACATGCAAAATACTCAATTTTCATGTCGTACTTAAAATACTCCGTAATTGAAGACTAAAACACACAAATTTCTATTGTTTTAAAAAAATCTTCAAAATTCAAAAATAGCAGTCCAACACCTTCAAAAAAATTCAACTATTATATATTTTTTTCAAATGTTAAATGTAAAGTGTAACACAAGCAAAATACTCAATTTTCATGTCGTACTTAAAATACTCCGTAATTGAAGACTAACACACACAAATTTCTATAGTTTTAAAAAAATCTTCAAAATTCAAAAATAGAAGTCTAACACCTTCAAAAAAATTCAACTATTATATTTTTTTTCAAATGCTAAATCTGAAGTGTAACAAAATCTAAATACTCAATTTTCATGTCGTACTTAAAATTCTCCGTAATTGAATACTAACACGCACAAATTTCAATTGTTTTAAAAAAATCTTCAAAATTCAAAAATAGAAGTCTAACACCTTCAAAAAAATTCAACTATTATATTTTTTTTCTAATGTTAAATCTGAAGTGTAACACAAGCAAAATTGAGCATAAAATACTCCGTAATTGAAGACTAACACACACAAATTTCAATTTTTTAAAAAAAATCTTCAAAATTCAAAAATAGAAGTCTAACATCTTCAAAAAAATTAAACAATTATATTTTTTTTCAAATGTAAAATATGAAGTGTAACACAAGAAAAATACTCAATTTTCGTGTCGCACTTAAAATACTCCGTAATTGAAGAATAACACACACACATTTCAATTATTTTAAAAAAATCTTCAAAATTCAAAAATAGAAGTCTAACACCTTCAAAAAAATTCAACAATTATATTTTTTTTCAAATGTTAAATGTAAAGTGTAACACAAGCAAAATACTCAATTTTCATGTCGTACTTAAAATACTCCGTAATTGAAGACTGACACACACAAATTTCTATTGTTTTAAAAAAATCTTCAAAATTCAAAAATAGAAGCCTAACACCTTCAAAAAAATTCAACTATTATATTTTTTTTAAATGCTAAATGTAAAATGTAACACGAGCAAAATACTCAATTTTCTTGTCGTACTTAAAATACTCCGTAATTGATTACTAACAATCACAAATTTAAATTTTTTTAAAAAAATCTTCAAAATTCAAAAATAGAAGTAACACATTCAAAAAAATTCAACTATTATATTTTTTTTCAAATGTTAAATCTGAAGTGTAACACAAGCAAAATACTCAATTTTCATGTCGTAATTAAAATACTCCGTAATTGAAAACTAACACACACAAATTTCAATTTTTTAAAGAAAAATCTTCAAAATTCAAAAATACAAGTCTAACACCTTCAAAAAATATTCGACTATTATATTTTTATAAATGATAAATGTGAAGTGTAATACAAGCAAAATACTCAATTTTGATGTCGTACTTAAAATACTCCGTAATTGAAGACTAACACACACAAATTTCAATTTTTTTTTTTAAATATTCAAAATTCAAAAAATAGAAGTCCAACACCTTCAAAAAAATTCAACTATTATATTTTTTTTTCAAATGTTAAATGTAAAGTGTAACACAAGCAAAATACTCAATTTTCATGTCGTACTTAAAATACTCCGTAATTGAAGACTGACACACACAAATTTCTATTGTTTTAAAAAAATCTTCAAAATTCAAAAATAGAAGTCTAACACCTTCAAAAAAATTCAACTATTATATTTTTTTTCAAATGTTAAATCTGAAGTGTACCAAAATCTAAGTACTCAATTTTCATGTCGTACTTAAAATACTCCGTTATTGAATACTAACACGCACAAATTTCAATTTTTTTAAAAAAATCTTCAAAATTCAAAAATAGAAGTCTAACACCTTCAAAAAAATTCAACTATTATATTTTTTTTCTAATGTTAAATCTGAAGTGTAACACAAGCAAAATTGAGCATAAAATACTCCGTAATTGAAGACTAACAAACACAAATTTCAATTTTTTAAAAAAAATCTTCAAAATTCAAAAATAGAAGTCTAACATCTTCAAAAAAATTCAACAATTATATTTTTTTTCAAATGTTAAATATGAAGTGTAACACAAGAAAAATACTCAATTTTCATGTCGCACTTAAAATACTCCGTAATTGAAGACAAACACACACAAATTTCAATTGTTTTAAAAAAATCTTCAAAATTCAAAAATAGAAGTCTAACACCTTCAAAAAAATTCAACAATTATATTTTTTTTTAAATGTTAAATGTAAAGTGTAACAGAAGCAAAATACTCAATATTCATTTCGTACTTAAAATACTCCGTAATTGAAGACTAGCACACGCAAATTATCTTTAAAATTCAAAAATAGAAGTCTAACACCTTCAAAAAAATTCTACTATTGTATTTTTTTTCAAATGTTAAATCTGAAATGTAACACAAGAAAAATTGAGCTTAAAATACTCCGTAATTGAAGATTAACACAACCAAATTTCAATTTTTTCAAAAAAAATCCTCAAAATTCAAAAATAGAAGTCTAACACCTTCTAAAAAATTCAACTATTATATTATTTTTGAAATGTTAAATCTGAAGTGTAACACATGCAAAATACTCAATTTTCATGTCGTACTTAAAATACTCCGTAATTGAAGACTAAAACACACAAATTTCTATTGTTTTAAAAAAATCTTCAAAATTCAAAAATAGCAGTCCAACACCTTCAAAAAAATTCAACTATTATATATTTTTTTCAAATGTTAAATGTAAAGTGTAACACAAGCAAAATACTCAATTTTCATGTCGTACTTAAAATACTCCGTAATTGAAGACTAACACACACAAATTTCTATAGTTTTAAAAAAATCTTCAAAATTCAAAAATAGAAGTCTAACACCTTCAAAAAAATTCAACTATTATATTTTTTTTCAAATGCTAAATCTGAAGTGTAACAAAATCTAAATACTCAATTTTCATGTCGTACTTAAAATTCTCCGTAATTGAATACTAACACGCACAAATTTCAATTGTTTTAAAAAAATCTTCAAAATTCAAAAATAGAAGTCTAACACCTTCAAAAAAATTCAACTATTATATTTTTTTTCTAATGTTAAATCTGAAGTGTAACACAAGCAAAATTGAGCATAAAATACTCCGTAATTGAAGACTAACACACACAAATTTCAATTTTTTAAAAAAAATCTTCAAAATTCAAAAATAGAAGTCTAACATCTTCAAAAAAATTAAACAATTATATTTTTTTTCAAATGTAAAATATGAAGTGTAACACAAGAAAAATACTCAATTTTCGTGTCGCACTTAAAATACTCCGTAATTGAAGAATAACACACACACATTTCAATTATTTTAAAAAAATCTTCAAAATTCAAAAATAGAAGTCTAACACCTTCAAAAAAATTCAACAATTATATTTTTTTTCAAATGTTAAATGTAAAGTGTAACACAAGCAAAATACTCAATTTTCATGTCGTACTTAAAATACTCCGTAATTGAAGACTGACACACACAAATTTCTATTGTTTTAAAAAAATCTTCAAAATTCAAAAATAGAAGCCTAACACCTTCAAAAAAATTCAACTATTATATTTTTTTTAAATGCTAAATGTAAAATGTAACACGAGCAAAATACTCAATTTTCTTGTCGTACTTAAAATACTCCGTAATTGATTACTAACAATCACAAATTTAAATTTTTTTAAAAAAATCTTCAAAATTCAAAAATAGAAGTAACACATTCAAAAAAATTCAACTATTATATTTTTTTTCAAATGTTAAATCTGAAGTGTAACACAAGCAAAATACTCAATTTTCATGTCGTAATTAAAATACTCCGTAATTGAAAACTAACACACACAAATTTCAATTTTTTAAAGAAAAATCTTCAAAATTCAAAAATACAAGTCTAACACCTTCAAAAAATATTCGACTATTATATTTTTATAAATGATAAATGTGAAGTGTAATACAAGCAAAATACTCAATTTTGATGTCGTACTTAAAATACTCCGTAATTGAAGACTAACACACACAAATTTCAATTTTTTTTTTTAAATATTCAAAATTCAAAAAATAGAAGTCCAACACCTTCAAAAAAATTCAACTATTATATTTTTTTTTCAAATGTTAAATGTAAAGTGTAACACAAGCAAAATACTCAATTTTCATGTCGTACTTAAAATACTCCGTAATTGAAGACTGACACACACAAATTTCTATTGTTTTAAAAAAATCTTCAAAATTCAAAAATAGAAGTCTAACACCTTCAAAAAAATTCAACTATTATATTTTTTTTCAAATGTTAAATCTGAAGTGTACCAAAATCTAAGTACTCAATTTTCATGTCGTACTTAAAATACTCCGTTATTGAATACTAACACGCACAAATTTCAATTTTTTTAAAAAAATCTTCAAAATTCAAAAATAGAAGTCTAACACCTTCAAAAAAATTCAACTATTATATTTTTTTTCTAATGTTAAATCTGAAGTGTAACACAAGCAAAATTGAGCATAAAATACTCCGTAATTGAAGACTAACAAACACAAATTTCAATTTTTTAAAAAAAATCTTCAAAATTCAAAAATAGAAGTCTAACATCTTCAAAAAAATTCAACAATTATATTTTTTTTCAAATGTTAAATATGAAGTGTAACACAAGAAAAATACTCAATTTTCATGTCGCACTTAAAATACTCCGTAATTGAAGACAAACACACACAAATTTCAATTGTTTTAAAAAAATCTTCAAAATTCAAAAATAGAAGTCTAACACCTTCAAAAAAATTCAACAATTATATTTTTTTTTAAATGTTAAATGTAAAGTGTAACAGAAGCAAAATACTCAATATTCATTTCGTACTTAAAATACTCCGTAATTGAAGACTAGCACACGCAAATTATCTTTAAAATTCAAAAATAGAAGTCTAACACCTTCAAAAAAATTCTACTATTATATTTTTTTTCAAATGTTAAATCTGAAATGTAACACAAGAAAAATTGAGCTTAAAATACTCCGTAATTGAAGATTAACACAACCAAATTTCAATTTTTTCAAAAAAAATCCTCAAAATTCAAAAATAGAAGTCTAACACCTTCTAAAAAATTCAACTATTATATTATTTTTGAAATGTTAAATCTGAAGTGTAACACATGCAAAATACTCAATTTTCATGTCGTACTTAAAATACTCCGTAATTGAAGACTAAAACACACAAATTTCTATTGTTTTAAAAAAATCTTCAAAATTCAAAAATAGCAGTCCAACACCTTCAAAAAAATTCAACTATTATATATTTTTTTCAAATGTTAAATGTAAAGTGTAACACAAGCAAAATACTCAATTTTCATGTCGTACTTAAAGTACTCCGTAATTGAAGACTAACACACACAAATTTCTATAGTTTTAAAAAAATCTTCAAAATTCAAAAATAGAAGTCTAACACCTTCAAAAAAATTCAACTATTATATTTTTTTTCAAATGCTAAATCTGAAGTGTAACAAAATCTAAATACTCAATTTTCATGTCGTACTTAAAATTCTCCGTAATTGAATACTAACACGCACAAATTTCAATTGTTTTAAAAAAATCTTCAAAATTCAAAAATAGAAGTCTAACACCTTCAAAAAAATTCAACTATTATATTTTTTTCTAATGTTAAATCTGAAGTGTAACACAAGCAAAATTCAGCATAAAATACTCCGTAATTGAAGACTAACACACACAAATTTCAATTTTTTAAAAAAAATCTTCAAAATTCAAAAATAGAAGTCTAACATCTTCAAAAAAATTAAACAATTATATTTTTTTTCAAATGTAAAATATGAAGTGTAACAAAAGAAAAATACTCAATTTTCGTGTCGCACTTAAAATACTCCGTAATTGAAGAATAACACACACACATTTCAATTTTTTCAAAAAATCTTCAAAATTCAAAAATAGAAGTCTAACACCTTCAAAAAAATTCAACAATTATATTTTTTTTCAAATGTTAAATGTAAAGTGTAACACAAGCAAAATACTCAATTTTCATGTCGTACTTAAAATACTCCGTAATTGAAGACTGACACACACAAATTTCTATTGTTTTAAAAAAATCATCAAAATTCAAAAATAGAAGCCTAACACCTTCAAAAAAATTCAACTATTATATTTTTTTTCAAATGTTAAATCTGAAGGGTAACAAAATCTAAATACTAAATTTTCATGTCGTACTTAAAATACTCCGTTATTGAATACTAACACGCACAAATTTCAATTTTTTTAAAAAAATCTTCAAAATTCAAAAATGGAAGTCTAACACCTTCAAAAAAATTCAACTGTTATATTTTTTTTAAATGTTAAATGTAAAACGTAACACTAGCAAAATACTCAATTTTCATGTCGTACTTAAAATACTCCGTAATTGATTACTAACAATCACAAATTTAAATTTTTTTAAAAAAATCTTCAAAATTCAAAAATAGAAGAAACACATTCAAAAAAATTCAACTATTATATTTTTTTTCAAATGTTAAATCTGAAGTGTAACACAAGCAAAATACTCAATTTTCATGTCATAGTTAAATTATTCCGTAATTGAAGACTAACACACACAAATTTCAATTTTTTAAAGAAAAATCTTCAAAATTCAACAATACAAGTCTAACACCTTCAAAAAATATTCAACTATTATATTTTTTTCAAATGATAAATGTGAAGTGTAACACAAGCAAAATACTCAATTTTCATGTCGTACTTAAAATACTCTATAATTGAAGACTAACACACACAAATTTCAATTTTTTTTTAAAAATCGTCAAAATTCAAAAATAGAAGTCTGACATCTTCAAAAAAATTCAACTATTATATTTTTTTTTCAAATGTTAAATATTAAGTGTAACACAAGCATAATACTCAATTTTCATGTCGTACTTAAAATACTCTGTAATTGAAGACTAACACCCACAAATTTCAATTGTTTTAAAAAAATCTTCAAAATTCAAAAATAGAAGTCTAACACCTTCAAAAAAATTCAACAATTATATTTTTTTCAAATGTTAAATGTAAAGTGTAACACAAGAAAAATACTCAATATTCATGTTGAACTTAATATACTCAATAATTGAAGACTAACATACACAAATTTCAATTTTTTTAAAAAAATTTTCAAAATTCAACAATAGAAGTCTAACACCTTCAAAAAAATTCAACAATTATATTTTTTTTCAAATGTTAAATGTAAAGTGTAACACAAGCAAAATACTCAATTTTCATGTCGTACTTAAAATACTCCGTAATTGAAGACTAACACACACAAATTTCAATTGTTTTAAAAAAATCTCCAAAATTCAAAAATGGAAGTCTAACACCTTCAAAAAAATTCAACTATTATATTTTTTTTAAATGTTAAATGTAAAACGTAACACTAGCAAAATACTCAATTTTCATGTCGTACTTAAAATACTCCGTAATTGATTACTAACAATCACAAATTTAAATTTTTTTAAAAAAATCTTCAAAATTCAAAAATAGAAGAAACACATTCAAAAAAATTCAACTATTATATTTTTTTCAAATGTTAAATCTGAAGTGTAACACAAGCAAAATACTCAATTTTCATGTCATAGTTAAAATATTCCGTAATTGAAGACTAACACACACAAATTTCAATTTTTTAAAGAAAAATCTTCAAAATTCAACAATACAAGTCTAACACCTTCAAAAAATATTCAACTATTATATTTTTTTCAAATGATAAATGTGAAGTGTAACACAAGCAAAATACTCAATTTTCATGTCGTACTTAGAATACTCTGTAATTGAAGACTAACACACACAAATTTCAATTTTTTTTTAAAAATCGTCAAAATTCAAAAATAGAAGTCTAACATCTTCAAAAAAATTCAACTATTATATTTTTTTTCAAATGTTAAATATTAAGTGTAACACAAGCAAAATACTCAATTTTCATGTCGTACTTAAAATACTCCGTAATTGAAGACTAACACCCACAAATTTCAATTGTTTTAAAAAAATCTTCAAAATTCAAAAATAGAAGTCTAACACCTTCAAAAAAATTCAACAATTATATTTTTTTCAAATGTTAAATGTAAAGTGTAACACAAGAAAAATACTCAATATTCATGTCGTACTTAATATACTCAGTAATTGAAGACTAACATACACAAATTTCAATTTTTTTAAAAAAATCTTCAAAATTCAAAAATAGAAGTCTAACACCTTCAAAAAAATTCAACAATTATATTTTTTTTCAAATGTTAAATGTACAGTGTAACACAAGCAAAATACTCAATTTTCATGTCGTACTTAAAATACTCCGTAATTGAAGACTAACACACACAAATTTCAATTGTTTTAAAAAAATCTTCAAAATTCAAAAATGGAAGTCAAACACCTTCAAAAAAATTCAACTATTATATTTTTTTTAAATGTTAAATGTAAAACGTAACACTAGCAAAATACTCAATTTTCATGTCGTACTTAAAATACTCCGTAATTGATTACTAACAATCAATAATTTAAATTTTTTTAAAAAAATCTTCAAAATTCAAAAATAGAAGAAACACATTCAAAAAAATTCAACTATTATATTTTTTTTCAAATGTTAAATCTGAAGTGTAACACAAGCAAAATACTCAATTTTCATGTCATAGTTAAAATATTCCGTAATTGAAGTCTAACACACACAAATTTCAAATTTTTAAAGAAAAATCTTCCAAATTCAACAATACAAGTCTAACACCTTCAAAAAATATTCAACTATTATATTTTTTTCAAATGATAAATATGAAGTGTAACACAAGCAATATACTCAATTTTCATGTCGTACTTAAAATACTCTGTAATTGAAGACTAACACACACAAATTTCAATTTTTTTTTAAAAATCGTCAAAATTCAAAAATATAAGTCTAACATCTTCAAAAAAATTCAACTATTATATTTTTTTCAAATGTTAAATATTAAGTGTAACACAAGCAAAATACTGAATTTTCATGTCGTACTTAAAATACTCTGTAATTGAAGACTAACACCCACAAATTTCAATTGTTTTAAAAAAATCTTCAAAATTCAAAAATAGAAGTCTAACACCTTCAAAAAAATTCAACAATTATATTTTTTTCAAATGTTAAATGTAAAGTGTAACACAAGAAAAATACTCAATATTCATGTCGAACTTAATATACTCAGTAATTGAAGACTAACATACACAAATTTCAATTTTTTTAAAAAAATCTTCAAAATTCAAAAATAGAAGTCTAACACCTTCAAAAAAATTCAACAATTATATTTTTTATCAAATGTTAAATGCAAAGTGTAACACAAGCAAAATACTCAATTTTCATGTCGTACTTAAAATACTCCGTAATTGAAGACTAACACACACAAATTTCAATTTTTTTAAAACAATCTTCAAAATTCAAAAATAGAAGTCTAACATATTCAAAAAAATTCAACAATTATATTTTTTTTCAAATGTTAAATATGAAGTGTAACACAAGAAAAATACTCAATTTTCATGTCGTACTTAAAATACTCCGTAATTGAAGACTAACACACACAAATTTCAATTGTTTTAAAAAAATCTTCAAAATTCAAAAATAGAAGTCTAGCACCTTCAAAAAAATTCAACAATTATATTTTTTTTCAAATGTTAAATGTAGAGTGTAACACAACCAAAATACTCAGTATTCATGTCGTACTTAAAATACTCCGTAATTGAAGACTAACACACACAAATTTCAATTTTTTTTTAAAAATATTTAAAATTAAAAAATAGAAGTCTCACACCTTCAAAAAAATTCAACTATTATATTTTTTTTAAATGCTAAATGTAAAACGTAACACTAGCAAAATACTCAATTTTCATTTCGTACTTAAAATACTCCGTAATTGATTACTAACAATCACAAATTTAAATTTTTTTAAAAAAATCTTCAAAATTCAAAAATAGAAGAAACACATTCAAAAATATTCAACTATTATATTTTTTTCAAATGTTTAATCTGAAGTGTAAGACAAGCAAAATACTCAATTTTCATGTCATAGTTAAAATATTCCGTAATTGAAGACTAACACACACAAATTTCAATTTTTTTTTAAAAATCGTCAAAATTCAAAAATAGAAGTCTAACATCTTCAAAAAAATTCAACTATTATATTTTTTTTTCGAATGTTAAATATTAAGTGTAACACAAGAAAAATACTCAATTTTCTTGTCGTACTTAAAATACTCTGTAATTGTAGACTAACACCCACAAATTTCAATTGTTTTAAAAAAATCTTCAAAATTCAAAAATAGAAGTCTAACACCTTCAAAAAAATTCAACAATTATATTTTTTTCAAATGTTAAATGTAAAGTGTAACACAAGAAAAATACTCAATATTCATGTCGTACTTAATATACTCAGTAATTGAAGACTAACATACACAAATTTCAATTTTTTTTAAAAAATCTTCAAAATTGAAAAATAGAAGTCTAACACCTTCAAAAAAATTCAACAATTATATTTTTTTTCAAATGTTAAATGTAAAGTGCAACACAAGCAAAATACTCAATTTTCATGTAGTACTTAAAATACTCCGTAATTGAAGACTAACACACACAAATTTCAATTTTTTTAAAACAATCTTCAAAATTCAAAAATAGAAGTCTAACATATTCAAAAAAATTCAACAATTATATTTTTTTTCAAATGTTAAATATGAAGTGTAACACAAGAAAAAAACTAAATTTTCATGTCGTACTTAAAATACTCCGTAATTTAAGACTAACACACACAAATTTCAATTGTTTTAAAAAAATCTTCAAAATTCAAAAATAGAAGTCTAGAACCTTCAAAAAAATTCAACAATTATATTTTTCTTCAAATGTTAAATGTAGAGTGTAACACAAGCAAAATACTCAATATTCATGTCGTACTTAAAATACTCCGTAATTGAAGACTAACACACACAAATTTCAATTTTTTTTTTAAAAATCTTTAAAATTCAAAAATAGAAGTCTAACACCTTCTAAAAAATTCAACTATTATATTTATTTTCAAATGTTAAATCTGAACTGTAACACAAGCAAAATTGAGCTTAAAATACTCCGTAATTGAAGATTAACACAAACAAATTTCAATTTTTTCAAAAAAATCTTCAAAATTCAAAAATAGAAGTCTAACACCTTCTAAAAAATTCAACGATTATATTATTTTTGAAATGTTAAATCTGAAGTGTAACACATGCAAAATACTCAATTTTCATGTCGTACTTAAAATACTCCGTAATTGAAGACTAACACACACAAATTTCAATTGTTTTAAAAAAATCTTAAAAATTCAAAAATAGAAGTCTAGCACCTTCAAAAAAATTCAACAATTATATTTATTTTCAAATGTTAAATGTAAAGTGTAACACAAGCAAAATACTCAATATTCATGTCGTACTTAAAATACTCCGTAATTGAAGACTAACACGCACAAATTTCAATTTTTTTTTTTAAATCTTTAAAATTCAAAAATAGAAGTCTAACACCTTCAAAAAGATTGAACTATTATATTTTTTTTCAAATGTCAAATCTGAACTGTAACACAAGCAAAATTGAGCTTAAAATACTCCGTAATTGAAGATTAACACAAACAAATTTCAATTTTTTCAAAAAAAATCTTCAAAATTCAAAAATAGAAGTCTAACACCTTCTAAAAAATTCAACTATTATATTATTTTTGAACTGTTAAATCTGAAGTGTAACACATGCAAAATACTCAATTTTCATGTCGTACTTAAAATACTCCGTAATTGAAGACTAAAACACACAAATTTCAATTGTTTTAAAAAAATCTTCAAAATTCAAAAATAGAAGTCTAACACCTTCAAAAAAATTCAACAATTATATTTTTTTCAAATGTTAAATGTAAAGTGTAACACAAGAAAAATACTCAATATTCATGTTGAACTTAATATACTCAGTAATTGAAGACTAACATACACAAATTTCAATTTTTTTAAAAAAAATTTCAAAATTCAAAAATAGAAGTCTAACACCTTCAAAAAAATTCAACAATTATATTTTTTTCAAATGTTAAATGTAAAGTGTAACACAAGAAAAATACTCAATATTCATGTTGAACTTAATATACTCAGTAATTGAAGACTAACATACACAAATTTCAATTTTTTTAAAAAAATTTTCAAAATTCAAAAATAGAAGTCTAACACCTTCAAAAAAATTCAACAATTATATTTTTTTTCAAATGTTAAATGTAAAGTGTAACACAAGCAAAATACTCAATTTTCATGTCGTACTTAAAATACTCCGTAATTGAAGACTAACACACACAAATTTCAATTGTTTTAAAAAAATCTCCAAAATTCAAAAATGGAAGTCTAACACCTTCAAAAAAATTCAACTATTATATTTTTTTTAAATGTTAAATGTAAAACGTAACACTAGCAAAATACTCAATTTTCATGTCGTACTTAAAATACTCCGTAATTGATTACTAACAATCACAAATTTAAATTTTTTTAAAAAAATCTTCAAAATTCAAAAATAGAAGAAACACATTCAAAAAAATTCAACTATTATATTTTTTTTCAAATGTTAAATCTGAAGTGTAACACAAACAAAATACTCAATTTTCATGTCATAGTTAAAATATTCCGTAATTGAAGACTAACACACACAAATTTCAATTTTTTAAAGAAAAATCTTCAAAATTCAACAATACAAGTCTAACACCTTCAAAAAATATTCAACTATTATATTTTTTTCAAATGATAAATGTGAAGTGTAACACAAGCAAAATACTCAATTTTCATGTCGTACTTAGAATACTCCGTAATTGAAGACTAACACACACAAATTTCAATTTTTTTTTAAAAATCGTCAAAATTCAAAAATAGAAGTCTAACATCTTCAAAAAAATTCAACTATTATATTTTTTTTCAAATGTTAAATATTAAGTGTAACACAAGCAAAATACTCAATTTTCATGTCGTACTTAAAATACTCCGTAATTGAAGACTAACACCCACAAATTTCAATTGTTTTAAAAAAATCTTCAAAATTCAAAAATAGAAGTCTAACACCTTCAAAAAAATTCAACAATTATATTTTTTCAAATGTTAAATGTAAAGTGTAACACAAGAAAAATACTCAATATTCATGTCGTACTTAATATACTCAGTAATTGAAGACTAACATACACAAATTTCAATTTTTTTAAAAAAATCTTCAAAATTCAAAAATAGAAGTCTAACACCTTCAAAAAAATTCAACAATTATATTTTTTTTCAAATGTTAAATGTACAGTGTAACACAAGCAAAATACTCAATTTTCATGTCGTACTTAAAATACTCCGTAATTGAAGACTAACACACACAAATTTCAATTGTTTTAAAAAAATCTTCAAAATTCAAAAATGGAAGTCAAACACCTTCAAAAAAATTCAACTATTATATTTTTTTTAAATGTTAAATGTAAAACGTAACACTAGCAAAATACTCAATTTTCATGTCGTACTTAAAATACTCCGTAATTGATTACTAACAATCACAAATTTAAATTTTTTTAAAAAAATCTTCAAAATTCAAAAATAGAAGAAACACATTCAAAAAAATTCAACTATTATATTTTTTTTCAAATGTTAAATCTGAAGTGTAACACAAGCAAAATACTCAATTTTCATGTCATAGTTAAAATATTCCGTAATTGAAGACTAACACACACAAATTTCAATTTTTTAAAGAAAAATCTTCCAAATTCAACAATACAAGTCTAACACCTTCAAAAAATATTCAACTATTATATTTTTTTCAAATGATAAATATGAAGTGTAACACAAGCAAAATACTCAATTTTCATGTCGTACTTAAAATACTCTGTAATTGAAGACTAACACACACAAATTTCAATTTTTTTTTAAAAATCGTCAAAATTCAAAAATAGAAGTCTAACATCTTCAAAAAAATTCAACTATTATATTTTTTTTCAAATGTTAAATATTAAGTGTAACACAAGAAAAATACTCAATTTTCATGTCGTACTTAAAATACTCCGTAATTGAAGACTAACACACACAAATTTCAATTTTTTTTTAAAAATATTTAAAATTCAAAAATAGAAGTCTAACACCTTCAAAAAAATTCAACTATTATATTTTTTTTAAATGCTAAATGTAAAACGTAACACTAGCAAAATACTCAATTTTCATGTCGTACTTAAAATACTCAGTAATTGATTACTAACAATCACAAATTTAAATTTTTTTAAAAAAATCTTCAAAATTCAAAAATAGAAGAAACACCTGCAAAAAATATTCAACTATTATATTTTTTTCAAATGATAAATGTGAAGTGTAACACAAGCAAAATACTTAATTTTCATGTCGTACTTAAAATACTCTGTAATTGAAGACTAACACACACAAATTTCAATTTTTTTTTAAAAATCGTCAAAATTCAAAAATAGAAGTCTAACATCTTCAAAAAAATTCAACTATTATATTTTTTTTCGAATGTTAAATATTAAGTGTAACACAAGAAAAATACACAATTTTCATGTCGTACTTAAAATACTCTGTAATTGAAGACTAACACCCACAAATTTCAATTGTTTTAAAAAAATCTTCAAAATTCAAAAATAGAAATCTAACACCTTCAAAAAAATTCAACAATTATATTTTTTTCAAATGTTAAATGTAAAGTGTAACACAAGAAAAATACTCAATATTCATGTCGTACTTAATATACTCAGTAATTGAAGACTAACATACACAAATTTCAATTTTTTTTTTTAAATCTTTAAAATTCAAAAATAGAAGTCTAACACCTTCTAAAAAATTCAACTATTATATTTATTTTCAAATGTTAAATCTGAACTGTAACACAAGCAAAATTGAGCTTAAAATACTCCGTAATTGAAGATTAACACAAACAAATTTCAATTTTTTCAAAAAAAATCTTCAAAATTCAAAAATAGAAGTCTAACACCTTCTAAAAAATTCAACGATTATATTATTTTTGAAATGTTAAATCTGAAGTGTAACACATGCAAAATACTCAATTTTCATGTCGTACGTAAAATACTCCGTAATTGAAGACTAACACACACAAATTTCAATTGTTTTAAAAAAATCTTAAAAATTCAAAAATAGAAGTCTAGCACCTTCAAAAAAATTCAACAATTATATTTATTTTCAAATGTTAAATGTAAAGTGTAACACAAGCAAAATACTCAATATTCATGTCGTACTTAAAATACTCCGTAATTGAAGACTAACACGCACAAATTTCAATTTTTTTTTTTAAATCTTTAAAATTCACAAATAGAAGTCTAACACCTTCAAAAAGATTCAACTATTATATTTTTTTTCAAATGTCAAATCTGAACTGTAACACAAGCAAAATTGAGTTTAAAATACTCCGTAATTGAAGATTAACACAAACAAATTTCAATTTTTTCAAAAAAAATCTTCAAAATTCAAAAATAGAAGTCTAACACCTTCCAAAAAATTCAACTATTATATTTTTTTTGAACTGTTAAATCTGAAGTGTAACACATGCAAAATACTCAATTTTCATGTCGTACTTAAAATAATCCGTAATTGAAGACTAAAACACACAAATTTCAATTGTTTTAAAAAAATCTTCAAAATTCAAAAATAGAAGTCTAACACCTTCTAAAAAATTCAACAATTATATTTATTTTCAAATGTTAAATGTAAAGTGTAACACAAGCAAAATACTCAATATTCATGTCGTACTTAAAATACTCCGTAATTGAAGACTAACACGCACAAATTTCAATTTTTTTTAAAAATCTTTTAAATTCAAAAATAGAAGTCTAACACCTTCTAAAAAATTCAACTATTATATTTATTTTCAAATGTTAAATCTGAACTGTGACACAAGCAAAATTGAGCTTAAAATACTCCGTAATTGAAGATTAACACAAACAAATTTCAATTTTTTCAAAAAAAATCTTCAAAATTCAAAAATAGAAGTCTAACACCTTCTAAAAAATTCAACGATTATATTATTTTTGAAATGTCAAATCTGAAGTGTAACACATGCAAAATACTCAATTTTGATGTCATACTTAAAATACTCCGTAATTGAAGACTAACACACACAAATTTCAATTGTTTTAAAAAAATCTTAAAAATTCAAAAATAGAAGTCTAGCACCTTCAAAAAAATTCAACAATTATATTTATTTTCAAATGTTAAATGTAAAGTGTAACACAAGCAAAATACTCAATATTCATGTCGTACTTAAAATACTCCGTAATTGAAGACTAACACGCACAAATTTCAATTTTTTTTTACAAATCTTTAAAATTCAAAAATAGAAGTCTAACACCTTCTAAAAAATTCAACTATTATATTTATTTTCAAATGTTAAATCTGAACTGTAACACAAGCAAAATTGAGCTTAAAATACTCCGTAATTGAAGATTAACACAAACAAATTTCAATTTTTTCAAAAAAAATCTTCAAAATTCAAAAATAGAAGTCTAACACCTTCTAAAAAATTCAACGATTATATTATTTTTGAAATGTTAAATATGAAGTGTAACACAAGAAAAATACTCAATTTTCATGTCGTACTTAAAATACTCCGTAATTGAAGACTAACACACACAAATTTCAATTGTTTTAAAAAAATCTTCAAAATTCAAATATAGAAGTCTAGCACCTTCAAAAAAATTCAACTATTATATTTTTTTTCAAATGTTAAATATGAAGTGTAACACAAGAAAAATACTCAATATTCATGTCGTACTTAATATAATCAGTAATTGAAGACTAACATACACAAATTTCAATTTTTTTAAAAAAATCTTCAAAATTCAAAAATAGAAGTCTAACACCTTCAAAAAAATTCAACTATTATATTTTTTTTCAAATGTTAAATCTGAAGTGTAACAAAATCTAAATACTCAATTTTCATGTCGTACTTAAAATACTCCTTAATTGAGTACTAACATGCACAAATTTCAATTTTTTTAAAAAAATCTTCAAAATTCAAAAATAGAAGTCTAACACCTTCAAAAAAATTCAACTATTATATTTTTTTAAAATTCTAAATGTCAAACGTAACACTAGCAAAATACTCAATTTTCATGTCGTACATAAAATACTCCGTAATTGATTACTAACAATCACAAATTTAAATTTTTTTAAAAAAATCTTCAAAATTCAAAAATAGAAGAAACACATTCAAAAAAATTCAACTATTATATTTTTTTTCAAATGTTAAATCTGAAGTGTAACACAAGCAAAATACTCAATTTACATGTCATAGTTAAAATATTCCGTAATTGAGGACTAACACACACAAATTTCAATTTTTTAAAGAAAAATCTTCAAAATTCAACAATACAAGTCTAACACCTTCAAAAAATATTCAACTATTATATTTTTTTCAAATGATAAATGTGAAGTGTAACACAAGCAAAATACTCAATTTTCATGTCGTACTTAAAATACTCTGTCATTGAAGACTAACACACACAAATTTCAATTTTTTTTAAAAAATCGTCAAAATTCAAAAATAGAAGTCTAACATCTTCAAAAAAATTCAACTATTATATTTTTTTTCCAATGTTAAATATTAAGTGTAACACAAGCAAAATACTCAATTTTCATGTCGTACTTACAATACTCTGTAATTGAAGACTAACACCCACAAATTTCAATTGTTTTAAAAAAATCTTCAAAATTCAAAAATAGAAGTCTAACACATTCAAAAAAATTCAACAATTATATTTTTTTCAAATGTTAAATGTAAAGTGTAACACAAGAAAAATACTCAATATTCATGTCGTACTTAATATACTCAGTAATTGAAGACTAACACACACAAATTTCAATTTTTTTAAAAACATCTTCAAAATTCAAAAATAGAAGTCTAACACCTTCAAAAAAATTCAACAATTATATTTTTTTTCAAATGTTAAATGGAAAGTGTAACACAAGCAAAATACTCAATTTTCATGTCGTACTTAAAATACTCCGTAATTGAAGACTAACACACACAAATTTCAATTTTTTTAAAACAATCTTCAAAATTCAAAAATAGAAGTCTAACATATTCAAAAAAATTCAACAATTATATTTTTTTTCAAATGTTAAATTTGAAGTGTAACACAAGAAAAATACTCAATTTTCATGTCGTACTTAAAATACTCCGTAATTGAAGACTAACACACACAAATTTCAATTGTTTTAAAAAAATCTTCAAAATTCAAAAATAGAAGTCTAACATCTTCAAAAAAATTCAACAATTATATTTTTTTCAAATGTTAAATGTAAAGTGTCACACAAGAAAAATACTCAATATTCATGTCGTACTTAATATACTCAGTAATTGAAGACTAGCATACACAAATTTCAATTTTTTTAAAAAAATCTTAAAAATTCAAAAATAGAAGTCTAACACCTTCAAAAAAATTCAACTATTATATTTTTTTTCAAATGTTAAATCTGAAGTGTGACAAAATCTAAATACTTAATTTTCATGTTGTACTTAAAATACTCCTTAATTGAGTACTAACACGCACAAATTTCAATTTTTTTAAAAAAATCTTCAAAATTCAAAAATAGAAGTCTAACACCTTCAAAAAAATTCAACTATTATATTTTTTTTCTAATGTTAAATTTGAAGTGTAACACAAGCAAAATTGAACATAAAATACTCCGTAATTGAATACTAACACACACAAATTTCAATTTTTTTTAAAAAATCTTCCAAATTCAAAAATAGAAGTCTAACATATTCAAAAAAATTCAACAATTATATTTTTTTTCAAATGTTAAATATGAAGTGTAACACAAGAAAAATACTCAATTTTCATGTCGTACTTAAAATACTCCATAATTGAAGACTAACACACACAAATTTCAATTGTTTTAAAAAAGTCTTCAAAATTCAAAAATAGAAGTCTAACATATTCAAAAAAATTCAACAATTATATTTTTTTTCAAATGTTAAATATGAAGTGTAACACAAGAAAAATACTCAATTTTCATGTCGTACTTAAAATACTCCATAATTGAAGACTAACACACACAAATTTCAATTGTTTTAAAAAAGTCTTCAAAATTCAAAAATAGAAGTCCACCACCTTCAAAAAAATTCACCAATTATATTTTTTTTCAAATGTTAAATGTAAAGTGTAACACAAGCAAAATACTCAATTTTCATGTCGTACTTAAAATACTCCGTAATTGAAGACTAACACACACAAATTTCAATTGTTTTAAAAAAATCTTAAAAATTCAAAAATAGAAGTCTAGCACCTTCAAAAAAATTCAACAATTATATTTATTTTCAAATGTTAAATGTAAAGTGTAACACAAGCAAAATACTCAATATTCATGTCGTACTTAAAATACTCCGTAATTGAAGACTAACACGCACAAATTTCAATTTTTTTTTTTAAATCTTTAAAATTCAAAAATAGAAGTCTAACACCTTCAAAAAGATTCAACTATTATATTTTTTTTCAAATGTCAAATCTGAACTGTAACACAAGCAAAATTGAGCTTAAAATACTCCGTAATTGAAGATTAACACAAACAAATTTCAATTTTTTCAAAACAAATCTTCAAAATTCAAAAATAGAAGTCTACCACCTTCTAAAAAATTCAACTATTATATTATTTTTGAAATGTTAAATCTGAAGTGTAACACATGCAAAATACTCAATTTTCATGTCGTACTTAAAATACTCCGTAATTGAAAACTAAAACACACAAATTTCAATTGTTTTAAAAAAATCTTCAAAATTCAAAAATAGAAGTCCAACACCTTCAAAAAAATTCAATTATTATATTTTTTTCAAATGTTAAATGTAAAGTGTCACACAAGAAAAATACTCAATATTCATGTCGTACTTAATATACTCAGTAATTGAAGACTAGCATACACAAATTTCAATTTTTTTAAAAAAATCTAAAAAATTCAAAAATAGAAGTCTAACACCTTCAAAAAAATTCAACTATTATATTTTTTTTCAAATGTTAAATCTGAAGTGTAACAAAATCTAAATACTTAATTTTCATGTTGTACTTAAAATACTCCTTAATTGAGTACTAACACGCACAAATTTCAATTTTTTTAAAAAAATCTTCAAAATTCAAAAATAGAAGTCTAACACCTTCAAAAAAATTCAACTATTATATTTTTTTTCTAATGTTAAATTTGAAGTGTAACACAAGCAAAATTGAACATAAAATACTCCGTAATTGAATACTAACACACACAAATTTCACTTTTTTTTAAAAAATCTTCAAAATTCAAAAATAGAAGTCTAACATATTCAAAAAAATTCAACAATTATATTTTTTTTCAAATGTTAAATATGAAGTGTAACACAAGAAAAATACTCAATTTTCATGTCGTACTTAAAATACTCCATAATTGAAGACTAACACACACAAATTTCAATTGTTTTAAAAAAGTCTTCAAAATTCAAATATAGAAGTCTACCACCTTCAAAAAAATTCAACAATTATATTTTTTTCAAATGTTAAATGTAAAGTGTAACACAAGCAAAATACTCAATTTTCATGTCGTACTTAAAATACTCCGTAATTGAAGACTAACACACACAAATTTCAATTGTTTTAAAAAAATCTTAAAAATTCAAAAATAGAAGTCTAGCACCTTCAAAAAAATTCAACAATTATATTTATTTTCAAATGTTAAATGTAAAGTGTAACACAAGCAAAATACTCAATATTCATGTCGTACTTAAAATACTCCGTAATTGAAGACTAACACGCACAAATTTCAATTTTTTTTTTAAATCTTTAAAATTCAAAAATAGAAGTCTAACACCTTCAAAAAGATTCAACTATTATATTTTTTTTCAAATGTCAAATCTGAACTGTAACACAAGCAAAATTGAGCTTAAAATACTCCGTAATTGAAGATTAACACAAACAAATTTCAATTTTTTCAAAACAAATCTTCAAAATTCAAAAATAGAAGTCTAACACCTTCTAAAAAATTCAACTATTATATTATTTTTGAAATGTTAAATCTGAAGTGTAACACATGCAAAATACTCAATTTTCATGTCGTACTTAAAATACTCCGTAATTGAAGAGTAAAACACACAAATTTCAATTGTTTAAAAAAAATCTTCAAAATTCAAAAATAGAAGTCCTACACCTTCAAAAAAATTCAACTATTATATTTTTTTTTCAAATGTTAAATGTAAAGTGTAACACAAGCAAAATACTCAATTTTCATGTCGTACTTAAAATACTCCGTAATTGAAGACTAACACACACAAATTTCTATTTTTTTAAAAAAAATCTTCAAAATTCAAAAATAGAAGTCTAACACCTTCAAAAAAATTCAACTATAATATATTTTTTGAAATGTTAAATCTGAAGTGTAAGACAAGCAAAATACTCAATTTTTATGTCGTACTTAAAATACTCCGTAATTGAAGACTAACACACACAAATTTCAATTGTTTTAAAAAAATCTTCAAAATTCAAAAATAGAATTCTAACATCTTCAAAAAAATTCAACTATTATATTTTTTTTCAAATGTTAAATATTAAGTGTAACACAAGCAAAATACTCAATTTTCATGTCGTACTTAAAATACTCCGTAATTGAAGACTAACACCCACAAATTTCAATTGTTTTAAAAAAATCTTCAAAATTCAAAAATAGAAGTCTAACACCTTCAAAAAAATTCAACAATTATATTTTTTTCAAATGTTAAATGTAAAGTGTAACACAAGAAAAATACTCAATATTCTTGTCGTACTTAATATACTCAGTAATTGAAGACTAACATACACAAATTTCAATTTTTTTAAAAAAATCTTCAAAATTCAAAAATAGAAGTCTAACACCTTCAAAAAAATTCAACAATTATATTTTTTTTCAAATGTTAAATGTACAGTGTAACACAAGCAAAATACTCAATTTTCATGTCGTACTTAAAATACTCCGTAATTGAAGACTAACACACACAAATTTCAATTGTTTTAAAAAAATCTTCAAAATTCAAAAATGGAAGTCAAACACCTTCAAAAAAATTCAACTATTATATTTTTTTTAAATGTTAAATGTAAAACGTAACACTAGCAAAATACTCAATTTTCATGTCGTACTTAAAATACTCCGTAATTGATTACTAACAATCACAAATTTAAATTTTTTTAAAAAAATCTTCAAAATTCAAAAATAGAAGAAACACATTTAAAAAAATTCAACTATTATATTTTTTTTCAAATGTTAAATCTGTAGTGTAACACAAGCAAAATACTCAATTTTCATGTCATAGTTAAAATATTCCGTAATTGAAGACTAACACACACAAATTTCAATTTTTTAAAGAAAAATCTTCCAAATTCAACAATACAAGTCTAACACCTTCAAAAAATATTCAACTATTATATTTTTTTCAAATGATAAATATGAAGTGTAACACAAGCAAAATACTCAATTTTCATGTCGTACTTAAAATACTCTGTAATTGAAGACTAACACACACAAATTTCAATTTTTTTTTAAAAATCGTCAAAATTCAAAAATAGAAGTCTAACAACTTCAAAAAAATTCAACTATTATATTTTTTTTCAAATGTTAAATATTAAGTGTAACACAAGAAAAATACTCAATTTTCATGTCGTACTTAAAATACTCCGTAATTGAAGACTAACACACACAAATTTCAATTTTTTTTTAAAAATATTTAAAATTCAAAAATAGAAGTCTAACACCTTCAAAAAAATTCAACTATTATATTTTTTTTAAATGCTAAATGTAAAACGTAACAATAGCAAAATACTCAATTTTCATGTCGTACTTAAAATACTCCGTAATTGATTACTAACAATCACAAATTTAAATGTTTTTAAAAAAATCTTCAAAATTCAAAAATAGAAGAAACACCTTCAAAAAATATTCAACTATTATATTTTTTTCAAATGATAAATGTGAAGTGTAACACAAGCAAAATACTCAATTTTCATGTCGTACTTAAAATACTCTGTTATTGAAGACTAACACACACAAATTTCAATTTTTTTTAAAAATCGTCAAAATTCAAAAATAGAAGTCTAACATCTTCAAAAAAATTCAACTATTATATATTTTTTCGAATGTTAAATATTAAGTGTAACACAAGAAAAATACTCAATTTTCATGTCGTACTTAAAATACTCTGTAATTGAAGACTAACACCCACAAATTTCAATTGTTTTAAAAAAATCTTCAAAATTCAAAAATAGAAGTCTAACACCTTCAAAAAAATTCAACAATTATATTTTTTTCAAATGTTAAATGCAAAGTGTAACACAAGAAAAATACTCAATATTCATGTCGTACTTAATATACTCAGTAATTGAAGACTAACATACACAAATTTCAATTTTTTTAAAAAAATCTTCAAAATTGAAAAATAGAAGTCTAACACCTTCAAAAAAATTCAACAATTATATTTTTTTTCAAATGTTAAATGTAAAGTGCAACACAAGCAAAATACTCAATTTTCATGTCGTACTTAAAATACTCCGTAATTGAAGACTAACACACACAAATTTCAATTTTTTTAAAACAATCTTCAAAATTCAAAAATAGAAGTCTAACATATTCAAAAAAATTCAACAATTATATTTTTTTTCAAATGTTAAATATGAAGTGTAACACAAGAAAAATACTCAATTTTCATGTCGTACTTAAAATACTCCGTAATTGAAGACTAACACACACAAATTTCAATTGTTTTAAAAAAATCTTCAAAATTCAAAAATAGAAGTCTAGAACCTTCAAAAAAATTCAACAATTATATTTTTTTTCAAATGTTAAATGTAGAGTGTAACACAAGCAAAATACTCAATATTCATGTCGTACTTAAAATACTCCGTAATTGAAGACTAACACACACAAATTTCAATTTTTGTTTAAAAATCTTTAAAATTCAAAAATAGAAGTCTAACACCTTCTAAAAAATTCAACTATTATATTTATTTTCAAATGTTAAATCTGAACTGTAACACAAGCAAAATTGAGCTTAAAATACTCCGTAATTGAAGATTAACACAAACAAATTTCAATTTTTTCAAAAAAAATCTTCAAAATTCAAAAATAGAAGTCTAACACCTTCTAAAAAATTCAACGATTATATTATTTTTGAAATGTTAAATCTGATGTGTAACACATGCAAAATACTCAATTTTCATGTCGTACTTAAAATACTCCGTAATTGAAGACTAACACACACAAATTTCAATTGTTTTAAAAAAATCTTAAAAATTCAAAAATAGAAGTCTAGCACCTTCAAAAAAATTCAACAATTATATTTATTTTCAAATGTTAAATGTAAAGTGTAACAGAAGCAAAATACTCAATATTCATGTCGTACTTAAAATACTCCGTAATTGAAGACTAACACGCACAAATTTCATTTTTTTTTTTAAATCTTTAAAATTCAAAAATAGAAGTCTAACACCTTCAAAAAGATTCAACTATTATATTTTTTTTCAAATGTCAAATCTGAACTGTAACACAAGCAAAATTGAGCTTAAAATACTCCGTAATTGAAGATTAACACAAACAAATTTCAATTTTTTCAAAACAAATCTTCAAAATTCAAAAATAGAAGTCTAACACCTTCTAAAAAATTCAACTATCATATTATTTTTGAAATGTTAAATCTGAAGTGTAACACAAGCAAAATACTCAATTTTCATGTCGTACTTAAAATACTCCGTAATTGAAGACTAAAACACACAAATTTCAATTGTTTAAAAAAAATCTTCAAAATTCAAAAATAGAAGTCCAACACCTTCAAAAAAATTCAACTATTATATTTTTTTTTCAAATGTTAAATGTAAAGTGTAACACAAGCAAAATACTCAATTTTCATGTCGTACTTAAAATACTCCGTAATTGAAGACTAACACACACAAATTTCTATTTTTTTTAAAAAAATCTTCAAAATTCAAAAATAGAAGTCTAACACCTTCAAAAAAATTCAACTATAATATATTTTTTGAAATGTTAAATCTGAAGTGTAAGACAAGCAAAATACTCAATTTTTATGTCGTACTTAAAATACTCCGTAATTGAAGACTAACACACACAAATTTCAATTGTTTTAAAAAAATCTTCAAAATTCAAAAATAGAAGTCTAACATCTTCAAAAAAATTCAACTATTATATTTTTTTTCAAATGTTAAATATTAAGTGTAACACAAGCAAAATACTCAATTTTCATGTCGTACTTAAAATACTCCGTAATTGAAGACTAACACCCACAAATTTCAATTGTTTTAAAAAAATCTTCAAAATTCAAAAATAGAAGTCTAACACCTTCAAAAAAATTCAACAATTATATTTTTTTCAAATGTTAAATGTAAAGTGTAACACAAGAAAAATACTCAATATTCATGTCGTACTTAATATACTCAGTAATTGAAGACTAACATACACAAATTTCAATTTTTTTAAAAAAATCTTCAAAATTCAAAAATAGAAGTCTAGCACCTTCAAAAAAATTCAACAATTATATTTTTTTTCAAATGTTAAATGTACAGTGTAACACAAGCAAAATACTCAATTTTCATGTCGTACTTAAAATACTCCGTAATTGAAGACTAACACACACAAATTTCTATTGTTTTAAAAAAATCTTCAAAATTTAAAAATGGAAGTCAAACACCTTCAAAAAAATTCAACTATTATATTTTTTTTAAATGTTAAATGTAAAACGTAACACTAGCAAAATACTCAATTTTCATGTCGTACTTAAAATACTCCGTAATTGATTACTAACAATCACAAATTTAAATTTTTTTTAAAAAATCTTCAAAATTCAAAAATAGAAGAAACACATTCAAAAAAATTCAACTATTATATTTTTTTTCAAATGTTAAATCTGAAGTGTAACACAAGCAAAATACTCAATTTTCATGTCATAGTTAAAATATTCCGTAATTGAAGACTAACACACACAAATTTCAATTTTTTAAAGAAAAATCTTCCAAATTCAACAATACAAGTCTAACACCTTCAAAAAATATTCAACTATTATATTTTTTTCAAATGATAAATATGAAGTGTAACACAAGCAAAATACTCAATTTTCATGTCGTACTTAAAATACTCTGTAATTGAAGACTAACACACACAAATTTCAATTTTTTTTTAAAAATCGTCAAAATTCAAAAATAGAAGTCTAACATCTTCAAAAAAATTCAACTATTATATTTTTTTTCAAATGTTAAATATTAAGTGTAACACAAGAAAAATACTCAATTTTCATGTCGTACTTAAAATACTCCGTAATTGAAGACTAACACACACAAATTTCAATTTTTTTTTTAAAATATTTAAAATTCAAAAATAGAAGTCTAACACCTTCAAAAAAATTCAACTATTATATTTTTTTTAAATGCTAAATGTAAAACGTAACACTAGCAAAATACTCAATTTTCATGTCGTACTTAAAATACTCCGTAATTGATTACTAACAATCACAAATTTAAATTTTTTTAAAAAAATCTTCAAAATTCAAAAATAGAAGAAACACCTTCAAAAAATATTCAACTATTATATTTTTTTCAAATGATAAATGTGAAGTGTAACACAAGCAAAATACTCAATTTTCATGTCGTACTTAAAATACTCTGTAATTGAAGACTAACACACACAAATTTCAATTTTTTTTTAAAAATCGTCAAAATTCAAAAATAGAAGTCTAACATCTTCAAAAAAATTCAACTATTATATTTTTTTTCGAATGTTAAATATTAAGTGTAACACAAGAAAAATACTCAATTTTCATGTCGTACTTAAAATACTCTGTAATTGAAGACTAACACCCACAAATTTCAATTGTTTTAAAAAAATCTTCAAAATTCAAAAATAGAAGTCTAACACCTTCAAAAAAAATTCAACAATTATATTTTTTTCAAATGTTAAATGTAAAGTGTAACACAAGAAAAATACTCAATATTCATGTCGTACTTAATATACTCAGTAATTGAAGACTAACATACACAAATTTCAATTTTTTTAAAAAAATCTTCAAAATTGAAAAATAGAAGTCTAACACCTTCAAAAAAATTCAACAATTATATTTTTTTTCAAATGTTAAATGTAAAGTGCAACACAAGCAAAATACTCAATTTTCATGTCGTACTTAAAATACTCCGTAATTGAATACTAACACACACAAATTTCAATTTTTTTAAAACAATCTTCAAAATTCAAAAATAGAAGTCTAACATATTCAAAAAAATTCAACAATTATATTTTTTTTCAAATGTTAAATATGAAGTGTAACACAAGAAAAATACTCAATTTTCATGTCGTACTTAAAATACTCCGTAATTGAAGACTAACACACACAAATTTCAATTGTTTTAAAAAAATCTTCAAAATTCAAAAATAGAAGTCTAGAACCTTCAAAAAAATTCAACAATTATATTTTTTTTCAAATGTTAAATGTAGAGTGTAACACAAGCAAAATACTCAATATTCATGTCGTACTTAAAATACTCCGTAATTGAAGACTAACACACACAAATTTCAATTTTTTTTTAAAAATCTTTAAAATTCAAAAATAGAAGTCTAACACCTTCTAAAAAATTCAACTATTATATTTATTTTCAAATGTTAAATCTGAACTGTAACACAAGCAAAATTGAGCTTAAAATACTCCGTAATTGAAGATTAACACAAACAAATTTCAATTTTTTCAAAAAAAATCTTCAAAATTCAAAAATACAAGTCTAACACCTTCTAAAAAATTCAACGATTATATTATTTTTGAAATGTTAAATCTGAAGTGTAACACATGCAAAATACTCAATTTTCATGTCGTACTTAAAATACTCCGTAATTGAAGACTAACACACACAAATTTCAATTGTTTTAAAAAAATCTTAAAAATTCAAAAATAGAAGTCTAGCACCTTCAAAAAAATTCAACAATTATATTTATTTTCAAATGTTAAATGTAAAGTGTAACACAAGAAAAATACTCAATATTCATGTCGTACTTAAAATACTCCGTAATTGAAGACTAACACGCACAAATTTCAATTTTTTTTTTTAAATCTTTAAAATTCAAAAATAGATGTCTAACACCTTCAAAAAGATTCAACTATTATATTTTTTTTCAAATGTCAAATCTGAACTGTAACACAAGCAAAATTGAGCTTAAAATACTCCGTAATTGAAGATTAACACAAACAAATTTCAATTTTTTCAAAAAAAATCTTCAAAATTCAAAAATAGAAGTCTAACACCTTCTAAAAAATTCAACTATTATATTATTTTTGAACTGTTAAATCTGAAGTGTAACACATGCAAAATACTCAATTTTCATGTCGTACTTAAAATACTCCGTAATTGAAGACTAAAACACACAAATTTCAATTGTTTTAAAAAAATCTTCAAAATTCAAAAATAGAAGTCCAACACCTTCAAAAAAATTCAATTATTATATTTTTTTTTCAAATGTTAAATGTAAAGTGTAACACAAGCAAAATACTCAATTTTCATGTTGTACTTAAAATACTCCGTAATTGAAGACTAACACACACAAATTTCTATTTTTTTTAAAAAATCTTCAAAATTCAAAAATAGAAGTCTAACACCTTCAAAAAAATTCAACAATTATATTTTTTATCAAATGTTAAATGCAAAGTGTAACACAAGCAAAATACTCAATTTTCATGTCGTACTTAAAATACTCCGTAATTGAAGACTAACACACACAAATTTCAATTTTTTTAAAACAATCTTTAAAATTCAAAAATAGAAGTCTAACATATTCAAAAAAATTCAACAATTATATTTTTTTTCAAATGTTAAATATGAAGTGTAACACAAGAAAAATACTCAATTTTCATGTCGTACTTAAAATACTCCGTAATTGAAGACTAACACACACAAATTTCAATGGTTTTAAAAAAATCTTCAAAATTCAAATATAGAAGTCTAGCACCTTCAAAAAAATTCAACTATTATATTTTTTTTCAAATGTTAAATATGAAATGTAACACAAGAAAAATACTCAATATTCATGTCGTACTTAATATAATCAGTAATTGAAGACTAACATACACAAATTTCAATTTTTTTAAAAAAATCTTCAAAATTCAAAAATAGAAGTCTAACACCTTAAAAAAAATTCAACTATTATATTTTTTTTCAAATGTTAAATCTGAAGTGTAACAAAATCTAAATACTCAATTTTCATGTCGTACTTAAAATACTCCTTAATTGAGTACTAACAATCACAAATTTAAATTTTTTTAAAAAAATCTTCAAAATTCAAAAATAGAAGAAACACATTAAAAAAAATTCAACTATTATATTTTTTTTCAAATGTTAAATCTGAAGTGTAACACAAGCAAAATACTCAATTTACATGTCATAGTTAAAATATTCCGTAATTGAGGACTAACACACACAAATTTCAATTTTTTAAAGAAAAATCTTCAAAATTCAACAATACAAGTCTAACGCCTTCAAAAAATATTCAACTATTATATTTTTTTCAAATGATAAATGTGAAGTGTAACACAAGCAAAATACTCAATTTTCAAGTCGTACTTAAAATACTCTGTCATTGAAGACTAACACACACAAATTTCAATTTTTTTTTAAAAATCGTCAAAATTCAAAAATAGAAGTCTAACATCTTCAAAAAAATTCAACTATTATATTTTTTTTCAAATGTTAAATATTAAGTGTAACACAAGCAAAATACTCAATTTTCATGTCGTACTTAAAATACTCTGTAATTGAAGACTAACACCCGCAAATTTCAATTGTTTTAAAAAAATCTTCAAAATTCAAAAATAGAAGTCTAACACCTTCAAAAAAATTCAACAATTATATTTTTTTTCAAATGTTAAATGTAAAGTGTAACACAAGCAAAATACTCAATTTTCATGTCGTACTTAAAATACTCCGTAATTGAAGACTAACACACACAAATTTCAATTTTTTTATAACAATCTTCAAAATTCAAAAATAGAAGTCTAACATATTCAAAAAAATTCAACAATTATATTTTTTTTCAAATGTTAAATTTGAAGTGTAACACAAGAAAAATACTCAATTTTCATGTCGTACTTAAAATACTCCGTAATTGAGGACTAACACACACAAATTTCAATTGTTTTAAAAAAATCTTCAAAATTCAAAAATAGAAGTCTAACACCTTCAAAAAAATTCAACAATTATATTTTTTTCAAATGTTAAATGTAAATTGTCACACAAGAAAAATACTCAATATTCATGTCGTACTTAATATACTCAGTAATTGAAGACTAGCATACACAAATTTCAATTTTTTTAAAAAAATCTTAAAAATTCAAAAATAGAAGTCTAACACCTTCAAAAAAATTCAACTATTATATTTTTTTTCAAATGTTAAATCTGAAGTGTAACAAAATCTAAATACTTAATTTTCATGTTGTACTTAAAATACTCTTTAATTGAGTACTAACACGCACAAATTTCAATTTTTTTAAAAAAATCTTCAAAATTCAAAAATAGAAGTCTAACACCTTCAAAAAAATTCAACTATTATATTTTTTTTCTAATGTTAAATTTGAAGTGTAACACAAGTAAAATTGAACATAAAATACTCCGTAATTGAATACTAACACACACAAATTTCAATTTTTTTTAAAAAATCTTCAAAATTCAAAAATAGAAGTCTAACATATTCAAAAAAATTCAACAATTATATTTTTTTTCAAATGTTAAATATGAAGTGTAACACAAGAAAAATACTCAATTTTCATGTCGTACTTAAAATACTCCATAATTGAAGACTAACACACACAAATTTCAATTGTTTTAAAAAAATCTTCAAAATTCAAATATAGAAGTCTACCACCTTCAAAAAAATTCAACAATTATATTTTTTTTCAAATGTTAAATGTAAAGTGTAACACAAGCAAAATACTCAATTTTCATGTCGTACTTAAAATACTCCGTAATTGAAGACTAACACACACAAATTTCAATTGTTTTAAAAAAATCTTAAAAATTCAAAAATAGAAGTCTAGCACCTTCAAAAAAATTCAACAATTATATTTATTTTCAAATGTTAAATGTAAAGTGTAACACAAGCAAAATACTCAATATTCATGTCGTACTTAAAATACTCCGTAATTGAAGACTAACACGCACAAATTTCAATTTTTTTTTTTAAATCTTTAAAATTCAAAAATAGAAGTCTAACACCTTCAAAAAGATTCAACTATTATATTTTTTTTCAAATGTCAAATCTGAACTGTAACACAAGCAAAATTGAGCTTAAAATACTCCGTAATTGAAGATTAACACAAACAAATTTCAATTTTTTCAAAACAAATCTTCAAAATTCAAAAATAGAAGTCTAACACCTTCTAAAAAATTCAACTATTATATTATTTTTGAAATGTTAAATCTGAAGTGTAACACATGCAAAATACTCAATTTTCATGTCGTACTTAAAATACTCCGAAGTTGAAGACTAAAACACACAAATTTCAATTGTTTTAAAAAAATCTTCAAAATTCAAAAATAGAAGTCCAACACCTTCAAAAAAATTCAACTATTATATTTTTTTTTCAAATGTTAAATGTAAAGTGTAACACAAGCAAAATACTCAATTTTCATGTCGTACTTAAAATACTCCGTAATTGAAGACTAACACACACAAATTTCTATTTTTTTTAAAAAAATCTTCAAAATTCAAAAATAGAAGTCTAACACCTTCAAAAAAATTCAACTATAATATTTTTTTTGAAATGTTAAATCTGAAGTGTAAGACAAGCAAAATACTCAATTTTTATGTCGTACTTAAAATACTCCGTAATTGAAGACTAACACACTCAAATTTCAATTGTTTTAAAAAAATCTTCAAAATTCAAAAATAGAAGTCTAACACCTTCAAAAAAATTCAACAATTATATTTTTTTTCAAATGTTAAATGTAAAGTGTAACACAAGCAAAATACTCAATTTTCATGTCGTACTTAAAATACTCCGTAATTCAAAAAATCTTCAAAATTCAAAAATAGAAGTTTGACACCGTCAAAAAAATTCAACTATTATATTTTTTTTAAATGCTAAATGTGAAATTTAACACTAGCAAAATACTCAATTTTCATGTCTTACTTAAAATACTCCATAATTGATTACTAACAATCACAAATTTAAATTTTTTTAAAAAAAATCTTCAAAATTCAAAAATAGAAGAAACACATTCAAAAAAATTCAACTATTATATTTTTTTTCAAATGTTAAATCTGAAGTGTAACACAAGCAAAATACTCAATTTTCATGTCGTAGTTAAAATATTCCGTAATTGAAGACTAACACACACAAATTTCAATTTTTTAAAGAAAAATCTTCAAAATTCAACAATACAAGTCTAACACCTTCAAAAAATATTCAACTATTATATTTTTTTCAAATGATAAATGTGAAGTGTAACACAAGCAAAATACTCAATTTTCATGTCGTACTTAAATACTCTGTAATTGAAGACTAACACACACAAATTTCAATTTTTTTTTTAAAATCTTCAAAATTCAAAAATAGAAGTCTAACATATTCAAAAAAATTCAACTATTATATTTTTTTTCAAATGTTAAATATGAAGTGTAACACAAACAAAATACTCAATTTTCATGTCGTACTTAAAATACTCCGTAATTAAAGTCTAACACACACTAATTTCAATTTTTTAAAAAAAAATCTTCAAAATTCAAAAATAGAAGTGTAACACCTTAAAAAAAATTCAATTATGATATTTTTTTTCAAATGTTAAATCTGAAGTGTAACACAAGAAAAATACTCAATTTTCATGTCGTACTTAAAATAATCCGTAATTGAAGACTAACACACACAAATTTCAATTTTAAAAAAAAATATGCTAAATTCAAAAATAGAAGTCTAACACCTTCAAAAAAATTCAACTATTATATTTTTTTAAAATGTTAAATCTGAAGTGTAACACAAGCAAAATACCCAATTTTCATGTCGTACTCAAAATAGTCCGTAATTGAAGACTAACACACACACATTTCAATTTTTTTTTAAAAATCTTCAAAATTCAAAAATAGAATTCTAACACCTTCAAAAAAATTCAACCATTATATTTTTTTTCTATTGTTAAATCTGAAGTGTAACACAAGCAAAATACTCAATTTTCATGTTGTACTTAAAATACTCCGTAATTGAAGACTAACACACACAAATTTCAGTTGTTTTAAAAAAATCTTCAAAATTCAAAAATAGAAGTCTAACACCATCAAAGAAATTCAACAATTATATTTTTTTCAAATGATAAATGTGAAGTGTAACACAAGCAAAATACTCAATTTTCATGTCGTACTTAAAATACTCTGTCATTGAAGACTAACACACACAAATTTCAATTTTTTTTTAAAAATCGTCAAAATTCAAAAATAGAAGTCTAACATCTTAAAAAAAATTCAACTATTAAATTTTTTTTCAAATGTTAAATATTAAGTGTAACACAAGCAAAATACTCAATTTTCATGTCGTACTTAAAATACTCTATAATTGAAGACTAACACGCACAAATTTCAATTGTTTTAAAAAAATCTTCAAAATTCAAAAATAGAAGTCTAACACCTCCAAAAAAATTCAACAATTATATTTTTTTCAAATGTTAAATGTAAAGTGTAACACAAGAAAAATAATCAATATTCATGTCGTACTTAATATACTCAGTAATTGAAGACTAACATACACAAATTTCAATTTTTTTAAAAAAATCTTCAAAATTCAAAAATAGAAGTCTAACACCTTCAAAAAAATTCAACAATTATATTTTTTTTCAAATGTTAAATGTAAAGTGTAACACAAGCAAAATACTCAATTTTCATGTCGTACTTAAAATACTCCGTAATTGAAGACTAACACACACAAATTTCAATTTTTTTAAAACAATCTTCAAAATTCAAAAATAGAAGTCTAACATATTCAAAAAAATTCAACAATTATATTTTTTTTCAAATGTTAAATTTAAAGTGTAACACAAGAAAAATACTCAATTTTCATGTCGTACTTAAAATACTCCGTAATTGAAGACTAATACACACAAATTTCAATTTTTTTTAAAAAAATCTTCAAAATTCAAAAATAGAAGTCTAACACCTTCAAAAAAAATTCAACTATTATATTTTTTTTTCAAATGTTAAATATGAAGTGTAACACAAGCAAAATACTCAATTTTCATGTCGTACTTAAAATACTCCGTAATTGAAGACTAACACACACAAATTTCAATTTTTTTAAAACAATCTTCAAAATTCAAAAATAGAAGTCTAACATATTCAAAAAAATTCAACAATTATATTTTTTTTCAAATGTTAAATTTGAAGTGTAACACAAGAAAAATACTCAATTTTCATGTCGTACTTAAAATACTCCGTAATTGAAGACTAACACACACAAATTTCAATTGTTTTAAAAAAATCTTCAAAATTCAAAAATAGAAGTCTAACACCTTCAAAAAAATTCAACAATTATATTTTTTTCAAATGTTTAATGTAAAGTGTCACACAAGAAAAATACTCAATATTCATGTCGTACTTAATATACTCAATAATTGAAGACTAGCATACACAAATTTCAATTTTTTTAAAAAAATCTTCAAAATTCAAAAATAGAAGTCTAACACCTTCAAAAAAATTCAACTATTATATTTTTTTTCAAATGTTAAATCTGAAGTGTAACAAAATCTAAATACTCAATTTTCATGTTGTACTTAAAATACTCCTTAATTGAGTACTAACACGCACAAATTTCAATTTTTTTAAAAAAATCTTCAAAATTAAAAAATAGAAGTCTAACACCTTCAAAAAAATTCAACTATTATATTTTTTTTCTAATGTTAAATTTGAAGTGTAACACAAGCAAAATTGAGCATAAAATACTCCGTAATTGAATACTAACACACACAAATTTCAATTTTTTTTAAAAAATCTTCAAAATTCAAAAATAGAAGTCTAACATATTCAAAAAAATTCATCAATTATATTTTTTTTCAAATGTTAAATATGAAGTGTAACACAAGAAAAATACTCAATTTTCATGTCGTACTTAAAATACTCCATAATTGAAGACTAACACACACAAATTTCAATTGTTTTAAAAAAATCTTCAAAATTCAAATATAGAAGTCTACCACCTTCAAAAAAATTCAACAATTATATTTTTTTTCAAATGTTAAATGTAAAGTGTAACACAAGCAAAATACTCAATTTTCATGTCGTACTTAAAATACTCCGTAATTCAAAACTAACACACACAAATTTCAATTTTTTTAAAAAAATCTTCAAAATTCAAAAATAGAAGTTTGACACCTTCAAAAAAATTCAACTATTATATTTTTTTAAATGCTAAATGTAAAATGTAACACTAGCAAAATACTCAATTTTCATGTCTTACTTAAAATACTCCGTAATTGATTACTAACAATCACAAATTTAAATTTTTTTTAAAAAAATCTTCAAAATTCAAAAATAGAAGAAACACATTCAAAAAAATTCAACTATTATATTTTTTTTCAAATGTTAAATCTGAAGTGTAACGCAAGCAAAATACTCAATTTTCATGTCGTAGTTAAAATATTCCGTAATTGAAGACTAACACACACAAATTTAAATTTTTTTAAAAAAATCTTCAAAATTCAAAAATAGAAGTCTAACACCTTCAAAAAAATTCGACTATTATATTTTTTTTCATGTTAAATCTGAAGTGTAACACAAACAAAATACTCAATTTTCATGTCGTACTCAATTGTTTTAATATACTCCGTAATTCAAAACCAACACACACAAATTTCAATTTTTTTAAAAAAATCTTCAAAATTCAAAAATAGAAGTCTACCACCTTCAAAAAAATTCGACTATTATATTTTTTTTCATGTTAAATCTGAAGTGTAACACAAACAAAATACTCAATTTTCATGTCGTACTTAAAATACTCCGTAATTAAAGTCTAACACACACTAATTTCAATTTTTTTTAAAAAAATCTTCAAAATTCAAAAATAGAAGTATAACACCTTAAAAAAAATTCAATTACGATATTTTTTTTCAAATGTTAAATCTGAAGTGTAACACAAGAAAAATACTCAATTTTCATGTCGTACTTAAAATACTCCGTAATTGAAGACTAACACACACAAATTTCAATTTAAAAAAAAATATGCTAAATTCAAAAATAGAAGTCTAACACTTTCAAAAAAATTCAACTATTATATTTTTTTTAAAATGTTAAATCTGAAGTGTAACACAAGCAAAATACCCAATTTTCATGTCGTACTCAAAATAGTTCGTAATTGAAGACTAACACACACACATTTCTAATTTTTTTTAAAAATCTTCAAAATTCAAAAATAGAAGTCTAACACCTTCAAAAAAATTCAACTATTATATTTTTTTTCTAATGTTAAATCTGAAGTGTAACACAAGCAAAATTGAGCTTAAAATACTCCGTAATTGAAGACTAACACGCGCAAATTTAAATTTTTTTTTAAAAATCTTCAAAATTCAAAAATAGAAGTCTAACATATTCCAAAAAATTCAACTATTATATTTTTTTTCAAATGTTAAATATGAAGTGTAACACAAGCAAAATACTTAATTTTCATGTTGTACTTAAAATACTCCGAAATTGAAGACTAAGACACACAAATTTCAATTGTTTTAAAAAAATCTTCAAAATTCAAAAATAGAAGTCTAACACCATCAAAGAAATTCAACAATTATATTTTTTTCAAATGTTAAATGTAAAGTGTTACACAAGCAAAATACTCAATATTCATGTCGTACTTAAAATACTCCGTAATCAAAGACTAACACACACAAATTTCAATTTTTTCAAAAAAAAACTTCAAAATTCAAAAATAAAAGTGTAACACCTTCAAAAAAATTCAATTACGATATTTTTTTCAAATGTTAAATCTGAAGTGTAACACAAGAAAAATACTCAATTTTCATTTCGTACTTAAAATACTCCGTAATCGAAGACTAACACACACAAATTTCAATTTTTTAAAACAAAATCTGCTAAATTCAAAAATAGAAGTCTAACACCTTCAAAAAAATTCAACTATTATATTTTTTTTTCAAATGTTAAATATGATGGGTAACACAAGCAAAATACTCAATTTTCATGTTGTACTTAAAATACACCATAATTGAAGACTAACACACACAAATTTCAATTGTTTTAAAAAAATCATCAAAATTCAAAAATAGAAGTCTAACACCGTCAAAAAAATTCAACAATTATATATTTTTTCAAATGTTAAATCTGAAGTGTAACACAAGCAAAATACTCAATTTTCATTCCGTACTTAAAATACTCCGTAATTGAAGACTAACACACAAATTTCAATTTTTTTTTAAAAAGTCTTCAAAATTCAAAAATAGAAGCATTAACACATTCAAAAAAATTCAACTATTATATTTTTTTTCAAATGTTAAATGTAAAGTGTAACACGAGCAAAATACTCAATTTTCATGTCGTACATAAAATACTCCGTAATTATAGACTAACACACACAAATTTCAATTTTTTTTAAAAAAATCTTCAAAATTCAAAAATAGAAGTGTAACACCTTCAAAAAAATTCAATTACGATATTTTTTTTCAAATGTTAAATCAGAAGTGTAACACAAGAAAAATACTAAATTTTCATGTCGTACTTAAAATACTCCGTAATTGAAGACTAACACACACAAATTTCAATTTTTTAAAACAAAATCTGCTAAATTCAAAAATAGAAGTCTAACACCTTCAAAAAAATTCAACTATTATATTTTTTTTAAATGTTAAATCTGAAGTGTAACACAAGCAAAATACCCAATTTTCATGTCGTACTCAAAATAGTCTGTAATTGAAGACTAACACACACAAATTTCAATTCTTTTTTAAAAATCTTCAAAATTCAAAATTAGAAGTCTAACACCTTCAAAAAAATTCAACTATTATATTTTTTTTCTAATGTTAAATATGAAGTGTAACACAAGCAAAATTGAGCTTAAAATACTCCGTAATTGAAGACTAACACGCACAAATTTCAATTTTTTTTTAAAAATCTTCAAAATTCAAAAATAGAAGTCTAACATCTTCAAAAAAATTCAACTATTATATTTTTTTTCAAATGTTAAATATGAAGTGTAACACAAGCAAAAACTCAATTTTCATGTTGTACTTAAAATACTCCGTAATTGAAGACTAACACACACAAATTTCAATTGTTTTAAAAAAATCTTCAAAATTCAAAAATAGAAGTCTAACACCATCAAAAAAATTCAACAATTATATTTTTTTTCAAATGTTAAATGTAAAGTGTAACACAAGCAAAATACTCAATATTCATTTCGTACTTAAAATACTTCGTAATTGAAGACTAACAAACACAAATTTCAATTTTTTTAAAAAAATCTTCAAAATTCAAAAATAGAAGTCTAACACCATCAAAAAAATTCAACAATTATAATTTTTTAAAATGTTAAATCTGAAGTGTAACACAAGAAAAATACTCAATTTTCATGTCATACTCAAAATACTCCATAATTGAAGACTAACAAACACAAATTTCAATTTATTTGAAAATTTCTTAAAAATGCAAAATCAGAAGTCTAACGCCTTCAAAAAAAATTCAATTATGATATTTTTTTCAAATATTAAATCTGAAGTGCAAAACAAGCAATGTACTCAATTTTCATGCCGTACAAAAAATACTCCGTAATTGAAGACTAACACACACAAATTTCAATTTATTTGATAATTTCTTAAAAATGCAAAATCAGAAGTCTAACGCCTTCAAAAAAATTAAATTACGATATTTTTTTCAAATGTTAAATCTGAAGAGTAAAACAAGCAAAGTACTCAATTTTCATGTCATACTTAAAATACTCCGTAATTAAAGACTAACACACACCAATTTCAATTTTTTTAAAAAAAATCTTCAAAATTCAAAATTTGAAGTCTTCAAAAAAATTCAATTACGATATTTTTTTTCAAATGTTAAATCTGATGTGTAACACAAGCAAAATACTCAATTTTCATATCGTACTTAAAATACTCCGTAATTGAAGACTAACACACACAAATTTCAATTTTTTAAAACAAAATCTGCTAAATTCAAAAATACAAGTCTAACACCTTCAAAAAAATTCAACTATTATATTTTTTTTAAATGTTAAATCTGAAGTGTAACACAAGCAAAATACCCAATTTTCATGTCGTACTCAAAATAGTCTGTAATTGAAGACTAACACACACAAATTTCAATTTTTTTTAAAAAATCTTCAAAATTCAAAAACAGAAGTCTAACACCTTCAAAAAAATTCAACTATTATATTTTTTTTCTAATGTTAAATATGAAGTGTAACACAAGCAAAATTGAGCTTAAAATATTCCGTAATTGAAGACTAACACGCACAAATTTCAATTTTTTTTAAAAATCTTCAAAATTCAAAAATAGAAGTCTAACATCTTCAAAAAAATTCAACTATTATATTTTTTTTCAAATGTTAAATGTAAAGTGTAACACAAGCAAAATACTCAATATTCATTTCGTACTTAAAATACTTCGTAATTGAAGACTAACAAACACAAATTTCAATTGTTTTAAAAAAATCTTCAAAATTCAAAAATAGAAGTCTAACACCATCAAAAAAATTCAACAATTATAATTTTTTAAAATGTTAAATCTGAAGTGTAACACAAGAAAAATACTCAATTTTCATTTCGTACTCAAAATACTCCGTAATTGAAGACTAACAAACACAAATTTCAATTTATTTGAAAATTTCTTAAAAATGCAAAATCAGAAGTCTAACGCCTTCAAAAAAAATTCAATTATGATATTTTTTTCAAATATTAAATCTGAAGTGCAAAACAAGCAATGTACTCAATTTTCATGCCGTACTAAAAATACTCCGTAATTGAAGACTAACACACACAAATTTCAATTTATTTGATAATTTCTTAAAAATGCAAAATCAGAAGTCTAACGCCTTCAAAAAAATTAAATTACGATATTTTTTTCAAATGTTAAATCTGAAGAGTAAAACAAGCAAAGTACTCAATTTTCATGTCATACTTAAAATACTACGTAATTAAAGACTAACACACACCAATTTCAATTTTTTTAAAAAAAATCTTCAAAATTCAAAATTTGAAGTCGTCAAAAAAATTCAATTACGATATTTTTTTTCAAATGTTAAATCTGATGTGTAACACAAGCAAAATACTCAATTTTCATATCGTACTTAAAATACTCCGTAATTGAAGACTAACACACACAAATTTCAATTTTTTAAAACAAAATCTGCTAAATTCAAAAATACAAGTCTAACACCTTCAAAAAAATTCAACTATTATATTTTTTTAAAATGTTAAATCTGAAGTGTAACACAAGCAAAATACCCAATTTTCATGTCGTACTCAAAATAGTCTGTAATTGAAGACTAACACACACAAATTTCAATTTTTTTTAAAAAATCTTCAAAATTCAAAAACAGAAGTCTAACACCTTCAAAAAAATTCAACTATTATATTTTTTTTCTAATGTTAAATATGAAGTGTAACACAAGCAAAATTGAGCTTAAAATATTCCGTAATTGAAGACTAACACGCACAAATTTCAATTTTTTTTAAAAATCTTCAAAATTCAAAAATAGAAGTCTAACATCTTCAAAAAAATTCAACTATTATATTTTTTTTCAAATGTTAAATATGAAGTGTAACACAAGCAAAATACTCAATTTTCATGTTGTACTTAAAATACTCCGTAATTGAAGACTAACACACACAAATTTCAATTGTTTTAAAAAAATCTTCAAAATTCGAAAATAGAAGTCTAACACCATGAAAAAAATTCAACAATTATATTTTTTTCAAATGTTAAATGTAAAGTTTAACACAAGCAAAATACTCAATATTCATTTCGTACTTAAAATACTTCGTAATTGAAGACTATCACACACAAATTTCAATTTTTTTTAAAAAATCTTCAAAATTCAAAAATAGAAGTCTAACACCATCAAAAAAATTCAACAATTATATTTTTTTAAAATGGTAAATCTGAAGTGTAACACAAGAAAAATACTCAATTTTCATGTCGTACTCAAAATACTCCGTAATTGAAGACTAACAAACACAAATTTCAATTTATTTGAAAATTTCTTAAAAATGCAAAATCAGAAGTCTAACGCCTTCAAAAAAATTCAATTATGATATTTTTTTCAAATGTTAAATCTGAAGTGTAAAACAAGCAATGTACTCAATTTTCATGCCGTACTAAAAGTACTCCGTAATTGAAGACTAACACGCACAAATTTCAATTTATTTGACAATTTCTTAAAAATGCAAAATCAGAAGTCTAACGCCTTCAAAAAAATTCAATTACGATATTTTTTTCGAATGTTAAATCTGAAGTGTAAAATAAGCAAAGTACTCAATTTTCATGTCATACTTAAAATACTCCGTAATTAAAGACTAACACACACCAATTTCAATTTTTTTAAAACAAATCTTCAAAATACAAAATTTGAAGTCTAACACCTTCAAAAAAATTCAATTACGATATTTTTTTTTCAAATGTTAAATCTGAAGTGTAACACAAGCAAAATACTCAATTTTCATGTCGTACTTAAAATACTCCGTAATTGAAGACTAACACACACAAATTTCAATTTTAAAAAAAAAAATCAGCTAAATTCAAAAATAGAAGTCTAACACCTTCAAAAAAATTCAACTATTATATTTTTTTTAAATGTTAAATCTGAAGTGTAACACAAGCAAAATACTCAATTTTCATGTCGTACTCAAAATAGTCCGTAATTGAAGACTAACACACACAAATTTCAATTTATTCGAAAATTTCTTAAAAATGCAAAATCAGACGTCTAACGCCTTCAAAAAAATTCAATTACGATATTTTTTTCAAATGTTAAATCTGAAGTGTAAAACAAGCAAAGTACTCAATTTTCATGTCGTACTTAAAATACTCCGTAATTAAAGACTAACACAAACAAATTTCAATTTGTGTTAAAAAAATTCAAAAATTCAAAAATAGAAGTCTAACACCTTCAAAAAAATTCAACTATTTTATTTTTTTTCAAAAGTTAAATAAGAAGTGTAACACAAGCAAAATTGATCTTAAAATACTACGTAATTGAACACCAATACACACAAATTTCAATTTTTTTTTAAAAAATCTTCAAAATTAAAAAATAGAAGTCTAACATCTTCAAAAAAATTCAACTATTATATTTTTTTCAAATGTTAAATATGAAGGGTAACACAAGCAAAATACTCAATTTTCATGCCGTACTTAAAATACTCCATAATTGAAGACTAACACACACAAATTTCAATTGTTTTAAAAAAATCTTCAAAATTCAAAAATAGATGTCTAACACCTTCAAAAAATTTCAACAATTACATATTTTTTCAAATGTTAAATCTGAAGTGTAACACAAGCAAAATACTCAATTTATTTGAAAATTTCTTAAAAATGCAAAATCAGAAGTCTAACGCCTTCAAAAAAATTCAATTATGATATTTTTTTCAAATGTTAAATCTGAACTGTAAAACAAGCAATGTACTCAATTTTCATGCCGTACTAAAAATACTCCGTAATTGAAGACTAACACGCACAAATTTCAATTTATTTGACAATTTCTTAAAAATGCAAAATCAGAAGTCTAACGCCTTCAAAAAAATTCAATTACGATATTTTTTTCAAATGTTAAATCTGAAGTGTAAAACAAGCAAAGTACTCAATTTTCATGTCATACTTAAAATACTCCGTAATTAAAGACTAACACACTCCAATTTCAATTTTTTTAAAAAAAATCTTCAAAATTCAAAAATTGAAGTCTAACAGCTTCAAAAAAATTCAATTACGATATTTTTTTTCAAATGTTAAATCTGAAGTGTAACACAAGCAAAATACTCAATTTTCATGTCGTACTTAAAATACTCCGTATTTGAAGACTAACACACACAAATTTCAATTTGAAAAAAAAAAATCTGCTAAATTCAAAAATAGAAGTCTAACACCTTCAAAAAAATTCAACTATTATATTTTTTTAAAATGTTAAATCCGAAGTGTAACACAAGCAAAATACTCAATTTTCATGTCTAACTCAAAATAGTCCGTAATTGAAGACTTACACACACAAATTTCAATTTATTTGAAAATTTCTTAAAAATGCAAAATCAGAAGTCTAACGCCTTCAAAAAAATTCAATTACGATATTTTTTTAAAATGTTAAATCTGAAGTGTAAAACAAGCAAAGTACTCAATTTTCATGTCATACTTAAAATACTCCGTAATTAAAGACTAACACACACCAATTTCAATTTTTTTTTAAAAAATCTTCAAAATTCTAAAATAGAAGTCTAACACCTTCAAAAAAATTCAATTACGATATTTTTTTTCAAATGTTAAATCTGAAGTGTAACACAAGAAAAATACTCAATTTTCATGTCGTACTTAAAAAAATCTTCAAATTTCTAAAATAGAAGTCAAACACCTTCAAAAAAATTCAATTACGATATTTTTTTTCAAATGTTAAATCTGAAGTGTAACACACGCAAAATACTCAATTTTCATGTCGTACTCAACATAGTCCGTAATTGAAGAATAACACACACAAATTTCAATTTATTTGAAAATTTCTTAAAAATGCAAAATCAGAAGTCTAACGCCTTCAAAAAAATTCAATTACGATATTTTTTTCAAATGTTAAATCTGAAGTGTAAAACAAGCAAAGTACTCAATTTTCATGTCGTACTTAAAATACTCCGTAATTAAAGACTAACACACACAAATTTAAATTTTTTTTTAAAAAATCTTCAAAATTAAAAAACAGAAGTCTAACATCTTCAAAAAAATTCAACTATTATATTTTTTTTCAAATGTTAAATATGAAGTGTAACACAAGCAAAATACTCAATTTTCATGCCGTACTTAAAATATTCCGTAATTGAAGACTAACAGACTCAAATTTCAATTGTTTTAAAAAAATCATCAAAATTCAAAAATAGAAGTCCAACATCTTCAAAAAAATTCAACAATTATTTTTTTTTCAAATGTTAAATATGATGTGTAACACAAGCAAAATACTCAAGTTTCATGCCGTAATTAAAATACTCCGTAATTGAAGACTAACACACAAATTTCAATTTTTTTTAAAACAATCTTCAAAATTCAAAAATAGAAGTATAACACCTTCAAAAAAATTCAACTATTATATTTTTTTTCAAATGTTAAATGTAAAGTGTAACACGAGCAAAATACTCAATTTTCATGTCGTACTTAAAATACTCCGTAATTGAATACTAACACGCACAAATTTCAATTTTTTTTAAAAAATCTACCAAATTCAAAAATTGAAGTCTAACACCTTCAAAAAAATTCAACTATAATATTTTTTTCTAATGTTAAATCTGAAGTGTAACACAAGCAAAAATGAGCTTAAAATACTCCGTAATTGAAGACTAACACACACAAATTTAAATTTTTTTTAAAAAATCTTTAAAATTCAAAAATAGAAGTCTAACATCTTCAAAAAAATTCAACAATTATATTTTTTTTCAAATTATTAAATGTAAAGTGTAACACAAGCAAAATACTCAATATTCATGTCGTACTTAAAATACTCCGTAATTGAAGACTAACACACACAAATTTCAATTTTTTTAAAACAATCTACAAAATTCAAAAATAGAAGTCTAACACCTTCAAAAAAATTCAACTATTATATTTTTTTTAATGTTAAATGTGAAATGTAACACAAGCAAAATTGAGCTTAAAATACTCCGTAATTGAAGACTAACACAAACAAATTTCAATTTTTTCAAAAAAAATCTTCAAAATTCAAAAATAGAAGTCTAACACCTTCTAAAAAATTCAACTATTATATTATTTTTGAAATGTAAAATCTGAAGTGTAACACATGCAAAATACTCAATTTTCATGTCGTACTTAAAATACTCCGTAATTGAAGACTAACACGCAAAAATTTCAATTTTTTTCAAAAAAATCTTCAAAATTCAAAAATAGAAGTCTAACACCTTCAAAAAAAATTCAACTATTATATTTTTTTTTCAAATGTTAAATGTGAAGTGTAACACGAGCAAAATACTCAATTTTCATGTCGTACTTAAAATACTCCGTAATTGAAGACTAACACACACAAATTTCAATTTTTTTAAAAAAATCTTCAAAATTCAAAAATAGAAGTCTAACACCTTCAAAAAAATTAACTTTATATTTTTTTCGAATGTTAAATCTGAAGTGTAACACAAGCAAAATTGAGCTTAAAATACTCCGAAGTTGAAGACCAACACACACAAATTTCAATTTTTTTAAAAAAATCTTCGAAATTAAAAAATAGAAGTCTAACATATTCAAAAAAATTCAACTATTACAATCTTTTTCAAATGTTAAATATGAAGTGTAACACAAGCAAAATACTCAATTTTCATGTCTTACTTAAAATATTCCGTAATTGAAGGCTAACACACACAAATTTCAATTGTTTTAAAAAAAATCTTCCAAATTCAAAAATAGAAGTCTGACACCTTCAAAAAAATTCGACAATTATGTATTTTTTCAAATGTTACACGTAAATTGTAACACAAGCAAAATACACAATTTTCATGTCGTACTTAAAATACTCCGTAATTGAAGACTAACATTCACAAGTTTCAATTTTTTTTAAAAAATCTTCAAAATTCAAAAATAGAAGTATAACACCTTCAAAAAAATTCAACTATTATATTTTTTTCAAATGTTAAATCTGATGTGTAACACAAGCAAAGTACTCAATTTTCATGTCGTACTTATAATACTCCGTAATTGAAGACTAACACACAAATTTCAATTTGTTTTAAAAAAATCTTCAAAATTCAAAAATAGAAGTCTAACACCTTCAAAAAAATTCAACTATTATATTTTGTTTCAAATGTTAAATGTAAAGTGTAACACGAGCAAAATACTCAATTTTCATGTCATACTTAAAATACTCCGTAATTGAATACTAACATGCACAAATTTCAATTTTTTAAAAAAAATCTACAAAATTCAAAAATAGAAGTCCAACATCTTCAAAAAAATTCAACTATTATATATTTTTTTCAAATGTTAAATATGAAGTGTAACACAAGCAAAATACTCAATTTTCATGCCGTACTTAAAATACTCCTTAATTGAAGACTAACACACACAAATTTCAATTGTTTTAAAAAAATCTTCAAAATTCAAAAATAGAAGTCTAACACCTTCAAAAAAATTCAACAATTATATTTTTTTTCAAATGTTAAATGTAAAGTGTAGCACAAGCAAAATACTCAATTTTCATGTCTTACTTAAAATACTCCGTAATTCAAAACTAACACAAACAAATTTCAATTTTTTTAAAAAAATCTTCAAAATTCAAAAATAGAAGTCTAACACCTTCAAAAAAATTCGACTATTATATTTTTTTCTAATGTTAAATCTGAAGTGTAACAGAAGCAAAATACCCAATTTTCATGTCGTACTCAAAATAGTCCGTAATTGAAGACTAACACACACACATTTCAATTTTTTTCAAATGTTAACTCTGAAGTGTAACACAAGCTAAATACTCATTTTTCATGTCGTACTTAAAATACTACGTAATTAAAGACTAACACACACAAATTTAATTTTTTTTAAAAAAATCATCAAAATTCAAAAATAGAGGTCTAACACCTTCAAAAAATTCAATTACGATATTTTTTTTAAAATGTTAAATCTGAAGTGTAACACAAGCAAAATACTCAATTTTCATGTCGTACTCAAAATAGTCCGTAATTGAAGACTAACACACACAAATTTCAATTTATTTGAAAATTTCTTAAAAATGCAAAATTAGAAGTCTAACGCCTTCAAAAAAATCCAATTACGATATTTTTTTCAAATGTTAAATTTGAAGTGTAAAACAAGCAAAGTACACAATTTTCATGTCGTACTTAAAATACTCCGTAATTAAAGACTAACACACACAAATTTCAATTTTTTTTAAAAAAATTCAAAAATAGAAGTCTAACACCTTCAAAAAAATTGAACTATTTTATTTTTTTTCGAAAGTTAAATCAGAAGTGTAACACAAGCAAAATTGATCTTAAAATACTCCTTAATTCAAGACTAATACACACTAATTTCAATTTGTTTTTAAAAAATCTTCAAAATTAAAAAATAGAAGTCTGACATCTTCAAAAAAATTCAACTATTATATTTTTTTTCCAATATTAAATATGAAGGGTAACACAAGCAAAATACTCAATTTTCATGTTGTACTTAAAATACTCCGTAATTGAAGACTAACACACACAAATTTCAATTGTTTTAAAAAAATCTTCAAAATTCAAAAATAGAAGTCTAACACCATCAAAAAAATTCAACAATTATATATTTTTTCAAATGTTAAATCTGAAGTGTAACACAAGCAAAATACTCAATTTTCATTCCGTACTTAAAATACTCCGTAATTGAAGACTAACACACAAATTTCAATTTTTTTAAAAAAAGTCTTCAAAATTCAAAAATAGAAGTATAACACCTTGAAAAAAATTCAACTATTATATTTTTTTTCAAATGTTAAATGTAAACTGTAACACGAGCAAAATACTCAATTTTCATGTCGTACTTAAAATACTCCGTAATTAAAGACTAACACACACAAATTTCAATTTTTTAAAAAAAAATCTTCAAAATTCAAAAATAGAAGTGTAACACCTTCAAAAAAATTCAATTACGATATTTTTTTTCAAATGTTAAATCTGAAGTGTAACACAAGAAAAATACTCAATTTTCATGTCGTACATAAAATACTCCGTAATTGAAGACTAACACACACAAATTTCAATTTTTTAAAACAAAATCTGCTAAATTCAAAAATAGAATTCTAACACCTTCAAAAAAATTCAACTATTATATTTTTTTAAAATGTTAAATCTGAAGTGTAACACAAGCAAAATACCTAATTTTCATGTCGTACTCAAAATAGTCCGTAATTGAAGACTAACACACACAAATTTCAATTTTTTTTAAAAATTCTTCAAAATTCAAAAATAGAAGTCTAACACCTTCAAAAAAATTCGACAATTATATTTTTTTCAAATATTAACTCTGAAGTGTAACACAAGCTAAATACTCATTTTTCATGTCGTACTTAAAATACTCCGTACTTAAAGAATAACACAAACAAATTTCAATTTTTTTAAAAAAAATCTTCAAAATTCAAAAATAGAAGTCTAACACCTTCAAAAAAATTCAACTATTATATTTTTTTTCTAATGTTAAATCTGAAGTGTAACACAAGCAAAATTGAGCTTAAAATACTCCGTAATTGAAGACTAACACGCACAAATTCCAATTTTTTTTTTTAAATCTTCAAAATTCACAAATAGAAGTCTAACATTTTCAAAAAAATTCAACTATTATATTTTTTTTCAAATGTTAAATATGAAGTGTAACACAAGAAAAATACTCAATTTTCATGTTGTACATAAAATACTCCGTAATTGAAGATTAACACACACAAATTTCAATTGTTTTAAAAAAATCTTCAAAATTCAAAAATAGAAGTCTAACACCATCAAAAAAATTCATCAATTATATTTTTTTTCAAATGGTAAATGTAAAGTGTAAGACAAGCAAAATACTCAATATTCATGGCGTACTTAAAATACTTCGTAATTGAAGACTAACACACACAAATTTCAATTTTTTTTAAAAAATCTTCAAAATTCAAAAATAGAAGTCTAACACCATAAAAAATATTCAACAATTATATTTTTTTTTAAATGTTAAATCTGAAGTGTAACACAAGAAAAATACTCAATTTTCATGTCGTACTCAAAATTCTCCGTAATTGAAGACTAACACACACAAATTTCAATTTATTTGAAAATTTCTTAAAAATGCAAAATCAGAAGTCTAACGCCTTCAAAAAAATTCAATTATGATATTGTTTTCAAATGTTAAATGTGAAGTGTAAAACAAGCAATGTACTCAATTTTCATGCCATACTAAAAATACTCCGTAATTGAAGACTAACACACACAAATTTCAATTTATTTGATAATTTCTTAAAAATGCAAAATCAGAAGTCTAACGCCTTCAAAAATATTCAATTACGATATTTTTTTCAAATGTTAAATCTGAAGTGTAAAACAAGCAAAGTACTCAATTTTCATGTCATACTTAATATACTCCGTAATTAAAGACTAACACACACCAATTTCAATTTTTTTTTAAAAAATCTTCAAAATTCAAAAATTGAAGTCTAACACCATCGAAAAAATTCAATTACGATATTTTTTTTCAAATGTTAAATCTGAAGTGTAACACAAGCAAAATACTCAATTTTCATGTCGTACTTAAAATACTCCGTAATTGAAGACTAACACACACAAATTTCAATTTTAAAAAAAAAAAATCTGCTAAATTCAAAAATAGAAGTCTAACACCTTCAAAAAAATTCAACTATTATATTTTTTTTAAATGTTAAATCTGAAGTGTAACACAAGCAAAATACTCAATTTTCATGTCGTACTCAAAATAGTCCGTAATTGAAGACTAACACACACAAATTTCAATTTATTTGAAAATTTCTTAAAAATGCAAAATCAGAAGTCTAACGCCTTCAAAAAAATTCAATTACGATATTTTTTTCAAATGTCAAATCTGAAGTGTAAAACAAGCAAAGTACTCAATTTTCATGCCATACTTAAAATACTCCGTAATTAAAGACTAACACACACAAATTTCAATTTTTTTAAAAAACATCTTCAAAATCAAAAATAGAAGTCTAACACCTTCATAAAAATTCAATTACGATATTTTTTTACAAATGTTAAATCTGATGTGTAACACAAGCAAAATACTCAATTTTCATGTCGTATTTAAAATACTCCGTAATTGAAGACTAACACACACAAATTTCAATTTTAAAAAAAAAAATCTGCTAAATTCAAAAATAGAAGTCTAACACCTTCAAAAAAATTCAACAATTATATTTTTTTCAAATGTTAACTCCGAAGTGTAACACAAGCTAAATACTCATTTTTCATGTCGTACTTAAAATACTCCGTAATTAAAGACTAACACACACAAATTTCAATTTTTTTAAAAAAAAATCATCAAAATTCAAAAATAGAGGTCTAACACCTTCAAAAAAATTCAATTACGATATTTTTTTTAAAATGTTAAATCTGAAGTGTAACACAAGCAAAATACTCAATTTTCATGTCGTACTCAAAATAGTCCGTAATTGAAGACTAACACACACAAATTTCAATTTATTTGAAAATTTCTTAAAAATGCAGAATCAGAAGTCTAACGCCTTCAAAAAAATTCAATTACGATATTTTTTTCAAATGTTAAATTTGAAGTGTAAAACAAGCAAAGTACACAATTTTCATGTCGTACTTAAAATACTCCGTAATTAAAGACTAACACACACAAATTTCAATTTTTTTTAAAAAACTTAAAAATTCAAAAATAGAAGTCTAACACCTTCAAAAAAATTCAACTATTTTATTTTTTTTCAAAAGTTAAATAAGAAGTGTAACACAAGCAAAATTGATCTTAAAATACTCCGTAATTCAAGACTAATACACACAAATTTCAATTTTTTTTTAAAAAATCTTCAAAATTAAAAAATAGAAGTCTGACATCTTCAAAAAAATTCAACTATTATATTTTTTTTCAAATGTTAAATATGAAGGGTAAAACAAGAAAAATACTCAATTTTCATGTTGTACTTAAAATACTCCGTAATTGAAGACTAACACACACAAATTTCAATTGTTTTAAAAAAATCTTCAAAATTCAAAAATAGAAGTCTAACACCTTCAAAAAAATTCAACAGTTATATTTTTTTCAATTGTTAAATCTGAAGTGTAACACAAGCAAAATATTCAATTTTCATTCCGTACTTAAAATACTCCGTAATTGAAGACTAACACACAAATTTCAATTTTTTTTAAAAAATTCTTCAAAATTCAAAAATAGAAGTATAACACCTTCAATAAAATTCAACTATTATATTTTTTTTCAAATGTTAACTGTAAAGTGTAACACGAGCAAAATACTCAATTTTCATGTCGTACTTAAAATACTCCGTAATTAAAGACTAACACACACAAATTTCAATTTTTTAAAACAAAATCTGCTAAATTCAAAAATAGAAGTGTAACACCTTCAAAAAAATTCAATTACGATATTTTTTTTCAAATGTTAAATCTGAAGTGTAACACAAGAAAAATACTCAATTTTCATGTCGTACATAAAATACTCCGTAATTGAAGACTAACACGCACAAATTTCAATTTTTTAAAACAAAATCTGCTAAATTCAAAAATAGAAGTCTAACACCTTCAAAAAAATTCAACTATTATATTTTTTTAAAATGTTAAATCTGAAGTGTAACACAAGCAAAATACCCAATTTTCTTGTCGTACTCAAAACAGTCCGTAATTGAAGACTAACACACACAAATTTCAATTTTTTTTAAAAAATCTTCAAAATTCAAAAATAGAAGTCTAACACCTTCAAAAAAATTCAACAATTATATTTTTTTCAAATGTTAACTCTGAAGTGTAACACAAGCTAAATACTCCTTTTTCATGTCGTACTTAAAATACTCCGTACTTAAAGAATAACACAAACAAATTTCAATTTTTTTAAAAAAAATCGTCAAAATTCAAAAATAGAAGTCTAACACCTTCAAAAAAATTCAACTATTATATTTTTTTTCTAATGTTAAATCTGAAGTGTAACACAAGCAAAATTGAGCTTAAAATACTCCGTAATTGAAGACTAACACGCACAAATTCCAATTTTTTTTTTTAAATCTTCAAAATTCACAAATAGAAGTCTAACATCTTCAAAAAAATTCAACTATTATATTTTTTTTCAAATGTTAAATATGAAGTGTAACACAAGCAAAATACTCAATTTTCATGTTGTACTTAAAATACTCCGTAATTGAAGATTAACACACACAAATTTCAATTGTTTTAAAAAAATCTTCAAAATTCAAAAATAGAATTCTAACACCATCAAAAAAATTCAACAATTATATTTTTTTTCAAATGTTAAATGTAAAGTGTAACACAAGCAAAATACTCAATATTCATGTCGTACTTAAAATACTTCGTAATTGAAGACTAACACACACAAATTTCAATTTTTTTAAAAAATCTTCAAAATTCAAAAATAGAAGTCTAACACCATCAAAAAAATTCAACAATTATATTTTTATAAAATGTTAAATCTGAAGTGTAACACAAGAAAAATACTCAATTTTCATGTCGTACTCAAAATTCTCCGTAATTGAAGACTAACACACACAAATTTCAATTTATTTGAAAATTTCTTAAAAATGCAAAATCAGAAGTCTAACGCCTTCAAAAAAATTCAATTATGATATTTTTTTCAAATGTTAAATGTGAAGTGTAAAACAAGCAATGTACTCAATTTTCATGCCGTACTCAAAATACTCCGTAATTGAAGACTAACACACACAAATTTCAATTTATTTGATAATTTCTTAAAAATGCAAAATCAGAAGTCTAACGCCTTCAAAAAAATTCAATTACGATATTTTTTTCAAATGTTAAATCTGAAGTGTAAAACAAGCAAAGTACTCAATTTTCATGTCATACTTAAAATACTCCGTAATTAAAGACTAACACACACCAATTTCAATTTTTTTAAAAAAAATCTTCAAAATTCAAAAATTCAAGTCTAACACCATCGAAAAAATTGAATTACGATATTTTTTTTCAAATGTTAAATATGGAGTGTAACACAAGCAAAATACTCAATTTTCATGTCGTACTTAAAATACTCCGTAATTGAAGACTAACACACACAAATTTCAATTTTAAAAAAAAAAAATCAGCTAAATTCAAAAATAGAAGTCTAACACCTTCAAAAAAATTCAACTATTATATTTTTTTTAAATGTTAAATCTGAAGTGTAACACAAGCAAAATACTCAATTTTCATGTCGTACTCAAAATAGTCCGTAATTGAAGACTAACACACACAAATTTCAATTTATTTGAAAATTTCTTAAAAATGCAAAATCAGAAGTCTAACGCCTTCAAAAAAATTTAATTACGATATTTTTTTCAAATGTTAAATCTGAAGTGTAAAACAAGCAAAGTACTCAATTTTCATGTCATAATTAAAATACTCCGTAATTAAAGACTAACACACAACAATTTCAATTTTTTTTAAAAAAATCTTCAAAATTCTAAAATAGAAGTCTAACACCTTCACAAAAATTCAATTACGATATTTTTTTCAAATGTTAAATCTGAAGTGTAAAACAAGCAAAGTACTCAATTTTCATGTCGTACTTAAAATATTCCGTAATTAAAGACTAACACACACAAATTTCAATTGTTTTTTACAAAATTCAAAAATTCAAAAATAGAAGTCTAACACCTTCAAAAAAATTCTACTATAATATATTTTTTCAAATATTAAATCAGAAGTGTAACACAAGCAAAATTGAGCTTAAAATACTCCGTAATTGAAGACTAACACACACAAATTTAAATTTTTTTTTAAAAAATCTTCAAAATTAAAAAATAGAAGTCTAACATCTTCAAAAAAATTCAACCATTATATTTTTTTCAAATGTTAAATATGAAGTGTAACACAAGCAAAATACTCAATTTTCATGCCGTACTTAAAATACTCCGTAATTGAAGATTAACAGCCACAAATTTCAATTGTTTTAAAAAAATCTTCAAAATTCAAAAATAGAAGTCCAACACCTTCAAAAAAATTCAACTATTATTTTTTTTTCAAATGTTAAATATGATGTGTAACACAAGCAAAATACTCAATTTTCATGCCGTAATTAAAATACTACGTAATTTAAGACTAACACACAAATTTCAATTTTTTTTAAAACAATCTTCTAAATTCAAAAATAGAAGTCTAACACCTTCAAAAAAATTCAATTACGATATTTTTTTTCAAATGTTAAATCTGAAGTGTAACACAAGAAAAATACTCAATTTTCATGTCGTACATAAAATACTCCGTAATTGAAGACTAACACGCACAAATTTCAATTTTTTAAAACAAAATCTGCTAAATTCAAAAATAGAAGTCTAACACCTTCAAAAAAATTCAACTATTATATTTTTTTAAAATGTTAAATCTGAAGTGTAACACAAGCAAAATACCCAATTTTCTTGTCGTACTCAAAACAGTCCGTAATTGAAGACTAACACACACAAATTTCAATTTTTTTTAAAAAATCTTCAAAATTCAAAAATAGAAGTCTAACACCTTCAAAAAAATTCAACAATTATATTTTTTTCAAATGTTAACTCTGAAGTGTAACACAAGCTAAATACTCCTTTTTCATGTCGTACTTAAAATACTCCGTACTTAAAGAATAACACAAACAAATTTCAATTTTTTTAAAAAAAATCGTCAAAATTCAAAAATAGAAGTCTAACACCTTCAAAAAAATTCAACTATTATATTTTTTTTCTAATGTTAAATCTGAAGTGTAACACAAGCAAAATTGAGCTTAAAATACTCCGTAATTGAAGACTAACACGCACAAATTCCAATTTTTTTTTTTAAATCTTCAAAATTCACAAATAGAAGTCTAACATCTTCAAAAAAATTCAACTATTATATTTTTTTTCAAATGTTAAATATGAAGTGTAACACAAGCAAAATACTCAATTTTCATGTTGTACTTAAAATACTCCGTAATTGAAGATTAACACACACAAATTTCAATTGTTTTAAAAAAATCTTCAAAATTCAAAAATAGAATTCTAACACCATCAAAAAAATTCAACAATTATATTTTTTTTCAAATGTTAAATGTAAAGTGTAACACAAGCAAAATACTCAATATTCATGTCGTACTTAAAATACTTCGTAATTGAAGACTAACACACACAAATTTCAATTTTTTTAAAAAATCTTCAAAATTCAAAAATAGAAGTCTAACACCATCAAAAAAATTCAACAATTATATTTTTATAAAATGTTAAATCTGAAGTGTAACACAAGAAAAATACTCAATTTTCATGTCGTACTCAAAATTCTCCGTAATTGAAGACTAACACACACAAATTTCAATTTATTTGAAAATTTCTTAAAAATGCAAAATCAGAAGTCTAACGCCTTCAAAAAAATTCAATTATGATATTTTTTTCAAATGTTAAATGTGAAGTGTAAAACAAGCAATGTACTCAATTTTCATGCCGTACTCAAAATACTCCGTAATTGAAGACTAACACACACAAATTTCAATTTATTTGATAATTTCTTAAAAATGCAAAATCAGAAGTCTAACGCCTTCAAAAAAATTCAATTACGATATTTTTTTCAAATGTTAAATCTGAAGTGTAAAACAAGCAAAGTACTCAATTTTCATGTCATACTTAAAATACTCCGTAATTAAAGACTAACACACACCAATTTCAATTTTTTTAAAAAAAATCTTCAAAATTCAAAAATTCAAGTCTAACACCATCGAAAAAATTGAATTACGATATTTTTTTTCAAATGTTAAATATGGAGTGTAACACAAGCAAAATACTCAATTTTCATGTCGTACTTAAAATACTCCGTAATTGAAGACTAACACACACAAATTTCAATTTTAAAAAAAAAAAATCAGCTAAATTCAAAAATAGAAGTCTAACACCTTCAAAAAAATTCAACTATTATATTTTTTTTAAATGTTAAATCTGAAGTGTAACACAAGCAAAATACTCAATTTTCATGTCGTACTCAAAATAGTCCGTAATTGAAGACTAACACACACAAATTTCAATTTATTTGAAAATTTCTTAAAAATGCAAAATCAGAAGTCTAACGCCTTCAAAAAAATTTAATTACGATATTTTTTTCAAATGTTAAATCTGAAGTGTAAAACAAGCAAAGTACTCAATTTTCATGTCATAATTAAAATACTCCGTAATTAAAGACTAACACACAACAATTTCAATTTTTTTTAAAAAAATCTTCAAAATTCTAAAATAGAAGTCTAACACCTTCACAAAAATTCAATTACGATATTTTTTTCAAATGTTAAATCTGAAGTGTAAAACAAGCAAAGTACTCAATTTTCATGTCGTACTTAAAATATTCCGTAATTAAAGACTAACACACACAAATTTCAATTGTTTTTTACAAAATTCAAAAATTCAAAAATAGAAGTCTAACACCTTCAAAAAAATTCTACTATAATATATTTTTTCAAATATTAAATCAGAAGTGTAACACAAGCAAAATTGAGCTTAAAATACTCCGTAATTGAAGACTAACACACACAAATTTAAATTTTTTTTTAAAAAATCTTCAAAATTAAAAAATAGAAGTCTAACATCTTCAAAAAAATTCAACCATTATATTTTTTTCAAATGTTAAATATGAAGTGTAACACAAGCAAAATACTCAATTTTCATGCCGTACTTAAAATACTCCGTAATTGAAGATTAACAGCCACAAATTTCAATTGTTTTAAAAAAATCTTCAAAATTCAAAAATAGAAGTCCAACACCTTCAAAAAAATTCAACTATTATTTTTTTTTCAAATGTTAAATATGATGTGTAACACAAGCAAAATACTCAATTTTCATGCCGTAATTAAAATACTACGTAATTTAAGACTAACACACAAATTTCAATTTTTTTTAAAACAATCTTCTAAATTCAAAAATAGAAGTCTAACACCTTCAAAAAAATTCAATTACGATATTTTTTTTCAAATGTTAAATCTGAAGTGTAACACAAGAAAAATACTCAATTTTCATGTCGTACTTAAAATACTCCGTAATTGAAGACTAACACACACAAATTTCAATTTTAAAAAAAAAAATCTGCTAAATTCACACATAGAAGTCTAACACCTTCAAAAAAATTCAACTACTATATTTTTTTTAAATGTTAAATCTGAAGTGTAACACAAGCAAAATACTCAATTTTCATGTCGTACTCAAAATAGTCCGTAATTGAAGAATAACACACACAAATTTTAATTTATTTGAATATTTCTAAAAAATGCAAAATCAGAAATCTAACGCCTTCAAAAAAATTCAATTACGATATTTTTTTCAAATGTTAAATCTGAAGTGTAAAACATGCACAGTACTCAATTTTCATGTCGTACTTAAAATACTCCGTAATTAAAGACTAGCACACACAAATTTCAATTTTTATTTAAAAAATTCAAAAATTCAAAAATAGAAGTCTAACACCTTCAAAAAAATTCTACTATTATAAATTTTTTCAAATATTAAATCAGAAGTGTAACACAAGCAAAATTGAGCTTAAAATACTCCGTAATTGAAGACTAACACACACAAATTTAAATTTTTTTAAAAAAAATCTTCAAAATTAAAAAATAGAAGTCTAACATCTTCAAAAAAATTCAACTATTATATTTTTTTTCAAATGTTAAATATGAAGTGTAACACAAGCAAAATACTCAATTTTCATGCCGTACTTAAAACACTCCGTAATTGAAGACTAACAGACACAAATTTCAATTGTTTTAAAAAAATCTTCAAAATTCAAAAATAGAAGTCCAACACCTTCAAAAAAATTCAACTATTTTTTTTTTCAAATGTTAAATATGATGTGTAACACAACCAAAATACTCAATTTTCATGCCGTAATTAAAATACTCCGTAATTGAAGACTAACACACAAATTTCATTTTTTTTTAAAACAATCTTCAAAATTCAAAAATAGAAGTATAACACCTTCAAAAAAATTCAACTATTATATTTTTTTTCAAATGTTAAATGTAAAGTGTAACACAAGCAAAATACTCAATTTTCATGTCGTACTTAAAATACTCCGTAATTGAATACTAACACGCACAAATTTCAATTTTTTTAAAAAAATCTACAAAATTAAAAAATAGAAGTCTAACACCTTCAAAAAAATTCAATAATTATATTTTTTTTCTAATGTTAAATCTGAAGTGTAACACAAGCAAAATTGAGCTTAAAATACTCCGTAATTGAAGACTAACACGCACAAATTTCAATTGTTTTTTTTAAATCTTCAAAATTCAAAAATAGAAGTCTAACATCTTCAAAAAAATTCAACTATTATATTTTTTTTCAAATGTTAAATATGAAGTGTAACACAAGCAAAATACTTAATTTTCATGTTGTACTTAAAATACTCCGTAATTGAATACTAACAAGCACAAATTTCAATTTTTTTAAAAAAATCTGCTAAATTCAAATATAGTAGTCTAACAACTTCAAAAAAATTCAACTATTATATTTTTTTAAAATGTTAAATCTGAAGTGTAAAACAAGCAAAATACTCAATTTTCATGTCGTACTCTAAATGGTCCGTAATTGAAGACTAACACACACAAATTTCAATTTATTTGAAAATTTCTTAAAAATGCAAAATCAGAAGTCTAACGCCTTCAAAAAAATTCAATTACGATATTTTTTTCAAATGTTAAATCTTAAGTGTAACACAAGAAAAATACTCAATTTTCATGTCGTACTTAAAATACTCCGTAATTGAAGACTAACACACACAAATTTCAATTTTTTTTAAAAAAATCTTCAAAATTCTAAAATAGAAGTCTAACATCTTCAAAAAAATTCAATTACGATTTTTTTTTTCAAATGTTAAATCTTAAGTTTAACACAAGAAAAATACTCAATTTTCATGTCGTACTTAAAATGCTCCGTAATTGAAGACTAACACACACAAATTTCAATTTTTTTAAAAAAATCTACAAAATTCAAAAATAGAACTAACACCTTCAAAAAAATTCAACTATTATATTTTCTTTCAAATGTTAAATGTAAAGTGTAACACGAGCTAAAGACTCAATTTTCATGTCGTACTTAAAATACTCCGTAATTGAATACTAACAGGCACAAATTTCAATTTTTTAAAAAAAATCTTCAAAATTCAAAAATAGAAGTCTAACACCTTCAAAAAAATTCAACTATTATATATTTTTTTCAAATGTTAAATATGAAGTGTAACACAAGCAGAATACTCAATTTTCATGCCGTACTAAAAATACTCCGTAATTGAAGACTAACACACACAAATTTCAATTGTTTTAAAAAAATCTTCAAAATTCAAAAATAGAAGTCTAACACCTTCAAAAAAATTCAACAATTATATTTTTTTTCAAATGTTAAATGTAAAGTGTAACACAAGAAAAATACTCAATTTTCATGTCGTACTTAAAATACTCCGTAATTCAAAACTAACACAGACAAATTTCAATTTTTTAAAAAAAATCTTCAAAATTCAAATATAGAAGTCTAACACCTTCAAAAAAATTCAACTATTATATTTTTTTTCATGTTAAATCTGAAGTGTATCACAAACAAAATACTCAATTTTCATGTCGTACTCAAAATACTCCGTAATTAAAGTCTAACACACACAAATTTCAATTTTTTTTAAAAAAATCTTCAAAATTCAAAAATAGAAGTGTAACACCTTAAAAAAATTCAATTATGATATTTTTTTTCAAATGTTAAATCTGAAGTGTACCACAAGAAAAATACTCAATTTTCATGTCGTACTTAAAAGACTCCGTAATTGAAGACTAACACACACAAATTTCAATTTTAAAAAAACAATCTGCTAAATTCAAAAATAGAAGTCTAACACCTTCAAAAAAATTCAACTATTTTATTTTTTTTCAAAAGTTAAATCAGAAGTGTAACACAAGCAAAATTGATCTTAAAATACTCCGTAATTGAAGACTAATACACACAAATTTCAATTTTTTTTTAAAAAAACTTCAAAATTAAAAAATATAAGTCTAACATCTTCAAAAAAATTGAACTATTATATTTTTTTTCAAATGTTAAATATGAAGGGTAACACAAGCAAAATACTCAATTTTCATGTTGTACTTAAAATACTCCGTAATTGGAGACTAACACACACAATTGTAATTGTTTCATAAAAATCTTGAAAATTCAAAAATAGAAGTCTAACACCTTCAAAAAAATTCAACAATTCTATATTTTTTCAAATGTAAAATCTGAAGTGTAACACAAGCAAAATACTCAATTTTCATTCCGTACTTAAAATACTCCGTAATTGAAGACTAACACACAAATTTCAATTTTTTTTTAAAAAGTCTTCAAAATTCAAAAATAGAAGTATAACACATTCAAAAAAATTCAACTATTATATTTTTTTTCAAATGTTAAATGTAAAGTGTAACACGAGCAAAATACTCAATTTTTAATGTCGTACTTAAAATACTCCGTAATTAAAGACTAACACACACAAATTTCAATTTTTTAAAAACAAATCTTCAAAATTCAAAAATAGAAGTGTAACACCTTCAAAAAAATTCAATTACGATATTTTTTTTCAAATGTTAAATCTGAAGTGTAACACAAGAAAAATACTCAATTTTCATGTCGTACTTAAAATACTCCGTAATTGAAGACTAACACACACAAATTTCAATTTTTTTAAAAAAAATCTGCTAAATTCAAAAATAGAAGTCTAACACCTTCAAAAAAATTCAACTATTATATTTTTTTTAAATGTTAAATCTAAAGTGTAACACAAGCAAAATACCCAATTTTCATGTCGTACTCAAAATAGTCCGTAATTGAAGACTAACACACACAAATTTCAATTGTTTTTAAAAAATCTTCAAAATTCAAAAATAGAAGTCTAACACCTTCAAAAAAATTCAACTATTATATTTTTTTTCTAATGTTAAATCTGAAGTGTAACACAAGCAAAATTGAGCTTAAAATACTCCGTAATTGAAGACTAACACGCACAAATTTAAATTGTTTTTTTTAAATCTTCAAAATTCAAAAATAGAAGTCTAACATCTTCAAAAAAATTCAACTATTATATTTTTTTTCAAATGTTAAATATGAAGTGTAACACAAGCAAAATACTCAATTTTCATGTTGTACTTAAAATACTCCGTAATTGAAGACTAACATACACAAATTTCAATTGTTTTCAAAAAATCTTCAAAATTCAAAAATAGAAGTCCAACACCATCAAAAAAATTCAACAATTATATTTTTTTTCAAATGTTAAATGTAAAGTATAACACAAGCTAAATACTCAATATTCATGTCGTACTTAAAATACTTCGTAATTGAAGACTAACACACACAAATATCAATTTGTTTTAAAAAATCTTCAAAATTCAAAAATAGAAGTCTAACACCATCAAAAAAATTCAACAATTATATTTTTTTTAAATGTTAAATCTGAAGTGTAACACAAGAAAAATACTCAATTTTCATGTCGTACTTAAAATACTCCGTAATTGAAGACTAACACACAAAAATTTCGATTTATTTGAAAATTTCTTAAAAATGCAAAATCAGAAGTCTAACGCCTTCAAAAAAATTCAATTATGATATTTTTTTCAAATGTTTAATCTGAAGTGTAAAACAAGCAAAGTACTCAATTTTCATGCCGTACTCAAAATACTCCGTAATTGAAGACTAACACACACAAATTTCAATTTATTTGAAAATTTCTTAAAAATGCAAAATCAGAAGTCTAACGCCTTCAAAAAAATTCAATTGCGATATTTTTTTCAAATGTTAAAACTGAAGTGTAAAACAAGCAAAGTACTCAATTTTCATGTCATACTTAAAATACTCCGTAATTAAAGACTAACACACACCAATTTCAATTTTTTTTTAAAAAAATCTTCAAAATTCAAAAATTGAAGTCTAACACCTTCAAAAAAATTCAATTACAATATTTTTTTTCAAATGTTAAATCTGAAGTGTGACACAAGCAAAATACTCAATTTTCATGTCGTATTTAAAATACTCCGTAATTGAAGACTAACAAACACAATTTTCAATTTTTAAAAAAAATCTGCTAAATTCAAAAATAGAAGTCTAACACCTTCAAAAATATTCAACTATTATATTTTTTTTAAATGTTAAATCTGAAGTGTAACACAAGCAAAATACTCAATTTTCATGTCGTACTCAAAATAGTCCGTAATTGAAGACTAACACCCACAAATTTCAATTTATTTGAAAATTTCTTAAAAATGCAAAATCAGAAGTCTAACGCCTTCAAAAAAATTCAATTACGATATTTTTTGCAAATGTTAAATCTGAAGTGTAAAACAAGCAAAGTACTCAATTTTCATGTCATACTTAAAATACTCCGTAATTAAAGACTAACACACACCAATTTCAATTTTTTTTTAAAAAATCTTCAAAATTCTAAAATAGAAGTCTAACACCATCAAAAAAATTCAATTACGATATTTTTTTTCAAATGTTAAATCTGAAGTGTAACACAAGAAAATACTAAATTTTCATGTCGTACTTAAAATACTCCGTAATTGAAGACTAACACACACAAATTTCAATTTTAAAAAAAAAAGTCTGCTAAATTCAAACATAGAAGTCTAACACCTTCAAAAAAATTCAACTATTATATTTTTTTTAAATGTTAAATCTGAAGTGTAACACAAGCAAAATACTCAATTTTCATGTCGTACTCAAAATAGTCCGTAATTGAAGAATAACACACACAAATTTTAATTTATTTGAATATTTCTAAAAAATGCAAAATCAGAAATCTAACGCCTTCAAAAAAATTCAATTACGATATTTTTTTCAAATGTTAAATCTGAAGTGTAAAACAAGCAAAGTACTCAATTTTAATGTCGTACTTAAAATACTCCGTAATTAAAGACTAACACACACAAATTTCAATTTTTATTTAAAAAATTCAAAAATTCAAAAATAGAAGTCTAACACCTTCAAAAAAATTCTACTATTGTATTTTTTTTCTAATGTTAAATCTGAAGTGTAACACAAGCAAAATACCCAATTTTCATGTCGTACTCAAAATAGTCCGTAATTGAAGACTAACACACACAAATTTCAATTTTTTTTAAAAAATCTTCAAAATTCAAAAATAGAAGTCTAACACCTTCAAAAAAATTCAACTATTATATTTTTTTTCTAATGTTAAATCTGAAGTGTAACACAAGCAAAATTGAGCTTAAAATACTCCGTAATTGAAGACTAACACGCACAAATTTCAATTGTTTTTTTAAAATCTTCAAAATTCAAAAATAGAAGTCTAACATCTTCAAAAAAATTCAACTATTATATTTTTTTTCAAATGTTAAATATGAAGTGTAACACAAGCAAAATACTTAATTTTCATGTTGTACTTAAAATACTCCGTAATTGAAGACTAACACACACAAATTTCAATTGTTTTAAAAAAATCTTCAAAATTCAAAAATAGAAGTCTAACACCATCAAAAAAATTCAACAATTATATTTTTTTTCAAATGTTAAATGTAAAGTGTAACACAAGCAAAATACTCAATATTCATGTCGTACTTAAAATACTTCGTAATTGAAGACTAACACACACAAATTTCAATTTTTTTTATAAAATATTCAAAATTCAAAAATAGAAGTCTAACACCATCAAAAAAATTCAACAATTATATTTTTTTTAAATGTTAAATCTGAAGTGTAACACAAGAAAAATACTCAATTTTCATGTCCTACTCAAAATACTCCGTAATTGAAGACTAACACTCAACAAATTTCAATTTTTAAAAAAATCTTCTAAATTCAAAAATAGAAGTCTAACACCTTCAAAAAAATTCAACTATTATATTTTTTTTAAATGTTAAATCTGAAGTGTAACACAAGCAAAATACTCAATTTTCATGTCGTACTCAAAATAGTCCGTAATTGAAGAATAACACACACAAATTTTAATTTATTTGAATATTTCTAAAAAATGCAAAATCAGAAATCTAACGCCTTCAAAAAAATTCAATTACGATATTTTTTTCAAATGTTAAATCTGAAGAGTAAAACAAGCAAAGTACTCAATTTTCATGTCGTACTTAAAATACTCCGTAATTAAAGACTAACACACACAAATTTCAATTTTTATTTAAAAAATTCAAAAATTCAAAAATAGAAGTCTAACACCTTCAAAACAATTCTACTATTATATATTTTTTCAAATATTAAATCAGAAGTGTAACACAAGCAAAATTGAGCTTAAAATACTCCGTAATTGAAGATTAACACACACAAATTTAAATTTTTTTAAAAAAAATCTTCAAAATTAAAAAATAGAAGTCTAACATCTTCAAAAAAATTCAACTATTCTATTTTTTTTCAAATGTTAAATATGAAGTGTAACACAAGCAAAATACTCAATTTTCATTCCGTACTTAAAACACTCCGTAATTGAAGACTAACAGACACAAATTTCAATTGTTTTAAAAAAATCTTCAAAATTCAAAAATAGAAGTCCAACACCTTCAAAAAAATTCAACTATTTTTTTTTTCAAATGGTAAATATGATGTGTAACACAACCAAAATACTCAATTTTCATGCCGTAATTAAAATACTCCGTAATTGAAGACTAACACACAAATTTCATTTTTTTTTAAAACAATCTTCAAAATTGAAAAATAGAAGTAGAACACCTTCAAAAAAATTCAACTATTACATTTTTTTTCAAATGTTAAATGTAAAGTGTAACACAAGAAAAATACTCAATTTTCATGTCGTACTTAAAATACTCCGTAATTGAATACTAACACGCACAAATTTCAATTTTTTAAAAAAATCTACAAAATTAAAAAATAGAAGTCTAACACCTTCAAAAAAATTCAACAATTATATTTTTTTTCTAATGTTAAATCTGCAGTGTATCACAAGCAAAATTGAGCTTAAAATACTCCGTAATTGAAGACTAACACACACAAATTTAAATTTTTTTAAAAAAATCTTCGAAATTCAAAAATTGAAGTCAAACATCTTCAAAAAAATTCAACTATTATATTTTTTTTCAAATGTTAAATATGAAGTGTAACACAAGCAAAATACCCAATTTTCATGTCGTACTCAAAATAGTCCGTAATTGAAGACTAACACACACAAATTTCAATTGTTTTTAAAAAATCTTCAAAATTCAAAAATAGAAGTCTAACACCTTCAAAAAAATTCATCTATTATATTTTTTTTCTAATGTTAAATCTGAAGTGTAACACAAGCAAAATTGAGCTTAAAATACTCCGTAATTGAAGACTAACACGCACAAATTTCAATTGTTTTTTTTAAATCTTCAAAATTCAAAAATAGAAGTCTAACATCTTCAAAAAAATTCAACTATTATATTTTTTTTCAAATGTTAAATATGAAGTGTAACACAAGCAAAATACTTAATTTTCATGTTGTACTTAAAATACTCCGTAATTGAAGACTAACACACACAAATTTCAATTGTTTTAAAAAAATCTTCAAAATTCAAAAATAGAAGTCTAACACCATCAAAAAAATTCAACAATTATTTTTTTTTTCAAATGTTAAATGTAAAGTGTAACACAAGCAAAATACTCAATATTCATGTCGTACTTAAAATACTTCGTAATTGAAGACTAACACACACAAAATTCAAAAATAGAAGTCTAACATCTTCAAAAAAATTCAACTATTATATTTTTTTTCAAATGTTAAATATGAAGTGTAACACAAGCAAAATACTTAATTTTCATGTTGTACTTAAAATACTCCGTAATTGAAGACTAACACACACAAATTTCAATTGTTTTAAAAAAATCTTCAAAATTCAAAAATAGAAGTCTAACACCATCAAAAAAATTCAACAATTATTTTTTTTTTCAAATGTTAAATGTAAAGTGTAACACAAGCAAAATACTCAATATTCATGTCGTACTTAAAATACTTCGTAATTGAAGACTAACACACACAAATTTCAATTTTTTTTATAAAATATTCAAAATTCAAAAATAGAAGTCTAACACCATTAAAAAAATTCAACAATTATATTTTTTTTAAATGTTAAATCTGAAGTGTAACACAAGAAAAATACTCAATTTTCATGTCCTACTCAAAATACTCCGTAATTGAAGACTAACACTCAACAAATTTCAATTTTTAAAAAAATATGCTAAATTCAAAAATAGAAGTCTAACACCTTCAAAAAAATTCAACTATTATATTTTTTTAAAATATTAAATCTGAAGTGTAACACAAGCAAAATACTCAATTTTCATGTCGTACTCTAAATGGTCCGTAATTGAAGACTAACACACACAAATTTCAATTTATTTGAAAATTTCTTAAAAATGCAAAATCAGAAGCCTAACGCCTTCAAAAAAATTCAATTACGATATTTTTTTTCAAATGTAAAATCTGAAGTGTAACACAAGCAAAATACTCAATTTTCATGTCGTACTTAAAATACTCCGTAATTGAAGACTAACAAACACAAATTTCAATATTTAAAAAAATCTGCTAAATTCAAAAATAGTAGTCTAACACCTTCAAAAAAATTCAACTATTATATTTTTTTAAAATGTTAAATCTGAAGTGTAACACAAGCAAAATACTCAATTTTCATGTCGTACTCTAAATGGTCCGTAATTGAAGACTAACACACACAAATTTCAATTTATTTGAAAATTTCTTAAAAATGCAAAATCAGAAGTCTAACGCCTTCAAAAAAATTCAATTACGATATTTTTTTCAAATGTTAAATCTGAAGTGTAAAACAAGCAAAGTACTCAATTTTCATGTCATACTTAAAATACTCCGTAATTAAAGACTAACACACACCAATTTCAATTTTTTTTAAAACAATCTTCAAAATTCTAAAATAGAAGTCTAACATCTTCAAAAAAATTCAATTACGATTTTTTTTTTCAAATGTTAAATCTGAAGTGTAACACAAGAAAAATACTCAATTTTCATGTCGTACTTAAAATACTCCGTAATTGAAGACTAACACACACAAATTTCAATTTTAAAAAAAAAAAATCTGCTAAATTTAAAAATAGAAGTCTAACACCTTCAAAAAAATTCAACTATTATATTTTTTTTAAATGTTAAATCTGAAGTGTAACACATGAAAAATACTCAATTTTCATGTCGTACTCAAAATAGTCCGTAATTGAAGAATAACACACACAAATTTCAATTTATTTGAAAATTTCTTAAAAATGCAAATTCAGAAGTCTAACGCCTTCAAAAAAATTCAATTACGATATTTTTTTCAAAAGTTAAATCTGAAGTGTAAAACAATTAAAGTACTCAATTTTCATGTCGTACTTAAAATACTCCGTAATTAAAGACTAACACACACAAATTTCAATTTTTTTTAAAAAAATTCAAAAATTCAAAAATAGAAGTCTAACACCTTCAAAAAAATTCTACCATTATATATTTTTTCAAATATTAAATCAGAAGTGTAACACAAGCAAAATTGAGCTTAAAATACTCCGTAATTCAAGACTAACAAACACAGATTTCAATTGTTTTAAAAAAATCTTCAAAATTCAAAAATAGAAGTCCAACACCTTCAAAAAAATTCAACTAGTATTTTTTTTTCAAATGTTAAATATGATGTGTAACACGTCCAAAATACACAATTTTCATGCCGTAATTAAAATACTCCGTAATTGAAGACTAACACACAAATTTCAATTTTTTTTAAAACAATCTTCAAAATTCAAAAATAGAAGTATAACACCTTCAAAAAAATTCAACTATTATATTTTTTTTCAAATGTTAAATGTAAAGTGTAACACGAGCAAAATACTCAATTTTCATGTCGTACTTAAAATACTCCGTAATTGAATACTAACACGCAAAAATTTCAATTTTTTTAAAAAAATCTACAAAATTCAAAAATAGAAGTCAAACATCTTCAAAAAAATTCAACTATTATATTTTTTTTCAAATGTTAAATCTGAAGTGTAACACAAGCAAAATTGAGCTTAAAATACTCCGTAATTGAAGACTAACACACACAAATTTAAATTTTTTTAAAAAAATCTTCAAAATTCAAAAATAGAAGTCAAACATCTTCAAACAAATTCAACTATTAAATATTTTTTCAAATGTTAAATCTGAAGTGTAACACAAGCTAAATACTCAATTTTCATGTCGTACTTAAAATACTCCGTAATTAAAGACTAACACACACAAATTTCAATTTTTTTAAAAAGAATCTTCAAAATTCAAAAATTGAAGTCTAACACCTTCGAAAAAATTCAACTACGATATTTTTGTTCAAATGTTAAATATGAAGTGTAACACAAGCAAAATACTCATTTTTCATGGCGTACTTAAAATACTCCGTAATTGAAGACTAACGCACACAAATTTCAATTTTAAAAAAAAAATTGCTAAATTCAAAAATAGAAGTCTAACACCTTCAAAAAAATTCAACTATTATATTTTTTTCAAATGTTAAATCTGAAGTGTAGTACAAGCAAAATACTCAATTTTCATATCGTACTCAAAATACTTCGTAATTGAAGACTAACACACACAAATGTTAATTTATTTGAAAATTTCTTAAAAATGCAAAATAAGAAGTCTAACGGCTTCAAAAAAATTCAATTACGATATTTTTTTCAAATGTTAAATCTGAAGTGTAAAACAGGCAAAGTACTCAATTTTCAAGTCATACTTAAAGTACTCCGTATTTAAAGACTAACACACACCAATTTTAAAATTAAAAAATAGAAGTCTAACACCTTCAAAAAAATTCAACTAGGATATTTTTTTCAATTGTTAAATCAGAAGTGTAACACAAGCAAAATTGAGCTTAAAATACTCCGTAATTGAAGACTAACAAACACAAATTTCAATTTTTTTTAAAAAAATTATCAAAATTAAAAAATAGAAGTCTGACATCTTCAAAAAAATTCAACTATTATATTTTTTTTCAAATGTTAAATATGAAGTGTAACACAAGCAAAATACTCAATTTTCATGGCGTACTTATAATACTCCGTAATTGAAGATTAACACACACAAATTTCAATTGTTTTAAAACAATCTTCAAAATTCAAAAATAGAAGTCTAACACCTTCAAAAAAATTCAACAATTATATATTTTTTCAAATGTTAAATGTAAAGTGTAACACAAGCAAAATTCTCAATTTTCATGTCGTACTTAAAATACTCCGTAATTGAAGACTAACACACAAATTTCAATTTTTTTAAAAAAAATCTTCAAAATTTAAAAATAGAAGTCTAACACCTTCAAAAAAAATTCAACTATTATATTTTGTTTCAAATGTTAAATGTAAAGCGTAACACGAGCAAAATACTCAATTTTCATGTCGTACTTAAAATACTCCGTAATTGAATACTAACACTCACAAATTTCAATTTTTTTAAAACAAATCTTCAAAATTCAAAAATAGAAGTCTAACACCTTCAAAAAAATTCAACTATTATATTTTTTTTCTAATGTTAAATCTGAAGTGTAACACAAGCAAAATTGAGCTTAAAATACTCCGTAATTGAAGACCAACACCCACAAATTTCATTTTTTTTTTAAAAAATCTTCAAAATTCAAAAATAGAAGTCTAACATCTTCAAAAAAATTCAACTATTATATTTTGTTTTCAAATGTTAAATATGAAGTGTAACACAAGCAAAATACTCAATTTTCATGTCGTACTTAAAATACTCCGTAATTGAAGACTAACACACACAAATTTCAATTGTTTTAAAAAAATCTTCAAAATTCAAAAATAGAAGTCAAACACCTTAAAAAAAATTGAACAATTATATTTTTTTTCAAATGTTAAATGTAAAGTGTAACACAAGCAAAATACTCAATTTTCATGTCGTACTTAAAATACTCCGTAATTGAAGACTAACACACACAAATTTCAATTTTTTTTTAAAAATCTTCAAAATTCAAAAATAGAAGTCTAACATTTTCAAAAAAATTGAACTATTATATTTTTTTTTCAAATGTTAAATCTGAAGTGTAACACAAGAAAAATACTCAATTTTCATGTCGTACTTAAAATACTCCGTAATTAAAGACTAACACGCACAAATTTCAATTTTTTCTAAACAAATCTTCAAAATTCAAAAATTGAAGTCTAACACCTTCTAAAAAATTCAACTATTATATTTTTTTTTGAAATGTTAAATCTGAAGTGTAACACAAGCAAAATTCTCAATTTTCATGTCGTACTTAAAATACTCCGTAATCGAAGACTAACACACACAAATTTCAATTGTTTTAAAAAAATCATCAAAATTCAAAAATAGACGTCTAACACCTTCAAAAAAATTCAACTATTCTATTTTTTTTTCAAATGTTAAATGTAAAGTGTAACACGAGCAAAATACTCATTTTTCATGTCGTACTTAAAATACTCTATAATTGAATACCAACACGCACAAATTTCAATTTTTTTAAAACAATCTTCAAAATTCAACAATAGAAGTCTATCTAACACATTCAAAAAAATTCAACTATTATATATTTTTTTAAATGTTAAATCTGAAGTGTAACACAAGCAAAATACCCAATTTTCATGTCGTAGTTAAAAGACTCCGTAATTGAAGACTAACACACACAAATTTCAATTTTTTTAAAAAAAATCTTCAAAATTCAAAAATAGAAGTCTAACACCTTCAAAAAAAATTCAACTATTATATTTTTTTTTCAAATGTTAAATGTGCAGTGTAGCACAAGAAAAATACTCAATTTTCATGTCGTACTTAAAATACTCCATAATTGAAGACTAACACACACAAATTTCAATTTTTTTAAAAAAATCTTCAAAATTCAAAAATATAAGTCTAACACCTTCAAAAAAATTCAACTATTATATCTTTTTCAAATATTAAATCTGAAGTGTAACACAAGCAAAATTGAGCTTAAAATACTCCGTAATTGAAGACTAACACACACAAATTTCAATTTTTTTTTAAAAATCTTCAAAATTAAAAAATAGAAGTCTAACATCTGCAAAAAAATTCAACTATTATATTTTTCAAATGTTAAATATGTAGTGTAACACAAGCAAAATACTCATTTTTCATGTCTTACTTAAAATACTCCGTAATTATAGACTAACACACACATATTTCAATTTTTTTCAAAAAAATCTTCAAAATTCAAAAATAGAAGTCTAACACCTTCAAAAAAATTCAATTACATTATTTTTTTTCAAATGTTAAATCAGAAGTGTAACACAAGAAAAATACTCAATTTTCATGTCGTACTCAAAATACTTTGTAATTGAAGACTAACACACACAAATTTTAATTTATTTGAAAATTTCATAGAAATGCAAAATCAGAGGTCTAACGCCTTTAAAAAAATTCAATTACGTTATTTTTTTCAAATGTCAAATCTGAAGTGGAAAACAAGCAAAGTACTCAATTTTCATGTCGTACTTAAAATACTCAGTAATTAGAGACTAACACACACCAATTTTAAAATTCAAAAATAGAAGTCTACCTTCAAAAAAATTCAACTATTATGTTTTTTTTCAAATGTTAAATCAGAAGTGTAACACAAGCAAAATTGAGCTTAAAATACTCCGTAATTGAAGACTAACACACACAAATTTCAATTTTTTTAAAAAAGTCTTCAAAATTCAAAAATAGAAGTCTAACATCTTCAAAAAAATTCAACAATTATATATTTTTTCAAATGTTAAATGTAAAGTGTAACACAAGCAAAATACACAATTTTCATGTCGTACTTAAAATACTCCGTAATTGAAGACTAACAGACACAAATTTCAATTTTTTTTAAAAAATCTTCAAAATTCAAAAATAGAAGTATAACACCTTCAAAAAAATTCAACTATTATATTTTTTTCAAATGTTAAATCTGTTGGTTAATTCTAACCTAGAGGGGGGGTAAATTCGGTAATCTACCGTACAATTACTATATCTAATTACCTAATTTACAATGCGGAATAAATGATAATTTGAATGAAATAGATGATACCGTAAACACTTGAACACAAGATGTTTTTAACGAAGTTCGGTAGGTGGTTGCTATGTAGCTTTAACTCACCCTTTACTCGCTTAATTGACCGACTCAATTAGTTGTGAGTACCTACCTCTCCGGGAATGCCTTGTGCCTCTTTTTGGCGTTCGATTGAATTCCAACTCACTCGATTACAAGGTTTGCCTAGATCGATTTACACGCTTTCTATCGATCTATAGCTAGGTGTCTTACAAGTTTATTGCACTAGCCTACTACACTTTTCACTAATCGAACTACAACGTGATCGGTCACGTGAGTGGGAAAAAATTAATGGAGGAATATATAACTTAGATCAATGATCTAGAAAGGTTTCTCAAAGCACTCAATGGATATAGCTTATCATGGCTTTTAGGGTTTTCTCTCAATTGTATTGAATGTGTATTGAAAGAGTAAGAATGAACAAGTGAGAGAAGACTCCTTGAAGGTTTCTATTTATACTCTCTATAGAAACCCTACAGGAAATTACTAGTTCGTTCGAACACACACTATTTCGTTCTGAACGAACAGTAATTTGAACTAGTCATTTCAAATAACGCAATTGTACTTTTGACTGTCCGTTCGAACAAACACTGTGTTCGTTCGAACGAACTCAATAATACATTGTTTTTGTCCAATTCCAGTATTTATATTCGTCCAACGCACTAGACTTGTGAGTGAACGAACTGTGGGTTCGTTCGAACGAATACTTTGTTCGTTCGAACGCACACACTACTGTAATGGGGTTTGTTCAATTAAGTGATTGATTTTTAGATATGTTCCAAGTTCGTTCAGAAAGAACTTGCAGTTCGTTCTCACAAATGTTGACACTGAATTGAACTCTTTGTTATTCGAACATGATTGTACTCGAGGTCTACTCGGTTTTTACCTATGGTTTATTTGTGGTGATTCCCACTCACGGAAGGCTTCGACATCTTGATTCTTGATGTGCTTCAAGAGCCTTCCTTCTAATCTTTTTTTCTTGTGCTTTTTGTGACTTCGAAGCTCTTCATCATCTTCGTGTCGTACCTGTGTTATCCTACACACTTTCTCGATGTATACGTTAGTAATGACAGTGTTTTGAAATTAATCAAACTATTAGGTAATTTGAACTAACAAACTCCCCCTTTTGATTAATTTCAAAACACCGTCGATTTGGAGAGTTTCGGCATTTCATGGAGAACTTTTCGTACGATCGTTTCTCCCCCATTTTGAAAGTGATCAAAAGGTCCAATGAGACTTCGAACACGGAAGGCTCCCCCTAAATACGAGCTCCCCCTCAATAAATGAATTTTATGAATGTATGGGCTCGTAAAACAAATCACATTTTGCAAGCAGATCAATGATGTGAGTGCGTTCCGAACGAGAATTTGTTCGTTCGAACGCACTTGGTTCTGTGATGAGACCAATAAATGGTCCAAAAGTGATTCTACTAGGACCAAAAGAATATAGTTTGTGTATGGACAATCATGTTTGTACACGTTGAATGGTATGACATCGATATCTACCAATTATGTGAGAATTTATTTTTTGAGAGATAACATACCTAGCTTTAGTCGTAGAGTGGAGAATGGCGCAAATGGCAAAGGCTTGGTGAAAATGTCAGCAATTTGATCGTGCGTATCTATCCATTCGAGTCTGAAATCACATTTTTCCACATGATCCCGAATGAAATGGTGACGTATGTCGATGTGCTTGGTCCGTGAATGGTGGACGGGGTTTTTCGAAATGCATATTGCGCTATTGTTGTCGCATAATATGGGAATTTTGCAGAAGTTTAAACCGTAGTCTCTGAGAGTTTGATTCAACCACAGTAGTTGTGCACAGCAACTTCCGGCCGCCACATATTCAGCCTCGGCCGTTGATAAGGCAACGGAGTGTTGTTTTCGGCTTGACCATGAGACAAGTGATCCGCCTAGGAATTGGCACGTTCCACTGGTGCTTTTACGGTCAACTCGGGAACCGGCAAAATCCGCATCCGTGTATCCTACCAGGTTTAGATTTCCACTATGCCCATACCAAATCCCAAGTTCGATTGTACCTTTCAAGTAACGAAATATACGTTTGACGGCATTATAATGCGATACCTTGGGGTTTGCTTGAAATCGAGCGCACAAGCATACGGCGAACATAATGTCGGGTCGACTAGCTGTGAGATAGAGAAGGCTCCCGATCATTCCTCGATATGTCGTGATGTCGAAAGACTCACCATCTTCGTCTGCATCCAATTTCGATTCCTTGGCCATTGGAGTATCACTCGTTTTGGTTTGATCCAACTCGAATCTCTTGAGTAGTTCACGAGTATACTTGGATTGATTTACGAAGATCCCTTCGGAAGATTGTTTGACTTGAAGGCCTAGGAAGAATTTGAGCTCTCCCATCATGCTCATGGCAAACTCACTTTGCATAAGAACAGAAAATTCTTCGGCAAGTGCCGAGTCACTAGATCCAAAGATGATATCATCTACGTAAATTTGAACAAGTAGAATAGATACTCCCTTTTTACGTGTGAAGAGCGTGGTGTCGATTATACCTCGAACGAACCCATTCGTGGTGAGAAACGAGGAGAGGCGATCGTACCATGCTCGAGGAGCTTGTTTTAATCCGTATAGAGCTTTGGAGAGTTTGCACACGTAATCGGGGAATTTGGGATCCTTGAATCCCAGTGGTTGTTCGACGTAGACTTCTTCCTCGATTTCACCGTTGAGAAACGCACTCTTAACGTCCATTTGGAAGAGCGTAAACCCCTAGATAGCGGCGTAAGCTAGGAGGAGTCGTATTGCTTCTAGGCGGGCGACTGGGGCGAAGGTTTTCTTCAAAATCGATTCCTTCTTGTTGTTTGAATCCTTGAGCGACGAGTCTCGCCTTATTTCGTACCACATTTCCGTGTTCGTCGAGTTTATTTCGATAAATCCATCGAGTCCCTATGATCGATCGAGTTATAGGTCTCGGAACCAATGTCCAAACTTGATTTCTCTCGAATTGCTCCAATTCTTCTTGCATTGCAATAATCCAATCTTCGTATAGATTTGCTTCCTTGAACGATTTTGGCTCAATATGAGAAATATATGCGCAATGAGCGATATAGTTGGGGACGCGAGACCGAGTTTGCACACCGTCTCGGGGATTTCCAACAACATTGGTGAGAGGATGAGCCGCTACTTCTCGAAGAATCTCGGGGATTTGGTAGGGAGCTTCGATTTCTTCTTCTTCATCTTCCTCTTCTTGAGGGTCATTGTTGTCTACTCGAGGTTCATTAAGGGTGATGTCGATGTATTGATACTCGACTTCGGTTTGTTCTTTCGGTGATTTAGCGATTGTTTCGTTGACTTCACCTACACTTGAGCTACCTTTCTCGGTCTCTTTCTTAGTTTCATCAAAATGCACGTGAACGGATTCACATACGACTCGATTGGATCGTATGAAAACCCGGTATGCTTTACTTGTGTTTGAGTAACCGACAAAAATTCCTTCAATAGATTTTGGATCGAGTTTGTCTCGATTACTCAATTCGTCCAAGATATAGCATTTACATCCAAACACTCTCATATATGAGACGTTTGGATTTCCCCCATACCACAGCTCATATGGCGTTTTCTTCAAAATAGGCCTTAAGCTAAGTCGATTAACCACGTGACATGCGGTGTTAACGGCTTCGGCCCACATGTATTTTGGAGAAGGGTGCTCATTTAGCATGGTACGAGCAAGTTCAATTAACGTTCGATTTTTACGTTCAACCACACCATTTTGTTGAGGTGTGCGAGGAGCGGAAAATTCGCGTATATATCCTTTTTTATGACAAAATTCATCGAATTTCGCATTTCTAAATTCACCTCCATTGTCACTTCGAACGGTGACAATTGAGGTGCCTTTTTCATTTTCAACAAGTGTGCAAAATTTGATGAAGTTGTCGCACGTTTCACTTTTATGGAGTAAATAATATACCCATGTGAAACGTGAGTAATCATCCACAATTACAAACATATACCTTTTATTACCTATGCTCGAGACGTTTAGTGGACCGCAAAGATCAAGATGGATGAGTTGGAGAGCTCGAAGTGTGGTGACCATGTTCTTCGATTTGAACCCGGATGACCTCGTGTGCTTACCCTTTTCACACGCATCGCATAATCCTTCTAATTCGAGTCTATGAGATGGCAATCCTCTAACTAATTCCTTTTTGGACAACCTATAGATAGTTTTCATACAAATGTGGCCTAATCGTCTATGCCATAATCGAGATACCGATTCCGATACTGTGAGACAATGAATTCCCGGCACGAAAGATTCAAAATCGAAGTAGTATAGATTTTCGTGTCGGGTTCCTTTGCATACCGTGGTATTATCTTTCATTCGATCAATCAAACATGAGATTTGATCGAATTTTACACAATATCCGGCATCACATAATTGGCTTATGCTAATTAGATTATGTTTAAGTCCAAGTACAAGATAGACGTTTTATAGAGTCCAATTTGAGGTACCTATGGAACCGATACCGACAATTTTACCTTTTTTATTTCCTCCGAAGGTAACGTCTCCTCCCTTGAATGGTTCAAGATATTTAAACATCTCTCGATCCCAAGTCATGTGTCTTGAACAACCACTATCAAGACACCACTTTGATGACTTTGTTTTGGAGGTTAAGCCCATCTACAAGAAATTCATATTAGTTAAACCATAAATTGAAATTAAACTAATATGAATTCTTATGTACTATACTCCCCCTCAATATTTGGCTTATGGTATGGTATATGAGGGAGTATAGTGTCACATTCGGGCTTAAGCCCTAGGGGGTCCAATACCATATGAGGTAGAAGGACCCATCGTGTGACGATCTTTGCGCATCCAAACGACCTTAGATGTCAATTTTGGATTGCGAAGATCACAACTTGTTGAAATGTGACCAATTTTGCAACAATAATTACAAAAGGCCACGGTTGGACTATGTGTGGTTGTGGAACTCTTAACAAAATAGTTGTAGAGTTGATTTGAGTCACTTCTTCGAGGAATTATCGATTTTGGCATTTGATGAAATTGATTTGATTGAAATTTGTTTGATTTAAATCGGTTCGGTTGAAAATGTTTTTTTGTGTTGGTGTAGTGTTTGGGAGCCCCTTTTTGATACGAAGCCTCTGGGTAGTTAGTCACTTCATAGAAATAACCATTTGATCCCCATTTGAATAAGCAATCGGTTCTTCCCAAATTGTTACGTCTATGTTGTGAATTTTGTGTGAAGTGATTATTCCTATAATTATGATTAACACGTTTAGGTTGTTCCTTTTTCACATTTTTACCTTTGTTGTAATCGTGGTACATGAAAGCATTTCCGTGAGTACTAACTCGATTGTTCTCCCATTTTGATTTTTGATTTTTGGATTTGGAAGAATCGGGTTTATAACCGTTATTCTTCTTATATCCTAAACCGGATTTGTCATTGGGCTTTTGTCCCATGAATGACGATTTCAAAATTTCATCCAATGAAGGAGGACTCGATGCAATGGATGCACAAGCCTTCTTCAAGGAATCATTTTCAATTTTAAAATTATGAAGTTCGACTTTTAAGTGAGAGATCTCGCCTTTTAAAGCTTGACACTCACATTTTGAAAAACCTTTAAATTCATTTATTTGAGATTTAAATGCCAAAATAGATAGTTCAAGAGAAGCTACCTTATCCTTGAGAGCTTGTGTAGAGCTCTCAAGTTTACCCCTATTTCGTTGAGAGTTCCCATCATCCCTCAAGAACTCGTCACATGACTCAATTTCTAATTTTAGCGAGGGTGAATATTGAGATCGATCTAATGATTCTATGTTAATTATAGAGTCGGTACGTACCTCATGACATTTGTCATGTGTCGACTTTGGAGTAGGAGTAGAAGGTTTGACGTTGACGGCCACGGGGGTGTGAGATCTCGGGATTGGACCTCGTTCAATTCGAAGAGTTTGAATTGCCGATTCCACCGCGCTCATTGTTGGAAAGTCGATCATTACCATAAGGGCTAGGTTTGCGGTGTGTCGGTGTGATGGACCATCCGAATAGGATGACGAGCTTGATCCGTCGGTTTCTCCCCACCTACAATCAACATTTGATTTGTAAGCCTTTTTCTTTTTGTACTCCTTACCTTTGTATTTTTGGTGATCTTCTCGGTCCTTGTCCTCGTGTCTCTTTCGTGTCGAGGTTCTAGCCTTTCCCGATTCTTTTGGTCATCATGCCTTTTGGACCAAAGAGAATTTTCGGGATGTAGCATCCAACATGACTTGTTTATGAAGTTTGAGATGTTTGATTTGGGGACGGCATTTATCGGATTTGTTGATGAATTTTGTACTCTCGGGTTAAATTTGGCCATTTGATCGTTAAGTACAAGTTATCCCTAATACTCTAAGAGATGGTTAGTACCTTGCTCTGATACCAATTGTTGGCTAATTCTAACCTAGAGGGGGGGTAAATTCGGTAATCTACCGTACAATTACTATATCTAATTACCTAATTTACTATGCGGAATAAATGATAATTTAAATGAAATAGATGATACCGTAAACACTTGAACACAAGATGTTTTTAACGAAATTCGGTAGGTGGTTGCTATGTAGCTTTAACTCACCCTTTACTCGCTTAATTGACCGACTCAATTAGTTGCGAGTACCTACGTCTCCGGAAATGCCTTGTGCCTCTTTTTGGCGTTCGATTGAATTCCAACTCACTCGATTACAAGGTTTGCCTAGATCGATTTACACGCTTTCTATCGATCTATAGCTAGGTCTCTTACAAATTTATTGCACTAGCCTACTACACTTTTCACTAATCGAACTACAACGTGATCGGTCACGTGAGTGGGAAACGATTAATGGAGGAATATATAACTTAGATCAATGATCTAGAAAGGTTTCTCAAAGCACTCAATGGATATAGCTTATCACGGCTTTTAGGGTTTTCTCTCAATTGTATTGAATGTGTATTGAAAGTGTAAGAATGAACAAGTGAGAGAAGACTCCTTGAAGGTTTCTATTTATACTCTCTATAGAAACCCTACAGGAGATTACTAGTTCGTTCGAACGCACACTATTTCGTTCTGAACGAACAGTAATTTGAACTAGCCGTTTCAAATAACGCAATTGTACTTTTGACTGTCCGTTCGAACGAACACTGTGTTCGTTCGAACGAACTCAATCATACATTGTTTTTGTCCAATTCCAGTATTTATATTCGTCCAACGCACTAGACTTGTGATTGAACGAACTGTGGGTTCGTACGAACGCACACACTACTGTAATGGGGTTTGTTCAATTAAGTGATTGATTTTTAGATATGTTCCAAGTTCGTTCAGAACGAACTTGCAATTCGTTCTAACAAACGTTGACACTGAATTGAACTCTTTATTATTTGAACATGATTGTACTCGAGGTCTACTCGGTTTTTACCTATGGTTTATTTGTGGTGATTCCCACTCACAGAAGGCTTCGACATCTTGATTCTTGATGTGCTTCAAGAGCCTTCCTTCTAATCTTTTTTTCTTGTGCTTTTTGTGACTTCGAAGCTCTTCATCATCTTCGTGTCGTACCTGTGTTATCATACACACTTTCTCAATGTATACGTTAGTAATGACGGTGTTTTGAAATTAATCAAACTATTAGGTAATTTGAACCAACAAAATATGAAGTGTAACACAAGCAAAATACTCAATTTTCATGCCGTACTTAAAATACTCCGTAATTGAGGACTAACACACAAATTTCAATTTTTTAAAAACAAATCTTCAAAATTCCAAAATAGAAGTCTAACACCTTCAAAAAAATTCAACTATTATATTTTTTTTCAAATGTTAAATGTAAAGTGTAACACGAGCAAAATACTCAATTTTCATGTCGTACTTAAAATACTCCGTAATTGAATACTAACACTCACAAATTTCAATTTTTTTAAAAAAAATTTCAAAATTCAAAAATAGAAGTCTAACACCTTCAAAAAAATTCAACTATTATATTTTTTTCTAATGTTAAATCTGAAGTGTAACACAAGCAAAATTGAGCTTAAAATACTCCATAATTGAAGACTAACGCACACAAATTTCAATTTTTTTTAAAAAATCTTCAAAATTCAAAAATAGAAGTCTAACATCTTCAAAAAAATTCAACTATTATATTTTTTTTTCAAATGTTAAATATGAAGTGTAACACAAGCAAAATACTCAATTTTCATGTCGTACTTAAAATACTCCGCAATTGAAGACTAACATACACAAATTTCAAATTTTTAAAAAAATTCTTAAAAATTCAAAAATACAAGTCTAACACCTTCAAAAAATTCAATTATGATATTTTATTTAAAAATGTTAAAATTGAAGTGTAACACAAGAAAAATACTAAATTTTCATGTCGTACTTAAAATACTCCATAATTTATGACTAACACACAAAAATTTCAATTTTTTTCAAAAATTTCTTAAAAATTCAAAAACTGAAGTCTAACACCTTGAAAAAAATTCAATTATGATATTTTTTAAATGTTAAAATTGAAGTGTAACACTAGAAAATACTCAATTTTCATGCCGTACTTAAAATACTCCGTAATTGAAGACTAACACACACAAATTTCAATTTTTTTAAAAAAATCTTAAAAATTCAAAAATAGAATTCTAACACCTTCAAAAATATTCAACTATTATATTTTTTTCAAATGTTAAATCAGAAGTGTAAAACAAGCAAAATACTCTATTTACATGTCGTACATAAAATACTCCGTAATTGAAGATTAACACACAAAATTTCAATTTTTTTTAAAAAAATCTTCAAAATTCAAAAATAGAAGTCTAACACCTTTAAAATAATTCAACTATTATATTTTTTTTAAATGTTAAATCTGAAGTGTAACACAAGCAAAATACTCAATTTTCATGTCGTACTTAAAATACTCCGTAATTGAACACTAACACACACAAATTTCAATTGTTTTAAAAAAATCTTCAAAATTCAAAAATAGAAGTCTAACACCTTCAAAAAAATTCAACTATTTTCAAATGTTAAATGTAAAGTGTAACACGAGCAAAATACTCAATTTTCATGTCGTACTTAAAATACTCCTAAATTGAAGACTAACACACAAAAATTTCAATTTTTTTCAAAAATATCTTTAAAATTCAAAAACTGTAGTGATAAACTGATTTCACAGTATGTGTTTTTCATATTGTTCTCTGTTATGGTTAGCTCCTATTTGCAAGATATGCAATTTTGACATGTATAACTCTTTTTATGATGTTTTATTAGTTTATTTTGTCATTTTTATCTTACATAAATATTTACTTTATGAGAATTATTATTTTGTATGCAACATGTTTTTTATCTTTTATTTACAGTTCAATTCAGTGTTTACAGATAAGTTTATGTAAAATATTGTTTTACTACTTTATTATTTTGGGTTGATAAAATAAAATATAAATATAATTTTATCAATTTTCATTATATCGAATACAAGATTCATTCATATATATTACAACAGTTAAAAACATTCTTTTTTTCTTTTACATGGCCCCAGTCTCTCTCTCTCTCTCTCTCTCTCTCTCTCTCTCTCTCTCTCTCTTTTTCTTATTAGGCACAAATTTTAACATGCGCCTGGATATTATCCGTGTATTATTTATTTAAAGGGAAACTAAAAAAAAAAAACCGTACCATTTATGGATATTATAAAAAAAATCTCTATGTTTTGTGAACTCGAAAAAAAATCCTTTATCAAATTTTTATTTTCAGATACTCTCATATATTTGATAAAACTCATCATGAGTGGTGTTAAAAAATGGACCAAAATATCCTTATATTTACGTATGTAGTAATTAACAAAAAATATTATTTTTTTTATTAATTTAAAAATGTCCTAAAATTTTTCGCATATAATTATTTTAAAATAATAATTAGTATTGGTTGTGTTCATATAATTTTAATATTGCATACATTATATATATTTGAATTTTATATTTTCCTACAAAACTAACATAAAATAATAATAAGATTATAACAATATTAAAAGAACACCTTGTAAATTTACAAAAAATAAAATATCACGAAACTATTAAAAAATAAAATCAAAGAAAGATGAAAATAAAATACTAAATGTTTAAACATATATTTTTCTAGCAATATATTTTCAAGGTGTTTATTTATTGTTGTTTATTTTATTATTAATATTACCTGATGTTACTTTTTTATGAGTAATAAATGAAATATTGAAATTTTATAAACACACATGTAATAATTTTATTTTTTTGAAATCACTACGTGCTAAAAAATATTTATTAATTTTTATAAAATTAATACAAAAATATTTTTTTAATTACTACATATGAAAATAAAAGAGTATTTTGGTCAAAACAAATTTAATACCATTCATGTTAGTTTTAACACTTATAGGGGTATTTGAAAATAAAAGTTTGGCAGAAAGGATTTTTTTCTAGTTTTTGAAAAGATAGGAGATTTTTTACAATTATCCAAAAAATTAGGTATTATTTCATCCGTTCGTTCAGACTGTTGGGCATTGCCCAAGATAATCTGAGGATGTCGTTTTTTACACACATCTAGATTTGGCAAAGATGATCCGAACTCAAAAAACGACCCGAATAATCCGAAATCCGACCCGACCCGACTTGACTAAACATGATTTAAAAAAATCAAACAACTCGTCTTGGACCCATACGGACTAAATAGCCCGAATCTGAAATTAGATGTTTTATATGGTACTCGAATTTCATTCGATCCGAAACCGAGTAACTCGAGACGCGAATATAACCCTAATTTAGTGGCTGATTCAAATTTTATAGTTTGAAATTTTAATTATTATTTTTGTCCGGAACTGAAATCAACACATAACCCGAACCTGAAGAATTTGACCCGAACACAAAATTTGACCCGAAAAAAACTCGGTCAAAATAAAACCCGAACACAACCCGACCCCGAACACAACCGAGTATAAACTTTTACTTAATATATTTTAAGCTATAGTAAGTTCTTCCGAAAATAATTCGGACATAAAAATAATCCGAACCCGAAAAATATCCAACCGATTATGACTGGACCCACCAGATTATTTACCATTTTTTATTGATATTCTAGATGTATATCTATCTTTTTTTTTATGTAACGAACCATTCTTATACATATGTGTCCTTACGTATAATGATAATGATAATTAAAGTTTCATTGATTCTACTACGCTAGAAAGTGTATACTCTAGAAAATGTAGGCATAGATTTGAGGCTTTCTATCCCTTCACGTGTTTTCTGCAAAGTGGGATCACAAAACTCGGTTCCTAGATTCTATTGAGTTCATACAAATCTTCACGATTATGTGTGTATACTTTCAAGACAACTAGTAATAATGACTGTATGCCGTTTTTAACCATTAAATACTTACTTTTAGTTGCAATTGTTTTTAGTTTATTATTAATCTTAGTTGCAATTGTCATTTTAGGTATGTCGTTTTAGGATTTTTTTTGAATTTTTGTTTTCATGACTGGTATTAATATAGTTTTTGTGCCAATACATTGATTTGAATGCCATTAAACTTATTTAGTGCCAAGATATAGCTTTTAATGATAGTGTGTCATTTGTAGCTGTTGTCAAAATGAATTTATTATTTTAAATAATAATAATAATAATAATCGGTGTTAGGATCGACGTATCATTTTGTGGGTTAATAATTTCAGTATTAAAATCATTTTTTAATATCACGGAAAATATTCATACGTCTTTGTTTATTCCAGTAAATAGTATATATCATGAAGTATATATGAATTCTTTTTGGCAAAAACGAAAAAACACAATTTTGTCAATTTCAATTATATGTATGATTATATGGAAGCTTCAATCATACACGTTTTTATAAAAGGGTAGTTTAGGTATTAAAAATATTAACTTGTATATTTGATTTAAGCTCTCCATTTTTCTTAATTAATATTCTCTCCATTACCAACATTTCCATGTTTGCAATTGAATCTCTGCTTGGTAATTAATTATGTTTTTTAAGAAATAAATATATTGCATTCATAGCAAATTAACAATTAAGTGCCTTCATAAAATATTTTTTGAAATTTGAAGTTTATACATAGGAATGGTTCATGAAGTCCTATAAGATCTAAATTTCTTTTTCTCTTGCGATTAGGGCTGCAACTTTAGCTCGTGGCTCGTGGCTCGCTCGAACTCGACTCGGTAATAACTCGATAATAACTCGCTCGATATTAGCTCGAAATTAAATGAGCCGAGCCGAGCTAGCTCGAATCCTTATTGAGCCGAGCTTGAGCCAGACCCAGCTCGCTCGAATTAGGCTCGACAAAAATTTGAGCTCGATTTAAAATTAAATATTTTATAATAATTAATTGATATTAACTACTCACTATTTAAAGCCCAACTACACAGCCCAATTACTTGCCTTCTTGTTTCTTATTTCCTGCAGCCCAATTATTATTCTTTTTGACATTTGTTCTTCTGTCTTTTAATCGTGACTCAGCTCTTATGGAACGAACAAAGAAACTAAGGAAAGGAATAGCAAATAAAGGCAAGAAATGGCAAATAAAGACTGGAAATTTGATTTGAGGCAACCCTAATTCCTTTCTTTTGCTGTCAATCAAGCTAAAAGCGCAAAAAGCAACCAAAAACAGTAAGAAATTTAACAATTTTACCTCAGCCTCAATCAGCCACATTCTCACAAATTTGTGCTTTTTTCATTGTTTTTCTTGGAACCCTAGAAATGAGAAGATTAATCGGCAACCAAAATAGGTGTCTTTCTCTATTATGATTCATTTCTACTACTTATATTTTTCTGAAAACAAAATAAAAAATTCATATTACTTCATTGTATTTTGTACTTGTTTTTATGATTTTGTTCGTTAAAATTTCAGGTCAAAATTATAAAGAAGATTAATCAATCAATCCAATATTCAAATTTGAGCTTGGCGACAATAACAGGTTTTAACCACTCTTTCAGTTCTTTTGCTTATTTATATAATTATTTTTTGGTCTATTTTACATATATAACCCTATAAATATACATTTGTGCAAAACAATCTGCAAGAATATATATGCAATTATGACTAAATATCTATATTTTTTACAATTTTGTTTGTTAAATTTCAGGGCTTAATTGTAAAGAAGATCAATCGAAGCTCGAGCTCGACGACGATAACAAGGTTTGGTCTTTCTTACATGTATTTCTTACATATTATTTTATGCTTGTTGTAATTTTGGTACGTTATAACTAGGTATTTATTTTATTTGTCAATTGTCATGTTTTGTTTTATTAGTTAGTGTTTGGAGTTGTATGTTTGGTCTATTATATTTATGTTTTAAATTATTTTGTATTTTATTTTGGTACCGGAAATGTTTTTGTTTATTCTCAATTGTTATGATTTTTTTTAATCTCAACTTGCTTTAGTAATTGAGCTACTGTTGAGCCGAGCCGAGCTAGCTCGAATTAGAACGAGCCGAGCTTGAGCTTGATTTTTTAGCTCGAACCATAATTCTAAACGAGCCGAGCCAGCTCGAATAACTTCCGAGCCGAGCTTGAGCTTGGCACAGCTCGCTCGAGCTCGACTCGTTTGCAGCCCTACTTGCGATGGTGATTGGTACCGATTGATAATAGCTAACAAGTGTTTATTTTTTGTTGTACTAATAATATCAATTGTAATTCATGAAGCAACTAACAAGGGCTTATTTTTAGTATGGATCAAGAATGAACAATCTCAATATTAATTTCAGTCCTTGATTTTTTTTCAATTCAACCTAATTTTGATAATTTTGAAAAAAAATCCTCAAACTATCAATTATATGCAATTTCATTTTTATTATAACATATGTAACAACGGAATGTACCATAAATAAACAAATATATAACTTCATTTATAAAATTACAATTACCTTAATCCTAACTTGAATTACAATTATTCTAACGCCAATCCGATTACAATATAGTTTCATAACCCCAATCCTAATAAAATTACAAATCCTCTGAGGTCGCATTAATATACTTCTCATTTTACCGAGCCGACATTTCATCCTCATAAGGCAATCTTGTTTCATAGCCAAAACTTTTTCATTCATGTTGTTTTCTTTCAATTACTCCCGTATTCGGTAAGTTTTGATTGCAATTCCTCTCAATTAAAGTCCTAAGATAAATATTGTTGAATTCATAGAAAAAAAATATTAACACAAGAATATAGACCATTACAAAAAATATATATATATTTTAGATACGTATTTTTGTGCTAATTGTACTACTATTCATATAAAAAAAATTAACATGCACATAAATATAAACTTAAACACAAGAATCATTCATATATAAATTATTAGTTTTCGTTGCAAAGTCTCACATAATAAAAATTTTGGTTTGATTGAAACATACATAAGAATGAACCAATTCTTTTTTGCAGCTAATGCAAACCCCACACGTATGACTTATATGAAATTGTGCACTTATACAGAGGAGAGAGAAGATATGAGAAGCTTCAACTTTACCTCCATCTTGGCGCTCCAACATTTGTTGGAGTTAACTTTTGCCGCAAAGTAAGCAAAACAAGAAACCGGAATATCCTAATTTCATTTCTATTTGACATTCAAACAAAGAATTTGTACGATGCTCCATCTTAATATGCAATTTCCCTTCTAATTCCAAACTGCCAAACATAGGGTACAATTCTAAACCATGTATGAAATATATAACTATTAGATCTCGTCCTGAATAAATCTAAGATAAAAATAAATTATATTATACCTTGTGTTTGCAACAGACCTGTAAATAAGCCAAAAACAAAACCTAATTTTATCGAGTACAAGAAATTAAGGTTGAAATTAGGGAAATTTATGCTATTTGAAAGGAGCGTAAACAAAGAAATGAACAAACAGAAGAAATTAACCGAGCAAGTGATGCTAGCGTACCGGTGAAGAACCAGTCGCAACTGGTGCATAATCGAGTAATTATGTTGTTGATTGTGCTACACAAAGAGGGAAGCAATACTCAGCGTTCGAGCTTACTCAGTCACACAAGAAAAGAGAGCTGAAGCTAGAGACTCATGGAGAGGAGATTGCAATTTGCAAGAGGTCACCTTTTCGTTTTTTGTTTGACTGGTAATTGAATATATATTCTTTAATAAAACACAAAATATTAGATTAGCACAAATACATGAATTTTTCAATAATCATTGATTAGGGTTGGCAACGAGTTTAGATTTAATTTAAAAGTAGTGATATTTTGTTATGATAAAAAAATGTAAATGTGGTAGTTGATCTAAAAATCTATTAAAACAAAAGTAATATATTTGTCATTAAATATATTTATTTTGTTAATAAACATAGTGTCCATGTCTTTATAACGTATCACATTTTTCTATAATTAAGACATCATCATTATTTAGGTTCACCTTTTTTACAATTAATTATTTATATTTATATATGTACATGTCAATTCCTCAAATTATTTAATTAATTACAAATGTATGATAATTAACAAGACAATATAAACATGGAGATAATATTAATGATATATGATCTTATATTGTAAAAAATTATATTTTATTTTAACAACTAGTTTTTGTTAACAATGTATGAACATAAAAATATGATGCTAATAAATTAACGATAATTTTAATATTTACCTGTGTGTGTTGTCCGAATACGCCGATACGTAATGGATATGACGATACGATATTAAACATATTTTTGTATTACTTTATTAATTTAAAATCACTATAAATATTTTTAAATTAAAGTTACTAAATAGTATTTCTTACCAAATTAACAATGAATGAGTGAACATCAAAACTAGATAAATTGTACTGTTAGACCAAATACATAGTATTACTCATTATATTGTGATTTAATAAAATGTATATTTTTAGGGAATAATGTAGAATTTCAGCCATTCATGCAAAATTAGATAATTACGTTCTATGATTTTAATAAATTATTTAAAAATATATATAAATGTAATTAGAATTTTATCATTTGTAATATCTTAATATTTTTTTGAATTATTTTATTTAATTCAAGACAATAGTTTATATAATATTCTTAAAAAATTGGATACGTATCCGGCGAGTATCGGTTTCCGATACGGCTTGATTTTTGAAGTATCGGCGTAACACAATACATTATACATATATTGTCCATATGTCGTTATAATGTATTTCTATAATTAATACATGTCGGTTTCCGAGATGGCTTGATTTTCGAAGTATATGCGTAGCTTAGTACATTACACATATATTGTCCATGACTCCATATGTCGTTCTAATGTATTTCTATAATTTATACATGTATTTTCTATATTTATACATGCATTCGATATTTTTTGTAATTAATTCATTACCATTATTTTATACATGTATCACATTGTTCTATAATTAACAACTTTGAATTTTTTATTTGAATGTTTACTTGGCTTTTGTGCATATACTGTTTACTTATTCACATATTATTTGTGTTTTGATTTTCTTTTTCTACTTTACCAATATCATCGAACCATCACAAGCCATGTCATGCTATCTTTTGTTTAATCATATGAGCACATGATGTTGATCCAACGATTGATCAGATGAGATATTATTCAAATCAATTAATAGATCAAATGGGACATTATTTAAATCAACTAAATAGCAGCAAACAATTTGAGCGAGTTTCAACTGGTACCATACATATTACATACCAAATAAAATTGAGTTGAATTTTGATGTCGATTTACCTAGCGTACAGCATTTCATTCTTGTTGTCAAAAAGAACTTGAAAGAAAAAATAATATCAAGATCAAAATCTTAATTAAAGCAACAGAAAAGTTATTGGATATTTGCAAAATAACCCTGGATTATTAAATATTTACAAAACAAATCCCTCATTGCCAAAAATTTGTAGAACTTTTCCACTACATTTAGCTTTCCAAATTCCACCGCAACACACTTGCGTTTCTGCCTTTCGATGCCAGAAACCCTGTCTTGCTTGGAATTTGCAAGACGCGCCCTTTCATTACTACATAATTACAATTAAATCCCTACATTACTAAACAAATACGCAAAACAACCCTTGCATTGTTGAAAGAAGCGAGGATAATTACCTATAATTTCTGTGTAATGAACTCTTAAATTCGTTCAATTTGTCACGTACCCGTGTCATGCAGTCCTGTACAACTAGAATGTAGAATGGACAATTATGGCCATCCTTGTATACCCCAACTACAAGTCTACAACAAAGAATATGAGCAAAAAAGACCCTGCAATCTGTAATTTTGCATATCAGCCCCAACAATTAAAAATTCAAAACGTCAATTAATGTTTAGATAGATTATCAAATTATATGCACCTTACCAGTTTTCTCGACCAGCAAAATACCCCTGGAATGTGGTTTAATTGCAAATTATCCCTTGAATTACTAACAAATTGCATACAAGCCCTTAAAATAGTATGAAATCTGCAAAACAAACCGAAACCACATGTAGTGCAAAATGCCCCTGTAATTTTGTTTAATATTAAAAAATACAGTGTCATATTAAATAATTCATGTTTGCTTAATGTTATTCCCCCACATTTGCAAATCAACCGTACATTTTTGTAATTTTGCATATCTTGTAAGGGTATATATGAAAAATCGGCTAACTTAAGTATAGGTGAAACTCAGAATAAACGAATTGAATAGCTCTGCATTTGGACAAAACAATTGCAAACTCTTGTATCCAGACATTGAATTTTCTAACTTACGTATATGTTAAAATTTACAAAATAGCCATTCAATTGTGTTTTAAAGTTTTTTTTAATTTTGTTTTGCAAAAAATCATTCGAACTTTGCAATGTAACACCTGAACCTTGCAAACAGCCAGCGGAATGTGCTAACAGACCCTAATTTATTGCAAAATTGACCCCAATATTGTATTCATCAGCATATCATACTGACGAAAGCCTATTTTTTTTTTAAAAACTCAGAATTGGACACTTAACTTAATATTATCCCTGAATTATCCCCTATAACATGAAACCTAGTCATGCCTCAATTGCTGAACAACCATTCAATTAGGGAAACTGGTACAACTTTTTATCATATTCAAACAAAATTCATCAACAGGTATATATTAAAGCTCTCAAAAGATCAACAAAGAAAAATAAATGAATTAGAATAGAAATTACTAACCAAGAAAATCGCCAATTTTGTGAAAAGGGGAGAAAGGCCCGAACAAATGAGAGGCTCGCCACGCCCAGTGAAGGATAAAGCCAATTTCGGAGAGAGAAGAATTGGCGGTAAGCAAAATATTTGGGAGGCGCCAAAATTTCACTAAATTTCACTAGGGATCGACGGCGGCACTTGTTATCTGCCGTAGATTGCGTGAGCCAGTCGCTTAGGTAAGGGCTGCGACTGTGCGAGGGTTCTGTGAGATGGGAGGGTCTCGCGTGTGAGACGGGGATGAAAGTGGGAAGGCACGGATACACTGCAGCGTGAGTGGGTTCCTTTTGTTTTAGTATAGTAAATATCATGTATGGACTATATTGGGCTCTTGCCTGTATTTTTCTTGTTAATGATCCAGTATTGTGTGCATTTTACTTTTGTAATACATATACGAAGTATATTTTGACAGCATTTCTTTTTGCCGTGAATTTATTTCAATAACAGCATTACCTACAAAATGTCGTTATATAGTAGTATTGCTGATATTTAAGGCAAAATGCTGTCATTTCTAATATAATGACAGGATTAATCAGTTAATGCCATCTTTTATTCAAGCAATGACAGCATATAATCAAATGCCAAAAAAAAAGTGTCACCGTATACCAGTATTGTTGTAGTGGTCATAACAAATCTATCCATGGCACCTCTTTGAGATCGAATAAAAGATTCGCGCCTTTCTTTGTTTCTTGTTTTTTCATTTCCCGAAATAAAAATCCTTTTATTTCTCATGATTATACCTACAATTATAAAAAAATTATCATAAAAATTGCAACATATTCTCTTCATTAAATCGAGAACAAAATTACTCGAAATTGCAGTCACAGAGAACAATCGAAACTGTTGCAAAATTACATTCAAAGAGAGCAAGCTGCAAGCATATACTCGAAAATGCAAAAATTACTCGAAATTTCAGTCAGAGAGCAATCGGAACTGTTGCAAAATTACATTCAAAAAGAGCAAGCTGCAAGCATATACTCGAAAATGCAAAAATTACTCGAAATTTCAGTCACAGAAAGCAATCGAATCTGTTGCAAAATTACAGCCACAGAGAGCATATCGAAGAGAGCAAGCATATCGAAACTGTTGCAAATTACTCAAAATTACATAAATTACAGAAAATTGGCTTGAAATTGCAACATAAATTACAGAAATTCTCTTGTATTTATAATTTACAGAGTATATCGAAGAGAATTTAAATAAATAACAAGAAATTGCATGATATATCTTTCAATTTTCAATTACATAATTTAAAGAAATTGCAACAAAAATTGATTCAACCAAACAGAAATTGAAGAGAAATTACACGAAATTGAAGAGCAATTTGAAGAGGAGAGTGCCGCACGCGGCGAAGATTGACGAAATTTCACGAAATTGACGAAAAACCCGACGAAAATCACTGCCGCTGCGAAAAAAATGACGAAGACAACAAGAGGAGCTGAAGCGTGTGAACTCGAAGAGAGAAGTAGTCTCCTGGGCTCCTGTCATGGTGGCCTCGCGTGCGTGCAGGTTGCCGGTCGCTTCAGCCGCGTCGCAGGTCGCTTCAGTCGCAGAGCACGGAAGTAGGGTTTCGGTTGCCTATTCTAGGGGCGTGCAGGATTGAGGTAATGGATCCGGATCCTTGCACAAGCGGGTCGGATTAGTAATAGGTATAACTGATTTATATGTAAAAAATGGAGGTCTATGACAAATGAAGGCCTGTGACCCGGGCCAACTGGGTCAAAGTCCAGGGCCGGACCTGTTCTTGTGCCAAGTCAATATTCTTTCCATATTGATTCAATACCAGCCCATTTGTTGAAGAGAACACAATATTTTATATTTTATATTGAAGAGAACACTATATTTATTATGACTAGTCAATATTCTTATGCCAAGTAATTTAACAAAATTAATTGGCAGTGAAAAGAGCATTTTGTTTTGTATGAATATCTTCAAATGAAGGTTACTTGAATTGAATGAGATAATTGGGCCATAGAAGAAAATCGATTAGGCCCAAAAAAACAAATCACATTTTATGATGGCACTTAGGCCTAAAATCCCCCCAAAAGAAATAATAAAAGTAGGACCACTACTAGCAATTTCAAAAACATTAAAATGGCACTAAAAGAGGCCAAAATTCTAGATAAGTCGGTCGAACAAAAAATCATCCAATCATAATTGGATCTAGATTGCATTTCAACGATCCAATTATTATGTGGTCTAAGCTCCCCTCTTTCTAATACTAGGACTTCTAAAGATAAATAACTCTTCTTCTTTACTCTCACTCTCTGACAAAGTACCTACACCTCAACTTGCACCATATAGTGAAGAAAATGTAACTCATAATGACAATGCTTCCTCCTCATCTAATCTCATCTCTCTCAAACGTATTACTCCTACTCTTATCTTCCCTCTTACTAATTCTATCTCTCGTATAGATGGCTCCGAGGATGATAGTGATGAGGAGGAGGAAGATGGATACATTCATAAGGTCGACTATGGTGAAGATGATCTAGGATATGCCTAGTCTCTCCACGTTTTCTATAATTTCTCTTTTGATAGCTCTTTTCTTCAAGATGTATTTTACTTATGTTGTTTAAAGATCTTTCGATTTTAAATTGGAATGTAAGGGGGCTAGGCCTCAAAGACAAATGTTGTATCGTCAAAGACACAATTAGAGATGCTTCTTGTAATATTGTTTGTTTTCAAGAAACTAAATGGCAAACTGCCAATATCTTTGATGCTAAAAGAATTTGCCCCGCTAATCTCTCAAACTTTCTCTTTAAGCTGTCCTTAGGTTCCCGTGGTGGAATCATGACAATTTGGAATAACAAATTTGATCTAGTTGATCACTTTGTCTCCTCCTTTTCCTTTGTCTAACTTTGCCCTAACCTTGTATCGAAACAAGTATAATTTTTACTTTTAAACAAAGACATCGCATATGAACGAACCTCGATCGAACGGTGGATATTCACCGATAAACACCAAACTTGTCCGGTAGCCAATCAATCTCTCAAAGATCCAGATCTTATCACTCCAAAGTCCAAACCATACTCTTCGCCGTTTAATCCAAATCTGGTGCGTCGATCATGAATCCGACGGCATAGAACGTTTTCCTACTCCTAAAGCCCCCATAACTCAATCTCAAATTGTTTCTATACTGGAGGAGGCCAAAAAAACGCAAAATATGGTAATTGCTCTGAGAAAAAAAGTTTGGTTTGAGTGGGGTTTTTTGGAGTTTGTAAAAGGATAGGGAATTTTTTTTTTAACTTTCTCAATTTATGTTCTATTGATGATGTCGTATTTTATCATTTAACAATAAATATAATGTTAAATTAACAAATGAGTGAATGAATCGGATTTAATATATGAAGATATGTTAAATAAGTAAGTGTTAAAAATATATATGGTAAATGAATAAATAAATCCAGTTTAATATATAAAAAAATTATAATTTCATGCATATTTGTAAATTATTAAAAAAAAAATCATTTCTTAACTTTTTGAGTATGTTCATATAAATATACCCCAAATACATTCTGGATTTAGAACAATTATAAATATTTCTATCAAGATTAAATTAATAGATACCTATTACTATTAGTCATTACATTAGTTATTAGATGACTCATGTTTTATTGTTGGGTCAAAATTAAAGTAAAATAATAAGTATAGTTTGAATAATTTGGTCATTACATTAGTTATTAATAATTATATGACTCGTGTCATTAATGAATAACCCTCAACCCTATTAGTCATTACATTAGTTATTAAACGACTCAAGTTTTATTGTTTGAAAATACCTATTAAACACATGCAATAAACTAAAATAATATAACATGTTTTGTTTTATCACTACTTTTTTTAAATACTACAATTTATCCTGACTCCGCTTTGAACTCCATTATGCACAATTGATAGCGTAATTTATCAATAAAATGATTCAAATTAACCTTTTAAAACATAATAATAACTTGGAAAATTTAGGAATATTTATAGTAATTATTTTGTAACGAGAAATCTTTTGAATTTTTATGTCACATGAATTAACATTAATATTATATTTTCTATTTAGGTGAACTCGTATGACATGATATATCATATTTAGAGTGTCAAATGGATGCCACATGAATTGTTTCTTCTAAATCCGAATCTGACTCCGACCCGAATCGAAAAATGTTGAAAAATCAATGACCCGAATTTGAAACCGAACCGAAATTGAATTACCCAAATCCGAAATCGACCCGAAACCGAAATCAATCTGAAACCGAATAATCCAAACCCGAAATTGAATGACCCGAAACCCGAACGATCCGAAACTCGAATTAAATCGAAATCCGAATGACCGGAAACTCATGATCCGAATGACCTCAAACTCACGACTCGAATGATCCGAAAATTAAAATATTATTATTAAAATCAATATAATATTGCTAAAATATTTTGGAATCAATAAAATAAATCTCGAATTACCCGAAAATTAAAATAGCCAAGACCTAAATGCTCCGAAAACTGAAATGATTCGGAACCGAATGATCCGAAAACCGAAACGACCCGAAGCCGAATGATCCGAAAATCGAAACGATTCGGAACCAAATGATCCGAAAACCGAAACGATCTGAACCCGAACCTGAACAATCTGAAAATCCAAACGATCCGCGGCCGGAATGATCCGGTGACTTGAATGACCCGCAAACCAAAACGATCCGAACCCGAAATGATCCGACTCGAACCCGACCCGACCGATTATCCTTTAGGTGGAGCTCTCGCTACTTGATTCTCCAGCTATGTTCGATGATCTTCTTCTCCTTTGTTGAACGAGCTGAATATGTTTTTATGTGAATGTTGGCAAGTTTTTATGTTGTTATTTTGTTTCGTAATTTCTCTTAGTATTTATTACCGAGTTGAATGTGTTTTGCGAAATAGTCTGAAATTGGTGTTTGAAATTTTCTTTGGCTTATTGTGCCTCTCGACATGATTACATAGGATAATTAGATTTGTAGATGGCTGATGTACTCGTAAAATTAGTGTCGTTTTAAAATGATTAATATGTGTTTCTAATTTACGAGTATCAAAATTATATTTATAATTTCCTAAACTTGAATGATTTTTGAAATAGTAAAAGAGCAAGTAAAGGGTTATCGTTCGCAAGGAGATGTGGTCTCGATTCAAATTAATATTTTCAATATAGATTTTTCACAATGAAATTAATTCGCAAGCAAGTTATAATGATGTATCGATTATAATATTTGGATGTTCAAGGAATATGTTTCAAGAAATAAAAAGAAAGTATGTTGATGCGAGAAAGGTGGCAAAACAAGATCCAAAAAGGAAAAGAGAAAAGAAAAGATCGAATAAAAATCAAGAAAACAAAATAAAAAATGGAGAAACCAAATTTCCTTTCCCTCGATGTGAAACTTGGGGAAATCGATATCTCAATTAATTGAGTATCTAGAAATCTCTCAATCAAAATCGAATGCAAGGGTAATTAATCAATTATAGACCAATTGATAATTACAAAATTCAAGAATGAAAAAATAGTTATTCAAGTATTTATAAACCAAATACTCAAATTATTCAAGATTCGACTCAAGAAAACCTTACCCAAATCAATTGAGTAATATGAACCATTACTAATTGATTAGAGTATTAAAACAACGAGGTGTTAATTAGGGCAAATAATTATATATCAATTAAATTCCCCAATTAATATTTAATTCATGAACACAATTGTTTTAATAACAAAAGATTATTTGAACAATAAACACGATTTCTAGATTCATCAAATCCCCCAAATGAAATCACTCCCTTTTCATGATCAAGAATTCAACAAATTTTATCAAGAAAAGTCGTAGAATTATACCCATGTAAGTTTTATACCAACTCACTTTAATTTGAAGTTATTCAATCAATAATTCCTTGGGTACAACTTTCAACCCTCTTTATCAAAACTCCCACTAAAATCCCCCAAAAACCAGAAATAGAAGTTCCGTCCCTTTAAAAACCGAGAAAGTAAATTTTACTGTTCAAAAACCGAGAATTAAACTTCCAAAATATAAATCATGGCTTTGGAAAATCAAGATATAAAATCCCGTGAACCAATTCCGAGATCTGTCAGCTCAATAGTCGGGAATCAAGGTCCCATGAGTTTGTTTACTAGCTTCCTTCAGATCCGAGAACTCGACTTCGTCTCTTTCGTTAATATCAGTAATCAAAACGAAAATTCAAAACAAAAACGATCGAGAGAAAAAATCTTGTTGGTTGCGAATGGAGATCGTAACAACAAGTTTGCATCAGAGAGCGAGAGCTTGATCAATGATTGAATCAATCTCTCGTCTCCCTCAGGTCAGAAACAAGATCCAAATCAACCCAAAAGAAAATCGAAAACTCAACTCAAATAACAAGAATTATATTAACGAATTCGATTACAAAGTACTTCTAAACAATAAACTAGTTCTCACAACTCGTAATAAACCACGAATCAACAAGAACAATCAACCTATATAATCAGACCTTAACCAGGTCCACTGATCAAGAAGAGTGAAGCAAAATTGAGTTGTCTGGAGCTTTTCTGAGAGTTTGGAAGTGAATTTAAAGCTTAAACGAGAGTGGAAACACATCGAGGGAGCTTGGTCATCAATGGTGGAATGTGGATATGGGTCTGGAGAGGGAATTGGGAAGAGGGGTGGAGCTGGAACGAGGTGGTGATTGAAAGAGAAGGAGAAAGAGCCGTGAGGCCCCAGAGTTGGGCACGAGAATGGGTTATGAAGAAGATGAGCTCACTGGGTCTTTTTATAAGCTCGAATCACTGGCTCCTCCAGTGAATTGCTCGAATTGGCGAAGAGGAGAGGCTTCTAGGGGTCCCACGACGGTTTAGGAGCAGAGAGAGAGGGCCCCAGGTCATCGAATGAAGCTTCTGGCGCGTAACGGATCGCTATTGCAGAGATTCTACGCAAATGAAGAAGACGAAGACCCCTCCAGTAGATTCTACGTAAATAATTTCAGGACATATTTTCTTCAGTAATTTCTTTATGAATTTGATACTGGAGGCTTCCAGTTAGGATGAAAAGGAGAGGATATCGAGTTTGTTATGTCTCGTTCTGATTGGTCGAATTCTTTTGATTCTGATTGGCTGTGGTTTTCTTGGACCGGAGATCTCCTGTGAATTTCTTGTGTGGTTGATCGTGTATTGAAAAGGGTTAGAGAGAGGTTGAGAGCTCATCAGCGTGGTCCACACAGTCCATTCGTCACAAAAGATCAGCCGCAAAATAAGGGGTACAGTCTGCATCTATTCGTGTAGTGACTCAACTCTGACCCTGTGTGGACTTTGGTGTGACGAGCTGCTGACAAGGGTCTCCAGGATCTGGTGAGGGATTCTCGGTGTAGCCTTTGGTGCAGTGGGTTGGTTTTCAATTGATCTCTGATCCGTTTTACAAAATCTGTTGTAACTTCTTCCTCCTTCCTCCAAATTACATGATCTTCGTATCGAAATCGCTCGTCTCGATGAGACGAACGCAACCGTGAGTTTGGATTTGGCAAATGTGGTCTTTTTAACCTGAAATAACACAAAAACCTTCATTAAAGTAATTTCATCATGAAATGTTTAATACAAAGATTATAGCATCATTTTGTGTTTATATATTATTTAATTTCCTTGTTTTAATACTAAAATATGTGTCAAAATACGCTCATATCAATGGCTTGTATACTATTATTTGCATTTAAATTTATTTTTTTGTGGTTCTTTTCTTTCATTTCTCCTATAAAACATGCTATATTTGTTGTAAATTTTGTAAGTAAACTCGGAAAGCAATGAAAATATGAGAGAATAACTCTCTCATTTAAAATAAAAATAAAAATAAAAATAAAACGCCAGATAACAAAATAAAAACATCATAAATTAATTCTACTATAATATTTTACAAACACTTTGTTGCATTCTCGTGATGCCACGTCATTTTTTTACTCCGGATTTCAAAAACACGCTCAACTATAATATAATTTTTTTTTACGTGCCATCTTCACGCCTTTGTTATTCATCTCTTTTCTTTCTTCACGGCTCATCTTCACACCTCTTTTCTTTTCTTCACCTCTCTTCCACCAATTCTTTCGAGAGAAAACTCTGGCTGCCAAATCCCCCTTCGTCTCTCTCTCCACCGCGCACGCTACGTGAAAATAAAGATGTACCGCGACGCAGCAACGGGCGACAGATCTAGGGTTCCATCGACGACGTCGGAAATTTCAGCCATTTTTTTAAGGTTAATTTTTTCCTCATTCTCTATATTTCGGATCCTGTGACGAGTTTTGTCCTCAACTTGATCTACCTCCGAAAATAGCAAATCTTTCAGTGTCTACACGAGGTTTTGCCTTGCGGTTCTTGATGAATTCATGCTTACTGAATTTCCTACAAAAGAGGTGCTTTGTTCTTACTAATTTTACTAATTGATGTGATTTTTTTTATGAACAATCCATGTTGAGCGGTTGGTTATAGTATTTATATCCGGGTCTATTTGACAATTTCTGTTATTCCCTCTCAGATGCTAATCATGTTTGGTTTCTACTTTTTCCTTTTTTTGTTTGATTGTTATGATTTTTTACTTTAATTGAGTTTGTATGAGGTGAAACTAGGTTTCTTTTATTTATTCTTTTATGAAAGTTAAAGTGATTTTTTATTTTTACAGGATTTTGCTTGTACAAATTGATGAATTTGGGGGTAATTTGATCTGATTCAAATATGGATAAGAGTAAAAATCAGACTGATCTCCTTGCTGCCGGTTGAAAAAAGGTTTCTATACTTTTCTCGAAATTTCACCTTCTTTGCACATAATTTTATTTTTTGATTCATTGATTATACTATTGGTGAACTTGATTTTTGAATATGTCAATGTATTAATCATAGGGTTATAGACATTAAAGGTGCGTCCTTTATGCAAATTTTCTGTCATTTTATTTTATTTTTTGAATTGCTCAGGGACTTTTATACAAAAATGCTGAATAGTGCTGATTTTTAGCGAGACGATTATGAGGCTTTATTATGTGAATTGTGAGGAGTACAAGGTGTGTGTTGCATAATTTGCACCCCAAGCATGAAGCATTTCTCAGGGACCTTTATGAAAAAGTAATGAATTTTAGCGAGCCTATTATGAGGGCTTTATTTTGTGAACTACGAGGAGTACAAGGTGTCTTTTGCAAAATTTGCATCCCAAGCACGAAGCATTGCTGAGGGACTTTTATGCAAAAGTGTTGGATAGTGCTGATTTTTAGCGAGCCGATTATGAGGGCTTTATTTTGTGAATTACGAGGAGTAGAAGATGTGTTTTGCATAATTTGCATTCACATTTATGAATATATTTGTATAAAATTTTGTTGTGCGAATGAATAAGAGGATAATTACTTTTTTTCCCTGTCTAAGTATCAAAATAATATGGAGGGATTATTGAATTTAATTATGTTGAATTTTAATTAAAATCTATTTTATGTAGGTTTTTGAAGAAACTTAACTTGCCAGGTGCAGATCCTGATCGTGTATGTCGTGAATTGAGGAGGTATTTAATATTTAAAATTTCTAATTTTATCAATGCAACAAATTTTAAGTTTTGTTCACAAGTTATTACTTTTATTTATTTTGATCTTAATAATTGGAAAAGATAATATTTGTAGATTATTTGGCCGGATTGTAGCAAAGCCATACGCTGCTCAGGAAAGGTTAGTGCCTCGAGAAATTCCATGCATACCCCTGTAAATATCAAAATATCAAATGTACCCTTCCAGTCTTAAAAATCTCCCAATTTCGAGCTGAAGCAATCCTTAGTTCAAACTTCAAACTCTTTATTTATCAATTGAAAAATCATAATTAATTATATAATTTTTATTTTGTTATTTATATTAATTATTATGGAATTGGAATATACGAAATTTTAGATGAAATAATGAAAAAAGTACCTCCCCCAAAAGACACTGCTTCGAAGCCATCAAGAGCTCTTATTTTCGCATAATAATTATGATATACACTATATTATTGATATATCTACATATACTTTTTGCAGTCATTACGATTCATACAGAGTAGTAGTAGTTTATTTCCGTATCATTGACGGAAGCATAAAAGAATGTGACAGGAATTTATTCATGGCCAGTGACATGGTACGTAAATAAATATTTTCTTTTTAAAACAATACAAAAAAATATAATAATAATTTCCAAACTTAGACAAAAAGGATTATTAAGCGGACGAAATAGCAGTGATGTCGCCGAATCAGATCGAAATCGATGAACTCTTCGCCGGCGAGGTAAAATTCACAAAATTGCATAAATCCCCAACTACATTATAAAATTAATATTTTTTAAAGGGCGGGTATTATCGGCTTCGATAAGATCGGTAAAGGATGCGAGAGTGGGAGACACGATAACTTTAATCGCAAGAAAGGCCGAGACTTCGTTGCCAGGATAAGCCAAGCAACTCCCATGGTTTTCACTGGTTTATTCCCCATTGATAATTATTTGCACAAAAGCCCCTGATTTTTTGGTATTTGCAAAAACCCCACTTATGGGTTTTTTTGGTTAGGTTTCATGAGTTGCGTGAAGCATTGGATAAATAGCAGCTGAATAATGCATTTTTGAAGGTTTGTAAAAAATATTTACTATATAGTATATACTAATTTAATATGGGGAATAATTTGTATGAATAATTAATTATATGGTTTGAGCCTGAGAGTTCTTCTGCGATGGGATTTGGGTTTAGGTGCGGGTTTCTACGTTTGTTCACATGGAAATTATTCATGTAAGAATTTTTTTTTTTTTTTAATTCAACGAGTGTGGTTTACCACGTCATTGCTCCAATGGCGAAACTGCAATTCATCTCTTTGAAAAGTGCCGAATAGTGCTGATTTTTAGCTAGCCGATTATGAGGGCTTTATCTTGAGAATTGTGAGGAGTACAAGGTGTGTTTTGCATAATTTGTATTCACTTTTATAAATACATTTGTATAAAATTTTGTTGTCAAATACGATTATTGCTTCATGTCATTTTACATTATAGAACATTCATTTTTAGATTTGGATTTCACTGATAATTTTATTTTAACTCTTATGAGTATAATTAAATGTACAATACCCGCAGCGAAACGCGGGATATATCCTAGTAAATATAATTTCACATAACAAAATAATATATCAAAATTAACAATGTTTAATCTCCAAAAATAATATTTGATCTCATAGCAAACATAACATAGAATAAATTGAAACAACACAACATAACAAAATCGAATTGAAAAAAACTGATCTTTTCCCGGCATTGAGACAATTTCCATGTCATAAGCCGATTCAAACTTGTCAATTGTGAAATATTGATGCATATAATTGTTCCAATTAGCCTTAGCCTCTCTTTTAAAGCTAACAAATGCAATTTAGAGAGGAAGATGAACATACACTAGTCTGTGAGAGAGAATAAAAAATTATATTCGGAAGGATACATCAAATTATACTCAATACAATTATAACTTATAATTTTTTTTGTAAGAGAGGGGTTTATATATATCCCCACGTGCAGAGGGAAAGTGAACACAGCTCATTTAATAGCCTAATTCATGGAATTAGAATTATGCGCTGATGCATAATTATTAATCAAGATAACAATGATGCATTAAAATTGACTAATTTGAAAGAATCATATTTCACTTTACAACTTCAAGCATAGCAATTTCAAATAATGACAATTTCGCATACTTTCTCAACAAAAAAAAAAACCGTGCGATTTATTTTGACGAAACTGATTTTCAATGCAAATAAAGTATAAATACGGAGATTAATATTGGTTGGTCAATGTTGCCCAAACATAAGTAATAAATAGTCCAATGCTATGATGATCAATATGTATCCATATAAATTTATCCTAAAAGTATCCCAAACATAAGAAGAATATATCTAAAAATTTATCCTAAAAGTTTCACTAAACAAGAAAATGTATCCCAAACATAAGTATATAATATTTAATACTTGCTATTTTTTATAGGGAGAATATCTTGTATATCCTTATATAAATTTAAAATAACAAAATCATCCCTGTTAAAATATTAATATCATACTTGTCTTTCTTAATACAAGTTGTATCATATGTATCCATCAAAAACATCTAAAATCTAATAAAAATCCAATCCGTTAAGTCTCAGTTAAATTAATCATAAGTTAAAATTCTAATCAAATTAAATTAATAAATATAAATTTAAATGACCAAATTACCCTCTGAGATATTTACTGCAAGTCTGTAACTCTTCTCTACCCTCTAAAATCCTAAACGAGCTTCTTCTCTCTTCCTGACTCCTGCCTCCAGTTTATACTACCACTGCTTACCCTCGCCACCCTTTCTCTGGCATCTCCACCTTCCTTACTCGTTCTCCGCCTTCTTCATCTCTCTTTATGACAATCTGTGGCAAGAGTAATTGAGAAGAAAAAGGTGTGGGTTTATTTGTCTATTCTGGTGAGGTGTATGAATTGAATGATTTGTACAAGTTTTTTGGCGCAAGTCTCGAACGTCGCCCTGTCTTGGGGATTTTTACGAGGAGAGAGAAATGTGCCTAATCAGCCATTGATGTATTCTAATAAAGCAGCAAATTAGAAGGTATATAATTTAGGATATGTTGAGGATTAATTACAAACTTGAAGTTTAATTGATAAGTTACAGATTAATTGCACAATCAAGGGCTTGATTTCTTTCTTTTATGAAGTATTTAACCTAATTAAATATGTGAATTTTTTTCTTCAGGTCCTTAGTAAACATTTTGTCGCTATCAGGGACGACTTATAAATCTCAGATCGGTTGTATTCTTGTCTATATTTGAGAATTATAATTCTATCAAAATTATTTTTTTCGAAGTTAATTTTTTTCCTTTTGTTCTAACATGTTTCATGGTATTTTTCTAACTGTCTTTTGATTCCACAATTTCTTTGATACCTATTACCTAACGTGATAAATTTGCATGATATTTGATAGGGATAAACATTATATTTTAATAAAATGTGAAGGGAACAATTTATAAAAATTTGAAAATGAAAAAAAAAGACATAATATTTTTTTTTTAAACCTCGCCCCCCCCCCCCCCCCCCCCCCCCCAAACACCCCCCAACACCGAGGCCCGGCCCCCGGCCAGACACCCCCCAACACCGAGGCCCGACCCCCCCCCCCCCCGAGGCCCGACCCCGCTCGGGCCGGACCCCCCCCCCCCGAGGCCCGACCCCGCTCGGGCCGGACCCCCCCCCCCGAGGCCCGACCCCGCTCGGGCCGGACCCCCCCCCCCCGAGGCCCGACCCCGCTCGGGCCGGACCCCCCCCCCCCCGAGGCCCGACCCCGCTCGGGCCGGACCCCCCCCCCCCCCGAGGCCCGACCCCGCTCGGGCCGGAACCCCCCCCCCCCGAGGCCCGACCCCGCTCGGGCCGGAACCCCCCCCCCCCCCCCCCCCGAGGCCCGACCCCGCTCGGGCCGGACCCCCCCCCCCCCCCCGAGGCCCGACCCCGCTCGGGCCAGACCCCCCCCCCCCCCCAGGCCTGGCCCCGTTTGGGCCGGGCCCCTCCCCTCGGGCCCGGTCCCTCTCTGGCCGGACCCCTCCCTCCATGCCCGGGCCCACTTGGGCCGGGCCCCTCCTTCCGGGCCCGATCCCACTTGGGCCGGACCCCTCCTCCCTGGTCCCGGGCCCACTTGGCCCGAACCCCCTTCTCCTTGGGCCCCACACACACACACACACACTACATTACACACATTCACATCAGACACACACACACACACACACACACACTACATTACACACATTTACATCACACACACACACACACACACACACACACACACACACTCCATTACACACATTCCCATCAGAGACACACATACACATCACACACGCATACTACACAAAACTTGCACACACACACACACATGCTGAGCATCTTGTTCTCTGAGTTTTAGAAGCTTGCTTCCTTAGCGCCTCCACTAAGTTCTCTGAACCGATTTGCAGACATATCTCTCTCGTTGCCCCTAATAAAAGAATTTAATGAAGTAAAAATTAGGCTTTGTTTCTATCATTCTAAATTATAGAAAAGAAAACAATATTCAGGTTCAAAAAGCAAAATAAAGGAAGAAATTGCAACAAGACTCTTCATTAGGTGCGAAATTCCAACTTGATTTAGACCCATTCATAAAATTCAAAAAGCAAAAGAATAAAAGGAGAGATTGCAAAACAACCTTCATTTAGTGTAAAATACTGTTTCAGGTCATAATCAGGTCCATTAAGTTCAAAAAGCTGAATAAAGGTAGAAGAAATTGTTTCGACCCAGTCATAAAATTCGAAATGCAAAAGAATAAAAGGAGAAATTGCAAAGCAACATTCATCAAAAGCAAATTTCGAAACCGTTCAGATAAAATATCCGTTCATAAAACTTAAAAACTAAAAGAATGGAAGGAGAAAATGCAAAAGACCCTTCATTAAGTGTAAGATATTGGGAATAGTTTCAGGTCTTGAAAATTTCATTCATAAAATTCAAAAAACAAAGGAGAAAGGAAAGAAAAATTGCAAAAATATCCTTCATTAAGTCCAAAATTGAAAAAACATACCTCTCCATGCAGTGAGAAGCCATGTATGGAGATTTGATTTGTTCATCTCGCAACTCGAGTTGCCACAAGACAATCAGGATCTTCTCGTTCATGAGCCCCGTTTTTGGTTTTTCTATGCATACAAAGAAGCGAAAATTCATTACGTGTTCTTAGTAAAAAGAAGAATTGAATATGAAGATACTAGCAAAGCAAGGTGTTTTAACATTAAAGAAACAGAGATCCACCTCAAAGATATTTCGTGATGGTCCAAGAGAGAAGGATTGGTGGATGTGCCGAGATAGTATTTCTGTGTCGACTCCAGCAAAGCTCGAAGGATCTGAGGATCGGAACAGAGCAAAGCTCGAAGGATCTGAGGATCGGAACAGAGCATGGTGTGTAGAAGAATATCTTACTCTTACGAGAGAGAGAGAGAGAGAGAGAGAGAGGAGAGGGGAGAGGGGTTTGGGATATGGGGAGAATATAAAGGGCTGGAGCGGCAGATCCAACGTTCGGATTCTGACAGCAATCTGACCGTTGCAGCAAAACTTTGGATCTTTTGTGGTTTTGTTTATATAATCATTTGTGTAGCTGTAGATTATGTGATCTACATGTAAGGTAACAGTATGTTTGTGGTGATGCCGATTTTGAAATAGGATATTACTAGTTTACTGAGTTTGAATGACGGTAGAGTCCTGTACTGTTAAAACAAAAAAAATTTGGAATTGCATGTCCAATAAATTTGGACGCAAGGAAAATATTCATTCAAACATTTTAATTTTAATAACTATTAAAATTAAGTTAGCAATAATTTAATAACAGATATTCATTCAAATTTTGTGAACAAATAAAAACGTCAAGATGAAAAACTCCAAACCTCTCAATATTTCATTAATACAAAATTTTAATCAAATATAATAATAAGTACAAAATTTCCTTTCCTCTAACATTCATTCAGTTTTATGATTACAAATTTAAATCATTAATTATCTAGGGTTGTCATTTGTCAAGCATGAAGGGAAAGCAAGAATGTCTTCATTTGGCATAAAAATTGGCACACTTAAATAATAAGTAAAAAATTTCATTTCGTCTAATATCAATCACAGTGAAAAGAATATTTTAAGAATTTTGTTTTATTCGTTAGCCCATTTTTTGTGAAAATTTTGATATTATAATCTCAAAAAATATGAAACTAGTCCTCGATGCGCTTCGGAGCAATTATATAATTTGTTTTAATTTACAAAAATAATAGTACTTGCATTTTCTTATACAACAATATTTTAAGCTATATTGTTTATTTTGTCATTTTACCTTGCACAACTTTTTACTTTATGAGAATTATTATTTTGTATGCAACATATTATTTTATATTTAATTTATAGTTCAATTCATTATTTACAGAATTTTTTTTGTAAAATATTGCTTTACCTTTATTTTATTATTTTGGTTTATTAAATAATATACAAAAATAGTTTTATCAATTTTCTTGATAAAACATTTTTTTTATCAGTTTTATCAATTTTCATGATAAAACATTCTCTAGGGGGCCTTTTTAATTTCTCTACATTATTTTTTTATTAGGATTTGAGGATCTGTTGGATATTCTTAAAATTGTACTATCTATTATACGTTGATTAAATTAAATAATTTACAAAAATAGTTTTGCATTTTGTACATGAACAATTTCCAAAACAAGTAATTTGAATTATTATTGTCCTCGTATTTTTTGTTGTTATTGTTGCAGACTTTAGAAAATAAAATTGTCAATGAAACCATAATGCAAATAGTTGGCCTCCAGTTACGGCACTCTGTTTCTTTCGTCTCTTTTTAGATATTCAATTGAAATTGATTAGGGGTGTTGTATAATTTGGGCTGAACAAGCGCCAAAATGAAGGATTTGTTTGACTGGGTTTTGCAAATCCTGATGAGTTCACGACTTTTCTATTTAGAACCTCGAATTTCCATTATTCTCATTTCATCAACTTATGTTTTATAATTTGCAGATTACAAGATTAGAGTGTGAAGAGGTGTCATGATTTGAGTATCGGATTAGATAATTTATCAGATTGTGAATTTGTATGTTATTTGTGTTGTATATTTCATATTTGATAATTTATCAGATTGTGATATGTATGATGAGAATTTTGTTTGAATTTTATTTTGAACTGGTACGCAAGATGTGGTACATGATTTTATTTGAACCTTTAATTTGCAAATTAATTTTTTCACCAATTCAATTTGTGTTTCTTTAAATTTCACGCAAAGCAATTGAATTAGACATGTGATGTGGTGGTGTTGCGGCATCCTTTTTCCCCACAAATACCTCACTCTTGTTTGTTTTTGGCTTTCATTTATACCATCCTAGTATCCTACTCCCAAGGTTTAATCTGGTTTCGAGCTTGTATTACAAATTTACAAACATAAACATTTGTGCAAAGGGCTTGAACAAATCAGTGGATACAAAAGATTAAAATGGGGTTATATATTTGGAAGTAAATAAAATATAATTATATTAGAAAAGTTAACAGCGAAATTATAAAATCACATATGTGCAACAAATCTAAAATTCAGTACAAAAAAGTACAAATTACGATATTAACCAAAACTCAACACTAATTTTTCTCAAATGAACCTGCAAACAAACTCCTAAGTCCTAATTCATCATAAATCAGCCCCAATTAACCAAATGTCACCAAAAAACCCTAATCCAGTACTAGGCATTGATGAACTACAAAGAAATTATAATTTCAGATTTAATTCGTAATAACAAACGAAAAATTGAGAAATTATCAACACTTACTATCTTTTTCACAGATCTAATCATAATAGAGGCGAGTGTGTGAGTTTCACCTGAAATACCTGAGCTTCGTCCAGAAAAAAAACACGACCTTCGTCGCCTTTTGAAGACAAATCTTATCTTCAACTAAGCGAGGAGATTTTGTTGACGGTGAGCCTTGAGCATTGAATTAAACCTGAAGAGGAACTGGAGCTTCCGTTGAATTAACCATCAAATCCGAGTTTTGGGGATAAAACGGATCTGATTGAGAAAGGTATGAAACTCCTACATCGATCGAGAGAGAGAGAGAGTAGAGGGGCGGCTCAAGTAGGGAGGCGATCTAGGCGGTGGTCTAAGGCCTACAAAGATTAAAAGGCCCAATATATGATGTAACAAGTATACATTTTTTTTTTGTGTGCAGATAATAAGTATGTAAGTTAGAAGGAAAAAGTCAAATATATATCTTTCTAATTAAGTTCACACTGGAATCTTAAAATTCTGTCCAATGAATCTCTTTCCATTTCCAGATCACATGATTTATAGAATATTATATTATTTTCTGTTTTTAATTAAGACATGAAATTGTTGTAAATATTATGTTCCTAAATTGCTTCGTGGTTACACTGATCTTCATTGTTATGTACTTTGATCTTCAAATAGTTTTCAATTTCGTGACTTGAAAGCTTATTCATTCATTTTTTCTTTAATTTTTTCATTTCTCTACTGTTCTTATTTTTTCACCTTTCATTGAATATTATTGAAAATTATATTCATATTTCTTAATATTGTTTATCTTGATTTATGTATGTTTTTGATAAATCTTAATTTATTTGTGATCATATATAGATTTTGCTTTTCAAATTGTGAATTATATTTTGATATTTTGGAGCAGTTAATAAAAGAAATAATATATAGATATTTGGAATTTGGAAATGTCAATCAACTAAGCAATTTTACTTCAGTAAATTTTATAATTTCTTTTTTTGGAAGATGTGTGTTCATATACAAAATTATTAATCTTTTGAGTTTTTATAATGTGTCAATATATATTTTTTTAACTTCTAACAATCTTGATATAATATGAAAAAATAATCCTTTAATCCTACAAAATGACAAAAGTTTTGTATTTTTTTTGCCGAGAGCCCATAAAATTCTTGAGCCGCCCCTGAGAGTAGTGAGAAGTAGGAAAAATAAATAACGAGAGGGAGGGGAGACGGGACAAATATCGTCTTTTAAGAACTCCTCCGATCCGCATAAATTTACCATGTCAAAAAAATATTACCGCGTTAAACGTAATCTAGATTACTTAAATATTATCTTTTGGAACATCATTAAATTATACTTTTCTCAATTTTGTAGGATATAACTAACGGATAAGTATGCATCATATTTGATAGAGAGAAACATAGTATTTTTATGGAAAGTGAAGGGAACCAATTATAAAAATATTTATTATTAAATATTACATGGATAACAAAAATTTGAAAAAGAAAAAAAAAACATAATATTTTTTTCCAAAAGATACATAATAAAAAAGATTTTTGAATAAGAGATAATCAAAATTAATGTTCGGAACAATCAATTTGTACTCATATAATTATAACTTAATAATATTTTATGTGTATGAAAGGGGTTTATGAAAAAAACACTGATCAAATTATACTCGTACAATTTACAAACAATCCCCATTTGACTTTACAACTTCAATAACAATTTCAAATAATGACAATCTCGCTACTATGTTGCGCGAATATTTCGAAAAATCATATGTTAAATTGTCGTATCGTCGTATCCGACACGTATAACCGTATCTAGGGATGTAAATGGTGCGGATATTGTCCGAACCGACCCGAACCGTATCCGAAAAAAATATCCGGATTCGAAAAAAAATATCCGGATCCGAATCCGGTTTTCGGTTTTAGAGTCGGATCCGAATCCGGATCCGGGTATTATCCGGATCTGGGTATTTTTCGAATCCGGTACTCGGATCCGGATACGGGTACCCGGATCCGAATCTGAATATTATATATTTTTTTATGTTTCTTATTCCATATTAATTGGAAAAAATATATATAATTAATGATTTCTGAATGATTTAAAATCGCAATCATAAAATTAAGTTTAAATACGGTAACTTTGATTGTTAATGTCGTAAATTATGTATATATATAATTAAAAAATATATTATATTATGATATAATAGTATCCGTTTTAATATTCGAAAAAATGTTGAAATAAGATTATTAATGAGTTGAAATAAGATTATTAATGAGTTGAAAAAATATATAACTTTGATTGTTAAGTTTAAATACGGGTACCCGGATCCGGATATTGTCCATTTCATTATACTCATAAGAGTTGAAATAAGATTATTAATGAGTTCCAAAGATAAGAGTGATTGTTCTGTAAATTGACATGAAGTAAGAATCACATTTAATATTAAAATTCTATCACTTTTTCATCGATTATCTCAATTCTTTTCTTTGCCACTGTCAAACTCGTGTAGCAAGAGCATGTCATATCAAAATTAATATACCTCTTCAGAATCAATTAAGTACAAATATTTTTGTACAAAAACCATTCACAAATATAAACTAATTTATGCTTGGACTAAAAAACACAAATAAACTTCCTACAAAACATTAAGTATCCCAGTTCTCATTACCTTTTTTTGTACAAAACCATTCGCAAAACATTTATGCTTGAACCAATATTTAAAAATTACCTGAATTTCAACTTGGAGAAAATTGGAGATAAATCAACCCCTGTAGTTCTCATTACTTTTTGGATCACGAGTAATTATTTGCTGAAAACACCCAGCCTTATTTTAAAAATAACAAAAATGCATTAAAACTGCTGAAAATTGCTGAAAAGACATTAAAATACTCAAAAAAACATATACTTAACCAAATACCTAAATGGTTGAGCAATAGAAAACTTAGTTTTTAACAAAATTACGAAGCAAACTTACGTTGAAGAAATTTCGCAAAACCCATAAATGCTGAGAATTGGAAAAAAAAAAGAGCATAATATCCCTTCAATTAGCAAAAAGATATCTAATATTACACAAGAGTGCCAAAAGTCCTAAAATGTGAAAATACGACCAATAAAATTATAAATGTCGGAAAATTTCAACAAAACCCTTTTAAATTTTGAGAATGTCAAATATGTCTCGGATTGTAAAAAATTGTGAAGTATCAAATACACCCCTATAATGTGGAAGTATCAAATATAACCCTATAGTTTCTGAAAATATCAAACTAACACCAAGATACACATAACAGGACAAATTTCCCTAATTAACCCGCAATTCCGTATAATTGAAAATGAGAAAAATATCATAGATACCCCTGAATCTCATAAAAAAATTAAGAACACCCTGAAAATGTGAAAATATCATATATACCCCTGAAAAACATAATCTTTAAGAAATCATTACCCTTCAAATAATCTCATAAACTACCCCCCCCCCCCCCCCCCCCCCCCGAAAAAGAGTAAAAAAATCAAAAATACCCCTCAAAATGACAAGTATATTTATATACGAAACTGATTGGGATTTTCAGATATTTAGTGGATTTTTTTCAATCACAAACAGAACCTCTTTAAGAAGTGAATTTGCTAAAAATTCAAAACGACAGAACCTCCAATTTGATACAAATCAAAAATAAAAATTGAAGAAGTATTTATATATTGAAGAATTAATTTTTAATTTTTACTATCAATTACCTAATGAAAAGAAATCTAAAATAAACTTACAATACTTGTGAACCGATGTACATACCTTCCGAGAGCAATCCTCTCGTTTTTAATCCTCTATAGCCTGCAATTAATCAAATAAAAAAAAATTACATTATTTTGTTGGTAATGGATGAATGACAGGAGGGTAATTTGGTAATTTCACAGACCTCGGCTAGGAAAATATTCCATGATAACTGCATGATCAATAGCAGGGTACGTATATACACCATTATTCTCTTCATACAAAGTCGGAGCAAGTTTCAGATCCTCTATTCTCTGAGGTTCCGAAACAATCTAACAAATGAAATTAATTAAATTAAAAATCCTCAAATAAAATAAACAAATTAAAGAAGCAAACAAACCTCATCTTGAAATTCAAACACCATTAGCACAAACCTACAATATAATACACAAAATACATTAGTTCAGCATGCATAAAAATAAATAAAAAGCATTGGTCGAATGAAAAATTACCTCTCTGAAATGAGGAATTCGGGTCAAAAAGCAGCCGTATTGTCCCCTGAAACAATGAAGCAAGTAAACCACCAGTAGATTAGGGTTTAGGCGATTGAAATTAAAGGATGGAACATCTAAGACCTTACTTGTGCTTTCTTTCTCTCAAGCGATCTCGTTGTGCGCCTCTCTGTTATGATCGTGCGATCTTGTATATCCCTTCCTCTCTCCCGCTGCATCATGGTTCTGAGCTTCGTTCTCTCGTACGATCTCTTATGTATCTCTTCCTCTCTTGCTGCACCATGGGTGATTTTGTGTTTTCTCGCAGGAAATCCTTCTAGCTGCTTGTCGCTGAGCCAAATCATCTCGCGGAAACGCTTTCTCTCTCTCGCTGCAGCCCTGTGCGCCTCTTTATCTCGCTCTTTCTCTCCCTGCGGCCGTCGTGGAGATCCACCTCCGTCTCAGATGTGTTCAGCGCCTCTCTCTTTCTCCCTCTCTCCCAACCGGTCGCTCCCTTCTCTGGGAAGAAGTCCCCATTCGTTTCGCCGTTCACTCTATCTCTCGCTTGTATGGTTTAGGGTTAGGGTTGGATGGTTTAGGGAAGAGAATTGTGGCGGTGATAGTGATGTGAGTGGAGTGGAGAGGTAGGGATGTTTTTGTTTTGGGGAGAGACGTGGATGTGTTTTATTTGGGCTTGTTAATCAGTGATGGCAGACGTGGCGATCTAAGGTTGCGCAAAATTGTGGTAAATTTAATGGGAGAAGTTTATTTGTAATATTCAAACTAAACATCAAAGTACAATACCAAAAATTAAAAAATTTCTCATTACAAACATTGAAACATTATAATCATACAAAATTTAAAATTACATGTCCAAAATCTTTTAGCTTGTAGAAGCTTTCGATTATCCAATTATTTGGAAGTGTCATCCATACTTTGTTCTTGACTTGTAATTTGAGGGACCTGCCAAAAAACAACAAAAAGCCAAGTTAAAATCATATAATTAATTAATAATGATGAAAACTAAAAGAAATAGAATTCTAAGTAGTTAATCTCATTTCATTGCAATAGTTGAGCCCGCTCCCTCATACACTAAATTACATACTACATTTACTATGTTATTATAATTTACACACGAAATGTATATATAGAGAAATTATATATGTTATTATAATTTATAAGTTAAAAATTTTATTGAATTATTCGTTCTCGGCCCCCCCTATCATTCCGGCCCCCTCTATTATTTCGTTCTGGTTCCGTCCCTGTTCTTGACCCCTATGTTTAACACCCTTTCAAAAAAGATCTTACCGTTGATAGCATGCAATATTACGGATAATTTTATTAAACAAATTATAATTATAAGTTACTATATTGCTTTTAAGTGTTAATGCAATATTGATTTTTACTATATTGCTTTTAAGTGTTAATGCAATATTGATTTTTACTATATTGCTTTTAAGTGTTAATGTTCTTGACCCCTATATTGCTTTTATTAAACCAAATACAAAATATTATAAAATTCATTTCAAATAAGATATAAGCGCGTGAATTTTACATGATTTTTTTTTTTTTTGCTGGATTGTTTCGAGCACCATTTGAAGATAAGTAATTTGTTGTTATTATTTTTATTATGTTTTCTTAGTGGAATATCTTGAAAAAATAAAAATACTATCAATAGTGATGCAATTTATTATTATTTAGCAATAACCCAATTTTTTTTTTGGAAATCAATACGTATAATCATTAACATTTGTTAAAAAAATATTTCAAGTGTAGATATATTTTTTAATCACAAAATGAAACGAGAATATCCCTAGTTTAATTTAGTGTCGACCGATCTATTTTCTTGTTGTCCATCATTGAATTATGATTAAACACATACGTAAGAAATAAGATGCTCTCAAGTGTAGATATATTTTTTAATCACAAATGAAAAAAGAAGTTATATGACAGATTGTCACATTTTTATTTTTAATCATACACAATCTTACAAAATATAAAAATATCTATGAATTTATTAGTTGTCACTCGTATAAGTATACAAGTATAAAGTTATGAGTTGCAAAATGTGAAAATATACAACTATATTTCCATATATGCAATAAGAAATAATAATGAGAAAAATCATGTAACATTATTTAAATGATTGATTAAGTAAAGTTTAATTAATAAATGACGCGTGATATACCAAAGTGTATAGCGAACTGCACTAATCCATCAAAAATTAAGTATTATGTTGTAGAATATTCCATTCCTCTGGAGTGATTGCATTAGAGAGAAGATAACTGGTTTTGGATTTTGTAATTTATTACCTAGCAATAACCAAATTTGTTTATAGAAAAATGGAAGAAATATGAAGATCAATGATGGAGTCAAATTGGGGGAAACTTCCATGATAATTGATACACATGCTTTGATTCCATACTTAACCATTTTCAAATGAGCGAAATTGGGGCAACTTAATATTACATAATTAAGACTGAATTTGGAGTCTATCCCATCCCATGGGCCATGAGAGAATAATTGGTTCTATCCAATTCAATTGCTTCCAATTTGATTGGTCCCATAATTAAGCAATTGGATTGGTTCCATCCAATTGCTTCCAATTTGAAGCAAAAATTGTTTCGGAAGAAACTGGTTTAGATTAAATCTTATGTAAGCTATTTAAAGCGTTGGAACTTTTAATTGATTGTAATCTGTAATCACAACTAAAAGCCGCAGAATTGTCATGTGGATTTTCAAAAATTGCATATGTGTGTATGTATGAATAAGCACCGGTTCTGGAGTACAAAAAGTTTCAAATTGGTTTATGATGGATTAAATGATATTGTGAATTGTGAACATACGATTTATGATAGATTAGATAATTTAAGCAAACGTTGCTTCCGAAAATATAAGTCTTTCATTTTCCAAGTAATTAGAATTAAAATTAACAAACAAAAATGGAAGTTGCACAAACAGAAAAAAATATTTTCAGCTAAAATTAGAATTACAACTTAAACTTCCGCAAAGTTCCTTAATGTTTTTATAATCATGATCATGAGTAATTAAATAATAATCAACCATATTAAATCATGAGTAATTAAACAAGGATAGTGCGCGAGAGTAATTAAACAATAATAATCAACCATATTGAATATTTAGTAAGCATCATTAATGACAATAATCATTAATGTGGATATATATATTAAAAATTGCATTGAAATGCAATTGGTAAATTTGAGAGGATCGGTTCATACTACTAGATTGTACTGTAGTTATATCCAGGTCCAGCCTTTCGGGTCAATATTTGCACCAAATAAAGGAAACTCTGTTTCGTTGATCCCTATTTTCAAACGAACTCTTCTCTTTTGTTTTTCTTCCGTCAAAATCTTCAAATCTTCTCTAACGGCTATATCCAGCAAGGCCTAGAATCTTCTCCTCCAACGGTCATATCCAGAGAGGCGTTGGAGGAGCGCCCTGTTCTCTATATATATACTCGTCCAATCCCTCTTCGACCAGACTCTCTCTCTCTCTCTCTCTCTCTCTCTCTCTCTCTCTCTCCGACCAATTGAAGATGAAGCAAGTGCAAAGCCAAGTCAGAGCCAACAGATGGCTATTTCTCTCTCATCTTTTCTTCTCCAAATCGAAGATGTGTTAGAAACAGAGCGAGATATCTAGTCTTTCTCTCTCTCCTTCCTCTGTCTCTCTGTCTCTTCGACCAATTGAAGATGAAGCAAGCGACAATGAGAGTTTTCTTTCTGTTTCTAGAAGAAGCAAAAATGGCGAGTTCTCCCTTTGATTTTTACTTGAAGAAGTAACCACAGTGCATAAAGTTCCAGCTGGGCCTTATGTTCTGTTCATGCAAAACGGGTTGAACTTGAGGTAAAATACTAAAGTTCCTGTCTTTTTCGAATTATTTTTCAACTGACTTTTGCCAGATCATGTTTGCATTATTATTTGGTTTCAATTTTGTTGGAAGTACATTTTTTCTCTTATGTGAATTTATTTCAAGAATTCGAAGTTTGCCTTCTTCTTTCTTTTTTTTGTTGATGTGAGAGCGAGAATTACTTTGGGCAATTAACAATTAACCAATTTCAAAGTTTGCCTTCTTCTTTCTTTTTTTTGTTGATGTGAGAGCGAGAATTACTTTGGGCAATTAACAATTAACCAATTTCAAAGTTTGCCTTCTTCTGCTCGAAAAATTTCCACTGCCCTTTTTAATATTTAACCAATTAACAATTATCACTCATATCTCTTTGTTGACTTTGGGCCATTTGTTGCAGATATTGATTTCGTTTCTTTTTTCTATTTCAGTTATTAGGATTGTAGATAAGGATCCAAATTGTGCAAAAGTACTATTTTGAGCAGCGATTAATGAGGGGGGGGTCGAACAGTGACGAAGAGAACCGAGTCATTGCAGCCAAATGACAAAGGGGGCCGAGTCGGAATCTGAAGGGAACTGCCCATTGCTGTGCAAAAGTACTTATTATTATCTCAATTCCTTATTTATTTCACTTCCACTCTTTGCAAGTCTAAGTTTCTTTTTTTGTATAAATTTCAGAAGCACCAAACTTCTCAATTCCAAATAAGTCGCTGCAGCAGGATAGTATGAAGTTTCATGGATCCCTTTGCTGCTGAAAATACCTCAAGACTTTTTTTTATTACATGTGTATTTTTCTAGCTTGTTTATTTTTGTATGTATGTATGTATGTGATGTATGTGTGTGTGTGATGTATGTGTGTGTATGTCTGATATGTGTGTGTGTATTATAATGTTTGTGTATTTGTCTTTTTCATGCAGGTTAGGGCGGGAGGAGGGGGTTCCGGGTCGGGCCCATGCGGGGCCCGGCCCGGCCCGAGGGAGGGGGGTCGGGCCCATGCGGGGCCTGGCCCGGGGGGAGGGGTCGGGCCCACGCTGGGCCCGGCCCTGGGGGGGGGTCGGGCCCACGCTGGGCCCGGCCCGGGGGGGGGGGGGGGGGGGGGGGGTCGGGCCCACGCTGGGCCCGGCCCGGGGGGGGGGGGGGGTCGGGCCCAAGCGGGGCCCGGCCCCGGGGGGGGGATCGGGCCCACGCGGGGCCCGGCCCCGGTGGGGGGGGATCGGGCCCACGCGGGGCCCGGCCCCGGGGGGGGGGGATCGGGCCAACGCGGGGCCCGGCCCGGGGGGTCGGGCCCACGCGGGGCCCGGCCCGGGGGGTCGGGCCCATGCGGGGCTCGGCCGGGGGGTCGGGCCCATGCGGGGCTCGGCCGGGGGGTCGGGCCATGGGGTCGGGCCCACGCGGCGAGGGCGGTGGGCCCTGGTCGGGGCCCCGCCGGGGGGTCGGGCTAATGCGGGCCTGCGGGCCAAATCAATCCCGAAATGATTTTTAGGGAAAAAATTAAATGGGTCCCGTATACAAAAATTTCCATAGTACTCAATCGGTGATGGATTTGTGTTTTAATTCGGGATATGAATCATTTTTGTTGCATGTTGTTAATTAGGTTAATTGATTATTTGCATATTAAATGTATGTTATTTGGTAAATATTTAAGCTATAATAAAATTACAGTTGTTATAAACAATTGAAAAAAGATGCCATAAATATTTCGGTTTTAATTAGAAATATTAATCATTCAAAACTGATGCAATTACTTCTTCGGTTTTTCTCTCTCTTTGGTCCATTAGAAGAAGACAAATATAAAGGCATTTTTGGTCTTCTTGTCTCTGATAAACAAAGATACATCATTCTACCAAATAACATACATTCTATTAAAAAAAACATATTAAGAAGATAAAGTTGGTTTGAAGAATTTGGTGCAAGGCTTCCTATTTTTTCGAGTGAAGAATTTCGTTCTGCGATTGTGCAATCGGACGGATACGAAACTTTTTGGGGTTAGAACCTTGGAAGAATGATGTATCTTTGTTCAACACATTGAATATCTGGTCGGCAAAGCTATCTTATCCCCGGCAATTTCAAACAAAAGTCGTTAAATAATGCATATTGCCAACAAAAGAACTACGACGGCATATTGTCAAAAAAGCCACATTGTTTTTTTTTTATTAACAAAAGCCACATTATTATTAATGTGAATTGCAAATGGCAGTTATCTGAGCAATTATGTATGAAATCTTCAGTTTCTATAATCCATATTTCTTGGCCTTAATGAACGTGCCTTAAATATAGTGTAACTAGGATATTGCCCGCGCTTCGCTGCGGATATTGTCCATTTCATTATACTCATAAGAGTTGAAATAAGATTATTAATGAGTTCCAAAGATAAGAGTGATTGTTCTGTAAATTGACATGAAGTAAGAATCACATTTAATATTAAAATTCTATCACTTTTTCATCGATTATCTCAATTCTTTTCTTTGCCACTGTCAAACTCGTGTAGCAAGAGCATGTCATATCAAAATTAATATACCTCTTCAGAATCAATTAAGTACAAATATTTTTGTACAAAAACCATTCACAAATATAAACTAATTTATGCTTGGACTAAAAAACACAAATAAACTTCCTACAAAACATTAAGTATCCCAGTTCTCATTACCTTTTTTTGTACAAAACCATTCGCAAAACATTTATGCTTGAACCAATATTTAAAAATTACCTGAATTTCAACTTGGAGAAAATTGGAGATAAATCAACCCCTGTAGTTCTCATTACTTTTTGGATCACGAGTAATTATTTGCTGAAAACACCCAGCCTTATTTTAAAAATAACAAAAATGCATTAAAACTGCTGAAAATTGCTGAAAAGACATTAAAATACTCAAAAAAACATATACTTAACCAAATACCTAAATGGTTGAGCAATAGAAAACTTAGTTTTTAACAAAATTACGAAGAAAACTTACGTTGAAGAAATTTCGCAAAACCCATAAATGCTGAGAATTGGAAAAAAAAAAAAGAGCATAATATCCCTTCAATTAGCAAAAAGATATCTAATATTACACAAGAGTGCCAAAAGTCCTAAAATGTGAAAATACGACCAATAAAATTATAAATGTCGGAAAATTTCAACAAAACCCTTTTAAATTTTGAGAATGTCAAATATGTCTCGGAATGTAAAAAATTGTGAAGTATCAAATACACCCCTATAATGTGGAAGTATCAAATATAACCCTATAGTTTCTGAAAATATCAAACTAACACCAAGATACACATAACAGGACAAATTTCCCTAATTAACCCGCAATTCCGTATAATTGAAAATGAGAAAAATATCATAGATACCCCTGAATCTCATAAAAAAATTAAGAACACCCTGAAAATGTGAAAATATCATATATACCCCTGAAAAACATAATCTTTAAGAAATCATTACCCTTCAAATAATCTCATAAACTACCCCCCCGAAAAAGAGTAAAAAAATCAAAAATACCCCTCAAAATGACAAGTATATTTATATACGAAACTGATTGGGATTTTCAGATATTTAGTGGATTTTTTTCAATCACAAACAGAACCTCTTTAAGAAGTGAATTTGCTAAAAATTCAAAACGACAGAACCTCCAATTTGATACAAATCAAAAATAAAAATTGAAGAAGTATTTATATATTGAAGAATTAATTTTTAATTTTTACTATCAATTACCTAATGAAAAGAAATCTAAAATAAACTTACAATACTTGTGAACCGATGTACATACCTTCCGAGAGCAATCCTCTCGTTTTTAATCCTCTATAGCCTGCAATTAATCAAATAAAATATTAAAAAAATTACATTATTTTGTTGGTAATGGATGAATGACAGGAGGGTAATTTGGTAATTTCACAGACCTCGGCTAGGAAAATATTCCATGATAACTGCAAACAATCTAACAAATGAAATTAATTAAATTAAAAATCCTCAAATAAAATAAACAAATTAAAGAAGCAAACAAACCTCATCTTCATATTCACCTTTCAAAATCACTTAATTATGCCCAATTCCAAATTTGTAGAATGTAAAATAATAACATGGAATACAATTGATGCTTACGACAAAGATAATTTTTTCGAAAGTATTTGTTTGTTGATCGGCTTCGACATAAGTCATTGCAGCTTCTTTGCCTAATTGATTCATGTTTAATTTTCTGGAGATTATCTCGCTCTCATTTTCCTCTTTACTACCTTCACGGATGAATTAATATTTTTAGAATATAATTAAAATACGAAATTTGCAGAAAGGCCCCTCTATTATGCAAAAATTACAAAAAAAAAACCTGCATTACCTGAGCGTCGGCTTCTTGTCTGTGACGATCATATCGTTGTGCCACATGTCTCTCGTCCTCCAGAGGAGCGCTCAGCACCATGGCTCTCAGGATTTCTGCCACCTGTTATAACACAACTGATTTGAGATCCTCTCCATTATTGAGATAAATGGATATCTCCAGTCTAACCTGCCCAAGCATGTTGACTCGTTCCTGTAAGATAAAAACCAAAATAATTAAAAAGAAAAACAATCACATAACTATTTTCTAAAATATATTGGCAATTTTTGTTACTTCGATTTTTTTCTCGCTCATTATCAGCATCATGTTTGAATCTCATATAATGTTCCAACAATTCCATGACGGCTATTGCATTTGGTCTTCTTCTAGAAGCTTTATCGCCTCAGTTTCACGCTTCTCTTGTCCAACAATTTGCAAATATGCCCCTTTTTCAATTTGGTATTTATCTTCATATGCCCCTTTTTCAATTTGGTTTTTCTCCTCGGCACTAAGAGTCTTCCATTTCGCAGCGAGTGTATACGATACCTCTTTGAAATCCATTCCTTGGTTCTCTTTGTTGAACTACAAAAAGCGAAATAACCATTGACGAAATCAGAACTGAATAATTCTCATAATTAAAAATCATAAATACTTATTCCATAAAAATGTAAAAACAATATATTAGAGTCGCCAGAAATCACTCGTGACCTAAAAAGTTTGATATATCAAAATTCATCGAAGTAAATCAATTGTATTATGGGTATATGTGAAATTGCCATAAAAGCAATTTAAAACATTAGTGAATTCAGTTCAGAACCTGAAACAATCTTGAGAAGAAGGACATCATTACCTTGTGGGAAGACTGAAACGTAGATTTCGACCCTTTATCTTGCTTTATTAACCCATCAAGCATTTTGAGCGTAATTAGAGCCCACAATTTTCTGAACGAAGAGAAGGAAATTGCAATTCGTGACAAAAAGGATAGAGACTGTGAAAACCAAGATAAAAGGCGATAATGTTCTAAAGCGGAAGGGAAAGAGAGAGATGTACAAATCTGAGATTTTAAGCGTGAAAAAGGGGTTGTATCATGGTTCCTAGAGTCGCCGATCCATGATCGGAGTCGGCCGACTCAAGTCGGAGTCGACGGCGGCCGACCCGATTCATGCCCGACCCGGTCGGAATTCTATTTCTAGGGTTTAGTTTTGAGTTTGTTATGGTTTCATGGCTGCACAGCGAGAAATAAGGAAGAGACGAGTTAAGTGTGTATAAGAGAGATGATTCGATCTTTTGTGATCGTTTTTTGCTATGTTATATATAATAGAGATTTTATAGTAATTTTGGCTTGATATTTTTATTTAGATACTCGTGAAAATTACAGAAAATCAATTTCATCAGTATAGTCATGTTACCTTTTAAAAGAATTGCTATTGCACACAATATTCTTACACTAATAATAAAAGTAAAAAGATTGAAACGAATTTTATGTGTTTATTCATAAAAATATTACCTTAATAAAACAACTATATCTATAAACATTATATAAACCAGATTATCATATTTTTATAAATTTTATTTTATAAATATGTTGTTTATGGATGTTATCATTTTTTGTTATAAATAAATATATTGTACACACACACAATATACAAATATAATATATACTTAATACTTATACATTATTCAATCATAACAATATTACAAACTTTTACATTAATTAATTTATTTATTCAGACATTTTTTTTTCCAAAAATAATCTTCTTATCTAGTTTTATATTTAAAAATAAATATTTATAAGAATTCCGACTCTCTGATCCGATTCGGCCGATTCCGATCCGACTCGGCCGATTCTCATGCCGCAAACATTGAACGACTCCGATCCCAATTCCGACTTTCATAACTATGGGTTGTATCTCCTTTCATCAGATTCGAAGCGCCAAGAAAGAAGTGTATTTCCCCCATGAGATTCTGAGCGGCGGCAAGATGCGTGAAAAAGGGGTTCTCTCCTTTGAGAATCTGACCGCCAAGAAGGTGTCTCTCCTTGAGATTCTGAGCGGCTGCAAGAGCGGCGGCAAGAAGGGGTGTGTCTCCTCGAGTTTAGGAGTTTAGGAGCGTCAAGGAAGAGGCGTATGAAGAATGTGAAGGGGGCTGCAATCTGCATAGTACAGTACTGCCGTATGAAGAGTTGGGGACTTTGAATACATCTCATAAAAGGCGTAATTAAAAAGACGAAGATACATGCAATTTTATTTGACACCCATTGGCTACAAAAGATGACGTGGCACTCTGGTATTGCAATAAATTATTTGTAAAATATTATAGTATGATTAATGATTAATGATTATTTTCATTTCATTTTATTAATAAATATATGGTGGCAACTGGCAATAAGTCTTTAGGTACTGGATTTTTAAATTTCACTGTAGTATTATGTTGTGCAGTAATTACTTACTATAGTAATTCCAAAGTATTGATCATTATTCTATTTTTAATAATACCTGTTGATTGCTTGATTGCCAATCAGATGATGGTGAAATATTGGCAGCTTGGTTTGAGAGGAAATTTCTTGATGTACTTTCAAAATATTGAACAATATTTAAAGTCAAATAAATTAAAGTGGTTTTGATAAAAAAAAATTATATAGTTCCATAATTACTATATTTATATGGCTGCTTTATAGTTATGATATAAGTATAACACTGTAGTTCGATAATTACTATCTTTTTAATATGCAGTATATTATTTGTTTATGGGAGTGTTATTATGATCCCCAGATTCTTCAAAATTATTATTTTTTATACAATACTCAAAAAGTAACATGAAATTACTTCAACCGGGAAGCTTCTATCATGCACCTTCTTGACAAAAAAATAATTTGGATATTAAATACATTAACATCAATTATTTAATTTTTATCATCCATTGTCTTCAAAAATAGAGTTCTCTATTTAGTGCCATTTCAAACACATTTACTTTCCTCCTTCGATTTCTCTCCTTCCATTTTGAGAAAATTTCTACATATACATCTTAATTGAATTATTTACAAAAAGAAACAATCAATTTTTGAAAGAATTTATAAAAATGGCAAATCCAGAATACACACTATGTATGCCCGTATTTCATCAAAACACATGGATTAAAATACGCTTAATCGACCAAAACACATAGATCAAAGTTCAAAACACATCTTAGTTGAATTATTTTCCACTTCCCCTCACTATGTATCCCCATATTTCACCAAAACATCATCCATGCGCTTAATCGACCTAATTAATTAATACATGGATTAAAATACGTCATACAATTAACATATAAATTATATAGTTTAACACATGTAATAGTTCAAGATGTAATTGACTATGGTTAATAAGCAGTGAAATAAGGCCAATTATACTGAATTAGAATAATGTGGCTGGATTAGGGTAAATCATAAATGGTAGTCTTAAGTAAGATAATTTGGGAATTAATTATGCCGAATCACGATTAATTGGGGTCGAATTAAGACCAATTATAACTTAATCATATCCAAAATACTGATTAGTTCATGTTAAAGTTAAATAAATTATATTAAGATGTTGACATAAGTAAAGTTATAATTTTGCTTCACATAGATTTGATGTAGTACACAAGGCAAAACAAAAATGAAATTTCGCATTTTCTAAATGTTCTAATTTTGTTTCATAATGCATTTCTTATCAGGACTGGTATCGTTTGGTAGAGGGAGGGTGTTCAAACAGTTTGGTTTATTTGGTTACCGAACCGAACCGGTCAATTTTGATTTATTTGGTTCGGTTTAGTGGATTATTTGGTCTGGTTTGGTTTAAAATTAGTGTTATTCGATTTTTATTGGTTCGGTTCGGTTTAAAATTAGTGTTTTGAAAACGAACAAAACCGAACCGACCATTATAATTATCATGTGACATGCAAAAATATATGGTATAATAGAAATTTGGAATGCGTAAAATATTTGAATGGACCATGTTCATAATAACGTGACTTTATAGGTTTGAAATGATAGAGTTAGTTTTTTTTATTTAAAAAAATTGGTGAAATTTTGCATTCGAGTACTAAATAATCGTGAATTTTAGTTAATGGATTTGATGTTATTTTGCACTGACATATGTTGTCTTTTTGGTTATTAGTTTGAACTGGATTTGCACTGACATATGAATAAACTAGTTAAATCGTTTGGTTCAATTGATTCGATTTTAGTTTTGTTAAAATATTTATTTGGTCGGTTCGGTTTAGATTTTATTTGGTTCGATTTAAATTGATTTTACTTTAAATGGTCCGATTTGATCCGAACCGACCATTTGAACATCCCTAGAAGCGAGCTTAGTTGAAAGCGAGGGATGTTTTTTGTTTTTCTTCGCAACAAATCTAACATTTGTTTTATGTTTTCGCAAGAAAGAAAAAACAACACACAAATTATACAAAATGAAAGAATAATCTCAACACCAATTTCAGTGTTTCAATTCGGACATGAAACGTAACATGTACATTTCATATATTGTTTCAAACCAAAAAGACACAAATATTTCGTCTCAATGTCAAACAAAAATAGTAGTTAAAAATAATGACATAAATAATAACATAGTAACATGCTTGAAATCAATAACTCAAATATAGCCAAAGCAATTGATATGATGTAATTTCTTCGTAACATTTAAAAATGATACAAAAAAATATTTTAAAATTTGATGAGTTATATAGTTTCAGGGAGAAATTTTAAAATTTGATATGATTTAGTTTCAGGACTCGCCCGAAACGACAAGGAAATAACTCGATTCTATTCGAAATTCACGATACTAGTCGAAATTCCGGTTTAGCAAACCCGAGATTTGAAATCCCGAATTACATGTTTGAAATCCAGTTTATGATCACCGTGATGTTAATATATACACATACATGGATCCATTATAGCCACCTTACTAATATACCATGCGAAATAATACTTACATAATTAATTAATAATCCAAAAAACCCTCAAAAAGACGAAACAAAAAATCACCGTTCATTTCATGCCAAAGATCGCAACCAGCCAAGAAGTTTAAGAAGAGCCGAATCCAGCACAGGAGATCGCTTCTCGAATCCTTGAATAATTTCTCGAAATTAATTATCTTTTCGAAACTATTTTAATAACATGAAAATAATATGTTTGTATTTATTACCAATATCTGCAGCGACTCGATGAGCACACATCACGCCAGAAAAAGCAACCGCAATTACGCCTTGGCCTGGAAAACAACTATCTCCTACGCAATACAGCCCCTCTATAGCCTACAAACAAATAAATAATAAATAGAGGGGAATTTACGTAATTGTACTATGAGAAGAATTGAGAGAACTAACGGTTGTGTTGAAAGGCATCCCAAGTAAGCCTTTTGGGACGCCACGTGGCATCGGCCCATAGGTTCCATTTTCTCTAGCTAAATATCTTCTATGAGTTTTTGGCGTTCCTACCTAAGGGGTCAAAACCGTCATTTCATATCTAAATATATACAGGTTCTCCGAAATATTCAGAAAAGTTAGGGGTTTTATGAAAAAATTCCCAAAATTCAAAATAATTTCTACCTCTTTGAGAACAATTGAATTTTGGAGACCTGGAAAAAGCTTATTCTCAAGCCTTGAAATGATTTCATTCGCCACGAGCTCCTTTTTCTCCTCGTATTCCTCTCTTCCGAGTCCCTACACCAAATTGAAAACTAATCAAATTTCCATATCGAAATTTCTAAAATCAAATTTTTAGAATAAAAATATCATTACCTCCCAATCTTCTATACTCGAAGTAGTGAAAATATGAAGAATATGATGCTCTTTTGGAGCCAACGAAGGATCCAATACAGTAGGTATACTTAAGAATATACTTCCATATGGTTTCTCCAAATTCTCCCAATTATCCTAAATATTCAAAAAAACAATAATTATATTAATAAAGATTTGAGGTACGTATTTGCATAATTACCATCGAAATACCTCGAGTATGAAATGGTGGCAATCAGTATCGAGAGGCAAAACAGAGGCTTTGACACCCATGTGAATTGATAGAAATGAAGGGGCCTTTACGTAATTTTCTTGGAACTTTTTCTCTTCTTTTGGAAGCTCTTCTTGTTTAAGAAGCTTTCCTATTGAAATTAATTAACAATACCAAAAATACCAAAATTAATATAAATTTAGATTAAAAATCTATATACTGAATACTTTCAGAAATGATATACTTCTATTCAAAAATGTGTAATGGTCATTTAAAAAGACATGTTATTCAAAAATATATACCACAAAAAAGATATAACATACATCTAAAATAATATATTCAAGAATAATTTGGCAATAATAAATAAATATGAGATGTTATTATATACCAAATGTATCCCATCTAGTGGCATTAGATATAACTTTTTTCGCAAAATATTCTTTTCCGTTTGAAAGTCTCACTCCTACCTATAAATACAGAAAATCTTTTATTCAAATAAATAAAAATTGAGATATAAATTAGCTAATATTTAATTGAACTCACGGCTTTGCCATTGCGAAGAATAATATTAGTAACATTTGATTTGTATTGAATTTGACTGCCTTTATTAACCAATCCATTTGCCAAAGCCTTTGCAATTCCACCTACTCCTCCAATTGGATAATTTATTCCACCGAAATGTCTATCGCATAATACCTGTTTGGTTTCAATATTTTCAGGGGTGTATATGATATTTCAAGATTTTGGAAGGGGTACAAATGGGAGTTCTTGAAAAAAAATAAGTACTACTTACCATGCTTGCGTTAATCATAGGAGTTTGTAAAGCATTGACGGTGCTCACGATGAAACACTGAAGTGAAGGATTAGTATAGATTATTTTATTTTATGCAATAAAAATAAGATTTTCAAATTTCTTGAAATTTAAGAGAAAACTCACAACTAGTTCACACCTCAGCATCTATGAAAGACAATAAATTCTGATCCTTAATGTACTTCCTAGCTATATGTCCTGCATTTTGTGGCAAATAATAAGCTGCAAAAATAAGATAAAAATGAGGGGTCAAATTGTAAATTTACCAATAATATGACTAAAAATTAGGATTTAAGTGATATTCACCAAGAGTTAAACATTCCAATGGTTTCTTTAAAAATTGTCCAAATAGGTATAAAGGCTCCTCTAGTGATTTGAGCTCCATTGCATTTAACGAGTTGAAAATCTACTAAAAATATTGTTAATTCATGATGAATAACGAAATATTGCAACTGCGAATTTAATAATGTACCTTCCAACAATCTCCATAGAATTTAAGAATTCCTTGCTTTTCATGAGGAAATTTGGTAATTAATTCATTGACGAAATCATTATACTCTCTGTGTACAAGAACAGAGAGTTGATTTGGCAAGTGAAAATGAACCGTAGAAGGATCGGGTATTACTTCCATCTTTTGACCAATTGCTTCCAATGCTCGTGTGATCAAATTCAAGTTTCCCTATAATACAACAAATCAAATCAATGTTAAAACGAAATTCGAAACATCAAATTGGCTCCTTTTCTTCAATAATTAGAAATAAAAATGCAATGATTGTTGTGAATTTATGGAACCTTGTCACTGAATCCAAACATGACGGACGAACCAACATCAAAGGTGAATCCATCTCTGGTATAGTAACCAGAGCTTCCGCCCGGAATAACATACTTCTCCAGTACCAAAACCTTAGCTCCCTTAGTAGCAAGCTGAGTGGCCGCCACTAAACCACCAATACCAGACCCAATCACTATCGCGTCATAATTTTCCTTTTCTCGAATCGACCCTGATTGGTTCTTCTTATCCGTGCTCAACACCGCCTTAGAGTTGATTCGGAGGGTTCTACGACGGGAGAGAACTGGAGAAGCTGTGAGTGGGGAGGCAGAGGCGAATTGAGAGGTTGTGAAGCCTAATCGGAGAAGAAAGCTGGCCATGGATAATACGCCCACCCAGTGGAATCGAGACTGAAAGAGAGTGCATTGGTTGGGTTGTCAAATTTGGGAATTGAAGTCTCGGATTAGGATTAGGAGATGGATTGCCGGGTTACCCATAATTGAAATAGTTCATAAGGACAAAGAAAGTAATCAAATTTTGGTATTATCCAGATATGAATTTCGGTTAAGATATTATATGAGAATGAACACGGTTTGGATATTATGACATATAAATAAATTAATATTGAGTAATAATTCGGAAAAAAAAAAATTTTAAAGGTTACATGAAAAAAAATCCTATTATATTGTGATCTTCTTCCTTTCTATTTTTGTAGTTTTATGTACTATCAAATATATTTTTGTCCGAATAATTGTTCTTAATTTTGGATTTCGAAATAGTTAATATATCCTAGTCATATTTTTTCGATAACAAAATCAAAATATCCTAATCATATTAATAACTTCATTTTTTTTAATATAAAACACAAATTTCATTGCAAATTTATGCTAAATATTATTAGTAAATAGTAAATACAAAAATGTTATCAAGTATTTCTTCTTCGGGATATTTAAGTATTACTAATGAAAATTAAAGAACATATACTAATAAAAAGAAAATAAAATAACATAACAACAAATATATGGTGATATAATATATAATAACTTTAGTATATGAATATTTTAATATTTGACTATGATATTTATATATGTATTCGAACACCTAAATGCACCACATCAAAATAGTAAACTTTATTATTTGTGTTATATCTTTCATTTCAATTATCTTCATATTGAAAAAATTATATATATTAGATAATTCTGTAGCGGAACAAAATACCCGCTAGTTCACATAGAAGCTTAAAGTTGTTAGAAAAATAAAAGGTTTGTATTAATTATTACTAGCTTTATCCCCGCGCAATTGCGCGGGACAACATATATATTTTTTTTACATATTTTTTATATAATTATTTAAATATAATTAACGCGTGTGCGAATTAACGCGCGTGCGTTTGAACTAAATTAATCTAATCATGACATATTTACAAAAATCATGATGTCAATAGATGCATAAGGTTCATGAAATTAGTCTATCACGGATATTATTTTCTGATATAATTTGTATAAATAGTATTTGTTCAGGTGCTTTTAAAATCGATTAATATAATCAGGACATATTGCAAATATATTTGATGTCAATAGATGCATTATAGTTACGTTTCATTAAAGAATCGTAACGTGTCATATAGATACAACGGACAAATGACAAATTTTTTATGAAAACTCGCATAAATTTGAGGTTACAAAATTTCATATATACCCGTGCAAAATACGCAAATACAAAAAAAATTTGATAAGCAAAAAAATGACCAAATGTAAAAAGGGAAAAAAATGGGTAAAACGAAAATTACAGAAAAAAATTGAACTTACAAAATTGCATACATAACCCTGCCCAATGAGCAAATTAAAAAAAAAATAGGAAAAAAGGATCAAAATATAAAAAAGGACCAAAATATAAAAAAAGGATGAAAATGTAAAAAAGGACCAAAATGTAAAATAGGAAAAAAGATCAAAATGTAAAAAATGACCAAAATGTAAATAATTTTTTTTTGGAAAATAGGAAAAAATGTAAAAAATGTAAAAAAATGATCGAAATGTAAAAACAGGATCAAAATGTAAAAAATGACCAAAATGTAAAATCGAAAAAAAGGATCGAAAAATAAAAAAGGACCAAAATGTAAATAAAAAATGTAAAATAGGGAAAAAGACCAGAATGTAAAAAATGACCAAAATGTAAAATAGGAAAAAATGATCAAAATGTAAATAAAAAGGACCAAAATGTAAATAAAAAAGTACCAATATACTCAAAAGGGAAAATATACTTGGCCCCCAAAACTCACTCAAACACCTTTGATACGTCAATCGAGGGTGTTTAAATGGATTGATTCAATTAAGAGGTCCAATCAATCCATTTAGGAGTCTAATCAATCTATTTAAACATCCTCAATTGACGCATCAAGGTTGTTTAAGTGAGTTTTGGGGGCCAATTATATAACCCCTACTCAAAACTCATGGTTGGTTTGATTTGATAGATCCAAGTATCTGAACTAGCAAATTCATGTATTTTGGAGAAGGAAAATGTTGGACATACCCCCAACTTTCTCCCTAGAGGCGTGATGACGTGGATATGGTTTAACACGTTAAGAATTAACACATTAATTCATGATTTAACGTCTTTATTGGGTGTTCAATCATAAATCAAGATAATCATAAATTAATATGTTAAATCTGTAGGGTTACGCACGCTTATATCAAAGTGTGCAGCGGAATTAGTCTCGCATGCGTAACCTAATTCTACCGGGATCACGCCCTAAAACCAACGAAAAAGGAAGAGTTTGGAGAAAATTACCTCGTACAAGTTAGTACGTGTTGACTTCTTCTCCAAATTTGTGAACCTTCTCCAAGAATCGCTCGTGCAATCCCTCTACTCGTGTCCACCTCGATTTCGACCGATCGGAAATCGCCAACGCCGTTCTAGTCGACGTCACGATTGAATCTCTCAAGATATTTGCTCCAATCTCCCTCTCAATCTCACTAGATCTAATCTAGAGTTTCTGTGGAAGAAAGAGGAAAAACGACGGCGGCTAAACCTAATTTTTCTGGAAAAAGGCTTAACCTAAAACGAAATCAGAATTTCATATATATAGGAAACAGACTGCTGAGTCCGTTCCGAACTGACTCAGTTCGTTCCGAACGAACTCAGTCCGTTCTGCAGTCCGTTCTACAGTCCGTTCTGCAGTCCGTTCTAATGGACTCAGCAGCTCTGACTATCACGAATTAGTTCGTTCCGAACGCACAAAAGAGTCCGTTCGAACGAACTCAGTTCTGACTGCAGATTTGCCTATACATATAAATTCTTCTAAGTTAATTCTTAAGCCATATTTCTTTCAAACTCCCTCTTGGATTAAGACTTAATCAACTTGGCAATATGTCCAACATATGTCGTGAGATCTAATCTCACGTGATTCCATTTTGTTTGTCCAACAAACGTATTGGTGAGCAATATCTTGATAATCCGATATATTACGAAATCTTGGTGTGACCTTGTAGGTTCGTCTAAGACTGGCAGTGGACATGGCAGCATTTCACAAGGTATTGCGAGCACTAGACTGCCGTTAATACCTACCCAGAATTAGCACGAAAAAGGTGGAGAACACCTTTATGAAGATGCAGTACATCTTCATACCTAACTCAGATAAGTGTTACTAGTCCTCTTGTTCGCGATATCTTCCGATCAAAAGAGTCACGGTGAAGCCTAAGACTTCAAGTCATCCTCTATTCTTTTTGATCAGATATACTCTTTCCCGATAAGAATTAGATTGATAATTAGAATGCGAACTCCATGAGTTCCATCGAGCTTGGCCAAGCATTTCATCAATCTCAATTCAATCGAGGGGCCCGAGAGATATCTCCCTCTATCCTTTTTCAAGGTTAGAAAGGAACAATTCCTATCTTGCAATCTCACATCCTTTGCCTATGCTAAAAACAATACCCAATAGTAATCACTGCTACACAGTTACGCGTAGGGTCAATTATATCAAAGCATTGCATTTTCACATACTAGGTAGCCATGAGACCACTCAAGTATGAAGAACTAAAACGCTCTATCTGGATATGAGTTCGTCTCCAATGACTCTGACCATGTTACAAACTCATATAGTGGTCAGTCCAATATACGACGCCGCGTATATCCATATTCTAGAATCGACGCTACCGTCCCAGATCAGTAAAACCTAATCATCTCATCTACGAATATGCCAGTGTATGTAAAAGTCTCCATTCAGTGAATGGACTACCTGGTTCAAACCTATGAACAACTTTATACACCAGGGACGTTTTAGAATTATATTCATTCCGTTTAGTGGTTTTACTATCATTCAATTGACGAATCAATATGCCAGACTATGGCCATGCAACATATTATTCTCAACTGACTCGATGCACTAAACTAGAATAAAATTCAAGGTCTATCCGATTATTATAATCGAATAACCTCTCACACACTTTCTTGTTATTTAAAAATTTTGAAATATGAAGGTTTAGGTCATATTATGAATAGTAATATAGATATCTGTTTCTCAAACAAATACAATCCAAATAACAGGCCTAGGGCATAATAAATGTTCTCCCACTTGCACTAGCTAGGCTGATCGAATCCCCTTATGCAATGAGAAACATAAATAAAACACCCAATCTAACACTACGATAGATATCCCAATCCTATCGCCCTAGCATGCTGCTGATGCTTGACACGTGATAGTGCTCGTAAATGGATCGGCCACGTTATTATCAGTATGTATCTTTATTATTTTCACGTCACCTCTCGTCGTAATCTAACGAATCAAGTGGTAACGCCGGAGTACATGCTTGGACCTGTGATGCGCTCGCGGTTCCTTGGATTGTGCTATTGGTCCGTTATTGTCACAATACACATCCGTGGGACCCGAGATGCTTGGCATAACGTCAAGTTCCATCACGAACTGTCGTAGCCAGACAGCCTCCTTTACGGCTTCCGAAGCCGCGATGTATTCCGCTTCAGTTGTAGAATCAGCCACCGTCTTCTGTTTGGATCTTTTCCAAACAACAGCTCCCCAATGGAGCGTGAAGACATAACCACTTGTTTACCATCCAATGGTAACTAAGAATTTTGTTCCATATCAACTTGTTCACTATGTGGTTCTCGAATTTCTTCGAGATCAATTTTTACTCCCACTGGCTTGATGATCTAGGAATTTCTTCTCTAAGAAGTATCCTCGTCGAGCCACGAAAACCTTGTTTTCGCTAGGCAAGTAAAAGTAGTATCCTCAGGATACCCCACAAATAAACACTTGTTGGATCTTGCTTGAGTTTGGCGTCAATTTTCCTTTGACGTATGTCTCGCAGCCCCAAATCTTAAGATAAGACAATAATGGCACCATGCCATGCCATAATTCATATGGTGTCTTTTCAAATGATTTGGACGGAACTCTATTCAGTAATGAGCAATTGTTTGAGGCGCTAAACCTCAAAATGACTTTGGCAAATCCGTTCGACTCATCTTCGAGAGAACCATGTCTAATAAGGTCTGATTTCTCCTCTCGGACACTCCATTCCATTGGGGTGTATCGGGTGGAGTCCATTGTGATACTATACCACAATGTCGAAGATAGTCCTCAAACTCATAGCTCAAGTATTCACCACCTCGATCCGATCGAATGGCTTTTACTTTCTTGCCCAGTTGAAGTTCTACTTCGTGTTGAAACTCTTTGAATTTCTCAAAAGTTTCACTTTTGTGACACATTAAGTATAGATATCCATATCTACTATAATCGTCAGTAAAAGTCACGAAGTAGCGATACCCATTTCTAGCCTCGACACTCATCAGTCCACATACATCGGAATGTATGAGAGCCAACACATCTTTCGATCTTTCTCCTTTCTTGGAGAAAGGTGTCTTTGTCTTCTTACCCATCAAACAAGATTCGCAATTTTCTATTGACTTTAAGTCAAAAGAATCTAGCACTCCATCCTTTTGGAGTCTAGCAATGTGTTTCTCGTTTTATGTGTCCGAGACGACAATGCCATGAATATGTTTCATTAGTTTGAGTATTTAAACATTTAGTATTCATGTTATAAATGGATTGATTATTGTCGTTATTTTCTAAATCCAAGACATATAGACCATTTTCAACTAGAATATTACTAAAGAAAATGTCATTCTTGCAAATAAAACAATCATTAGTACTAATAACTAATTCATATCCATTCGCAACAAGTCTCGAAATAGGAATAATACTCCCACTCAAAGTAGGTACATAACAACAATTATTCAAAACGAATAAGTCCATTTGGAAAAGTTAAATCATACGTCCCTTCGGCTAATGTGGCTACTCGAGCTCCATTCCCGACGCGTAAATTAACTTTGCCACGAATCAAAGATCTTCTACTTCTTAGGCCCTGCATATTATTACAAATATCAGTCCCACATCCAGTGTCCAACACTGATGATGGTGAAGTAAAGAAATGAGATTCGATAACTGAAATACCTGATGCCGATGTGTCCAAGGAAGCGGTCTTTTGCTTGCTCTCCCTCAGGAAGATCTCGCAATCACGCTTCCAATGCCCCTCCTTGAGGCAGTGGAAACACTTCTTGTCATCCTTGCTCATAGGCTTAGGCGCAACCTTGTTGCCCTTTGCCTTCTTGTTTTTGTTCCCATTGCTTGGACTCTTCCCTTCAACCACCAATACTTCCGAAGTCCTAGACTTCATGTGCCGCGGTTTCATGTCATTTTCGAATGTTCTGAGCATTCCGAAAAGCTGGGGAATGGTCCTTTTCATGTCTGACATGTGGAAATGCGAAATGAACGAATCGAAACTCGGAGGCAGTGACAACATGATCAAATCAGTTTGTAACTCCATCTCGAATTTCATGCCAAGCCTCTCAAGATGATCGAAATATCCTTTCATCTTGAGAAGGTGCGAGCTAACGGGCGTACCATCTTGCATCTTGCATTGCGTCGCATTGCCAAGAGCTTGATACTTCTCCACCCTTGCTTGAACCTGAAACATCTCCCTGAGCTGTTTCATAATCTCGTATGCATCCTGTTTCTCAAACTGGATTTGATATTCAGGAGTCATAGTAGCCAACATGAGGCATGTCACATCATTCGAATCGTCCAAGATAGTCGTATGTTCGAATACATCATCCTCAGTTGCTTTATCCCCTGGCACGGGAGGGATAGGCGTCTCCAAGACATGTGCCTTTCCTTCCTGTTTCAGAACGAATCCCAGATTCCTCTGCCAGTCGAGAAAGTTCTTTCCGTTCATTCGTTCCTTTTCCAAAATGGAACGCAAACTAAAGCGGTTATTACTTGGTAAAGCCATGAATTCTACAATTTTTGAAAAATAATGTAATTAATAACGTGGTCTTTCATATATTAAAATTCATTTTTAAATAACTTGAAATACCCATTATTTTATCATTTCAAATAGCCCCCACTATTGAAACGGAGATTTGATACCTTAAATCTCATAATGGACAAGATCCCTATTTAACGTATTTCTAAGGTGACTATGGCCAACCACTCAGAAAATACGTCACGTCGGGTAGGACGGTGTCCAATCATCTCCAAGACGATTCTTGCTTTATTCGTGAGGTCCGGTATTGAGTCCAACTCAAAACCAGAGTGTGTGTACCTCACTCCTTGCCCCAAATCCTAGCCTAGCTAGCGAATTGGTCAAGTCCAAACCACAAGTGGAGTATCATTCAATCAGCGAATTGACATGCCAGACTATAGCCATGCAACACGTCAACTCCTAATCAATGCATGTCTTCCTTGCTACGCACGTGTAAATCTGTGCCAGACTATGGCCATGCAACACAGATAAACAAACACTAGTCTAGAAGGTTCCACTTAGGGAGACATAAGACTTGATAATTACGTGGGAGGATTTTACTTTTTATTAAAATCATTTATTTTATTCATTCACAATAACAAATAAAATTATGGTATAGCATATAGGCCTTTTTAGTTTTATGAGCAATCATAAAACCCTAAAATTCCCAACCCTAAAACCCAAAATGATTCCTTGCTTCATGTGAAGATCCAATCTTCGTGTCGTGTCGTCTTGCCTTGAAGGTCCTTCTTCAAAACTAAACCTATTTTATTTTATTACAACTTTGGAAGACTTACCGGTCCCCACATAATTAAATAAAATACAATTTGGAAAGCTCACCGGCCCCCACACAACACATATTACAAGCAACACAAACAATCATCCCCGTTTTAGGCTATATGCTATACCGTATGGAATTTATAAATTGAAATTTTTTTTTAAATTATTGGGCATTTTTGACAGAAAGAAACCAAAATTTGGCTGTCCAGAACCTTGTTCGTTCGAACGCAACCCTAGGTTCGTTCGAACGCACAAACGACACAAAAATTTCAAATTTTTAAGCTAAGTCCGTTCCGAACGAACTCCAAGTCCGTTCCGAACGGACTAAAAAAATTTTTTTTTTTTTTTTTTTTTTTTTTTTTCGAAAATCCGACCAGTTCGTCCAGAACGAACTCCAAGTTCGTTGGAACGGACTCGATACTGCCAGTTTCCTCAAAAACCTGATTTATGCGCCGTTTTGTCCGAAAATCAAATTTTCAACAGATCCAATCTGTTTAACACTTTAATAACATGCAAATATCCAATATTTGATTCACTAAAGGTCTTTCTATCATCAATTTTGCTCAATTTTGTGTAATTTTGCAATTTAGCCCAAAAATTTCTAAAATTTCCTAAATTCGAAATAAAACATCGATTTTCGATGGTTTTAGCGAGCGATTGCTCTGATACCACTGTAGGGTTACGCACGCTTATATCAAAGTGTGCAGCGGAATTAGTCTCGCATGCGTAACCTAATTCTACCGGGATCACGCCCTAAAACCAACGAAAAAGGAAGAGTTTGGAGAAAATTACCTCGTACAAGTTAGTACGTGTTGACTTCTTCTCCAAATTTGTGAACCTTCTCCAAGAATCGCTCGTGCAATCCCTCTACTCGTGTCCACCTCGATTTCGACCGATCGGAAATCGCCAACGCCGTTCTAGTCGACGTCACGATTGAATCTCTCAAGATATTTGCTCCAATCTCCCTCTCAATCTCACTAGATCTAATCTAGAGTTTCTGTGGAAGAAAGAGGAAAAACGACGGCGGCTAAACCTAATTTTTCTGGAAAAAGGCTTAACCTAAAACGAAATCAGAATTTCATATATATAGGAAACAGACTGCTGAGTCCGTTCCGAACTGACTCAGTTCGTTCCGAACGAACTCAGTCCGTTCTGCAGTCCGTTCTGCAGTCCGTTCTACAGTCCGTTCTGCAGTCCGTTCTAATGGACTCAGCAGCTCTGACTATCACGAATTAGTTCGTTCCGAACGCACAAAAGAGTCCGTTCGAACGAACTCAGTTCTGACTGCAGATTTGCCTATACATATAAATTCTTCCAAGTTAATTCTTAAGCCATATTTCTTTCAAAATCAAGTATTTATGTGTTAATTTGTAAGGTGTTAAACCATATCCACGTCATCAAGACCTTGGGAGGAGAGTAGTAGGGGATGTACATCACTACTCTTTGTATATATATATATATATATATATATATATTAGTTAATTAACAAGATAGTGTATTATGTAATACCAATTTTTTTTATATATATATACACACACATCGGTTATAATTAATACAAAATAAGACTAAGTAATTATATGAAATTAATATTTCTAAACAAAATAAATCAAACTATATTTTGACATATGTGATATATAATACAACAAATCAAACAAACAAACAAACATGATTCCTTCAAATACATGTATTTGAGAATTCGTATACAAATGAAATGTGTATATATATACCTCTGAGAGGTGGTGCAATATTACAAATGCACGCCTCCATAAAACCATTAAAAGATCATAAAAAAAATCATCAAATAGCACATCACATTAAAGTTAGTGATCATTAACATAGTATTAGTTTAGCATGATCAATTACATGAGATTGAATCACAGGAAGAAGAAAAAAAATGCTAGTTTGCCTTTGACTGTTTTATAGCATTAGGTTATATTGATCCAGTAATAATACTCGACCAAGTTAGTTATGATCGAGAAGTAGGGATGTCAATGGGTTGGGTAATACCCGTGCCCGACGGGTATCCGACCCGGGCGGGTCGGGTAATACCCGATTAAGCCTACCCGCGGATCGGGTATTACCCGATTAAAAAATACCCGGCTCGGGTCGGGTAGGGTATGGATGAGGTCGTACCCGACCCGTGGGTATACCCGACCCGAACCCGATTCTTAATAACCCTCATTATATTCATATTTTTATATATTTATTATTTTTGGTTGATTTTTTATTGATTTTAATCTATGTTTTCTACTGATTATTTATTATACAACTTATTTTTTTATTTGTTTAGTAAATAAATAAAATAAATAATTTCCTAGATTTATGTTTATTTATTTTCGTTTTTACTGTTATTTTACGTTTCTATCAATATTAGTTTTATTATACAATTTCTGTTAATTCACGGTCCAAAATTTATATTTAAAAATATTTTGTTGTCTATTTTGTGATTTTGTGATATTATTATGTTATATGAATTTATGATGATATTTTTAATTTGAAAAAATATATTTTTCGTTTGTATATTTTAATGTTTTGTATATGTTTAGGTGTGGGTAAAATTTCCCGTGGGTAATCCGAAAACCCGCGGGTACTAAACGGGGCGGGTAAAATTATCCGTTTAGTTGACGGGTCGGGTACGGGTATTACCCGATTAAGATGGGTAAGGATATGGGTGAGTCTATACCCGACCCGATCCCGACCCATTGACATCCCTATCGAGAAGCTTCGAGCACACTTTTATATATGTTTCTTTTTTCCAACTCCGCAGCCGCTTTCTCTTGAGGGTTTTCACCATTGCTACCAACAATCTTTCGATCTAATGCCTGAATCTGAAACAAACAAATTAAATTATGATCTCACGAGAACAAACACCACTGCCAATAATATTAATTTGAGAGAGTTTGATCAAAAATATTAATTTGAGAGGAGTATGTTCTGTGGACCTTTCTGCTTGGCCATCAGTTGAGATTATTTTTGCGGCAGATCCTTTTGAGCGCAGTAGTGCTCAACGAAAGACTTTCAGCAGCTTCCTTGATGGGAAGATGGAGGTACTGTATTATCTCGTGCATCTTCATGCTCTTAGTTCTTTCGCGCTGTTAGTTCCACACATCGATCAATTTCATATATTCATTCCTACTTTTAAATCTATGATTCTTATGTAATTAAAATGGATAATGTTGAGTTTACCTGAATTGCATGTGGTCTCCTTTCGAACCCAGTTGCGGCATCATCATGATTCGAAGTGGCCCCAACAGAAATAATGGGTACTTCCGAATGATTCGAAGTGGCCCCAACAGAAATAATGGGTACTTCCGAATGATGGATGCGATGAATTATTTCATACAATGAGAAGAATTTCTTGTTATTATCCGTGTTGGAGACTCCTGCAATTATATATAATATAAAATACATGTGATTAGTTACAACGATATGCATGGCATGCATGAGAGAGAAATGGAATTCAGAAGAAAAGTAAGAAGTAAGTATGATTTTGCAGGTCTTTCTTCCCGTTATAATTACCGAGATTAACACTTGGCATTGGAGGAAACCATGCTAATGGCATTTGTGATGGAGGAGGTGGTGGTGGTGGAGGAGGAGAAGGAGGAGGAGGAGGAGGAGGAGGAGAAGAAGGAGGATCCAGGATATCGAAAATTGATTGTGGTTCAGAGTGGTCAGAGAAAAGAACATCGAAATTATCGCAATAATCCATGGCTTATCTCTGTGGAAAGAAAAATTGTCGCAATCTTTTCGCTCTCTCTCTCTCTCTGTGAAAAGAAGAAGATAACCGAATAATTTGATTTTTCGAATGAAGGGAAGTCAGTTATGTAGTTGTGGGAGATGGATACTTTAGTGAATGGACTAGGTGAATGGATGTTACATACAAACTTGTATTTTATCTTTCCAAAATATTAATGAACCAAGTCCATACTATATTACTTTTTGTCTAAGTTCTGATAACCGCGTTTTTTCAAAATATTTATGAATGGACATAGTGCATGGAAGTGATGTTAATGATCATTATCATAGTATTTTTTTTTTTTTTTATCGTTCCAAAATAATAATGAACCGAGTCCAGGTCCAGACTATATTACTTTTGCCCAACGTGGTAATCACCACGTTTTTCAAAATATTAATGGATGGACTTGGTGCAAGGAAGTGAGGTTAGTGATCATTGACATAGTGTTAGTTTAGCATGATCAATTATATGGATTTTTTATTTTATTTTATTTTGAAAAAAATTAACATGGATTGAATCACAAAAATAAACATGGATCATATGATTAGACCATAAATCACCAAAATAAATACAAAATCATGAATCAGAAAAATAAAAATAAAAATCATATCATCAAAGATATTAATATATAATCGGGTGTTAATATATTGAATATCTAACATAATAAAACATATTAATAGATAATTCTGAAGCGAAACGAGATACCCGTTAGTCATTCAAGTTGTTGGAAAAATAAAAGGTTTGGAATAATTATTATATGATGATTAATTGCATGAATTGCAATATGAACTGTACTATTTTACTCTAAAATAAATGATAGCTAATGGATAGGAACTTAATTAAAACGGAAGCTTGTTGTTATTATTACAAATATTATTACGGTTTTTCTCCTAATTTTTCTGTATTGCGATATTCTTGAAAGAATTCCTATTATATTGCGATATTCTTCGTTTCTATTTTTTTAGTTTTCTGTACTATCAAATATATTTTTGTCCGTATCATTGTTCTTAATTTTGGATTTCGAAACAGTTAATATATCATAATCATATTTTTTTCGGTAATAAAGTATCCTAATCATATGAATTACTTAACTTTTTATAACAAAAAATACAAATTTCATTGCAAAATTTTATCCTAAATATTATCAATACAAAAATAAAAATCATATTATCAAACATAATCATTTCTAGGAAGAACTCGAACGCGTCTCGTGCCTCACGCAAACGAGATCGTCGAGTTTATTCCCATCCATTTTGTACATCGAAACTCTGCCCATTTCCAAATAATGCTCGCGAGCCTCCTTTCTCAATCCACCGATCGGCATCAATTCCCACTTGCTATAATTCGATTTAATCCTCCTTTCTGCCGAACTCGGTCCGTACACCTGGTCCACCGTGCCCCAAACTTTACAATTACTAAAAGGGCTCAATTCGTCCTTTTGCCCAATTTCTCTCTTTTTTAGCCGAAACGCTGCTTCGTGCACCTTTCTTATCGATTCTTTACTCGGCACGTCCGTCCAATTCTCGATTCTCTTCGATCTCATCGGTGAGTGGATTCGGATTACGCCGAGACATTCAAGGAGTTGGTAATATGCGCGGCCTTGTAACGGATTGTGCCCCTTTCTCGGCTCCGAGAAATACCTCGTCCTGAAAATAAACGAAACGTTAAAACGGTATATTGTATTTAATAAGTTAATATTTGTTTGTACCATTCGGTGTAGCCTGGATCGACGGTGAAGCCGTACATGTCGACGATATCGCACATCGAGAGAGCCAATTCGATGGATTTCATTCCGGTTCCTTTTGCGCCTTTTCTCAGAACGATGCCTTGGAATAAATATATTGGATTCGGTAAATTCTGGTCCAATGCATCATCGCCGTTAATTTCATCATGGTATTATTAGAATTATTTTTTAGTTTTTTCTTTTTTACCCGTATCATTGTGTTGAAATCTCTGTGCGTCAAGCTTTTTATTATTAGCACCTCATCAGCTACGCTTCGACAAATAGTAATATTCATTATTAAGAGGGGTTTCTTTCAAATTTTCAATAATGTAGGGGGTTTTATGCAAATTTCTCGGTTAGGAATGCTTACAAGATCCTTTTAAAATATCCACCATGTTTCTAGCACCGCCTCTCACCACCAAACGAAAATCCCTTTTCAGTCCCACATGTTTTGCATATTTCTACACAAACTATATATAATTAAAAATACCAATTATTTACTTCAATAAAATTAATTACCTGATTAACGGGGGCTTCATTATCTCTGAACACAGCATCGTGAGAATCGATTTCATCCCCAAATTTAGTTTTCAACAAATCGCCTGAATTACCAACCACAGCACAAGTCTTGAATTGACGAGGGTGAAAAGGAGCCTTAGCTGGCAAAATTGGGTGAAGAATTTCCTCACACAACGACTTGTTATAACACTTCTTAGTTTCCCTGTTTTCCCAAAATGGCAATTTCGTTATTTCCAAAAAAAATGGTAATTAGATAAATAAATTTGTATATTTGTAAATTGGTTAAAAGAGATTACAATTGTGAAATTCTTTTCGCAGCATAGTCGAACCATCCATCTGGTCTCACGTCCAAGTACTCTCTTGTCAGTACTGTCGTCATGTTTCTATACTGAAAATTATGTACTTGTTCATATATAATCAAAAGTGGAATATAATTAAATGATTATTTGAGAAAATGAAATATACCTGTTCCCAAAGAAGGATCGTGTCGCAAACGTTGAATTTGTATTCTAAAGGCTCGAATACTTTGAATTGTGAATTGTACTGCATGATTTTGAAAACGAAGTTAAATGAAATGGTAAAAGAAATATATAGTTTATGAAATTGATATGAAAATATAAGAGGGGAAATCGGTACCCAAGTGCTGTTGGTGCCTTCAGGAAATTTTAGTACCAAATTGCAATGATCGATTATCTTAGCAGTCAATCCAAGCCCTCTTTTTGCCTAGAAAATTATTTGCAATTTCAAATTATAGTACATAAAATCCACAATTAGGATTGAGAAGCACATAATGCAGTTAAGAAATTTCTCTACTTCAGAAAATCGAACAAAAAAAGAGATGGAAATTGAAAAAAATTGGAACACGATTCGTCTAAAACAAGACCGAAAATGCAAAAACAAAAAGAAATAGAAGAATACCACGCATTGTTGTACATCAGATTGAAAACCATAAAGGGTCCGGATCTCCTCATCATTCCTCTGATCCGATGGTTTCCCTACAATTGCAAATAAAAAAATCCCAATCCGCAATTCAACAAACCGAAAGAGAATCAGAAAAGAAAATCGAATACGAGAATACAAAAAACCGAACCGGTGAAGAACGAAGACTGAATGAACAGGATGCAGATTGTGAAGACGACGGCGACGCCGAAGAGAATTACGACGGTACGACCGCCGGGAACCGGAGAAACTTTTGCCATGTATACGATTCACTACTTATTCAGTGAGCTTCTTCTCTTATTCCTTTCTTTTTCTTTTTCTTTTTCGTTCCTCTCTGCTCACTCCTCAGGGGACTTGTTTTTTAAAAAAAATAATATATATTATATAATATTATTTTCCTCCATCCATTAATATTATATAATATTAATTTTTTAATATTTCTTATATTCATTTTCCATAATTAATTTATATCCACATTTAATCATTTTTTTCAAGTTAATGCAAAATGATAATAGAATTAACTAAGTTTGATGTAAGTTGAATTTAACAAATGATAATAATACAGATGTGGTTCCTAAAAATGTTCAAAGATGATTGTAAAACAATAAACACATAAATAATATTTATAAGTATGAGAAAATAATCTAAATTTTGTTAAATTTTCTAATACAAAAAAATTCACATATTCTAAATTTTGTCATCTATCATGATCTAACGGTCAAAATAATGATGTGATATAAAAAAATTATACAAAATTTGGTGAAAATAAAAATTTGGACGAATAATAACTATAAGAAAATATTTTATAGAAGATCTCTATAAATATCAATAATTGACTGAAATTTTGATTAAAAAGCATATTTTTCCAGAAATCAGGGACTAAATTGCAAAAAACAGTCAGTATTACTTGCTTTAGCCGTTAACTCATTAATCCAATGTTCCTATTTTATTTCGAACTTTTTGAAAATATGTGACATTAGCAGATACTTATACTCGAGAAATTAGGTTGGATGTGTTTCTCCCAATACACTGCTCCTATTTTTCGAGTCATGTTCTTCTCTGATTTCTTTCAATATTTCTTCAAATCAGGCTATAACTATGGCAGGATGGGTCTGATGAGTGGCAGAATTTCAATTAATTTTTGTGATTTAGAATTACAACGATTATGATGTGTAACATAGATGATCCATATTTTAAATTTATTATTGACATTACATTTTTACTTGGATTAGTTAAAATATTTACAATAATAATTTTATTTAAATCAAGCTATAAAATAAAGACTGCATTTACAGCCAACCAAACATAGACGTTACAAATTACAATTACAGCAGTTCCAAATTCTTTTATCCAAACATCAAAAAATAGATTGCAACTACAGCAATTGTATTCTCAGTGATTCGAAGTCTTCTAGGAATCCCTAACACATCCATCCAAACAGCCCTTAAATCACACAAGAAGCAAGGCAGGATCATTGAACAAAATAGATACACACCAAAGTTCAAAACAGCAACACAAAACATTTGAAAAAACGAAAATCTAGCACATGCGAAGAGCAGGGTGAAAGCTCGGTATGACAAATATTACAAACTAAACCAAAACTCGAAGCATTAATCCTACTATTACATTTTTTTTTGAAAAAAAATAGAGAGGGCTCTTATGTCCCCCATCTATTATGTTATATATCATTTAAGCTAATATCTCATAATTATAACAATCAACCACCAAACCTGAAAATTACATCCTAAACACATCAATAACTGGAACAGGAAAACCTTTGAAAAAAACCAGTAATTGAAGTCCAGGTGCATAATTAGGAGTTGAATTCCCGATTTTTTTTACCCTAGTAATTGCCGTCCTCTATTCTTCCTCTCTACAGAACCCCATTGCCTCTCCACCGTCCTACTATTACATTTGACAAACATTTTTCTCAAATCTCCTGTTGCCACGTCAATTTTCATCAACTCTTGTGTCTCTTCTTGGAACGTTTATCTGCTCCTTAAGGCTCTTTATAGGGCCTCCTTTATTTCTCTGATCATTCACATTCCTTTATTCTTACCATTTACGTTTCTTCACATCTTTACATTTCTTCCTTCCGTTCCTATTTTGTCTTTCTGCTCTCGCGCATAAAGCCGCCTCCTCTTCACTCATCTTCCTCTTCACTCATCTCGCACGACGGTCGAGAAGCACATCGTGCAGATTTGAAGGCGATTGAAATCGATTTCAAGGCGATTGCAGCCAATTTTCAAGGCCGGTAAGTAAGACTCCATTTTCTTTGTGGATTTCAGTTTTTTCTGAGTTTTTTTCGTTTGGTGGTGCTGGTTCAGGCGGTTTGAAGGCCAGCACGAGTGAAAGGGCCTTTTTCTGAGTTTTTTACGTTTTTACAAGTCCCAAATCTCTCACAGATTAACTCTAGCCCATCACCCGATTTGTAGTCAGAAACTCGGTATGTTTATTTCCAATTTGTATCCATCTATTGGATTAATATTTTATTTTGTCTTTTAAGGGATTGAATTATTGTTTCAATGCCAATATTTGATAGAAAGTCAGTGATTTTTTAAGTTTTGGTGATTTATAAATCACGCCTATTATGTGTTCGATGAAATGCATATTCATTTTTTTGACAAGTAACAAATATACATGCTAAAGAAATATGTATAATAATGCATTTGTGAAATTTGTTGAAGAAATTTACATCATGATTAGATTCATTCCAAATTCAGATAGAAATTTGAACTTTTTGGGACAATTTGTTTTATAAAATTTTGAAATCAATGATTTATTTTTTGTAATTTTCTGCTTAGGAAGAAAATAGGAGGAGAATGCCTTTGATGATAACAATCGGCACGACCAATTGATGTTTATCGCAGACTCAAGGAGCTTTTTTCAAGGATTACATATGTGGTAAATTTATCAATCCGTTACTAAATATCTAATTTATATTTTTTCCTTATTTAATATATTTCTTAAGAAGTGATTTCCTCAATACCGATATCTTTTTTTATTTTTTCATCTGAAACTGAACATATTGTTCAAAACTGTCACGATTGTGCAAATCCTGTCGAATCGAATGTTTTGACAGAAAGTTACTTTGAGCAATGCTTCTCTTCGTGAAATTGTAAGATCTTAAACTGAAAATATTTTCATCGATTAAACGTATAGTTTGATGCCGGTTCTGAAACAAACTTAACCAAAATTTTGCCAATATTCGATTTTGATTTCAGCCCAATATTCGAATACGACTTCCATGGTTGAGTGGGATGCCAATCAAAAGAAATGTCTTCTCTTTACATGAATGTAAGGGTAACAATGTAATTTCATCCAACCAAATTTATACTCTAATTAAATGAAGTAGATAAGCTGTAATTAACTTCAAGATTGATGCATTTTTAGGACGTGAATTGCGTGAAGGTCAGTTGACCGAAATTTCTGGCCCTTCTTCCGATAAAACCAAAGTAAGCTTTTCGTCATTAATAAATAATCATTGTTGTCCTAAACCCAAAACCCTAATGATGAAGGGTATTTTGGTAAATTATAGGTATGTTTACATTCAGCTACAAAGATTGTAAACAAACAATATGGATCCATTTTATATTTGGATACATGCAATTCATTCTCACCGAAACGTTTTTTTCGATTTTCTAAGCAATACCCACCCTCTCCATTGAAAGAGGTAATTTACTTCAAATTACATTTATGCCCTTCTTATATGTACAAATTTGAATTGAAAGATCAAAGTGACTGGTATGAAATTTGTAAATTCAATTCTAATTACTCATGGAAATCTTGATTTATTTTTTTCATATATAGCTTTTTTCAATTTAAGAATTAGGCCATAATAATTTCAGATCAGAGGATACTTCTCTGACCCTTGTAATGCATCAAACAACTTCAAGTAAATAATGAAAATAGTAAATAATTTCACCAACCAGATTGTAAATTTTCATATTAACTTAAACTTTATCTTATGCTAACTGGACTTATTATCAATTTCTGGAGATGGCGCAATTCATGTGGTACAATTACTTTTTTTAAGGGAATTTACATAAAGAAACCCTGAATTATATCTAAATTATAAAAATACCCCCAGAATTTTATTTCGTATATATTCTTAAAATATCGTATTTCTATTTATACCCTTTTTCCCTTCTTTTCGTTTGGCATGCTATTAAATATATCTACAGATTTTTAGACAGCGAGGGATATAGAAGAGAAGTTATGTTACTTGTGAGTATTTCAGTTTTTTTTCTTTTCAGTATTTACAATTTTTCTCCTGATATTTATTTATGATTATATCATTTAATTTTCAGCAATGATTACCAGCGTGAATATGAACTAACTAGGACTCGAAACCACCATTCTTGTCAAAAGCTACACTGTAAACACCAATTCCTTTTTTTTATTAAATATTTATATAAGATTAATTTAATTATATGATATTTATTATTTTTGTGCTTATTTAATTTAAGATGCCAAATAAAACAGTAATAGAAGTTGGTACGGAGCAATTTTTTCTTTCAAACCATTTATGTATGTATAATATCGTTTTTCTAAGCAATTATGTGCGAACAACAAAGTTGGGGCTGGTTGTTTTGTAATAGATCATCAAAATGAGGTATGAAATATTTGAAATTATTCCATAATAAGGTTGTTAATTAAATCATGTGATGTGGTTATGGCTATGTATAATCCAACTTATGATGTTATATAGCTTTGGTTCATATCAATTAAAATCTTAATTGTATAAATGGTTCGTATTATTATTTTCTTCTTATATAATTTGAACTGATTGTCTGATCCTTGCTATGATAGAAAAAATGTTATTTGGCATTATATGGTACTTGAATATTTCCTTATTTATTTATGACCAATTTATTTGTATCTAAAAATATTTTCCCATCAATGGATACAAATGGTGTTTTGGGGATGTTTGAAAATTTCTGGGTACAAATGAAAAAATGACTAATGAAGATGTTATTGATTTTAAAGAAAATTTTGAAGAAATAAGGTTTTTGAGATTTTGGGAATTCTGATTATATATGAAAATTTACAAGATAATATGTATTTTTTGGATAATTTTGTGGGCATATATATGCAAATTTACAAAATATAGATATTTGCTGGGTATATGTGTAATGTGACAGCGAGAAAAGTAGAAGAATTAATAAGAAATTTTGAATTTGCGAGGGTTTTGTGAAAAATTGTTGAAGAAGGTGAATAGGATAAAATATAGGGATATGTATGTGAAAGTGCTTGCTTAGTTGTATGTATAAATGCTTGCTCAACTGCATGATCTGCCATATTTGAAGATTGGTGGAACCATCTGGATCCATGAACCAGGTTCGGACGCCCACAAAAGAGCCACAACATCATAATTCATAACCCGAATCAAACCCAACCCATCTTCTAGCGGCCACAAAAGTATTAATTTGTTACTTACTTTACAAGTAACTGTACTATTAATTATTTTAATTTTTACACATCATATTATAAATATATAATTATTTATACTAATAATTACAATTATAATGATAATAACAATACATGATTTTTGTATAATAATTATATACTGAGGAGTACGTGATATCATTTTGTATACTAATATATATGTTAATAGTGAATATATATATATATATATATAGAGTGCAACTAATGGTAAATTATAATTTGTACTTGTGACTTATTCACCGTTAGATTTGAGAATAGATTGGCGCTGATCTAATGGTAATGGCGCGTTCATTGAATGATAACGAGGCTTACATTCCGTCTCCCTCCTCTCTCTCTCTCTCTCTCTCTCTCTCTCTCTCTCTCTCTCTCTCTCCCATGAAGCAATAGGAGAATTAGCTAGCTTGCTCTCTCTCTCTCACACTTGAAGTCGAAGCAGTAGGAAGATAGCTCTCCCTCCTTTCTTTCTCTCACTATGAAGGCGAAGAGAAATTAGTCGTTCCCCCCTCTTAATCAGATTGTGCCCCTCTCTCTCTCTCTCTCGCTCGCTCGCTCGCAAAACGGATTGAGAGTTTGTCTATCGATAATCTCTTAGCTCCTTTCAGTCGCCACCCATCATTTATTCTCTCCGCCTATCTTGATCTTTGGGATAGATAAAAACATCAACCTGAAAAATCTGCTTATCAATCCAGGTTTATTTTTTCTGCACAGTTGAAATATTTTTCAGTTCATTTTCTTCCGATAGAACGAATTCAGTTTTTTTCCAATGGACTTGTTTTCAGATTTTAAGATTTAGTTTATTTTGTTTCATTTTTTGTTAATTGCATCTAGTCCAGGTTCCTTTCATTATCAGATTTAATTTGTTAATTGTTTGTGAATTGGGACAAAATCGAGGTCAAGTTTGCTGAACAAAATCAGATTTAATTTGTTCTTTATATATAGATGGTTGAATTAAATCTTTTTTGGGATTTAATTATATTTTTTTGGGATTTGGGGCTGCATTAGAGTTTAATCGAAGCACCAATAGAGCTAATTTCTCTATTTTTCTTGCTAAATTTCCAATTTTAAGGAGTTAAAATAAATTATGTTGATCCATGATTTCTCCTCATTCTTTTCTGTTTCTCTCGATACAGAGGAAAGTTACGATGAAGAAAGCCTCTCGGCCTGTAGTGGTACACCTCTCGACTGTTCTTTTTTTTTTCTTTTTCATGAAAGGACTGTTCTTTTTTATATCAAAACAAAAACTGGTTGAATTAGATGGGTAATGATTTTTTTTGTGTCCAATTGATAATTAATTGAGACTTTATTTTACTGATTTTACATATTTTGGGCTGATTGGTACTGATTTTACATATTTTGGCTGATTGGTACTGATTTTGTACTAATTTTATGCTTATTTTGTGTTGATTTAAAAAAATATACAAGCATGGACATTAGGTACGTCGGGATTATTTTAGTAAAAATACATATCTACCCCTTCTTTATGTGTGTAGTCGCGTAAAAGCCCCAATCTTATTGGAAGTTACAAACACAAACAAAAACCCTTCAATCCTTCAGATGAGTAGAGATGATTTTAGGGTTTAGAGTTAGGAATAAGGATTAATGTGAAATTTGATATTTGAGTTTGATTTGAGGGAGGTAATATGGGGTCATAAGTCTTGGCTGAGTCGCATGTCTAATTGGACTTGTTTACCTCGCATTCTGGTTATCTTGGTTCTTTGCCGACATGCAGATCTTGTTTCTCTCAAGGAAGATGAATACTTTGAATGGTTGAAAAATGACGAGAATTGTTTGTTTGTTTATTTATTGTGTTCAAGATGGTAGTTATGTTATGTGGATCATAACAATAGTTTTGTGGTAATGTATGAGATTGTGTATGTAAGGTTTGTTAGAAAAAAATGTGAGGAAACACCATTCCAGCAAAAAAACAGAATGTTTTTATTTTTTATTTTATGAAATTTTGATCTCATTATATTTCAATAAAATTTTGATCTCATTATATGTCAATATGATGGAAACAAAAACTAACGAGTATTTCATTTCAGAATTATGGAAATATTTATTAATTATGACATCATTATTATCATTACATTAGAAAATTGAAGACGATGACAAGAAACATATAAATCGACAATTAACCAAGTAATGATACTTAATACTAATTGATTACATTGGAATTCATATTTTTTTTGCAACAACAAAACCTAAAAACTCTCAATTATACATGTCCTGCACAACTACATATTATTTGACGCGCCCCAAATCAGCGTTGTCCGATCCAACTCGAAAACACATATATTGGCATTCGATTTTATATATTAGACCCAATATTCAGTTTTCTGTCCGATCCCACATATATTTTATACATTAGACCCAATTTTAATCAAAAAGGGAGAAGCATCGGCATCGATTTTCAGTTTTTAACTTATTTTCCAGAATTAAAAATTTCTATCAAGATTAATTTTGCAATTTAACCCAGAAAACTGTTATGAAGTTCACAAAGAAAAATAGCTGACCTGCCTAAGAGAAAGGAGAAACTCAAGAATCTAAAGTTCGAGAGAGAAGGGATGAATTCTTCAAATATCTGGGGGCATACCATGTCTAATGTACGAGAGAGAAAAGAGAAAAGAGAAAAAAAAGAAAAACAGAAAACCTGTCGAGAAGAAATGGTCGATCTAAAGTGTGATATATTAAATTCAGTCAATTTTAGCATTGATTCGAATTTCGAAAAACATTCTCGAGTCTTATCACAATCTGGCCGAGAGCCTCATCACTATCTTGTCGAGATGCTTTCTTTGAGGCGATTTTCTATGAGAGAGAAAGAGATGGGTTTATAGGAGGAGCTTACTCAATCAATCGAGCAGGAAAGGAGGAAAGGAGGAGATCGTCGTTGATCGACCAGTGAAGAGAGGGAGGAGAGGAGCTTCAGTTTTATGCGATTGGCTGAGGAGGAGAACTCTATGGATCGAGCAGTGAAAGGAAAAAAGAGCTTTTGGAAAAGAAGGATAGAGACGGACAACTCAATTTTTGACGGAAATGTTTTGACGGAAAATGTTTTAATGGAGAGCGGGTAATCGGAATCCTAAAGCTCAGCACCAATCTTGATGTGCATCCAACGGGGTAAAACACACAAGTAGAAACTATGATTTATTTGTGCAAGCATTTTAGTTGCACTATATATATATATATATATTAGTATTAGAAAAGATATCACATAAATAAAAGATGTACACTTCACATATTATAAATTTATAATGGACGCGTAAAGAGTCAAAAATATATATTGAATTCATAGAAAATGTGATGAGCATGCAAAAAGGAAATTTAACGAAATTCAGAAAAAAATATTATTGAACAAACAAAATGGTATACTCAAATTAATTCCAGGTCCCATAACACGTTATGCTAGTATCGAGAAGTAATACTTCCTATTGGAAAGATCCATAGGTCGAAAAATTATATGTAAACGGTTAGAATAGAATACCAATATTGACAATTATGTGTTTGACATTGGAGAATTGTAAATTATATATGGACACAAAAATGACGTATTGACAAAAAAATATATATTAATAACAAGGGAATGGATTAATAGACAAATTATTAGACAAAAAATGAACAAAATATTTTTAACTATTGATTAAACAATGATGAACGGTTGTAATTTAACATAACCACCCACTACTTTCTCATCCAAGTATTTCTAACTATTGATAGAGATTTGTGTTCAAATTTATGTCTAAATTTGTGTCCGTGGATTCGACCCGAAATAACAATAATGAACAATTTACTCTGAAAATAATATATTACTAATGAAACAACAAAAGGTTATTTTTTAAGGAGAGTTCTATCATACACCCTTTTGCTTATGATACATTCATTTTCAAGGATATTTTGTGTAATTATAAATTAATGAGTATTTAAATTAATTTTCAAGTGTATTTATCAATAAATGACATACTAAATAGAAAATTTGAATTGTTCATGAAAAAAAAAAATCTATAAAAAGTAAATTTTATGATAAATCATTCTAAATATCCAAAATATTCTTTTGAAATGGTGTATGATAGAACTCCCCATTTTTTAAATACATATATTAGCCTTTTATAAATGTAAATTGTATGTAACTTAATATTTGAAATTTTATAAATCTATGAGAAGTAAAGAATCTAGCCCATGCCATGATCAGTAATTTGGGGTATTATTCATTTTAATTTTGAAATTTTGACTAGTATCTATTTATCATGATAATTTGTGTCATTGATGAATGTTCATATTTTCAGTTCAAATTTTATTCATGGAATGGAGACAGGAATACTACCAACTAAATAAAAGAAAAAATCTCTCTCTCTTTGTAATCGAACTGATCAATGAAATTGAATCCTCTGGTGTATGCTCCATTCATGTGCTAACTGGTTTGAAACACAAAATTTCAGACAAGTCAAATGATTCAACCACCTGATCTGCATAAAATACTAGAATTTAGCAAAAAAAAATCGAAGTAAAAAGTAAATTAAAAATTAGGTAAAAAAAGCGAAATTCAACTGTTATATGTAATATGCTACTATTAAAAAAAAATATGTTTATCATAAGCATGAAATTCAACTGCCTCATCAGTTTCCTGTATCAAAAACAGACATTTTTTTGCTAAATACTTTTATCTAATATAAAAAATTCCAACAAATATTATGGTCACAAGTAATCATAGTTTTGTGCAAAATACTAGAAGATATAAAATATAACCATTACATTCAATGGACAAGAACGTTAAATTTCTCCTAAGATAAACAGCCAAATTCGAAAGTACATACCAGACTGTTTCAATTTCTCAAAAAATGGAAGGACCTCTACAATAAAAAGAAATTTGGAAGGAGACAATTACACTATATTTAAGGCACGTTCATTAAGGCCAAGAAATATGGATTATAGAAACTGAAGATTTCATACATAATTGCTCAGATAACTGCCATTTGCAATTCACATTAATAATAATGTGGCTTTTGTTAATAAAAAAAAAACAATGTGGCTTTTTTGACAATATGCCGTCGTAGTTCTTTTGTTGGCAATATGCATTATTTAACGACTTTTGTTTGAAATTGCCGGGGATAAGATAGCTTTGCCGACCAGATATTCAATGTGTCGGAAAAATTGTGTCGGGAAAATTCGTTTTTCTTGTAGTGCTTCCAAGGTTCTAACCCCAAAAAGTTTCGTATCCGTCTGATTGCACAATCGCAGAACGAAATTCTTCACTCAAAAAAATAGGAAGCCTTGCACCAAATTCTTCAAACCAACTTTATCTTCTTAATATGTTTTTTTTAATAGAATGTATGTCCAAAAATGCCTTTATATTTGTCTTCTTCTAATGGACCAAAGAGAGAGAAAAACCGAAGAAGTAATTACATCAGTTTTGAATGATTAATATTTCTAATTAAAACCGAAATATTTATGGCATTTATATGCTGGTGAATAATCTTTTTTCAATTGTTTATAACAACTGTAATTTTATTATAGCTTAAATATTTACCAAATAACATACATTTAATATGCAAATAATCAATTAACCTAATTAACAACACATCATGCAACAAAAATGATTCATATCCCGAATTAAAACACAAATCCATCACCGATTGAGCCCCATTTCATTTTTTCCCTAAAAATCATTTCGGGATTGAGCCCCCCCCGGGACCAGGCCTGCATTAGCCCGACCCCCCGGGTCAGGCCCCGCGTCGGCCCGACACCCCGGGCCAGGCCCCGCACCCCCGGGGCGCCCAGCGTGGGCCCCGCGTGGGCCCGACCCCGCCCCCCCCGGGCCGGGCCCCGCGTGGGCCCGACCCCGCCCCCCCGGGCCAGGCCCCGCGTGGGACCGACCCCCCGGGCCGGGCCGAGCCCCGCATGGGCCCGACCCCCCCCCCCCCCCCCCCCCCCCCCCCCCCCCCGGGCCGGGCCCCGCGTGGGCCCGACCCCTCCCCCCGGGCCAGGCCCCGCATGGGCCCGACCCCCCTCCCTCGGGCCGGGCCCCGCATGGGCCCGACCCGGAACCCCCTCCTCCCGCCCTAACCTGCATGAAAAAGACAAATACACAAACATTATACACACACATACACATATCAGACACACACACATACATCACACACACATACATCACATACATACATACATACAAAAATAAACAAGCTAGAAAAATACACATGTAATAAAAAAAAGTCTTGAGGTATTTTCAGCAGCAAAGGGATCCATGAAACTTCATACTATCCTGCTGCAGCGACTTATTTGGGATTGAGAAGTTTGGTGCTTCTGAAATTTATACAAAAAAAGAAACTTAGACTTGCAAAGAGTGGAAGTGAAATAAATAAGGAATTGAGATAATAATAAGTACTTTTGCACAGCAATGGGCAGTTCCCTTCAGATTCCGACTCGACCCCCTTTGTCATTTGGCTGCAATGACTTGGTTCTCTTCGTCACTGTTCGACCCCCCCTCATTAATCGCTGCTCAAAATAGTACTTTTGCACAATTTGGATCCTTATCTACAATCCTAATAACTGAAATAGAAAAAAGAAACGAAATCAATATCTGCAACAAATGGCCCAAAGTCAACAAAGAGATATGAGTGATAATTGTTAATTGGTTAAATATTAAAAAGGGCAGTGGAAATTTTTCGAGCAGAAGAAGGCAAACTTTGAAATTGGTTAATTGTTAATTGCCCAAAGTAATTCTCGCTCTCACATCAACAAAAAAAAGAAAGAAGAAGGCAAACTTCGAATTCTTGAAATAAATTCACATAAGAGAAAAAATGTACTTCCAACAAAATTGAAACCAAATAATAATGCAAACATGATCTGGCAAAAGTCAGTTGAAAAATAATTCGAAAAAGACAGGAACTTTAGTATTTTACCTCTAGTTCAACCCGTTTTGCATGAACAGAACATAAGGCCCAGCTGGAACTTTATGCACTGTGGTTACTTCTTCAAGTAAAAATCAAAGGGAGAACTCGCCATTTTTGCTTCTTCTAAAAACAGAAAGAAAACTCTCATTGTCGCTTGCTTCATCTTCAATTGGTCGAAGAGACAGAGAGACAGAGGAAGGAGAGAGAGAAAGACTAGATATCTCGCTCTGTTTCTAACACATCTTCGATTTGGAGAAGAAAAGATGAGAGAGAAATAGCCATCTGTTGGCTCTGACTTGGCTTTGCACTTGCTTCATCTTCAATTGGTCGGAGAGAGAGAGAGAGAGAGAGAGAGAGAGAGAGAGAGAGAGAGAGAGAGAGAGAGTCTGGTGGAAGAGGGATTGGACGAGTATATATATAGAGAACAGGGCGCTCCTCCAACGCCTCTCTGGATATGACCGTTGGAGGAGAAGATTCTAGGCCTTGCTGGATATAGCCGTTAGAGAAGATTTGAAGATTTTGACGGAAGAAAAACAAAAGAGAAGAGTTCGTTTGAAAATAGGGATCAACGAAACAGAGTTTCCTTTATTTGGTGCAAATATTGACCCGAAAGGCTGGACCTGGATATAACTACAGTACAATCTAGTAGTATGAACCGATCCTCTCAAATTTACCAATTGCATTTCAATGCAATTTTTAATATATATATCCACATTAATGATTATTGTCATTAATGATGCTTACTAAATATTCAATATGGTTGATTATTATTGTTTAATTACTCTAGCGTACTATCCTTGTTTAATTACTCATGATTTAATATGGTTGATTATTATTTAATTACTCATGATCATGATTATAAAAATATTAAGGAACTTTGCGGAAGTTTAAGTTGTAATTCTAATTTTAGCTGAAAATATTTTTTTTCTGTTTGTGCAACTTCCATTTTTGTTTGTTAATTTTAATTCTAATTACTTGGAAAATGAAAGACTTATATTTTCGGAAGCAACGTTTGCTTAAATTATCTAATCTATCATAAATCGTATGTTCACAATTCACAATATCATTTAATCCATCATAAACCAATTTGAAACTTTTTGTACTCCAGAACCGGTGCTTATTCATACATACACACATATGCAATTTTTGAAAATCCACATGACAATTCTGCGGCTTTTAGTTGTGATTACAGATTACAATCAATTAAAAGTTCCAACGCTTTAAATAGCTTACATAAGATTTAATCTAAACCAGTTTCTTCCGAAACAATTTTTGCTTCAAATTGGAAGCAATTGGATGGAACCAATCCAATTGCTTAATTATGGGACCAATCAAATTGGAAGCAATTGAATTGGATAGAACCAATTCTTCTCTCATGGCCCATGGGATGGGATAGACTCCAAATCCAGTCTTAATTATGTAATATTAAGTTGCCCCAATTTCGCTCATTTGAAAATGGTTAAGTATGGAATCAAAGCATGTGTATCAATTATCATGGAAGTTTCCCCCAATTTGACTCCATCATTGATCTTCATATTTCTTCCATTTTTCTATAAACAAATTTGGTTATTGCTAGGTAATAAATTACAAAATCCAAAACCAGTTATCTTCTCTCTAATGCAATTAGGGGTGTACGTTGACCGGGTTGGGCGGGTTCTTACCGAAACTATAACCCAACACAATTAGAACGGGTTTCCATTTCTCCAACCCAACCCAACCCATGATACTTATAAAAATTTCGAAACCCAACATACCCGGGTTGGGCGGGTTAGCCGGGTTTTATTTTTGCCGATTCTACACTATATAGATATGCATTCGATTATTCATATGTAACAAAAAAATATTCAATAAGAACTATTTGTTGATTAAACACTCAAAATTATTTTAGCAAACATGAATCACGGTTGAAAAATAAATCATAATTTAATTAAATCATATAATATAACGAACACCCAATTCGATGATATCAATTATACTTGAATCATACAATATAACATCAATTAAGTAAATGAGAATTCTAAATTTATGTCCCATGAAGAAGTTTTATGTTGTTAGTTTGATTATTTGAACTACGTATTCTTCCGGCGTGATGAAAAAAAAAAAATAGTTTCATCATGTTATTGACTATTGAGTTTTGTTATGAACTTCTGATTAGTAATTTAGTGGAATTGTGGTCGTGTCTTAGTAGATTATTAATTGAACTGAAAAGAACATAAGTCTAATTTATGTTAAACTAATGTATTAGAGATATGAATAAGTTTTACCTAATTAATTGAAAATTTGATAGTCTATGGGTCGGGTTGGGTTATCCGGGTTTTTAATTTCAAATCCACAACCCGACCCGCAAAAACCGGGTCGGTCCGGGCCGGTCCGGGTCCCAATCCAATAATTTTGAAACCCGCAAAAACGAGTTGGTCCGGATCGGGTTGGACGGGTTGGGCGGGTTGGAGAATTTTGTGTACACCCCTAAATGCAATCACTCCAGAGGAATGGAATATTCTACAACATAATACTTAATTTTTGATGGATTAGTGCAGTTCTCTATACTTTGGTATATCACGTGTCATTTATTAATTAAACTTTACTTAATCAATCATTTAAATACTGTTACATGATTTTTCTCATTATTATTTCTTATTGCATATATGGAAATATAGTTGTATATTTTCACATTTTGCAACTCATAACTTTATACTTGTATACTTATACGAGTGACAACTAATAAATTCATAGATATTTTTATATTTTGTAAGATTGTGTATGATTAAAAATAAAAATGTGACAATCTGTCATATAACTTCTTTTTTCATTTGTGATTAAAAAATATATCTACACTTGAGAGCATCTTATTTCTTACGTATGTGTTTAATCATAATTCAATGATGGACAACAAGAAAATAGATCGGTCGACACTAAATTAAACTAGGGATATTCTCGTTTCATTTTGTGATTAAAAAATATATCTACACTTGAAATATTTTTTTAACAAATGTTAATGATTATACGTATTGATTTCCAAAAAAAAAATTGAGTTCTTGCTAAATAATAATAAATTGCATCACTATTGATAGCATTTTTATTTTTTCAAGATATTCCACTAAGAAAACATAATAAAAATAATAACAACAAATTACTTATCTTCAAATGGTGCTCGAAACAATCCAGCAAAAAAAAAAAAAAAAAAAATCATGTAAAATTCACGCACTTATATCTTATTTGAAATGAATTTTATAATATTTTGTATTTTGTTTAATAAAAGCAATATAGGGGTCAAGAACATTAACACTTAAAAGCAATATAGTAAAAATCAATATTGCATTAACACTTAAAAGCAATATAGTAAAAATCAATATTGCATTAACACTTAAAAGCAATATAGTAACTTATAATTATAATTTGTTTAATAAAATTATCCGTAATATTGCATGCTATCAACGGTAAGATCTTTTTTGAAAGGGTGTTAAACATAGGGGTCAAGAACAGGAACGAAACCAGGACGGAATAATAGGGGGGGCCGGAATGATAGGGGGACCGAGAACGAGTAATTCAATACAATTTTTAACTTATAAATTATAATAACATATATAATTTCTCTATATATACATTCGTGTGTAAATTATAATAACATAGTAAATGTAGTATGTAATTTAGGACATGTTTGGATGATCGAATTTGAAATTACATGAAGTAAATTAACCTTCCGCAAGTCGACTTTCCGGAATTGCACTTCAAATTTTAATGTTTGGATTCACGAAAGTGAAATTACTGGATTTATAGTTTTTTATGTTTGGGTTGATGTAATTTAATTATGAATTTCAAATTTATATGTACTAAAATTTTCAAATAAATGTAATCATTCATTATTTGACATAAGTTTTTAATTGAACCAAAAAACTAATAATCATTCAAAACATAATCATAAATAAATTATACCACCACATTACGATCCAAACAAAAATTAAATCAGAAATTGATCTTTTTAATCGAACAATAATGCAGGAATTGAACCAATTAATTCATCACAAATTTATTATAGAATTTATGCACAAAACTTACTGCCCCAATTTTATTTTTTTAAATCACCACTTACTATCATAATTCTGCATAACTGAAATTTAGATAAGACTCAAAACATAAACTATCGATATAGAACACTGAACATTAAACAATAGAGTCGATTCATTCCGAACATTAAACTATTTCTTTTTGAAATGCTTCAATTCAACCGATGTGCTTAATTGAAATAAAACTCAAGTGTCCGAACAAACAATAAAGGGGATCGAGCCATTACGTGGAATAAATCTCTTGGGAAACAAAAGAATATATTACATGGATTAATTAGTCTTAAGTGCCAGAACAAATAATAAAGGGGATCAAGCCATTACAGGGATTAAATTTCTTAGAAATCATAATTTATTACAAGGATTAATTAGCCTTAAAATATGATACACCAACTCTAAAACATCAAAAAATATTTATTTTGTCATGTATGCATGACAATAATTTAAGTGTCAGAACAAATAATGCACATATAAAAAATTTCCTAATTTCTTTTTCTGTTTTGACAAATAAAAATGTTACTTATCAAATATAAAAGGAGATCTTGATTGATTTATTGCTTGGAAATTAGAATTTTTCACAGAAGAAAAAAAAATTGACGAATCGGGAATCAATTTTATAGTAGGGAACTGAAACCCTAATAACAAGAAAACATCGATACTTACAAAGTTGGAGGGGAGAGGCGAGCAGAAGGAGGAGAGGAGAGGAGCGGTGAGGCACTGGAGCAGGCAGAGAGGTGACGAGGTGGTTTAAATTCCTCCCGCCAAGTTTTTTTTCTGCGGTATCTCCACTTCTCGTAGTTATGAGGGAATGTTGACTTACATGAAAAAGGGATAATAATGAAGTATGAGTTGCAGTAATTTAATAAAGTACATCAAACCAAACATTGTAAAATGAACAAATGCAGTAACTACAGTTACAAACTGCCACACTTACATCAAAACAAACAACCCCTTAGTGTACGAGGGAGCGGGCTCAACTATTGCAATGAAATGAGATTAACTACTTAGAATTCTATTTCTTTTAGTTTTCATCATTATTAATTAATTATATGATTTTAACTTGGCTTTTTGTTGTTTTTTTGGCGAGGTCCCTCAAATTACAAGTCAAGAACAAAGCATGGATGACACTTCCAAATAATTGGATAATCGAAAGCTTCTACAAGCTAAAAGATTTTGGACATGTAATTTTAAATTTTGTATGATTATAATGTTTCAATGTTTGTAATGAGAAATTTTTTAATTTTTGATATTGTACTTTGATGTTTAGTTTGAATATTACAAATATGTTAAATATTGCCACAGAATCATATATAAACATGGCATACAAAAGTGTTATTGTATTACATCAATAATTAAAAGCATCGATAATTAAATCATCAAATACTAAATGCAGAATTACAACATAATTACATGCAAAATAAATAAAACATCTCTTCAAAGCTTAGAATAAAATACAAAGTTTGATTGCAATCTCATTTCAAATCCAGGCCATACCGATACGCCACATACAACTCCAAGAGAACCATCCCTAAGCAGTAAGCCCTCATAAAGCTGAGTATCATCCTAAAGTTCATTTTTCCCTTGATGCAAAAGAGAGCTTGAGACAAGACAAGAGACCAGCTATTCCTTGATGGAAGATGAAAACCATTCGAACTATTTTAGAGTTGATTTTTCCCTTAATTGCTCTTTCACTAAAACCATTTGACGCAGAGTACAAAGGCATTTAGGCATTACATGGTACTTCCACGGTCACGGTCACGGACACCTCTTCGAGGTTTGGTTTGGTCTATCAAAGACCCTTAATAAATAAGAACGGGGCAAACGGAACTTCTCTGGATGGCAGTTAATTGGGCATTTCGTCTATTATCGCTGATCATCTGTTGATTAGGGCAAGGAACTTCTATGAATGCTCCTGTGTACAAAAAGCTATGCAACTGAACAAAAAATATTAAAAATTAAATTGGGATAATATGTCAAAATTTAACAATATCGATAATTTATTGACACTAATTAAGTCTAATTAATCCAGATGATCATCGATAAATGACTCTAATATTGACAAAATTAACTCCTATTTCAGAATATGTATCCACAATTAAGCTTAATCCTGCCCATTTACTCTAACATGGTTCCAATTAACCCCAATCAACAGAATTGAGCCATACAGCAAGCCAAAATTAATCCTAGTTCATTATAATTTATCCTCCACTAAATAAAATTAAGGCAATTGAACTTATCCTAGAACCGGACAAAGATTATGTTATATCTGTAATATCTGTAATATCTGTAAATTAGTAATTACGGAAACACCCATATATTAATTTGACATGCTTCTTTCTAGTTTGACAAAGATTATGTGTATTTCATAATTATCCACTTATCCATATTTTACTGATAAATTAATGAAGTCTTCAAAGGCTGTGTCCCATGAAACCGTACGACCAGGCCATGCCACCTCTCACTCACCTCACCAGCTCACCCTCTTCTCACGCTACCAATCTGTCCCTTCATCTCGAATTTGCGCGGTACGTCAGTGTCGCCGTAGACTCTCTCTCGGCCCGCACCTTCAGAAGATTGGGCATTAAGGTAAAATACACAAAGTTTCTTTTGGACTTCATCGGCGCTTATCTTCTTCAATTAGTTTTAACAATTCCATTTTGCTCGAAATTCCTGTCATAAAATAAATAAAAACATGAAATAATATCACAATTTAACTAGAGTTAAGGAAATTTAACCATGGTGAACAATTGGCTTGATTCCTGCGCCCTCATAAAACACAAAAGCAGGCGCTGATTCAACCCCTAATCTAATGTTTCATAAATAAATAAAAAAATAATGAATTTTTAATTTTAACAAATAAATGGATAATAGGACAAAAATGAGCATAGTTTTCGTGCAATTTACAATAACCGCTAGCAAAAGTTAGTTTTGGTACCGTTAACTAGCAGCAGCCAAAAGGAACTATTCGTGCCCATTATTTCAACGGCTGCCAAAAGATAGTTTTCATGCCCATTATATTAACCGCTGCCAAAAGATAGTTTTCGTGCCTATTATATCAACCGCTGCCAAAAGATAGTTTTCCTGCCAATTATTTTAGCCGCTGCCCAAAGATAATTTTCGTGCCTATTATTTTAACCGCTGCCAAAAGATAGTTTTCGTGCCCATTATTTCAACGGCTGCCAAAAGATAGTTTTCGTGCCCATTATATTAACCGCTGCCAAAAGATAGTTTTCGTGCCCATTATATCAACCGCTGCCAAAAGATAGTTTTCCTGCCAATTATTTTAGCCGCTGCCCAAAGATAATTTTCGTGCCTATTATTTTAACCGCTGCCAAAAGATAGTTTTCGTGCCCATTATTTCAACGGCTGCCAAAAGATAGTTTTCCTGCCCATTATATTAACCGCTGCCAAAAGATAGTTTTCGTGCCCCTTATATCAACCGCTGCAAAAAGATAGTTTTCCTGCCCATCATTTTTGCCGCTGCCCAAAGATAATTTTCGTGCCTATTATTTTAACCGCTGCCAAAAGATAGTTTTCGTGCCCATTATATCAACCGCTGCCAAAAGATAATTTTCCTGCCTATTATTTTAGCCGCTGCCCAAAGATAGTTTTCGTGCCAATGATATTATCGGCTGCAAAAAGATAGTTTTCGGACCTATTATATCAACCACTGCCAAAAGATAGTTTTGCTGCCCATTATTTTAGCCGCTACCCAAAGATTGTTTTCGTGCCTATTATTTTAACCGCTCCCAAAAGATAGCTTTCGTGCCCATTATTTGAACAGCTGCCAAAAGATAGTATTCCTGCCCATTATATGAATCGCTGCCAAAAGATAGTTTTCGTGCCCATTATATCAACCGCTGCCAAAATTTAGTTTTCGTGCCCATTTCTTTAACCGCTGCCAAAAAATAGTTTTCGTGCCTATTATTTTAACCGCTGCCAGAGATAGCATTCGTGCCTATTATTTTAATCAATAAGGACACAATTTAGCATTCGTGCCACAATTGATTTATGAAACATCAATAAGGACATACAACTTTGGTTAAATTTTATGAAAGTGTGTGAAATAAAATTTTGGGTAATTTTTGTTTTACATCAAATAAACAAATATGACATATTTTCTGAAGTTGTCCAGGTAACGGAGAAAATATTTTCAAAAGAAATTGAGAAAAATAATTTAGTCATATAAAACATAAAATATTTTTTACAAAGTGTCGTGTTTGAATCATTATTCATTGGATGCAAACCAGTCATTTCTAGGAATTGAGCCATACAATTTTATTTTGAGGCCATATATCATTTCCCTTGATTTTCTCCATAATTATCCCATAATAATAATTCATGATTAATTCAATAATTAATAATTTGGATTAACGATTAATTAATAATTATTTATTTTTAAATATTTAGAATTAATCATTAATTAGTATGAACTTTAATTTCATATTAAATTTTTGAGTAATGCTTCCATACACCACAAAAAGTTTGTTACTATGGTAAAGATCTAATCTTAACCCCACGATCATATGAGGGCATTTTAGGCCAACAAAAATTCAACCGGCTATTTCTACTTGCAATGTTCTACTTGCTTTTGGCATTTTAGGCCAACAAAAAAGTCTGTTACAAACTAAATATTAACACTAAAAACGAAATATGATCATTAAACATGTTATGTTCACATTAAAAATGATATAATGATTTATACTATTAACATACATATGATGTATTAACACTTAAATTAATATATGCACACAAAAAAAATACTATATTGTTATTAAAAATTTTGTATTAACATAAAAAATAATGCATTAATTTTGAAAATAATATATGTAGACTGAAATAGTATACGGGCATTCGAATATGATAGTCACAATAAAATGTATCTTGACATTTAAATGAAAAATTTATCACCGAAAGAATATTTTGACATTAAATGATTTTATTTACTAAAAATGCGCGCTGAGTTCTGAGACGGTCAAATAGAATTTAAAGCAACGTAGTCATTACACGAAAAATAGCAAATTAAACACCCAAAATAGCTTAATAAAAACAAACATGTTATATTAAAAGTGTATGTTTGAATGGTTGACATAATGACTCGTAAACTATATATATTATATTGGTACCTATGGATTGATCCGAAAATTAATTTTACAACGTTGAAAATATTATATTAATAGGAATAGTATAACACCGATAATTAAATAAAAATGTTTAAATCTATATGTACATCGAAATGATATAGAAACATTTATGACAGTAATTGGTTTTAAAAATCCGATACCACCTGATTTTAAAAATCCGGTGAGTTAATTAAAGTTAAATCATGATTTTAGAGCTGGTGGAAAATGTTTGGAGAAAATAAAAATAAATATGTGTTCCCAAATTTTACGATAATATTTTTTATATTATAGTTAACAAATTTAATTACGTTCGTAATCAACATATGTCATGTAATTAACATTTAATTTAATATATAATTATCATTCATTTGAATTCATAGTTTAAATCAATATTAATTAATTATTAATGATGTATTTTAATTATTCTGTTAATTAAGTGTGTTGATTCAAATATTTGGTTCGGTCCAAAAACTGATATTGTTCAGTTTATTCGATTCGGTTTTGTTTTTTGAAAACCGATTAAATCGAACCGACCGAATAAACAAACAATATCATGTTTGCAACTGAACTAAATAAATAAAAAAAAACCAAACCAATTGAATTTGATCGGTTCGTTATGTTCACGAATAAATACAATCTTTTACCCTCCAATGAGTACAAACACGAATTATGTCGTGTTAATTTAACAGATCAATAAAATATCTTAAATGTTGATTTTTTCCTATTATTTTTAATTTCAATATTTTTTACCGTGTTTCGTATAATAATTATAATTTATTATAATTTAAAGCTATTTTCAAGTTGCTTAATTTGTTTAGCCAGATAAAGTAATATTTTTTCCGCCAAAATATTTTCAAGGTACATATTTTTTGTATCTTCGCATTTTAGTTTAATGTTATTTTATTTTATTTTGTTAAAAAAAACATGACACTCTAAATATTAAAATTATATAAATATAATATATTTTCCTCTTTATTTTACATTAATCGGTATACTAGTAAAAACATTTTCTATATTTTTAAATTAATAGCAGAAATCTAGTTGGCAATGGGATTTCTTCCCGATAGCCAACCAACCCCTCAGATGAGTTTAGATTCAACATATGGGCTAACATACTTCTAACAACCAAGCCCACCAAAATCTCTTCAGAAAAAAAAAAAATCAAAGTCCAAAACATACTATTCATACTTTAGACAGAAAATTATCTGCGTAAGAAAAATGTTCTTACAAGTTCTTACAAGTACTTTAGACAAACTGCCTCCCACCTTGAAGAAATCGCCCGCCTCCGTAGCCGAGCAATCGTCATTGATGCTCAATACGTTCCTCATCATTCTCGATACGCTGTCATCGCTCTGCTCGCCAAATGCCGCAGCTGGCCGGACGCTTTCCAGCTAGTCTACTGGGGGATATCTAAATATCTTGTCCTCCTACCTGATGGAGTCGACAAAGAAGACTTCCTTGATAACTATATGAAGCCGGTTAAATCTGCCGGTTTTGTTTGTTATCCATGGGATACTACTATAACGGGTATACCGGTGATGTACCAGCACCGCGTATGGATCAAGCTAGTCCATCTACCCCTGCAATTCTGGAATAGGATCGATCTCACCACCATTGCTGGCCTTTTCGGTTCTTTAATGTCGCATGATCCCCTCGATGAGCTCACTGAAATGGACTCTATCTCAATCCTTGTTGGTACGGCGGACCTAGGCCAAATTCCCGAGTCCATCATTATACGATCGGGAGGTCTCGACTACGATGTCATCATCGGAGTGCTAGGACACGAGGATGAACCTCTCATCTTCTACATCCCACCTGATCCAACACCACCCATAGAAGTATATGAAGACGCTTGGATCAACTCCACAAACATTGGCCACGCTCCGAGATCACCGGAATACCATGCTATCTCGAGCTCGGACGACGAACCCGCCCCAGCCTATCCTGCCACCGTGGAGACTGATCGAGCAGTTATTTCCATTCACTCTCAGTGGTTCCAAAATCTCTTCGGACGCCTATCCGAACAGGAGAAGGCGGCCATCCCACCGGCAATCCGAAGCCGCATGGAGATGCAACAGGGTCTACAGGTGAATGCCGATCAGCCACCACCGGAGCCGATGGAAGGTGATGAGGACCTTGTCACGTACGCAGAATTTTTGGCAAGAAAACAACGAGCTGCCATGGCCAGGCATGAGCAGGAGAAGGACAATGTCCTGATTCTGCATGCAGATGGGGCGCCAGGTTTCTCTGATCCTGCTACTGGTCTGCCATCTCATCAGGATACAGAGCTGCTCTCTCAGCCAATAGGACCTCAGGACACTGCTGACGTGCCTTACTCCCCTCCAATCGTGGACCAGTATTTTCAAGGTACATCTCTTTCCTCTCCTCCAAATATCTCTTCTCGCAGGCTTTTTAAACTAAGGAAAAATAAACTCTATAAGTCCCATCTAAAATTTCATAAAAAGAACAAAATCTTACCACTCAAGGATAAATCTTTGCCTCAAAATGATGGCCCATCCAAGGAAATTGCGGGCCCAATTGGACTCAGCAAAAATAAAGCCATAGTGGTTTGGAATAAACACAACAAAAATAATCAGAACCTGTTTAAAAGCGATATGCAACCTACAAAATCAAAAAGGACAACCAAACGAAATAAAATGTTAAGGGCTTCAGGACTTATCTCGCTATGGGATAAAGAGGCAATTAAAAAATCATCACTCTCTAAATTAGATATTATTAGGGTCAAGGAATGTATTGGAATTTCGGCCACTGATTCCGAGTCGGATAATAATTTAGATATTACTCTTGAACAATTTAAAAAACAAATTAAAAGTTCACATTGCACTACAGGACTTCCATCTTCGTCCAACATAACTAACGCCAAAATCTCCATTATCTCAGGTCTCTCTAAGGATCAAAATCTCGGTCATGACAAGGATGAGGAGGATGAGGAGGAAGAGGAGGAGCTGGTGGATTATGATGACCTCTCCGACGAGGGCCCCATCTAGTCAGCCTAGGGGTCTTCTTCCAACTATCTTATTTTATAGTTTTCTCTTTTTGGATTTTTAGTTTTATTATGTTGCTTTACAACAATTTAGCTATTTTAAGTTGGAACGTTCGTGGTCTTGGAAATTACGACAAATGCGATATCATTAAGGAAACTATAAGGTCCTCTTCTTCTCACATACTCTGCCTCCAAGAAACTAAGTGGAACTCCACTAGTCTCTTTGATTTTAAAAGGCTATGTCCAAATAATTTTAAACATTATTTAACTAAGAATGCCATCCATTCTAAGGGAGGACTCCTAACCTCATGGACCAATCATTTTAAGCTTATTTCTCACACCTCTCTCAATTTCTCTCTAAATGTGGTACTACAAACTACCTCTAACTTTACGTTCATCATATCTAACGTTTACGGTCCTAACGATCACAATCTCAAGCAAAACTTCTTACTCGAATTAGCTCAAGTCAACCCAAATCTCACTTTACCGTGGATAATTCTCGGCGATTTTAATCTATATTTAGATCCAAAGGAAACTACCACCCCTAACCCACACTTTCGATCAATGACCCTCTTTAATGATTTTATTAACAATCTTCAACTCTACGATGTCCCTCTCATAGGTAAATCCTTCACATGGTCAAATATGAGGCCCTCCCCAACACTATCTAAGTTGGATAGAGTTCTACTTTCACCACATTTCATATCTCCAACACTCTCAAATACATTAATGGACCTACCTAAAACCACATCTGACCACACCCCGATTTTGTTGACCATTTCTAAACTCAATACTGCAAAACAAAAAAGGATCTTTAAACTCGAAACTTTTTGGCTCAAAAATAAGGAAGCTATGGATCTCATTAAGGATAAATGGAATAGCACTTACCAAGGCAAATGCTCTGCTAAAAGTTTTCTGTCTAAAACCTATTCCATTAAAAAGGAACTTAAAACATGGGCATCCGAAAAATTCTCCAAATTTAATGGACAAATAGACGCGGCCAAAATCTTAGTGCGTGATCTAGATTGTGCGGAGGAACTCAGGACCCTTTCGAGGGACGAAGCTGCTTTACGCACGAGACTTAAAGAGAGAATTGCAGCACTCTCAACATATCAAGAAGAGAAATGGAGGTTACGTTCTGCATGCACCTGGCTGCGCTTGGGGGATAAGAATACCGCTTATTTTCACTCCTTAGCATCCTCCAAACGTCAAATGAATATGATTCCTGCCATAATCATAGATGATAAATCCATTACGGACCCTTCTCACATTCTCCTACTCTTTACCTCATATTTTCGAGATATCCTAGGTACTCCATCTCAGGTTGCACCAACATATGACCTCTCAAAGCTCTACGACCCAACTAGCCACCCTCTCGATCTTTCTTCACTACAGGATGATATCTCGGAAGAGGAACTCAAGAGGACGATATTTTCTTTGGCTAGAGGTAAGACATCAGGACCGGACGGACTCCCGGCAGAATTTTTCTCTTCTTGCTGGGAGGTCATAAAAACTGATCTCCTCAAAATAGCGGCTGATTTCATACATAATAACCTCAATCTCCACATCCTAAACAATGCTACCATTTCCCTAATTCCTAAAACAAAAGATGCAAACACTTTAGACGCATTTCGGCCGATTAGTATCATTAACGGAACAATCAAAATCCTCTCCAAACTCCTTGCCACTAGACTACAACCGTTTCTTGGAAAACTTATTCATATCAACCAATCAGCTTTTATCAAAAAACGGTCTATCACAGAAACTTTCCTCGTTGCTAGAGAAATTCTAACACACTTCCACAAGCGAAAGATCCCCTCACTCATGATCAAAATAGACTTCAGAAAGGCTTTCGACAATGTTTCATGGACCTTCTTACTCAATCTCCTTAAGGTTAGAAACTTTCCAAGCAAATGGAACGAATGGATCCTCAATCTTCTCAAGTCTTCTTCCTCCTCCATTAAGGTCAATGGGATGGAGGGCTCTCCGTTCAACCATACAAGAGGACTCCGACAGGGCGACCCCCTCTCCCCCCTTCTTTTTAATCTGGTGGTGGATGCATTGCAAGCATTTATAGTTAACCTCTCATCCGTCATGGACTCACCGATCAAAATTGCTCCTAGAACCCTCCAATACGCGGATGATACTCTTCTGTTTATGGAAGCCTCCCCTAGGAACCTTAAAATCCTAACCCTAGGCCTCAAACTCTTCTCTCAAATTTCGGGCCTACAAATTAACTGGAATAAGTCGAGTTTCACCCCGATCGCAATACCTGTAGATCATATCCCCTCCATCAAAAGGATCCTCCGATGTAACAAGAAAGACCTCCCAATCACCTATTTGGGGCTACCTCTATCGTATCGCAAACCCAGGAAAATTTCGTTCCTCCCCCTCATTCAAAGAGTACAAGAAAGGCTCGCATCATGGAAAGGTAAGCTCTTGTCCACAGGAGGAAGACTGACGCTCATCAAAGCTGTCCTAAATGCAATGCCGGTGCACTACATGCAAGCTATGCTCCTTCCTAAATGGGTTATCCAAAGTATCAATAAGATATCGCGGAGTTTCCTTTGGAAGGGACACGACAAGTGTTTAGGAGGACATTGTTTGGTCAATTGGAATCGGGTTTGTCTCCCAAAGAAAAATGGGGGGCTCGGCCTATCACACTTGGAAACCCAAAACTCCGCACTCTTACTCAAATGGCTGTGGAAACTGACCACGGATCCTGACAGCCTATGGTCGTCCTCAATTCGAGACTTATATGGCTCTTCATCGATCCAACTACTCAACTCGTTACCCCCCAGGAAAACATCTTATTTCATAAAGGACCTCTTAAAAATCTTTCCTTTTTTCAATACTTCCGTAACAGGCAACCAAACCAACATCTCTTGGAATTGGTCCACCTCGGGCTTGTTTTCCACTTCTTCTGCATACTCTGTATGGAGAAATCCAGGAATCTTGATTCCATGGAACGCCAAATTGTGGAAACTTCATTGTCCATCCAAAATAAAGTTTTTTGCATGGCTAGCTTTTCAGGAAAAACTTTTAACCGCGGATAACCTCGCTAAAAGGGGTTGGCCCAACTCAACCACTTGCCCAAACTGCACCCACAACCTTGAATCTACTAACCATCTCTTTTTGCAATGTCGTTTTGCAAAAGCCATTTGGACTGCTCTAAGGACCACTCTCGGAATTACCATTACCCACAAGCCTACCCTCATCGATTTCTGGTTATCCAATAGACCGAGGGACAAACAACTTCGCAAAGAATGGGACATGTTATGCATAGCCACTTTATGGAACGTTTGGAAACGGCGGAACCGGATCATTTTCACCAACAAAGCCATCCCAAAATCGATACTAATCAGGACCATTATAGCGGACGCGATACAATGGGCCCAATACTCTTAAGATAGGCCCTCCCTGTTTAGGAGAAAGCACCACAATTGCTCCATCTCCACCTTTTTGTAGTATTTCTTTTCTTTTCTTTTTCTTATTTCACCTGTAATTAGTTCTCTTGTCATGTAAGGTGTGCTCTTATTAATACAAATCCGAGAAGTAACAAGTTACTTCTCCTTCAAAAAAAAAAAGAAAAGTACTTATCTATTTCGAATTAAAGAAGCTGTGTTCGTATTCTATGAATCAAAGTCCAAAACATAATATTCGAACTTTAAGAATCTATGTTCGTATTCTATGAATCAAAGTCCAAAACATACTATTCAAACTTTATGAATCTATGTTCGTATTTTATGAATCTATGTTCTTTAATTCATACTTTTAACAACCAAATCTCTTTACAAATACTTAACTATTTCGAACTAAAGAATCTAAAGAGCATTTAACATTTTTTGGCACCGTATTCTATGAAAGAGAATTACGGTGATTTCTAATATATCAGTTTTTTTGCGCGCAATTGTGCAAGAATCTTCAAATCTGTCATGCTTTAATTTTTTATAATATGTAATTTGATGTTACGTTCTTTTGTCTGATTGTTCACACTTATCTGCTTTGGTGAATGTAATATTCAAAAGAATTTACATTATCATATATATCACTAATTTTATCTTTTGGACTCAACTTGGCCCATTTTATAAGCATTGGTGAATATTATATACAAAAGAATTTACATCAATATTCTTTATCACTAATTTTATTGTTTGATCCAACTTGGTCTATTTTAGAATCATTGGTGAATATAATATACAAAAGTATTTACATCAATATTCATATGACTAATTTTATTTTTTTGACCCAACTTGTCCCATTTTAGAATCATTGGTGAATTAATATACAAAAATGATTTACATCAATATTCATATGACTAATTTTTTTTTTCCAACTTGGCTCATTTTAGAATCATTGGTGAATATAACATACAAAATGATTTACATCAATATTCATATGACTAATTTTATTTTTTTTATTCAACTTGGCCCATTTTAGAATCATTGGTGAATTAATATACAAAAATGATTTACATCAACATTCATATGACAAATCTTTTTTTTTTTTTTCAAACTTGGCTCATTTTAGAATCATTGGTGGATATAATATACAAAAGGATTTACATCAATATTCATATGACTAATTTTATTCTTTTGACCCAACTTGGCCCATTTTAGAATCATTGGTGAATTAATATGCAAAAATAATTTACATCAATATTCATATGACTAAATTTTTTTTCCACCTTGCCCCATTTGAGAATCATCGGTGAATATAATATACAAAATGATTTACATCAATATTCATATGACTAATTTTATTTTTTTGAACCACCTTGCCCCATTTGAAAATCCCACCAAAAACACTATAGGCGGGATTTGCAAATCCCGCCAAAAACACAATAGGCTGGATTTGCAAATCCCGCCAAAAACACAATAGGCGGGATTTGTAAATGCCGCCAAAAAGACAATAGGCGGGATTTTTCAAATCCAGCCAAAAACACAATAGGCGGGATTTGCAAATCTTGCCAAAAACACGATAGGCGGGCCTCCCGCTCGCCCCCTCCGGATCCGCCCCTGACTAGAGTAACTAATGGTTAATTAGTGTGCACAAAGAGTCCACATGTTTGCGACTCCATTTAGTAAAAGACATTTCAAAAGTAAATCTTCTCTACCATTAAATCAAATCCATTGCACGAATCTCAAAGCGCATATGAAAACTTGACCGTACTTACCCTAATAACCAATGAAAATAACTAATCTATACTTTTGTGTTATTGATTTATACAAAAACATTTTGTATATCACCCCTTGAAAAAGGTATATTGTCAATCATGCATTCAAAAACATACAACCAAAGCGCTTTAAACATAATCTTGATAGAGGCCCAATAGTAATTATATGATGGGCTAGTAATTAAGACTGTTATATAATATGGAGGAATAATATTATTTATATATATTTATTGACCTGAGGTTTTTGTAGAGTTTATAATTTTTTTGCTGTTAGTTTTGGTGGAGTAATGACTTGTTAAATTAATAAATTTTAGTTTGAAATTTACGTATGACTTGTTAAGGTAGATATTTGTTTTTGTCATTGGTTAAATTATGTGACAATATTTGTATACTTTTTTTTATGCACAAGTAGGAAAAACAAACTATAATTTAACAAACTTAATAGACAAAAAAGAATCTGAATGTTCGAGTGACCTTTTTAATGTATACTTTATAGGGTTTTATAAGATTACTTTTTGAAGATTGCCTTCAAATTTTTACATGTTATTTTTACTTTAAATTATATGATACGTTTTGCATGCAATTGTGTAAAAACATATGATTTTATAAGCGGTCGTTTGTCGTTAATGGTACATATTTTTCTGATGATGCCGATGGATTCGAAATTTATTTTTATCGTGTCAAGAAGATGATTTTATAATATAAATAGTGTAAAACATCCAATCATCTGGAATATGGGGCCGCGCTAACTAAATTATTTTATGTAATTTGAAAATATTGACATTTAATTGTAAAAAAATGGACATATGACTCTCAACTTTTGATTAATATATTTGGGACGTGCAATAATTTATAATTCATTTTGAAGAGTAAATATGATATTTTGAGTTTTTAAATAGGAAGAATCACTAAATAAAAGGCGAACACATAGTAAGTCCAAGTTAAAGAAAATGAAAATAGAGGGAAAGAGTGAGTGCAAGTTAAAGAATTGAACATATATATTTTCAGATCTTGGGCTATAATATTTCATTAATATTCTAAATGCAATAAGTTATAAAGTCAATTAATCATTTGATTAATTATTCGTTAAGTAGTGCGCACAAAAAGACCAATAAAGATTTCAGTTGTAAATTAAAGACATTATTTGCAGTAATATTTAAAATATATATATACTTTGGCTAGGTTTTTTCTTATTTTATCAACACATTTTTAAATTATAACACTATCAAATTTTATTAACTCGGTAACTGATTAAATTAGTCATTCAACTTTTATTTGTTCTTCTTTTGTTACTTTTTGATTTGTTTTGATCACGCTTAGTTTTTAACTGTGTAATTAGATCAGTGAATTTGTTTATTTATTTTTCAAACTACATCGCTTTTGTTTCAAATTTGTTACGGAAATACATTAATTGTACCTTTGTTGTCATGCCCAGTGGGCTTTCATCATCCATCAATACATGATGTTCTCCATATAATAATATTATATTGTAAATGATAACCCAAAACATATAAAATTTAATACAATTTAATATTTTATTTGTTATTTACTTTTTTTTTTAATCAAATAAAAAACTAATAAATACCAGTATTTAGTGTGTGTGGGTGTGGGTGTTTGAAGTAATTTCAAAAGTGAGGAGGTTTTGAGAAGGGAGATGATATTTTGAAAGTAATTTTTTGACGTTAAGAGAAGAGAGAGAATACAATCTAAATCTAATAAATACCAGTATTACCCTTACACTTACATTTACATCAACACACTCTGGTTAGTATTAAGAAGAAAAATATTTGCCTAAATTTATGTCCTAGCATAATTGTCATATTAATCATGTTACCTCTCGAAGTATTTGAAGATGTATTTAACTTAATCTCAAAATACATGAATGTGTGATAAGTCAAGATGACGTATAATATCATAATTATCATATATATTACACCGCTATAATAAAGTAAAAGATTATACCTACATATTTATCTCAAAATACATAAGTAGTAAATACTAGTTTGGTCCATGACTTTTAAGCCTGGTTCAAGCATATATACAAACATGATAATAAGTAAATTTGGGCTATACAGAAGTCCTTTGTAACGACAAAAGATATTTCAAAAACCATCTCAATTCACAAATATATTCAAAAGATACCCTTAATAATGATTTGAGCTTTTGAAGATGCCCTCGGAAGCTTCAAGAGTTGCTTCCTTGCCCTGGCAGGGGCATTGTCCTCAAAGTTATCACAATCTATGGTAAGTTCTAGAAGTTCAGGAGTCGAGTCCAATACAAACTTTACGAACGAAATTACATCTTCCAATTCATTACCAATCGAAATGTTCACAAATCGGAGGCGTTCAAACGAGAAATATTTTCCATTCACTGATTCCCAGAAGTTGTGATTACCGAGTATCTACAACAAACATGAGAAATATTAGCAAAATAATAATCAGATTTGTCCGCAACCATTGTCTATATAAAATAATGATGCATTTATTTATTCAAATAATAATCGAACCTCCATGTCGAGTTCTTCGAGATTAGGGGTACGCTGAAGTAGGCATAAAACAACGGCAGCCTCCTTGTCGTTCTCGAACCGAGTGGACACATTTTTCAAATTATAGAACATCATGGGAAACTCTCCAATATCATGCAAATTGGCAAGGTACTGAAATAAAACATTAGGTTAGATATATTCAACTAATTCATACAAATATTTAAGAATATAAATTAATTTTATGAATTTAGTAATTTACCTTCATGATAAATGGTCCTGTGGCTAGCATTTCAAGATTACCACCACCAAAAACATGTTGAGGATTGATTTTACAGAATTGAAAGTGTTCATCGTCCGCATTTAGATCTTCTTTTAGAGTAAGAAGATTTGGTGCATGCAAATAGAAAGCCGTAGCAGAGCCACAAACATAAAAATATTTCAAATTTGGTGCTTGAATATCTATAATGGTGCAATTATACCCAAGAGATAATATAAGATCCTCCAACATGGGACAACACGAGATGAGTTTCTTCATGGAATCGTCGGAAATGCTAACATTTCGGAATTTAAGGATACGAAGAAATTTAAATTCTTTGAATCCCATGGGTATTTTGACAGAACAGTTTTCAAGGAAAACAGAAGTTAGGTTGTCACAAGAGAAGAAACTCGAATCAATTTCGTACATCGAACCATAACCAAAAACAAGTTTGATTTCCCTGATTCCATTTCTTGACAAGTTACGAATCCACCTGTCAAATGCACCATAGCACAATGCCCAACTCACCAGATGAAATTTATAAATTGGCCCACTATGTTGGAGAAGAATCACATCGACCATTTTTTCAAAGGCAGGAGAAAAAGGATAATCGAAATCCCAGATTTTAAGTTCGGGAATTGAAATCCAGGTGTACTTCCACGTGCTGGATAGAACACTAGTTCTAGCAGCCTCTTTTATCGGCAAGTAAGTAAGGATTTCCTCTCGGATATTTTCTGGGAGACTGCTTACGAAATCCACTTTTGACGAAGAACTCGCCTCAAATATTTTCTCAGGAGGAGCCATGGCCTAGAAAAAAACAAGGGAAAGAAGTTCTGGAAGAAGAGCCGATCTTTTCGGGATAATGAAAGGGCAGGAAGAGGTTAATGAAGTCTCGAGAGAGTAAAGAGAGATCTTTTCGAGCTAATGCCCTTTGTGCTACCTCTCTTGACGATTAATGCCCTGAAATTCATGAGAAAATAAAGGTTTATCAAAAAGGTCATTGCTTTAAAGTTGTGTAACAATTAAATTTGTCAAGTTAAATGGAATCACTTAAAAATAAAGTTTATAAGTATTTGAATTTTGATCAGCTCAGACCCCGTTACAGTGAATTTGGTCACTAATGGTTAAATTGAAGATAAAAAAAGTTTGAAATAGCTAATGTATAGTGTGAATCTGTGACAGAGTCATTTACGTGATGAATTAATGGACAAATTTCCACTTAATAAACAACAATCGAGAGCAAAAGAAGAAATCTCACAACAAAGAAATGAAACTCACCTTGTCGCTGGGCAGTAACGAAGAATAACTCCTCCCTTGCAAATTCCATTTCCGTCAAAAAATCGAGCTTCGTGATTCCGTGAATCGTATCTACCTTTGCCTATTCGTTTCTTCTCGTTTTTATCGAATGAGTTCAGCGGTGAGTGTATATAGCCTGGATTTGATCGAAAGAGTTCAGCGGTGTGTGTATATAGGCTGGATTTTATCGAGATTAGGCCTACAGGCCTAATGATTTAAACAAGGCCATATATTTCTAGCAGAGCTAAATTTATTTGATGAACTATTAAAGAAAACCCAACTTTAAATTGAACTAGCTTTTTCCCCCGCGCGATTGCGCGGGAGTCTTCAAGTTTGTTATGATGTAATTTTTCATAATATGTTATTGGATTCTACGTTTTATTACCTGATTGTTCACACATCTGTATTTTGGTGTATTTTTTACTCCCTATCTTTTTTGGATTTTACCAAACTTTTGTTTCTCTTATGGATGATATTCACTTCTCCTTTTGCCAAATACTCTTTAATCTTCATACGTAATGATTAATTTTTTTTTATTATTAATTTTAACCAAATTCGTAAACAATAATAATAAAATATGCAATAATAAATAAACACATTGAAAACATATCGTAAAAGAATATCTATTTAAACATCAATTTTTTTTTTTCGTTGTCCGATTATTTTAGTAATAATATCATGATTTTATATTTTTATCTATTGTAAAATAATATATTGTAAAAGAATATCTATGTTGTGTTCTTTTTATCATTATTTTGTGTTAGTTTTTCAGGGAAAAAATATAGAAGTCAAATATATATAATGTATGAAATATTAAAATTGTATAAATATAATATATAATAATTTTTTTAATTATTATATGCTCCAAAAATATGAAGATTTTTTTAAATTAATAGAAAATAATTTTTTTTAATTACTACATATATAAATTTAGGTGTTTTTATAATATCCAATAATTTAATGAGTTTTTTGAAATTTTTCCGTATATAATTTATACAAAAAAAATATGAATGAACTTGATCCACGATGGACCAAAATTCATGTAATTTTTTAATTAGTGGGTTTATATAGATCATGTTAAAATAAAAAATCATATATTATAGATCTTTTTGATCAAGATCAAGTGATCCACATTAAAAGGATGATGTGACATTTTGTGAGGACTTTAATTTCTCTAAAAAAAAAAAAAAAAAAAGGGTAAATATCACATTAACTGAAACCGGTAAGAAGACCAAAAGGCTAAAAATAAATTATTAATGATATCATTAATTACTAATGATATTAATTGTATATAGTTGATATCCATGATAATGATAAGAAATCAATCATAATTAAAGTGAAAAATTCAAATATAAAAAAGTGAAAAGGTAAAGGATGACGTGGAACAAGCATAGAAGAGCAATTTTCTTAACTTTATAAATATCAAAAAATGTAAATTAAAACTAAAAAGGACCAACATATAAATAAAAAGGACCAAAATATAAATTCAAATGTTAAAAAGGACCGAGATTTAAATAAAAAAGGACCTAAATGTTAATAAAAATGACCAAAATGTAAACTAAAAATAAAAATGACCAAAATATAAATAAAAAGGACCAAAATGTAAATTCAAAAATACAAAAAAAGACCAACATGTAAATAAAAGGGGATCAAGGTGTAAATGAAAAGTACCAAAATGTAATTTTTTAAACTAAAAAGGACCAAAATGTAAATAAAAAGGACCAAAATGTAATTTTTCAAACCAAAAAGGACCAAAATGTAAATTAAATTTTTTTTACAAAAAGGCCCTTGGTGACGAAGAGGACCAAAATGTAATTTTTTATACTAAAAAGGACCAACATGTAAATAAAAAGGACCAAAATGTAATTTTTCAAACTAAAAATGTAAATAAAAAATGATCAAAATGTAAATTAATTTTTTTTCACAAAAAGGCCCTCGAACAGTAACAGTCTTGAACAGTATTATGAACAGCGTATTGTGAATAGTATTTGTGAACAGTACCTATGAACAGTGTTGGCGACGTGGCCTCATGTATGAGCTCCAATTTATCTAACTTTATATATAAGATAGAATAAGATAACTATCAAGTACTATTTAGTATTTATTTATTTATATCGACTTTTAATGTATATGCAACAAAAAAAAGTTAAAATTAGAAAAAAATTGAATTACAGGGATTTTCAATGGGTCGGATAAAACCCGAATCCGCGGGTATCCGATCCGAACGGGGCGGGGTAATACCCGAAAAAATACCCGCTGGTCGGATATTATTCGAAAAAAATACCCACTTCTTGTTAGGATTTGGATACAGGTTGAATTTTTACCCGCGGATATTATCCGAACCCGAACCCGAACTCGAAAATATCCGAAAAATACCTAATGATATGAAAATTTGTGATGTTTTAAAAATTAATTATTTGCAATATGTGCATTTTTAATGTATTTTGTACAAGTTTCTGGTTTTATGTATATGAAATTATTGGTGATTTTACGTATTTTAATAATATTTTTTTAGATTTTGTATTGGTGATTTTTTAGATTTTGTACAAGTTTCTTGATATTATATTTAGTATTTTTTTTTTATTGAATGTTTACATCATCGTTGATTATGTATAATTCACGAAACCAACCGAAATTAATATGAATGGATGTGATCAATTGAACTAAGCTCGGTATTAATATGAATGATTATGTATTTTTTTTTGGAACTATCAAAAAAATCTGACATTGAACTAAGCTCGGTATTACCAATTATCAAAATCAAACTTGATAGCCACCAAATAATTAAATAATACCAACAAAATGAAAATTACGAGGGACCAAAGAGAAATAATGTTTGTATCAATCGATTAACTTAGGTGTTTGGATGATTTTTTTATGTTAATGTGTATGGTGATATAAATTCTTATTGAAATTTTGAATTAATATCGATTAGTTATGAAATGATTTTAAATTGTTTGAACATGTATTGGATTATGAATTATGAATAACAAATTTGACTGAATATTACCTGGTATTGAATTGGTGTTTGCTTGAAAGGACGTAAAAATCTCATCCAGAACAATACATACGTTCCTCTCTCTTTTTCTATTTTGTGTCAATTTATTTAGAATTAAAGTAGGATAATAAAATCTAAGAACATATATAAAGTATATTAATTGACACATGAAATTGTTCTACTTGTTAATTATAGGATACATGTCCATTAATCAAATTGTATAATTCGCCATAAAAGACTATTTACGATAATATTGCATGTGTGGTCATTCAAGTATTAATTTACTTACCATAAATTGTTTTATAACGAGTTTTTCTAAAATCCTTAAATGTACTATATACTATTTCGAGCTATATTCATAGTAATTAATTACTAATTAATTACTATCAATATTGATGAAATATTTCACCTGTCAAATGAGTCTCTTGTATTATCACAAGCAACTTGTTAATATATCATGCAAATTCAGTGTTGAATTTATGTTGAATGCATGCAAATTATTTTGTTCATAGAGTGCATGACCAAATGCTTATACAAATTTTAAAACACCCCAACGATATATATGGTCACATAAGTTAGTTGTTCAAAGTATACAATAAAATAACAATATTCAAATTAATTCTAAATCGTTAAAAATTACTTATGTGTGATTTCTTCAAATGTTTGTATTTGAGATTTGAGATACAAAGCAAAATAAAAATAAAAACATACAATTACTCACATAAATAAGCGGTTTTTTTTATTCGCTAGAGCAATATTTTGATCACAAATCCCTCCAAAAGAAAAAAAAAACATGTGTAAAAAAGTAAGATAAATGTAATAAAAAGCTATTTATGAATTATGAATTAGGGGTATAACCACTTATTTAAAGTTTGGAATATATAATTTTAATCATTTACTTAAAAAAAGTAAGATAATGTATGTTGGAAAGAATTGGATTGCCCTTTATATTAATAAACAATAAACAATATAAGTAGGAATTAAGAGCCTACTTTTTTTTTTTTTTTTTTAAAGTATAAATACATTAATATATGTATTTTTATTTTTGCAACACTCACTCTTTCTTCCTTTCTCATGTCAGTGTGACACATGCTTCATATGATATGAAAAGTAATCAACTAGAAAGTACTCTCCTTCCGTTTTGAAAACATAAAACAAAAAAGTTTGTGATACGAATTTTTTTTTATATAGTTTGTATTTTAGGAAATTATAAAAAATATTATCTTCTATATTCCATTGTATTTTTTTGGACCAAAATATATTTTATTATATTTTTAATTAAACCTAAACTAATAAATAAATTATATTTATTATATAATATTGCAATGTTTTATGATACAAATTTTACAACACATTTTCTTGTTGAATGATTTTATATGAACATATTACCTTATGAAATATATTAGTACTTACATTGTTTATGTAAAATGAAATAATATGTTTATACTATACGTCTTTTGGAAAGAGCTGCTCAATTAAGTTCTCAGTTAGGTGAAGGAAGTATGACCGCTTTACCGATAGTTGAGACTCAATCCGGAGAAGATTGTGAACCCATATTGGGATTGGGCAGAGGAAAGAAAAAAATAACAGAAAACCCAATGGGCTTTCATCATCCATCAATACATGATGTTCTTCATATAATAATATTATATTGTAAATGATAATCCAAAACATATAAAATTTAATACAATTTAATATTTTATTTGTTATTTACTTATTTATTTAATCAAATAAAAAACTAATAAATACCAGTATTTAGTGTGTGTGTGGGTGTGGGTGTTTGAAGTAATTTCAAAAGTGAGGGGGTTTTGAGAAGGGAGATGATATTTTGAAAGTAATTTTTGGACGTTGAGAGAAGAGAGAGAATACAATCTAATAAATACCAGTATTACCCTTACACTTACATTTACATCAACACACTCTGGTTAGTATTAAGAAGAAAAATATTTGCCTAAATATTTTTTTTTTTTTTGAAGGAGGGTCTGGCAATAGCCTCCTCAATATATTTGCCTAAATTTATGTCCTAGCATAATTGTCATATTAATCATGTTAATGAAGTATTTGAAGATGTATTTTACTTAATCTCAAAATACATGAATGTGTGATAAGTCAAGATGACGTATAATATCATAATTATCATATATATATTACACATTTCAACAGATAAAATTCCAACTAAAAGTCTAAAACATATAAACACATAAATTGAGAAATACCCAGATATGTCAATGGGTCCCTAGCCTAGTTGGTTGAGTGTGTGACACAAAAAATCATATGTTGTGAGAGATTGTGGGTTCGATTCTCATTGACATCAATGAATGAAGGATATATGAGCCTTTTCTATTATTATCAAAAAAAAAAAAATACCCAGATATGATAAAGCTTCAAAATTGGGAGTCGAGAAAGTACCTATGAGATTGTTTATATATGTTATATGTATATGTATAAAACACATAAAAAATTCCAACTAAAAGTCTAAAACATATAAACACATAAATTGAGAAATACCCAGATATGATAAAGCTTCAAAATTGGGAGTCGAGAAAGTACCTATGAGATTGTTTATATATGTTATATGTATATGTATAAAACACATAAAAAATTCCAACTAAAAGTCTAAAACATATAAACACATAAATTGAGAAATACCCAGATATGATAAAGCTTCAAAATTGGGAGTCGAGAAAGTACCTATGAGAATCCCATCACTGACACTGATAATCGAGAGCTTTCACTTCGTAACTTCAGGGTTTAAAGAGAAAACTGTGTACACGTCAGGAACCATGAAAATTGTTGAAAAAACACCGTCAAATTTAATATTCGTTTATTTTAATCAAGTTAATATCCACATAATTGAAATAAATAAGATGAAAAGTCTACTTGTTTATGATGCGACCTGGTTTTGAATAATCAATAAATACATAAGGACTCATCATGTAGAAGTAGAACTGAACTTGAACATCAATTAATGTAATTCAAAATTGTTTTTTTTCTCGTATTAATATAACAAACATTATACATCCCAATATTACATACTTTATACCCAAAATTAAATACCTTACAAATTAACGTACAAAAAAAAAAAAAAAAACTTACCATGCATACTCACAAACAAGTAGACTTTTCGATAGGACAGAAAAACTGCACAAAAATGAAAATTTTGTATTTTCCTCACGTGAATGAAGATAGAAATGATGAAAGCGAAGAAAATTCAGAAGTTGAAGATGCCATGCATACTCACAAAGAAGAAGACCACGACGGTGAAGTTGAAAATTACTAAAATGCCCCTGAACTGACTACTCCCTTAATTATATTTTTCAAAATTCGATCCATGGCATTTATAAAAAAATGTGACGCTATTTTTTATAAAAAAATGCCTACGGGTTTTCACCGCAAAAAAAAAAAAAAAAAAAAATTCGATCCATGGCATTTATTAATTTAGTAATTTGGTATGTCTTGCTTGTTGAATGCATATCTTTATCTTGACATTTATTATCTACGTAATATTTTTTTTTTGATGGATAAACTTATGAAATTGTTGTTCTAATATCTAATGAAGCATATATTTTCATTAATTAACATATTTACTGCTTGTACCTTATTATAAGAACAAACTATATCAATATGTACTTGTGTTTATTTGTTTAATCAAAATTTTGTATTTCTCTCACGTGAATGAATCGATAGGACAGAAAAAAATAAGAAAAAATCTGAAAAGAAAACCCAACAAAGCAATTAATTAATAGTACTTATTTTTGTCAAGAGACGCTTCGGCGCCAGAACTTGAATGCAATTGTTATATATGGTATTGTTTCATCATGGACCAAGTCTATGACAACTTACTCTAACCATTCATTTCTCCTCTCTTCGCTAACTGTCCCTAATAAATCCATCATTACTTCCTTTTCCCCCTCTCTTCGTTTCCATCGCTGGCGTCTCTTCTCTCTCTCTCTCTCTCTCTCTCTCTCTCTGATTTCGTGTCGTTAATGGTGGAGATGGAGAACGATGGTTTCGAGTGGGCTGAAGTGAAGAAACTCCATTTTTTCAAAGTTCTGGTTGGTAATTTCAAGGCTTGTCTGGTAAGAATCTTTTGCTTCGAAATATCTTAGTTTCTCTCTGAATTTTTTCGATGTTTCACTTTCACCCTCAATAATCTGCATTTTAATACCCAAGTTTTTTTGTTTTCTCTGTTTGGATGTGTAGAGAATTCCGCCCCAATTTGTCAAGAACTTAATGGGACAAAAGGAAGGAGAAATCAATGGTTCAAATTCAATGCCTGCTACGATTGAGGGTCCGAGGGTGAGAATTTGGCACGTAAAAATTGAAAAGAAGATGGATGAATTGTTTTTCACCACCGGATGGCTGAAATTCGTAGAAGATCACGCTCTACATGAACATGAATTCTTGGTGTTCAGATACAATGGTAATTTTAATTTCTCGATTTTGATTTTTGCTGTAAGTGGTTGTGAGAAAGAAGAAAGGGTTCGAGAAAGAGAAACCCCTGCTCATCCGTTGAGAGAAACCCAAGAGAGAGTAAGCGAAACTTCTGTGACTCCACAAGATAAAATTAAACAAAACAGCGAGACACCTCTCGTTCATGAAAAGAGAGAAAAATCGTCTCGGAGGAGTGAAATGGAGACGACCATCGAAGATAGAGAAAGCCAAGAGAAACCGAAACCAAACAAGGATTGTGAAATCGCGGTTAATTCTGAAGAAAAGATGGAAGAGATAAACAAAGTGGATAGCGATTGTGAAATAATAGTGACTCCTGACGAGGGAGAGAAACGAGATAGGGGAGAGGATCAAGCGAAGGAGGAGAATTACGAAGAGATCATGAAATTTGCTAGAGATTGTCGAGAGCTAGCAATGAAAAAACGTGCTAAGGATTTCGATTTGAAATCATTATTATCTGGAAAAAGAAAGAAATCCTCAATAGCAGAGACTCTTTTCAACTTGAAAAAGGAGATCTACAAAGATTACAACGATCAATCTGGAAATTCCTCTCCCGTTTCCAATATCACGACCAATAAAGACGGTACTTTCTTTCCTTTTTCAAAAAAAAAAGACGGTACTTTCTTTCACATTTGATTGTTCGGAGTTTACATTTACAATTTTTGGTTATTTAAATTTTAAAGCTAAAAAAATTGTATCATTCAGGTAGTAATAATGACTCGCATGCGAAAAGTCACAGTGCATTTTTTTACGAACTAGTGAAACGCGAAAAGGATTTGAAATCACTCAAAGCCGCCATGTCTTTTCAATCAAAACTTTAAACTTTAAAAATACAGGTTTTCTGCACGAAAAACAAGCCAAATTGTAATGCTTGTCCTTTGAGAAGTGAATGCAAGCATTTCGCCAGCGCCTTCGCCAGGTATATTTAGGGTTTAGTTAGGGTTTATGCTATATCCATAACTTCGCTTACAAATTTATCTATTTTTTTTCATATTTGTAGTGCTAGATTAATGCTAGCAGGACCCAACAACGAAGAACCCAACTCCATAATTCCAATTCAAAAAACCGAGAATCCAATTCCCATTTTCAATCTCTTGCCCGAATCCAACAACGACATCACAGAACCCATCATCGAAGAACCTTCTTCCCCGATTGAAGAAAATCAAGAAACCCTAATTTGTAGCGACATAGAGGACGTATTTGCTGACGACGACCCTGACGAAATTCCCACGATCAAGCTCGACATGGAGTCGTTCGTGAAGCGCTTGGAACAAGTGGTTAGAGAGAGAAATAGAGATAGAGAGAGATCGACATTGAGGATATTTCGAAAGCTCTTATGGTGCTGCCACCTGTCCATACCTCGATTCCTTTGCCGAAGCTGAAGAATCCTGCCAAGCTTCGTACCGTTCACGATGTGTAAGTAAACACGAGAAATTACATGCACGCCCCTAGACTCAGCATTCAAATTTTGAAATGGGTATCTATGAAATTTTTTCATTTTTTAAATTTTGCAGGTATGAAATCCCAGACTCGCATTCAATTTTAAAACGGGTAATTATTTTGTTATTCTAATTTCTAAACCAACCATTTTAATTTTTTTCCATGTATTATCTATGAATTAGTTTTAATAAATAAAATATGTGAATTTAAATATTTATTTAATTCATATTTATAGTTGGATTTGGAAGAAAGAGATATTGACGATCCATCTCATTACCTCTTTGTTCTATGGACTCCAGGTAAACAGTCACAAAAAGCACTGGATCTCTCCAGTACCAAAATATTAATTTTATATTAATTTAATGATGATTAACGTGTGCAATTATACAGAGAAAGAAAATTCAAGTGAACCGAAAAAACCATGTCGATGCCGTACTTGTAAAAATTGTGAAATTTCTCAAAGGACAAGCATTACAATTTTGTTTTTTGTTAACCCTATGTAGAACTGCAATGAGAGGATACCATGTAGAACTGCAATGTAGAACTGCATTTCTCAAAGGACAAGCATCACATTAAACCCTATGTTTTATGTTATTTGCAAATAAATTGAATTTTGTTTTTTCCAATAAAGATACCATGTAGAACTGCAATGAGAGGAAGCTTTCCTCTAAACGGCACATATTTCCAAGTCAATGAGGTTCGTCAAGATTTATTTATTTATTTGAAAACACAATTTGTTTATAAAAATAAAAAATTAACATTTTATTTATTTATTTAGGTTTTTGCGGATCATGGTACGTCTAGAAACCCAATTAGGGTTTCAAGAGATGAAATATGGAGACTAAGAAGACTCCCTTGCTATTGTGGAACTAGTGTCACCTCAGTGCTTAAAGGTAAACTCTCACTTAAACCCTAATAATTATAGTCATTGAAACCAAACCCATAGAAAAAAGAAAATTAAAAATAAAGTTTAAATTTGTGTTTTGCAGGTTTGCCTACAAATGAAATACAATTTTGCTTCTGGAGAGGTATGAGCAAAAAAAATAAAAAATAAAAAATAAAAAATAAAAAAAATAAATAAATAATAGTTATATGATTTGCGATTTTGTAATTATGTGCAGGGTTTATATGTGTGAGAGAATTTGATAGGGAAAAGAGAAGCCCAAAGGCCTTGAGTTCTTGGTTACACAATAGGCAATCCATTAAAACAAACAAATAATTTGACTAATCGTAGAAAGAGGATCGTTTTGAACGTGTCTCAAAACACTTCTGTTTATGACTTGATTATTTTGTGTCGAATAGTATGCATTCTTATCGAATGCAATTTTTGTATGTGAACAATCAACAGTAAATAGTAATCCACCATGTTTGAAATGTGATTATCATTATTTTGAAAAACAAAACAATCCCTGAAACGTTCAATTCATCATGTATCCTATATCACATTATTGCTATAGATAGAAATACACCAAACAAATGTCGAAAATTTATAGCAAAAATCAAACTCGCGCAATTGCGCGGGCTCAAGACTAGTTTTCTATAATTCGAAAAGACCAACAGTTTAAAATATATGAATTTGAGTATCAAACAATTTCTCAGTGTAATTTGCTAATATATTCACATCAAATTTACAACACCAACTCATCATCTTTTTTTTAGAGGGTACCGAAACGGGATCCCGTCTTTTATATAAAAATGAAAAATATATTTAGCATGTTTGGATGATAGTAATAGAAACAACATAGGAAATTGTACTACTTGTAAATAAAAGTCCCACATCTACTTTAATATCTAATAATATAGTGTATAAATTATGTAAGACAATTACATGCCCACATATATTTACACACTATATCTATTTTAATATCTATTCAATTAATATCTTATCTTATATGTGTTAAAATTGAGAAAAATAAAGTGGGTTGGGAAGTCCCACTCCCACATCTATTTTATTGAAATATAGTAATAGAAGCAAAACATTAACTTTAATAATTATTCAAAATAGACCGTTGACTAAGTAATTTGTGTCCTTCTGTTAATAGAACTTTTACTAACCAATATATTGATGAAATAGTACATTGTTGGTGTAATAGATATCGAGTACACTCAGTTATTTTATTGTTATTTAGAATATTCAAGGGACCAAAATATTACTATGTTGACAATTTTTTGACCCATTAACACAAGTTATTTGTACCCCTATATATACTCATTATATAAAAAACTATATTTTGAGGGAAATATAACACAATACTGATATGCAATATTGCTTTTAACAGGTCTCTGTTCTCTCTATTTTCGTAATTATTCTATGCCTAACAATGAGGTGTTATTTGTACCAATATATGAAATTTAAATGTGATTCTTTACCACCAATACTTTAACAGCTTCGAAAAAGAGTCATGGTGTCATTTATAAACGCAAATAGACCAAATATGGAAATTTTACATGTAAGACCAAAAATATTGACACCAAATCGCAATCCCCTTTTTGTCTAGACATATAATTCAACAAATGTAATCTTCAATTTGTAATAGGTATAGGAATTGGTATACCATCTATATTACATGGGTATAATTAATTAACATTCTAATTCAAATTCTAATTGGTGTCACATAATATAATATCAGAAGTGCCAATGTTTATACACTATAATAGGTTACCCATGTTTCAATTTGGTGAAGGATTCACATATATAGTTCGTTTAGGAAATATTTTTTTTGAAGGAGGGTCGACAATGTGTCGAGGCCTCGAATATATATTAGATCAAAAATGACATGTTACAGCTTACATTGTTATGAATGATCCAAATATTTGGATGATTCTAGATAATAAAGAGTAACCTAAAAGACTACCCTGAATTATAAATTACTACTTGTAATCTAAGAGAAATTAGCAGTATTTATTCCAAGCTATTATGTCTTGAAGGGCCAGATTGAAGACACGTGTTGAAGATTGTGTTTTGTCGTTGAAGATGGCGTCATTACGGGATTTCCAAATATTCCATGTGATTGCCAACCAGACCATTTGCCATAGCTTTGTGGTATTGGCGAACGACCAGAATTCAATTGGATTTGAGAATTGGGGGATTGGGTCGGGAATTCGAGAAGAGAAGTTAGCCCATAATTGTTTAGAGAAGATACATTCGTATAAGAGGTGTTTGGAAGTCTCTTCTTCTGTTTTGCACAAAGGACATAAATGGTTATTTGGCCAACCCCTTTGTTGCAATCTGTCACTCGTCAGAATGCGTGACTGTATGGCTAACCAACCAAAGAATCGGACTTTTAGAGGGGCTTGAGCTTTAAAAAGCTGAGTGTTCCATGGACAAGTAACTCCAGGGTTTATGAAAAAGGAATATATTTTTTTGGATTGGAAGGTTTGCATTGGGGTTGTAGATTCGTCCGTTTGAGGATAATTGAAGGTATTGTAAAGAGGTACCAGTTTCGCCAGATCTTTGAGAAAGAAGGAGGATAATCGTTGTTGAGAGGTTGAATTAAGGATAATGTTTGTTGAATTATATAGCTCTTCCAATGTTTGAGACCAGAGTGAGGATTGGTCGTTAATTGCTTTATGAATCCACTTCATCAGTAGAGATTCATTTTGTAGTTTTAAATTTGTTAGACCCAAACCTCCATTTGATTTGGGCAAGGAGACTTTATTCCAATTTATTAGACAATGTCCTCCAAGACATTTTTGTTCCCCTTTCCACAGAAATACTCTAGCTATTGAATTAATTTCTTTTATTACCCATTGTGGTAATTTAAGGGTTTGCATGAAATGAACTGGTATTGCGTTGAGCACTGATTTGACTAGTGTTAATCGTCCTCCGGAAGAAAGAAGAAGGCCTTTCCAAGACGAGAGTTTGTTTCTCATTTTTTGGATAAGGGGTGCGTACGATATTTTGGGTGGCTTTCGGATAGAGAGTGGTATCCCGAGATAAGTAATTGGTAAAGATGTTTTAGGACAATGGAGGATGTCCGAGATGACGTCATGTAACTCGTCCGGTAGTGCTATGGGTACAAAAGATGTTTTAGTCCAGTTTATTTGTAGTCCTGACTGATCAGCAAATATTTTTAAGATATGGGATATGATTTTGAGGTTGTTTGGTCGAGCCTCTAAAAAAAGGACTGTGTCATCCGCATATTGCATGGCTTTAGGTGCAAATTTCATGGGAGCAGAGAGAATGGGGTTTATAGTTTGTAATAGATTTTGTAGTGAGTCTACAACTAAGTTGAATAAAAGAGGGGATAGCGGATCTCCTTGTCTAAGTCCTCTAAGGTGGTCAAAGAGAAAACCTCGTTGGCCGTTTATTCGGACTCGAGAGGATGAGGAGGAAGTAAGGACTCTAATCCATTGGACCCAAGCATCCGGAAATCCTCTAGCTGAGAGAAGATTGTATAAGAAATCCCATGATACCGTGTCAAAAGCCTTACGAAAGTCAATCTTAAGCATGATTGATGGAATTTTTGATTTGTGTAAGTGGGATAATATTTCACGAGTTGAGATAAACATTTCCGCAATTGATCTTTGCCGAATGAAAGCGGCTTGTTTTTGCGAAATGAGGCTTGGAAGCATTGGATGTAATCTATTAGCGAGTAGTTTGGAGATAATTTTTGATATCGGTGTGATAATGCTAATGGGTCGAAATTCAGACATTTCCAACGCATCCGATTTCTTTTTTATCAGAGAGATGTCGGCGAAGTTGATTCGTTTCATGTCTCTAATAGGTATTGAATTTGATTGGAAAGAGTCACACACTGATATTATGTCTGCTTGTAATAGGTTCCAATAATGCTGAAAGAAATCTGAGGAAAAACCATCTGGTCCTACTGATTTTCCTTTTGCTAGCGACATTACAGTTGACTTTATTTCTTCCGAGGAGAAGGGAAAGGAAAGATGGGAGAGATTAACATTAACGGTATTAGCGTATATTTTTCGGAAGAAGAGAGGGGACATATGAGAGTTTGTAAAGTTTAAGGAGCCTAGTAGTTCTTTATAGAATCTAGAGAAATGAGTGAGAATTATGGAGGGTGATGAGATGATTTGATCGTTAATTTTAATGGATGAGATGTTGGATTTGAGTTTTTTATAGGATGCTATTCTATGAAAGTAAGCCGTGTTGTTGTCGCCTAACTTAAGCCAGGTGTTAGCGCTTCTTTGACGCCATTTTTCCTCTGATATGGAAGTTAAGTCTGAGATTTTAGTACGTAGATCTATTCTGAGCATGCTCTCATTGCGAGACAGAGATCTAGATTCTTCGGAGATGTCTAGAGAACGAAGTACTTCCTTCGCAGAGGTTAGAATCGGATTCATATCTTTGAATTTCTCGTTTGACCATTGACATATTTTGCCTTTAGATTGTTGCATTTTCCGTATGAAGGAGTTGACCGGATGAAGTGAATTTGTTGGAAGCCAAATTTCTTCAAGTATAGGAATGAGGTCTTGACATTTCAGCCAATACGCTTCAAACTTGAACGGTCTTCTTTTATTTATTGATGGAGATTTGATTCGTAGAAGAAGAGGAGGGTGGTCCGAAGTGGTCATTGGTAAGTCTTCGAACGAGAATTCGAGATTGTGTGATAGTAGATTATTAGAAATGAATGCGCGATCTAATTTAGAAAGAGTTGGGGAAGAGCGTTTGTTAGACCACGTAAAATGTCGGCCCGATAATGGCACTTCAATAAGATTGAGTTGGTCTAAGACTGAGTTGAATTGCATGATGAGTCCAAAGTTTGGATTATTGGCCGTTGTATCATTTGGAGATCTCAAAAGGTTGAAATCACCTATGAGGATCCATGGCAATCCATTTGGGTTTAAATTTTGAAGATCGCTTAAGAAAGATTGTTTCAATGAGTGGCTCGATGGGCCATATATATTAGATATTAGAAGTTGAGTTCCGTCATTGAGAGCTAATACGGTGTTTAGGGAGAAAGCCGTATGAAATGTGGAGATAAGGGATAATTGAGTAGTCCAAGTTGTCAACATACCTCCTTTAGTCCCTACGGAGGATGCCAATTCATGGGAGGATAGAGGATTGGGTAAAAGAGATTTAATGAAGAAAGTATTCGGATTGCATAGCTTGGTTTCTTGTAAACAAGCAATTGTACATTTTGAATTTCTCAATGTGTCACGAACTAAATTACGTTTTTCTTTGTAACCTAGTCCACGTACATTCCACGTTAATAAAGAAAAATTTATTGGATTCAACATGGTAAAAGTTTGAAAAAATGAAAGATAAAGATAAAGATAGATAGAGAAAAGAGATAAGCATGAGGGTCTCAAGGCACCCTAGTCGGGCCTTCCTCATCTTCATGCTCCCGCTGCTCCTTATTATTATGGCCTTGCAAAAAGAGAGATGAGTCAGTGAGAGAGTTTACTTTTTTGATGATTGAGAGTGAATTTGATTTAATGACGTTATTTTCTAGAATTGAATCGGAGGATAATTTTTCAGTTTGTTGCGTTCGAGGGAGACCCAACATATCACGTATATCCTCGATTATGGTGGTTGAGAGAGGGGTTTGTGCAATTTTTTCACTTTGCAATTCCGTTAATATTTCATCTCTTAATATTTTTTTCTTACATTTGGTGTTTCGTCTAGTTTTGCATTTTTGTGTTGGAGTTTTATCCTTAGGTATATATGGGATGAGCGGATGTCCCGAGGCAAGAAGAAGAGAAGGAGATTGAGTATCCTTATATTTCGGTGATGAATTTTTTTCCTCACTTATTGGATATAGTGTGTTAATGGGTTCTGCCCCATTAAGAAGAAAAGTAGGAGATTGAGAGGGAGTTTGGTCCAGACCCTTTAGCGAGAGAGTAGGAGATTGAGTATTGGGTAATGGAATAATTGCCAACCCGCAATCTTCTTTAATTGAGTTCTGTTCAGATCCGGGTTCAACAGACCCGTTATATCCCAAATCCACAGGCCCGTTAAGAGATAATAGAAGTTGGGAGTTTATAAGTCTGGGCCCTTTAATTGATAAGGATTTCAGCCCATTAAATTCGGATCCTGTAGCTAAAGAGGAGTTATCGGGTACAGAAATTATTGGTCCAGACCCGTTAATATCAGGCCCGTTTGGAAGAGGGGAAGAAGATGATGATAAGAGTATGTTTGGTATGTTTTTTTTCTTCATTGAATTTTCAGACCTGTTTTGATGAGAGAGAGCGGATCCGTTTGCATTTGAATTGCAAATATATTCAGACCCGTTAACAAGTCTGTTATTGGATGAAGAGGAACCGGTATCTATTAATTCATTGTTGGTAGAAACTGAAATATGTGATTGTGGGACAGACCCGTTAAGAGATTTATGGAGAGAAGATTTTTTTATTGCGTTGCGACCTTTAATAATTTTTTTCCGACCAACCGGCCCAAGTATTTTACGCTTTTTAGATTTTAAGAGAGAAGATAAAAATATGTTAATACCTTTGGAGGATGTCGACTTCAATGAATCATCCGAAGAAGACGTCTTTTTCTTGCGTGGTCTTTTTTTTTTTGGATGATATTCATCGGAATCGGTTTTGTTATTTGTTACTTCTTTGATAATTGCCATTCCTTGGCGCAACAATTGATTGATTCGGTTTGACGTATCTTTCTCCGTTGAGAGTGGTACCAACTCTTTTGTGGAAGCGACAACTTTCTTAATTGGAAGCTCGGGTAGAACCAAGGTTGGAACCAGGGTTGGAGCCGCGGTTGTAGTTTTGGAAGACGGAATTAGTTTGTATAGTGCTTGGAGCCAAGCTTCATCGACTAGCACTTTACCCGGAGGAGGTGGAGGTGTCGTTTGTTGCCTTGAACTTTCATCCGAGGCCGATAAAATGGCGACTTCGGTTTTGTAATTCTTTGTGGCTCTCAAATATTTTTCATCTTCTCGCCTCTCAATGTCCTCTTTCAAGGCATCAAACAACACATTAGGAGGAGTTGGGTCCTCCGGATAATAAAATTGTAAAGAATTTTTTTCGCGACTAAGGAATTGGAGTTGCACCACCTTACCATGACCGAGTCCGGCTAGGTGTATATTGTCGGGAATGAGAGATAGGTCGGAGACTCCCACTACGATATCGAGTGATTCCATGGTGGAGAGTTGTTGAAGAGAGCCATGGTGAATGAGTACCCCAAAACCACCTATGATGGAGGATAATTCGACTTGATCCCATGCGTGAGGAGGTAATCCTATTAAACGAAACCAAACTCGAAACGGATAATAGACACGATAAGAGTCAATAGAAATTTCCCACGCGTAATTAACAAAATTAGCTCTTCGCAAGCTCACTAAATCTTTTGATATAAATTCATCTCGGTTAATAGTTGGAGGTAATAAAGCGACATATTTATTGTTACCCATATAAGTGAGTTGGAACGGTGCTTCCCACGCTCGGCACTTGAGAAGAAGGATATTGATTGCGTCTAGGTTGTGATTCGGCACGAGACGAGCGTCTATGAGTACACCTTGGCGCCATCTTGCGGCTTCTTGAACTTGCCGGATGGTTTGCGTGAGATGGTATACCATTGAGGTGGGGCGTCCGGTCGGTAGTGCATCGGGACCCGAGATGCCACGAGGTACTAGCGGATCATCATTATCTTGTGGTTCGGTTGCGTTTAGGAAATATTATAATTAATATATTAATATATGATGTGTTCCACTAATTAATTGTGTAAAGATACATTGGTAAATTTATACTAACAGTGATATAGTGGCATAAATTTATACTAACCTCTCATACTGTATAGTTACTTTTTTTTTAAATGATATAGTGTGTAAATATAATTGGATTGCTATCATGTTATGCTCTCTCTCACACATTTTATCGATGTTATTTCTCGTATAATCCAATTCTATAAAGTATAAACCTAATCCAACCTAATTTGTACACAAAACTCCAACAAAGAAATATGAACTTATTTGTATTTAATTTAGGCATTTCTCATGCTATTTTGGACTTATTGGTGTATATGTATGAATTGAATCGTGATTGGTATATTGAGTATGTTCTGTTGGTATCAATTGTTACTTTGTTTCATTGACATTGTTAATTTCATTGGTAATTAATTAAATTCATTCCAGTCCAACACATGAATTACCTTGCACAAATTAAACTCCACTTAACAATGGTCTTTCCCGGAATATTATGTACAAATCAATCTTTCATTGATAGATAAATCAATCTTTCCAATATATGTCCGAATACAAATCCACATACATAACTCACTACCTTAATCTTTAATCCAACTTCCATATACATCACACTAAAATCTAAGTATCCAACTTTAGATATTGCAATTCCTCGATCTTGGGCAAAAATCTCGCATCCATTATGTTTAAATTTAACACCTTGTATTTGTGTATTAGGAGTTAAATATGAAAGAAAATACTCTACTGTTGGTTCTCAAGAATTCAATATTATAGGGGGTTCTAATCTCGAGAAATTTGCAAAAATCCCCTGCATTGTGTCAATATTGCAAAATAAACTCTACTATTAGTTCTCTCTCAGGTAGGGGATTTATGCAACTCGAACTCAATTCATCTAATTCTGCACAAAAAGTACACAAGATCATTTACAAACATGAAACTCTGGAAAAAAAATTCACAATTTTTTTTGAAGGAATGGTGATATTCATGCCCTACGAATAAAGTTAAGGGTCATTCAAGGTTGCCCAATCACATATGAGTAAACATGCCCTTACAATGAAGTAAAAAATATTGGCTATTGAGTTTATTGACCAAACATTATCAATTTGCGTAGTGATGGCCAAGCAATACCATCAAGGCCTCTACGAAAAATTAAATAATATCCCACGAGTCAGATACCTAAGAAATTCACAGATGGATCTGCTGCAACATCGATAAAGAAACATACCCGACAGGCCCCTCTAAAACATACAAAATAAAACCAAATGATTATATGATTATATAAATGATTATATGAAGTCTTAGGAAATGGAGGCCTTACCAAGTAAGATAAATGTGCGAGTTGGCACTGATTAATCTGAATACACAAAATTCAATTATACAGGGGCCAATAAGCAATAAACCAACATTTATATTATATACATTGCAATTCAATCGTTTGCCAACAAAAAAAAATTCAAGAATACCCTTACAAAAAAATTACGCATGCATTCATTCATATGATGTAAAAGATTATCATGAATAACTCTCTATTTTCTTTAATATTTGCATTTTACAACGATGCCAACAAAATATGATAATAGAAAATAATAACAAATGAAATACGTATAATGGCAAAACAACCAATTCAGATACCTGATTAATCTTCATTTATTGCATTCTCTGTTGGACCCTGCAGGAAAAAAAACAAGTAGAATAAATTATAATATCATGGAAAATGAATAGTAAAACACAAATAAGAGATATAAAGACAAAGTTCCCAGTTCACCACACCTAGTATTCACGTCTTGTTGATAAATCTTGGGCCTTCGAGTCCTGGTAACTGATGACTAGAAAAAAAGAATTATTTTGAAATTATTGCTGGAACTTGATAACACGATTATGTTAATTTCAAATTTGTAATACCTTGTCAACATTCATCTCCACAGCACCAAAATTGCATAAAGCTCTGTTTTCATTCTTCATCTAATAACTCGAGTTCAAGGCTGAAAGCACAAAAAACAATTGTTAAGATGGAAAACCTTTTCAAACTACAAAATCAATCAAACATGTTCCTAAATTAGTGACTGCAAAATCTTTCTCTAAAAATTTACAAAACCGTTACCAACTATAAAATCAATCATAAAAATAGACTCTGATGATCAATAAACCACGAGGATTTCGTCATTTATAACATATCAAAGAAATCAAATATGTCTCTTCAATGCAAAATTGACAAGAAATTCTTATGTGTTTGAGTTGAGAGATAACAGAGCATTTAACTGGAAAGCGAAAATCAAAGAAACGAGAACAAAACTAAAGAGAAACAATTACTGGCATTATTCGGTGACAAAGAGAACCATTTAATCGAGATCCAAGAGAATAGAAATACAAAAGTGGATGAGAATTACTTACATCCTCGAGCAGTACGAGTCCACAAGGAAAGAAGACTTTTCGATTGCCTGAGTCCTATTCCCGTTTATGAGTCAGATAGCACTTCAATGGATTTCTTTTCCGGCAGCAAAATAAGAAATTGGAGAAGAAAGAAGCACAATCGACGGAATAGAACTGCGAGATTCGCTGTAAAGTATCTTGATTCATGGTTCCACGATTTCATTGTTGGGGAGAAGAGTAAAGGAAGGAGCTTTCTTTGTGAGGTGAGAGAAGGGTAATGGCTTAGTGTTATTTGGGGGACGACAGAGATGAAGAGGGGGTGTGGCCCTGTGGGGCTCTCTATTTATTGATGGAACTAAAGGAGCGGTGTTGAAATAGTTTACGATCTCCCTAAAAGCGGAGTACAAGTTAAAATATACACCGTGTGATAGAATACTTATTTATGTACTGTCATTAAACCGTGCACCAAGTGTATTTGGTTTAATATGGAAAATTGTTAACGTTGCAATTAGCTGTGATGTGATCATCTTAGCTGGATTATATTTTGACCGTTAGAATTAGATTATGTTATGTAAGACCATTTAGTACCCATAATAGAATTTTGTTGGTGTTTATATTTGGGTTGGTGTTTATATCTACTTAGTATTTATTTAGTAATGTGTTTTAAAATAAAAGTATATGTATTAAACTAATTCAAATATTTCAGTATAATTTGATACTGATGAGATAAACATCTATGTGCAAAATTAATTTTGGACGTTATTTTGTAATTCAGTTGAAAAGTGGCATTAAATGATTTAGGGATTGTTTGGATCATTTAGTATGAAATTTAAGATTCAATTTTATTATTTATAATTTATTTTGATGATTTTAGGGTATAATTCATGGTATTTGAGTATTTTAGGGTATTGATCATTCTTGTTTATAATTGGATTTTGAAAGTTTTGTAAATGATCTCTAAGATTCATTATGAGTGTGAAATTTGTTTTGTTATTTTTTTGCTATAAATTTTGTTATTTTCGAGTATTTGTATGTTTGAGAGGTCAATTGCAAGTTCTAACACTAATGCAGTGTAGAGTTTTAGGGTGAAAAATAAATATCTCTAATTTAGTATTTTCTTATGTTCTAATTTAGTAAATTTTATTTTTTATGAAATATTTATTTTCTTATTCTCTTTTTGTATCAAATATGATGACAAAATGAGAGATCAAGATAGGATGAAGGAAGATTATAACAAAGATCAACAAAAGTTTCCAATTGAGAGTCCACTTGCCATGATAATTTATATTCATAAAGTTTACTTTTATTTTTGAAATACTTTATTAATGGTTAGAGGGGTGCAGTTGATATTTTAATTTGTATTTGGTGTGCATGAAAAATACACATGACTATTGTTGCATTTACATTACATGGATATATGTAAAATGCAGGGCAGTGTAGTATAATTCAATTATAGTTGATGTAGTTAATTAAGAGATATAACTTCCTTTTTTTCCTCTCATTGACAAGTTATGACCCTACTTAGACAAATTCTATTTATCTTGCTTTGGAGATGAATAATCTTTTTGGGGCGAAATTACAATTTCTTTTGGGTCCCTTTTAGTTTTTTTTGAGATTCAAGTTCAACCCATCACATTCATTGCCAGTAAAGCAATGTAAAGCATTGCTACAAAGCAATGAAAAAATCCATGTGATACTTTTGTTTAAAAGAAATACCAAAATATTTCATAAATTAAAATAACGGAAATATTTCATAAAGTGATACAATTTTTTTTGTCCATCTCAGTCTCTATTTTAGTCTCATACTCTACGTCGAAAACCATGTTGAGGGCCTCTTCATAAAACTTATCAGTTTGGGGGTCCTTTTCAAAAATATCCCGGGCAGGTCCCTCTGTAATAGGGTGTTTTCCCACTGTACCATCCACTCTCTTCCTCTGCTGACGTGTACGCGAGATATCTACAAATATAAATAAAATAAAATTATTTATTTGTTTCTACAAAAAAGAAACACCTTTTGAATATTTCCTCCTCGGAAATGGAATTATCGTGTTTCTTTTGTCTCCGAATAACCAATTTAGGGTCTTCAATTGTATTTCCCTGCAATTCACTTCATTCGTCCAAAATTTAAAATAATAATAATAATAATTTGAAAAAAAAAATATGAGAAAGAGGAGAGATAATTATGCTGCGTCGGGGGCAACACTGCCATTAGGTCTGAAATTAGAATCGGGATGAACCCTAACACGTTTTATGTGACTACAAGTTGTATCTATAAGTTTATCCAGTGAAGTATGTTTCATTCGCGAAATATCCTCTTTGCATCCTGGTACCGGTTTGAATTCCACTTTACCGCCAGCTGGCAATCTGTCAATTATCCCAAAAAACTAAACTCATAAAATATCCCCAATTTAAGAAAAAAAATGTATTTAGAAATGTATTTACTTTTTTTTATTATCGGTATCAAGGTTTGGTAAAATATCGATATAGCCTAATATGCGGAGAAAATAATCCGAATCTAAATTCCACAAAGCCGGTTTTCCATCTTGCGGTTTAAAATACCCCAAAAACCTATCAATAATTAATTAATTAATACCCAGAAATCAATTAGATTAAAATAAAATAAAATAATAACTCATAAATGGAGGGACTTTTGTGCAAAATTTACTTACAGTGTTATGAGCTGCATAACGGATGTACTGATTTTTCCGAATATAGGTATATATTGTTGTTAGTTAAGTGTGAATAGTTGGGTGTGAAAAATTATCTAAATACAGAATAATTTTGTTGGGTATGAAGCTTATTTGAATGTTACTGCTTTTGTGTTTTTCTTATCGAGCTGAATCTTAATTTGTTAAGATGGACCCGGAAGAAACTTCGACTTCTTCTACCATGGCGAAGACGGAACGGGTCCGAAACCGTTACCAGATAGCATTTCGGATTTCTTTCTGAATACCGGGTTCCTTGAAAGAATTATGGAGGCTCAGGGGTTTCAAAACCTCCCTCCTTCGAAACCGGCAATTAAATCAATGCCGACAATAACCATCTCCTCCGGCCAAATCGGGTCGAAATCTCATTGTGCGGTTTGCACAGACCTCTCTGAGCTTCGATGCGAATCTCGTCAGATGCCATGTCAGTATATATACCATCATGATTGTATCATGCCTTGGATCTCACATCGGAATCCGTGTCCTCTTTGTCGTCGAACAATGTCCATAAGTCCCTTAGAGGTCACGAGGAGACCAAGCAATGGAGAGGGGGTCTGGAGGGGATCGGGCCAATAATGACGAGCCTTATTGCGATCAAAATTGTGATAATGGTATATCCTGTCACTATGTCTTCTTCTTCTTCTTCTTCTTCTTCTTCTTCTTCTTCTTCTGCTGCTGCTTCTCCTTCCTATCAATTTGAAAACTTGATCAAATGCAGTTACAAAATTAACCAAACAAATTAGAATAAAAGTGAAATCGGTACCTTAGAATTGTCTTTAGGAGTACATTTCGCTTCTCTGAATTGCACACTGAGGCAGACGGATCAGAGATTGTCAATAGAATGTCATTGTGTCATTTTCTCGAACACCTTAGCTACAAGTAGAATCTACATAACCCCTTTCTCCACACCATCAAGGAAGTTATTTAACCTTAATTGATAACCATAATTAGGACTATAAACTTCAAGAGAGTTCTTTCGATACAAGAATTATGGAGATTCAAATGAGGCGTTCAAGAAATTGCGAAATTACCTTCTTCAGATCTGGCTACAATGGCTGTGGCGAGATGAGTAGAGATGCGCTTTCTCGCTGTGATGAGAGAGCGTCAAATGTTCAAATTTGATATTTTAGCGAGAGAGAAACATTTCACTTGTTTCGGCAGAGCGAGAAGAGAGTGGCGAGAAATGAGAGATGAGAGAGCTCCAGAAACGAAGAGATGAGAGACCATAACCTTTTTTTTAGGGAAATTTACAAATAACAATCTTTTCTTCAATTTGTAAAAAAAATCTAACTTTTCGGAAACTCCAAAAATCTCTCTAGTAACAAGATTTCATTTTCAATTACCTCCCTATAGGAATATATAATTTTCTAAGACCAAAATATCCCGTTATTTTCCATATTTAAATATATTAAATCCTTTTTGCATTATTTTATTAATTTAAAAAATTTCATAAATATTTTTTTAACATGTACTAATTTTAAAACACCATATATCATATACATAGTTTTAATATTTATTTTATTGTATATTTTGTCATTTAATTTTAATAAAAAATATTTAATTTTAAAACACCATATATCATACACCAATAATAAAAAATAAACGATAAAATAAGTATTCCTGAAAATATCTTGACGAAATAATAATATTTTAACATTTAATTTTAATTCTCAGGAGTTGTTAACAAAAGATAGTTCCTCAAAAAATAGTTGCTGAAATTAAATTAGCGGTCCAAATTAAAACAAGAGACAATATTATTTTAATGCTAATTTTAATGTTCCTTTATTCATTTTTATTTTGTCAATAAATAATTTTTAGTAACTGAATTTATTAACAACTTTTGAGAATTAAATCTAAATGCAAGAATAATATTAATTTGTAAAGATATTTTCATAACAAAAATTATATTCTTTTTATTTAATTCTAGTTTTGTATGACAAAATATATAATAAATAAAATTATGAAATTATGTATATGACATATAGTTTTTTGAAATTACTGTATATTATGGTAATTTTAAATTAATAAAATAATACAAAAAAATGTATATAAATCTTGATATGGGAAATAGAGGGGTATTTTGGTCATAAAAAATTGTAACACCATGAAATACCACTATAGGGGGTAATTAAAAATGAAACCTTATTTGTAAAGAGTTTTTTAGAGTTTCTATAAAGTTAGGGTTTTTTCAGAAATTCAAAAAAAAAATAGGGGGGTTATTTGAAAATTTTCCTTTTTTTTAATGTACAAAATGAACTCTTAAATCAAGAAGACCAGTTGTGAGATACTTGAATAGTTCAAAGTTATTTATCTAAGTGATTAAATTGAAGTCCTACTTATTCTCTTAGTCTTGACAACTAGTGAGATATGTATTCAACTTTTGACAACCTATACATTGAAATCTCCCTCTCCCATTAAAAGTTGGATACTAAGAATATGGTGTGGCCACGTCACCAGTACTGTTCACAGCCTGTTACTGTTCACAGCCGGGTACTGTTCACTACCAATTACTGTTTGCGAGCCTGTTACTGTTCACAGCCGGGTACTGTTCACTATCAATTACTGTTTGCGACCGGTACTGTTCACTATCGGGTACTGTTCGCGTACTGTTTAATTAGGTACTGTTCATATTTTACTGTTTACTCTACTTTTTTTTTTTTTTTTTAACGTTTTTTTTTTTTTTTTTTACGTATGCCTTGTATTCTAAATAAAATATTTGAATTTTTTTTTTGGAACATATGATATGTTTTGAGGAGGAAAAAAGTTTGTATTTATTACATAATACTTGTGAGACTATTTAATATCAGATTTTTTTTTTTAAATTAACATTTATGAAGATTACTTTTGTTTTGCACTTATAACGTTTCAGATAAAATTATTATTTTATAATCATAACAAATTTTGAAAAATCCCAGTGAAGCGCGAGAAATATTTCTATTTTCTTATCAAATAATATATCAAATAATATATTCCGCAGCGAAATAATATATCAAATAATATATAAAATTATTACTTTTGCTTATTATATTATTTCTTATCAAATAATATATCCCGCAGCGAAGCGCGGGCTATTTTCCTAGTGTATATAATAAGAATAAAATATATTTATTTAAGATATCAATGATTTGGATCATTTATTCACAACATATGTATTATCTTAATATTGTAAGTGCCTATGTTAAATATATTAAGATATATATTGAAATGTTACTTCTTATTGTAACCGTAAAAACATATAGTAAATTCTTTATTGTTGATAACAGCAGGTTTAGTGTCCCACTCATATACCTCATTAACTCATTTTTATGTTGTGATCCATATACTATGTAGAGCCTCACTCATATACCTCATTTTTATATGATATACTTGAATAATTATCACCAAGTGATATATCATATTAAAAAATACTTAGAAAATACTATTATTGGGAAATGTGGAAAGTTATTAAATTTTATGTTGAATATACATATCGTTTAAAATGTGTAAAAAAAACTATGGCGAGCTTAATATTTCTTGATCACCATGAAAAATGTAATATTCAAAACATACTTAATAATTAAAAACTCACTTTTTTGTACTTCATTAAATATTTTAGATTTCATGTATTAATGCAATAATATGCATCCTATATTAATTAATACGTTACTTATTATTATATGAAAATTGTTGCAATTAAATACGAGGCACAACACACAATAGAGGGCTTGCAATATAAATATCTCATTCACTAGGAACATGACTTACATGAGGCTTCTTTCATTCTTCTGATTATGTTTTGGGGGCTTTCTGTATAATAATTCCGTGTTTAATTTATATTTATGGTTAGAGAGTCTAAATGGATATTATTAAAAAAAAACTATCAAAAATATTGAATAAATTCTATCAATTTTGTGGTAAATGTACACAACGGATTAATTATAACCAAAATTTTATAACATATGAACACTATTTGAAAATCATGAACTGAAGATAAATACCTTCTAGAAGATAATATTACTTAGATGATTACAAACTATCATTAGTAAATATAAAATAGCTTCTCTATTCTATAATAAGTTTTGAGTTCCTTCTTTTTGCTATATTTGCGCTTCAAAATTAGAATATATCTTTGATTAATCTAAATTTAGAGACTATCAACTCTTGATCATCTCCAAATTCGTCATATATATTAATGTAATATCACCAGTACTCAATCAAAGAACACGCACAATCGAATCAAAGATCAAAAAATGGAACCTTTCGTCCTAATCCTCGTCTCCCTCTTTCTGATGATGACTCTCATAGGAGTTTTCCTCCTCAACTCTGTGCGAGCCCTAGATCACGTCGAAGAATCTCCGTTAGAGTTTGTGGCCACGAGCTCACCTGGCGTAATCACTGTCTCGACCGAGCCAGGTCTCCTTTCTATTGCGGCCCAGAAATCTCTTGGTGAGATATGGCGCGAGGAGGACTCCCTTGCCGGCATTACCGGCATGGCTGCATCTATGGGCTCGACCGAGATAGCTACCCTTTCCATACCGGCCAAGATTACTCTAGGCGAAATATTGCATGAGGTGGACACACGACGCGGTTTTCGGAGGAGAGTGACCCGTACAGCTAGGAAGTTGACGCATTGTTTCTGTCAGGGGTTTTAGAAAGTTTTTTTTTTTTTTGGGTTTTTTGTTGTTGTTGAGAATTATGTTTTTTAGTATTAGTATTGATTTTGAAATAATCAATTGTTTTACAATTTGTTTTATAAGCTTTGTAATGAATACAAATTGTTTTGCAATAGTTTAATAAGATGGAAGAAAAATAAAAGGGTTTTACTAATCTTATAAATAATTCTGCACATACTCTTGGCAACTAATTATATTAATTTGGAGACACCTAAAACTCATATTTATTTATAAACGAGAGTTTTTTATTGGCTTTTCTTTGATAAAAGAATATATCGATTTCTAATCTCATATTACTAATCTCGTGTACTAAAATATCATATACATATTTTTTTTTATTTGGAATAAATGGATAAAGTTTGGTGATCTTCCATCAATTGAACCCATCACTTTTCACGACATATATATATTTTTTTTGTCACAAACTCGACCAACTACAATATGAGTCCAATTGCCATATAAGAAACATATGAAAACTTCAAAAAGAAACATATGAAAACTAACGGGCCTATCAGGTTACACAATGAACTAAAGAAAAACAACAAAGAAATTCATCTGGCAAAATAATCGCCAAGTTAAAATATGAAAAATCAAGAAGACGGAGAAGGGAAAGACAACTTATATAAAACCCCTCTGTCCACGGTACACTATAAAAAGACACAAACCACGTACACAAAAATACCTAAAAGACACGGACCACGTGGTGGATAGCCCGTGAATCGTTAAGAAAGAACTGCATAACACATATACCGAGTCCATTCGACAACAATGCCAACCGACAACATCAATTTCAAATCAAACGGCTAAGAATAACCGACCCCAAATCACACGGCCTTAAACAAACCATCACGAAACAATAACAAATCATATCAGATGGCAGAGAAAAGCACAACACCAAACCACACGAAAAAAATCACAGAAAAACGAACAAAACCCATGAGAGGGAAGCAGGTGACGTGGAGCTCCCGAAAAATAGGAATTTCGTTAGAAATAGACACAAGAAAGAATTTGAACATATTAGATGTTCATTATTTATTTTTATATGACAATAAACATTATTATATTATATGACAATAAATTTTCTAGTCTATTAGTACAAATTATTAATCCAAATTAATTATTAACTGTATAATTAAGTCTAATCATTGTTATGCCGACTATATGTTATCTTATTATTGTGACTACTTTTGTTGTACATTATTACAACTAATCAACTATGGTCCATACCTTTCTCCCCCGCCTCTATATTGTGCGTTGCGTGATAAAGAAGATCGCCATGGCGACCAGATCTCGTCTTCCCCCTCCTCCTCATGTGAATGCCTCACAAACTCAAAGGCTCTTTGTTCCCCACTAAGTTGTACAAACTCGAAACCCCTCTATCCAACATATTTTTACCGCCAATATTATCACAAGAAATATGCGATTCACATACTGATGTGGCCAATGGCCCAAACATTGTCTTGATTATATTTGTATTACTTCATAAGTTTAGAGTTGCAAATGGGACAAGAATTTATGGACTCGATAGTAGTAGGGAGATTTAATTGAGCATTCTCAAGGTCATCCAGTGGCCTAATCCACATAAAGAAGTCTTGACCAATATCTATCTATTATTCTAATTGAGAGGGATGTAATCATGCAAGGCTTCCAATTTTACTAAATCGAGAATTTTTGTTCCATTCTTTTGTTGGGTATGGGAGCCATGAGCCAGTCCAATACATTTTGATTTTTCTTTTTAAACTTAATTACCTCCTCAGGCTTTTTCAAATGAGATTTATTTTGTGGACTTTTTTATGAGGTAAAGTGACTAATATGGGATTATTAAAAATATGAAATTAATGCACGCTAATCAGTAAATATTAGTCAATCGAGATATTTCACAAACGTATATTCTAACATGGGTTCGATATAGCTCCTAAATAGAGATGCATTTCAAATTGAAATAAATTCATATTCATATTGGTACTCCAAATATGTGACATTTTTTAGGACTATTGTTATACTCCACCTTATAAATGCATTTAATTATAAGATTAGGCTAATTATGGTGTTCATTGATAATATATCGTGATAGCTAATTTCGTTTATGGTATACACCTAATTAAGCTAGAATATACTGAAATTTATAATTATATTCGTATATGATGTATTTCACTAATTAAATGTGTAAAGATACATTGGTAAATTTATACTAACAATGATATAGTGGCATAAATATATACTGAACTCTCATATACTGTATAGTTACTTTTTAAAATGATATAGTTTGTAAATATAATTGGAGATTGCTATCATGTTATGTTCTCTCTCACACATTGTATCGATGTTCTTTCTTGTCTAATCCAATTCTATGTGTGGATTGGCACTGATTAATCTGAATACACAAAATTCAATTTTACAGGAGCCAATAAACAATAAACCAACATTTCGATTATATACCATCATCATGACACCTCTAAGGTGACAATCTTGTTCAATATTATATACATTGCAATTTCAATCGTTTGCCAACAAAAAAATTCAAGAATACCCTTACAAAATAAATTACGTATGCAAGATTATCATGAATAACTCTCTATTTTCTTTAATATTTGCATTTTATAACGATATGAACATAATTCTTATCAATTTATTATGATATTAGAAAATAATAACAAATGAAATACGTATAATGGCAAAAACAACCCATTCCATACTGATTGAATATGATTTTAAAGAGATTGGACTCGAGTTTGTAAGTTCGAATCCAGGTTAATATTTTATTTTTGTTTACTAAAAATGTATTGCAGTTAAGTTTGCTAAAATTATATAGATTTAATATGATATGCAAATGTGATGATTATATATTTTAAGCTCCGCAAATTTGTGTTTTTTAGATTGCAAATTAATTTGACTATTGGATCCAAGTGGAGATGAGTGTCAAATACCAATAATTAATACTTAAACATGCAAATAATACAAAAGTGACCGCGGATTGTGAATCATATACCCTCAAACCATGTTTATTATAAGAGATCCAACACAACATACCTTAAAATATTATTTTTAAACAGCAAGAAAAATCTTCAAATTCAAACCAAACCATGTTTATTATAAGAGATCCAACACAACATACCTTAAAATATTATTTTTAAACAGCAAGAAAAATCTTCAAATTCAAACCATGTTTATTATAAGAGATCCAACACAACATACCTTAAAATATTATTTTTAAACAGCAAGAAAAATCTTCAAATTCAAACCATGTTTATTATAAGAGATCCAACACAACATACCTTAAAATATTATTTTTAAACAGCAAGAAAAATCTTCAAATTCAAACCATGTTTATTATAAGAGATCCAACACAACATACCTTAAAATATTATTTTTAAACAGCAAGAAAAATCTTCAAATTCAAATTGAAGTGTTAACTGTGAACTGTGAAGAAAAAAATTCAAAAATAATCGAGAGCTCCGCGGGCGGAACCAGAAGTTGTATTGGCACGTATGACTTCATAGTTCATACTTCATAGAAGCTCAATACTCTCATTTTATCAAGCCAAGCAAAACTGTTGATTTTGCATTTATACCTTTCAAACTTATTTATTTTCATTTTTTAATCCTTGGGTGTGTTCAAAGTTTCACATTCATTAGTTTGCTCTTTTCCTTTGATCACTTCTGAATCAGAAAATATTATACGGTCGTAACTTTTGCGTGTATAACCCTAGAAAGTATCATTTTTTTTCTTTTTATTTTTGTTAGTGAAGGAAATAATTAGGCAAGGAGAAATGGGCAAGAAATAGAAAAGCGTAGAGTTGTTCTTGCTCAACAGAAGTATCTCCCTTCATTAAATTTGAGAATTATTGGGCTGAATTGCAAAAAATCATTCAAAACAGGCCCAAATAAGATACCTCTTGCAAGAAAAAGAAATATTGGGATGATTTGAAATTTTGAATTGTGACTATAATATCAAGAGTTAATTGAGAATGTGTGCTTACGGAGCAGTCTAATGGGGCCGAAGACAAAGTAATTTTGGGGATTAATCCTAATTTGGCATTTTGTAATTGACGTAAGTTTCAGATATCCCTGATTTTATTTGTTTTCAATATGATTGTTGATATTCCTTGACAGGAGTTCGGATCATACGATAAGAAAATAAATTTTTTGTTAGGATGCTTTTATGAATAAGATAAACTCATTGAATATATCAAAATATATTTGATTTATACTAATTGAGATTATTAATAAATAGAAATTTCCGAATTTGGTGGATACAAACTCAACCACAAAATAATTTCAGCGACAAATTCATTTCACAATGTTTAGATGATACAAATTCATTTAGTTTGTCTTGTATGCGTATGTTTTGAATTATGGAACTGTGTAAGATACAATTTAGCTATGCACGTATGGAAAAGGACTGAAATGTAATGGGTGCAATGCAATGTAGATGGATTGAAAATTTGAAGGAATCCATGTTTCACGATACAATGTTTAGGTGATACAAATTAATTTAGTTGGTCTTGTATGTGTACGTTTTGAATTATGGAACCAAATTAACTCTACATGTATGGAATGCAAGATTTTATATCTTTATGTTACTGAAGGACTGAAATGTATTGGGTGAAATGTAGGTTGATGAAAACTTGAGATTTAGGAATCAATCTTTCAATAGACAAATTCATTTAACAATGTTTAGATAATACCAATACCAATTTTAACTCAACAACATCATTATATAAATTCATTTAACAATGTCTCATCAAAAATCACATATAGTACTAGCTTTATCCCCGCACAATCGCGTGGGACAACATATCTATTTTTTTACATGTTTTTTATATAATTATTTAAATAAAATTAACTCTTATGCGAATTAACGCACGTGCATTTGAACTAAATTAATCTAATCATGACATATTTGCAAATATCATGATATCAATAGATACATAAGATTCATGAAATTAGTCTGATATAATTTGTATAAATGACATTTGTTCAGGTGTTTTTAAAATCGATTAATATAATCATGACATATTCGCAAATATATTTGATGTCAATATATATACATTATAGTTACGATTCATTAAAGGATCACAATGTGTAATATGGATACAACGGGCAAATGACAAAAAAAACTCGCATACATTTGAGGTTACAAAATTTCATATATACCCGTGCAAAATGAGCAAATACAAAAAAAATTGAAAAGCAAAAAAAGGTCCAAATGTAAAAAGAAAAAAAATTGGGTAAAAAGAAAAATTACAAAAAAATATATTTGAACTTACGAAATTGCATAAATAACCCTACCCAATGAGCAAATTTAAAAAAAAATGAAAAATAAAAAAAAATGATCAAAATGTAAAAAAGGACCCAAATATAACTAAAAAAGATCAAAATGTAAAAAAAGACCAAAATATAAAATAAGTTCGTAAAAAAAAACCAAAATGCAAAATAAACCAAAAAAATAAATGATGTGACCTCATATATAAGCAAGAATTTTTCTTACTTTATACATATTATTAATATGCAATAATGTCCTAACATTCCCACATAAAACCTAAATCATTCTTGGAAACAATAAACTTACAATAATATCCCACACAAACTTCAAACAAAAAACAATTAAAGAAATGTCAAAAGGGAATTTGTGAAAGCAAATCCAGCATCATGCCTAAGATACAAACAATTTTTCATCTTAAGAAAATTTAAAGAAAAGCCACTGCATCTTTCATCGAGGAAGGAACTATTTAACCACGTGGATAATGTTATGAATATTTACAATAAAAACATCTCATTTAACGCGCAAGTCTCACTAGAACTTGCACGTCATAAAATAATTTTGCATATTTTCCCTTGGAGTTCCTAAATTCTAATAAACCTTTGCCTACAATTTCACAGAGTTAAAATAATAATGATGATGATATTGCTTTTAATTAATGAAATATATATGTGTACCTGTGAAAGGAACATGAGTGGTGATATTCATATTAACAACAACAACAATAATTTATAATATCAGCAACATATGTGAATTGGGTAAGTAGGCTTAAATTGACATAAGGACATTAGGGAAAACATGAACACTCATCAATTCCATTATGTTATGACAATATCATAATTGCAAATGTGTGCTCTGAAAGCACACATTTGCAATTAACTCTTGATTTGTACTAGATTTGTTTTGCAATGGTATTCTCCAAGTCATATTAGTTTACAATTGGAATAATTGATCATCGCTTAAAACTAATTGATTAAAACTTCTTTAAAATACGTCTTGGCTATTTTTTAATGAATGAGCATGTATTGAATTGCTCGAAAGTTGGATTTGTGGAATAATTCAGACGATCTTCGCTTTAAAACTAATTAACTAAAACGTCTTTAAAATACGCCTTTGCTATGTTTCACAGATTTCACGTGAGTATCTTCGATTTGTGACTAATAAAGGCAATTCAAATTGAGTTACGTGCATAAATGCTCCTTAATGTGAGTCCATGTACAATTATTTACCGTTTATCTTTTTTTTTTTTTTTTTTGAAGGAGGTTCGACAATGTGTCGAGTCCTCGAATATATTCAATAGAAAATGTGTTACAACAATACATTGGAAGGTGGATAGAGATACAAATTATCTAAGTCTACCTTCCTAGAATATCGTATTAATCTAGGCTACTTGTAACCTAAAGGACTAATCGCAGTACTTGTACCAGTCAATCGTGTCTTGTAGAGCGTGATTGAAGACGTGAGTTGAAGATTGAGCTTTGTCGTTGAAGATTACGTCATTTCGGGATTTCCAGACATTCCATATGACTGCAAGCCAGGCAGTTTGCCATAGCTTGGTGGTGAGAGTCGTAGACCAGAATTCGAATGGATCTGATATTTCAGGTGGTGTGTCACATATTCGGGAGTTGAAGCGGTTCCATATTTCTTTGGAGAATGAGCATTCGTACAATAAGTGTTTGGTTGTCTCTTCTTTTGTTTTACATAGGGGACATAGTTGGTTGTTTGGCCATCCCCTTAATTGCAACTTATCGCTCGTTAGTATGCGAGATTGAATGGCTAACCAACCGAAGAAACGCACTTTTAGTGGGGCTTTTGCTTTAAATAGCAGTGTGTTCCATAGGCATATAACTCCAGGGTTAATGAAGAAGGAATAGATGTTTCTGGATTTGAACGTTTGAGTTTGTTCATTTGAGTCATCACTTGATGAGAGGGAGATGAAAGTGTTGTATAGGGGTACTAATTTAGCCAGGTCTTGAAGAAAGAAAGAAGAAATTCTTTTTTGTGAGATTGATGTCTGAGATAGGTCTCTTGAGTTATATAGCTCTACTAGCGTTTGAGACCAAAGAGATGAGTGTTCATTAATAGCATTGTGTATCCATTTCATCAAGAGAGCATCATTTTGTACCTTAAGGTTTGCTAAACCAAGACCTCCGTTGGATTTAGGTAGGGTGACTTTACTCCAATTGATGAGACAATGTCCTCCGAGACATTTTTGTTCACCTTTCCAAAGAAATCCTCTAGCTATGGAGTTGATTTCCTTGATGACCCATTGTGGTAGTTTTAGGACCTGCATGTAATTAACAGGTATTGCGTTGAGCACAGATTTGACCAACGTGAGTCGTCCACCTGATGATAATAGGAGGCCTTTCCAAGAGGAAAGTTTATTTCTCATTTTTTGGATGAGGGGAGCAAAAGCTATTTTTGTTGGTTTTCGGATAGAGAGTGGTATTCCGAGATATGTTATTGGAAGGGATGTTTTGGAACATTTGAGGATATCTGAGAGAACATTGTGAAATTCATCCGGTATTGCGATAGGTACGAAGGATGTTTTTGCCCAATTTATTTGAAGTCCGGATATCTCGGAGAAAATATCTAGTGCGTGAGATATGATTTTGAGGTTAGTCGGCCGCGCTTCAATGAAGAGTATCGTATCATCAGCATATTGCATGGCTTTGGGTGCAAATTTCATTGGAACCGATAGGATTGGATTTAGAGCTTCTAATAGTTTTTGAAGTGCGTCTACCACTAAGTTGAATAAGAGCGGAGATAGGGGGTCCCCTTGTCGTAGTCCTCTGAGATGTTCAAATAAAAAGCCTCGTTGACCATTTATTCGGACTCTAGATGAAGATGAGGAGGTTAGTAGCTTAATCCACTTTATCCATATTTCAGGAAATCCCCTGGTTGATAGTAGATTATATAAGAAATCCCATGAGACTGTATCAAATGCTTTTCGAAAGTCTATTTTGAGCATGATTGATGGTGTTTTTGTTTTATGCAAGTGTGAGAGGATTTCTCTTGTGGAGATAAACATCTCCGCTATGGATCTTTTACGAATAAAAGCGGCTTGTTTATTTGAGATAAGGTTTGGGAGGATGGGTTGTATCCTGTTTGATAGGAGTTTTGAGATGATTTTCGAGATAGGGGTAATGATGCTAATTGGTCTAAACTCTGACATGTCCATAGCATCTGCCTTCTTTTTTATTAAAGAGATATCCGCAAAGTTTATCCTTTTCATTTCTCCACTAGTAATAGAGTTGTTGTGAAATGAATCACAAATCGATAATATGTCTTCTTGTAGGAAAGACCAGTATTGTTGGAAGAATTCGGAAACAAATCCATCTGGGCCCACGGACTTTCCTTTTGCTAGCGACATAACCGTTGTTTTGATTTCTTCCGTTGAGAAGGGTAGAGCTAGGTGAGAGAGGTTCTCATTAATAGTTTGTGAGTATATTTTTCGCAGTAATAGAGATGAGAGTTGGGATTTTGTTTGATTCCTAGTTCCTAGGAGGTTCTGATAGTATGTAGAGAAATGACTGAGTATAAGAGCCGGTGATGTGATGATTTGATTGTTTATTTTAATGGCCGAGATAGTAGATTTTAGTTTCTTGTATGATGCGACTTTGTGGAAGTAAGTCGTGTTATTATCACCTAATTTTAGCCATTTATTGGAGTTTCTTTGGCGCCATTTTTCCTCAGAGATCGAGGTTAAGTCCACGATCTTAGCGCGGATATCTAGTCTTAATGCGCTCTCAGCAAAAGTTAGGGATCTAGATTCTTCTGAGATGTCTAATGCGCGAAGAACCTCTTTCGCTGATGATAGGATAGGGTTAATGTTTTTGAATTTTTCATTAGCCCATTGGCATATTTGCTTTTTGGAATTTTTCATTTTTTGTATGAATGACTTAGCCGGTGTTAGAGGGATACTCGGAGTCCATATTTGCTCAATGATTGGGGTGAGGTCTTGGCATTTTAACCAATGAGTTTCAAATTTGAACGGCCTCTTTTTGCTTAATGATGGGGATTTAATTCGCAGAATTAGTGGCGAATGGTCCGAAGTGGTCATCGGTAAGTCCTCAAATGAAAATTCAAGATTGTGTGAGAGTAGGTCATTTGAGAGAAATGCTCTATCTAATTTTGATAGAGTTGGTGAAGAACGTTTGTTAGACCACGTGTAGTGTCTTCCGACTAATGGTAATTCGATAAGGTTCAAATTATCTATTACCGAATTGAACTGCATGATTAGGTTCATATTTGGATTATTTGCCGTTGTGTCATTTGGGGATCTTAGGAGGTTAAAGTCTCCGAGTAGGATCCATGGCAATCCGTTTGTGTTAATATTTTGAATATCAATCAAGAAGGATTGTTTCAGAGAGTGGCTAGATGGTCCATAGATATTGGATATTAGAATTTGAGTTCCATCGGAAAGAGATAAGACGGTGTTGAGGGAGAAATCGGTTGAGAAGGTAGAGATAAGAGAGTAATGATTATTCCAAGATGTCAAGAGACCTCCTTTTGTCCCAATAGAGGGGGACCATTCAAAAGAGGTGAGGGAGTTGGGGAGAAAAGATTTAATTAGAAAAGGATTCGGGTTGCACATCTTGGTTTCTTGTATGCAAGCGATACTACATTTCGAAGTTCTTAAAGATTCGCGAACTAAATTACGTTTGTCCTTATAACCTAAACCTCGTACATTCCACGTTATCAAAGAAATATTTATTTGATTCATCATAACACAATATTGTTAAGTCCAAATAGAATAAGAGAGTTAAAAGAAGAAAATAAGATAAAAGAAAAGATAATTGAGGAGCTAATATAGTGATTGATTCCTCTAAGGCACGCGAGTAGGGACATCGTCCCCTTCATAATCTCGGCCATCCTCATTTATCATGAAATTTCAACACATCCAATCCAGTTAAAACACCATTTAAGTATATTCAAAATGATTATATTGCTGTATCATTTCGCAAAATGATTAGATATAATTACTCAATATTTCAATAAACGATACTGTTAATTTGTATTTCTAAATCTGGGTAATTGAGTATCATAAAAATTAATGGGAAAGTTATTTCATCAAAATCAATCTAACATTTCAATTAGTCTGTATTTTTTACTCCAATTCGGACACAATTAATTTACAAAACCATATCATCATTAACAAATTTAGTAGACATTAAGTATACAATTCATGATGAAATTTGGTAATTCAAGATGAGGTGTTGCAATATTCAAATTGGGATCTGATATTTTAAGCATTATTTTTGGGAGGAATTGAGCGCAATTTAGTTCATTTTTTTTCTAATACCGATTTTACCCTTTCTGACATCACGCTTCCTTGATTCGTTTCCTTCTTAAATAGTTACCTAACTTTCCTGACGAGACAAATATTGATAATTCTGTAGTCATGAACCATTTATCCATGTTGGCTTAAGAACAAGACCTTCGTGATGTTTGAAGAACACAACTTGATGCTTCGTATATTTTGTGATAACAATAAGAAAAATTAATTAGTCTACTAAATACTAATTAAATCCGTCTTTTCTGGCCTCTGAACCAAATTCCTTACAAACAAAAGAGAAGAGTAATAAATAAATAAAAACCACTGGGTCACAGTGAAATTTCGTATGTACAATGAACTTGCTTAAGTAGATTAGATGACGAAATTAATTCCTGCTTTGATGAATATGCTCCCTAGATAGTAATTAAGGATGATGAAGAGAAAACATGTCATTGAATTTGAGAAGATTACAAGGTCATAATCAGGGGCGGATCCAGAACGAATATATAGGGGGGCCGGATTAAAAAAAATTCAGAATACGTAGTCTGAGGGTTTCAAACTCAAGACCTCACACTTACTAAACACATATTTTACCACTACACTACGTTAATCTTTGTGAAATATAGACAAATTTATCATAATTATTACTTCGAAACCAACGAAATCACCTTCATTCTTCACCAACGAAACCACTACACATGTTTTACCTCCCGCTCCCCCCCCCCCCGGATCCGCCTCTGGTCATAATTCATAATAAATAAAATTTGGTATTTTCTTTCTTCATATTTTGGTTCACATATTGGTTTTCCCATGCCAAACCAAGTCCATTAATATGAAAATAAAATGGGAGCTTCTATCACACCCTTTTTCGAAAAGGGTAATTTAGCAATTAGTAATGGTTGTTTTTAAATCTGTGTTGTTTTATCTCTCCATGTCATTAGTTAGTAATTACTGACCTCTCCAATATTTCCTTTTTTCTCTCATTTTTCATGCATCTTCTTTTCATATTTTTTTTAACCAACCTCTCTCTCTCTCTAGTTTGTAGCAGAGTTGGATTCAATCTGTATATCTTTCTTTTAGATTTTTTGCAATACATTTGAGAAAAAATCTTGCATTTCTTTCTAATCTTATTGAAAATAAACGACTTTACTCTTAACTATTTGCCTCAACATCCAATAATACATGAATTTGATTGAACCAGTTAATGCAATGGACCGATTTCCATGCTATTAACTTGAAATATCTTTCATTTTGATTCATGTTCCCCCAATTTACATATTTTAATTAGCAATGTAATTTCAAACTAAACAAAACCAACCAAGTAATTCAGATATATTATATATATCAATGGATTCATGAGTTGGGTTCTCAAAACTTGTTATAGAGCATGCATGTACTATAAAATATACAACACAATTTTGATTGAGCATTGGACACGTCATGTTAAATGAAAATATCATCTTGAAATGAAATTATCTCGATTTTACTTAAATTGCATCTGTAGTTGTAAACCCCTTTCTTTAGTTATAACATTGAGGAGAGAGAAAACTCAATGAACGATTATGATCTAGAAATGCTTCTTTCGTTTGCTATTTTATAACAATAGAACCCTGTCTACTCTACAAATAATTGTTGAATAACGAAAAATTTAAGCCATGTATCTGATTATTTCATTAATATAATATATATTTGTTAATTAACTAATATTTGATTGGACAAGTAAAAATGATAAAACGAGGCTACTTGCTATATATTTTAAATTTATGCGATGTAAATCTTTTAATTATTTACTTCATATGTAAATCACTAGAAAACTGTGAATGTTTTGATTATCTTTTCCTAAAACAATTTTATCACCTATAAATTATAATGGGAATATTCACGTCAACGCAAGTACAAATATAATATAATTCCATGTATTAGATTCGAAATCGCTCTCGCAAATGTGTGAGAAATAATTAAATAGCAATACGTCAAGAAGTTCAACAAAACTTGAAAAATAATTTGTCAAGAAATAAAAGAACTGACGTGCGGAATTTTCTGCGCACGTCCGGCTAGTAAACTAATAATTATGTCAGTCTTTACATTATTCACTTCAAACCTATAAAATCTCAAAATATTCAAATATCCCACTACAAAATAAAAATAATGATGGCCTTGTAAAGAATCTTTAATTCATGCTTAATTATGTATTAAATTTTTAATAATTACGAATTAATTATTAATCCACTTAGTAATAATGGATTAATTAAGAGAAATATGAAGTGTGGGGGAAGAATAGAATATTCCAATAAATATTCACAGGAGGGACATACATGAACATATTAGCGATACTTTCAGATTCGGCAGGAATATTTATGAAATTAATAAAAGCATAAACAAACCGTGAACATCTTGAAATTATGTATCTATCTCTGTGCTGGCAATCAATAATTAGCGATACGGAAATATTACCCATGCGGCCATGCATACAAAACCCTAAAAATAGCACATAATCCAACACATATTAACGATACTTACAAAAATCACAAATCCCTAAACATATGACCCCATCCATAACATATTAGAAATATACAACGAAACCCTAAATTATCAAAATATTTTTCATTTCTCGTAAGGCTCCTTTAAAATATTCGAGAAACTCTCTCGAGCTTCCTCCACATCTCTCATAATCGAAGAAATCTCATTATTAATCCTGGAAATGAAATCCTCATTTTCCACGGACTTCTCCAAACACCTCGCTCTCAAAACCCGAAGCGTGTTCTCCTCCTCCTGCAACTCGCTAATCCTCTTCTTGACCTCTGCCAGGTCAGCGTCGATATTACCCACTTTGGCCCGCTCGTAGTTATTATCCTCGATTATCTCGGCCACCTCTTTCTCCTTCTCGGCGACTCTTGAAACCATTTCGCTACTCTCTCGTTTTACCACTAGTAAATTATTCAAGAGGATCCTTAACGGGTCTACACCAAACCCGTGTGTCTCCAGGGAGTCTAAATAAGACAATTTTTCTTCGTAGGCCGTCACATCATCGTTTAACGAGAGATTCTTGATTGAGTCTGCGACAAATGCATAATTCAACACGAGACCAAGTGCTGTGCCCTCATGCATTCCGTTCCTGTTATGCAAAGTTAATTGATTTCATGGATTTTAAACCAATTTATTAATTATTGTTATTACTTGGGGAGATCCTTGAAATGAGGTTTTTGAGGGATTTGTTTGAAAATGGACATCGCCTCAACAGATTTCCACATCGCCTTTACACATTTCGATAATGGAGAACTCGTTTCGAAAGGAAGAACTAGATAAGCACTGACCGAACTGGAGGGGATCGGCTCTGCTGGAGATGAATCCTTCCATTCGTCCTCATCTGAGCTCCAATCCTGAAGCATTGAAATCGATTTAACAATATCAACCAAATATAAACTAATAAATAAATTCGTAATACAGTTTTTAACTTACGGAAGAAGAAGAACTTCCGAGTTTATTCAATAAATTCGTTGGATTTTTGCGCGCTATTTTCTTTATGCCCATCGTTGGCACAAGAGAGCAAAGATTTAGGGTTTTAGAACGGAGAAGAAGAAGAAGAAGAAGAAGAAGAAGGGTTGGAGTAGTGAGTATCGATCAAATCGAGGATTCAAATTCATTTCGTGAAGAGGATCGATGATTCCAATGTGGAATGGGCATATTAACTGGGCCAAGTAATATTCAGCCCAGAGATATTTCGTGCAGAAAAAAGAAAGGTTTTCCTTTCTTTTTTTTATCATCTTGTAATCATAAAATGGAGATAATATTTTTTTAATTTTGTTAATGTCTAAACTACCTTTTATCATCTTGTAATCATCCAATATTTTATATCACAATGTGCATAAAAGATATTCCATCCATTAATTGTTTATAGAATGGAACGTAGATAAAATGATGCAATACAGTAAATATAATAAATAATCTTTCAAAAATATATTGTCCACAGTATATAAAAGAGTAGATAAAAGATAACTAATTGACTCATAAATATACGGTCCATTTTAGATAACTATTTGTCCATGCTACATAATTATATCCGAAAAAATAAAATTTTACTACAATGGCAACAAATAGGGTCCATTTTAGCTCCAAATAACCTTATATACTTAACCAAAAATTCAAAAAAATGAGAAGAAAACAAACACGCATAGTCGAGGGAAAAAAGTTTCTTTGGTCCCCACTTAGATTTGCATGACTCTCTCTAAACATATCATAAATAGAAAATAATTGACATATAATATTGACAAATAACATTAAACTAAACTCGACCATTCGTTTGTACCAGTTTGATCATCTCTTCTTACCACCTAATCACATTAAATCGTTACAGCATTAGACCCTTATTTAACTTACTAACTCGAATTAATACGAGGAATAAAATAAAAGCCAACTTCTAATAGTCCCGTATTACTACTACTAAATGGAAACAAATCAGAAAGAAGAAAGAAAATAACTTGCGATTATCTATTATGTAATTTTGTCAACCGAAGGAAAGATACACAAAAATATACTTCATTTCAGTTTAAATTCAGTTTGGACAAACAAGCACAAATTGAAGCCTTGCAACAACAACAAAAATATCAAAATGAAGAAAAGAATGACAAGAAATTACATGAAGACCCTCTGATTTAATCGATTTTAAAAGATGCTATTTTTATGACGAAAAACCTCTGAGAAAAATATACTTTTCAATTGAATTCAAATTGAAAATTATTTTCTTCAACTACAGAGTAAATAATTCCATTACTCCAATTAGGATACAAAAAGTAAATAATTGCCTTCAATTAGTCCAATTTGGTCTCAAAAGCAAACCTAAGTATTTGTTAGATTAATTCGTTTATAATATAATTCCTTTATGGACTACCATTTTATGAATTCAGATGGTACACGGATGAGAGCATGATATTTTATGTGTATAAATTTGAATGATATAAATTCGATGTACTAATTGATATATGCATGTGCAAATATGCAATAATTTATAGATTTGGAATACTAATATATTATTTTAAATGGGATGCATGTGCCGAGACAAAAATTAATCATGCCCCAAATTGAGGAAGTTGGCGAGTTATTTGGGTCCATTATCTAACATGGTATCCATCAATATATAAATTGACTGGTTTTTTTTAAAAAGGATTGAATTAGATCGGCCCATATATTCCCCAAATCAAACCCTCACTCTCTGTTCTGTCTCTTATCTATTCCCAGCCGCGCCCCCACAACATATGTGATGTGTGGTTAATTCGTGTTTTCTTGTTATTTCATGTGTATTTCGTGCTATTAATTTACCTACTTTTTGTTGTTAATCCTTGTGTATTTTTTTGCTGTTAATTCGTGTTTTTTTTCAGATCTGCGGAAGGGATTTTTTTATATAATATTTTCGTGTGTACTTCATGTGTATTTCATGCTATTTTCGTCTTTTTTCCTGATTTTTAGTATTTGGAGTTGATTCGAGTGTTTTTCGAATTTCTGTTAATTTTGTACAGTTCATGGTTAGTTTTTCGAGTTTTTAGGGTCCAATTTACTGTTTATCGCGTATATTGGATTTTTTATAGATTTCTATTCATTTTCAAATTTCTTTTAGCTTTCTATTAATTTTTACTCTTGATTTCTTTTTTTTGGATTAATTTCTATTAAGTTCGATTATTTGATGGTTAATTACAAATCTCACATAAATGACGGTGGTTTTTTTTGGTGATTTTGGTCCAGATTTATTTTTTGTAATTTGCATAAAAATGCAGTGCCTATTGAACTGATTTGCACAAAAAAGACAATGGCTTTTTAATGTTGATTTCTTGAAACTTCATGTTTGCACTAATTCATGTTTTGTCTTTTGAATTGATTTTTTTTTATTTGTCAATTCAAATCGAAATTGTTAATTCAAATTTGTTCATTTATATTATTAATTGCTTTTATTCATTTATATTTGTTGTCTTTTGATGATCAATTCTTGTTTTAATTTATTTTTTATGACTAATTGATGTTTTCGGATTAATTTAGATTAATTTAGTATTTGCTGTCAATTTTCATTGTTAATTGCACACACACACACACACACATATATATATATATATATATATATATATATATATATATATATATATATATATATATATTTGTAAATGCAAATTGTTCACACGACATGAAATGAAAATTGGACTGAAAGATACGATACAAATGATCTAAAAACACGTTATTTGAACTCCTCAAAGCGTTAAAATCTTGTTTTGAATCGAAAAACAAACTTTCTTAGTGTTTGTGAAATTTGGTGAAAAGTTATGTACTGAAAGATATGATACAAATGATCTAAAAACACGTTATTCGAACTACACAAAGCGTTAAAATCTTGTTTTGAATCGAAAAACAAACTTTCTTAGTGTTTGTGAAATTTGGTGAAAAGTTATGTACTAAAAGATACGATACAAATGATCTAAAAACACGTTATTTGAACTCCTCAAAGCGTTAAAATCTTGTTTTGAATCGAAAAACAAACTTTCTTAGTGTTTGTGAAATTTGGTGAAAAGTTATGTACTAAAAGATACGATACAAATGATCTAAAAACACGTTATTTGAACTCCTCAAAGCGTTAAAATCTTGTTTTGAATCGAAAAACAAACTTTTTTAGTGTTTGTGAAATTTGGTGAAAACTTATGTACTAAAAGATACGATACAAATGATATAAAAACACGTTATTTGAACTCCTCAAAGCGTTAAAATCTTGTTTTGAATCGAAAAACAAACTTTCTTAGTGTTTGTGAAATTTGGTGAAAAGTTATTTAGTAAAAAGATTCGATACAAATGATCTAAAAACACGTTATTTGAACTCCTAAAAGCGTTAAAATCTTGTTTTGAATCGAAAAACAAACTTTCTTAGTGTTTGTGAAATTTGGTGAAAAGTTATGTAGTAAAAGATAAAATACAAATGATCCAAAAACATGTTATTTGAACTCCTCAAAGCGTTCAAATCTTGTTTTGAATCGAAAAACAAACTTTCTTAGTGTTTGTGAAATTTGGTGAAAAGTAATGTACTAAAAATACGATACAAATTATCTAAAAACAAGTTATTTGAACTCCTTAAATCGTCAAAATCATGTTTTGAAATCGAAAAATAAACTTTCTTAGTGTTTGTGAAATTTTTTTTTACTACATAACTTTTCACCAAATTTTACAAACACTAAGAAAGTTTGTTTTTCGATTCAAAATAAGATTTTAACGCTTTGAGGAGTACAAATAACGTGTTTTTAGATCATTTGTATCGTATCTTTTAGTACATAACTTTTCACCAAATTTAACAAACACTAAGAAAGTTTGTTTTTCGATTCAAAACAAGATCTTAACGCTTTGAGGTGTTCAAATAACGTGTTTTTAGATCATTTGTATCGTATCTTTTAGTACATAACTTTTCACCAAATTTCACAAACACTAAGAAAGTTTGTTTTTCGATTCAAAACAAGATTTTAACGCTTTGAGGAGTTCAAATAACCTGTTTTTAGATCATTTGTATCGTATCTTTTAGTACATAACTATTCACCAAATTTCACAAACACTAAGAAAGTTTGTTTTTCGATTCAAAACAAGATTTTAACGCTTTGAGGAGTTCAAATAACGTGTTTTTATATCATTTGTATCGTATCTTTTAGTACATAACTTTTCACCAAATTTCACAAACACTAAGAAAGTTTGTTTTTCGATTCAAAACAAGATTTTAACGCTTTGAGGAGTTCAAATAACGTGTTTTTAGATCATTTGTATCGTATCTTTTACTACATAACTTTTCACCAAATTTTACAAACACTAAGAAAGTTTGTTTTTCGATTCAAAACAAGATTTTAACGCTTTGAGGAGTTCAAATAACGTGTTTTTAGATCATTTGCATCGTATCTTTTAGTACATAACTTTTCACCAAATTTCACAAACACTAAGAAAGTTTGTTTTTCGATTTCAAAACAAGATTTTAACGCTTTGAGGAGTTCAAATAACGTGTTTTTAGATCATTTGTATCGTATCTTTTAGTACATAACTTTTCACCAAATTTCACAAACACTAAGAAAGTTTGTTTTTCGATTCAAAACAAGATTTTAACGCTTTGAGGAGTTCAAATAACATGTTTTTAGATTATTTGTATCGTATCTTTTACTACATAACTTTTCACCAAATTTTACAAACACTAAGAAAGTTTGTTTTTCGATTCAAAACAAGATTTTAACGCTTTGAGGAGTTCAAATAACGTGTTTTTATATCATTTGTATCGTATCTTTTAGTACATAACTTTTCACCAAATTTTACAAACACTAAAAAAGTTTGTTTTTCGATTCAAAACAAGATTTTAACGCTTTGAGGAGTTCAAATAACGTGTTTTTAGATCATTGGTATCGTATCTTTCACTACATAACTTTTCACCAAATTTCACAAACGCTAAGAAAGTTTGTTTTTCGATTCAAAACAAGATTTTAACGCTTTGAGGAGTTCAAATAACGTGTTTTTAGATCATTTGTATCGTTTCTTTTTGTACATAACTTTTCACCAAATTTCACAAACACTAAGAAAGTTTGTTTTTCGATTCAAAACAAGATTTTAACGCTTTGAGGAGTTCAAATAACGTGTTTTTAGATCATTTGTATCGTATCTTTCAGTACATAACTTTTCACCAAATTTCACAAACACTAAGAAAGTTTGTTTTTCGATTCAAAACAAGATTTTAACGCTTTGAGGAGTTCAAACAACGTGTTTTTAGATCATTTGCATCGTATCTTTTACTACATAAGTTTTCACCAAATTTTACAAACACAAAGAAAGTTTGTTTTTCGATTCAAAACAAGATTTTAACGCTTTGAGGAGTTCAAATAACGTGTTTTTAGATCATTTGTATCGAATCTTTTTACTACATAACTTTTCACCAAATTTCACAAACACTAAGAAAGTTTGTTTTTCGATTCAAAACAAAATTTTAACGCTTTGAGGAGTTCAAATAACGTGTTTTTATACCATTTGTATCGTATCTTTTAGTACATAACTTTTCACCAAATTTCACAAACACTAAGAAAGTTTGTTTTTCGATTCAAAACAAGATTTTAACGCTTTAAGAAGTTCAAATAACGTGTTTTTAGATCATTTGTATCGTATCTTTTAGTGCATAACTTTTCACCAAATTTCACAAACACTAAGAAAGTTTGTTTTTCGATTCAAAACAAGATTTTAACGCTTTGAGGAGTTCAAATAACGTGTTTTTAGATCATTTGAATCGTATCTTTTACAACATAACTTTTCACCCAATTTCACAAACACTGAGAATGTTTGTTTTTCGATTCAAAACAAGATTTTAACGCTTTGAGGAGTTCAAATAACGTGTTTTTAGATCATTTGTATCGTATCATTTAGTGCATAACTTTTCACCAAATTTCACAGACACTAAGAAAGTTTGTTTTTCGATTCAAAACAAGATTTTAACGCTTTGAGGAGTTCAAATAACGTGTTTTTAGATCATTTGTATCGTATCTTTCAGTACATAACTTTTCACCAAATTTCACCAACACTAAGAAAGTTTGTTTTTCGATTCAAAACAAGATTTTAACACTTTGAGGAGTTCAAATAACGTGTTTTAAGATCATTTGTATCGTATCTTTCAGTACATAACTTTTAACCAAATTTCACAAACACTAAGAAAGTTTGTTTTTCGATTCAAAACAAGATTTTAACGCTTTGAGGAGTTCAAACAACGTGTTTTTAGATCATTGGTATCGTATCTTTTACTACATAACTTTTCACCAAATTTCACAAACGCTAAGAAAGTTTGTTTTTCGATTCAAAACAAGATTTTAACGCTTTGAGGAGTTCAAATAACGTGTTTTTAGATCATTTGTATCGTATCTTTTAGTGCATAACTTTTCACCAAATTTCACAAACACTAAGAAAGTTTGTTTTTCGATTCAAAACAAGATTTTAACGCTTTAAGAAGTTCAAATAACGTGTTTTTAGATCATTTGTATCGTATCTTTTAGTGCATAACTTTTCACCAAATTTCACAGACACTAAGAAAGTTTGTTTTTCGATTCAAAACAAGATTTTAACGCTTTGAGGAGTTCAAATAACGTGTTTTTAGATCATTTGTATCGTATCTTTCAGTACATAACTTTTCACCAAATTTCACAAACACTAAGAAAGTTTGTTTTTCGATTCAAAACAAGATTTTAACACTTTGAGGAGTTCAAATAACGTGTTTTAAGATCATTTGTATCGTATCTTTCAGTACATAACTTTTCACCAAATTTCACAAACACTAAGAAAGTTTGTTTTTCGACTCAAAACAAGATTTTAACGCTTTGAGGAGTTCAAATAACGTGTTTTTAGATCATTTGTATCGAATCTTTTACTACATAACTTTTCACCAAATTTCACAAACACAAAGAAAGTTTGTTTTTCGATTCAAAACAAGATTTTAACGCTTTGAGGAGTTCAAATAACGTGTTTTTAGATCATTTGTATCGTATCTTTTAGTGCATAACTTTTCACCAAATTTCACAAACACTAAGAAAGTTTGTTTTTCGATTCAAAACAAGATTTTAACGCTTTGAGGAGTTCAAATAACGTGTTTTTAGATCATTTGTATCGTATCTTTTAGTGCATAACTTTTCACCAAATTTCACAAACACTAAGAAAGTTTGTTTTTCGATTCAAAACAAGATTTTAACGCTTTGAGGAGTTCAAATAACGTGTTTTTAGATCATTTGTATCGTATCTTTTACTACATAACTTTTCACCAAATTTCACAAACACTAAGAAAGTTTGTTTTTCGATTCAAAACAAGATTTTAACGCTTTGAGGAGTTCAAATAACGTGTTTTTAGATCATTGGTATCGTATCTTTTACTACATAACTTTTCACCAAATTTCACAAACGCTAAGAAAGTTTGTTTTTCGATTCAAAACAAGATTTTAACGCTTTGAGGAGTTCAAATAACGTGTTTTTAGATCATTTGTATCGTATCTTTTAGTGCATAACTTTTCACCAAATTTCACAAACACTAAGAAAGTTTGTTTTTCGATTCAAAACAAGATTTTAACGCTTTGAGGAGTTCAAATAACGTGTTTTTAGATCATTTGTATCGTATCTTTTAGTGCATAACTTTTCACCAAATTTCACAAACACTAAGAAAGTTTGTTTTTCGATTCAAAACAAGATTTTAACGCTTTGAGGAGTTCAAATAACGTGTTTTTAGATCATTGGTATCGTATCTTTTACTACATAACTTTTCACCAAATTTCACAAACGCTAAGAAAGTTTGTTTTTCGATTCAAAACAAGATTTTAACGCTTTGAGGAGTTCAAATAACGTGTTTTTAGATCATTTGTATCGTATCTTTTAGTGCATAACTTTTCACCAAATTTCACAAACACTAAGAAAGTTTGTTTTTCGATTCAACACAAGATTTTAACGCTTTGAGGAGTTCAAATAACATGTTTTTAGATCATTTGTATCGTATCTTTTACTACATAACTTTTCACCAAATTTTACAAACACTAAGAAAGTTTGTTTTTCTATTCAAAATAAGATATTAACGCTTTGAGGAGTTCAAATAACATGTTTTTAGATCATTTGCATCGTATCTTTTACTACATAAGTTTTCACCAAATTTTACAAACACAAAGAAAGTTTGTTTTTCGATTCAAAACAAGATTTTAACGCTTTGAGGAGTTCAAATAACGTGTTTTTAGATCATTTGTATCGAATCTTTTTACTACATAACTTTTCACCAAATTTCACAAACACTAAGAAAGTTTGTTTTTCGATTCAAAACAAAATTTTAACGCTTTGAGGAGTTCAAATAACGTGTTTTTATACCATTTGTATCGTATCTTTTAGTACATAACTTTTCACCAAATTTCACAAACACTAAGAAAGTTTGTTTTTCGATTCAAAACAAGATTTTAACGCTTTAAGAAGTTCATATAACGTGTTTTTAGATCATTTGTATCGTATCTTTTAGTGCATAACTTTTCATCAAATTTCACAAACACTAAGAAAGTTTGTTTTTCGATTCAAAACAAGATTTTAACGCTTTGAGGAGTTCAAATAACGTGTTTTTAGATCATTTGAATCGTATCTTTTACTACATAACTTTTCACCCAATTTCACAAACACTGAGAATGTTTGTTTTTCGATTCAAAACAAGATTTTAACGCTTTGAGGAGTTAAAATAACGTGTTTTTAGATCATTGGTATCGTATCATTTAGTGCATAACTTTTCACCAAATTTCACAGACACTAAGAAAGTTTGTTTTTCGATTCAAAACAAGATTTTAACGCTTTGAGGAGTTCAAATAACGTGTTTTTAGATCATTTGTATCGTATCTTTCAGTACATAACTTTTCACCAAATTTCACCAACACTAAGAAAGTTTGTTTTTCGATTCAAAACAAGATTTTAACACTTTGAGGAGTTCAAATAACGTGTTTTAAGATCATTTGTATCGTATCTTTCAGTACATAACTTTTCACCAAATTTCACAAACACTAAGAAAGTTTGTTTTTCGATACAAAACAAGATTTTAACGCTTTGAGGAGTTCAAACAACGTGTTTTTAGATCATTGGTATCGTATCTTTTACTACATAACTTTTCACCAAATTTCACAAACGCTAAGAAAGTTTGTTTTTCGATTCAAAACAAGATTTTAACGCTTTGAGGAGTTCAAATAACGTGTTTTTAGATCATTTGTATCGTATCTTTTAGTGCATAACTTTTCACCAAATTTCACAAACACTAAGAAAGTTTGTTTTTCGATTCAAAACAAGATTTTAACGCTTTAAGAAGTTCAAATAACGTGTTTTTAGATCATTTGTATAGTATCTTTTAGTGCATAACTTTTCACCAAATTTCACAGACACTAAGAAAGTTTGTTTTTCGATTCAAAACAAGATTTTAACGCTTTGAGGAGTTCAAATAACGTGTTTTTAGATCATTTGTATCGTATCTTTCAGTACATAACTTTTCACCAAATTTCACAAACACTAAGAAAGTTTGTTTTTCGATTCAAAACAAGATTTTAACACTTTGAGGAGTTCAAATAACGTGTTTTAAGATCATTTGTATCGTATCTTTCAGTACATAACTTTTCACCAAATTTCACAAACACTAAGAAAGTTTGTTTTTCGACTCAAAACAAGATTTTAACGCTTTGAGGAGTTCAAATAACGTGTTTTTAGATCATTTGTATCGTATCTTTTACTACATAACTTTTCACCAAATTTCACAAACACAAAGAAAGTTTGTTTTTCGATTCAAAACAAGATTTTAACGCTTTGAGGAGTTCAAATAACGTGTTTTTAGATCATTTGCATCGTATCTTTTAGTACATAACTTTTCACCAAATTTCACAAACACTAAGAAAGTTTGTTTTTCGATTTCAAAACAAGATTTTAACGCTTTGAGGAGTTCAAATAACGTGTTTTTAGATCATTTGTATCGTATCTTTTACTACATAACTTTTCACCAAATTTTACAAACACTAAGAAAGATTGTTTTTCGATTCAAAACAAGATTTTAACGCTTTGAGGAGTTCAAATAACGTGTTTTTAGATCATTTGTATCGTATCTTTTAGTACATAACTTTTCACCAAATTTTACAAACACTAAAAAAGTTTGTTTTTCGATTCAAAACAAGATTTTAACGCTTTGAGGAGTTCAAATAACGTGTTTTTAGATCATTGGTATCGTATCTTTTACTACATAACTTTTCACCAAATTTCACAAACGCTAAGAAAGTTTGTTTTTCGATTCAAAACAAGATTTTAACGCTTTGAGGAGTTCAAATAACGTGTTTTTATATCATTTGTATCGTATCTTTTAGTACATAACTTTTCACCAAATTTCACAAACACTAAGAAAGTTTGTTTTTCGATTCAAAACAAGATTTTAACGCTTTGAGGAGTTCAAATAACGTGTTTTTAGATCATTTGTATCGTTTCTTTTTGTACATAACTTTTCACCAAATTTCACAAACACTAAGAAAGTTTGTTTTTCGATTCAAAACAAGATTGTAACGCTTTGAGGAGTTCAAATAACGTGTTTTTAGATAATTTGTATCGTATCTTTCAGTACATAACTTTTCACCAAATTTCACAAACACTAAGAAAGTTTGTTTTTCGATTCAAAACAAGATTTTAACGCTTTGAGGAGTTCAAACAACGTGTTTTTAGATCATTTGCATCGTATCTTTTACTACATAAGTTTTCACCAAATTTTACAAACACAAAGAAAGTTTGTTTTTCGATTCAAAACAAGATTTTAACGCTTTGAGGAGTTCAAATAACGTGTTTTTAGATCATTTGTATCGAATCTTTTTACTACATAACTTTTCACCAAATTTCACAAACAATAAGAAAGTTTGTTTTTCGATTCAAAACAAAATTTTAACGCTTTGAGGAGTTCAAATAACGTGTTTTTATACCATTTGTATCGTATCTTTTAGTACATAACTTTTCACCAAATTTCACAAACACTAAGAAAGTTTGTTTTTCGATTCAAAACAAGATTTTAACGCTTTAAGAAGTTCAAATAACGTGTTTTTAGATCATTTGTATCGTATCTTTTAGTGCATAACTTTTCACCAAATTTCACAAACACTAAGAAAGTTTGTTTTTCGATTCAAAACAAGATTTTAACGCTTTGAGGAGTTCAAATAACGTGTTTTTAGATCATTTGAATCGTATCTTTTACTACATAACTTTTCACCCAATTTCACAAACACTGAGAATGTTTGTTTTTCGATTCAAAACAAGATTTTAACGCTTTGAGGAGTTAAAATAACGTGTTTTTAGATCATTTGTATCGTATCATTTAGTGCATAACTTTTCACCAAATTTCACAGACACTAAGAAAGTTTGTTTTTCGATTCAAAACAAGATTTTAACGCTTTGAGGAGTTCAAATAACGTGTTTTTAGATCATTTGTATCGTATCTTTCAGTACATAACTTTTCACCAAATTTCACCAACACTAAGAAAGTTTGTTTTTCGATTCAAAACAAGATTTTAACACTTTTGAGGAGTTCAAATAACGTGTTTTAAGATCATTTGTATCGTATCTTTCAGTACATAACTTTTCACCAAATTTCACAAACACTAAGAAAGTTTGTTTTTCGATTCAAAACAAGATTTTAACGCTTTGAGGAGTTCAAACAACGTGTTTTTAGATCATTGGTATCGTATCTTTTACTACATAACTTTTCACCAAATTTCACAAACGCTAAGAAAGTTTGTTTTTCGATTCAAAACAAGATTTTAACGCTTTGAGGAGTTCAAATAACGTGTTTTTAGATCATTTGTATCGTATCTTTTAGTGCATAACTTTTCACCAAATTTCACAGACACTAAGAAAGTTTGTTTTTCGATTCAAAACAAGATTTTAACGCTTTGAGGAGTTCAAATAACGTGTTTTTAGATCATTTGTATCGTATCTTTCAGTACATAACTTTTCACCAAATTTCACAAACACTAAGAAAGTTTGTTTTTCGATTCAAAACAAGATTTTAACACTTTGAGGAGTTCAAATAACGTGTTTTAAGATCATTTGTATCGTATCTTTCAGTACATAACTTTTCACCAAATTTCACAAACACTAAGAAAGTTTGTTTTTCGACTCCAAACAAGATTTTAACGCTTTGAGGAGTTCAAATAACGTGTTTTTAGATCATTTGTATCGAATCTTTTACTACATAACTTTTCACCAAATTTCACAAACACAAAGAAAGTTTGTTTTTCGATTCAAAACAAGATTTTAACGCTTTGAGGAGTTCAAATAACGTGTTTTTAGATCATTTGTATCGTATCTTTTAGTGCATAACTTTTCACCAAATTTCACAAACACTAAGAAAGTTTGTTTTTCGATTCAAAACAAGATTTTAACGCTTTGAGGAGTTCAAATAACGTGTTTTTAGATCATTTGTATCGTATCTTTTACTACATAACTTTTCACCAAATTTCACATACACTAAGAAAGTTTGTTTTTCGATTCAAAACAAGATTTTAACGCTTTGAGGAGTTCAAATAACGTGTTTTTAGATCATTGGTATCGTATCTTTTACTACATAACTTTTCACCAAATTTCACAAACGCTAAGAAAGTTTGTTTTTCGATTCAAAACAAGATTTTAACGCTTTGAGGAGTTCAAATAACGTGTTTTTAGATAATTTGTATCGTATCTTTTAGTGCATAACTTTTCACCAAATTTCACAAACACTAAGAAAGTTTGTTTTTCGATTCAAAACAAGATTTTAACGCTTTGAGGAGGTCAAATAACGTGTTTTTAGATCATTTGTATCGTATCTTTTAGTGCATAACTTTTCACCAAATTTCACAAACACTAAGAAAGTTTGTTTTTCGATTCAAAACAAGATTTTAACGCTTTGAGGAGTTCAAATAACGTGTTTTTAGATCATTGGTATCGTATCTTTTACTACATAACTTTTCACCAAATTTCACAAACGCTAAGAAAGTTTGTTTTTCGATTCAAAACAAGATTTTAACGCTTTGAGGAGTTCAAATAACGTGTTTTTAGATCATTTGTATCGTATCTTTTAGTGCATAACTTTTCACCAAATTTCACAAACACTAAGAAAGTTTGTTTTTCGATTCAACACAAGATTTTAACGCTTTGAGGAGTTCAAATAACATGTTTTTAGATCATTTGTATCGTATCTTTTACTACATAACTTTTCACCAAATTTTACAAACACTAAGAAAGTTTGTTTTTCTATTCAAAACAAGATATTAACGCTTTGAGGAGTTCAAATAACATGTTTTTAGATCATTTGCATCGTATCTTTTACTACATAAGTTTTCACCAAATTTTACAAACACAAAGAAAGTTTGTTTTTCGATTCAAAACAAGATTTTAACGCTTTGAGGAGTTCAAATAACGTGTTTTTAGATCATTTGTATCGAATCTTTTTACTACATAACTTTTCACCAAATTTCACAAACACTAAGAAAGTTTGTTTTTCGATTCAAAACAAAATTTTAACGCTTTGAGGAGTTCAAATAACGTGTTTTTATACCATTTGTATCGTATCTTTTAGTACATAACTTTTCACCAAATTTCACAAACACTAAGAAAGTTTGTTTTTCGATTCAAAACAAGATTTTAACGCTTTAAGAAGTTCAAATAACGTGTTTTTAGATCATTTGTATCGTATCTTTTAGTGCATAACTTTTCACCAAATTTCACAAACACTAAGAAAGTTTGTTTTTCGATTCAAAACAAGATTTTAACGCTTTGAGGAGTTCAAATAACGTGTTTTTAGATCATTTGAATCGTATCTTTTACTACATAACTTTTCACCCAATTTCACAAACACTGAGAATGTTTGTTTTTCGATTCAAAACAAGATTTTAACGCTTTGAGGAGTTAAAATAACGTGTTTTTAGATCATTGGTATCGTATCATTTAGTGCATAACTTTTCACCAAATTTCACCGACACTAAGAAAGTTTGTTTTTCGATTCAAACCAAAATTTTAACGCTTTGAGGAGTTCAAATAACGTGTTTTTAGATCATTTGTATCGTATCTTTCAGTACATAACTTTTCACCAAATTTCACCAACACTAAGAAAGTTTGTTTTTCGATTCAAAACAAGATTTTAACACTTTGAGGAGTTCAAATAACGTGTTTTAAGATCATTTGTATCGTATCTTTCAGTACATAACTTTTCACCAAATTTCACAAACACTAAGAAAGTTTGTTTTTCGATTCAAAACAAGATTTTAACGCTTTGAGGAGTTCAAACAACGTGTTTTTAGATAATTGGTATCGTATCTTTTACTACATAACTTTTCACCAAATTTCACAAACGCTAAGAAAGTTTGTTTTTCGATTCAAAACAAGATTTTAACGCTTTGAGGAGTTCAAATAACGTGTTTTTAGATCATTTGTATCGTATCTTTTAGTGCATAACTTTTCACCAAATTTCACAAACACTAAGAAAGTTTGTTTTTCGATTCAAAACAAGATTTTAACGCTTTAAGAAGTTCAAATAACGTGTTTTTAGATCATTTGTATCGTATCTTTTAGTGCATAACTTTTCACCAAATTTCACAGACACTAAGAAAGTTTGTTTTTCGATTCAAAACAAGATTTTAACGCTTTGATGAGTTCAAATAACGTGTTTTTAGATCATTTGTATCGTATCTTTCAGTACATAACTTTTCACCAAATTTCACAAACACTAAGAAAGTTTGTTTTTCGATTCAAAACAAGATTTTAACACTTTGAGGAGTTCAAATAACGTGTTTTAAGATCATTTGTATCGTATATTTCAGTACATAACTTTTCACCAAATTTCACAAACACTAAGAAAGTTTGTTTTTCGACTCAAAACAAGATTTTAACGCTTTGAGGAGTTCAAATAACGTGTTTTTAGATCATTTGTATCGAATCTTTTACTACATAACTTTTCACCAAATTTCACAAACACAAAGAAAGTTTGTTTTTCGATTCAAAACAAGATTTTAACGCTTTGAGGAGTTCAAATAACGTGTTTTTAGATCATTTGTATCGTATCTTTTAGTGCATAACTTTTCACCAAATTTCACAAACACTAAGAAAGTTTGTTTTTCGATTCAAAACAAGATTTTAACGCTTTGAGGAGTTCAAATAACGTGTTTTTAGATCATTTGTATCGTATCTTTTACTACATAACTTTTCACCAAATTTCACAAACACTAAGAAAGTTTGTTTTTCGATTCAAAACAAGATTTTAACGCTTTGAGGAGTTCAAATAACGTGTTTTTAGATCATTGGTATCGTATCTTTTACTACATAACTTTTCACCAAATTTCACAAACGCTAAGAAAGTTTGTTTTTCGATTCAAAACAAGATTTTAACGCTTTGAGGAGTTCGAATAACGTGTTTTTAGATCATTTGTATCGTATCTTTTAGTGCATAACTTTTCACCAAATTTCACAAACACTAAGAAAGTTTGTTTTTCGATTCAAAACAAGATTTTAACGCTTTGAGGAGTTCAAATAACGTGTTTTTAGATCATTGGTATCGTATCTTTTACTACATAACTTTACACCAAATTTCACAAACGCTAAGAAAGTTTGTTTTTCGATTCAAAACAAGATTTTAACGCTTTGAGGAGTTCAAATAACGTGTTTTTAGATCATTTGTATCGTATCTTTTAGTGCGTAACTTTTCACCAAATTTCACAAACACTAAGAAAGTTTGTTTTTCGATTCAAAAATAGGTTTTAACGCTTTGAGGAGTTCAAATAACGTGTTTTTAGATCATTTGTATCGAATCTTCTACTACATAACTTTTCACCAAATTTCACAAACACAAAGAAAGTTTGTTTTTCGATTCAAAACAAGATTTTAACGCTTTGAGGAGTTCAAATAACGTGTTTTTAGATCATTTGTATCGTATATTTTAGTACATAACTTTTCACCAAATTTCACAAACACTAAGAAAGTTTGTTTTTCGATTCAACACAAGATTTTAACGCTTTGAGGAGTTCAAATAACATGTTTTTAGATCATTTGTATCGTATCTTTTACTACATAACTTTTCACCAAATTTTACAAACACTAAGAAAGTTTGTTTTTCTATTCAAAACAAGATATTAACGCTTTGAGGAGTTCAAATAACATGTTTTTAGATCATTTGCATCGTATCTTTTACTACATAAGTTTTCACCAAATTTTACAAACACAAAGAAAGTTTGTTTTTCGATTCAAAACAAGATTTTAACGCTTTGAGGAGTTCAAATAACGTGTTTTTAGATCATTTGTATCGAATCTTTTTACTACATAACTTTTCACCAAATTTCACAAACACTAAGAAAGTTTGTTTTTCGATTCAAAACAAAATTTTAACGCTTTGAGGAGTTCAAATAACGTGTTTTTATACCATTTGTATCGTATCTTTTAGTACATAACTTTTCACCAAATTTCACAAACACTAAGAAAGTTTGTTTTTCGATTCAAAACAAGATTTTAACGCTTTAAGAAGTTCAAATAACGTGTTTTTAGATCATTTGTATCGTATCTTTTAGTGCATAACTTTTCACCAAATTTCACAAACACTAAGAAAGTTTGTTTTTCGATTCAAAACAAGATTTTAACGCTTTGAGGAGTTCAAATAACGTGTTTTTAGATCATTTGAATCGTATCTTTTACTACATAACTTTTCACCCAATTTCACAAACACTGAGAATGTTTGTTTTTCGATTCAAAACAAGATTTTAACGCTTTGAGGAGTTAAAATAACGTGTTTTTAGATCATTGGTATCGTATCATTTAGTGCATAACTTTTCACCAAATTTCACCGACACTAAGAAAGTTTGTTTTTCGATTCAAACCAAAATTTTAACGCTTTGAGGAGTTCAAATAACGTGTTTTTAGATCATTTGTATCGTATCTTTCAGTACATAACTTTTCACCAAATTTCACCAACACTAAGAAAGTTTGTTTTTCGATTCAAAACAAGATTTTAACACTTTGAGGAGTTCAAATAACGTGTTTTAAGATCATTTGTATCGTATCTTTCAGTACATAACTTTTCACCAAATTTCACAAACACTAAGAAAGTTTGTTTTTCGATTCAAAACAAGATTTTAACGCTTTGAGGAGTTCAAACAACGTGTTTTTAGATAATTGGTATCGTATCTTTTACTACATAACTTTTCACCAAATTTCACAAACGCTAAGAAAGTTTGTTTTTCGATTCAAAACAAGATTTTAACGCTTTGAGGAGTTCAAATAACGTGTTTTTAGATCATTTGTATCGTATCTTTTAGTGCATAACTTTTCACCAAATTTCACAAACACTAAGAAAGTTTGTTTTTCGATTCAAAACAAGATTTTAACGCTTTAAGAAGTTCAAATAACGTGTTTTTAGATCATTTGTATCGTATCTTTTAGTGCATAACTTTTCACCAAATTTCACAGACACTAAGAAAGTTTGTTTTTCGATTCAAAACAAGATTTTAACGCTTTGATGAGTTCAAATAACGTGTTTTTAGATCATTTGTATCGTATCTTTCAGTACATAACTTTTCACCAAATTTCACAAACACTAAGAAAGTTTGTTTTTCGATTCAAAACAAGATTTTAACACTTTGAGGAGTTCAAATAACGTGTTTTAAGATCATTTGTATCGTATATTTCAGTACATAACTTTTCACCAAATTTCACAAACACTAAGAAAGTTTGTTTTTCGACTCAAAACAAGATTTTAACGCTTTGAGGAGTTCAAATAACGTGTTTTTAGATCATTTGTATCGAATCTTTTACTACATAACTTTTCACCAAATTTCACAAACACAAAGAAAGTTTGTTTTTCGATTCAAAACAAGATTTTAACGCTTTGAGGAGTTCAAATAACGTGTTTTTAGATCATTTGTATCGTATCTTTTAGTGCATAACTTTTCACCAAATTTCACAAACACTAAGAAAGTTTGTTTTTCGATTCAAAACAAGATTTTAACGCTTTGAGGAGTTCAAATAACGTGTTTTTAGATCATTTGTATCGTATCTTTTACTACATAACTTTTCACCAAATTTCACAAACACTAAGAAAGTTTGTTTTTCGATTCAAAACAAGATTTTAACGCTTTGAGGAGTTCAAATAACGTGTTTTTAGATCATTGGTATCGTATCTTTTACTACATAACTTTTCACCAAATTTCACAAACGCTAAGAAAGTTTGTTTTTCGATTCAAAACAAGATTTTAACGCTTTGAGGAGTTCGAATAACGTGTTTTTAGATCATTTGTATCGTATCTTTTAGTGCATAACTTTTCACCAAATTTCACAAACACTAAGAAAGTTTGTTTTTCGATTCAAAACAAGATTTTAACGCTTTGAGGAGTTCAAATAACGTGTTTTTAGATCATTGGTATCGTATCTTTTACTACATAACTTTACACCAAATTTCACAAACGCTAAGAAAGTTTGTTTTTCGATTCAAAACAAGATTTTAACGCTTTGAGGAGTTCAAATAACGTGTTTTTAGATCATTTGTATCGTATCTTTTAGTGCGTAACTTTTCACCAAATTTCACAAACACTAAGAAAGTTTGTTTTTCGATTCAAAAATAGGTTTTAACGCTTTGAGGAGTTCAAATAACGTGTTTTTAGATCATTTGTATCGAATCTTCTACTACATAACTTTTCACCAAATTTCACAAACACAAAGAAAGTTTGTTTTTCGATTCAAAACAAGATTTTAACGCTTTGAGGAGTTCAAATAACGTGTTTTTAGATCATTTGTATCGTATCTTTTAGTGCATAACTTTTCACCAAATTTCACAAACACTAAGAAAGTTTGTTTTTCGATTCAAAACAAGATTTTAACGCTTTGAGGAGTTCAAATAACGTGTTTTTAGATCATTCGTATCGTATCTTTCAGTACATAACTTTTCACCAAATTTCACAAACACTAAGAAAGTTTGTTTTTCGATTCAAAACAAGATTTTAACGCTTTGAGGAGTTCAAACAACGTGTTTTTAGATCATTTGCATCGTATCTTTTACTACATAAGTTTTCACCAAATTTTACAAACACAAAGAAAGTTTGTTTTTCGATTCAAAACAAGATTTTAACGCTTTGAGGAGTTCAAATAACGTGTTTTTAGATCATTTGTATCGAATCTTTTTACTACATAACTTTTCACCAAATTTCACAAACACTAAGAAAGTTTGTTTTTCGATTCAAAACAAAATTTTAACGCTTTGAGGAGTTCAAATAACGTGTTTTTATACCATTTGTATCGTATCTTTTAGTACATAACTTTTCACCAAATTTCACAAACACTAAGAAAGTTTGTTTTTCGATTCAAAACAAGATTTTAACGCTTTAAGAAGTTCAAATAACGTGTTTTTAGATCATTTGTATCGTATCTTTTAGTGCATAACTTTTCACCAAATTTCACAAACACTAAGAAAGTTTGTTTTTCGATTCAAAACAAGATTTTAACGCTTTGAGGAGTTCAAATAACGTGTTTTTAGATCATTTGAATCGTATCTTTTACTACATAACTTTTCACCCAATTTCACAAACACTGAGAATGTTTGTTTTTCGATTCAAAACAAGATTTTAACGCTTTGAGGAGTTAAAATAACGTGTTTTTAGATCATTGGTATCGTATCATTTAGTGCATAACTTTTCACCAAATTTCACCGACACTAAGAAAGTTTGTTTTTCGATTCAAACCAAAATTTTAACGCTTTGAGGAGTTCAAATAACGTGTTTTTAGATCATTTGTATCGTATCTTTCAGTACATAACTTTTCACCAAATTTCACCAACACTAAGAAAGTTTGTTTTTCGATTCAAAACAAGATTTTAACACTTTGAGGAGTTCAAATAACGTGTTTTAAGATCATTTGTATCGTATCTTTCAGTACATAACTTTTCACCAAATTTCACAAACACTAAGAAAGTTTGTTTTTCGATTCAAAACAAGATTTTAACGCTTTGAGGAGTTCAAACAACGTGTTTTTAGATAATTGGTATCGTATCTTTTACTACATAACTTTTCACCAAATTTCACAAACGCTAAGAAAGTTTGTTTTTCGATTCAAAACAAGATTTTAACGCTTTGAGGAGTTCAAATAACGTGTTTTTAGATCATTTGTATCGTATCTTTTAGTGCATAACTTTTCACCAAATTTCACAAACACTAAGAAAGTTTGTTTTTCGATTCAAAACAAGATTTTAACGCTTTAAGAAGTTCAAATAACGTGTTTTTAGATCATTTGTATCGTATCTTTTAGTGCATAACTTTTCACCAAATTTCACAGACACTAAGAAAGTTTGTTTTTCGATTCAAAACAAGATTTTAACGCTTTGATGAGTTCACATAACGTGTTTTTAGATCATTTGTATCGTATCTTTCAGTACATAACTTTTCACCAAATTTCACAAACACTAAGAAAGTTTGTTTTTCGATTCAAAACAAGATTTTAACACTTTGAGGAGTTCAAATAACGTGTTTTAAGATCATTTGTATCGTATATTTCAGTACATAACTTTTCACCAAATTTCACAAACACTAAGAAAGTTTGTTTTTCGACTCAAAACAAGATTTTAACGCTTTGAGGAGTTCAAATAACGTGTTTTTAGATCATTTGTATCGAATCTTTTACTACATAACTTTTCACCAAATTTCACAAACACAAAGAAAGTTTGTTTTTCGATTCAAAACAAGATTTTAACGCTTTGAGGAGTTCAAATAACGTGTTTTTAGATCATTTGTATCGTATCTTTTAGTGCATAACTTTTCACCAAATTTCACAAACACTAAGAAAGTTTGTTTTTCGATTCAAAACAAGATTTTAACGCTTTGAGGAGTTCAAATAACGTGTTTTTAGATCATTTGTATCGTATCTTTTACTACATAACTTTTCACCAAATTTCACAAACACTAAGAAAGTTTGTTTTTCGATTCAAAACAAGATTTTAACGCTTTGAGGAGTTCAAATAACGTGTTTTTAGATCATTGGTATCGTATCTTTTACTACATAACTTTTCACCAAATTTCACAAACGCTAAGAAAGTTTGTTTTTCGATTCAAAACAAGATTTTAACGCTTTGAGGAGTTCGAATAACGTGTTTTTAGATCATTTGTATCGTATCTTTTAGTGCATAACTTTTCACCAAATTTCACAAACACTAAGAAAGTTTGTTTTTCGATTCAAAACAAGATTTTAACGCTTTGAGGAGTTCAAATAACGTGTTTTTAGATCATTGGTATCGTATCTTTTACTACATAACTTTACACCAAATTTCACAAACGCTAAGAAAGTTTGTTTTTCGATTCAAAACAAGATTTTAACGCTTTGAGGAGTTCAAATAACGTGTTTTTAGATCATTTGTATCGTATCTTTTAGTGCGTAACTTTTCACCAAATTTCACAAACACTAAGAAAGTTTGTTTTTCGATTCAAAAATAGGTTTTAACGCTTTGAGGAGTTCAAATAACGTGTTTTTAGATCATTTGTATCGAATCTTCTACTACATAACTTTTCACCAAATTTCACAAACACAAAGAAAGTTTGTTTTTCGATTCAAAACAAGATTTTAACGCTTTGAGGAGTTCAAATAACGTGTTTTTAGATCATTTGTATCGTATCTTTTAGTGCATAACTTTTCACCAAATTTCACAAACACTAAGAAAGTTTGTTTTTCGATTCAAAACAAGATTTTAACGCTTTGAGGAGTTCAAATAACGTGTTTTTAGATCATTCGTATCGTATCTTTCAGTACATAACTTTTCACCAAATTTCACAAACACTAAGAAAGTTTGTTTTTCGATTCAAAACAAGATTTTAACGCTTTGAGGAGTTCAAACAACGTGTTTTTAGATCATTTGCATCGTATCTTTTACTACATAAGTTTTCACCAAATTTTACAAACACAAAGAAAGTTTGTTTTTCGATTCAAAACAAGATTTTAACGCTTTGAGGAGTTCAAATAACGTGTTTTTAGATCATTTGTATCGAATCTTTTTACTACATAACTTTTCACCAAATTTCACAAACACTAAGAAAGTTTGTTTTTCGATTCAAAACAAAATTTTAACGCTTTGAGGAGTTCAAATAACGTGTTTTTATACCATTTGTATCGTATCTTTTAGTACATAACTTTTCACCAAATTTCACAAACACTAAGAAAGTTTGTTTTTCGATTCAAAACAAGATTTTAACGCTTTAAGAAGTTCAAATAACGTGTTTTTAGATCATTTGTATCGTATCTTTTAGTGGATAACTTTTCACCAAATTTCACAAACACTAAGAAAGTTTGTTTTTCGATTCAAAACAAGATTTTAACGCTTTGAGGAGTTCAAATAACGTGTTTTTAGATCATTTGAATCGTATCTTTTACTACATAACTTTTCACCCAATTTCACAAACACTGAGAATGTTTGTTTTTCGATTCAAAACAAGATTTTAACGCTTTGAGGAGTTAAAATAACGTGTTTTTAGATCATTGGTATCGTATCATTTAGTGCATAACTTTTCACCAAATTTCACAGACACTAAGAAAGTTTGTTTTTCGATTCAAAACAAAATTTTAACGCTTTGAGGAGTTCAAATAACGTGTTTTTAGATCATTTGTATCGTATCTTTCAGTACATAACTTTTCACCAAATTTCACCAACACTAAGAAAGTTTGTTTTTCGATTCAAAACAAGATTTTAACACTTTGAGGAGTTCAAATAACGTGTTTTAAGATCATTTGTATCGTATCTTTCAGTACATAACTTTTCACCAAATTTCACAAACACTAAGAAAGTTTGTTTTTCGATTCAAAACAAGATTTTAACGCTTTGAGGAGTTCAAACAACGTGTTTTTAGATAATTGGTATCGTATCTTTTACTACATAACTTTTCACCAAATTTCACAAACGCTAAGAAAGTTTGTTTTTCGATTCAAAACAAGATTTTAACGCTTTGAGGAGTTCAAATAACGTGTTTTTAGATCATTTGTATCGTATCTTTTAGTGCATAACTTTTCACCAAATTTCACAAACACTAAGAAAGTTTGTTTTTCGATTCAAAACAAGATTTTAACGCTTTAAGAAGTTCAAATAACGTGTTTTTAGATCATTTGTATCGTATCTTTTAGTGCATAACTTTTCACCAAATTTCACAGACACTAAGAAAGTTTGTTTTTCGATTCAAAACAAGATTTTAACGCTTTGATGAGTTCAAATAACGTGTTTTTAGATCATTTGTATCGTATCTTTCAGTACATAACTTTTCACCAAATTTCACAAACACTAAGAAAGTTTGTTTTTCGATTCAAAACAAGATTTTAACACTTTGAGGAGTTCAAATAACGTGTTTTAAGATCATTTGTATCGTATATTTCAGTACATAACTTTTCACCAAATTTCACAAACACTAAGAAAGTTTGTTTTTCGACTCAAAACAAGATTTTAACGCTTTGAGGAGTTCAAATAACGTGTTTTTAGATCATTTGTATCGAATCTTTTACTACATAACTTTTCACCAAATTTCACAAACACAAAGAAAGTTTGTTTTTCGATTCAAAACAAGATTTTAACGCTTTGAGGAGTTCAAATAACGTGTTTTTAGATCATTTGTATCGTATCTTTTAGTGCATAACTTTTCACCAAATTTCACAAACACTAAGAAAGTTTGTTTTTCGATTCAAAACAAGATTTTAACGCTTTGAGGAGTTCAAATAACGTGTTTTTAGATCATTTGTATCGTATCTTTTACTACATAACTTTTCACCAAATTTCACAAACACTAAGAAAGTTTGTTTTTCGATTCAAAACAAGATTTTAACGCTTTGAGGAGTTCAAATAACGTGTTTTTAGATCATTGGTATCGTATCTTTTACTACATAACTTTTCACCAAATTTCACAAACGCTAAGAAAGTTTGTTTTTCGATTCAAAACAAGATTTTAACGCTTTGAGGAGTTCGAATAACGTGTTTTTAGATCATTTGTATCGTATCTTTTAGTGCATAACTTTTCACCAAATTTCACAAACACTAAGAAAGTTTGTTTTTCGATTCAAAACAAGATTTTAACGCTTTGAGGAGTTCAAATAACGTGTTTTTAGATCATTGGTATCGTATCTTTTACTACATAACTTTACACCAAATTTCACAAACGCTAAGAAAGTTTGTTTTTCGATTCAAAACAAGATTTTAACGCTTTGAGGAGTTCAAATAACGTGTTTTTAGATCATTTGTATCGTATCTTTTAGTGCGTAACTTTTCACCAAATTTCACAAACACTAAGAAAGTTTGTTTTTCGATTCAAAAATAGGTTTTAACGCTTTGAGGAGTTCAAATAACGTGTTTTTAGATCATTTGTATCGAATCTTCTACTACATAACTTTTCACCAAATTTCACAAACACAAAGAAAGTTTGTTTTTCGATTCAAAACAAGATTTTAACGCTTTGAGGAGTTCAAATAACGTGTTTTTAGATCATTTGTATCGTATCTTTTAGTGCATAACTTTTCACCAAATTTCACAAACACTAAGAAAGTTTGTTTTTCGATTCAAAACAAGATTTTAACGCTTTGAGGAGTTCAAATAACGTGTTTTTAGATCATTCGTATCGTATCTTTCAGTACATAACTTTTCACCAAATTTCACAAACACTAAGAAAGTTTGTTTTTCGATTCAAAACAAGATTTTAACGCTTTGAGGAGTTCAAACAACGTGTTTTTAGATCATTTGCATCGTATCTTTTACTACATAAGTTTTCACCAAATTTTACAAACACAAAGAAAGTTTGTTTTTCGATTCAAAACAAGATTTTAACGCTTTGAGGAGTTCAAATAACGTGTTTTTAGATCATTTGTATCGAATCTTTTTACTACATAACTTTTCACCAAATTTCACAAACACTAAGAAAGTTTGTTTTTCGATTCAAAACAAAATTTTAACGCTTTGAGGAGTTCAAATAACGTGTTTTTATACTTATCTTTTACTACATAACTTTTCACCAAATTTCACAAACACTAAGAAAGTTTGTTTTTCGATTCAAAACAAGATTTTAACGCTTTGAGGAGTTCAAATAACGTGTTTTTAGATCATTGGTATCGTATCTTTTACTACATAACTTTTCACCAAATTTCACAAACGCTAAGAAAGTTTGTTTTTCGATTCAAAACAAGATTTTAACGCTTTGAGGAGTTCAAATAACGTGTTTTTAGATCATTTGTCTCGTATCTTTTAGTGCATAACTTTTCACCAAATTTCACAAACACTAAGAAAGTTTGTTTTTCGATTCAAAACAAGATTTTAACGCTTTGAGGAGTTCAAATAACGTGTTTTTAGATCATTGGTATCGTATCTTTTACTACATAACTTTTCACCAAATTTCACAAACGCTAAGAAAGTTTGTTTTTCGATTCAAAACAAGATTTTAACGCTTTGAGGAGTTCAAATAACGTGTTTTTAGATCATTTGTATCGTATCTTTTAGTGCGTAACTTTTCACCAAATTTCACAAACACTAAGAAAGTTTGTTTTTCGATTCAAAAATAGGTTTTAACGCTTTGAGGAGTTCAAATAACGTGTTTTTAGATCATTTGTATCGAATCTTCTACTACATAACTTTTCACCAAATTTCACAAACACAAAGAAAGTTTGTTTTTCGATTCAAAACAAGATTTTAACGCTTTGAGGAGTTCAAATAACATGTTTTTAGATCATTTGTATCGTATCTTTTAGTGCATAACTTTTCACCAAATTTCACAAACACTAAGAAAGTTTGTTTTTCGATTCAAAACAAGATTTTAACGCTTTGAGGAGTTCAAATAACGTGTTTTTAGATCATTTGTATCGTATCTTTCAGTACATAACTTTTCACCAAATTTCACAAACACTAAGAAAGTTTGTTTTTCGATTCAAAACAAGATTTTAACGCTTTGAGGAGTTCAAATAACGTGTTTTTAGATCATTGGTATCGTATCTTTTACTACATAACTTTTCACCAAATTTCACAAACACTAAGAAAGTTTGTTTTTCGATTCAAAACAAGATTTTAACGCTTTGAGGAGTTCAAATAACGTGTTTTTAGATCATTTGTATCGTATCTTTTAATGCATAACTTTTCACCAAATTTCACAAACACTAAGAAAGTTTGTTTTTCGATTCAACACAAGATTTTAACGCTTTGAGGAGTTCAAATAACATGTTTTTAGATCATTTGTATCGTATCTTTTACTACATAACTTTTCACCTAATTTTACAAACACTAAGAAAGTTTGTTTTTCTATTCAAAACAAGATATTAACGCTTTGAGGAGTTCAAATAACATGTTTTTAGATCATTTGCATCGTATCTTTTACTACATATATTTTCACCAAATTTTACAAACACAAAGAAAGTTTGTTTTTCGATTCAAAACAAGATTTTAACGCTTTGAGGAGTTCAAATAACGTGTTTTTAGATCATTTGTATCGAATCTTTTTACTACATAACTTTTCACCAAATTTCACAAACACTAAGAAAGTTTGTTTTTCGATTCAAAACAAAATTTTAACGCTTTGAGGAGTTCAAATAACGTGTTTTTATACCATTTGTATCGTATCTTTTAGTACATAACTTTTCACCAAATTTCACAAACACTAAGAAAGTTTGTTTTTCGATTCAAAACAAGATTTTAACGCTTTAAGAAGTTCAAATAACGTGTTTTTAGATCATTTGTATCGTATCTTTTAGTGCATAACTTTTCACCAAATTTCACAAACACTAAGAAAGTTTGTTTTTCGATTCAAAACAAGATTTTAACGCTTTGAGGAGTTCAAATAACGTGTTTTTAGATCATTTGAATCGTATCTTTTACTACATAACTTTTCACCCAATTTCACAAACACTGAGAATGTTTGTTTTTCGATTCAAAACAAGATTTTAACGCTTTGAGGAGTTAAAATAACGTGTTTTTAGATCATTGGTATCGTATCATTTAGTGCATAACTTTTCACCAAATTTCACAGACACTAAGAAAGTTTGTTTTTCGATTCAAAACAAAATTTTAACGCTTTGAGGAGTTCAAATAACGTGTTTTTAGATCATTTGTATCGTATCTTTCAGTACATAACTTTTCACCAAATTTCACCAACACTAAGAAAGTTTGTTTTTCGATTCAAAACGAGATTTTAACACTTTGAGGAGTTCAAATAACGTGTTTTAAGATCATTTGTATCGTATCTTTCAGTACATAACTTTTCACCAAATTTCACAAACACTAAGAAAGTTTGTTTTTCGATTCAAAACAAGATTTTAACACTTTGAGGAGTTCAAATAACGTGTTTTAAGATCATTTGTATCGTATCTTTCAGTACATAACTTTTCACCAAATTTCACAAACACTAAGAAAGTTTGTTTTTCGACTCAAAACAAGATTTTAACGCTTTGAGGAGTTCAAATAACGTGTTTTTAGATCATTTGTATCGAATCTTTTACTACATAACTTTTCACCAAATTTCACAAACACAAAGAAAGTTTGTTTTTCGATTCAAAACAAGATTTTAACGCTTTGAGGAGTTCAAATAACGTGTTTTTAGATCATTTGTATCGTATCTTTTAGTGCATAACTTGTCACCAAATTTCACAAACACTAAGAAAGTTTGTTTTTCGATTCAAAACAAGATTTTAACGCTTTGAGGAGTACAAATAACGTGTTTTTAGATCATTTGTATCGTATCTTTTACTACATAACTTTTCACCAAATTTCACAAACACTAAGAAAGTTTGTTTTTCGATTCAAAACAAGATTTTAACGCTTTGAGGAGTTCAAATAACGTGTTTTTAGATCATTGGTATCGTATCTTTTACTACATAACTTTTCACCAAATTTCACAAACGCTAAGAAAGTTTATTTTTCGATTCAAAACAAGATTTTAACGCTTTGAGGAGTTCAAATAACGTGTTTTTAGATCATTTGTCTCGTATCTTTTAGTGCATAACTTTTCACCAAATTTCACAAACACTAAGAAAGTTTGTTTTTCGATTCAAAACAAGATTTTAACGCTTTGAGGAGTTCAAATAACGTGTTTTTAGATCATTGGTATCGTATCTTTTACTACATAACTTTTCACCAAATTTCACAAACGCTAAGAAAGTTTGTTTTTCGATTCAAAACAAGATTTTAACGCTTTGAGGAGTTCAAATAACGTGTTTTTAGATCATTTGTATCGTATCTTTTAGTGCGTAACTTTTCACCAAATTTCACAAACACTAAGAAAGTTTGTTTTTCGATTCAAAAATAGGTTTTAACGCTTTGAGGAGTTCAAATAACGTGTTTTTAGATCATTTGTATCGAATCTTCTACTACATAACTTTTCACCAAATTTCACAAACACAAAGAAAGTTTGTTTTTCGATTCAAAACAAGATTTTAACGCTTTGAGGAGTTCAAATAACGTGTTTTTAGATCATTGGTATCGTATCTTTTACTACATAACTTTTCACCAAATTTCACAAACGCTAAGAAAGTTTGTTTTTCGATTCAAAACAAGATTTTAACGCTTTGAGGAGTTCAAATAACGTGTTTTTAGATCATTTGTATCGAATCTTTTTACTACATAACTTTTCACCAAATTTCACAAACACTAAGAAAGTTTGTTTTTCGATTCAAAACAAAATTTTAACGCTTTGAGGAGTTCAAATAACGTGTTTTTATACCATTTGTATCGTATCTTTTAGTACATAACTTTTCACCAAATTTCACAAACACTAAGAAAGTTTGTTTTTCGATTCAAAACAAGATTTTAACGCTTTAAGAAGTTCAAATAACGTGTTTTTAGATCATTTGTATCGTATCTTTTAGTGCATAACTTTTCACCAAATTTCACAAACACTAAGAAAGTTTGTTTTTCGATTCAAAACAAGATTTTAACGCTTTGAGGAGTTCAAATAACGTGTTTTTAGATCATTTGAATCGTATCTTTTACTACATAACTTTTCACCCAATTTCACAAACACTGAGAATGTTTGTTTTTCGATTCAAAACAAGATTTTAACGCTTTGAGGAGTTAAAATAACGTGTTTTTAGATCATTGGTATCGTATCATTTAGTGCATAACTTTTCACCAAATTTCACAGACACTAAGAAAGTTTGTTTTTCGATTCAAAACAAAATTTTAACGCTTTGAGGAGTTCAAATAACGTGTTTTTAGATCATTTGTATCGTATCTTTCAGTACATAACTTTTCACCAAATTTCACCAACACTAAGAAAGTTTGTTTTTCGATTCAAAACGAGATTTTAACACTTTGAGGAGTTCAAATAACGTGTTTTAAGATCATTTGTATCGTATCTTTCAGTACATAACTTTTCACCAAATTTCACAAACACTAAGAAAGTTTGTTTTTCGATTCAAAACAAGATTTTAACACTTTGAGGAGTTCAAATAACGTGTTTTAAGATCATTTGTATCGTATCTTTCAGTACATAACTTTTCACCAAATTTCACAAACACTAAGAAAGTTTGTTTTTCGACTCAAAACAAGATTTTAACGCTTTGAGGAGTTCAAATAACGTGTTTTTAGATCATTTGTATCGAATCTTTTACTACATAACTTTTCACCAAATTTCACAAACACAAAGAAAGTTTGTTTTTCGATTCAAAACAAGATTTTAACGCTTTGAGGAGTTCAAATAACGTGTTTTTAGATCATTTGTATCGTATCTTTTAGTGCATAACTTGTCACCAAATTTCACAAACACTAAGAAAGTTTGTTTTTCGATTCAAAACAAGATTTTAACGCTTTGAGGAGTACAAATAACGTGTTTTTAGATCATTTGTATCGTATCTTTTACTACATAACTTTTCACCAAATTTCACAAACACTAAGAAAGTTTGTTTTTCGATTCAAAACAAGATTTTAACGCTTTGAGGAGTTCAAATAACGTGTTTTTAGATCATTGGTATCGTATCTTTTACTACATAACTTTTCACCAAATTTCACAAACGCTAAGAAAGTTTATTTTTCGATTCAAAACAAGATTTTAACGCTTTGAGGAGTTCAAATAACGTGTTTTTAGATCATTTGTCTCGTATCTTTTAGTGCATAACTTTTCACCAAATTTCACAAACACTAAGAAAGTTTGTTTTTCGATTCAAAACAAGATTTTAACGCTTTGAGGAGTTCAAATAACGTGTTTTTAGATCATTGGTATCGTATCTTTTACTACATAACTTTTCACCAAATTTCACAAACGCTAAGAAAGTTTGTTTTTCGATTCAAAACAAGATTTTAACGCTTTGAGGAGTTCAAATAACGTGTTTTTAGATCATTTGTATCGTATCTTTTAGTGCGTAACTTTTCACCAAATTTCACAAACACTAAGAAAGTTTGTTTTTCGATTCAAAAATAGGTTTTAACGCTTTGAGGAGTTCAAATAACGTGTTTTTAGATCATTTGTATCGAATCTTCTACTACATAACTTTTCACCAAATTTCACAAACACAAAGAAAGTTTGTTTTTCGATTCAAAACAAGATTTTAACGCTTTGAGGAGTTCAAATAACGTGTTTTTAGATCATTGGTATCGTATCTTTTACTACATAACTTTTCACCAAATTTCACAAACGCTAAGAAAGTTTGTTTTTCGATTCAAAACAAGATTTTAACGCTTTGAGGAGTTCAAATAACGTGTTTTTAGATCATTTGTATCGAATCTTTTTACTACATAACTTTTCACCAAATTTCACAAACACTAAGAAAGTTTGTTTTTCGATTCAAAACAAAATTTTAACGCTTTGAGGAGTTCAAATAACGTGTTTTTATACCATTTGTATCGTATCTTTTAGTACATAACTTTTCACCAAATTTCACAAACACTAAGAAAGTTTGTTTTTCGATTCAAAACAAGATTTTAACGCTTTAAGAAGTTCAAATAACGTGTTTTTAGATCATTTGTATCGTATCTTTTAGTGCATAACTTTTCACCAAATTTCACAAACACTAAGAAAGTTTGTTTTTCGATTCAAAACAAGATTTTAACGCTTTGAGGAGTTCAAATAACGTGTTTTTAGATCATTTGAATCGTATCTTTTACTACATAACTTTTCACCCAATTTCACAAACACTGAGAATGTTTGTTTTTCGATTCAAAACAAGATTTTAACGCTTTGAGGAGTTAAAATAACGTGTTTTTAGATCATTGGTATCGTATCATTTAGTGCATAACTTTTCACCAAATTTCACAGACACTAAGAAAGTTTGTTTTTCGATTCAAAACAAAATTTTAACGCTTTGAGGAGTTCAAATAACGTGTTTTTAGATCATTTGTATCGTATCTTTCAGTACATAACTTTTCACCAAATTTCACCAACACTAAGAAAGTTTGTTTTTCGATTCAAAACGAGATTTTAACACTTTGAGGAGTTCAAATAACGTGTTTTAAGATCATTTGTATCGTATCTTTCAGTACATAACTTTTCACCAAATTTCACAAACACTAAGAAAGTTTGTTTTTCGATTCAAAACAAGATTTTAACACTTTGAGGAGTTCAAATAACGTGTTTTAAGATCATTTGTATCGTATCTTTCAGTACATAACTTTTCACCAAATTTCACAAACACTAAGAAAGTTTGTTTTTCGACTCAAAACAAGATTTTAACGCTTTGAGGAGTTCAAATAACGTGTTTTTAGATCATTTGTATCGAATCTTTTACTACATAACTTTTCACCAAATTTCACAAACACAAAGAAAGTTTGTTTTTCGATTCAAAACAAGATTTTAACGCTTTGAGGAGTTCAAATAACGTGTTTTTAGATCATTTGTATCGTATCTTTTAGTGCATAACTTGTCACCAAATTTCACAAACACTAAGAAAGTTTGTTTTTCGATTCAAAACAAGATTTTAACGCTTTGAGGAGTACAAATAACGTGTTTTTAGATCATTTGTATCGTATCTTTTACTACATAACTTTTCACCAAATTTCACAAACACTAAGAAAGTTTGTTTTTCGATTCAAAACAAGATTTTAACGCTTTGAGGAGTTCAAATAACGTGTTTTTAGATCATTGGTATCGTATCTTTTACTACATAACTTTTCACCAAATTTCACAAACGCTAAGAAAGTTTATTTTTCGATTCAAAACAAGATTTTAACGCTTTGAGGAGTTCAAATAACGTGTTTTTAGATCATTTGTCTCGTATCTTTTAGTGCATAACTTTTCACCAAATTTCACAAACACTAAGAAAGTTTGTTTTTCGATTCAAAACAAGATTTTAACGCTTTGAGGAGTTCAAATAACGTGTTTTTAGATCATTGGTATCGTATCTTTTACTACATAACTTTTCACCAAATTTCACAAACGCTAAGAAAGTTTGTTTTTCGATTCAAAACAAGATTTTAACGCTTTGAGGAGTTCAAATAACGTGTTTTTAGATCATTTGTATCGTATCTTTTAGTGCGTAACTTTTCACCAAATTTCACAAACACTAAGAAAGTTTGTTTTTCGATTCAAAAATAGGTTTTAACGCTTTGAGGAGTTCAAATAACGTGTTTTTAGATCATTTGTATCGAATCTTCTACTACATAACTTTTCACCAAATTTCACAAACACAAAGAAAGTTTGTTTTTCGATTCAAAACAAGATTTTAACGCTTTGAGGAGTTCAAATAACGTGTTTTTAGATCATTGGTATCGTATCTTTTACTACATAACTTTTCACCAAATTTCACAAACGCTAAGAAAGTTTGTTTTTCGATTCAAAACAAGATTTTAACGCTTTGAGGAGTTCAAATAACGTGTTTTTAGATCATTTGTATCGAATCTTTTTACTACATAACTTTTCACCAAATTTCACAAACACTAAGAAAGTTTGTTTTTCGATTCAAAACAAAATTTTAACGCTTTGAGGAGTTCAAATAACGTGTTTTTATACCATTTGTATCGTATCTTTTAGTACATAACTTTTCACCAAATTTCACAAACACTAAGAAAGTTTGTTTTTCGATTCAAAACAAGATTTTAACGCTTTAAGAAGTTCAAATAACGTGTTTTTAGATCATTTGTATCGTATCTTTTAGTGCATAACTTTTCACCAAATTTCACAAACACTAAGAAAGTTTGTTTTTCGATTCAAAACAAGATTTTAACGCTTTGAGGAGTTCAAATAACGTGTTTTTAGATCATTTGAATCGTATCTTTTACTACATAACTTTTCACCCAATTTCACAAACACTGAGAATGTTTGTTTTTCGATTCAAAACAAGATTTTAACGCTTTGAGGAGTTAAAATAACGTGTTTTTAGATCATTGGTATCGTATCATTTAGTGCATAACTTTTCACCAAATTTCACAGACACTAAGAAAGTTTGTTTTTCGATTCAAAACAAAATTTTAACGCTTTGAGGAGTTCAAATAACGTGTTTTTAGATCATTTGTATCGTATCTTTCAGTACATAACTTTTCACCAAATTTCACCAACACTAAGAAAGTTTGTTTTTCGATTCAAAACAAGATTTTAACACTTTGAGGAGTTCAAATAACGTGTTTTAAGATCATTTGTATCGTATCTTTCAGTACATAACTTTTCACCAAATTTCACAAACACTAAGAAAGTTTGTTTTTCGATTCAAAACAAGATTTTAACACTTTGAGGAGTTCAAATAACGTGTTTTAAGATCATTTGTATCGTATCTTTCAGTACATAACTTTTCACCAAATTTCACAAACACTAAGAAAGTTTGTTTTTCGACTCAAAACAAGATTTTAACGCTTTGAGGAGTTCAAATAACGTGTTTTTAGATCATTTGTATCGAATCTTTTACTACATAACTTTTCACCAAATTTCACAAACACAAAGAAAGTTTGTTTTTCGATTCAAAACAAGATTTTAACGCTTTGAGGAGTTCAAATAACGTGTTTTTAGATCATTTGTATCGTATCTTTTAGTGCATAACTTGTCACCAAATTTCACAAACACTAAGAAAGTTTGTTTTTCGATTCAAAACAAGATTTTAACGCTTTGAGGAGTTCAAATAACGTGTTTTTAGATCATTTGTATCGTATCTTTTACTACATAACTTTTCACCAAATTTCACAAACACTAAGAAAGTTTGTTTTTCGATTCAAAACAAGATTTTAACGCTTTGAGGAGTTCAAATAACGTGTTTTTAGATCATTGGTATCGTATCTTTTACTACATAACTTTTCACCAAATTTCACAAACGCTAAGAAAGTTTATTTTTCGATTCAAAACAAGATTTTAACGCTTTGAGGAGTTCAAATAACGTGTTTTTAGATCATTTGTCTCGTATCTTTTAGTGCATAACTTTTCACCAAATTTCACAAACACTAAGAAAGTTTGTTTTTCGATTCAAAACAAGATTTTAACGCTTTGAGGAGTTCAAATAACGTGTTTTTAGATCATTGGTATCGTATCTTTTACTACATAACTTTTCACCAAATTTCACAAACGCTAAGAAAGTTTGTTTTTCGATTCAAAACAAGATTTTAACGCTTTGAGGAGTTCAAATAACGTGTTTTTAGATCATTTGTATCGTATCTTTTAGTGCGTAACTTTTCACCAAATTTCACAAACACTAAGAAAGTTTGTTTTTCGATTCAAAAATAGGTTTTAACGCTTTGAGGAGTTCAAATAACGTGTTTTTAGATCATTTGTATCGAATCTTCTACTACATAACTTTTCACCAAATTTCACAAACACAAAGAAAGTTTGTTTTTCGATTCAAAACAAGATTTTAACGCTTTGAGGAGTTCAAATAACGTGTTTTTAGATCATTTGTATCGTATCTTTTAGTGCATAACTTTTCACCAAATTTCACAAACACTAAGAAAGTTTGTTTTTCGATTCAAAACAAGATTTTAACGCTTTGAGGAGTTCAAATAACGTGTTTTTAGATCATTTGTATCGTATCTTTCAGTACATAACTTTTCACCAAATTTCACAAACACTAAGAAAGTTTGTTTTTCGATTCAAAACAAGATTTTAACGCTTTGAGGAGTTCAAATAACGTGTTTTTAGATCATTGGTATCGTATCTTTTACTACATAACTTTTCACCAAATTTCACAAACGCTAAGAAAGTTTGTTTTTCGATTCAAAACAAGATTTTAACGCTTTGAGGAGTTCAAATAACGTGTTTTTAGATCATTTGTATCGTATCTTTTAGTGCATAACTTTTCACCAAATTTCACAAACACTAAGAAAGTTTGTTTTTCGATTCAAAACAAGATTTTAACGCTTTGAGGAGTTCAAATAACGTGTTTTTAGATCATTTGTATCGTATCTTTTAGTGCATAACTTTTCACCAAATTTCACAAACACTAAGAAAGTTTGTTTTTCGATTCAAAACAAGATTTTAACGCTTTGAGGAGTTCAAATAACGTGTTTTTAGATCATTGGTATCGTATCTTTTACTACATAACTTTTCACCAAATTTCACAAACGCTAAGAAAGTTTGTTTTTCGATTCAAAACAAGATTTTAACGCTTTGAGGAGTTCAAATAACGTGTTTTTAGATCATTTGTATCGTATCTTTTAGTGCATAACTTTTCACCAAATTTCACAAACACTAAGAAAGTTTGTTTTTCGATTCAACACAAGATTTTAACGCTTTGAGGAGTTCAAATAACATGTTTTTAGATCATTTGTATCGTATCTTTTACTATATAACTTTTCACCAAATTTTACAAACACTAAGAAAGTTTGTTTTTCTATTCAAAACAAGATATTAACGCTTTGAGGAGTTCAAATAACATGTTTTTAGATCATTTGCATCGTATCTTTTACTACATATATTTTCACCAAATTTTACAAACACAAAGAAAGTTTGTTTTTCGATTCAAAACAAGATTTTAACGCTTTGAGGAGTTCAAATAACGTGTTTTTAGATCATTTGTATCGAATCTTTTTACTACATAACTTTTCACCAAATTTCACAAACACTAAGCAAGTTTGTTTTTCGATTCAAAACAAAATTTTAACGCTTTGAGGAGTTCAAATAACGTGTTTTTATACCATTTGTATCGTATCTTTTAGTACATAACTTTTCACCAAATTTCACAAACACTAAGAAAGTTTGTTTTTCGATTCAAAACAAGATTTTAACGCTTTAAGAAGTTCAAATAACGTGTTTTTAGATCATTTGTATCGTATCTTTTAGTGCATAACTTTTCACCAAATTTCACAAACACTAAGAAAGTTTGTTTTTCGATTCAAAACAAGATTTTAACGCTTTGAGGAGTTCAAATAACGTGTTTTTAGATCATTTGAATCGTATCTTTTACTACATAACTTTTCACCCAATTTCACAAACACTGAGAATGTTTGTTTTTCGATTCAAAACAAGATTTTAACGCTTTGAGGAGTTAAAATAACGTGTTTTTAGATCATTGGTATCGTATCATTTAGTGCATAACTTTTCACCAAATTTCACAGACACTTAAGATCATTTGTATCGTATCTTTCAGTACATAACTTTTCACCAAATTTCACAAACACTAAGAAAGTTTGTTTTTCGATTCAAAACAAGATTTTAACGCTTTGAGGAGTTCAAATAACGTGTTTTTAGATCATTTGTATCGTATCTTTCAGTACATAACTTTTCACCAAATTTCACCAACACTAAGAAAGTTTGTTTTTCTATTCAAAACAAGATTTTAACGCTTTGAGGAGTTCAAATAACGTGTTTTTAGATCATTTGTATCGTATCTTTTAGTGCATAACTTTTCACCAAATTTCACAAACACTAAGAAAGTTTGTTTTTCGATTCAAAACAAGATTTTAACGCTTTGAGGAGTTCAAATAACGTGTTTTTAGATCATTGGTATCGTATCTTTTACTACATAACTTTTCACCAAATTTCACAAACGCTAAGAAAGTTTGTTTTTCGATTCAAAACAAGATTTTAACGCTTTGAGGAGTTCAAATAACGTGTTTTTAGATCATTTGTATCGTATCTTTTAGTGCATAACTTTTCACCAAATTTCACAAACACTAAGAAAGTTTGTTTTTCGATTCAAAACAAGATTTTAACGCTTTAAGAAGTTCAAATAACGTGTTTTTAGATCATTTGTATCGTATCTTTTAGTGCATAACTTTTCACCAAATTTCACAGACACTAAGAAAGTTTGTTTTTCGATTCAAAACAAGATTTTAACGCTTTGAGGAGTTCAAATAACGTGTTTTTAGATCATTTGTATCGTATCTTTCAGTACATAACTTTTCACCAAATTTCACAAACACTAAGAAAGTTTGTTTTTCGATTCAAAACAAGATTTTAACACTTTGAGGAGTTCAAATAACGTGTTTTAAGATCATTTGTATCGTATCTTTCAGTACATAACTTTTCACCAAATTTCACAAACACTAAGAAAGTTTGTTTTTCGACTCAAAACAAGATTTTAACGCTTTGAGGAGTTCAAATAACATGTTTTTAGATCATTTGTATCGAATCTTTTACTACATAACTTTTCACCAAATTTCACAAACACAAAGAAAGTTTGTTTTTCGATTCAAAACAAGATTTTAACGTTTTGAGGAGTTCAAATAACGTGTTTTTAGATCATTTGTATCGTATCTTTTAGTGCATAACTTTTCACCAAATTTCACAAACACTAAGAAAGTTTGTTTTTCGATTCAAAACAAGATTTTAACGCTTTGAGGAGTTCAAATAACGTGTTTTTAGATCATTTGTATCGTATCTTTTACTACATAACTTTTCACCAAATTTCACAAACACTAAGAAAGTTTGTTTTTCGATTCAAAACAAGATTTTAACGCTTTGAGGAGTTCAAATAACGTGTTTTTAGATCATTGGTATCGTATCTTTTACTACATAACTTTTCACCAAATTTCACAAACGCTAAGAAAGTTTGTTTTTCGATTCAAAACAAGATTTTAACGCTTTGAGGAGTTCAAATAACGTGTTTTTAGATCATTTGTATCGTATCTTTTAGTGCATAACTTTTCACCAAATTTCACAAACACTAAGAAAGTTTGTTTTTCGATTCAAAACAAGATTTTAACGCTTTAAGAAGTTCAAATAACGTGTTTTTAGATCATTTGTATCGTATCTTTTAGTGCATAACTTTTCACCAAATTTCACAGACACTAAGAAAGTTTGTTTTTCGATTCAAAACAATATTTTAACGCTTTGAGGAGTTCAAATAACGTGTTTTTAGATCATTTGTATCGTATCTTTCAGTACATAACTTTTCACCAAATTTCACAAACACTAAGAAAGTTTGTTTTTCGATTCAAAACAAGATTTTAACACTTTGAGGAGTTCAAATAACGTGTTTTAAGATCATTTGTATCGTATCTTTCAGTACATAACTTTTCACCAAATTTCACAAACACTAAGAAAGTTTGTTTTTCGACTCAAAACAAGATTTTAACGCTTTGAGGAGTTCAAATAACGTGTTTTTAGATCATTTGTATCGAATCTTTTACTACATAACTTTTCACCAAATTTCACAAACACAAAGAAAGTTTGTTTTTCGATTCAAAACAAGATTTTAACGCTTTGAGGAGTTCAAATAACGTGTTTTTAGATCATTTGTATCGTATATTTTAGTGCATAACTTTTCACCAAATTTCACAAACACTAAGAAAGTTTGTTTTTCGATTCAAAACAAGATTTTAACGCTTTGAGGAGTTCAAATAACGTGTTTTTAGATCATTTGTATCGTATCTTTTACTACATAACTTTTCACCAAATTTCACAAACACTAAGAAAGTTTGTTTTTCGATATAAAACAAGATTTTAACGCTTTGAGGAGTTCAAATAACGTGTTTTTAGATCATTGGTATCGTATCTTTTACTACATAACTTTTCACCAAATTTCACAAACGCTAAGAAAGTTTGTTTTTCGATTCAAAACAAGATTTTAACGCTTTGAGGAGTTCAAATAACGTGTTTTTAGATCATTTGTATCGTATCTTTTAGTGCATAACTTTTCACCAAATTTCACAAACACTAAGAAAGTTTGTTTTTCGATTCAAAACAAGATTTTAACGCTTTGAGGAGTTCAAATAACGTGTTTTTAGATCATTTGTATCGTATCTTTTAGTGCATAACTTTTCACCAAATTTCACAAACACTAAGAAAGTTTGTTTTTCGATTCAAAACAAGATTTTAACGCTTTGAGGAGTTCAAATAACGTGTTTTTAGATCATTGGTATCGTATCTTTTACTACATAACTTTTCACCAAATTTCACAAACGCTAAGAAAGTTTGTTTTTCGATTCAAAACAAGATTTTAACGCTTTGAGGAGTTCAAATAACGTGTTTTTAGATCATTTGTATCGTATCTTTTAGTGCATAACTTTTCACCAAATTTCACAAACACTAAGAAAGTTTGTTTTTCGATTCAACACAAGATTTTAACGCTTTGAGGAGTTCAAATAACATGTTTTTAGATCATTTGTATCGTATCTTTTACTACATAACTTTTCACCAAATTTTACAAACACTAAGAAAGTTTGTTTTTCTATTCAAAATAAGATATTAACGCTTTGAGGAGTTCAAATAACATGTTTTTAGATCATTTGCATCGTATCTTTTACTACATAAGTTTTCACCAAATTTTACAAACACAAAGAAAGTTTGTTTTTCGATTCAAAACAAGATTTTAACGCTTTGAGGAGTTCAAATAACGTGTTTTTAGATCATTTGTATCGAATCTTTTTACTACATAACTTTTCACCAAATTTCACAAACACTAAGAAAGTTTGTTTTTCGATTCAAAACAAAATTTTAACGCTTTGAGGAGTTCAAATAACGTGTTTTTATACCATTTGTATCGTATCTTTTAGTACATAACTTTTCACCAAATTTCACAAACACTAAGAAAGTTTGTTTTTCGATTCAAAACAAGATTTTAACGCTTTGAGGAGTTCAAATAACGTGTTTTTAGATCATTTGTATCGTATCTTTCAGTACATAACTTTTCACCAAATTTCACAAACACTAAGAAAGTTTGTTTTTCGATTCAAAACAAGATTTTAACACTTTGAGGAGTTCAAATAACGTGTTTTAAGATCATTTGTATCGTATCTTTCAGTACATAACTTTTCACCAAATTTCACAAACACTAAGAAAGTTTGTTTTTCGACTCAAAACAAGATTTTAACGCTTTGAGGAGTTCAAATAACGTGTTTTTAGATCATTTGTATCGAATCTTTTACTACATAACTTTTCACCAAATTTCACAAACACAAAGAAAGTTTGTTTTTCGATTCAAAACAAGATTTTAACGCTTTGAGGAGTTCAAATAACGTGTTTTTAGATCATTTGTATCGTATCTTTTAGTGCATAACTTTTCACCAAATTTCACAAACACTAAGAAAGTTTGTTTTTCGATTCAAAACAAGATTTTAACGCTCTGAGGAGTTCAAATAACGTGTTTTTAGATCATTTGTATCGTATCTTTTACTACATAACTTTTCACCAAATTTCACAAACACTAAGAAAGTTTGTTTTTCGATTCAAAACAAAATTTTAACGCTTTGAGGAGTTCAAATAACGTGTTTTTATACCATTTGTATCGTATCTTTTAGTACATAACTTTTCACCAAATTTCACAAACACTAAGAAAGTTTGTTTTTCGATTCAAAACAAGATTTTAACGCTTTAAGAAGTTCAAATAACGTGTTTTTAGATCATTTGTATCGTATCTTTTAGTGCATAACTTTTCACCAAATTTCACAAACACTAAGAAAGTTTGTTTTTCGATTCAAAACAAGATTTTAACGCTTTGAGGAGTTCAAATAACGTGTTTTTAGATCATTTGAATCGTATCTTTTACTACATAACTTTTCACCCAATTTCACAAACACTGAGAATGTTTGTTTTTCGATTCAAAACAAGATTTTAACGCTTTGTGGAGTTAAAATAACGTGTTTTTAGATCATTGGTATCGTATCATTTAGTGCATAACTTTTCACCAAATTTCACAGACACTAAGAAAGTTTGTTTTTCGATTCAAAACAAAATTTTAACGCTTTGAGGAGTTCAAATAACGTGTTTTTAGATCATTTGTATCGTATCTTTCAGTACATAACTTTTCACCAAATTTCACCAACACTAAGAAAGTTTGTTTTTCGATTCAAAACAAGATTTTAACACTTTGAGGAGTTCAAATAACGTGTTTTAAGATCATTTGTATCGTATCTTTCAGTACATAACTTTTCACCAAATTTCACAAACACTAAGAAAGTTTGTTTTTCGATTCAAAACAAGATTTTAACGCTTTGAGGAGTTCAAACAACGTGTTTTTAGATCATTGGTATCTTATCTTTTACTACATAACTTTTCACCAAATTTCACAAACACTAAGAAAGTTTGTTTTTCGATTCAAAACAAGATTTTAACGCTTTGAGGAGTTCAAATAACGTGTTTTTAGATCATTGGTATCGTATCTTTTACTACATAACTTTTCACCAAATTTCACAAACGCTAAGAAAGTTTGTTTTTCGATTCAAAACAAGATTTTAACGCTTTGAGGAGTTCAAATAACGTGTTTTTAGATCATTTGTCTCGTATCTTTTAGTGCATAACTTTTCACCAAATTTCACAAACACTAAGAAAGTTTGTTTTTCGATTCAAAACAAGATTTTAACGCTTTGAGGAGTTCAAATAACGTGTTTTTAGATCATTGGTATCGTATCTTTTACTACATAACTTTTCACCAAATTTCACAAACGCTAAGAAAGTTTGTTTTTCGATTCAAAACAAGATTTTAACGCTTTGAGGAGTTCAAATAACGTGTTTTTAGATCATTTGTATCGTATCTTTTAGTGCGTAACTTTTCACCAAATTTCACAAACACTAAGAAAGTTTGTTTTTCGATTCAAAAATAGGTTTTAACGCTTTGAGGAGTTCAAATAACGTGTTTTTAGATCATTTGTATCGAATCTTCTACTACATAACTTTTCACCAAATTTCACAAACACAAAGAAAGTTTGTTTTTCGATTCAAAACAAGATTTTAACGCTTTGAGGAGTTCAAATAACGTGTTTTTAGATCATTTGTATCGTATCTTTTAGTGCATAACTTTTCACCAAATTTCACAAACACTAAGAAAGTTTGTTTTTCGATTCAAAACAAGATTTTAACGCTTTGAGGAGTTCAAATAACGTGTTTTTAGATCATTTGTATCGTATCTTTCAGTACATAACTTTTCACCAAATTTCACAAACACTAAGAAAGTTTGTTTTTCGATTCAAAACAAGATTTTAACGCTTTGAGGAGTTCAAATAACGTGTTTTTAGATCATTGGTATCGTATCTTTTACTACATAACTTTTCACCAAATTTCACAAACACTAAGAAAGTTTGTTTTTCGATTCAAAACAAGATTTTAACGCTTTGAGGAGTTCAAATAACGTGTTTTTAGATCATTTGTATCGTATCTTTTAGTGCATAACTTTTCACCAAATTTCACAAACACTAAGAAAGTTTGTTTTTCGATTCAACACAAGATTTTAACGCTTTGAGGAGTTCAAATAACATGTTTTTAGATCATTTGTATCGTATCTTTTACTACATAACTTTTCACCAAATTTTACAAACACTAAGAAAGTTTGTTTTTCTATTCAAAACAAGATATTAACGCTTTGAGGAGTTCAAATAACATGTTTTTAGATCATTTGCATCGTATCTTTTACTACATATATTTTCACCAAATTTTACAAACACAAAGAAAGTTTGTTTTTCGATTCAAAACAAGATTTTAACGCTTTGAGGAGTTCAAATAACGTGTTTTTAGATCATTTGTATCGAATCTTTTTACTACATAACTTTTCACCAAATTTCACAAACACTAAGAAAGTTTGTTTTTCGATTCAAAACAAAATTTTAACGCTTTGAGGAGTTCAAATAACGTGTTTTTATACCATTTGTATCGTATCTTTTAGTACATAACTTTTCACCAAATTTCACAAACACTAAGAAAGTTTGTTTTTCGATTCAAAACAAGATTTTAACGCTTTAAGAAGTTCAAATAACGTGTTTTTAGATCATTTGTATCGTATCTTTTAGTGCATAACTTTTCACCAAATTTCACAAACACTAAGAAAGTTTGTTTTTCGATTCAAAACAAGATTTTAACGGTTTGAGGAGTTCAAATAACGTGTTTTTAGATCATTTGAATCGTATCTTTTACTACATAACTTTTCACCCAATTTCACAAACACTGAGAATGTTTGTTTTTCGATTCAAAACAAGATTTTAACGCTTTGAGGAGTTAAAATAACGTGTTTTAAGATCATTTGTATCGTATCTTTCAGTACATAACTTTTCACCAAATTTCACCAACACTAAGAAAGTTTGTTTTTCGATTCAAAACAAGATTTTAACACTTTGAGGAGTTCAAATAACGTGTTTTAAGATCATTTGTATCGTATCTTTCAGTACATAACTTTTCACCAAATTTCACAAACACTAAGAAAGTTTGTTTTTCGATTCAAAACAAGATTTTAACACTTTGAGGAGTTCAAATAACGTGTTTTAAGATCATTTGTATCGTATCTTTCAGTACATAACTTTTCACCAAATTTCACAAACACTAAGAAAGTTTGTTTTTCGACTCAAAACAAGATTTTAACGCTTTGAGGAGTTCAAATAACGTGTTTTTAGATCATTTGTATCGAATCTTTTACTACATAACTTTTCACCAAATTTCACAAACACAAAGAAAGTTTGTTTTTCGATTCAAAACAAGATTTTAACGCTTTGAGGAGTTCAAATAACGTGTTTTTAGATCATTTGTATCGTATCTTTTAGTGCATAACTTGTCACCAAATTTCACAAACACTAAGAAAGTTTGTTTTTCGATTCAAAACAAGATTTTAACGCTTTGAGGAGTTCAAATAACGTGTTTTTAGATCATTTGTATCGTATCTTTTACTACATAACTTTTCACCAAATTTCACAAACACTAAGAAAGTTTGTTTTTCGATTCAAAACAAGATTTTAACGCTTTGAGGAGTTCAAATAACGTGTTTTTAGATCATTGGTATCGTATCTTTTACTACATAACTTTTCACCAAATTTCACAAACGCTAAGAAAGTTTATTTTTCGATTCAAAACAAGATTTTAACGCTTTGAGGAGTTCAAATAACGTGTTTTTAGATCATTTGTCTCGTATCTTTTAGTGCATAACTTTTCACCAAATTTCACAAACACTAAGAAAGTTTGTTTTTCGATTCAAAACAAGATTTTAACGCTTTGAGGAGTTCAAATAACGTGTTTTTAGATCATTGGTATCGTATCTTTTACTACATAACTTTTCACCAAATTTCACAAACGCTAAGAAAGTTTGTTTTTCGATTCAAAATAAGATTTTAACGCTTTGAGGAGTTCAAATAACGTGTTTTTAGATCATTTGTATCGTATCTTTTAGTGCGTAACTTTTCACCAAATTTCACAAACACTAAGAAAGTTTGTTTTTCGATTCAAAAATAGGTTTTAACGCTTTGAGGAGTTCAAATAACGTGTTTTTAGATCATTTGTATCGAATCTTCTACTACATAACTTTTCACCAAATTTCACAAACACAAAGAAAGTTTGTTTTTCGATTCAAAACAAGATTTTAACGCTTTGAGGAGTTCAAATAACGTGTTTTTAGATCATTTGTATCGTATCTTTTAGTGCATAACTTTTCACCAAATTTCACAAACACTAAGAAAGTTTGTTTTTCGATTCAAAACAAGATTTTAACGCTTTGAGGAGTTCAAATAACGTGTTTTTAGATCATTTGTATCGTATCTTTCAGTACATAACTTTTCACCAAATTTCACAAACACTAAGAAAGTTTGTTTTTCGATTCAAAACAAGATTTTAACGCTTTGAGGAGTTCAAATAACGTGTTTTTAGATCATTGGTATCGTATCTTTTACTACATAACTTTTCACCAAATTTCACAAACGCTAAGAAAGTTTGTTTTTCGATTCAAAACAAGATTTTAACGCTTTGAGGAGTTCAAATAACGTGTTTTTAGATCATTTGTATCGTATCTTTTAGTGCATAACTTTTCACCAAATTTCACAAACACTAAGAAAGTTTGTTTTTCGATTCAAAACAAGATTTTAACGCTTTGAGGAGTTCAAATAACGTGTTTTTAGATCATTTGTATCGTATCTTTTAGTGCATAACTTTTCACCAAATTTCACAAACACTAAGAAAGTTTGTTTTTCGATTCAAAACAAGATTTTAACGCTTTGAGGAGTTCAAATAACGTGTTTTTAGATCATTGGTATCGTATCTTTTACTACATAACTTTTCACCAAATTTCACAAACGCTAAGAAAGTTTGTTTTTCGATTCAAAACAAGATTTTAACGCTTTGAGGAGTTCAAATAACGTGTTTTTAGATCATTTGTATCGTATCTTTTAGTGCATAACTTTTCACCAAATTTCACAAACACTAAGAAAGTTTGTTTTTCGATTCAACACAAGATTTTAACGCTTTGAGGAGTTCAAATAACATGTTTTTAGATCATTTGTATCGTATCTTTTACTATATAACTTTTCACCAAATTTTACAAACACTAAGAAAGTTTGTTTTTCTATTCAAAACAAGATATTAACGCTTTGAGGAGTTCAAATAACATGTTTTTAGATCATTTGCATCGTATCTTTTACTACATATATTTTCACCAAATTTTACAAACACAAAGAAAGTTTGTTTTTCGATTCAAAACAAGATTTTAACGCTTTGAGGAGTTCAAATAACGTGTTTTTAGATCATTTGTATCGAATCTTTTTACTACATAACTTTTCACCAAATTTCACAAACACTAAGCAAGTTTGTTTTTCGATTCAAAACAAAATTTTAACGCTTTGAGGAGTTCAAATAACGTGTTTTTATACCATTTGTATCGTATCTTTTAGTACATAACTTTTCACCAAATTTCACAAACACTAAGAAAGTTTGTTTTTCGATTCAAAACAAGATTTTAACGCTTTAAGAAGTTCAAATAACGTGTTTTTAGATCATTTGTATCGTACCTTTTAGTGCATAACTTTTCACCAAATTTCACAAACACTAAGAAAGTTTGTTTTTCGATTCAAAACAAGATTTTAACGCTTTGAGGAGTTCAAATAACGTGTTTTTAGATCATTTGAATCGTATCTTTTACTACATAACTTTTCACCCAATTTCACAAACACTGAGAATGTTTGTTTTTCGATTCAAAACAAGATTTTAACGCTTTGAGGAGTTAAAATAACGTGTTTTTAGATCATTGGTATCGTATCATTTAGTGCATAACTTTTCACCAAATTTCACAGACACTTAAGATCATTTGTATCGTATCTTTCAGTACATAACTTTTCACCAAATTTCACAAACACTAAGAAAGTTTGTTTTTCGATTCAAAACAAGATTTTAACGCTTTGAGGAGTTCAAATAACGTGTTTTTAGATCATTTGTATCGTATCTTTCAGTACATAACTTTTCACCAAATTTCACCAACACTAAGAAAGTTTGTTTTTCTATTCAAAACAAGATTTTAACGCATTGAGGAGTTCAAATAACGTGTTTTAAGATCATTTGTATCGTATCTTTCAGTACATAACTTTTCACCAAATTTCACAAACACTAAGAAAGTTTGTTTTTCGATTCAAAACAAGATTTTAACGCTTTGAGGAGTTCAAACAACGTGTTTTTAGATCATTGGTATCGTATCTTTTACTACATAACTTTTCACCAAATTTCACAAACGCTAAGAAAGTTTGTTTTTCGATTCAAAACAAGATTTTAACGCTTTGAGGAGTTCAAATAACGTGTTTTTAGATCATTTGTATCGTATCTTTTAGTGCATAACTTTTCACCAAATTTCACAAACACTAAGAAAGTTTGTTTTTCGATTCAAAACAAGATTTTAACGCTTTAAGAAGTTCAAATAACGTGTTTTTAGATCATTTGTATCGTATCTTTTAGTGCATAACTTTTCACCAAATTTCACAGACACTAAGAAAGTTTGTTTTTCGATTCAAAACAAGATTTTAACGCTTTGAGGAGTTCAAATAACGTGTTTTTAGATCATTTGTATCGTATCTTTCAGTACATAACTTTTCACCAAATTTCACAAACACTAAGAAAGTTTGTTTTTCGATTCAAAACAAGATTTTAACACTTTGAGGAGTTCAAATAACGTGTTTTAAGATCATTTGTATCGTATCTTTCAGTACATAACTTTTCACCAAATTTCACAAACACTAAGAAAGTTTGTTTTTCGACTCAAAACAAGATTTTAACGCTTTGAGGAGTTCAAATAACGTGTTTTTAGATCATTTGTATCGAATCTTTTACTACATAACTTTTCACCAAATTTCACAAACACAAAGAAAGTTTGTTTTTCGATTCAAAACAAGATTTTAACGCTTTGAGGAGTTCAAATAACGTGTTTTTAGATCATTTGTATCGTATCTTTTAGTGCATAACTTTTCACCAAATTTCACAAACACTAAGAAAGTTTGTTTTTCGATTCAAAACAAGATTTTAACGCTTTGAGGAGTTCAAATAACGTGTTTTTAGATCATTTGTATCGTATCTTTTACTACATAACTTTTCACCAAATTTCACAAACACTAAGAAAGTTTGTTTTTCGATTCAAAACAAGATTTTAACGCTTTGAGGAGTTCAAATAACGTGTTTTTAGATCATTGGTATCGTATCTTTTACTACATAACTTTTCACCAAATTTCACAAACGCTAAGAAAGTTTGTTTTTCGATTCAAAACAAGATTTTAACGCTTTGAGGAGTTCAAATAACGTGTTTTTAGATCATTTGTATCGTATCTTTTAGTGCATAACTTTTCACCAAATTTCACAAACACTAAGAAAGTTTGTTTTTCGATTCAAAACAAGATTTTAACGCTTTAAGAAGTTCAAATAACGTGTTTTTAGATCATTTGTATCGTATCTTTTAGTGCATAACTTTTCACCAAATTTCACAGACACTAAGAAAGTTTGTTTTTCGATTCAAAACAAGATTTTAACGCTTTGAGGAGTTCAAATAACGTGTTTTTAGATCATTTGTATCGTATCTTTCAGTACATAACTTTTCACCAAATTTCACAAACACTAAGAAAGTTTGTTTTTCGATTCAAAACAAGATTTTAACACTTTGAGGAGTTCAAATAACGTGTTTTAAGATCATTTGTATCGTATCTTTCAGTACATAACTTTTCACCAAATTTCACAAACACTAAGAAAGTTTGTTTTTCGACTCAAAACAAGATTTTAACGCTTTGAGGAGTTCAAATAACGTGTTTTTAGATCATTTGTATCGAATCTTTTACTACATAACTTTTCACCAAATTTCACAAACACAAAGAAAGTTTGTTTTTCGATTCAAAACAAGATTTTAACGCTTTGAGGAGTTCAAATAACGTGTTTTTAGATCATTTGTATCGTATCTTTTAGTGCATAACTTTTCACCAAATTTCACAAACACTAAGAAAGTTTGTTTTTCGATTCAAAACAAGATTTTAACGCTTTGAGGAGTTCAAATAACGTGTTTTTAGATCATTTGTATCGTATCTTTTACTACATAACTTTTCACCAAATTTCACAAACACTAAGAAAGTTTGTTTTTCGATTCAAAACAAGATTTTAACGCTTTGAGGAGTTCAAATAACGTGTTTTTAGATCATTGGTATCGTATCTTTTACTACATAACTTTTCACCAAATTTCACAAACGCTAAGAAAGTTTGTTTTTCGATTCAAAACAAGATTTTAACGCTTTGAGGAGTTCAAATAACGTGTTTTTAGATCATTTGTATCGTATCTTTTAGTGCATAACTTTTCACCAAATTTCACAAACACTAAGAAAGTTTGTTTTTCGATTCAAAACAAGATTTTAACGCTTTAAGAAGTTCAAATAACGTGTTTTTAGATCATTTGTATCGTATCTTTTAGTGCATAACTTTTCACCAAATTTCACAGACACTAAGAAAGTTTGTTTTTCGATTCAAAACAAGATTTTAACGCTTTGAGGAGTTCAAATAACGTGTTTTTAGATCATTTGTATCGTATCTTTCAGTACATAACTTTTCACCAAATTTCACAAACACTAAGAAAGTTTGTTTTTCGATTCAAAACAAGATTTTAACACTTTGAGGAGTTCAAATAACGTGTTTTAAGATCATTTGTATCGTATCTTTCAGTACATAACTTTTCACCAAATTTCACAAACACTAAGAAAGTTTGTTTTTCGACTCAAAACAAGATTTTAACGCTTTGAGGAGTTCAAATAACGTGTTTTTAGATCATTTGTATCGAATCTTTTACTACATAACTTTTCACCAAATTTCACAAACACAAAGAAAGTTTGTTTTTCGATTCAAAACAAGATTTTAACGCTTTGAGGAGTTCAAATAACGTGTTTTTAGATCATTTGTATCGTATCTTTTAGTGCATAACTTTTCACCAAATTTCACAAACACTAAGAAAGTTTGTTTTTCGATTCAAAACAAGATTTTAACGCTTTGAGGAGTTCAAATAACGTGTTTTTAGATCATTTGTATCGTATCTTTTACTACATAACTTTTCACCAAATTTCACAAACACTAAGAAAGTTTGTTTTTCGATTCAAAACAAGATTTTAACGCTTTGAGGAGTTCAAATAACGTGTTTTTAGATCATTGGTATCGTATCTTTTACTACATAACTTTTCACCAAATTTCACAAACGCTAAGAAAGTTTGTTTTTCGATTCAAAACAAGATTTTAACGCTTTGAGGAGTTCAAATAACGTGTTTTTAGATCATTTGTATCGTATCTTTTAGTGCATAACTTTTCACCAAATTTCACAAACACTAAGAAAGTTTGTTTTTCGATTCAAAACAAGATTTTAACGCTTTGAGGAGTTCAAATAACGTGTTTTTAGATCATTTGTATCGTATCTTTTAGTGCATAACTTTTCACCAAATTTCACAAACACTAAGAAAGTTTGTTTTTCGATTCAAAACAAGATTTTAACGCTTTGAGGAGTTCAAATAACGTGTTTTTAGATCATTGGTATCGTATCTTTTACTACATAACTTTTCACCAAATTTCACAAACGCTAAGAAAGTTTGTTTTTCGATTCAAAACAAGATTTTAACGCTTTGAGGAGTTCAAATAACGTGTTTTTAGATCATTTGTATCGTATCTTTTAGTGCATAACTTTTCACCAAATTTCACAAACACTAAGAAAGTTTGTTTTTCGATTCAACACAAGATTTTAACGCTTTGAGGAGTTCAAATAACATGTTTTTAGATCATTTGTATCGTATCTTTTGCTACATAACTTTTCACCAAATTTTACAAACACTAAGAAAGTTTGTTTTTCTATTCAAAATAAGATATTAACGCTTTGAGGAGTTCAAATAACATGTTTTTAGATCATTTGCATCGTATCTTTTACTACATAAGTTTTCACCAAATTTTACAAACACAAAGAAAGTTTGTTTTTCGATTCAAAACAAGATTTTAACGCTTTGAGGAGTTCAAATAACGTGTTTTTAGATCATTTGTATCGAATCTTTTTACTACATAACTTTTCACCAAATTTCACAAACACTAAGAAAGTTTGTTTTTCGATTCAAAACAAAATTTTAACGCTTTGAGGAGTTCAAATAACGTGTTTTTATACCATTTGTATCGTATCTTTTAGTACATAACTTTTCACCAAATTTCACAAACACTAAGAAAGTTTGTTTTTCGATTCAAAACAAGATTTTAACGCTTTGAGGAGTTCAAATAACGTGTTTTTAGATCATTTGTATCGTATCTTTCAGTACATAACTTTTCACCAAATTTCACAAACACTAAGAAAGTTTGTTTTTCGATTCAAAACAAGATTTTAACACTTTGAGGAGTTCAAATAACGTGTTTTAAGATCATTTGTATCGTATCTTTCAGTACATAACTTTTCACCAAATTTCACAAACACTAAGAAAGTTTGTTTTTCGACTCAAAACAAGATTTTAACGCTTTGAGGAGTTCAAATAACGTGTTTTTAGATCATTTGTATCGAATCTTTTACTACATAACTTTTCACCAAATTTCACAAACACAAAGAAAGTTTGTTTTTCGATTCAAAACAAGATTTTAACGCTTTGAGGAGTTCAAATAACGTGTTTTTAGATCATTTGTATCGTATCTTTTAGTGCATAACTTTTCACCAAATTTCACAAACACTAAGAAAGTTTGTTTTTCGATTCAAAACAAGATTTTAACGCTCTGAGGAGTTCAAATAACGTGTTTTTAGATCATTTGTATCGTATCTTTTACTACATAACTTTTCACCAAATTTCACAAACACTAAGAAAGTTTGTTTTTCGATTCAAAACAAGATTTTAACGCTTTGAGGAGTTCAAATAACGTGTTTTTAGATCATTGGTATCGTATCTTTTACTACATAACTTTTCACCAAATTTCACAAACGCTAAGAAAGTTTGTTTTTCGATTCAAAACAAGATTTTAACGCTTTGAGGAGTTCAAATAACGTGTTTTTAGATCATTTGTATCGTATCTTTTAGTGCATAACTTTTCACCAAATTTCACAAACACTAAGAAAGTTTGTTTTTCGATTCAAAACAAGATTTTAACGCTTTGAGGAGTTCAAATAACGTGTTTTTAGATCATTGGTATCGTATATTTTACTACATAACTTTTCACCAAATTTCACAAACGCTAAGAAAGTTTGTTTTTCGATTCAAAACAAGATTTTAACGCTTTGAGGAGTTCAAATAACGTGTTTTTAGATCATTTGTATCGTATCTTTTAGTGCATAACTTTTCACCAAATTTCACAAACACTAAGAAAGTTTGTTTTTCGATTCAAAAATAGGTTTTAACGCTTTGAGGAGTTCAAATAACGTGTTTTTAGATCATTTGTATCGAATCTTCTACTACATAACTTTTCACCAAATTTCACAAACACAAAGAAAGTTTGTTTTTCGATTCAAAACAAGATTTTAACGCTTTGAGGAGTTCAAATAACGTGTTTTTAGATCATTTGTATCGTATCTTTTAGTGCATAACTTTTCACCAAATTTCACAAACACTAAGAAAGTTTGTTTTTCGATTCAAAACAAGATTTTAACGCTTTGAGGAGTTCAAATAACGTGTTTTTAGATCATTTGTATCGTATCTTGTACTACATAACTTTTCACCAAATTTTACAAACACTAAGAAAGTTTGTTTTTCGATTCAAAACAAGATTTTAACGCTTTGAGGAGTTCAAATAACGTGTTTTTAGATCATTGGTATCGTATCTTTTACTACATAACTTTTCACCAAATTTCACAAACGCTAAGAAAGTTTGTTTTTCGATTCAAAACAAGATTTTAACGCTTCGAGGAGTTCAAATAACGTGTTTTTAGATCATTTGTATCGTATCTTTTAGTGCATAACTTTTCACCAAATTTCACAAACACTAAGAAAGTTTGTTTTTCGATTCAAAACAAGATTTTAACGCGTTGAGGAGTTCAAATAACGTGTTTTTAGATCATTTGTATCGAATCTTTTACTACATAACTTTTCACCAAATTTCACAAACACAAAGAAAGTTTGTTTTTCGATTCAAAACAATATTTTAACGCTTTGAGGAGTTCAAATAACGTGTTTTTATACCATTTGTATCGTATCTTTTAGTACATAACTTTTCACCAAATTTCACAAACGCTAAGAAAGTTTGTTTTTCGATTCAAAACAAGATTTTAACGCTTTGAGGAGTTCAAATAATGTGTTTTTAGATCATTTGTATCGTATCTTTTAGTGCATAACTTTTCACCAAATTTCACAAACACTAAGAAAGTTTGTTTTTCGATTCAACACAAGATTTTAACGCTTTGAGGAGTTCAAATAACATGTTTTTAGATCATTTGTATCGAATCTTTTACTACATAACTTTTCACCAAATTTCACAAACACAAAGAAAGTTTGTTTTTCGATTCAAAACAATATTTTAACGCTTTGAGGAGTTCAAATAACGTGTTTTTATACCATTTGTATCGTATCTTTTAGTACATAACTTTTCACCAAATTTCACAAACGCTAAGAAAGTTTGTTTTTCGATTCAAAACAAGATTTTAACGCTTTGAGGAGTTCAAATAACGTGTTTTTAGATCATTTGTATCGTATCTTTCAGTACATAACTTTTCACCAAATTTCACCAACACTAAGAAAGTTTGTTTTTCGATTCAAAACAAGATTTTAACACTTTGAGGAGTTCAAATAACGTGTTTTAAGATCATTTGTATCGTATCTTTCAGTACATAACTTTTCACCAAATTTCACAAACACTAAGAAAGTTTGTTTTTCGATTCAAAACAAGATTTTAACGCTTTGAGGAGTTCAAACAACGTGTTTTTAGATCATTGGTATCGTATCTTTTACTACATAACTTTTCACCAAATTTCACAAACGCTAAGAAAGTTTGTTTTTCGATTCAAAACAAGATTTTAACGTTTTGAGGAGTTCAAATAACGTGTTTTTAGATCATTTGTATCGTATCTTTTACTACATAACTTTTCACCAAATTTCACAAACGCTAAGAAAGTTTGTTTTTCGATTCAAAACAAGATTTTAACGCTTTGGGGAGTTCAAATAACGTGTTTTTAGATCATTTGTATCGTATCTTTTAGTGCATAACTTTTCACCAAATTTCACAAACACTAAGAAATTTTGTTTTTCGATTCAACACAAGATTTTAACGCTTTGAGGAGTTCAAATAACATGTTTTTAGATCATTTGTATCGTATCTTTTACTACATAACTTTTCACCAAATTTTACAAACACTAAGAAAGTTTGTTTTTCTATTCAAAATAAGATATTAACGCTTTGAGGAGTTCAAATAACATGTTTTTAGATCATTTGCATCGTATCTTTTACTACATAAGTTTTCACCAAATTTTACAAACACAAAGAAAGTTTGTTTTTCGATTCAAAACAAGATTTTAACGCTTTGAGGAGTTCAAATAACGTGTTTTTAGATCATTTGTATCGAATCTTTTTACTACATAACTTTTCACCAAATTTCACAAGCACTAAGAAAGTTTGTTTTTCGATTCAAAACAAAATTTTAACGCTTTGAGGAGTTCAAATAACGTGTTTTTATACCATTTGTATCGTATCTTTTAGTACATAACTTTTCACCAAATTTCACAAACACTAAGAAAGTTTGTTTTTCGATTCAAAACAAGATTTTAACGCTTTGAGGAGTTCAAATAACGTGTTTTTAGATCATTTGTATCGTATCTTTCAGTACATAACTTTTCACCAAATTTCACAAACACTAAGAAAGTTTGTTTTTCGATTCAAAACAAGATTTTAACACTTTGAGGAGTTCAAATAACGTGTTTTAAGATCATTTGTATCGTATCTTTCAGTACATAACTTTTCACCAAATTTCACAAACACTAAGAAAGTTTGTTTTTCGACTCAAAACAAGATTTTAACGCTTTGAGGAGTTCAAATAACGTGTTTTTAGATCATTTGTATCGAATCTTTTACTACATAACTTTTCACCAAATTTCACAAACACAAAGAAAGTTTGTTTTTCGATTCAAAACAAGATTTTAACGCTTTGAGGAGTTCAAATAACGTGTTTTTAGATCATTTGTATCGTATCTTTTAGTGCATAACTTTTCACCAAATTTCACAAACACTAAGAAAGTTTGTTTTTCGATTCAAAACAAGATTTTAACGCTTTGAGGAGTTCAAATAACGTGTTTTTAGATCATTTGTATCGTATCTTTTACTACATAACTTTTCACCAAATTTCACAAACACTAAGAAAGTTTGTTTTTCGATTCAAAACAAGATTTTAACGCTTTGAGGAGTTCAAATAACGTGTTTTTAGATCATTGGTATCGTATCTTTTACTACATAACTTTTCACCAAATTTCACAAACGCTAAGAAAGTTTGTTTTTCGATTCAAAACAAGATTTTAACGCTTTGAGGAGTTCAAATAACGTGTTTTTAGATCATTTGTATCGTATCTTTTAGTGCATAACTTTTCACCAAATTTCACAAACACTAAGAAAGTTTGTTTTTCGATTCAAAACAAGATTTTAACGCTTTGAGGAGTTCAAATAACGTGTTTTTAGATCATTGGTATCGTATATTTTACTACATAACTTTTCACCAAATTTCACAAACGCTAAGAAAGTTTGTTTTTCGATTCAAAACAAGATTTTAACGCTTTGAGGAGTTCAAATAACGTGTTTTTAGATCATTTGTATCGTATCTTTTAGTGCATAACTTTTCACCAAATTTCACAAACGCTAAGAAAGTTTGTTTTTCGATTCAAAACAAGATTTTAACGCTTCGAGGAGTTCAAATAACGTGTTTTTAGATCATTTGTATCGTATCTTTTAGTGCATAACTTTTCACCAAATTTCACAAACACTAAGAAAGTTTGTTTTTCGATTCAAAACAAGATTTTAACGCGTTGAGGAGTTCAAATAACGTGTTTTTAGATCATTTGTATCGAATCTTTTACTACATAACTTTTCACCAAATTTCACAAACACAAAGAAAGTTTGTTTTTCGATTCAAAACAATATTTTAACGCTTTGAGGAGTTCAAATAACGTGTTTTTATACCATTTGTATCGTATCTTTTAGTACATAACTTTTCACCAAATTTCACAAACGCTAAGAAAGTTTGTTTTTCGATTCAAAACAAGATTTTAACGCTTTGAGGAGTTCAAATAATGTGTTTTTAGATCATTTGTATCGTATCTTTTAGTGCATAACTTTTCACCAAATTTCACAAACACTAAGAAAGTTTGTTTTTCGATTCAACACAAGATTTTAACGCTTTGAGGAGTTCAAATAACATGTTTTTAGATCATTTGTATCGAATCTTTTACTACATAACTTTTCACCAAATTTCACAAACACAAAGAAAGTTTGTTTTTCGATTCAAAACAATATTTTAACGCTTTGAGGAGTTCAAATAACGTGTTTTTATACCATTTGTATCGTATCTTTTAGTACATAACTTTTCACCAAATTTCACAAACGCTAAGAAAGTTTGTTTTTCGATTCAAAACAAGATTTTAACGCTTTGAGGAGTTCAAATAACGTGTTTTTAGATCATTTGTATCGTATCTTTCAGTACATAACTTTTCACCAAATTTCACCAACACTAAGAAAGTTTGTTTTTCGATTCAAAACAAGATTTTAACACTTTGAGGAGTTCAAATAACGTGTTTTAAGATCATTTGTATCGTATCTTTCAGTACATAACTTTTCACCAAATTTCACAAACACTAAGAAAGTTTGTTTTTCGATTCAAAACAAGATTTTAACGCTTTGAGGAGTTCAAACAACGTGTTTTTAGATCATTGGTATCGTATCTTTTACTACATAACTTTTCACCAAATTTCACAAACGCTAAGAAAGTTTGTTTTTCGATTCAAAACAAGATTTTAACGTTTTGAGGAGTTCAAATAACGTGTTTTTAGATCATTTGTATCGTATCTTTTACTACATAACTTTTCACCAAATTTCACAAACGCTAAGAAAGTTTGTTTTTCGATTCAAAACAAGATTTTAACGCTTTGAGGAGTTCAAATAACGTGTTTTTAGATCATTTGTATCGTATCTTTTAGTGCATAACTTTTCACCAAATTTCACAAACACTAAGAAATTTTGTTTTTCGATTCAACACAAGATTTTAACGCTTTGAGGAGTTCAAATAACATGTTTTTAGATCATTTGTATCGTATCTTTTACTACATAACTTTTCACCAAATTTTACAAACACTAAGAAAGTTTGTTTTTCTATTCAAAATAAGATATTAACGCTTTGAGGAGTTCAAATAACATGTTTTTAGATCATTTGCATCGTATCTTTTACTACATAAGTTTTCACCAAATTTTACAAACACAAAGAAAGTTTGTTTTTCGATTCAAAACAAGATTTTAACGCTTTGAGGAGTTCAAATAACGTGTTTTTAGATCATTTGTATCGAATCTTTTTACTACATAACTTTTCACCAAATTTCACAAGCACTAAGAAAGTTTGTTTTTCGATTCAAAACAAAATTTTAACGCTTTGAGGAGTTCAAATAACGTGTTTTTATACCATTTGTATCGTATCTTTTAGTACATAACTTTTCACCAAATTTCACAAACACTAAGAAAGTTTGTTTTTCGATTCAAAACAAGATTTTAACGCTTTGAGGAGTTCAAATAACGTGTTTTTAGATCATTTGTATCGTATCTTTCAGTACATAACTTTTCACCAAATTTCACAAACACTAAGAAAGTTTGTTTTTCGATTCAAAACAAGATTTTAACACTTTGAGGAGTTCAAATAACGTGTTTTAAGATCATTTGTATCGTATCTTTCAGTACATAACTTTTCACCAAATTTCACAAACACTAAGAAAGTTTGTTTTTCGACTCAAAACAAGATTTTAACGCTTTGAGGAGTTCAAATAACGTGTTTTTAGATCATTTGTATCGAATCTTTTACTACATAACTTTTCACCAAATTTCACAAACACAAAGAAAGTTTGTTTTTCGATTCAAAACAAGATTTTAACGCTTTGAGGAGTTCAAATAACGTGTTTTTAGATCATTTGTATCGTATCTTTTAGTGCATAACTTTTCACCAAATTTCACAAACACTAAGAAAGTTTGTTTTTCGATTCAAAACAAGATTTTAACGCTTTGAGGAGTTCAAATAACGTGTTTTTAGATCATTTGTATCGTATCTTTTACTACATAACTTTTCACCAAATTTCACAAACACTAAGAAAGTTTGTTTTTCGATTCAAAACAAGATTTTAACGCTTTGAGGAGTTCAAATAACGTGTTTTTAGATCATTGGTATCGTATCTTTTACTACATAACTTTTCACCAAATTTCACAAACGCTAAGAAAGTTTGTTTTTCGATTCAAAACAAGATTTTAACGCTTTGAGGAGTTCAAATAACGTGTTTTTAGATCATTTGTATCGTATCTTTTAGTGCATAACTTTTCACCAAATTTCACAAACACTAAGAAAGTTTGTTTTTCGATTCAAAACAAGATTTTAACGCTTTGAGGAGTTCAAATAACGTGTTTTTAGATCATTGGTATCGTATATTTTACTACATAACTTTTCACCAAATTTCACAAACGCTAAGAAAGTTTGTTTTTCGATTCAAAACAAGATTTTAACGCTTTGAGGAGTTCAAATAACGTGTTTTTAGATCATTTGTATCGTATCTTTTAGTGCATAACTTTTCACCAAATTTCACAAACACTAAGAAAGTTTGTTTTTCGATTCAAAAATAGGTTTTAACGCTTTGAGGAGTTCAAATAACGTGTTTTTAGATCATTTGTATCGAATCTTCTACTACATAACTTTTCACCAAATTTCACAAACACAAAGAAAGTTTGTTTTTCGATTCAAAACAAGATTTTAACGCTTTGAGGAGTTCAAATAACGTGTTTTTAGATCATTTGTATCGTATCTTTTAGTGCATAACTTTTCACCAAATTTCACAAACACTAAGAAAGTTTGTTTTTCGATTCAAAACAAGATTTTAACGCGTTGAGGAGTTCAAATAACGTGTTTTTAGATCATTTGTATCGAATCTTTTACTACATAACTTTTCACCAAATTTCACAAACACAAAGAAAGTTTGTTTTTCGATTCAAAACAATATTTTAACGCTTTGAGGAGTTCAAATAACGTGTTTTTATACCATTTGTATCGTATCTTTTAGTACATAACTTTTCACCAAATTTCACAAACGCTAAGAAAGTTTGTTTTTCGATTCAAAACAAGATTTTAACGCTTTGAGGAGTTCAAATAATGTGTTTTTAGATCATTTGTATCGTATCTTTTAGTGCATAACTTTTCACCAAATTTCACAAACACTAAGAAAGTTTGTTTTTCGATTCAACACAAGATTTTAACGCTTTGAGGAGTTCAAATAACATGTTTTTAGATCATTTGTATCGAATCTTTTACTACATAACTTTTCACCAAATTTCACAAACACAAAGAAAGTTTGTTTTTCGATTCAAAACAATATTTTAACGCTTTGAGGAGTTCAAATAACGTGTTTTTATACCATTTGTATCGTATCTTTTAGTACATAACTTTTCACCAAATTTCACAAACGCTAAGAAAGTTTGTTTTTCGATTCAAAACAAGATTTTAACGCTTTGAGGAGTTCAAATAACGTGTTTTTAGATCATTTGTATCGTATCTTTCAGTACATAACTTTTCACCAAATTTCACCAACACTAAGAAAGTTTGTTTTTCGATTCAAAACAAGATTTTAACACTTTGAGGAGTTCAAATAACGTGTTTTAAGATCATTTGTATCGTATCTTTCAGTACATAACTTTTCACCAAATTTCACAAACACTAAGAAAGTTTGTTTTTCGATTCAAAACAAGATTTTAACGCTTTGAGGAGTTCAAACAACGTGTTTTTAGATCATTGGTATCGTATCTTTTACTACATAACTTTTCACCAAATTTCACAAACGCTAAGAAAGTTTGTTTTTCGATTCAAAACAAGATTTTAACGTTTTGAGGAGTTCAAATAACGTGTTTTTAGATCATTTGTATCGTATCTTTTAGTGCATAACTTTTCACCAAATTTCACAAACACTAAGAAAGTTTGTTTTTCGATTCAAAACAAGATTTTAACGCTTTGAGGAGTTCAAATAACGTGTTTTTAGATCATTGGCATCGTATCTTTTACTACATAACTTTTCACCAAATTTCACAAACGCTAAGAAAGTTTGTTTTTCGATTCAAAACAAGATTTTAACGCTTTGAGGAGTTCAAATATCGTGTTTTTAGATCATTTGTATCGTATCTTTTAGTGCATAACTTTTCACCAAATTTCACAAACACTAAGAAAGTTTGTTTTTCGATTCAAAACAAGATTTTAACGCTTTGAGGAGTTCAAATAACGTGTTTTTAGATCATTTGTATCGAATCTTTTACTACATAACTTTTCACCAAATTTCACAAACACAAAGAAAGTTTGTTTTTCGATTCAAAACAATATTTTAACGCTTTGAGGAGTTCAAATAACGTGTTTTTAGATCATTGGTATCGAATCTTTTACTACATAACTTTTCACCAAATTTCACAAACACAAAGAAAGTTTGTTTTTCGATTCAAAACAAGATTTTAACGTTTTGAGGAGTTCAAATAACGTGTTTTTAGATCATTTGTATCGAATCTTTTACTACATAACTTTTCACCAAATTTCACAAACACAAAGAAAGTTTGTTTTTCGATTCAAAACAAGATTTTAACGCTTTGAGGAGTTCAAATAACGTTCTTTTAGATCATTGGTATCGTATCTTTTACTACATAACTTTTCACCAAATTTCACAAACGCTAAGAAAGTTTGTTTTTCGATTCAAAACAAGATTTTAACGCTTTGAGGAGTTCAAATAACCTGTTTTTAGATCATTTGTATCGAATCTTTTACTACATAACTTTTCACCAAATTTCACAAACACAAAGAAAGTTTGTTTTTCGATTCAAAACAAGATTTTAACGCTTTGAGGAGTTCAAATAACGTGTTTTTAGATCATTTGTATCGTATCTTTTAGTGCATAACTTTTCACCAAATTTCACAAACACTAAGAAAGTTTGTTTTTCGATTCAAAACAAGATTTTAACGCTTTGAGGAGTTCAAATAACGTGTTTTTAGATCATTGGTATCGTATCTTTTACTACATAACTTTTCACCAAATTTCACAAACGCTAAGAAAGTTTGTTTTTCGATTCAAAACAAGATTTTAACGCTTTGAGGAGTTCAAATAACGTGTTTTTAGATCATTTGTATCGTATCTTTTAGTGCATAACTTTTCACCAAATTTCACAAACACTAAGAAAGTTTGTTTTTCGATTCAAAACAAGATTTTAACGCTTTAAGAAGTTCAAATAACGTGTTTTTAGATCATTTGTATCGTATCTTTTAGTGCATAACTTTTCACCAAATTTCACAAACACTAAGAAAGTTTGTTTTTCGATTCAAAACAAGATTTTAACGCTTTGAGGAGTTCAAATAACGTGTTTTTAGATCATTTGTATCGTATCTTGTACTACATAACTTTTCACCAAATTTTACAAACACTAAGAAAGTTTGTTTTTCGATTCAAAACAAGATTTTAACGCTTTGAGGAGTTCAAATAACGTGTTTTTAGATCATTGGTATCGTATCTTTTACTACATAACTTTTCACCAAATTTCACAAACGCTAAGAAAGTTTGTTTTTCGATTCAAAACAAGATTTTAACGCTTCGAGGAGTTCAAATAACGTGTTTTTAGATCATTTGTATCGTATCTTTTAGTGCATAACTTTTCACCAAATTTCACAAACACTAAGAAAGTTTGTTTTTCGATTCAAAACAAGATTTTAACGCGTTGAGGAGTTCAAATAACGTGTTTTTAGATCATTTCTATCGAATCTTTTACTACATAACTTTTCACCAAATTTCACAAACACAAAGAAAGTTTGTTTTTCGATTCAAAACAATATTTTAACGCTTTGAGGAGTTCAAATAACGTGTTTTTATACCATTTGTATCGTATCTTTTAGTACATAACTTTTCACCAAATTTCACAAACGCTAAGAAAGTTTGTTTTTCGATTCAAAACAAGATTTTAACGCTTTGAGGAGTTCAAATAATGTGTTTTTAGATCATTTGTATCGTATCTTTTAGTGCATAACTTTTCACCAAATTTCACAAACACTAAGAAAGTTTGTTTTTCGATTCAAAACAAGATTTTAACGCTTTGAGGAGTTCAAATAACGTGTTTTTAGATCATTTGTATCGTATCTTGTACTACATAACTTTTCACCAAATTTTACAAACACTAAGAAAGTTTGTTTTTCGATTCAAAACAAGATTTTAACGCTTTGAGGAGTTCAAATAACGTGTTTTTAGATCATTGGTATCGTATCTTTTACTACATAACTTTTCACCAAATTTCACAAACGCTAAGAAAGTTTGTTTTTCGATTCAAAACAAGATTTTAACGCTTCGAGGAGTTCAAATAACGTGTTTTTAGATCATTTGTATCGTATCTTTTAGTGCATAACTTTTCACCAAATTTCACAAACACTAAGAAAGTTTGTTTTTCGATTCAAAACAAGATTTTAACGCGTTGAGGAGTTCAAATAACGTGTTTTTAGATCATTTGTATCGAATCTTTTACTACATAACTTTTCACCAAATTTCACAAACACAAAGAAAGTTTGTTTTTCGATTCAAAACAATATTTTAACGCTTTGAGGAGTTCAAATAACGTGTTTTTATACCATTTGTATCGTATCTTTTAGTACATAACTTTTCACCAAATTTCACAAACGCTAAGAAAGTTTGTTTTTCGATTCAAAACAAGATTTTAACGCTTTGAGGAGTTCAAATAATGTGTTTTTAGATCATTTGTATCGTATCTTTTAGTGCATAACTTTTCACCAAATTTCACAAACACTAAGAAAGTTTGTTTTTCGATTCAACACAAGATTTTAACGCTTTGAGGAGTTCAAATAACATGTTTTTAGATCATTTGTATCGAATCTTTTACTACATAACTTTTCACCAAATTTCACAAACACAAAGAAAGTTTGTTTTTCGATTCAAAACAATATTTTAACGCTTTGAGGAGTTCAAATAACGTGTTTTTATACCATTTGTATCGTATCTTTTAGTACATAACTTTTCACCAAATTTCACAAACGCTAAGAAAGTTTGTTTTTCGATTCAAAACAAGATTTTAACGCTTTGAGGAGTTCAAATAACGTGTTTTTAGATCATTTGTATCGTATCTTTCAGTACATAACTTTTCACCAAATTTCACCAACACTAAGAAAGTTTGTTTTTCGATTCAAAACAAGATTTTAACACTTTGAGGAGTTCAAATAACGTGTTTTAAGATCATTTGTATCGTATCTTTCAGTACATAACTTTTCACCAAATTTCACAAACACTAAGAAAGTTTGTTTTTCGATTCAAAACAAGATTTTAACGCTTTGAGGAGTTCAAACAACGTGTTTTTAGATCATTGGTATCGTATCTTTTACTACATAACTTTTCACCAAATTTCACAAACGCTAAGAAAGTTTGTTTTTCGATTCAAAACAAGATTTTAACGTTTTGAGGAGTTCAAATAACGTGTTTTTAGATCATTTGTATCGTATCTTTTACTACATAACTTTTCACCAAATTTCACAAACGCTAAGAAAGTTTGTTTTTCGATTCAAAACAAGATTTTAACGCTTTGAGGAGTTCAAATAACGTGTTTTTAGATCATTTGTATCGTATCTTTTAGTGCATAACTTTTCACCAAATTTCACAAACACTAAGAAATTTTGTTTTTCGATTCAACACAAGATTTTAACGCTTTGAGGAGTTCAAATAACATGTTTTTAGATCATTTGTATCGTATCTTTTACTACATAACTTTTCACCAAATTTTACAAACACTAAGAAAGTTTGTTTTTCTATTCAAAATAAGATATTAACGCTTTGAGGAGTTCAAATAACATGTTTTTAGATCATTTGCATCGTATCTTTTACTACATAAGTTTTCACCAAATTTTACAAACACAAAGAAAGTTTGTTTTTCGATTCAAAACAAGATTTTAACGCTTTGAGGAGTTCAAATAACGTGTTTTTAGATCATTTGTATCGAATCTTTTTTCTACATAACTTTTCACCAAATTTCACAAGCACTAAGAAAGTTTGTTTTTCGATTCAAAACAAAATTTTAACGCTTTGAGGAGTTCAAATAACGTGTTTTTATACCATTTGTATCGTATCTTTTAGTACATAACTTTTCACCAAATTTCACAAACACTAAGAAAGTTTGTTTTTCGATTCAAAACAAGATTTTAACGCTTTGAGGAGTTCAAATAACGTGTTTTTAGATCATTTGTATCGTATCTTTCAGTACATAACTTTTCACCAAATTTCACAAACACTAAGAAAGTTTGTTTTTCGATTCAAAACAAGATTTTAACGCTTTGAGGAGTTCAAATAACGTGTTTTTAGATCATTTGTATCGTATCTTGTACTACATAACTTTTCACCAAATTTTACAAACACTAAGAAAGTTTGTTTTTCGATTCAAAACAAGATTTTAACGCTTTGAGGAGTTCAAATAACGTGTTTTTAGATCATTGGTATCGTATCTTTTACTACATAACTTTTCACCAAATTTCACAAACGCTAAGAAAGTTTGTTTTTCGATTCAAAACAAGATTTTAACGCTTCGAGGAGTTCAAATAACGTGTTTTTAGATCATTTGTATCGTATCTTTTAGTGCATAACTTTTCACCAAATTTCACAAACACTAAGAAAGTTTGTTTTTCGATTCAAAACAAGATTTTAACGCGTTGAGGAGTTCAAATAACGTGTTTTTAGATCATTTGTATCGAATCTTTTACTACATAACTTTTCACCAAATTTCACAAACACAAAGAAAGTTTGTTTTTCGATTCAAAACAATATTTTAACGCTTTGAGGAGTTCAAATAACGTGTTTTTATACCATTTGTATCGTATCTTTTAGTACATAACTTTTCACCAAATTTCACAAACGCTAAGAAAGTTTGTTTTTCGATTCAAAACAAGATTTTAACGCTTTGAGGAGTTCAAATAATGTGTTTTTAGATCATTTGTATCGTATCTTTTAGTGCATAACTTTTCACCAAATTTCACAAACACTAAGAAAGTTTGTTTTTCGATTCAAAACAAGATTTTAACGCTTTGAGGAGTTCAAATAACGTGTTTTTAGATCATTTGTATCGTATCTTGTACTACATAACTTTTCACCAAATTTTACAAACACTAAGAAAGTTTGTTTTTCGATTCAAAACAAGATTTTAACGCTTTGAGGAGTTCAAATAACGTGTTTTTAGATCATTGGTATCGTATCTTTTACTACATAACTTTTCACCAAATTTCACAAACGCTAAGAAAGTTTGTTTTTCGATTCAAAACAAGATTTTAACGCTTCGAGGAGTTCAAATAACGTGTTTTTAGATCATTTGTATCGTATCTTTTAGTGCATAACTTTTCACCAAATTTCACAAACACTAAGAAAGTTTGTTTTTCGATTCAAAACAAGATTTTAACGCGTTGAGGAGTTCAAATAACGTGTTTTTAGATCATTTGTATCGAATCTTTTACTACATAACTTTTCACCAAATTTCACAAACACAAAGAAAGTTTGTTTTTCGATTCAAAACAATATTTTAACGCTTTGAGGAGTTCAAATAACGTGTTTTTATACCATTTGTATCGTATCTTTTAGTACATAACTTTTCACCAAATTTCACAAACGCTAAGAAAGTTTGTTTTTCGATTCAAAACAAGATTTTAACGCTTTGAGGAGTTCAAATAATGTGTTTTTAGATCATTTGTATCGTATCTTTTAGTGCATAACTTTTCACCAAATTTCACAAACACTAAGAAAGTTTGTTTTTCGATTCAACACAAGATTTTAACGCTTTGAGGAGTTCAAATAACATGTTTTTAGATCATTTGTATCGAATCTTTTACTACATAACTTTTCACCAAATTTCACAAACACAAAGAAAGTTTGTTTTTCGATTCAAAACAATATTTTAACGCTTTGAGGAGTTCAAATAACGTGTTTTTATACCATTTGTATCGTATCTTTTAGTACATAACTTTTCACCAAATTTCACAAACGCTAAGAAAGTTTGTTTTTCGATTCAAAACAAGATTTTAACGCTTTGAGGAGTTCAAATAACGTGTTTTTAGATCATTTGTATCGTATCTTTCAGTACATAACTTTTCACCAAATTTCACCAACACTAAGAAAGTTTGTTTTTCGATTCAAAACAAGATTTTAACACTTTGAGGAGTTCAAATAACGTGTTTTAAGATCATTTGTATCGTATCTTTCAGTACATAACTTTTCACCAAATTTCACAAACACTAAGAAAGTTTGTTTTTCGATTCAAAACAAGATTTTAACGCTTTGAGGAGTTCAAACAACGTGTTTTTAGATCATTGGTATCGTATCTTTTACTACATAACTTTTCACCAAATTTCACAAACGCTAAGAAAGTTTGTTTTTCGATTCAAAACAAGATTTTAACGTTTTGAGGAGTTCAAATAACGTGTTTTTAGATCATTTGTATCGTATCTTTTACTACATAACTTTTCACCAAATTTCACAAACGCTAAGAAAGTTTGTTTTTCGATTCAAAACAAGATTTTAACGCTTTGAGGAGTTCAAATAACGTGTTTTTAGATCATTTGTATCGTATCTTTTAGTGCATAACTTTTCACCAAATTTCACAAACACTAAGAAATTTTGTTTTTCGATTCAACACAAGATTTTAACGCTTTGAGGAGTTCAAATAACATGTTTTTAGATCATTTGTATCGTATCTTTTACTACATAACTTTTCACCAAATTTTACAAACACTAAGAAAGTTTGTTTTTCTATTCAAAATAAGATATTAACGCTTTGAGGAGTTCAAATAACATGTTTTTAGATCATTTGCATCGTATCTTTTACTACATAAGTTTTCACCAAATTTTACAAACACAAAGAAAGTTTGTTTTTCGATTCAAAACAAGATTTTAACGCTTTGAGGAGTTCAAATAACGTGTTTTTAGATCATTTGTATCGAATCTTTTTTCTACATAACTTTTCACCAAATTTCACAAGCACTAAGAAAGTTTGTTTTTCGATTCAAAACAAAATTTTAACGCTTTGAGGAGTTCAAATAACGTGTTTTTATACCATTTGTATCGTATCTTTTAGTACATAACTTTTCACCAAATTTCACAAACACTAAGAAAGTTTGTTTTTCGATTCAAAACAAGATTTTAACGCTTTGAGGAGTTCAAATAACGTGTTTTTAGATCATTTGTATCGTATCTTTCAGTACATAACTTTTCACCAAATTTCACAAACACTAAGAAAGTTTGTTTTTCGATTCAAAACAAGATTTTAACACTTTGAGGAGTTCAAATAACGTGTTTTAAGATCATTTGTATCGTATCTTTCAGTACATAACTTTTCACCAAATTTCACAAACACTAAGAAAGTTTGTTTTTCGACTCAAAACAAGATTTTAACGCTTTGAGGAGTTCAAATAACGTGTTTTTAGATCATTTGTATCGAATCTTTTACTACATAACTTTTCACCAAATTTCACAAACACAAAGAAAGTTTGTTTTTCGATTCAAAACAAGATTTTAACGCTTTGAGGAGTTCAAATAACGTGTTTTTAGATCATTTGTATCGTATCTTTTAGTGCATAACTTTTCACCAAATTTCACAAACACTAAGAAAGTTTGTTTTTCGATTCAAAACAAGATTTTAACGCTTTGAGGAGTTCAAATAACGTGTTTTTAGATCATTTGTATCGTATCTTTTACTACATAACTTTTCACCAAATTTCACAAACACTAAGAAAGTTTGTTTTTCGATTCAAAACAAGATTTTAACGCTTTGAGGAGTTCAAATAACGTGTTTTTAGATCATTGGTATCGTATCTTTTACTACATAACTTTTCACCAAATTTCACAAACGCTAAGAAAGTTTGTTTTTCGATTCAAAACAAGATTTTAACGCTTTGAGGAGTTCAAATAACGTGTTTTTAGATCATTTGTATCGTATCTTTTAGTGCATAACTTTTCACCAAATTTCACAAACACTAAGAAAGTTTGTTTTTCGATTCAAAACAAGATTTTAACGCTTTGAGGAGTTCAAATAACGTGTTTTTAGATCATTGGTATCGTATATTTTACTACATAACTTTTCACCAAATTTCACAAACGCTAAGAAAGTTTGTTTTTCGATTCAAAACAAGATTTTAACGCTTTGAGGAGTTCAAATAACGTGTTTTTAGATCATTTGTATCGTATCTTTTAGTGCATAACTTTTCACCAAATTTCACAAACACTAAGAAAGTTTGTTTTTCGATTCAAAAATAGGTTTTAACGCTTTGAGGAGTTCAAATAACGTGTTTTTAGATCATTTGTATCGAATCTTCTACTACATAACTTTTCACCAAATTTCACAAACACAAAGAAAGTTTGTTTTTCGATTCAAAACAAGATTTTAACGCTTTGAGGAGTTCAAATAACGTGTTTTTAGATCATTTGTATCGTATCTTTTAGTGCATAACTTTTCACCAAATTTCACAAACACTAAGAAAGTTTGTTTTTCGATTCAAAACAAGATTTTAACGCGTTGAGGAGTTCAAATAACGTGTTTTTAGATCATTTGTATCGAATCTTTTACTACATAACTTTTCACCAAATTTCACAAACACAAAGAAAGTTTGTTTTTCGATTCAAAACAATATTTTAACGCTTTGAGGAGTTCAAATAACGTGTTTTTATACCATTTGTATCGTATCTTTTAGTACATAACTTTTCACCAAATTTCACAAACGCTAAGAAAGTTTGTTTTTCGATTCAAAACAAGATTTTAACGCTTTGAGGAGTTCAAATAATGTGTTTTTAGATCATTTGTATCGTATCTTTTAGTGCATAACTTTTCACCAAATTTCACAAACACTAAGAAAGTTTGTTTTTCGATTCAACACAAGATTTTAACGCTTTGAGGAGTTCAAATAACATGTTTTTAGATCATTTGTATCGAATCTTTTACTACATAACTTTTCACCAAATTTCACAAACACAAAGAAAGTTTGTTTTTCGATTCAAAACAATATTTTAACGCTTTGAGGAGTTCAAATAACGTGTTTTTATACCATTTGTATCGTATCTTTTAGTACATAACTTTTCACCAAATTTCACAAACGCTAAGAAAGTTTGTTTTTCGATTCAAAACAAGATTTTAACGCTTTGAGGAGTTCAAATAACGTGTTTTTAGATCATTTGTATCGTATCTTTCAGTACATAACTTTTCACCAAATTTCACCAACACTAAGAAAGTTTGTTTTTCGATTCAAAACAAGATTTTAACACTTTGAGGAGTTCAAATAACGTGTTTTAAGATCATTTGTATCGTATCTTTCAGTACATAACTTTTCACCAAATTTCACAAACACTAAGAAAGTTTGTTTTTCGATTCAAAACAAGATTTTAACGCTTTGAGGAGTTCAAACAACGTGTTTTTAGATCATTGGTATCGTATCTTTTACTACATAACTTTTCACCAAATTTCACAAACGCTAAGAAAGTTTGTTTTTCGATTCAAAACAAGATTTTAACGTTTTGAGGAGTTCAAATAACGTGTTTTTAGATCATTTGTATCGTATCTTTTAGTGCATAACTTTTCACCAAATTTCACAAACACTAAGAAAGTTTGTTTTTCGATTCAAAACAAGATTTTAACGCTTTGAGGAGTTCAAATAACGTGTTTTTAGATCATTGGCATCGTATCTTTTACTACATAACTTTTCACCAAATTTCACAAACGCTAAGAAAGTTTGTTTTTCGATTCAAAACAAGATTTTAACGCTTTGAGGAGTTCAAATATCGTGTTTTTAGATCATTTGTATCGTATCTTTTAGTGCATAACTTTTCACCAAATTTCACAAACACTAAGAAAGTTTGTTTTTCGATTCAAAACAAGATTTTAACGCTTTGAGGAGTTCAAATAACGTGTTTTTAGATCATTTGTATCGAATCCTTTACTACATAACTTTTCACCAAATTTCACAAACACAAAGAAAGTTTGTTTTTCGATTCAAAACAATATTTTAACGCTTTGAGGAGTTCAAATAACGTGTTTTTAGATCATTGGTATCGAATCTTTTACTACATAACTTTTCACCAAATTTCACAAACACAAAGAAAGTTTGTTTTTCGATTCAAAACAAGATTTTAACGTTTTGAGGAGTTCAAATAACGTGTTTTTAGATCATTTGTATCGAATCTTTTACTACATAACTTTTCACCAAATTTCACAAACACAAAGAAAGTTTGTTTTTCGATTCAAAACAAGATTTTAACGCTTTGAGGAGTTCAAATAACGTTCTTTTAGATCATTGGTATCGTATCTTTTACTACATAACTTTTCACCAAATTTCACAAACGCTAAGAAAGTTTGTTTTTCGATTCAAAACAAGATTTTAACGCTTTGAGGAGTTCAAATAACCTGTTTTTAGATCATTTGTATCGAATCTTTTACTACATAACTTTTCACCAAATTTCACAAACACAAAGAAAGTTTGTTTTTCGATTCAAAACAAGATTTTAACGCTTTGAGGAGTTCAAATAACGTGTTTTTAGATCATTTGTATCGTATCTTTTAGTGCATAACTTTTCACCAAATTTCACAAACACTAAGAAAGTTTGTTTTTCGATTCAAAACAAGATTTTAACGCTTTGAGGAGTTCAAATAACGTGTTTTTAGATCATTGGTATCGTATCTTTTACTACATAACTTTTCACCAAATTTCACAAACGCTAAGAAAGTTTGTTTTTCGATTCAAAACAAGATTTTAACGCTTTGAGGAGTTCAAATAACGTGTTTTTAGATCATTTGTATCGTATCTTTTAGTGCATAACTTTTCACCAAATTTCACAAACACTAAGAAAGTTTGTTTTTCGATTCAAAACAAGATTTTAACGCTTTAAGAAGTTCAAATAACGTGTTTTTAGATCATTTGTATCGTATCTTTTAGTGCATAACTTTTCACCAAATTTCACAGACACTAAGAAAGTTTGTTTTTCGATTCAAAACAAGATTTTAACGCTTTGAGGAGTTCAAATAACGTGTTTTTAGATCATTTGTATCGTATCTTTCAGTACATAACTTTTCACCAAATTTCACAAACACTAAGAAAGTTTGTTTTTCGATTCAAAACTAGATTTTAACACTTTGAGGAGTTCAAATAACGTGTTTTAAGATCATTTGTATCGTATCTTTCAGTACATAACTTTTCACCAAATTTCACAAACACTAAGAAAGTTTGTTTTTCGACTCAAAACAAGATTTTAACGCTTTGAGGAGTTCAAATAACGTGTTTTTAGATCATTTGTATCGAATCTTTTACTACATAACTTTTCACCAAATTTCACAAACACAAAGAAAGTTTGTTTTTCGATTCAAAACAAGATTTTAACGCTTTGAGGAGTTCAAATAACGTGTTTTTAGATCATTTGTATCGTATCTTTTAGTGCATAACTTTTCACCAAATTTCACAAACACTAAGAAAGTTTGTTTTTCGATTCAAAACAAGATTTTAACACTTTGAGGAGTTCAAATAACGTGTTTTTAGATCATTTGTATCGTATCTTTTACTACATAACTTTTCACCAAATTTTACAAACACTAAGAAAGTTTGTTTTTCTATTCAAAACAAGATATTAACGCTTTGAGGAGTTCAAATAACATGTTTTTAGATCATTTGTATCGTATCTTTTACTACATAACTTTTCACCAAATTTTACAAACACTAAGAAAGTTTGTTTTTCGATTCAAAACAAGATTTTAACGCTTTGAGGAGTTCAAATAATGTGTTTTTAGATCATTGGTATCGTATCTTTTAGTACATAATTTTTCACCAAATTTCACAAACGCTAAGAAAGTTTGTTTTTCGATTCAAAACAAGATTTTAACGCTTTGAGGAGTTCAAATAACGTGTTTTTAGATCATTTGAAACATATCTTTTAGTACATAACTTTTCACCAAATTTCACCAACACTAAGGAAGTTTGTTTTTCGATTCAAAACAAGATTTTAACGCTTTGAGGAGTTCAAACAACGTGTTTTTAGATCATTGGTATCGTATCTTTTACTACATAACTTTTCACCAAATTTCACAAACGCTAAGAAAGTTTGTTTTTCGATTCAAAACAAGATTTTAACGTTTTGAGGAGTTCAAATAACGTGTTTTTAGATCATTTGTATCGTATCTTTTAGTGCATAACTTTTCACCAAATTTCACAAACACTAAGAAAGTTTGTTTTTCGATTCAAAACAAGATTTTAACGCTTTGAGGAGTTCAAATAACGTGTTTTTAGATCATTGGCATCGTATCTTTTACTACATAACTTTTCACCAAATTTCACAAACGCTAAGAAAGTTTGTTTTTCGATTCAAAACAAGATTTTAACGCTTTGAGGAGTTCAAATATCGTGTTTTTAGATCATTTGTATCGTATCTTTTAGTGCATAACTTTTCACCAAATTTCACAAACACTAAGAAAGTTTGTTTTTCGATTCAAAACAAGATTTTAACGCTTTGAGGAGTTCAAATAACGTGTTTTTAGATCATTTGTATCGAATCTTTTACTACATAACTTTTCACCAAATTTCACAAACACAAAGAAAGTTTGTTTTTCGATTCAAAACAATATTTTAACGCTTTGAGGAGTTCAAATAACGTGTTTTTAGATCATTGGTATCGAATCTTTTACTACATAACTTTTCACCAAATTTCACAAACACAAAGAAAGTTTGTTTTTCGATTCAAAACAAGATTTTAACGTTTTGAGGAGTTCAAATAACGTGTTTTTAGATCATTTGTATCGAATCTTTTACTACATAACTTTTCACCAAATTTCACAAACACAAAGAAAGTTTGTTTTTCGATTCAAAACAAGATTTTAACGCTTTGAGGAGTTCAAATAACGTTCTTTTAGATCATTGGTATCGTATCTTTTACTACATAACTTTTCACCAAATTTCACAAACGCTAAGAAAGTTTGTTTTTCGATTCAAAACAAGATTTTAACGCTTTGAGGAGTTCAAATAACCTGTTTTTAGATCATTTGTATCGAATCTTTTACTACATAACTTTTCACCAAATTTCACAAACACAAAGAAAGTTTGTTTTTCGATTCAAAACAAGATTTTAACGCTTTGAGGAGTTCAAATAACGTGTTTTTAGATCATTTGTATCGTATCTTTTAGTGCATAACTTTTCACCAAATTTCACAAACACTAAGAAAGTTTGTTTTTCGATTCAAAACAAGATTTTAACGCTTTGAGGAGTTCAAATAACGTGTTTTTAGATCATTGGTATCGTATCTTTTACTACATAACTTTTCACCAAATTTCACAAACGCTAAGAAAGTTTGTTTTTCGATTCAAAACAAGATTTTAACGCTTTGAGGAGTTCAAATAACGTGTTTTTAGATCATTTGTATCGTATCTTTTAGTGCATAACTTTTCACCAAATTTCACAAACACTAAGAAAGTTTGTTTTTCGATTCAAAACAAGATTTTAACGCTTTAAGAAGTTCAAATAACGTGTTTTTAGATCATTTGTATCGTATCTTTTAGTGCATAACTTTTCACCAAATTTCACAGACACTAAGAAAGTTTGTTTTTCGATTCAAAACAAGATTTTAACGCTTTGAGGAGTTCAAATAACGTGTTTTTAGATCATTCTTTCAGTACATAACTTTTCACCAAATTTCACAAACACTAAGAAAGTTTGTTTTTCGATTCAAAACTAGATTTTAACACTTTGAGGAGTTCAAATAACGTGTTTTAAGATCATTTGTATCGTATCTTTCAGTACATAACTTTTCACCAAATTTCACAAACACTAAGAAAGTTTGTTTTTCGACTCAAAACAAGATTTTAACGCTTGGAGGAGTTCAAATAACGTGTTTTTAGATCATTTGTATCGAATCTTTTACTACATAACTTTTCACCAAATTTCACAAACACAAAGAAAGTTTGTTTTTCGATTCAAAACAAGATTTTAACGCTTTGAGGAGTTCAAATAACGTGTTTTTAGATCATTTGTATCGTATCTTTTAGTGCATAACTTTTCACCAAATTTCACAAACACTAAGAAAGTTTGTTTTTCGATTCAAAACAAGATTTTAACACTTTGAGGAGTTCAAATAACGTGTTTTTAGATCATTTGTATCGTATCTTTTACTACATAACTTTTCACCAAATTTTACAAACACTAAGAAAGTTTGTTTTTCTATTCAAAACAAGATATTAACGCTTTGAGGAGTTCAAATAACATGTTTTTAGATCATTTGTATCGTATCTTTTACTACATAACTTTTCACCAAATTTTACAAACACTAAGAAAGTTTGTTTTTCGATTCAAAACAAGATTTTAACGCTTTGAGGAGTTCAAATAATGTGTTTTTAGATCATTGGTATCGTATCTTTTAGTACATAATTTTTCACCAAATTTCACAAACGCTAAGAAAGTTTGTTTTTCGATTCAAAACAAGATTTTAACGCTTTGAGGAGTTCAAATAACGTGTTTTTAGATCATTTGTATCGTATCTTTCAGTACATAACTTTTCACCAAATTTCACCAACACTAAGAAAGTTTGTTTTTCGATTCAAAACAAGATTTTAACACTTTCAGGAGTTCAAATAACGTGTTTTAAGATCATTTGTATCGTATCTTTCAGTACATAACTTTTCACCAAATTTCACAAACACTAAGAAAGTTTGTTTTTCGATTCAAAACAAGATTTTAACGCTTTGAGGAGTTCAAACAACGTGTTTTTAGATCATTGGTATCGTATCTTTTACTACATAACTTTTCACCAAATTTCACAAACGCTAAGAAAGTTTGTTTTTCGATTCAAAACAAGATTTTAACGTTTTGAGGAGTTCAAATAACGTGTTTTTAGATCATTTGTATCGTATCTTTTACTACATAACTTTTCACCAAATTTCACAAACGCTAAGAAAGTTTGTTTTTCGATTCAAAACAAGATTTTAACGCTTTGAGGAGTTCAAATAACGTGTTTTTAGATCATTTGTATCGTATCTTTTAGTGCATAACTTTTCACCAAATTTCACAAACACTAAGAAATTTTGTTTTTCGATTCAACACAAGATTTTAACGCTTTGAGGAGTTCAAATAACATGTTTTTAGATCATTTGTATCGTATCTTTTACTACATAACTTTTCACCAAATTTTACAAACACTAAGAAAGTTTGTTTTTCTATTCAAAATAAGATATTAACGCTTTGAGGAGTTCAAATAACATGTTTTTAGATCATTTGCATCGTATCTTTTACTACATAAGTTTTCACCAAATTTTACAAACACAAAGAAAGTTTGTTTTTCGATTCAAAACAAGATTTTAACGCTTTGAGGAGTTCAAATAACGTGTTTTTAGATCATTTGTATCGAATCTTTTTACTACATAACTTTTCACCAAATTTCACAAACACTAAGAAAGTTTGTTTTTCGATTCAAAACAAAATTTTAACGCTTTGAGGAGTTCAAATAACGTGTTTTTATACCATTTGTATCGTATCTTTTAGTACATAACTTTTCACCAAATTTCACAAACACTAAGAAAGTTTGTTTTTCGATTCAAAACAAGATTTTAACGCTTTGAGGAGTTCAAATAACGTGTTTTTAGATCATTTGTATCGTATCTTTCAGTACATAACTTTTCACCAAATTTCACAAACACTAAGAAAGTTTGTTTTTCGATTCAAAACAAGATTTTAACACTTTGAGGAGTTCAAATAACGTGTTTTAAGATCATTTGTATCGTATCTTTCAGTACATAACTTTTCACCAAATTTCACAAACACTAAGAAAGTTTGTTTTTCGACTCAAAACAAGATTTTAACGCTTTGAGGAGTTCAAATAACGTGTTTTTAGATCATTTGTATCGAATCTTTTACTACATAACTTTTCACCAAATTTCACAAACACAAAGAAAGTTTGTTTTTCGATTCAAAACAAGATTTTAACGCTTTGAGGAGTTCAAATAACGTGTTTTTAGATCATTTGTATCGTATCTTTTAGTGCATAACTTTTCACCAAATTTCACAAACACTAAGAAAGTTTGTTTTTCGATTCAAAACAAGATTTTAACGCTTTGAGGAGTTCAAATAACGTGTTTTTAGATCATTTGTATCGTATCTTTTACTACATAACTTTTCACCAAATTTCACAAACACTAAGAAAGTTTGTTTTTCGATTCAAAACAAGATTTTAACGCTTTGAGGAGTTCAAATAACGTGTTTTTAGATCATTGGTATCGTATCTTTTACTACATAACTTTTCACCAAATTTCACAAACGCTAAGAAAGTTTGTTTTTCGATTAAAAACAAGATTTTAACGCTTTGAGGAGTTCAAATAACGTGTTTTTAGATCATTTGTATCGTATCTTTTAGTGCATAACTTTTCACCAAATTTCACAAACACTAAGAAAGTTTGTTTTTCGATTCAAAACAAGATTTTAACGCTTTGAGGAGTTCAAATAACGTGTTTTTAGATCATTGGTATCGTATATTTTACTACATAACTTTTCACCAAATTTCACAAACGCTAAGAAAGTTTGTTTTTCGATTCAAAACAAGATTTTAACGCTTTGAGGAGTTCAAATAACGTGTTTTTAGATTATTTGTATCGTATCTTTTAGTGCATAACTTTTCACCAAATTTCACAAACACTAAGAAAGTTTGTTTTTCGATTCAAAAATAGGTTTTAACGCTTTGAGGAGTTCAAATAACGTGTTTTTAGATCATTTGTATCGAATCTTCTACTACATAACTTTTCACCAAATTTCACAAACACAAAGAAAGTTTGTTTTTCGATTCAAAACAAGATTTTAACGCTTTGAGGAGTTCAAATAACGTGTTTTTAGATCATTTGTATCGTATCTTTTAGTGCATAACTTTTCACCAAATTTCACAAACACTAAGAAAGTTTGTTTTTCGATTCAAAACAAGATTTTAACGCGTTGAGGAGTTCAAATAACGTGTTTTTAGATCATTTGTATCGAATCTTTTACTACATAACTTTTCACCAAATTTCACAAACACAAAGAAAGTTTGTTTTTCGATTCAAAACAATATTTTAACGCTTTGAGGAGTTCAAATAACGTGTTTTTATACCATTTGTATCGTATCTTTTAGTACATAACTTTTCACCAAATTTCACAAACGCTAAGAAAGTTTGTTTTTCGATTCAAAACAAGATTTTAACGCTTTGAGGAGTTCAAATAATGTGTTTTTAGATCATTTGTATCGTATCTTTTAGTGCATAACTTTTCACCAAATTTCACAAACACTAAGAAAGTTTGTTTTTCGATTCAACACAAGATTTTAACGCTTTGAGGAGTTCAAATAACATGTTTTTAGATCATTTGTATCGAATCTTTTACTACATAACTTTTCACCAAATTTCACAAACACAAAGAAAGTTTGTTTTTCGATTCAAAACAATATTTTAACGCTTTGAGGAGTTCAAATAACGTGTTTTTATACCATTTGTATCGTATCTTTTAGTACATAACTTTTCACCAAATTTCACAAACGCTAAGAAAGTTTGTTTTTCGATTCAAAACAAGATTTTAACGCTTTGAGGAGTTCAAATAACGTGTTTTTAGATCATTTGTATCGTATCTTTCAGTACATAACTTTTCACCAAATTTCACCAACACTAAGAAAGTTTGTTTTTCGATTCAAAACAAGATTTTAACACTTTGAGGAGTTCAAATAACGTGTTTTAAGATCATTTGTATCGTATCTTTCAGTACATAACTTTTCACCAAATTTCACAAACACTAAGAAAGTTTGTTTTTCGATTCAAAACAAGATTTTAACGCTTTGAGGAGTTCAAACAACGTGTTTTTAGATCATTGGTATCGTATCTTTTACTACATAACTTTTCACCAAATTTCACAAACGCTAAGAAAGTTTGTTTTTCGATTCAAAACAAGATTTTAACGTTTTGAGGAGTTCAAATAACGTGTTTTTAGATCATTTGTATCGTATCTTTTAGTGCATAACTTTTCACCAAATTTCACAAACACTAAGAAAGTTTGTTTTTCGATTCAAAACAAGATTTTAACGCTTTGAGGAGTTCAAATAACGTGTTTTTAGATCATTGGCATCGTATCTTTTACTACATAACTTTTCACCAAATTTCACAAACGCTAAGAAAGTTTGTTTTTCGATTCAAAACAAAATTTTAACGCTTTGAGGAGTTCAAATATCGTGTTTTTAGATCATTTGTATCGTATCTTTTAGTGCATAACTTTTCACCAAATTTCACAAACACTAAGAAAGTTTGTTTTTCGATTCAAAACAAGATTTTAACGCTTTGAGGAGTTCAAATAACGTGTTTTTAGATCATTTGTATCGAATCTTTTACTACATAACTTTTCACCAAATTTCACAAACACAAAGAAAGTTTGTTTTTCGATTCAAAACAATATTTTAACGCTTTGAGGAGTTCAAATAACGTGTTTTTAGATCATTGGTATCGAATCTTTTACTACATAACTTTTCACCAAATTTCACAAACACAAAGAAAGTTTGTTTTTCGATTCAAAACAAGATTTTAACGTTTTGAGGAGTTCAAATAACGTGTTTTTAGATCATTTGTATCGAATCTTTTACTACATAACTTTTCACCAAATTTCACAAACACAAAGAAAGTTTGTTTTTCGATTCAAAACAAGATTTTAACGCTTTGAGGAGTTCAAATAACGTTCTTTTAGATCATTGGTATCGTATCTTTTACTACATAACTTTTCACCAAATTTCACAAACGCTAAGAAAGTTTGTTTTTCGATTCAAAACAAGATTTTAACGCTTTGAGGAGTTCAAATAACCTGTTTTTAGATCATTTGTATCGAATCTTTTACTACATAACTTTTCACCAAATTTCACAAACACAAAGAAAGTTTGTTTTTCGATTCAAAACAAGATTTTAACGCTTTGAGGAGTTCAAATAACGTGTTTTTAGATCATTTGTATCGTATCTTTTAGTGCATAACTTTTCACCAAATTTCACAAACACTAAGAAAGTTTGTTTTTCGATTCAAAACAAGATTTTAACGCTTTGAGGAGTTCAAATAACGTGTTTTTAGATCATTGGTATCGTATCTTTTACTACATAACTTTTCACCAAATTTCACAAACGCTAAGAAAGTTTGTTTTTCGATTCAAAACAAGATTTTAACGCTTTGAGGAGTTCAAATAACGTGTTTTTAGATCATTTGTATCGTATCTTTTAGTGCATAACTTTTCACCAAATTTCACAAACACTAAGAAAGTTTGTTTTTCGATTCAAAACAAGATTTTAACGCTTTAAGAAGTTCAAATAACGTGTTTTTAGATCATTTGTATCGTATCTTTTAGTGCATAACTTTTCACCAAATTTCACAGACACTAAGAAAGTTTGTTTTTCGATTCAAAACAAGATTTTAACGCTTTGAGGAGTTCAAATAACGTGTTTTTAGATCATTTGTATCGTATCTTTCAGTACATAACTTTTCACCAAATTTCACAAACACTAAGAAAGTTTGTTTTTCGATTCAAAACTAGATTTTAACACTTTGAGGAGTTCAAATAACGTGTTTTAAGATCATTTGTATCGTATCTTTCAGTACATAACTTTTCACCAAATTTCACAAACACTAAGAAAGTTTGTTTTTCGACTCAAAACAAGATTTTAACGCTTTGAGGAGTTCAAATAACGTGTTTTTAGATCATTTGTATCGAATCTTTTACTACATAACTTTTCACCAAATTTCACAAACACAAAGAAAGTTTGTTTTTCGATTCAAAACAAGATTTTAACGCTTTGAGGAGTTCAAATAACGTGTTTTTAGATCATTTGTATCGTATCTTTTAGTGCATAACTTTTCACCAAATTTCACAAACACTAAGAAAGTTTGTTTTTCGATTCAAAACAAGATTTTAACACTTTGAGGAGTTCAAATAACGTGTTTTTAGATCATTTGTATCGTATCTTTTACTACATAACTTTTCACCAAATTTTACAAACACTAAGAAAGTTTGTTTTTCTATTCAAAACAAGATATTAACGCTTTGAGGAGTTCAAATAACATGTTTTTAGATCATTTGTATCGTATCTTTTACTACATAACTTTTCACCAAATTTTACAAACACTAAGAAAGTTTGTTTTTCGATTCAAAACAAGATTTTAACGCTTTGAGGACTTCAAATAATGTGTTTTTAGATCATTGGTATCGTATCTTTTAGTACATAATTTTTCACCAAATTTCACAAACGCTAAGAAAGTTTGTTTTTCGATTCAAAACAAGATTTTAACGCTTTGAGGAGTTCAAATAACGTGTTTTTAGATCATTTGAAACATATCTTTTAGTACATAACTTTTCACCAAATTTCACCAACACTAAGGAAGTTTGTTTTTCGATTCAAAACAAGATTTTAACGCTTTGAGGAGTTCAAATAACGTGTTTTTAGATCATTTGTATCGTATATTTTACTACATAACTTTTCACCAAATTTCACAAACACTAAGAAAGTTTGTTTTTCGATTCAAAACAAGATTTTAACGCTTTGAGGAGTTCAAATAACGTGTTTTTAGATCATTTGTATCGTATATTTTACTACATAACTTTTCACCAAATTTCACAAACACTAAGAAAGTTTGTCTTTCGATTCAAAACAACATTTTAACGCTTTGAGGAGTTCAAATAACCTGTTTTTAGATCATTTGTATCGTATCTTTTAGTACATAACTTTTCACCAAATTTCACAAACACTAAGAAAGTTTGTTTTTCGATTCAAAACAAGATTTTAACGCTTTGAGGAGTTCAAATAACGTGTTTTTAGATCATTTGTATCGTATCTTTTAGTAAATAACTTTTCACCAAATTTTACAAACACTAAAAAAGTTTGTTTTTCGTTTCAAAACAAGATTTTAACGCTTTGAGGAGTTCAAATAACGTGTTTTTAGATCATTTGTATCGTATCTTTTAGTACATAACTTTTCACCAAATTTCACAAACACTAAGAAAGTTTGTTTTTCGATTCAAAACAAGATTTTAACGCTTTGAGGAGTTCAAATAACGTGTTTTTAGATCATTTGTATCGTATATTTTACTACATAACTTTTCACCAAATTTCACAAACACTAAGAAAGTTTGTCTTTCGATTCAAAACAAGATTTTAACGCTTTGAGGAGTTCAAATAACGTGTTTTTAGATCATTTGTATCGTATCTTTTAGTACATAACTTTTCACCAAATTTCACAAACACTAAGAAAGTTTGTTTGTCGATTCAAAACAAGATTTTAACGCTTTGATGAGTTCAAATAACGTGTTTTTAGATCATTTGTATCGTATCTTTTAGTAAATAACTTTTCACCAAATTTTACAAACACTAAAAAAGTTTGTTTTTCGTTTCAAAACAAGATTTTAACGCTTTGAGGAGTTCAAATAACGTGTTTTTAGATCATTGGTATCGTATCTTTTAGTACATAACTTTTCACCAAATTTCACAAACACTAAGAAAGTTTGTTTTTCGATTCAAAACAAGATTTTAACGCTTTGAGGAGTTCAAATAACGTGTTTTTAGATCATTTGTATCGAATCTTTTACTACATAACTTTTCACCAAATTTCACAAACACAAAGAAATTTTGTTTTTCGATTCAAAACAATATTTTAACGCTTTGAGGAGTTCAAATAACGTGTTTTTATACCATTTGTATCGTATCTTTTAGTACATAACTTTTCACCAAATTTCACAAACGCTAAGAAAGTTTGTTTTTCGATTCAAAACAAGATTTTAACGCCTTGAGGAGTTCAAATAATGTGTTTTTAGATCATTTGTATCGTATCTTTTAGTGCATAACTTTTCACCAAATTTCACAAACACTAAGAAAGTTTGTTTTTCGATTCAACACAAGATTTTAACGCTTTGAGGAGTTCAAATAACATGTTTTTAGATCATTTGTATCGAATCTTTTACTACATAACTTTTCACCAAATTTCACAAACACAAAGAAAGTTTGTTTTTCGATTCAAAACAATATTTTAACGCTTTGAGGAGTTCAAATAACGTGTTTTTATACCATTTGTATCGTATCTTTTAGTACATAACTTTTCACCAAATTTCACAAACGCTAAGAAAGTTTGTTTTTCGATTCAAAACAAGATTTTAACGCTTTGAGGAGTTCAAATAACGTGTTTTTAGATCATTTGTATCGTATCTTTCAGTACATTACTTTTCACCAAATTTCACCAACACTAAGAAAGGTTGTTTTTCGATTCAAAACAAGATTTTAACACTTTGAGGAGTTCAAATAACGTGTTTTAAGATCATTTGTATCGTATCTTTCAGTACATAACTTTTCACCAAATTTCACAAACACTAAGAAAGTTTGTTTTTCGATTCAAAACAAGATTTTAACGCTTTGAGGAGTTCAAACAACGTGTTTTTAGATCATTGGTATCGTATCTTTTACTACATAAATTTTCACCAAATTTCACAAACGCTAAGAAAGTTTGTTTTTCGATTCTAAACAAGATTTTAACGCTTTGAGGAGTTCAAATAACGTGTTTTTAGATCATTTGTATCGTATCTTTTAGTGCATAACTTTTCACCAAATTTCACAAACACTAAGAAAGTTTGTTTTTCGATTCAAAACAAGATTTTAACGCTTTGAGGAGTTCAAATAACGTGTTTTTAGATCATTGGCATCGTATCTTTTACTACATAACTTTTCACCAAATTTCACAAACGCTAAGAAAGTTTGTTTTTCGATTCAAAACAAGATTTTAACGCTTTGAGGAGTTCAAATATCGTGTTTTTAGATCATTTGTATCGTATCTTTTAGTGCATAACTTTTCACCAAATTTCACAAACACTAAGAAAGTTTGTTTTTCGATTCAAAACAAGATTTTAACGCTTTGAGGAGTTCAAATAACGTGTTTTTAGATCATTTGTATCGAATCTTTTACTACATAACTTTTCACCAAATTTCACAAACACAAAGAAAGTTTGTTTTTCGATTCAAAACAATATTTTAACGCTTTGAGGAGTTCAAATAACGTGTTTTTAGATCATTGGTATCGTATCTTTTACTACATAACTTTTCACCAAATTTCACAAACGCTAAGAAAGTTTGTTTTTCGATTCAAAACAAGATTTTAACGCTTTGAGGAGTTCAAATAACGTGTTTTTAGATCATTTGTATCGTATCTTTTACTACATAACTTTTCACCAAATTTCACAAACGCTAAGAAAGTTTGTTTTTCGATTCAAAACAAGATTTTAACGCTTTGAGCAGTTCAAATAACGTTTTTTTTGATCATTTGTATCGTATGTTTTAGTACATAACTATTCACCAAATTTCACAGACACTAAGAAAGTTTGTTTTTCGATTCAAAACAAGATTTTAACGCTTTGAGGAGTTCAAATAACGTGTTTTTAGATCATTTGTATCGTATCTTTTAGTGCATAACTTTTCACCAAATTTCACAAACGCTAAGAAAGTTTGTTTTTCGATTCAAAACAAGATTTTAACGCTTTGAGGAGTTCAAATAACGTGTTTTTAGATCATTTGTATCGAATCTTTTACTACGTAACTTTTCACCAAATTTCACAAACACAAAGAAAGTTTGTTTTTCGATTCAAAACAAGATTTTAACGCTTTGAGGAGTTCAAATAACGTGTTTTTAGAACATTTGTATCATATCTTTTAGTGCATAACTTTTCACCAAATTTCACAAACACTAAGAAAGTTTGTTTTTCGATTCAAAACAAGATTTTAACGCTTTGAGGAGTTCAAATAACGTGTTTTTAGATCATTTGTATCGTATCTTTTACTACATAACTTTTCACCAAATTTCACAAACACTAAGAAAGTTTGTTTTTCGATTCAAAACAAGATTTTAACGCTTTGAGGAGTTCAAATAACGTGTTTTTAGATCATTGGTATCGTATCTTTTACTACATAACTTTTCACCAAATTTCACAAACGCTAAGAAAGTTTGTTTTTCGATTCAAAACAAGATTTTAACGCTTTGAGGAGTTCAAATAACCTGTTTTTAGATCATTTGTATCGTATCTTTTAGTGCATAACTTTTCACCAAATTTCACAAATACTGAGAAAGTTTGTTTTTCGATTCAAAACAAGATTTTAACGCTTTGAGGAGTTCAAATAACGCGCTTTTAGATCATTGGTATCGTATCTTTTACTACATAACTTTTCACCAAATGTCACAAACGCTCAGAAAGTTTGTTTTTCGATTCAAAACAAGATTTTAACGCTTTGAGGAGTTCAAATAACGTGTTTTTAGATCATTTGTATCGTATCTTTTAGTGCATAACTTTTCACCAAATTTCACAAACACTAAGAAAGTTTGTTTTTCGATTCAAAACAAGATTTTAACGCTTTGAGGAGTTCAAATAACGTGTTTTTAGATCATTGGTATCGTATCTTTTACTACATAACTTTTCACCAAATTTCACAAACGCTAAGAAAGTTTGTTTTTCGATTCAAAACAAGATTTTAACGCTTTGAGGAGTTCAAATAACGTGTTTTTAGATCATTTGTATCGTATCTTTTAGTGCATAACTTTTCACCAAATTTCACAAACACTAAGAAAGTTTGTTTTTCTATTCAAAACAAGATATTAACGCTTTGAGGAGTTCAAATAACATGTTTTTAGATCATTTGCATCGTATCTTTTACTACATAAGTGTTCACCAAATTTTACAAACACAAAGAAAGTTTGTTTTTCGATTCAAAACAAGATTTTAACGCTTTGAGGAGTTCAAATAACGTGTTTTTAGATCATTTGTATCGAATCTTTTTACTACATAACTTTTCACCAAATTTCACAAACACTAAGAAAGTTTGTTTTTCGATTCAAAACAAAATTTTAACGCTTTGAGGAGTTCAAATAACGTGTTTTTATACCATTTGTATCGTATCTTTTAGTACATAACTTTTCACCAAATTTCACAAACTCTAAGAAAGTTTGTTTTTCGATTCAAAACAAGATTTTAACGCTTTGAGGAGTTCAAATAACATGTTTTTAGATCATTTGTATCGTATCTTTTACTACATAACTTTTCACCAACTTTTACAAAAACTAAGAAAGTTTGTTTTTCGATTCAAAACAAGATTTTAACGCTTTGAGGAGTTCAAATAATGTGTTTTTAGATCATTGGTATCGTATCTTTTAGTACATAACTTTTCACCAAATTTCACAAACACTAAGACAGTTTGTTTTTCGATTCAAAACAAGATTTTAACGCTTTGAGGAGTTCAAATAACGTGTTTTTAGATCATTTGTATCGTATATTTTACTACATAAGTTTTCACCAAATTTCACAAACCCTAAGAAAGTTTGTTTTTCGATTCAAAACAAGATTTTAACGCTTTGAGGAGTTCAAATAACGTGTTTTTAGATCATTTGTATCGTATATTTTACTACATAACTTTTCACCAAATTTCACAAACACTAAGAAAGTTTGTTTTTCGATTTCAAAACAAGATTTTAACGCTTTGAGGAGTTCAAATAACGTGTTTTTAGATCATTTGTATTGTATCTTTTAGTACATAACTTTTCACCAAATTTCACAAACACTAAGAAAGTTTGTTTTTCGATTTCAAAACAAGATTTTAACGCTTTGAGGAGTTCAAATAACGTGTTTTTAGATCATTTGTATCGTATATTTTAGTACATAACTTTTCACCAAATTTCACAAACACTAAGAAAGTTTGTTTTTCGATTCAAAACAAGATTTTAACGCTTTGAGGAGTTCAAATAACGTGTTTTTAGATCATTTGTATCGTATATCTTACTACATAACTTTTCACCAAATTTCACAAACACTAAGAAAGTTTGTTTTTCGATTCAAAACAAGATTTTAACGCTTTGAGGAGTTCAAATAACGTGTTTTTAGATCATTTGTATCGTATATTTTACTACATAACTTTTCACCAAATTTCACAAACACTAAGAAAGTTTGTTTTTCGATTTCAAAACAAGATTTTAACGCTTTGAGGAGTTCAAATAACGTGTTTTTAGATCATTTGTATTGTATCTTTTAGTACATAACTTTTCACCAAATTTCACAAACACTAAGAAAGTTTGTTTTTCGATTTCAAAACAAGATTTTAACGCTTTGAGGAGTTCAAATAACGTGTTTTTAGATCATTTGTATCGTATATTTTAGTACATAACTTTTCACCAAATTTCACAAACACTAAGAAAGTTTGTTTTTCGATTCAACACAAGATTTTAACGCTTTGAGGAGTTCAAATAACATGTTTTTAGATCATTTGTATCGTATCTTTTACTACATAACTTTTCACCAAATTTTACAAACACTAAGAAAGTTTGTTTTTCTATTCAAAACAAGATATTAACGCTTTGAGGAGTTCAAATAACATGTTTTTAGATCATTTGTATCGTATCTTTTACTACATAACTTTTCACCAAATTTTACAAACACTAAGAAAGTTTGTTTTTCGATTCAAAACAAGATTTTAACGCTTTGAGGAGTTCAAATAATGTGTTTTTAGATCATTGGTATCGTATCTTTTAGTACATAATTTTTCACCAAATTTCACAAACGCTAAGAAAGTTTGTTTTTCGATTCAAAACAAGATTTTAACGCTTTGAGGAGTTCAAATAACGTGTTTTTAGATCATTTGAAACATATCTTTTAGTACATATCTTTTCACCAAATTTCACCAACACTAAGAAAGTTTGTTTTTCGATTCAAAACAAGATTTTAACGCTTTGAGGAGTTCAAATAACGTGTTTTTAGATCATTTGTATCGTATATTTTACTACATAACTTTTCACCAAATTTCACAAACACTAAGAAAGTTTGTTTTTCGATTCAAAACAAGATTTTAACGCTTTGAGGAGTTCAAATAACGTGTTTTTAGATCATTTGTATCGTATATTTTACTACATAACTTTTCACCAAATTTCACAAACACTAAGAAAGTTTGTCTTTCGATTCAAAACAACATTTTAACGCTTTGAGGAGTTCAAATAACCTGTTTTTAGATCATTTGTATCGTATCTTTTAGTACATAACTTTTCACCAAATTTCACAAACACTAAGAAAGTTTGTTTTTCGATTCAAAACAAGATTTTAACGCTTTGAGGAGTTCAAATAACGTGTTTTTAGATCATTTGTATCGTATCTTTTAGTAAATAACTTTTCACCAAATTTTACAAACACTAAAAAAGTTTGTTTTTCGTTTCAAAACAAGATTTTAACGCTTTGAGGAGTTCAAATAACGTGTTTTTAGATCATTTGTATCGTATCTTTTAGTACATAACTTTGCACCAAATTTCACAAACACTAAGAAAGTTTGTTTTTCGATTCAAAACAAGATTTTAACGCTTTGAGGAGTTCAAATAACGTGTTTTTAGATCATTTGTATCGTATATTTTACTACATAACTTTTCACCAAATTTCACAAACACTAAGAAAGTTTGTCTTTCGATTCAAAACAAGATTTTAACGCTTTGAGGAGTTCAAATAACGTGTTTTTAGATCATTTGTATCGTATCTTTTAGTACATAACTTTTCACCAAATTTCACAAACACTAAGAAAGTTTGTTTGTCGATTCAAAACAAGATTTTAACGCTTTGATGAGTTCAAATAACGTGTTTTTAGATCATTTGTATCGTATCTTTTAGTAAATAACTTTTCACCAAATTTTACAAACACTAAAAAAGTTTGTTTTTCGTTTCAAAACAAGATTTTAACGCTTTGAGGAGTTCAAATAACGTGTTTTTAGATCATTGGTATCGTATCTTTTAGTACATAACTTTTCACCAAATTTCACAAACACTAAGAAAGTTTGTTTTTCGATTCAAAACAAGATTTTAACGCTTTGAGGAGTTCAAATAACGTGTTTTTAGATCATTTGTATCGAATCTTTTACTACATAACTTTTCACCAAATTTCACAAACACAAAGAAAGTTTGTTTTTCGATTCAAAACAATATTTTAACGCTTTGAGGAGTTCAAATAACGTGTTTTTATACCATTTGTATCGTATCTTTTAGTACATAACTTTTCACCAAATTTCACAAACGCTAAGAAAGTTTGTTTTTCGATTCAAAACAAGATTTTAACGCTTTGAGGAGTTCAAATAACGTGTTTTTAGATCATTTGTATCGTATATTTTACTACATAACTTTTCACCAAATTTCACAAACACTAAGAAAGTTTGTTTTTCGATTTCAAAACAAGATTTTAACGCTTTGAGGAGTTCAAATAACGTGTTTTTAGATCATTTGTATTGTATCTTTTAGTACATAACTTTTCACCAAATTTCACAAACACTAAGAAAGTTTGTTTTTCGATTTCAAAACAAGATTTTAACGCTTTGAGGAGTTCAAATAACGTGTTTTTAGATCATTTGTATCGTATATTTTAGTACATAACTTTTCACCAAATTTCACAAACACTAAGAAAGTTTGTTTTTCGATTCAACACAAGATTTTAACGCTTTGAGGAGTTCAAATAACATGTTTTTAGATCATTTGTATCGTATCTTTTACTACATAACTTTTCACCAAATTTTACAAACACTAAGAAAGTTTGTTTTTCTATTCAAAACAAGATATTAACGCTTTGAGGAGTTCAAATAACATGTTTTTAGATCATTTGTATCGTATCTTTTACTACATAACTTTTCACCAAATTTTACAAACACTAAGAAAGTTTGTTTTTCGATTCAAAACAAGATTTTAACGCTTTGAGGAGTTCAAATAATGTGTTTTTAGATCATTGGTATCGTATCTTTTAGTACATAATTTTTCACCAAATTTCACAAACGCTAAGAAAGTTTATTTTTCGATTCAAAACAAGATTTTAACGCTTTGAGGAGTTCAAATAACGTGTTTTTAGATCATTTGAAACATATCTTTTAGTACATAACTTTTCACCAAATTTCACCAACACTAAGAAAGTTTGTTTTTCGATTCAAAACAAGATTTTAACGCTTTGAGGAGTTCAAATAACGTGTTTTTAGATCATTTGTATCGTATATTTTACTACATAACTTTTCACCAAATTTCACAAACACTAAGAAAGTTTGTTTTTCGATTCAAAACAAGATTTTAACGCTTTGAGGAGTTCAAATAACGTGTTTTTAGATCATTTGTATCGTATATTTTACTACATAACTTTTCACCAAATTTCACAAACACTAAGAAAGTTTGTCTTTCGATTCAAAACAACATTTTAACGCTTTGAGGAGTTCAAATAACCTGTTTTTAGATCATTTGTATCGTATCTTTTAGTACATAACTTTTCACCAAATTTCACAAACACTAAGAAAGTTTGTTTTTCGATTCAAAACAAGATTTTAACGCTTTGAGGAGTTCAAATAACGTGTTTTTAGATCATTTGTATCGTATCTTTTAGTAAATAACTTTTCACCAAATTTTACAAACACTAAAAAAGTTTGTTTTTCGTTTCAAAACAAGATTTTAACGCTTTGAGGAGTTCAAATAACGTGTTTTTAGATCATTGGTATCGTATCTTTTACTACATAACTTTTCACCAAATTTCACAAACGCTAAGAAAGTTTGTTTTTCGATTCAAAACAAGATTTTAACGCTTTGAGGAGTTCAAATAACGTGTTTTTAGATCATTTGTATCGTATCTTTTAGTGCATAACTTTTCACCAAATTTCACAAACTCTAAGAAAGTTTGTTTTTCGATTCAACACAAGATTTTAACGCTTTGAGGAGTTCAAATAACATGTTTTTAGATCATTTGTATCGTATATTTTACTACATAACTTTTCACCAAATTTTACGAACACTAAGAAAGTTTGTTTTTCGATTCAAAACAAGATATTAACGCTTTGAGGAGTTCAAATAACATGTTTTTAGATCATTTGTATCGTATCTTTTACTACATAAGTATTCACCAAATTTTACAAACACAAAGAAAGTTAGTTTTTCGATTCAAAACAAGATTTTAACGCTTTGAGGAGTTCAAATAACGTGTTTTTAGATCATTTGTATCGTATCTTTTAGTACATAACTTTTCACCAAATTTCACAAACACTAAGAAAGTTTGTTTTTCGATTCAAAACAAGATTTTAACGCTTTGAGGAGTTCAAATAACATGTTTTTAGATCATTTGTATCGTATCTTTCAGTACATAACTTTTCACCAAATTTCACAAACACTAAGAAAGTTTGTTTTTCGATTCAAAACAAGATTTTAACGCTTTGAGGAGTTCAAATAACGTGTTTTTAGATCATTTGTATCGTATCTTTCAGTACATAACTTTTCACCAAATTTCACAAACACTAAGAAAGTTTGTTTTTCGATTTCAAAACAAGATTTTAACGCTTTGAGGAGTTCAAATAACGTGTTTTTAGATCATTTGTATCGTATCTTTTAGTACATAACTTTTCACCAAATTTCACAAACACTAAGAAAGTTTGTTTTTCGATTCAAAACAAGATTTTAACGCTTTGAGGAGTTCAAATAACATGTTTTTAGATCATTTGTATCGTATTTTTTACTACATAACTTTTCACCAAATTTTACAAAAACTAAGAAAGTTTGTTTTTCGATTCAAAACAAGATTTTAACGCTTTGAGGAGTTCAAATAACATGTTTTTAGATCATTTGTATCGTATATTTTACTACATAACTTTTCACCAAATTTCACAAACACTAAGAAAGTTTGTCTTTCGATTCAAAACAAGATTTTAACGCTTTGAGGAGTTCAAATAACGTGTTTTTAGATCATTTGTATCGTATCTTTTAGTGCATAACTTTTCACCAAATTTCACAAACACTAAGAAAGTTTGTTTTTCGATCCAAAACAATATTTTAACGCTTTGAGGAGTTCAAATAACGTGATTTTAGATCATTTGAATCGTATCTTTTAGTACATAACTTTTCACCAAATTTCACAAACACTAAGAAAGTTTGTTTTTCGATTCAAAACAAGATTTTAACGCTTTGAGGAGTTCAAATAACGTGTTTTTAGATCATTTGTATCGTATATTTTACTACATAAATTTTCACCAAATTTCACAAACACTAAGAAATTTTGTTTTTCGATTCAAAACAAGATTTTAACGCTTTGAGGAGTTCAAATAACGTGTTTTTAGATCATTTGTATCGTATTTTTTAGTACATAAGTTTTCACCAAATTTCACAAACACTAAGAAATTTTGTTTTTCGATTCAAAACAAGATTTTAACGCTTTGAGGAGTTCAAATAACATGGTTTTAGATCATTTGTATCGTATCTTTTACTACATAACTTTTTACCAAATTTCACAAACACTAAGAAAGTTTGTTTTTCGATTCAAAACAAGATTTTAACGCTTTGAGGAGCTCAAATAACGTGTTTTTTGATCATTGGTATCGTATCTTTTACTACATAACTTTTCACCAAATTGCACAAACGCTAAGAAGGTTTGTTTTTCGATTCAAAACAAGATTTTAACGCTTTGAGGAGTTCAAATAACGTGTTTTTAGATCATTTGTATCGTATCTTTTAGTGTATAACTTTTCACCAAATTTCACAAACACTAAGAAAGTTTGTTTTTCGATTCAAAACAAGATTTTAACGCTTTGAGGAGTTCAAATAACGTGTTTTTATATCATTTGTATCGCATCTTTTAGTACATAACTTTTCACCAAATTTCACAAACACTAAGAAAGTTTGTTTTTCGATTCAAAACAAGATTTTAACGCTTTGAGGAGTTCAAATAACGTGTTTTTAGATCATTTGTAACGTATTTTTTACTACATAACTTTTCACCAAATTTCACAAACGCTAAGAAAGTTTGTTTTTCGATTCAAAACAAGATTCTAACGCTTTGAGGAGTTCAAATAACGTGTTTTTAGATCATTTGTATCGTATCTTTTACTACATAACTTTTCACCAAATTTCACAAACACTGAGAATGTTTGTGTTTCGATTCAAAACAAGATTTTAACGCTTTGAGGAGTTCAAATAACGTGTTTTTAGATCATTTGTATCGTATCTTTTAGTAAATAACTTTTCACCAAATTTTACAAACACTAAAAAAGTTTGTTTTTCGTTTCAAAACAAGATTTTAACGCTTTGAGGAGTTCAAATAACGTGTTTTTAGATCATTGGTATCGTATCTTTTAGTACATAACTTTTCACCAAATTTCACAAACACTAAGAAAGTTTGTTTTTCGATTCAAAACAAGATTTTAACGCTTTGAGTAGTTCAAATAACGTGTTTTTAGATCATTTGTATCGTATCTTTTACTACATAACTTTTCACCAAATTTCACAAACACTAAGAAAGTTTGTTAATCGATTTCAAAACAAGATTTTAACGCTTTGAGGAGTTCAAATAACGTGTTTTTAGATCATTTGTATCGTATCTTTTACTACATAACTTTTCACCAAATTTCACAAACACTAAGAAAGTTTGTTTTTCGATTTCAAAACAAGATTTTAACGCTTTGAGGAGTTCAAATAACGTGTTTTAGATCATTTGTATCGTATCTTTTAGTACATAACTTTTCACCAAATTTCACAAACACTAAGAAAGTTTGTTTTTCGATTCAAAACAAGATTTTAACGCTTTGAGGAGTTCAAATAACATGTTTTTAGATCATTTGTATCGTATCTTTTACTACATAACTTTTCACCAAATTTTACAAACACTAAGAAAGTTTGTTTTTCGATTCAAAACAAGATTTTAACGCTTTGAGGAGTTCAAATAATGTGTTTTTAGATCATTGGTATCGTATCTTTTAGTACATAATTTTTCACCAAATTTCAAAAACACAAAGAAAGTTTGTTTTTCGATTCAAAACAAGATTTTAACGCTTTGAGGAGTTCAAATAACGTGTTTTTAGATTATTTGAATCGTATCTTTTAGTACATAACTTTTCACCAAATTTCACCAACACTAAGAAAGTTTGTTTTTCGATTCAAAACAAGATTTTAACGCTTTGAGGAGTTCAAATAACGTGTTTTTAGATCATTTGTATCGTATATTTTACTACATAACTTTTCACCAAATTTCACAAACACTAAGAAAGTTTGTTTTTCGATTCAAAACAAGATTTTAACGCTTTGAGGAGTTCAAATAACGTGTTTTTAGATCATTTGTATCGTATATTTTACTACATAACTTTTCACCAAATTTCACAAACACTAAGAAAGTTTGTTTTTCGATTTCAAAACAAGATTTTAACGCTTTGAGGAGTTCAAATAACGTGTTTTTAGATCATTTGTATTGTATCTTTTAGTACATAACTTTTCACCAAATTTCACAAACACTAAGAAAGTTTGTTTTTCGATTTCAAAACAAGATTTTAACGCTTTGAGGAGTTCAAATAACGTGTTTTTAGATCATTTGTATCGTATATTTTAGTACATAACTTTTCACCAAATTTCACAAACACTAAGAAAGTTTGTTTTTCGATTCAACACAAGATTTTAACGCTTTGAGGAGTTCAAATAACATGTTTTTAGATCATTTGTATCGTATCTTTTACTACATAACTTTTCACCAAATTTTACAAACACTAAGAAAGTTTGTTTTTCTATTCAAAACAAGATATTAACGCTTTGAGGAGTTCAAATAACATGTTTTTAGATCATTTGTATCGTATCTTTTACTACATAACTTTTCACCAAATTTTACAAACACTAAGAAAGTTTGTTTTTCGATTCAAAACAAGATTTTAACGCTTTGAGGAGTTCAAATAATGTGTTTTTAGATCATTGGTATCGTATCTTTTAGTACATAATTTTTCACCAAATTTCACAAACGCTAAGAAAGTTTATTTTTCGATTCAAAACAAGATTTTAACGCTTTGAGGAGTTCAAATAACGTGTTTTTAGATCATTTGAAACATATCTTTTAGTACATAACTTTTCACCAAATTTCACCAACACTAAGAAAGTTTGTTTTTCGATTCAAAACAAGATTTTAACGCTTTGAGGAGTTCAAATAACGTGTTTTTAGATCATTTGTATCGTATATTTTACTACATAACTTTTCACCAAATTTCACAAACACTAAGAAAGTTTGTTTTTCGATTCAAAACAAGATTTTAACGCTTTGAGGAGTTCAAATAACGTGTTTTTAGATCATTTGTATCGTATATTTTACTACATAACTTTTCACCAAATTTCACAAACACTAAGAAAGTTTGTTTTTCGATTTCAAAACAAGATTTTAACGCTTTGAGGAGTTCAAATAACGTGTTTTTAGATCATTTGTATTGTATCTTTTAGTACATAACTTTTCACCAAATTTCACAAACACTAAGAAAGTTTGTTTTTCGATTTCAAAACAAGATTTTAACGCTTTGAGGAGTTCAAATAACGTGTTTTTAGATCATTTGTATCGTATATTTTAGTACATAACTTTTCACCAAATTTCACAAACACTAAGAAAGTTTGTTTTTCGATTCAACAAGATTTTAACGCTTTGAGGAGTTCAAATAACATGTTTTTAGATCATTTGTATCGTATCTTTTACTACATAACTTTTCACCAAATTTTACAAACACTAAGAAAGTTTGTTTTTCTATTCAAAACAAGATATTAACGCTTTGAGGAGTTCAAATAACATGTTTTTAGATCATTTGTATCGTATCTTTTACTACATAACTTTTCACCAAATTTTACAAACACTAAGAAAGTTTGTTTTTCGATTCAAAACAAGATTTTAACGCTTTGAGGAGTTCAAATAATGTGTTTTTAGATCATTGGTATCGTATCTTTTAGTACATAATTTTTCACCAAATTTCACAAACGCTAAGAAAGTTTATTTTTCGATTCAAAACAAGATTTTAACGCTTTGAGGAGTTCAAATAACGTGTTTTTAGATCATTTGAAACATATCTTTTAGTACATAACTTTTCACCAAATTTCACCAACACTAAGAAAGTTTGTTTTTCGATTCAAAACAAGATTTTAACGCTTTGAGGAGTTCAAATAACGTGTTTTTAGATCATTTGTATCGTATATTTTACTACATAACTTTTCACCAAATTTCACAAACACTAAGAAAGTTTGTTTTTCGATTCAAAACAAGATTTTAACGCTTTGAGGAGTTCAAATAACGTGTTTTTAGATCATTTGTATCGTATATTTTACTACATAACTTTTCACCAAATTTCACAAACACTAAGAAAGTTTGTCTTTCGATTCAAAACAACATTTTAACGCTTTGAGGAGTTCAAATAACCTGTTTTTAGATCATTTGTATCGTATCTTTTAGTACATAACTTTTCACCAAATTTCACAAACACTAAGAAAGTTTGTTTTTCGATTCAAAACAAGATTTTAACGCTTTGAGGAGTTCAAATAACGTGTTTTTAGATCATTTGTATCGTATCTTTTAGTAAATAACTTTTCACCAAATTTTACAAACACTAAAAAAGTTTGTTTTTCGTTTCAAAACAAGATTTTAACGCTTTGAGGAGTTCAAATAACGTGTTTTTAGATCATTGGTATCGTATCTTTTACTACATAACTTTTCACCAAATTTCACAAACGCTAAGAAAGTTTGTTTTTCGATTCAAAACAAGATTTTAACGCTTTGAGGAGTTCAAATAACGTGTTTTTAGATCATTTGTATCGTATCTTTTAGTGCATAACTTTTCACCAAATTTCACAAACTCTAAGAAAGTTTGTTTTTCGATTCAACACAAGATTTTAACGCTTTGAGGAGTTCAAATAACATGTTTTTAGATCATTTGTATCGTATATTTTACTACATAACTTTTCACCAAATTTTACGAACACTAAGAAAGTTTGTTTTTCGATTCAAAACAAGATATTAACGCTTTGAGGAGTTCAAATAACATGTTTTTAGATCATTTGTATCGTATCTTTTACTACATAAGTTTTCACCAAATTTTACAAACACAAAGAAAGTTAGTTTTTCGATTCAAAACAAGATTTTAACGCTTTGAGGAGTTCAAATAACGTGTTTTTAGATCATTTGTATCGTATCTTTTAGTACATAACTTTTCACCAAATTTCACAAACACTAAGAAAGTTTGTTTTTCGATTCAAAACAAGATTTTAACGCTTTGAGGAGTTCAAATAACATGTTTTTAGATCATTTGTATCGTATCTTTCAGTACATAACTTTTCACCAAATTTCACAAACACTAAGAAAGTTTGTTTTTCGATTCAAAACAAGATTTTAACGCTTTGAGGAGTTCAAATAACGTGTTTTTAGATCATTTGTATCGTATCTTTCAGTACATAACTTTTCACCAAATTTCACAAACACTAAGAAAGTTTGTTTTTCGATTTCAAAACAAGATTTTAACTCTTTGAGGAGTTCAAATAACGTGTTTTTAGATCATTTGTATCGTATCTTTTAGTACATAACTTTTCACCAAATTTCACAAACACTAAGAAAGTTTGTTTTTCGATTCAAAACAAGATTTTAACGCTTTGAGGAGTTCAAATAACATGTTTTTAGATCATTTGTATCGTATTTTTTACTACATAACTTTTCACCAAATTTTACAAAAACTAAGAAAGTTTGTTTTTCGATTCAAAACAAGATTTTAACGCTTTGAGGAGTTCAAATAACATGTTTTTAGATCATTTGTATCGTATATTTTACTACATAACTTTTCACCAAATTTCACAAACACTAAGAAAGTTTGTCTTTCGATTCAAAACAAGATTTTAACGCTTTGAGGAGTTCAAATAACGTGTTTTTAGATCATTTGTATCGTATCTTTTAGTGCATAACTTTTCACCAAATTTCACAAACACTAAGAAAGTTTGTTTTTCGATCCAAAACAATATTTTAACGCTTTGAGGAGTTCAAATAACGTGTTTTTAGATCATTTGAATCGTATCTTTTAGTACATAACTTTTCACCAAATTTCACAAACACTAAGAAAGTTTGTTTTTCGATTCAAAACAAGATTTTAACGCTTTGAGGAGTTCAAATAACGTGTTTTTAGATCATTTGTATCGTATATTTTACTACATAAATTTTCACCAAATTTCACAAACACTAAGAAATTTTGTTTTTCGATTCAAAACAAGATTTTAACGCTTTGAGGAGTTCAAATAACGTGTTTTTAGATCATTTGTATCGTATTTTTTAGTACATAAGTTTTCACCAAATTTCACAAACACTAAGAAATTTTGTTTTTCGATTCAAAACAAGATTTTAACGCTTTGAGGAGTTCAAATAACATGGTTTTAGATCATTTGTATCGTATCTTTTACTACATAACTTTTTACCAAATTTCACAAACACTAAGAAAGTTTGTTTTTCGATTCAAAACAAGATTTTAACGCTTTGAGGAGCTCAAATAACGTGTTTTTTGATCATTGGTATCGTATCTTTTACTACATAACTTTTCACCAAATTGCACAAACGCTAAGAAAGTTTGTTTTTCGATTCAAAACAAGATTTTAACGCTTTGAGGAGTTCAAATAACGTGTTTTTATATCATTTGTATCGCATCTTTTAGTACATAACTTTTCACCAAATTTCACAAACACTAAGAAAGTTTGTTTTTCGATTCAAAACAAGATTTTAACGCTTTGAGGAGTTCAAATAACGTGTTTTTAGATCATTTGTAACGTATTTTTTACTACATAACTTTTCACCAAATTTCACAAACGCTAAGAAAGTTTGTTTTTCGATTCAAAACAAGATTCTAACGCTTTGAGGAGTTCAAATAACGTGTTTTTAGATCATTTGTATCGTATCTTTTACTACATAACTTTTCACCAAATTTCACAAACACTGAGAATGTTTGTGTTTCGATTCAAAACAAGATTTTAACGCTTTGAGGAGTTCAAATAACGTGTTTTTAGATCATTTGTATCGTATCTTTTAGTAAATAACTTTTCACCAAATTTTACAAACACTAAAAAAGTTTGTTTTTCGTTTCAAAACAAGATTTTAACGCTTTGAGGAGTTCAAATAACGTGTTTTTAGATCATTGGTATCGTATCTTTTAGTACATAACTTTTCACCAAATTTCACAAACACTAAGAAAGTTTGTTTTTCGATTCAAAACAAGATTTTAACGCTTTGAGGAGTTCAAATAACGTGTTTTTAGATCATTTGTATCGTATCTTTTACTACATAACTTTTCACCAAATTTCACAAACACTAAGAAAGTTTGTTAATCGATTTCAAAACAAGATTTTAACGCTTTGAGGAGTTCAAATAACGTGTTTTTAGATCATTTGTATCGTATCTTTTACTACATAACTTTTCACCAAATTTCACAAACACTAAGAAAGTTTGTTTTTCGATTTCAAAACAAGATTTTAACGCTTTGAGGAGTTCAAATAACGTGTTTTAGATCATTTGTATCGTATCTTTTAGTACATAACTTTTCACCAAATTTCACAAACACTAAGAAAGTTTGTTTTTCGATTCAAAACAAGATTTTAACGCTTTGAGGAGTTCAAATAACATGTTTTTAGATCATTTGTATCGTATCTTTTACTACATAACTTTTCACCAAATTTTACAAACACTAAGAAAGTTTGTTTTTCGATTCAAAACAAGATTTTAACGCTTTGAGGAGTTCAAATAATGTGTTTTTAGATCATTGGTATCGTATCTTTTAGTACATAATTTTTCACCAAATTTCAAAAACACAAAGAAAGTTTGTTTTTCGATTCAAAACAAGATTTTAACGCTTTGAGGAGTTCAAATAACGTGTTTTTAGATTATTTGAATCGTATCTTTTAGTACATAACTTTTCACCAAATTTCACCAACACTAAGAAAGTTTGTTTTTCGATTCAAAACAAGATTTTAACGCTTTGAGGAGTTCAAATAACGTGTTTTTAGATCATTTGTATCGTATATTTTACTACATAACTTTTCACCAAATTTCACAAACACTAAGAAAGTTTGTTTTTCGATTCAAAACAAGATTTTAACGCTTTGAGGAGTTCAAATAACGTGTTTTTAGATCATTTGTATCGTATATTTTACTACATAACTTTTCACCAAATTTCACAAACACTAAGAAAGTTTGTCTTTCGATTCAAAACAAGATTTTAACGCTTTGAGGAGTTCAAATAACCTGTTTTTAGATCATTTGTATCGTATCTTTTAGTACATCACTTTTCACCAAATTTCGCAAACACTAAGAAAGTTAGTTTTTCGATTCAAAACAAGATTTTAACACTTTGAGGAGTTCAAATAACGTGTTTTTAGATCATTTGTATCGTATCTTTAAGTAAATAACTTTTCACCAAATTTTACAAACACTAAAAAAGTTTGTTTTTCGTTTCAAAACAAGATTTTAACGCTTTGAGGAGTTCAAATAACGTGTTTTTAGATCATTGGTATCGTATCTTTTAGTACATAACTTTTAACCAAATTTCACAAACACTAAGAAAGTTTGTTTTTCGATTCAAAACAATATTTTAACGCTTTGAGGAGTTCAAATAACGTGTTTTTAGATCATTGGTATCGTATCTTTTACTACATAACTTTTCACCAAATTTCACAAACGCTAAGAAAGTTTGTTTTTCGATTCAAAACAAGATTTTAACGCTTTGAGGAGTTCAAATAACGTGTTTTTAGATCATTTGTATCGTATCTTTTAGTGCATAACTTTTCACCAAATTTCACAAACACTAAGAAAGTTTGTTTTTCGATTCAACACAAGATTTTAACGCTTTGAGGAGTTCAAATAACATGTTTTTAGATCATTTGTATCGTATATTTTACTACATAACTTTTCACCAAATTTTACGAACACTAAGAAAGTTTGTTTTTCGATTCAAAACAAGATATTAACGCTTTGAGGAGTTCAAATAACATGTTTTTAGATCATTTGTATCGTATCTTTTACTACATAAGTTTTCACCAAATTTTACAAACACAAAGAAAGTTAGTTTTTCGATTCAAAACAAGATTTTAACGCTTTGAGGAGTTCAAATAACGTGTTTTTAGATCATTTGTATCGTATCTTTTAGTACATAACTTTTCACCAAATTTCACAAACACTAAGAAAGTTTGTTTTTCGATTCAAAACAAGATTTTAACGCTTTGAGGAGTTCAAATAACATGTTTTTAGATCATTTGTATCGTATCTTTCAGTACATAACTTTTCACCAAATTTCACAAACACTAAGAAAGTTTGTTTTTCGATTCAAAACAAGATTTTAACGCTTTGAGGAGTTCAAATAACGTGTTTCTAGATCATTTGTATCGTATCTTTCAGTACATAACTTTTCACCAAATTTCACAAACACTAAGAAAGTTTGTTTTTCGATTTCAAAACAAGATTTTAGCGCTTTGAGGAGTTCAAATAACGTGTTTTTAGATCATTTGTATCGTATCTTTTAGTACATAACTTTTCACCAAATTTCACAAACACTAAGAAAGTTTGTTTTTCGATTCAAAACAAGATTTTAACGCTTTGAGGAGTTCAAATAACATGTTTTTAGATCATTTGTATCGTATTTTTTACTACATAACTTTTCACCAAATTTTACAAAAACTAAGAAAGTTTGTTTTTCGATTCAAAACAAGATTTTAACGCTTTGAGGAGTTCAAATAACATGTTTTTAGATCATTTGTATCGTATATTTTACTACATAACTTTTCACCAAATTTCACAAACACTAAGAAAGTTTGTCTTTTGATTCAAAACAAGATTTTAACGCTTTGAGGAGTTCAAATAACGTGTTTTTAGATCATTTGTATCGTATCTTTTAGTGCATAACTTTTCACCAAATTTCACAAACACTAAGAAAGTTTGTTTTTCGATCCAAAACAAGATTTTAACGCTTTGAGGAGTTCAAATAACGTGTTTTTAGATCATTTGAATCGTATCTTTTAGTACATAACTTTTCACCAAATTTCACAAACACTAAGAAAGTTTGTTTTTCGATTCAAAACAAGATTTTAACGCTTTGAGGAGTTCAAATAACGTGTTTTTAGATCATTTGTATCGTATATTTTACTACATAAATTTTCACCAAATTTCACAAACACTAAGAAAGTTTGTTTTTCGATTCAAAACAAGATTTTAACGCTTTGAGGATTTCAAATAACGTGTTTTTAGATCATTTGTATCGTATTTTTTAGTACATAAGTTTTCACCAAATTTCACAAACACTAAGAAATTTTGTTTTTCGATTCAAAACAAGATTTTAACGCTTTGAGGAGTTCAAATAACATGGTTTTAGATCATTTGTATCGTATCTTTTACTACATAACTTTTTACCAAATTTCACAAACACTAAGAAAGTTTGTTTTTCGATTCAAAACAAGATTTTAACGCTTTGAGGAGCTCAAATAACGTGTTTTTTGATCATTGGTATCGTATCTTTTACTACATAACTTTTCACCAAATTGCACAAACGCTAAGAAAGTTTGTTTTTCGATTCAAAACAAGATTTTAACGCTTTGAGGAGTTCAAATAACGTGTTTTTAGATCATTTGTATCGTATCTTTTAGTGTATAACTTTTCACCAAATTTCACAAACACTAAGAAAGTTTGTTTTTCGATTCAAAACAAGATTTTAACGCTTTGAGGAGTTCAAATAACGTGTTTTTATATCATTTGTATCGCATCTTTTAGTACATAACTTTTCACCAAATTTCACAAACACTAAGAAAGTTTGTTTTTCGATTCAAAACAAGATTTTAACGCTTTGAGGAGTTCAAATAACGTGTTTTTAGATCATTTGTAACGTATTTTTTACTACATAACTTTTCACCAAATTTCACAAACGCTAAGAAAGTTTGTTTTTCGATTCAAAACAAGATTCTAACGCTTTGAGGAGTTCAAATAACGTGTTTTTAGATCATTTGTATCGTATCTTTTACTACATAACTTTTCACCAAATTTCACAAACACTGAGAATGTTTGTGTTTCGATTCAAAACAAGATTTTAACGCTTTGAGGAGTTCAAATAACGTGTTTTTAGATCATTTGTATCGTATGTTTTAGTACATAACTTTTCACCAAATTTCACAAACACTAAGAAAGTTTGTTTTTCGATTCAAAACAAGATTTTAACGCTTTGAGGAGTTCAAATAACGTGTTTTTAGATCATTTGTATCGTATCTTTTACTACATAACTTTTCACCAAATTTCACAAACACTAAGAAAGTTTGTTTTTCGATTCAAAACAAGATTTTAACGCTTTGAGGAGTTCAAATAACGTGTTTTTAGATCATTTGTATCGTATATTTTACTACATAACTTTTCACCAAATTTCACAAACACTAAGAAAGTTTATTTTCGATTCAAAACAAGATTTTAACGCTTTGAGGAGTTCAAATAACGTGTTTTAAGATCATTTGTATCGTATCTTTCAGTACATAACTTTTCACCAAATTTCACAAACACTAAGAAAGTTTGTTTTTCGATTCAAAACAAGATTTTTAACGTTTTGAGGAGTTCAAATAACGTGTTTTTAGATCATTTGTATCGTATCTTTTACTACATAACTTTTCACCAAATTTCACAAACGCTAAGAAAGTTTTTTTTTCGATTCAAAACAAGATTTTAACGCTTTGAGGAGTTCAAATAACGTGTTTTTAGATCATTTGTATCGTATCTTTTAGTGCATAACTTTTCACCAAATTTCACAAACACTAACAAAGTTTGTTTTTCGATTCAAAACAAGATTTTAACGCTTTGAGGAGTTCAAATAACGTGTTTTTATATCATTTGTATCGTATCTTTTAGTACATAACTTTTCACCAAATTTCACAAACACTAAGAAAGTTTGTTTTTCGATTCAAAACAAGATTTTAACTCTTTGAGGAGTTCAAATAACGTGTTTTTAGATCATTTGTATCGTATCTTTTAGTACATAACTTTTCACCAAATTTCACAAACACTAAGAAAGTTTGTTTTTCGATTCAAAACAAGATTTTAACGCTTTCAGGAGTTCAAATAATTTGTTTTTAGATCATTTGTATCGTATCTTTCAGTACATAACTTTTCACCAAATTTCACAAACACTAAGAAAGTTTGTTTTTCGATTCAAAACAAGATTTTAACGCTTTGAGGAGTTCAAATAACGTGTTTTAAGATCATTTGCATCGTATCTTTCAGTACATAAGTTTTCACCAAATTTTTCAAACACTAAGAAAGTTTGTTTTTCGATCCAAAACAAGATTTTAACGCTTTGAGGAGTTCAAATAACGTGTTTTTAGATCATTTGTATCGTATCTTTTAGTACATAACTTTTCACCAAATTTCACAAACACTAAGAAAGTTTGTTTTTCGATTCAAAACAAGATTTTAACGCTTTGAGGAGTTCAAATAATTTGTTTTTAGATCATTTGTACCGTATCTTTCAGTACATAACTTTTCACCAAATTTCACAAACACTAAGAAAGTTTGTTTTTCGATTCAAAACAACATTTTAACGCTTTGAGGAGTTCAAATAACGTGTTTTAAGATCATTTGTATCATATCTTTCAGCACATAACTTTTCACCAAATTTCACAAACACTATGAAAGTTTGTTTTTCGATTCAAAACAAGATTTTAACGCTTTGAGGAGTTCAAATAACATGTTTTTAATTCATTTGTATCGTATCTTTTACTACATAACTTTTCACCAAATTTCACAAACACTAAGAAAGTTTGTTTTTCGATTCAAAACAACATTTTAACGCTTTGAGGAGTTCAAATAACGTGTTTTTAGATCATTGGTATCGTATCTTTTACTACATAACTTTTCACCAAATTTCACAAACGCTAAGAAAGTTTGTTTTTCGATTCAAAACAAGATTTTAACGCTTTGAGGAGTTCAAATAACGTGTTTTTAGTTCATTTGTATTGTATCTTTTAGTGCATAACTTTTCACCAAATTTCACAAACACTAAGAAAGTTTGTTTTTCGATTCAAAACAAGATTTTAACGCTTTGAGGAGTTCAAATAACGTGTTTTTAGATCATTTGTATCGAATCTTTTACTACATAACTTTTCACCAAATTTTACAAACACTAAAAAAGATTGTTTTTCGATTCAAAACAAGATTTTAACGCTTTGAGGAGTTCAAATAACGTGTTTTTAGATCATTGGTATCGTATCTTTTAGTACATAACTTTTAACCAAATTGCACAAACGCTAAGAAAGTTTGTTTTTCGATTCAAAACAAGATTTTAACGCTTTGAGGAGTTCAAATAACATGTTTTTAGATCATTTGTATCGTATCTTTTACTACATAACTTTTCACCAAATTTCACAAACGCTAAGAAAGTTTGTTTTTCGATTCAAAACAAGATTTTACCGCTTTGAGGAGTTCAAATAACGTGTTTTTAGATCATTTTTATTGTATCTTTTACTACATAACTTTTCACCAAATTTCACAAACACTGAGAATGTTTGTGTTTCGATTCAAAACAAGATTTTTTGAGGAGTTCAAATAACGTGTATTTAGATCATTTGTATCGTATGTTTTAGTACATAACTTTTCACCAAATTTCACAGACACTAAGAAAGTTTGTTTTTCGATTCAAAACAAGATTTTAACGCTTTGAGGAGTTCAAATAACGTGTTTTTAGATCATTTGTATCGTATCTTTTACTACATAACTTTTCACCAAATTTCACAAACACTAAGAAAGTTTGTTTTTCGATTCAAAACAAGATTTTAACGCTTTGAGGATTTCAAATAACGTGTTTTTAGATCATTTGTATCGTATTTTTTAGTACATAAGTTTTCACCAAATTTCACAAACACTAAGAAATTTTGTTTTTCGATTCAAAACAAGATTTTAACGCTTTGAGGAGTTCAAATAACATGGTTTTAGATCATTTGTATCGTATCTTTTACTACATAACTTTTTACCAAATTTCACAAACACTAAGAAAGTTTGTTTTTCGATTCAAAACAAGATTTTAACGCTTTGAGGAGCTCAAATAACGTGTTTTTTGATCATTGGTATCGTATCTTTTACTACATAACTTTTCACCAAATTGCACAAACGCTAAGAAAGTTTGTTTTTCGATTCAAAACAAGATTTTAACGCTTTGAGGAGTTCAAATAACGTGTTTTTAGATCATTTGTATCGTATCTTTTAGTGTATAACTTTTCACCAAATTTCACAAACACTAAGAAAGTTTGTTTTTCGATTCAAAACAAGATTTTAACGCTTTGAGGAGTTCAAATAACGTGTTTTTATATCATTTGTATCGCATCTTTTAGTACATAACTTTTCACCAAATTTCACAAACACTAAGAAAGTTTGTTTTTCGATTCAAAACAAGATTTTAACGCTTTGAGGAGTTCAAATAACGTGTTTTTAGATCATTTGTAACGTATTTTTTACTACATAACTTTTCACCAAATTTCACAAACGCTAAGAAAGTTTGTTTTTCGATTCAAAACAAGATTCTAACGCTTTGAGGAGTTCAAATAACGTGTTTTTAGATCATTTGTATCGTATCTTTTACTACATAACTTTTCACCAAATTTCACAAACACTGAGAATGTTTGTGTTTCGATTCAAAACAAGATTTTAACGCTTTGAGGAGTTCAAATAACGTGTTTTTAGATCATTTGTATCGTATGTTTTAGTACATAACTTTTCACCAAATTTCACAAACACTAAGAAAGTTTGTTTTTCGATTCAAAACAAGATTTTAACGCTTTGAGGAGTTCAAATAACGTGTTTTTAGATCATTTGTATCGTATCTTTTACTACATAACTTTTCACCAAATTTCACAAACACTAAGAAAGTTTGTTTTTCGATTCAAAACAAGATTTTAACGCTTTGAGGAGTTCAAATAACGTGTTTTTAGATCATTTGTATCGTATATTTTACTACATAACTTTTCACCAAATTTCACAAACACTAAGAAAGTTTATTTTCGATTCAAAACAAGATTTTAACGCTTTGAGGAGTTCAAATAACGTGTTTTAAGATCATTTGTATCGTATCTTTCAGTACATAACTTTTCACCAAATTTCACAAACACTAAGAAAGTTTGTTTTTCGATTCAAAACAAGATTTTTAACGTTTTGAGGAGTTCAAATAACGTGTTTTTAGATCATTTGTATCGTATCTTTTACTACATAACTTTTCACCAAATTTCACAAACGCTAAGAAAGTTTTTTTTTCGATTCAAAACAAGATTTTAACGCTTTGAGGAGTTCAAATAACGTGTTTTTAGATCATTTGTATCGTATCTTTTAGTGCATAACTTTTCACCAAATTTCACAAACACTAACAAAGTTTGTTTTTCGATTCAAAACAAGATTTTAACGCTTTGAGGAGTTCAAATAACGTGTTTTTATATCATTTGTATCGTATCTTTTAGTACATAACTTTTCACCAAATTTCACAAACACTAAGAAAGTTTGTTTTTCGATTCAAAACAAGATTTTAACTCTTTGAGGAGTTCAAATAACGTGTTTTTAGATCATTTGTATCGTATCTTTTAGTACATAACTTTTCACCAAATTTCACAAACACTAAGAAAGTTTGTTTTTCGATTCAAAACAAGATTTTAACGCTTTCAGGAGTTCAAATAATTTGTTTTTAGATCATTTGTATCGTATCTTTCAGTACATAACTTTTCACCAAATTTCACAAACACTAAGAAAGTTTGTTTTTCGATTCAAAACAAGATTTTAACGCTTTGAGGAGTTCAAATAACGTGTTTTAAGATCATTTGCATCGTATCTTTCAGTACATAAGTTTTCACCAAATTTTACAAACACTAAGAAAGTTTGTTTTTCGATCCAAAACAAGATTTTAACGCTTTGAGGAGTTCAAATAACGTGTTTTTAGATCATTTGTATCGTATCTTTTAGTACATAACTTTTCACCAAATTTCACAAACACTAAGAAAGTTTGTTTTTCGATTCAAAACAAGATTTTAACGCTTTGAGGAGTTCAAATAATTTGTTTTTAGATCATTTGTACCGTATCTTTCAGTACATAACTTTTCACCAAATTTCACAAACACTAAGAAAGTTTGTTTTTCGATTCAAAACAACATTTTAACGCTTTGAGGAGTTCAAATAACGTGTTTTAAGATCATTTGTATCATATCTTTCAGCACATAACTTTTCACCAAATTTCACAAACACTATGAAAGTTTGTTTTTCGATTCAAAACAAGATTTTAACGCTTTGAGGAGTTCAAATAACGTGTTTTTAATTCATTTGTATCGTATCTTTTACTACATAACTTTTCACCAAATTTCACAAACACTAAGAAAGTTTGTTTTTCGATTCAAAACAACATTTTAACGCTTTGAGGAGTTCAAATAACGTGTTTTTAGATCATTGGTATCGTATCTTTTACTACATAACTTTTCACCAAATTTCACAAACGCTAAGAAAGTTTGTTTTTCGATTCAAAACAAGATTTTAACGCTTTGAGGAGTTCAAATAACGTGTTTTTAGTTCATTTGTATTGTATCTTTTAGTGCATAACTTTTCACCAAATTTCACAAACACTAAGAAAGTTTGTTTTTCGATTCAAAACAAGATTTTAACGCTTTGAGGAGTTCAAATAACGTGTTTTTAGATCATTTGTATCGAATCTTTTACTACATAACTTTTCACCAAATTTTACAAACACTAAAAAAGATTGTTTTTCGATTCAAAACAAGATTTTAACGCTTTGAGGAGTTCAAATAACGTGTTTTTAGATCATTGGTATCGTATCTTTTAGTACATAACTTTTAACCAAATTGCACAAACGCTAAGAAAGTTTGTTTTTCGATTCAAAACAAGATTTTAACGCTTTGAGGAGTTCAAATAACATGTTTTTAGATCATTTGTATCGTATCTTTTACTACATAACTTTTCACCAAATTTCACAAACGCTAAGAAAGTTTGTTTTTCGATTCAAAACAAGATTTTACCGCTTTGAGGAGTTCAAATAACGTGTTTTTAGATCATTTTTATTGTATCTTTTACTACATAATTTTTCACCAAATTTCACAAACACTGAGAATGTTTGTGTTTCGATTCAAAACAAGATTTTTTGAGGAGTTCAAATAACGTGTATTTAGATCATTTGTATCGTATGTTTTAGTACATAACTTTTCACCAAATTTCACAGACACTAAGAAAGTTTGTTTTACGATTCAAAACAAGATTTTAACGCTTTGAGGAGTTCAAATAACGTGTTTTTAGATCATTTGTATCGTATCTTTTACTACATAACTTTTCACCAAATTTCACAAACACTAAGAAAGTTTTTTTTTCGATTCAAAAAAAGATTTTAACGATTTGAGGAGTTCAAATAACGTGTTTTTAATTCATTTGTATCGTATCTTTTATTACATAACTTTTCACCAAATTTCACAAACACTAAGAAAGTTTATTTTTCGATTCAAAACAAGATTTTAACGCTTTGAGGAGTTCAAATAACGTGTTTTTAGATCATTTGTATCGTATCTTTTAGTACATAACTTTTCACCAAATTTCACAAACACTAAGAAAGTTTTTTTTTCGATTCAAAACAAGATTTTAACGCTTTGAGAAGTTCAAATAACGTGTTTTTAGATCATTTGTATCGTATCTTTTTGTACATAACTTTTCACCAAATTTCACAAACACTAAGATAGTTTGTTTTTCGATTTCAAAACAAGATTTTAACGCTTTGAGGAGTTCAAATAACGTGTTTTTAGATCATTTGTATCGTATCTTTTAGTACATAACTTTCCACCAAATTTCACAAACACAAAGAAAGTTTGTTTTTCGATTTCAAAACAAGATTTTAACGCTTTGAGGAGTTCAATTAACGTGTTTTTAGATCATTTGTATCGAATCTTTTTACTACATAACTTTTCACCAAATTTCACAAACACTAAGAAAGTTTGTTTTTCGATTCAAAACAAGATTTTAACGCTTTGAGGAGTTCAAATAACGTGTTTTTATATCATTTGTATGGTATGTTTTAGTACATAACTTTTCACCAAATTTCACAAACACTAAGAAAGTTTGTTTTTCGATTCAAAAAAGATTTTAACGCTTTGAGGAGTTCAAATAATGTGTTTTTAGATCATTTGTATCGTATCTTTTACTACATAACTTTTCACCAAATTTCACAAACACTAAGAAAGTTTATTTTTCGATTCAAAACAAGATTTTAACGCTTTGAGGAGTTCAAATAACGTGTTTTTAGATAATTTGTATCGTATCTTTTACTACATAACTTTTCACCAAATTTCACAAACACTAAGAAAGTTTGTTTTTCGATTCAAAACAAGATTTTAACGCTTTGAGGAGTTCAAATAACGTGTTTTTTGATCATTTGTATCGTATCTTGTAGTACATAACTTTTCACCAAATTTCACAAACACTAAGAAAGTTTGTTTTTCGATTCAAAACAAGATTTTAACGCTTTGAGGAGTTCAAATAACTTGTTTTAAGATTATTTGTATCGTATCTTTCAGTACATAACTTTTCTCCAAATTTCACAAACACTATGAAAGTTTGTTTTTCGATTCAAAACAAGATTTTAACGCTTTGAGGAGTTCAAATAACGTGTTTTTAGATCATTTGTATCGAATCTTTTTACTACATAACTTTTCACCAAATTTCACAAACACTAAGAAAGTTTGTTTTTCGATTCAAAACAAGATTTTAACGCTTTGAGGAGTTCAAATAACGTGTTTTTAGATCATTTGTATCGTATGTTTTAGTACATAACTTTTCACCAAATTTCACAAACGCTAAGAAAGTTTGTTTATCGATTCAAAACAAGATTTTAACGCTTTGAGGAGTTCAAATAACGTGTTTTTAGATCATTTGTATCGTATCTTTTACTACATAACTTTTCACCAAATTTCACAAACGCTAAGAAAGTTTGTTTTTCGATTCAAAACAAGATTTTAACGCTTTGAGGAGTTCAAATAACGTGTTTTTAGATCATTTGTATCGTATCTTTTACTACATAACTTTTCACCAAATTTCACAAACACTAAGAAAGTTTTTTTTTCGATTCAAAAAAAGATTTTAACGATTTGAGGAGTTCAAATAACGTGTTTTTAATTCATTTGTATCGTATCTTTTATTACATAACTTTTCACCAAATTTCACAAACACTAAGAAAGTTTATTTTTCGATTCAAAACAAGATTTTAACGCTTTGAGGAGTTCAAATAACGTGTTTTTAGATCATTTGTATCGTATCTTTTAGTACATAACTTTTCACCAAATTTCACAAACACTAAGAAAGTTTTTTTTTCGATTCAAAACAAGATTTTAACGCTTTGAGAAGTTCAAATAACGTGTTTTTAGATCATTTGTATCGTATCTTTTTGTACATAACTTTTCACCAAATTTCACAAACACTAAGATAGTTTGTTTTTCGATTTCAAAACAAGATTTTAACGCTTTGAGGAGTTCAAATAACGTGTTTTTAGATCATTTGTATCGTATCTTTTAGTACATAACTTTCCACCAAATTTCACAAACACAAAGAAAGTTTGTTTTTCGATTTCAAAACAAGATTTTAACGCTTTGAGGAGTTCAATTAACGTGTTTTTAGATCATTTGTATCGAATCTTTTTACTACATAACTTTTCACCAAATTTCACAAACACTAAGAAAGTTTGTTTTTCGATTCAAAACAAGATTTTAACGCTTTGAGGAGTTCAAATAACGTGTTTTTATATCATTTGTATGGTATGTTTTAGTACATAACTTTTCACCAAATTTCACAAACACTAAGAAAGTTTGTTTTTCGATTCAAAAAAGATTTTAACGCTTTGAGGAGTTCAAATAATGTGTTTTTAGATCATTTGTATCGTATCTTTTACTACATAACTTTTCACCAAATTTCACAAACACTAAGAAAGTTTATTTTTCGATTCAAAACAAGATTTTAACGCTTTGAGGAGTTCAAATAACGTGTTTTTAGATAATTTGTATCGTATCTTTTACTACATAACTTTTCACCAAATTTCACAAACACTAAGAAAGTTTGTTTTTCGATTCAAAACAAGATTTTAACGCTTTGAGGAGTTCAAATAACGTGTTTTTAGATCATTTGTATCGTATCTTGTAGTACATAACTTTTCACCAAATTTCACAAACACTAAGAAAGTTTGTTTTTCGATTCAAAACAAGATTTTAACGCTTTGAGGAGTTCAAATAACTTGTTTTAAGATTATTTGTATCGTATCTTTCAGTACATAACTTTTCTCCAAATTTCACAAACACTATGAAAGTTTGTTTTTCGATTCAAAACAAGATTTTAACGCTTTGAGGAGTTCAAATAACGTGTTTTTAGATCATTTGTATCGAATCTTTTTACTACATAACTTTTCACCAAATTTCACAAACACTAAGAAAGTTTGTTTTTCGATTCAAAACAAGATTTTAACGCTTTGAGGAGTTCAAATAACGTGTTTTTAGATCATTTGTATCGTATGTTTTAGTACATAACTTTTCACCAAATTTCACAAACGCTAAGAAAGTTTGTTTATCGATTCAAAACAAGATTTTAACGCTTTGAGGAGTTCAAATAACGTGTTTTTAGATCATTTGTATCGTATCTTTTACTACATAACTTTTCACCAAATTTCACAAACGCTAAGAAAGTTTGTTTTTCGATTCAAAACAAGATTTTAACGCTTTGAGGAGTTCAAATAACGTGTTTTTAGATCATTTGTATCGTATCTTTTACTGCATAACTTTTCACCAAATTTCACAAACACTAAGAAAGTTTTTTTTCGATTTCAAAACAAGATTTTAACGCTTTGAGGAGTTAAAATAACGTGTTTTTAGATCATTTGTATCGTATCTTTTAGTACATAACTTTTCACCAAATTTCACAAACACTAAGAAAGTTTGTTTTTCGATTCAAAACAAGATTTTAACGCTTTGAGGAGTTCAAATAACATGTTTTTAGAACATTTGTATCGTATCTTTTACTACATAACTTTTCACCAAATTTTACAAACACTAAGAAAGTTTGTTTTTCGATTCAAAACAAGATTGTAACGCTTTGAGGAGTTCAAATGACGTGTTTTTAGATCATTTGTATCGTATCTTTTAGTACATAACTTTTCACCAAATTTTACAAACACTAAAAAAGTTTGTTTTTCGATTCAAAACAAGATTTTAACGCTTTGAGGAGTTAAAATAACGTGTTTTTAGATGATTGGTATCGTATCTTTTACTACATAACTTTTCACCAAATTTCACAAACGCTAAGAAAGTTTGTTTTTCGATTCAAAACAAGATTTTAACGCTTTGAGGAGTTCAAATAACATGTTTTTAGATCATTTGTATCGTATCTTTTACTACATAACTTTTCACCAAATTTTACAAACACTAAGAAAGTTTGTTTTTCGATTCAAAACAAGATTGTAACGCTTTGAGGAGTTCAAATAACGTGTTTTTAGATCATTTGTATCGTATCTTTTAGTACATAACTTTTCACCAAATTTTACCAACACTAAAAAAGTTTGTTTTTCGATTCAAAACAAGATTTTAACGCTTTGAGGAGTTCAAATAACGTGTTTATAGATCATTTGTATCGTATCTTTTAGTACATAACTCTTCACCAAATTTCACAAACGCTAAGAAAGTTTGTTTTTCGATTCAAAACAAGATTTTAACGCTTTGAGGAGTTCAAATAACGTGTTTTTAGATCATTTGTATCGTATCTTTTACTACATACTTTCCACCAAATTTTACAAACACTAAGAAAGTTTGTTTTTCGATTCAAAACAAGATTTTAACGCTTTGAGGAGTTCAAATAACGTGTTTTTAGATCATTGGTATCGTATCTTTTACTACATAACTTTTCACCATATTTCACAAACACTCAGAAAGTTTGTTTTTCGATTCAAAACAATATTTTATCGCTTTGAGGAGTTCAAATAACGCGCTTTTAGATCATTTGTATCGTATCTTTTAGTACATAACTTTTCACCAAATTTCACAAACACTAAGAAAGTTTGTTTTTCGATTCAAAACAAGATTTTAACGCTTTGAGGAGTTCAAATAACGTGTTTTTAGATCATTTGTATCGAATCTTTTTACTACATAACTTTTCACCAAATTTCACAAACACTAAGAAAGTTATTTTTCGATTCAAAACAAGATTTTAACGCTTTGAGGAGTTCAAATAACGTGTTTTTAGATCATTTGTATCGTATCTTTTACTACATAACTTTTCACCAAATTTTACAAACACTAAGAAAGTTTGTTTTTCGATTCAAAACAAGATTTTAACGCTTTGAGGAGTTCATATAACGTGCTTTTAGATCATTTGTGTCGTATCTTTTAGTACATAACTTTTCACCAAATTTCACAAACACTAAGAAAGTTTGCTTTCGATTTCAAAACAAGATTTTAACGCTTTGAGGAGTTCAAATAACGTGTTTTTAGATCATTTGTATCGTATCTTTTAGTACATAACTTTTCACCAAATTTCACAAACGCTAAGAAAGTTTGTTTATCGATTCAAAACAAGATTTTAACGCTTTGAGGAGTTCAAATAACGTGTTTTTAGATCATTTGTATCGTATCTTTTACTACATAACTTTTCACCAAATTTCACAAACACTAAGAAAGTTTATTTTTCGATTCAAAACAAGATTTTAACGCTTTGAGGAGTTCAAATAACGTGTTTTTAGATAATTTGTATCGTATCTTTTACTACATAACTTTTCACCAAATTTCACAAACACTAAGAAAGTTTGTTTTTCGATTCAAAACAAGATTTTAACGCTTTGAGGAGTTCAAATAACGTGTTTTTAGATCATTTGTATCGTATCTTGTAGTACATAACTTTTCACCAAATTTCACAAACACTAAGAAAGTTTGTTTTTCGATTCAAAACAAGATTTTAACGCTTTGAGGAGTTCAAATAACTTGTTTTAAGATTATTTGTATCGTATCTTTCAGTACATAACTTTTCTCCAAATTTCACAAACACTATGAAAGTTTGTTTTTCGATTCAAAACAAGATTTTAACGCTTTGAGGAGTTCAAATAACGTGTTTTTAGATCATTTGTATCGAATCTTTTTACTACATAACTTTTCACCAAATTTCACAAACACTAAGAAAGTTTGTTTTTCGATTCAAAACAAGATTTTAACGCTTTGAGGAGTTCAAATAACGTGTTTTTAGATCATTTGTATCGTATGTTTTAGTACATAACTTTTCACCAAATTTCACAAACGCTAAGAAAGTTTGTTTATCGATTCAAAACAAGATTTTAACGCTTTGAGGAGTTCAAATAACGTGTTTTTAGATCATTTGTATCGTATCTTTTACTACATAACTTTTCACCAAATTTCACAAACGCTAAGAAAGTTTGTTTTTCGATTCAAAACAAGATTTTAACGCTTTGAGGAGTTCAAATAACGTGTTTTTAGATCATTTGTATCGTATCTTTTACTGCATAACTTTTCACCAAATTTCACAAACACTAAGAAAGTTTTTTTTCGATTTCAAAACAAGATTTTAACGCTTTGAGGAGTTAAAATAACGTGTTTTTAGATCATTTGTATCGTATCTTTTAGTACATAACTTTTCACCAAATTTCACAAACACTAAGAAAGTTTGTTTTTCGATTCAAAACAAGATTTTAACGCTTTGAGGAGTTCAAATAACATGTTTTTAGAACATTTGTATCGTATCTTTTACTACATAACTTTTCACCAAATTTTACAAACACTAAGAAAGTTTGTTTTTCGATTCAAAACAAGATTGTAACGCTTTGAGGAGTTCAAATAACGTGTTTTTAGATCATTTGTATCGTATCTTTTAGTACATAACTTTTCACCAAATTTTACAAACACTAAAAAAGTTTGTTTTTCGATTCAAAACAAGATTTTAACGCTTTGAGGAGTTAAAATAACGTGTTTTTAGATGATTGGTATCGTATCTTTTACTACATAACTTTTCACCAAATTTCACAAACGCTAAGAAAGTTTGTTTTTCGATTCAAAACAAGATTTTAACGCTTTGAGGAGTTCAAATAACATGTTTTTAGATCATTTGTATCGTATCTTTTACTACATAACTTTTCACCAAATTTTACAAACACTAAGAAAGTTTGTTTTTCGATTCAAAACAAGATTGTAACGCTTTGAGGAGTTCAAATAACGTGTTTTTAGATCATTTGTATCGTATCTTTTAGTACATAACTTTTCACCAAATTTTACCAACACTAAAAAAGTTTGTTTTTCGATTCAAAACAAGATTTTAACGCTTTGAGGAGTTCAAATAACGTGTTTATAGATCATTTGTATCGTATCTTTTAGTACATAACTCTTCACCAAATTTCACAAACGCTAAGAAAGTTTGTTTTTCGATTCAAAACAAGATTTTAACGCTTTGAGGAGTTCAAATAACGTGTTTTTAGATCATTTGTATCGTATCTTTTACTACATACTTTCCACCAAATTTTACAAACACTAAGAAAGTTTGTTTTTCGATTCAAAACAAGATTTTAACGCTTTGAGGAGTTCAAATAACGTGTTTTTAGATCATTGGTATCGTATCTTTTACTACATAACTTTTCACCATATTTCACAAACACTCAGAAAGTTTGTTTTTCGATTCAAAACAATATTTTATCGCTTTGAGGAGTTCAAATAACGCGCTTTTAGATCATTTGTATCGTATCTTTTAGTACATAACTTTTCACCAAATTTCACAAACACTAAGAAAGTTTGTTTTTCGATTCAAAACAAGATTTTAACGCTTTGAGGAGTTCAAATAACGTGTTTTTAGATCATTTGTATCGAATCTTTTTACTACATAACTTTTCACCAAATTTCACAAACACTAAGAAAGTTATTTTTCGATTCAAAACAAGATTTTAACGCTTTGAGGAGTTCAAATAACGTGTTTTTAGATCATTTGTATCGTATCTTTTACTACATAACTTTTCACCAAATTTTACAAACACTAAGAAAGTTTGTTTTTCGATTCAAAACAAGATTTTAACGCTTTGAGGAGTTCATATAACGTGCTTTTAGATCATTTGTGTCGTATCTTTTAGTACATAACTTTTCACCAAATTTCACAAACACTAAGAAAGTTTGCTTTCGATTTCAAAACAAGATTTTAACGCTTTGAGGAGTTCAAATAACGTGTTTTTAGATCATTTGTATCGTATCTTTTAGTACATAACTTTTCACCAAATTTCACAAACACTAAGAAATTTTGTTTTTCGATTCAAAACAAGATTTTAACGCTTTGAGGAGTTCAAATAACGTGTTTTTAGATCATTGGTATCGTATCTTTTACTACTTAACTTTTCACCAAATTTCACAAACGCTAAGAATGTTTGTTTTTCGATTCAAAACAAGATTTTAACGCTTTGAGGAGTTCAAATAACGTGTTTTTAGATCATTTGTATCGTATCTTTTAGTACATAAGTTTTCACCAAATTTCACAAAACACTAAGAAAGTTTGTTTTTCGATTCAAAACAAGATTTTAACGGTTTGAGGAGTTCAAATAACGTGTTTTTAGATCATTTTACTGGTTAACATATCACTATTGAATTTTATGTTGCAATCGAAACAGAAGTCAGAAAGTTCATTCATTAACTCAAACCCAATTACATATTCTATGAAAATACGATTAAGATGAACTAATGCAACGACTACATTTAGAGAGATGCACATTTCTCAATCCATCTTCCCTCTTCAACTCCTTCGGCAACCATCTTTGACGACAACAACAAAAATCAAGTTTTGAGGATTTTAATCAATTGTTCAAAACAAAGATGATTCAAAGAAAGAAAAATACCAAGTATTAAGTGCAAATTACCAAACTAATTTAATATAAGGGGAAAACATAGCTATCCCCGCTCACAGCTCTTATTCTCTTGATTTCGTAAAGAGAAAATATGCTGTCTGTTTCCGTACGGACAATGATGTTTTGTTAAAACTTCGAGTTGTCGTTCACAAGTATTACCTATATATATTTGGGGATCTACAAATTAAAAAAATATAATGTTTCAGGTACCTTGGTAATTAATCGAAGAAAAATTGAATTAACATTTTCCCATCCATACCAGGTCGATCCGTTTCGACTTGTACTGGTGTATACCTTCTTCTCCTTCTCCATAGTCTCTAACTTTTTCCTTTCAATTCCTGATGTAAAGAGCTTAGCTATTTGTTAGCGTTAAAATATATTTATAAAGTACATATTTCATTTTAGTCCCTGATTTTCAAGGGCATATCTGTAATTTACGAAATTTGGTGGGAAAAGTTTAAAAAACAGCAGCCTAATTAATGATGTGCTTATTGATTGTACCAAGTTGGTACAAATCTATTAACATAACATAAAATAATTAGAAGGTAATGGTACTCGAAACATGCTGTGCTGATGCACCACTGATTTTCTCCGAATAATTTTACCGATTTTAAAAATTATGACAAAATGTCAAATATATTTATTTAAATTTTTTTTTAATAATAAATGGAAAAGTCTCATATGTCTTCAACTAACAACCGTTCACAACATATGATTTTTTGTGCATCCCACTCAACCAACTAAGTTATAGGTCCATTAACAAGATCTAATTTCGATTCATCGGCACCATCTGTACATTTCAGTTTGTTCATACCAGCTTCGGAATTGGTCGGTACCGCCATGGCAGCGGTCTCCTTAGACAACCTAATTGCACTGAGACGATTTGTCGCATCTAATCTTGCACATATCTCTGACAAATCCAGAGTAACTGAAAAAGGAAGTTCGTTGTACAAGTACAAGCAAGAACACAAAAAAACCGTGCAAATCAGCATGTAAAGAGAAGAGAAAGACATGCTTGAAAGGACGGCGGTGGCTGGCGTCAACGATGGTCGCTTGAAAGAATATTATAACAAGTAAAATAATGTTATCATAACATTAGTATGAACAGATATTAATGTTTACAAATATACTCTTATTTGATATGATTAAATAATTTATTCACAATCCCATTTTGGTATAATATCACCTGTTTATCATAATTCCATAGAATGTGTGTGTGAGATTATAATGGTAATTATTTGTTGGCAAAAATGATTTTCCATTTCATATTCAATACTATAATACTATAATAATATTATCATTATTGAATACGAACGACTCAAAAGTGTATGAGATAATATTTTATTCTGAGCGGCGGAAGTATGTAGCAAAATAAGCGGTGGTCTGAGGCCCATAAAGAATAAAGGCCTTGTATTTATTTAATTTAATATACTAATTAAGATAGAATTCAAAAATGGAAAATATTAAAAATTAAAGGCCTTGTATCAAAACTTTTGGGCCCCTAATTTCGTTCACAATTTATGTTTGCATTTGCATACAATATGAATAAATAAAATAATACCTTCCAATTTAATTGAGATCTCAAATTATTGTAATTCTTCTCTTGATAAATTGCTTTCGTCAATACTTCCTTATTTTCACCGTCAAGTCATCTTATCCCTAAATTAGTTGCAATTTTCATCATTCGGAAACATTTTTTTTTTCTTTCATCTTTTGAGATTTTATTTTTGTCAGTTGATGACTTTTATGTTTTGTCTTGTTCTGTTAGAGAATATATGTTAGAGAATATATTGATATTTGGAAATCTCAATCGACAAGACAGTTTTATTTCTGCATTTTTTGTTATTTTTTTGGCAAGAAATATGTTATTTACAATATGGTTCCTTGACTTCTAAAATGTGTTAGTATCATCCAAGTTTTTTCAAATTTTTAATTTAGTAAGCTTACAACGTATTAAAAAATTTGATTATATAAAATGACAAAAGAACATCTAATATTTTGCCGAGAGCTCTTTATTTCGCATAAACAATATCATATTCAATAAGATTATTTTTCAAGGAGTTATTATAGGTATTATTATTACTTGAACAAGCAATATATTATAAATACTTTGTCACCTGATAAAATGCTGACAAGATCAGAAGTGCAAAAGAAAACATTATTTAAACTGATAATATTATGATAAACTACCTAATTTCATAGGTTTGCCTTGCCTTCTAGAATCATTTTTGAGAATATTCTTATTTATTTATCAAAACATATGATAATATACAATGCTAAACAATATCTTTTTAACTATCATCGTAAAGTATTTTTTGGTATTAAAGTGAATTGACATACTAGTGTTTTAACTATCATCGTAATGATTTTTTAATAATAGATTCCTGATCAAAAAGAGGAAATAAGGTAGATCATACTTATAATAATATTATTATTATAAGTATGATATAAATCGAGCTAATTGGATTGATCATATAAATCATTTTATTTTTTGTTATTTTTTTCCCTGTAAATAAATATTTACCCTTGCGCTCATATTATAAACATGCAAATGTTCATTATTCCCTGTAAATAACGCTTCACGAATTCTCCCAAGATGAATATTATTGTCCTTTATTGTTTCTCCAAGTGTAATCACATTGTTACATGAAATGAGCGAAACATGAGACAGATTAGAACAAAACTTCAGAAAAATAAATTTCTAAGTATCTACATCAAATGTATTTTTTTGCCATATAGACCTATTTTTTATTGATGCAGAATTACATTTACGATGGCTATTTGCCCCAATATGTACAAACAATTTGAAGTTGATTTTTTTTATACATCACTGGCTAATAATTTTTTTTCCTATTTTGGGTATATTTACAATTTGTGCATGTGTCGAGTTATTCTATAAGTATTCATTTATTTGAATGTGATAAACACAATGCAACTAGGTAATGATATTGACAAAAAAATAATATTACTGGAAAGAGAAATTTAAATTTGAAATAATAATTTTAATTTTAATTCATGTCAAATTTAAATAAAATTTTCTATATCTAGTATTTATTTTTTCTGCCTATATCACTATCCATTGCAATTATATAAATTGAAATTGACATAGTATATATGGATCCTATCATATCATACAATATATACAATAGAAATATTTTGTTCAAGATGCGGATTTTCTGAACAATTAGTATATTTCACACATTACAATAGAATTATATTTTTTCATACATCATCAGCATCATATTATGATTTATTTTTCATTGAAGAACAAAAGATTATGTTTCATGTAATCCTTAGGAACCAAATAAGCGAGATAATATTTCATCTAATCACGACGAAAAAAAGAATTGTTCGCATTTCTTCGTAATTTTTGTATATGGAAATTTATATTATAAGATGAGTTCTGTTCATGCTTAGATTTAGAAAGGAATATGTTTATAGGATCTATCAAATTTACATACAACATAAGCACAATCGAATTATGCAAATTTTATAACACGAAAATATTAACGAATATGAACACATGGATTGGACTTGAGCAAAAACCAATCACCAATGAAATGATATGAATTATATATTAAGGGCACTTAATAACTATCTATATGTTCAATGATTATGTTCTCAAGAGATTTTGAATATTGATTCACTTTGATGACAATTAACACAATGAAATTACCTGAATCAAGATTGTCTCATATCATTTCATATCGTAAATTGAGCTGAACAATAAAGATATTTTGCACATTACAATAAAATTATGTTTTTACATGCATCACTGGCAATACATCATAAATTATTATTGATCGTAGAAAAAGAGAGAATTTTTTGGGTAGTCGTCAGGAAACAACTAAATATTTCGACATTGTTAGAAATTTGATACATGAGAAGCAACACTATAAGAGGAGGCAACAGACAGAACAAATACCAGGAAATCTGTTCAATGCCATCAGTCAAATTATTCGGGAAATTACCCAAAAAGCCACAGTTCAATCCGATTGATTCACATAGACAAATTACAAAAATAAATAAAAGGAAACACAAATAGAGCGAATCCCAGGAGAACAAATACACTCGTGTTCATGAACAGCCCAACACATAATATGAATACTAATATAAGCTTGATAAATTGCCAAAGGAACAAAAAGGGAACACCAAAAAGAAAAATCTCAAAAAAAGTTACAGTCGTGCTAATAAGAATATTAGTGCTAATAAGTTTCCATGCACAAACCGAGCACGGAGATATTTCTTTCGAAAACAAACCAAAAAAATCCAGCAGTAACAACAGGGCTAAAAAGTCCAAAAAAAAAACCTTAAAACGAACCAAAAAACAGAAATCGTACCCAGCAAAAAAGCACAAAAAGGATTGTTCGTGTTCATGAATGGCCGAACACAACAAAAAATGATGAACACAACCCATTATGGGAATACACAAAAGAAAACGAAAAAACCTACAAAACTATCTACATGTCTGCACAAAATGCAAAAAAATTGACAACAATAAGCACTAATTAGCATATCTAAACGGATTAAACTACCAAGCAAAAGCAAAGAAGAAAATCTACCTCAGAAACACAGATCTCTGAAGAAGGGAAAGAGCAAAACAAAAAAGGCGCCGAAAGCAGAATTCTGGAACGGAGAAGAAGGGACGAAATAGTGTTTATATACACAAACCATCTGTCCACTGTACACCAAAAACACCTAATAGATAAAGCACAAACACCGAGCGCAGGTAAAAAATTAGCCTACGAAAAATGGACCACATGACATGCATGAACCATACACCACCCTGAAACATAATAGAGCACATGGACCGGGATTAAATGAGAAGTATTAGTATTACCCTAAAATTGTTAATTATAACTAGTAAATGTTATCTTAGCTCATATAAAATATCACAATGATGAACTCCATCCCGCTAGATCATAGTAAACATAAAACATCGCATTTTAATTATAATCCTTTATAATTAAAATATGTTACTTCAATAATATTATTCTCGACTCAAGTAAATGCATAGATTACTTAGTATCACCGTGCCCACATAATTAACATTATGATATATTACTTCCATAATTTGACTTTCTCAATTCAAGTCATTTTATAATGTTAAAATTATAATATTATAATTATAATGTCATATTTAAAACTGACCCTCAATATCACACAGTGCAAATAATAATATTGTATATTAGTCAAATATACAATATTATTATTTACACTATATTTGATATTATCATAACTTATTTGCAGGTGTTTATGAGTATTGCTTATCGTATATTATAGTTTACTGAAAATTAATTCATACTACTTGACTTTGAGATAACATACTCACTATATTATAATCTATTTCATACGTTTAGATGGAATTTGGCAGTCAAATATATGAGGTTTATGTTTATCAAGGAAAAAAATGAACAATACACAGTACACAAGTTTTCAAATTTTATTCAACAAAAACAATTTTGGAAAAAATTTGATCTATGACATTTTCGGACTCCGAGCCTCCGATTTTTGATGAAATTTCGGACTCTGAGAGTCCGAAATTATTTTAATATAATAAAATATAATTCAAATAATTTTATTAAATTATAAAAATAAAATTTTTTATTAAATTTAATATTATCGATCTGAATATTTTATTAATAAGTAAAATAAAAAAATATGTGATGTAAAAGACTATTGAGTAATATGAGTTGGGTATTTTTATATTGAGACAAAAAACAAAAAATAATGGTTCAACCGTATCCTGCAGTATTTGACCCGTATTCGGCAGTATCGAAAACGTATTGTGCCGTATCGAAATCGTGTCCCTTCAAATATATATATTAAAATAGTCTGATATGTCATGTGGCGTATCGGATAAGTATCGGTGCCGTATCAAGGGCCATATCCCTATCCAATATGGATATGGTTAATTTTTTGAAGTATACGCGCAACATAAATTAATATACGTGCCAATTCAATTAAATACTCAATTAAATCGCTAATCGAATCAATTAACAATACTAAAGAACGTAGTTTATCATTATTTGACACTTCATCAAGTCTTATTTTTGGTGTTGTGGAGACTATATATAACCCGTAATAATAATATGGGTATTTTTTTCCATTTCTAGTAAAGGTGACAAACTACGTGGGTTATTTCGGATTGTGTGTCATTTGATATGCGAGTCTTTCGGGTCAAGGATTTTTTAATCCAATCGTTTGGAGTTTGAGGTCGGGAATGATTTTAAGTAATTTGGGAGATTCGTGTTACGCGTCAATTCTTGCATATATTTTTTTCGGATCACTTCGCGAGATATTTATTTGGAGCATTTCTGCACGTAATCCCTTTTAGAATAAAAATTCAAAAACTAACCCCTTTTCGCAAATATTCCAAAAATAACCCCTTTCGGGTTTTTAAATCCCGCCGCTACAGTGTTTTTGAAAAAAAAAGGTTTATTCTCCTTCAAAATGTACCCATCGAATTCTCCATTATTTAACTATTACATTTAATTAACGTGATAATTACAACATATCATTAAATATTAACTAATATTTATTCCAATTTATGAATTCGAATAAATATTAATTATGTATTAAGTTAATAGCTAACAATAAAATTAGTATTTATGAATTCAAATGTACCCACCGAATTCTCTATTATTGAAATATTAATTATGATGTTAGTTATTAACTTAATACATAATTAATATTTATTCGAATTCATAAATTGGAATAAATTGGAATAAATATTAATTAATATTTAATGATATGTTGTAATTATCACGTTAATTAAATGTAATAGTTAAATAATGGAGAATTCGGTGGGTACATTTTGAAGGAGAATAATTTTTTTTTCAAAACACTGTAGCGGCGGGATTTAAAAACCCGAAAGGAATTATTTTTGGAATATTTGCGAAAATGGGGTTAGTTTTTGAATTTTTATTTTAAAAGGGGATACATGCAGAAATGCTCCATAAATAAAGGCTTGTTTATTCTTTTCTTCACGTGTGTGCCCTTTTTGACTAGCAACCAAGAATTATGTGAAGTCCCAAATATGCAAAAACGAGATTTCCATATATCTGACACGACCGACTCGAAAAATCTAACTACCCCGTTTTGCATTGATCCGTTGAAAGAAATCAATCATCTAAAATATGTTCATATCAAACTCCAAATTTGAAAAACCGAGTAGAAATTCGATTGACCCTTAATTTAAATCTGCCCAGCCAAAAAAACTAATTCAAAAAGGAGTTAGTTTTTGAATTTTTATTCTAAAAGAGGTTACGTGCAGAAATGCTCCTTTATTTATTTTTATTTTTTTTTGCAAAAGATAAACAAGCCTTCATAATCAATCATTTCAATTAATAAAGTACAGTTAAAAGTTCAATTAATTAATTTTTAATTAAATTAATTAATAATCTAATGAATTTGATTTCAATTAAAGTAATCAAATTATAATTATAATTATAATTTTAATTGGAAGCAACATTGGGATGCAAATTGAGAATAGTTTTTATCCAACTTTAATTAATTATCACATCAATAAAAATCGAGTAAAATTGGAGAGCACAGTATAAAATTACATTGTACAATTGTACCTTTTTATTTAAGAGGCTGCCTACTCTTCTTCTTCATCCCCCGGTTTTTTCCCGATCCCAATTAACACTACAATTAACATTATGAATTAATTATTAACACATAATTAGTAATTTTTAAATATTTATTACTAACTGATCATTTGCAGAGACTTTAATTATATATCAAATTTTTACTAATTATACATTAATCGTTAATTTACTGTACTAATTAAGGTGTTAATTGGGGTTGGAAAAAATATGTGGGAAATGAAGGGGCAAGTATAATTTTCCTTTATTTAATACGAATTTATTGAATAAGAAGATGATGCTGAGGGAATTGAGATTGGGACTTGGTTTGTATATTACTAGCTTTTTACCCGCGCAATTGCGCGGGAGCCCTCGAGTTTGTCATGATTATTCGCACATCCGAGATTTGCTATATTTTTAACCCCCTAATTTTTTTGGATAAATATGTAAATTAATTGTTTTTTACAATATCTAAAAATTTAAGGAGTCTTTTGAAATTTTTCCAAGTAAAGTGGTGATAGGAAGGCATAATAAGGTGGTGATGTGGAGGCATGAGATGAGAGGAATTATTAATAATGTAAAAAAGGACCGAAATTTAAATAAAAAAGGACCAAAATATTAATAAAAAGTACCAAAGTGTGAACTAAAACTGAAAAGGACGAACATATAAATAAAAAAGACTGTAATGTAAAATGAAAAATGTTAAAAAGGACCGATATGTAAATAAAAGAGGATAAAAATGTAAATATGAAGGGCCAAAATGTCAGTTTTTCAACTTAAAAGGACCGAAATGTAAATAAAAAGGACCGAAATGTAGTTTTTTCAATTAAAACGGACCTATATATAAATAAAAAAGGACCGAAATGTAAATAATTTTTTTTTAACAAAGAGGCCCCTGGTCCAAAATGTAAATTTTAAAACTTCGAAGGACCAAAATGGAAATATAAAGGATGAAATTGTAAATAAAAAAGGACCAAAATGTAATTTTAAATGCAATTTATTAATTAAAAAGGACCAAAATGAAAAAAAAGGACCGAAATGTAAATAAAATTTCTTTTTTACAAAGAGGCTCCTGGACCAAAATGTAAATTTTAAAATTTCGAAGGACCAAAATGCAAATATAAAGGACCAAAATGTAAATTTTTTTTAAAAAGAGGACCAATTTGAGGTCTCTGGACCAAAATGTAAATTGTAAAACTTCGAAGGACCAAAATGCAAATTTAAGGGACTAAAATGTAAAAATAAGGACCAAAACGTAATTTTTTTTTAAAAAAGGACTAATTTATAAATAAAAAAGGACCAAAATGTAAAAAAAAAAATTTAAGAACACATAAATAAAAAAGACTGTAATGTAAATTGAAAAATGTTAAAAAGGACCGATATGTAAATAAAAGAGGATCAAAATGTAAATATGAAGGACCAAAATGTAAGTTTTTCAAAATGTAAAATTTTTTTAAAAAGAGGACCAATTTGAGGCCGCTGGACCAAAATGTAAATTGTAAAACTTCGAAGGACCAAAATGGAAATTTCAAGGACTAAAATGTAAAAAAAAAAACACCAAAACGTAAATTTTTTTTTAAAAAAGGACTAATTTTTAAATAAAAAGGACCAAAATGTAAAAAAAAAAATTTGACGAAAATATAAATAAAAAAGACTGTAATGTAAATTGAAAAATGTTCAAAAGGAACGATATGTAAATAAAAGAGGATCAAAATGTAAATATGAAGGACCAAAATGTAAGTTTTTCAACTTAAAAGAACCGAAATGTAAATAAAAAGGACCGAAATGTAGTTTTTTCAATTAAAAAGGACCAATATATAATTTAAAAAGGACCGAAATGTAAATAAATATTTTTAACAAAGAGGCCCCTGGTCCAAAATGTAAATTTTAAAACTTCGAAGGACCAAAATGGAAATATAAAGGATGAAAATATAAATAAAAAAGGACCAAAATGTAATTTTAAATGTAATTTTTTAATTAAAAAGGACCAAAATTAAAAAAAAGGAGCGAAATGTAAATAAAATTTCTTTTTTACAAAGTGGCTCCTGGACCAAAATGTAAATTTTAAAACTTCAAAGGACCAAAAGGCAAATCTAAAGTTTTTTTTAAAAAAGAGGACCAATTTGAGGCCCCTGGACCAAAATGTAAATTGTAAAACTTCTAAGGACCAAAATACAAATTTAAAGGACTAAAATGCAAAAAAAAAGGACCAAAACGTAATTTTTTTTAAAAAAAAAGGACTAATTTGTTAATAAAACTGACCAAAATGAAAAAAAAAAATTTGGAGAACATATAAATAAAAAAGACTGTAATGTAAATTGAAAAATGTTAAAAAGGACCGATATGTAAATAAAAGAGGATCAAAATGTAAATTTGAAGGACCAAAATGTAAGTTTTTCAACTTAAAAGGTCCGAAATGTAAATAAAAAGGACCGAAATGTTGTTTTTTCAATTAAAAAGGACCAATATATAAAAAAAAGGACCGAAATGTAAATAAATTTTTTTAACAAAGAGGCCTCTGGTCCAAAATGTAAATTTTAAAACATCGAAGGACCAAAATGGAAATATAAAGGATGAAAATGTAAATAAAAAAGGACCAAAATGTAATTTTAAATGCAATTTTTTAATTAAAAAAAACCAAAATGAAAAAAAAGGACCGAAATGTAATTAAAATTTCTTTTTTACAAAGAGGCTCTTGGACCAAAATGTAAATTTTAAAACTTCGAAGGACCAAAATGCAAATATAAAGGACCAAAATGTGTAAAAAGGACTAAAATGTAATTTGTTTTTAAAAAGAGGACCAATTTGAGGCTCCTGGACCAAAATGTAAATTGTAAAACTTCGAAGGACCAAAATGCAAATTTAAAGGACTAAAATGTAAAAAAAAAAGGACGAAAACGTAATTTTTTTTAAAAAAAAGGACTAATTTGTAATTAAAAAAGGACCAAAATGTAATTTTTTTTTTTTACAAAACAGCCCCTGGCGACGTGGCTCATTGTGGGGGTAGCAAATTGTCCAACTTTAGTACTTAGTACTAGTTTTTCCCCCGCGCAATTGCGCGAGAGCCCTCGAGTTTGTCATGATTATTCGCACATCTGTGATTTGGTATATTTTTAACCCTCTAATTTTTTTGGATATCCTCTATCTTTTCGTAAACTCCAAAAAACTCTTTACCAAACTTTTATTTTAAAATATCCCTTATGGATGATATTAATTTATTTTTTTCCAAAATACCCTTGAAATCTCATATGTAATAATTAAAAGTTATTTTTGTTATTTTTTATTAATTTTAAGAAAATTCATAAACACTTCTTAACATGTAGTGATTTAAAAAATTTTAAATTATTACATATTTTGTTTATATAATTTTAATATTCCATTCTTTATTCATAAAAAACTAACATTAAATAATAATAAAATAAACAATAATAAATAAATACCTTGCAAATATATTCATAGAAAATATCTATTTAAACATCTACTTTTTATTTTAGTTTTCCTTTTATGTATTTTTTAATAGTTTTATGATATTTTATTTTTAAATATTTGCAAGATTTTCTTTTAATAATATTGTTCAACTTATTATAATTTTATGTTAGTTTTTCAAGAAAAATAATACATAAGTCGAATATTTGTAATGAATGAAATATTAAAATTATATAACATATAACATATAGTAGTTTTTTTTTAATTATTATATATTACAAAAAGTTTAAGATTTTTTTTAAAATTAAAAGAAGCATTTTTTTTTATGAATACATATGTAAATTAATTGTTTTTTACAATATCTAAAAATTTAAGGAGTCTTTTGAAAATTTTCCAAATAAAGTGGTGATAGGGAGGCAAGGACGAAGATATAAATAAAAAGGACTATAATGTAAATTCAGAAATGTAAAAAAAGACCGACATGTAAATAAAAGAGGATCAAGATGTAAATATGAATGACCAAAATGTAAGTTTTTAAAATTAAAAGGGCCAAAATATAAATAAAAAGGACCAAAATATAGTTCAATTTATTATAATTTTATGTTAGTTTTTCAAGAAAAATAATACATAAGTCGAATATTTGTAATGAATGAAATATTAAAATTATATAACATATAACATATAGTAATTTTTTTTTAATTATTATATATTACGAAAAGTTTAAGAATTTTTTTAAATTAAAAGAAGCATTTTTTTTTAATGATTACATATGTAAATTAATTGTTTTTTACAATATCTAAAAATTTAAGGAGTCTTTTGGAAATTTTCCAAGTAAAGTGGTGATAGGGAGGCAAGGACGAAGATATAAATAAAAAGGACTATAATGTAAATTCCGAAATGTAAAAAAGGACCGACATGTAAATAAAAGAAGATCAAGATGTAAATATGAAGGACCAAAATGTAAGTTTGTTTTTTACAATATCTAAAAATTTAAGGAGTCTTTTGAAAATTTTCCAAGTAAAGTGGTGATAGGGAGGCAAGAACGAAGATATAAATAAATAAGACTATAATGTAAATTCAGAAATGTAAAAAATGACCGACATGTAAAAAAAAGAGGATCAAGATGTAAATATGAAGGACCAAAATGTAAGTTTTTAAACTTAAAAGGGCCAAAATATAAATAAAAATGACCAAAATATAGTTTTTTCAACTAAAAAGGACCAAAATGTAAATTAAATTTTTTACAAAGAGGACCCTGGACCAAAATGTAATTTTTTAAACTTGAAGGACCAAAATGTCAATAAAAAGGACCAAAATGTGAATAAAAAAGGACAAAAATGTAATTATTTTTTTAAAAAAGGACAAAAATGTAAATAAAAAATAACCAAAATGTAAATTATTTTTTTTTTTTTACAAATAGGCCCCTGGTGACGTGGCTGATTTCTCCCATTTCCCCTAACTTTATAAGTAAGATAGATAGATTTGTTGGACATTTGAACAAAAACACATTTTTTTTGTTCTTACTTACAACGCGTGTTCATGAGCCTTTGAAGGTAGCTTCCCTTTCATTTCTTTCTTTATATACACGTATATTTCTTATATAAATTTGTGAAGCTAAGTTCATTCCCTTAATAACATCCATAACGATAAACTGAAGAAAGCCTAAATGGCCTCTCCTCCTCCCACAAATTATGGAAACCAATACCTTGATCAAACTGAAATCGCCATTAGAGAGGTAGGAAGAGTTTTTGACCTAATCAAGAAACTTCAAGCTCTTGATCTCCAATTCAATACCACAAATGATCAGGAAGCGAGACGCATGCATGAGTTAGCTCAGTCTCTTTTTGGGGAGAGTCTGCAAGGCCTCAACCATGCTCTTTGTATCATGAAATCGAAAAGGATGAAAATGGAGGACATCAAACGGGAGATACCATTCGATGGAACCATTTCACCGGGTTATAGTCGTCATGGTAGTCCAGTTAACTCGTATGATTCGGATAAAATGATTTCTGGTCCAAAACCTAAAAGAAGAAGGTAGACATATTTAGTCAATGTTTGAATTATTTGCAAAATGAAACGTGAATTTCGATAATATTTCAACGTAATTCAATTTTTGATCGTATTCATGCATATTGAATCATTATTTATCTAAAACAAAAGGGTGGAGGATTATTCTTGGACAACTGTTACATACATGCCTTATGATGATGGTTATCAATGGAGAAAATATGGAGAAAAGAAGATTAGTGGCTCAGATTTTCCAAGGTTAATAACAAGATTTTGCAGTTTTTCCAAATATTCTGAAATAATATTCATATGGAACTATATTATATGCATCATGTAATGTAAATTAACATAAGTTTCTTAAATTTTTTCGATGTATACAGAAGCTATTTTCGATGCACATACAAAGATGAACAGACTTGCCAAGCGACAAAGCTAGTGCAACAAAAAAACAACAATGATCCACCCCTTTATGATGTTAAATACTCACACGAACACACATGTAATTCTGTCAAGCAAATTATTGGACCCTCTCACGAACCCCATGTAGACCCATTCAGTTCAATCGAAAACTACAATGATATAGATCAAATTACCTTCAGTTCTATGAAAGATCATAATCATGCGACAGTTCAACCAATAGATCGCCAAGTTTCAGTTTTAAATGATGATAACTTGAGAGAAAATTTTAACGGCGGTTCAATGGTTCCAAGCTCTAACGGATGGGACATGGATTCCTGGTTCATGGAGTTAGGAGGCTTAGAAGAGGATGATAGTTTTCTCCTTGGAAGCTTGAAATCTTTTTGATGCATGAAATGATGATTTTGCATGTACGTACGTTGAAATGAGATTTACTTTTCCTACTTTTTTTTGTTTTGTTAAAAAGTTAAGGTTAACTAATTTGATGTCTTTGTAATCATATACAATTGAGAAAGTATTGCTCTCCCTTTAAATTGACCACCACTTTGCGTTCTAATATTGGGCCACGTGACTCTTATCCGACCGTCAAATCTATTTTTTAATCTGAGCCATTGATTCATTTTTCTTACTTTTTTTTTTGAAGAGACCGTACATGTCTTTTTTCTCTTACACCCTACAGCTACGTATCTTTCCAACTTTTTCCCCTCCACCCTACAGTTACAGCCCCTCCGTCCTACAGTTACACAAGAGGAGAGAGGCACCTACAGCCTATAGAGAGAGATGCATACAAAGAAAGATGCAAGAGAGAGACGCATACAAAGAGAGATGCAAAGATAGAGGCAAAGGGAGGAGAGAGGCAAAGGGAGAGTCGAAGCGAGGCTACCTCCTCATCGACAAGAGACGGAGCAACGAGAGAGGCAAAGCGAGGAGAGACGGAAACGCTCTGTAGCTGCCTCTACCAACAGAGGCCACAAACGGCAGCGAGGAGAGACAGAAACGCTCGATCAGCAGCGAGGGGAGACGGCGACACTCGATAAGTTCTCCGGAAACATAATATAGGCTGCAAGCGGCGGTAGAATGGAGACTGGCGCATTTTAATGGTGGCTCTGAGGGTTTGGGGGCTCCAAGAAATTCGAAGCTCCTAAGTCAGCTGCAGAATGATGGTGGCTGGTGGATTTTCTAGCTCCAAGAGGGGCGGTGGTGAAAGTTAGTTCGTTTTTATCCCGATTTATTTCCTATTTCACCGATTGTTCTTGTGCAATACTTTTCAGTTCGTTATAGTTCGAGGTGACAAGCAGCTCCCTCCACCGTCGTTGCGAGCAGCTTCAAGGCGACAAGGGCAGAACACACACAACATGTTTGTTATAATGCCTCAGTCCATTTGAGTAAGGTAATTTTAGTATGTGCATACAAGGTCTTTGTTATAATGCACTTGATTTTTAATTAGTCAGCTCTTCGATCTCTCAAACTTTTTGAGAGGGTTAAATATCGAGCAACTTCACAGAAAGCGACGAGGCAATAAGCAATGACAGAGGGCACACAAGGTGTTTCTTATCATGCCTCAATCCACTTCAGTAAGCCAATTTTAGTATATGCATACAAGGTGTTTGTTCTTTGATCTCTCGAACTTTTCCAGAGGGTTAAAAGTAGAGCAGCTTCACAGAAGCGAGGAGGCGACAAACACACAAGGTGTTTGTTAAAATGCCTCGATCCATTTGAGTAAGCTAATTTTACTATGTGCATACAAAGTGTTTGTTACAAAGCAGTTGTTTATTTATTTTTTATCTTTGTAAATAAGTGAGGAGCTCCAGATAAGCGGGAAAGTGAGGAGAGACGGCTGCACAACAAGTAAGCTCTTTGATCTCTCAAACTTTTTCAGAGGGTTAGTAATGTTATTTTATATTTTTCAGAGGGTAAATCGGATTTTTTTTATTTTTTATTTCTTGAAAGATAAATATTAGTTTGATATTTTTTGTGTGCATAGTGCGGTGCGACACTCTATGGATCCTCCATTTCATAGGCGCAGCGAAATACCTTTTAACATCGGGTTCATAATTTTACTTTCTATTCCTTTTATTTTATTTCTTGTATTTTTGTGAATTAATTGTTACTAAATAGCTGATATGTATTGATTTTATATTTTTTATCTTTCGGAGCGTTCATATTAAATTGGGCCAAAAGCTGCTCATTCTATCAAGGTGTTTGGAAGTACTTATGGTATTTATATACTTCGCTTCAATCTTGTTTTGAAACATTTGAATTGTCCTTTAAATATTTGTGTGTATTTATATTCTTCCATATATTTCGTGCACATTAGTTCTTTGAATTTCATGGAGGCAAATCAATAATTGGGATAGAGGAGTCTCCAACAACTTGACCGCCAATTTTTACTCGAAGACTGATAATTGATAAAAAGATATAATCCTAATTTAAATTGTTGTTTCTTATTTGTTATTGACTTGTTTTTTTAATTATTTTGTTTGTTGTGTCATGTATAAATTTTTGAATGAAATCATTACATTTGCTCATTAGAAGATGAGCTTCACAAATCCTATATAATATCATAGCTCCTAATGTATACTTTAAATTCGACTTTTCTGCAGCTTGAAAATATGAAATATGAAAAATCAACTTTTATGTAATTGATATGACCGTCATTATTATTGTTGGTTAATATATTGTTTTATCTTTCTGCTTGCAAGAAGGTTTGATCTTGACAGTTTGAGGTTAGTACAGTGTCACACTATTTCTAGATAATGGCATAGCACACCTGTCATATTATTTTTATTTCTAGATAATGGTTGTTCAAAACTTTAGGCTTGGTGATATCAAGATACTTTTTTCATATATATCCTTCCAAAATTTAAAAATATCAAATTTACCGTTGTAAAAAGTTTTGAACCATTTTGATTGTTAATATTTTTTTATTTTTTTTCTTTTGTTACAAAAAGCCTTACTTGAACAAATTTTTGTGATGCATGTAGTCACTACAAAAAGTAAGTTGTTTCCTCCGACTTTTACATATATATATAAAAGTCCAATTATTATTGTATATATTAATTGTCTAATTTTGTCTCCTTGTATGGGCTCGTCATTCCAAACGTCCTTTCACATCTTTCACATATTGAAGTATTTCTCACATCATCGTGTCAACCTTTAGGTTTTTTTTTTTTTTTTTTATCTCTCTTCATATTTATTTTCCTATTTCATATATTGATATATTGTTTTAGAATGTTATGTGTTTCACTTTCAGTGTTTGTATGCAAGCATGAATGACAATTTCAGTTGTCTTTCGTGCATGTGTTAAAAAAAAAATTATCTGCTTGCGATTATATTATATGAATGTGTTTATTATTTATTTTGATTATCAAGAAAAAATAAAAAGGAAAAATTATATAATATAACACATTGATTCGTTATGTTGTAAAACTCGCAGCGAAGCGCGGACTGTTTTTTCTAGTATTTTAAAATATTGAAAAAAAAAGTACGTGTTTGTTCCATCTAATATCTTCACATTGCGACATTTTGTTGTCGGTAACTATTATCGAATATTCCTAAAATGCACAAGTAAGTATTTGGTTTTTCAAGGAGACCTATTAACATCATTAATATCCAATAGAAAAAGAAAAATATCAAGTGTGAAAAAAGAATGAATGTCAAGATAGACGGCAAAGAACACGAAATCTATGAAAAGAACGTAATAAACGTATATTTAGAATGAAGGAAGTTATGCCTTTAACTATAGCAAGGAGAAGGTGATCGATAGAAGAGGCTAGGAATTGGTGTTACGAAAGAGTTAATTATGATTCGTTATTTAAATAAGATGGTGGATGTAAAATTACATGTAAATATTTTCCTTTATTAATAATATAAGCAATTAATATATCACATTTCGAAATCTGCAACGCAACGCGGATATTATCCTAGTTTAAATACATTCGCTATTTATAATCTTCAACCATTAGATAAATGGTTTTACTTAACATTTTCCAATACATAATTAGCATTTATTCATCAATTTTTTTACTTAAATTAAATATTTTATGACAAATAACCACAATCCAATTAGATCAGTGCAAGCAAGTTTATGTATACTAGGAAATTTGTCCGCGTTTCCCTGCGATTTTTTAATGTAATTGATTAAATGCGTAAAACATGATATAAATTAATGAATATCAAATCATAAAATAAATATGAAATCTTAAAATAAATATGAAAACATGATATAAATATTAATATAATTAAGGTAGAACATGATATAAATATCATAAAATAAATTATTAAATGATTAATGGGTAAAACATGATATAAATTAATGGATACATGATATAAATTAATGAATATAATCAAATCATAAAATAAATATAAAAAATATATGAATATTAATATATGTGATAGAAAGTCAAAGATGAAGTGGCTCAATGTGAAATCTCAAAAACATCCACTATTTAAAGGAAGAACAATCATTGATATTTATAGAGAAAAATGTATGTGGATGATAAAATACATTTAACATTAGCTCACCACTTATTCCCTCCTAATTATTATTATAGTGCAATACTTGTACTATAATATCAAATGTTAATCACACTATTTTATTCATCTCTAATTTCATGAAACTTCCCTAATTAAAATATAAACATGAGCTCCATGAGTCTTCTTGGTCAAAAAAGATTTTCACTAAACTCGAATATGATTTCCAGGTTCCCCACTTTGTCAAACATAGAAAATTTTTTGTCGACTTCGTATCCACTAAGAATCTTTTGTGTTGGGAACGAAATAATCGTAGTACCCTTTATTTCGTACCTTATTAGTGAATAAACGTGCGTTTACTTATTAGAGTATATAAAATTAACACTAACACGTTATCAGATATTGAGGACTCTTTTGCCCCTTATGGACGGTCAAATACTTTAATTGTATATAATACTAAGCTTACTAGGATAATTTTCGCGCTTTGCTGCGAATTTTGTCAATTATTTGCTCGATAAAATCTAGATCAATATAAAAAATCTTGCAATCATATTCAACAAAGCAATATAAATAAATAAACAGAAGTTATTAGTACATTACTAAACTAAACATGTTTTAAAAGATGTCAATCTTATATTGTAATTATGTTTCAGTCATAAAATTGAATAGCATAGTATTATACAAGTTTTTTTTATTGTAAAAGAATGGAAGCACAAACAAAATTGAAAATAAATATATTACTTTTGTGGAATTCAACTTAATATTGATATCAATACAAATCCTTGATAACTTCTGAAAACACAAACAAGAAAACGTAAACATATTTTTTCATCAAAGAAATGTGAAATTGTTTTGCAAATTGAACAAACAAATAGGATGAATGAATTTTAAATCCATGAAAATAAACATGTAGAATGAAAATAGAGCGTGAAAAGATGTGCAAAACAAAGAAATTGTTTTAGGGAAATTTTACTGTATAGACCAAATAAGTTTGATATTATCAAAAATAGACCAAGTAGTTTGAAAATTTGAGAAATAACACTCTCGACCTTTCAAAAGTCGAGAGATTGTTAAACTGCTGGACTTTTCAAAAGTCGAGAGCTTTTATACCTTAAACATCCAGTTTGGCAGGACTGACAGGATTAATTACTTCCCCATTCCGTTCGACCTTTCAAAGGTCGAGCACTTTTTGCCACTTCCTCGGGAACCGGACCGTTCGACCTTTCAAAAGTCGATCGATTTAACTCTCCTCCCCAACTCCCAACAGTCACCTACCACCAACCCGTGATAAATACCCTTTCGACCTTTGAATGGTCGGTCGTTTCCCCTATTTAACTCCCCCCCCCCCCCCCCCCCCCCCCCCCCCCCGCCCGCGCGGTCCCTCTCAACCCACTCTCGCTATCACTCTCTCTCTCTCAAAATTCTGTCCCCCTCTCCCCCACCTTTCCCACTCGTCCCCACTCTCTCCCCCCCTCTCTCACATATTTTTCCTATTTGGTCCCACACTCTTTCTTTCTCTAACGTTTAATTATGTCAAGTGTATTATCGGGTCCGATCGAAACGGACGTGTTATTTTCGCAACAAAATCATCGTTCCGAAAAAATTCGACATGATAGAACGGCTATACGTTTCGAGCAAAAATCTACTTCTTGGAAAAAATGGAAAATTACGGACCAAAGAATGGTGAATCGGTTAAAACGATCGGGATTTTATCCGATAATGCAATGTGCCGTTAACGAGTTAAATCAATCATTACTCACGGCTTTAGTCGAAAGATGGCGTCACGAGACCAATACATTTCACATGAGATGCGGTGAAATGACCGTTATCCTTCAAGATGTGGCGCTTCTTAGTGGATTATGCGTCGACGGTAATCCCGTTATCACTCCATACATTTATACGAGTCGAAAGATGGCGTCCCGAGACCAATAAATTGGAATAATATTAGTTCATATTTAATGATATGTTGTAATTATCACGTTAATTAAATGTAATAGTTAAATAATGGAGAATTCGGTGCGTACATTTTGAGGGAGGATAAATCTTTTTTTTCTTCAAAACACTGTAGAAACACTGTAGCGCGGGATTTAAAAAGCCGAATCTCAGATGAGACCCATAGTTTTTTCTTTTTTTAAAGAACGGTCCGATAACAATTACATAGCCCAATATTAAAAGGCAAAGTATTTATCAATTTAAAGGAGACCCACGTCTCGCCACCACTGCCTCTTTAGAAAACGGAGGCAACGAAGGTGAGAAGCGGTGGTGTGATCTTGTTTATAGGATTTCTCTCTTTCCGCCTCTCTCTCGCGCGTGCCTCTAGGGTTTACGGAAAAATGGGGGTGCACGTTAAAGTGTTTTTTGAGAGCATGGTATTATTCTTTTTATCCCTATTAATTGACGGCTCAGATGAGACCCACATCTTTTTTTTAAAGAACGGCCAAATAACAATTACGTGGCACAATATTAAAAGACAAAGTGTTTATCAATTTAAAGGAGACCCACGACTCGCCACCACTGCCTCTTTAGAAATCGAAGGCAACGAAGGTGAGAAGCGATGGTGCGATCTTGTCTATAGGGTTTCTCTCTTTCCGCCTCCCTCTCTCTCTCTCTCTCTCTCTCTCTCTCTCTCTCTCTCTCTCGCGCGCGCGCGCGCGCGCGCGCGCGCGCGCCTCTAGGGTTTACGGAAAAATGGGGTTGCACGTTAAAGTGTTTTTTGAGAGCATGGTCTTATTCTTTTTATCCCTATTAATTGACGGTTCAAATGAGACCCACAACTTTTTTTAAAGAACGGTCAAATAACAATTACGTGGCCAAATATTAAAAGACAAAGTGTTTATCAATTTAAAGGTAGAGCAATCATTTGAGTATATTATCTCAATTATCTCAATTTACTCCGCAGTTTTCTTTTTTGGAGATTAATTTCAAATATGAACTAAAACAATTATTTTTGTTATTAGTTTTCTTGAGTTGAAATCGAGAATCTTTATTAGAGAATAATAGCTAACCCATTTAAAGCTAATTTGGCAAAATTATTTTTGTGTTAGTACTAGAATTGATAATAACAGCTAACCCATTTAAAGCTAATTTGGTAAAATTATTTTTGTGTTAGTACTAGAATTGAGGCACAAATGCATATAATTTGGTACAGTTTCTGTGTTAGTGTAAAATGCCAAGTCAAACTAAGGCAATGCTCACTCCAAAAGTGCAAAAGTCAATTGAGGCTTAACTATGTAAATAGAGCCACCAGATTTTGTAGTGACGTGTAGGCATTTAATACAAGTACACGAATATTTTGAATGCGTAAGCATATTTTGGAAATTGAGTTTCATGATTATTGAACGACAATTAAAAGTATAAAGGGGAACTAATTATAGATCATATAATGTTGCTTCCTTCCAAAGGTATTACACGTGAAAGGTATAATTTTTATTTTAACTTCTTTTCTTTTTAATTTTGAGTTTTTTTTTTTTTTGGTAATTTTTGTTTGACTTCATTTTTTTTCTTTTTCTTTTTCGATTTTGATTTTTTTTTTTACTTGCTCAATTCACATGACTATGTATGCAATTTTGTAAGTTCAAATTTATGCGAGTTTTCATAAAAAATTGTCATGTGACGGTTATATTCATAGATTTTTTGTGAGTTTCTTTTTTGTAATTTTTTTACCTCATTTTTTCTCCTTTTTTGATTTTGGTTCTTTTTTTTATTTACTCATTTCGTACGGGTATGTTTAAAAAAATTTAAGCTCAAATTTATGCGAGGTTTCAAAAAAATTTGTCATGTAACCGTTATATCCATCTGACACGTTACGATTGTTTAATGAACCCTTATTAATGGATCTATGGACATCAAATATATTTCCGAATATGTCATGATTATATTAATCGAGTTTAAAAACACATGAGCTAATGATATTTAAACAAATTATATCATAAAATAATATTCGTGATAGACTAATTTCATGAACCTTATGCATTTATTGATATCATGATATTCAAAATATCATGATTAAATTAATTTAGTTGAAATGCACGCGTACTAATTTGCACGCACGATAATTTAGTTGAAACGCACGCGTACTAATTTGCACGCATGATAATTATATTTAAATAAAGTATGTAAAAGAATAGGTACGTGGTCCCGCACAATTGTGCTAAAGTTAGTTTAAAATACTATTAGAGTTAGCATATTAATCAAGGAAAGTCGTAATGGTTAACCCTTCATCGTTTCACTTAGTCATTCATATGACTAACCGTTCGTTTTCGTTTCATTGCATGTGATGTTATCGGGTTAGGAGCTACAACGGATGAGGTGAATCCGTGAGAGACGATCCAGACCGTCTTCTTGTTACTTTAGGCGATAGGCATAGTATGTTCTTTCTTTCTTATTGTGATTATGTGTGTGACTTGAGATGTATGAACGCCGCGACGATTGTCACATCCTATATTGTGATTATGTTCTTTCTTTCTGGCTATAATGTATGAACGCCGCGAAGACATAGTATGTTCTTTCTAATTTCTTGCTACAATGTATGACGCTGCGAAGACATAGTATGTAGCCGTGAAAACATAGTATGTTTTTTCTTTCTTGCTACAATGTATGAACGCCGCAAAGACACAGTACGTTCTTTCTTTCTTGCTACAATGTATGAACGCCGCGAAAACATAGTATGTTTTTTCTTTCTTATTATGAACGTTATACTATGTTTGGTGTCGTAATTCAAAGCCTTGTGTTAAATGAACGCCGTGAAGATTGTCACCTCTTAAATTGATTTGGGTGTGACATTCTCCAAATCCTCATCTTTGTCTAAATTCCAAAACACCTGTCTTTCTTCTCACACATGTGTCAATCTTCCCCAAAAATATTTCAATTATTTTGGGGATTCATTATTGTAAGAGACTTGGTTTGATAATTTAATGGCAAAATTAGGAAGCAATGATTGATTTAATTTTCATAAGATGACTTATAGCAAAAAGTATAGAGACACAAACACAAATCACAAATTTATTTTCAAAATTATATTTTACATATAAATTAGAGATGGATCCCACATAGATACAAATTATTTTTTTTATCATAAAAGTAATAAAAGTAATTTGGGGAATAAATTTGTGGTGGTGTTTGTGGAATACCAAAAAAGAAAGTAGAGAAAGAGAAGGATGTCTATGGATGTAAGAAACGATGAAAGAGGGGTTATTACTCTCAATGGTTATATGAATATTCATTTAGCTCTAGTTATCTATCATATAATGGTGATAGTCATTCCAATATTAGAAAAACCGTTGAACACAATTTTATCTTATTAAGTAATTAAAGAGGATTAACAATAACAATTAACAGGGATATTAGAGGGGTATTTTAGTAATTTTCATTTATATTCATTATTTAAATAGGATTGACAATCTTAATCTAAAGGAAAGTTCAATATTTGAATTAATTTGATAATTATTAGGTTTTAAGCGGGTACGTTGTTATTTTGGTTTTGCAAAGACAAATTTGATAGGTTTTCAAATTATCAAAGATAAATTTGTAATAATATGATTGGCTTTCACCCCACGCAAATTGAAGGAAGCACAAATGAAAATAATATGATTCAGATTTAAAAAAAAAAATACAAATAGTATGTATTATTGGAAAAATCTAGCTTCATTCGATTTATTTGACTTATTCCATTTTCATGTAATCTTTTGTAATAATTGAATAATTCCCAGATTTTTTTATAATAATTTCTATAACATCTGATATTATTTACCACAACTAACCATTAATTATTGTTAGCCTTCCTCATGTCTTAACCCATAATTTTTTTCTTTATCTTCTTCCTTTCTAAGATGGCTTTTTTTTTTTTTTGTAAAAAACATTCAAACCGACAAGATGGTTTTCTTGTGTGTATGCATATACTTGCTTTGACGCGTTTGCCTTATAATGTTTTAATTGCTTTTAGTTTTAACCTGTATTTGAAAATTGTGTTTTATGTTGGCTTGTTTGGCGTTGCAGAAATTAACAAAAAAAAAGGATCGAAGGTTAAATTGATTCCTAATGGTGACCACAATTATACAATTGGAAGGGTAATCGACGCAGAATTGGACTAATAAAATTATTCATATTATTAGATTTAACTGTACACATTTGAGCTAATTTCATTTGATTTATGTTTCGTCTGATATAAATTTTTTAATAATAATATAAATGTTTGTCTAACCTCTGTATATTTTCTAATACTAACATATATCAATATATTTGTAATAGAAATATTTAAAAGGAAAATTATACGTGGTAGTCATGCTGCGTAACAATTAAATGGTGCACCAACATAGTTTTTGTATTTAATTGGTCTTTGTAGTTCTATTCATTAATTAAATACCAAGTCTGTATAATTAGTTCGTCATAATTACCATCTCGTCTTCTAGTTCATACATAAATTTGATTGTTGTATTTGTAGTACATGTAAAAATGATTGCAATTCGTCATCTAAAACACATACAACACAAAATATCTTCATACAACGTGATTAATTAATTAATCACCCTCCGATTAGTAAACAATTACAATTACAATCCATTACAATTCATACAAGATAATTGCCACGTACTTCAATTAACAAGCTTTTTTGAAAATTTATAGGGATTAACAAACATATCTTCATTTATGGGAACCAACACAAAATATTAAAAAAAAAAAAAAAAAAAAAACAGAATTAAAAGGGAAAAAAGAACCCTATAAGCATCATTTATGAAACCTGAAAAAATAAATTAAGTAAAAATAACTGCACAAGGAATGAAATAAATAATGCAAAAGGAATCAAAAACCAAAAAAGATTAATTCATAAATAAATTGCATGCCATAATTAACTGGTATAACTACATACATTGACTGACATAACTACATTTGTTAATCCATAAGTGCAATATTTTGTACAAAAATATTACCAACCATTGAAATGATTAATCAATTTAATCACTCATGTCATAAATCATATACTGATTCCTAAATTTATTTCAATCATACATCATGTTGAGAATAATATTTTTTTAATCCAGTAGTTCATTCAACACCTGATCTGCATAAATACTAGAATTTGGCAAAAAAAATTCCAAGTTAAAAGTAAATTAAAAATTAGGTAAAAAAAATGAAGTTCAACTTTTATATGTAATATGCTAACTATTAAAAAACATATGTTTATCATAAGCACGAAATTTAACTACCTCATCAGTTTCCTGTATCATAAACAGACACTTTTTGGCTAAATACTTTTATTTAATATAAAAAATTCCAACAAATATCATGGTCATAAGTAATCATACTTTTGTGCAAAATACTAGAAGATATAAAATATAACCATTAAATTCAGAAGGAGAGAGAGAGAGAGAGAGAGAGAGAGAGAGAGAGAGAGGGGACCCAGACTGTTTCAATTTCTTAAAAAATGGACGGACCTCTACAAACTGAATTCGATAATAACGGACTGTAAATTTACAAACTGTTGCAAATTAATATTTTTTTCTACTTCGTCTTGATTCTCAAAATGTTCCACTATGGGATAATTACCCCTCCCATTAAATTTACACCACTTTGGAGCCAAACCAGGAGGCCACGTCATCCACTACTGTTCACCATCTTCAGAGTACTGTTCATAGGATTACTGTTTGAAAAATTTTCTGATCCAACTTTTACTGTTCGCCCGCCGCCTTTTCAGCTTTACTGTTCATAGGATTACTGTTCACAAAATTTAATGTTCATAGCCTTACTGTTCACTTTTTTTTTTTTACGAGCTGCGTCTTTTATGCGTCTATGTACCAATCTGCGTTTTTGTGTGCTTATTATAACAGTTTTGATTGGTACCAAGTTTCGTCTTTTATGTTTTTTTGTTTTCCTTTTTTAGAATTTTATTTTATTTCACATGTCTGATATTCTAAATAAAACATTTGAATTTTTCTTTTGGAACATATGATATGCTTTCAGGAGGAAAAAAATTTGTATTTATTGCATGTCTGATATTCTAAATAAAACATTTGAATTTTTCTTTTGGAACATATGATATGCTTTCAGGAGGAAAAAAATTTGTATTTATTGCGTAATATTTATGAGACTATTTAATATCAGAGTTTTTTTTTTAATTAACATTTGGATAAAATTGAAAAGTTTGATTTGTACTTATAACGTTTTAGATAAAATTATTATTTTATGATCATAAAAAATTTTGAAATATCGCAGCGAAGCGCGAGAAATATTCCTAGTTGATTTAAATGTTGAAGTATAAAAAACTCTGACATAAAATTGGGATTGACTCGAAAAACTAATTAATTCATGATCATTCAAATTGAAGCTTCAATTACCAAAACAATCATACATCTACAATATTATTGAAACAAAAACTCTCACAATAGGCAAATCTAAAAAGACAAAAGGAAAAACGGCACAAGCACTTGTGGAACAAAGACATAAATTAGTGGAAAATAGAACAAATAATTATCTTCATATAGCATGCCTGCTAGAAGAGAGAAGGAAAGCAACAAAAAAGTGAGCATAGAGCGCAAGATGAGGATAAGATAAATGAGAAAATTAATGAGAAAAATAATGTGTTTATTTAGCTGAGATATTATTCCATAAAAAAAAACAACGCCTTATTTAGCTAAACTGAGAGTTGACATAAGTGTTAGTTTTGATCAATCAAAGATTATCGACAAATAGATCGGACGATCACATCGGCATTTGGTCAGACTCTCTGCCAAAGGGAATTGGGCAAGCCCCGTCAGACTCTCTACAAAAATTATTACTGATACATTATATATTATTAAGTCCAACGGTTATGTGAAAAAAATTCAAAAGTGAGAACTTTTAATGCTGATACAAAAATTATTACTATGTTTTTTTCAATTAAATAATGAAGATAAATCGATAATGATAACTTTTTAGAACTCTAGAATCTACTAATTTGGTGTTTACATTTCATAAAAGATGCCTATCCTTATAACTAGATACATATTTAAATCGGATGTCAAAAAAACAAAAGACAAAAATGATCTTTAAATATCAAATTGGATGATATACTCTATATTTAGGTGAATTATAGAAGTATTGTTAGATTTTTTTTAATAATAATGACCATTTTGACACACAAGAAACTCACAAGAATAGTTGAAATTTTGAACATGTGCATGAATCTCGAGCCGAGCCCCGAGTGCTCCGCGTGGGTCCCCCCCCTCCCCCGAACAGGTATGGGAAAGTACTGATTTGGACTGAAACCGTGAGTGAAACGAGACAAATTAAAACATTGTCGTGATTGGAGGATGCTTAATTATCCGGGATTGCAAATGCTTGTATTCTCAACAACATTCATGTTGCTTTCAAGGAAGTCAATTCCCAGTTTCTTATTAGGAGACTCATAATGATTTTAGGTTTAAACTTTAATGTAAACTATTTCATTTTAGTTTTAACTTATTTTTTTTTTTTTGCGATTATGTAATTTCAGGAATTGCAGGGACTAGTGAAGAAAGGATCGCAGATCTCCTTTATTTCTCTCTTTAGTCGTCGATTTATTCAGAGTTGATAAAGTTATCTCCTTCGGCATGCCTATTGGCCCTTTTCAGTAAGCTCCAAAAAATAAATATTGGGAGATTTTTCAAATTATATTTAATTTAATGTTATTTTTTGATGATCGGTGATGTGGCTGGATAGGGAGTTGTTTTGGCAGCAAAGGATATATTTGCAAATTTGTTTAAAAGAACGGACTTTTGAATCTTTGATTCCCTTTAATGCAATTATTGGTTCAGAATGACCATCAAAGTATTTTTTTTTTACATTTGTTTTGTAACCAATATCACTTTTTATTTTGTACCGAATTAATTAAAATTTAATTATGGACTTGTATGCAAAAGTAATAATAAAGGATATTATATATTCGAAAAATCTAGCAAGCCATAACCAGATCCAAGAATTCAACCAAGTATCGAAGAATCTCCAAAAGGTTCTCTTGGACTAAATTTTTGCTTGAATAACCCTAAATTTTGCAATATTTGTTTACATGTCTTGTTAAATACTGAAATGTCTGAAAGGTACCTTCCCACATATACAACCTTTGATTTCAAATACAGGTACCAGTGTACCACTCAATATATTGATTTCGCCATCACATATATTTAATTAAGGGGGAGGGAGATCGTCGACGAGAGAAAGATCGGTACAATCACCGCAAAGAAAATCCTCAAACATCTCTGCATCGAGGTGAGGGGGGCCTTTTTTGCAATTTTGAGATAATACAGGGGCCTTTTGTAAATTTGCTGAAAAAATAATTTCATGCCTGGAGAGACTGTAGATCCCACTCTTAACTATGGACCAGGTTCATTTTAATATTATTAATTTTATTAATATGGTTAAACATATAGAAGGGTTAAATTTGATGTAGTATAATTTGTGTTGATAAGGAGGAATATCAAATGGAGAGATAATTAACTTGCCAATTGGTTTCAAACCCACTGCAACTATTAGTGTATGCATATTATTAAGTATAAATTTCTATTTTCTGTTATAATTTAATTCCAAAAAGGATTAATTAATTATTAATATAGAAAATGCATTACACTCGGCATAGAGGTGAGGAGGGCCTTTTTGTAATTTTGAGATAATACAGGGCCTTTTTGCAAAAAGAGAGAAGAAAGAATCACGATCATTGTGTTGTTCCCGGAGGTATAAAACAAATAAAATTTTGCAAAAGACCCTGGATTATTAGTAATTCCGCAAAAAGAACCCTTTGAAATAATATTATTGTATTTATATTATACTGGTATAAATGGTGCAAAAGGACAAAACGAGCTTCTTCCATTTTCGTCTAATCTTCAAGAGACTCTCCCAATGGTTAATCATGTTTAAGGCGTGAAATAATGGATTATCTTATTTTTGCATTTTTTCTCTATTTTATTTTATCTCAATTAAAAAAAATTTAGTATGATCATTGTCTTTTTTTTTTTTAATCTTTGGTTGTTTGGTTTGTCTTTGTTTTGATTTTTCAGGAGACGTGTTGTGCGTTTCATTTGATTTATGTTCAGGCGAAGATCTAGGACCAATTTGTAATTTTGTAATAATATTAATGGACTATCATTTGATTTATGATCATTGTCTTCTCGACTTTCGTTTGAAATAATATTATCTTCAAACTATTTCAACTCCAGTATCATCAATATTATCTTCTAACTAATTTAATATTAACAATCAGATATTAACATAACATTTAAATAATTCACAAATTTACATTTAAAATCTCAAATTACACGTTGAACCACAACCTCAAACCGAGTCATTTTGAGGCCTCTCACAAAAAAAGTTGGCTATTAAATAAATACTATCTTTTTTTGAAAAATAATGATCATCACAATTACTGAATCACGTAACAAAAGAAATACTAAATATTATATTATCTTAATATTTAACTATTATTAAAACAAAAACAATATTAAAACAAAAAATCTACGTACCTTAATAAACATATTCTTAAACCATCAAAAGATTGTCTCAATTAAGGACGATTCTGGTCATTATTCATAACAAAATCATATGAAATACATCTACTTTTTACTTAATCCACTACATGAATTAAAGCCAACAACATGATGGTAATAATTTAACTGTTACAAAAAATGAGCTATTCTTCAATACACCATAAAATTTTCTAATTTTTTGGAATGATTCAATCTCAACCGTAGATCAAGCAAAGGGTATTTTTGGTACAAGGTTTCAACAAGTCATCTTCTTTAATCTATGCATATCAAGTCCCAATACCATCATAGTTACTCCAAACAACTTCATTTCACTTCTCTCTCTTCCTTCGAGTTCTCCATTCTCTCTTCTTCGTCTCTCCAACAGTAAAACACACCTCTCTCTCCATCTCCTTCTCTCCAACAGGAAATTATTTCTTTCTTTTGATAGTATGAAAATGAGCAATAAACGACGAGAATATTTTATAGATCAGGATGAAAGCAACATTAAAGAGAAAAATAAGTATGTACCTAACGATGAAACGGTGAGTTTCGGTTTTATAAACTTTGTGTTGTTCAATGAGGAAGGAGAACACACCCCTTATTTTCCTTCAAAAAAATATGTGGTTCACGGTTTTATTTGCAGTTAGTAGATTTTTGGTGTATTTTGAAGTACTACAAAAATGTTTTCTATTTTATTGTATTTGTTTTCAAGTTATGATTATTGTTTTATTTGTTTGTAAGTTTAATGGGATATTCAGGAAGTTTTCGATTTCAAAGAGAGAGAGAGAGAGAGATAGATAGAGAGAGAGAGAGAGAGAGAGAGAGAGAGAGAGAGAGAGAGAGAGAGAGAGAGAGAGAGAGAGAGGATGGTTAATTAAGAAAGTTTTTGTTGTATTTGTTTTAGTCAACGAGATAAGAAGTTTGTTTTTCAATTTTTTTTTGACATATCGCGAATGAGAATTATACGTGAATTAATAATTTGTGGGATATTAATAAGATATATAATGAACTGATAAAATAGTTTTATGAAGTCATTAATGAAATAAGATAATTTGTGGCATTTTTTTTTAATCATCCATTCCATGTATGAGAGAACAAACTTCTGAATATCATACTTTTGAGTTAATGGCTTAACTTAATAAACAAACATGTCAAGCAAAAGAAGTTTATAGAGTGCAAAATAAACATATTCAATATCCAATAAAGATGAACCAAATTCAAATCCCACTTCCAATAAAAATAAAACAAGTTTATATAGCAAGGTACCGTTATCCTAGCAAAAAAGAAAAAGAAGACTAGCAAAAATGAAGAAGACTAGCAAAAAGAAGATGTACTGAAGAAAGATGCCAACCATGTGTCTACGAAGCAGGAATGAGAATAAGTCCGTCCCATTCCTTTCCTTTGACTTCTTCTTTGTCCTACGATGTAGATTAATTTATATTTTATCCATTTAAAGAGGGGAGTTGAAGAGTTTGCTTTGGAACTTGGGAGGGTTTAAATACTAGATACACAAAATCAAATGATTATGTTGTCGCATTTTTTAATATAAAGTTTGATAAATAACTCCAAAATCAGTTGTTATATACATACATAACGGTGTATTAATATCATAAATAATGTATTAATATCAATGTTTTAAATTGCGATATAGCGCACTATTGCACTTGGACTGTAATTTACATGTGATTACCGATATTGCGCGATATTGTGGCGCTATTTAGTACGTTGCGATGTTGCGTTTTATAAATATTTATTGCGATTTGCGCTATTGTGACGCAATTGTCCACAATTTAAATCACTGATTAATACCAAAAATATTATAATAGTATCGAAAATATTATTCAGTATAATTTTAATGAAATTGAATTTAAAAATCTCAAATCATATATATGAAATCTTTAAGTTCGTTAACAATTAACAATCCATTTTAATCGTAACGAACAAGACCATGCCATTAAACTATGAAACAAGTTTATGATATGATGATGTACATAACCAAATTAAACATCATTTATTCATCAACCGTTTATTCACAGAGTTTCAATGGTTGAAATTTTGAGTTTATAATTAATATTATTTGTCATTTCATATTTTGGTTTGAAAATGATTTATTTGAAATGAATAGTATTTTAACAAAAATATCATGTTAAGAGAAATTTGAAAGGAATATATTTAACGAAATTTTAAAAGTAAAGTTTCTAATGACACACCGAAAAATATTTTTGATATATTCCTATTGGTTTAGTCCATTTAAAATAATAAATCCATAAATCCCTTCCGTGATATAATTCCTTATTTTTAAAAAAAAAATCTTACATTTTCATAATATGATATAGCACATCAAAATTGGAAAATTTATTTATAAGATGTACATGCAAAATGTAAATATTGTACATATTTATAATAATAATAATAATCATATGTTTTAACAAGCATACAATATATTTGCAATAAAAAAATAGTTGGTGTATCGCTTATGAAATATAAAAAAAATTGGTTTTATAATATTTCATTTAATGATATATTGAGATATCACTAATAATAAGATATAATCTGTGTGAATTGATTTACGAGATATTAAGAAGATACATATACATATGCGAACTTATAAAATATTTATATGAATCCATTAAAAAAAAATGAATTAAAAAGATGCATGAAAATTTTAATGATCATTGAAACATGAGTTACATACAAAGCAACAAAAAAAAACATATTATTAACTTATGAAAACAAAAATTACATTATAAATATATTTGAATAATAAAAATAAAAATTTGAAATCGAAATCGAAATAAATGAGTAATACATATAAGTTTATAATTAAATATAATAAACATTTACTTTTTTTTTTTGAGTAAATTCGGAGAGGGCTCAAAGTCCCCCATCCAAACACAATCTCTTCTTTTTTCTTTTTTTTTATTACAAACACGTAGGCCACACACTCAGTTCACTCATTTAATATTTAAACCACAATTCAGTGTCCCTGCCGGGAATCGAACCCCACACCTCCCGCTCCCTAACCAAGAGGTGTGACCAACTAGGCTAACTCTAGTTGGAATAAACATTTACTTAATATGATGTTATTTCTTTAAAAAAAAAGATTTAGCATATATTATGTAAAATATATGACATAAAAATAAATATATAAATATAATTAATAAATTAATAAAATATAATATATAATAGACGTATCATATCCTATTTTTTTTTAAAAAAATTGTCATATCACCGTATGAAGGAAATGCAGTTTCACATATACGGTAAAATCGTACGTATAATGATATATGAACATGGTAGTTCATAGAAATATAACATGTGTATTAGATGCACATATGTATATATGATATACATAATTAGATTGATAAGATAAGATTTTAGGAAAAATCTGCTTGGAACATTTTTACTAAAACGGACATAACTTTGGCATAGGAACATCGATTTGGATGATTCAACTCTCATAAGTTAGATAATTGGATTATCTACAACTTTCATATTAAGTGGAAAAACATTTGAATAACGTAGGACGTTCATTCTAATGAAATACACGAAAGGTTGCGGCAGTTCGACGAAAGGACGCGAACGTTTACTAAAACTAGCATAACTTTCGGACTGGATATCCAAATTGGATAAACTCGGATTTGTTGGAAAGGTGATAAGATCATCTAGAAGTTTTGTTCTGAAAGTTCCTGTTAATTACGGACCTAAGTCGGTCGAATTTCCAGTTTAGTGAAAGTGTGTCTGCTGATTCTGCAGAAGACACATCTTTTGATCAAATTTTCTAGAAACTTGTCATTTCATGCATATAAAAGTATCATTTGATTGATTAAAGAGTGTCTATTTACTGGTAAAGGAATACAAGTTATTCTATAAATAGGAGCCTAATCTCACTCAATCAAATCAATCTAAGCAACCATTATTTCCATTAATTAATCCAGTAATTAAGAGAGAGAAAAGTTCGCCGGAATTCTCCATTGATTCCGGCAAGAGTTTAAGCAAGAGTGATTACGAGGCGTCTAGGCAGTTTCGTGATTATCCGACGACTCCCGTTTCGCGGTGGATACGAGTAGAGGTACGTATACGTTTGCGTACTAACGAGTTAAGTTCATCAACCGACGAGAAGACGAACGGAGAAAGACGACCGGTTTGGGCGTGGGACGAACCGGTACGAGCGAAAAGGTGCGAACGAAAATGTGCGACGTGAACGGAAGTGAAGGTTTCGCAGCGACAAATCCTTCGTAAGCGATCAATTTCGCTAGGTACAAATATTACGTTTATTAGATTTACGTTATATTAGTTATAGGCAATTTGATAAACAAATCGTAGATGAGATCTCGGGGATTTGTACTCCATCGAGTCCAATAATTATCCGCTGCGCGGACTCGATGGGGTGTAGATAACCCAACACCGTATTCGTATCTTGTCGGATACGATATCCGTATCCGTATTCGTGCAACATAGTATTTATTGCATGAAAATATACAAGAATTAATTATATTTAATATATTGATACTCCAAACGACTTATTGCCACTAAAATATCATACATAATTGATTAATTTCTTAAGAACAGTGAACAATACATACAATAGTAATAATATATATATATATATTTAATTATTTGTAAATTAATTAATTATAATTATAAACAAGTACATATATTCGTTTATTAATTTGTTCATATGCAAATTATTTAATATCAATAAAATATTGGTCATAAATTTGGTTCCAATTTTTTCCTAGTTCTTTTATTCATGTCAAACTTATGTCCGTCATGTCCCTTGCTATGTTAATAATATTTTGGATAAAATATTAATGTTACTTGAATTTTTTTGTTCAAAACTTTCAATATTGTATTAATCTGTTTTTGTACATTAAGAAGTAATTATATTTTTATTTAAAACTATAATATTTTATTTTTAGAAATTAATTTATCTTTTTAATGTAATTGTCTTAAATTTTGTAATATTTTTGTTAGTATGCAATTTTTGGGAGATCAATAAGATTTCTATGTATTAAATATTGCATTTAAATAAACTTCCTCGACCCACGTGTCCATGCAGCAGGCTTACCCAATTCATTTAAGAATTGAAATAAATAAATTGGGGCATTTCTCACAGTAACCCTACTTTAAAAAATAATTCGAAAAATAATTTTATTTTGAAAAAAGTTCTAAACTAACCCAAATCGGGTTCTAAAAAACCGTTATTACCTGATTTCTAAAACTCGAAGGTCTAATTGCATAAAAGTACACTTAATTGGACTGATTAAAAAAAAAATACAACGGTTTTTAAAATCACGGTCACATTTTTTTTTACAAAAAACATATACATGTCCCCATATTGTACCCTCTAGTCTTGTATGTCATAATTAAGTAACATTATTATTGACGTATCGGATACGCAACGTGGCGTATTATTATTATTATTTTAATATTTATTTTTTTCGGGTACGGCGGGGATACGGCAGGATACGGCCTGGATACGTTGAGGATACGACTGAGATACTCCATTTATGATACTTCGGCCCATTATATATTTTGGCCCATAATATTTTTTAAATAAATTATATAGGATATTTCTAGGATACTTCTAAATTAGTTCTAGGATACTTCTAGAATAAATTTATGATGTTTTTATAATAGTTGTATTGTTTGGTCGATTTGATTTATTGTCATGATATTTAATTTAAAATTAGTATTTATCTAGTATTTATTTGTTAATTATATACAATATAAATATAATAAAATAATAATTATATAGCCGTATTAGTATCCGTGATTTTTTGAAAAATGCCGTACCGCCGTATCCGTATCGTATCGGATACGATACCCGTATCCTATCGGATACGATACCCGTATCCGTATCCTGCAACATAGATAATGATATATTGAATATTATAATTATATATTTCCGTTTAAATTAGTATATTAACTTTGAAAACGTATATTGACACCCAAAATATATATATATAGATACTGATAAAAATATATTGACACGAACTATAATATATAGATATTCAAAACAACGTATTGTCACTAAAATATCACACAAAATATTAAAGTTCGAAAAATCTAGGAAACTAGGACGAAACAATATTAAGTATTAATAATCTACAAAGATACGATAGTAAAAATTAATAATATATATAAATGCAATATTAAATTTTAGCAATCTTACATGATATGATATTATATTAAAGTTGTTCAGCCGAAAAAAATATTCGATGACATGTAATGAAATTTGTCCAATTATAATTGTTCGATGATATGATGGTGGTGGTGGTGGTGGTGGTGGTAGTAGTAGTAGTAGTAGTGGTAGTAGTAGTAATAATAATAATAATAATAATAATAATAATAATATGTTTTAACAACCATATATAATATGTTTACAATAAAAATATAGTTGGTGTATCGCTTACGAAATATAAAAAATTGGTCTTAAAATATTTCATTTAATGATATATTGAGATATCACTAAAAAAATTACATTATGCAACTTATGTGTAATCTCATTTATATTTTCATTTTTTACATCTTTAATTAGATTTGCGTTTGAAAAAATTAATTGTGCCACCATCCTCTTCATAAACAAATCCATACGCTTATAAAATATTATAAATAAATTAAACTTGTTATTTTTTAATATTATTATTATTATTATTATTAATAATTATTATATATATATACCCAAAACATAATATAGTGATATATCTATAAATATTGAAAATGGTATATTGCTACTAACAACTTGATATATTGATAATGATATATTGAATATGAATATGAAAACTATATATTTCCTCTAAATTAGTATGGTAACGTTAAAATATGTATAATGACACCACAAAATATATATACACATTGATAAAAAAGTATATTGACACAAATTATAATATATTGGTACTCCAAACGACTTATTGCCACTAAAATATCACATATAATATTAATGTTAATAAAATCTAGAAAATTAGGACGAACACTATTAAGTTTTAATAATTCGCAAAGAATGAAATTTGATCAAAATATATTAAACTTTGACAATCGATATATGATACTAAAAATGAATATTAATAACCTATATAAATGCAATATTAAACTTTAGCTATTATACTTGACATGATACTATGTTAAAGTTGATAAGCATTTATGAGTAATATATTTGGTGAAATAAAAACGGTCGATGACATGTAATGAAATTTTCGCAATTATAATTGTTCGATTATCATCCACAATTCACAAAGTGTAACGAGAAACGCTCTAGTTATTTCTTAAAAGTGTGTATTTATTAATTTGTTATAACACATTTAAAAAATTAATATATATTTTTTTATTTCAATTTATTTTTAAATAGTAGCAAGATTATTTATTAATATAATTGTATTGACTTTTTAATGTTTTTTTTTAGTATCGATATTTTGGGAGATGGATAGAATATCTCATTTATTGGCAAGCCACGCGTGGTAAAAATCAACACACATCCAAAGAGTAGACAAACAATAAAAATAAATGGGTCCTACACCTAGCAATAATAAATGAGCATGCTGCATCCTATTGAAACTTATGAGTAAATGAGGCGTGCATGTATTTGAGGAGAAAGAAAAAATATGGAGCAAGTGAAATTACTTTTATGTCCTTTTGTTCTATAATAATAATGGTAACATGCTGAATAACATATTTTACCTGCTGAATAGAGCTAGCAGGTTTTCTTGTTTAATCTGGACCATTAGATTTAGGAAAGTGGACGGTTAAGAAAGTTTTGGTGAATTACATATTTTTGGGTTAAACAACTTTACCTGCTGAATAACATATTTTACCTGGTGAATAACATATTTTACCTGCATTGAAGAAAAACTCACAAAAAATACTCCTTACTATTAATATTTAATTTTATTAACCCTCTCGGTATTATTATTTATTATTTAAAAAATCTCTCGAATTATCTTTAAATTAGATTAATGTGAAAAAAAAAAATGAAATGATGTTATTTATAAATTTTTGGATTTAACTTTGGCCTCTTCAGTCCAATTACACGTCAAATGTGTGCAAAGGTAGTGGGCCTCAACATGAGTGTTAATAAACTGACTTCATAATTAACAATATTTTTTGTTAAAAAATTGATTCGTTACACGATTTTCTATAAAGAGTGTCACACAAAATTAAGAAAAAAAAATGTATTCTTGATAAACATTTCTATTTAAATAATAGATAATTGAACAACATTTCAATAGTTTTAAAAAACTAATTTGAAAAATTACATAACCATCCCACTTGATTGATATAATTTTTTTCAGCAAAATACATTATGTTCCGGTATTTTATTGATCAAATATCCCTTGGAAATTTTTTTATTTTGCAAAAAGTGGGCCTTCTATATTTGAAATAATACAGAAATTTAAAAGTCTTTATTAGTTAAGGCGTTATTTTTATTTGAGAAATTTTATTTTGCCCCCAAAATTCGTCATTATATTCCATATCTCAATATTTTAATCAAAAAGCCTATGCTGCAGGAAATATTCTACCGAAGCTTTACCGAAATGTCACTTGAAGATCAATATTGCTTGGTGTGCCAGCTCAACACATAAAAGGACTAATGATCTGTCTCTTCTTTCTATCTGGGAGTTTTACCATTTTGTCTAATATTTTTCCATCAATGACGATATTCTTTCTTTTTCTCGATCAGATGATTGCAAAATTTATTTTCCTCCTCTTTTCCCAATTTCACCAAGTTTTATTTCCTCAGAACTTCTGAAGATAAAAAACCGTCGCCAGATTTCGTCACTGAACTTCTTTATCCAGAAAACCTAAATTTGCTCAAAGCAAGAGAGAGAGAGAAGAGAGAGAGAGAGAGAGAGAGAGAGAGAGAGAGAGAGAGAGAGAGAATACACATTAGGTTGGTTGTGTATCTCTCCTCGCCAGGAGCAATCTTCCCTCTGAAAGAACGACAATACACACTGCGTCTACCTCTAGCCAAGGAGAGAAAACAAAGAAAAATGGCTTATTTTTTGTCTCCTTCTCTAACCATCAAAATCTCCCATGATTTCTTCCAAATTAAGCAATACTAGGGAAATACCCGCGCTTCGCTGCGGATATAATAATATATATTTTGGTTTTTTGGGTATTAAATAAAAATGTAAACAATGTTTATTCGTATTCTTACATTAAACAACATTTTTAAAACAAATTTATATCGTTGACAAGCATCATTAAATATATTATGGTTACCCTCATAAAAAGAGGAATACAAATATTTAAATCTTAGGGTCATTTATAATTCATTAATCTCATACAAATAATGGAATATTGAAATATTATGGCCATCAGACCATAGGCATAGATTTAGAATTTTAAATAAATCTATATAAAATTTATTTACATTAACAATCATATTTGCATTAGTCTATAATTGTTGAAATAATACGGTATTACCAAAGTTCTTATTTTGGATGTTTTATTTATTAAAATTATCAATGATAATTTTAATGCACTGACTTTTGTTGACCAAAATATTTTAGTTGTGCACTTCATTTAATTTAATTTAATACTGTGGACAATATATGAGATGTTAATATGACATTTGTAATTTATTTATTTACGGTTTAACAATGCAATTATCCTTAAGAATATTTTATTTCGAATATTTTTACGGTTTGCAAATGTCATAATTAGAATTTTAATTATAATAGTTGTAATTAAATTTTTTTTTACAGGTTTGTTTCTCTCTCTAGCTACATCATTATCAAAAATATGCATCATGGCCACTTCATTATCAGAAATTAAAGAGAAGCGTCATCTGTTCTTAAAGAACTCAGAATTCTAATATAGTTTTTAGTCATAATCAAGAATTATAATGTCGTATATTTTCACAGAATTGAAGTGTCATTCACCGAGTTTAGTGTTTTGTATTTTCTTTTATTAGTTAGTGAAGAGTGGTTGGCATTATCAAAAATTAAATCTCCAGACTATTAGCCCAGTAATAGCTCCCCTTACAATACATATTCAAAATATGATGGAGACATTATAATATGTTAATGGTATAATGTGAAAAAATATATGAGATGCAAATATATCATTTTAATTCCACTTAAAGGAAGTATAGACTGTCTTATATGAAAACATTTTCCAGTTGGCATTGTTTCAATTAGACCCTGCATATCATGTTTCTATTTCACTGAATTGTACTTCTATACTTCTTTGCTCGTTTTATTCTCAACAATTTCTATTAACAAATCATATATACAAAATGAAATTCCTAAAAGAAACAAACAATCATCAAAATCCCAGCCTTTCACACGTTAATCGCTCCTACAAATAAAAGGTTATATTTGCAAAATTCCATACTAAAATTCCATCGTCCTTATCGATGGATACACCATGTCTTGCGACTTTAATTAATTCATTTTTAATCGATCAATATTACAATGTTTATTATATTGTTAAATAAAATATCAAATTGTACCTCATGCTTAAATTCAAATCGGAAGCACCCTCGCATTGTCAAGCGTTCCGAAGTAGAAGCTCAGAGTCTCCTTCTGTGCCAAACACAAATATTCACGAACCAGTAAACTAATCCCACACCTACATATATATATGTTCAAGAAAATGAAATAAAATATAAATAAAAAGGGGAAATTTGTAAAATGGCCACTCTGTTATTGAAAATTCAGAAACCTTTAATAGGTTCAAACTACATGGCACCACACTTGCACCTCACACTGCAAAATCAACTGCATTCATCTGTTAAATTAAACAAAATTAGATTATTTGACATCAAAACAACAACAAATAGTTTACAAGTACAAACGTGCAAAATAAAAAATAAAAAAATATATATCTGAGAGGTGTGACCTTTAAGGTGGAGGGGGCATCCAGACCTAAGATTATACACCAAAATCGATTTGGTCCCTGTAATAAATAATAAATTTAAAAAATGGGAAAACAGATATGAAATTCAATGAAATTCGAAATATGATTTAATAAAGGTATGCTATGTAACTTTTCATATAATATCTTCCAATTTTATATAGCACGTATACAATAAATCTGTTTTATATCATGAATTAAATCATTGGTATGGAAGTAATAGTTTCATATAATATCTTCATTCTAACAAAATTTTGCAATTAAACCTAGTTTTTTTAAATTTATTCATAATGCATCATTTTATAAAATATGATTCAATTAAACTCTATTCTGTGTATGGTTCATATCAGACTTATAAATATTATTTCAATTAAAGTATGCATCCAATTTTTTTCTCATTATTTTATTAATATATAATTTAGTAAATTTTCGCAGTGTCAATTTAAGCATAGATTTTTTTAATGTATATCAAATATATGGTTTAACAAACAAATATCACATATGAAATTATAATTTTGAATGTAGAATGCTAAACGTTAACAAAACTAAAAAAAATGCAAATAATATTTTAAACACTAAATCATGAATGAAAACGAAATACATGAGATATGATTGAATACCTGTGTATCGAATTTGTACTTCGAATCTCGAACTATGGAAAACTTCTTATAGAGTAATCTCATCTCACTGTTCTACATGCTTGCTAAACCTTCTGCATTGCAACAAAATAAAGTCTTGTCATATGAATTAGCGTGAGAAGAGAAATAAGTAACTATTAGTAAATATCCTCGAAGAGAAGAGATTACATTTTAACATAAAATCGTAATGGTTCATCAAACTGTACTATCACTATGTATCAAACCGGCAAAAAATTTACATCTCCTAACTACACAAAAACTATATTTTCCTGAAGAATATTATAAATTAAAAATTTCTGATTCCATAAAAACCTATATTGAAAAACTATCAAAGGTACAAACTCCAACACAGACATGAATAGATAGAATTTCCTACTGATCAAGCCACCAGAATATATCAAATGAATCGTTTTATTTACCTGATTAACATTCTGAGTTTGGAGAATTGGGAAATTGCAAGGAAAATTATAACCTTTTCTGAAATTGAAAAAATATTTATGAGACTTTACGTAATTCCAATTATTATTCCTTGATCAATAATATCCGTTAACTTTAAATGCTTTCAATTAAATTTAAACGCAATCTTAAAATGGCTCCACTGAGAAGTTTTAAATATTTAAAAAAAAAATATACCTTGATAAAAACGAAGAATACAATCGCCAGTTTGGTTTTGATACCTTTTAAACCACAATGAAAATAATGGATTAAACACTAAATCATGAATAGAAAAGAATAGACGATATATGGTTAATACCTATGAAATGAGTGTAGTATTTGGATATTCAAATATGAAGAAACGTCTTAGAGTAATTTCAGCGAACACCTTATCATCAAAAGCTTTTTGCCTTTCAATTTATTATAGCCTATCCACCTAATTTGAAAAAAAAAACATGCAGAGAAAGGTAATTAATTCTAAGTGAATTTGGAAACTGCCAAACTAAGAGAATTCGAAAAAATAAGTAAAAGTGTATACCTTGTTAACAAAGATAAGGCAATAGCAAATGTTAGAAAAGGATAATCATCCACAAGCATCAATTGAATGGAATTGTTTGAACAGACGGATCTACTCCCAAAGAGGATTTGCGGAATCCAAATATTAGTACCCCTCTTTTCAACCGACAAGGAATCAAAAAGAACAACCACGCATGAACTATCCTTGAGGAATCGGAAAAAAAAAATCAGTGAAAAGAACAGAGACCTCTGAGGAATTATCCTACTAATTAATAGCGAAGAGAAAGAGAAGCGAAAGAGAAGACAAGAGATTCGAAAGTGAAGCGAAGTGAAAAGATATGTACAAATCTGCGCCCTTCTGATTGAGCCTTTTGTGCGAAGCAAGAAGAGGAAGAGACAGGATTTCTTCCCACTGTGCGTGTCTTGAGATTATGAGCGTCAAGAAGGGAGAAGGGGGTGTCTCTCCCTTGAGATTCTGACCGGCGGCAAGAAGGAGGTGTCTGCCCCTTTGAGATTATGAGCGTCAAGAAAGAGGTGTATTTTCCCTTGAGATTTGAAGAATGTGAACAGGGGACCACTGGGATGCATGTATGAAGAAGAGTGGAGACTTGAAATGCATCTTTTCTTTCGTAAACAGGCGTAAAGACGTAGATGCAATTTTATTTGACACCCCGTCGGATAGGAAAAAATGACGTGGCAATGTAGGATTGTAGTAAATTGTTTGTAAAATATTATAGTAGGATTAATTAAGTTACGATTTGACTTCTAATTGCATTATTTATTTGACTTTTAAATTAGTTAAACCAATTTACATGGATATACTTGACCTTATTCTGAAGGAGTTATCAAGCGTCATATGAGTTCTATTTTATTTTTATGATTGTTGCATCCTGTCAAGCATATAAATTAATTTGCTTATCAAATTTGATATCTTGATTTAATGAACAATATTTAGAGTTCTATTTGGTTCTAGTTATTGGGATTTGAGTTTTATAGTATTTATGTTGAGTATTTCTTTCATGTTTTGAGTAATTGCACAATAATGTTTAATTTGTAAATCACCATAAGAATTCGCCCTTATTCACTGAATCATCACTGTAATCGGACTGAATGTCTGATTGTATTAGGAAGAGGAAATTAAATTGCACTTGATTTTTTTATGAATATGCATGTATGTTGTGCTCAATTTTGAATTGAGTTGAAAATGCAACATAAAAAGAAAAGAGCATAACTTTTTGTAGTCTTGTAAGTACTGAAGTATTAAAACTTTGGAGAAAAGAACAGAGTTTCTAACAAACTCACTGAAAACTGATTATACAGATGAGAAAAACAGAGGATTAAATAATTGATGACTCGTGGTGAAACTGAATCTCTTACATGAATTTGAGGAATCTCGTACAAACTTTTTGTAGAATCTCAATTCAATCATGAAATCCATCTGACAAAATAAATTTGGATTGATCATTTTTTACTTGGATATCAATATATCAAAATAATAGATGATTCAGTATTGTTGAATAATATAGGTACACAATGCTTCAAGCGAGGATTATAGCAAGTAAATGCCAACTTTGAAATCAGACACATATTTGTTGGAAGAATCAGGGCAAATTGAGAATTGTTATGATATTTTGTTTTATTTGACTCTTTTGTAATTAATAATTACAGATATTTCAAACACATATATCAGCAACGATTTTTTTATTTTAATTGGACTGCACAAATTATTAGGCTCAGTCAACAGCCCTTGAATTAACACGACAAATTCATAAAAACTTAAGCGGCCTTGTATGTAGGTATTTAAATTTTAGGCCCAATTAATAACCCATTCATTAACAACATATTATTTTTCGATCCAAAACATTAATTTGTGCACTTTTTGTTAATCGGGATGACGTTTATGTCTGATTTTGATGATCCAATTAACAACCAAGGAAATTATGTGATATTTGGACAACACATTTTGGATCCAATTAACCAGATAATAATTTGTTAATCGAGCTGAAATTTTGGGTCATATATGATGAAAATAAATATTATGCATTATTCAAATTAAAGTTAATTGCAAAAGTAAATATTATCTATTTAGTACTTGCTTCGAATGATTCAAATTAAAGCTTATTAACAATGAGATAATACCTTTGGGTCATGTTTGGAAGTTGGATAAGCGTGGAATAAGTTACACCTTGTAATCCTGTCAAACAAAGAATAAAATGAAGTATTTTGAAATCCTAATTAAACACCAAAAACCACCCGACCTAAATTAATTATTTTACAAGGATATAAAGTATTTTCTGATTTTAAGTAGTAGGATCTAATTATTTTATTTGTATGCTATTTTACATTACATTACGATATGTACCAAAGATCATCTACATTTTTGTGTATCAGTGACACGTGCAGCGTTATTCGTGTGTTTATATGAATTATTTACACATTACTAATTATTTGTACAAAATGCTCTGATTTTGTGACAAAACTTCTGTGTACAAAGTGAAATATAATTTTGATACCATGTTATGCACAACCATAAGATTAGATGAAATATTTAATATTTAATTTCATATTCGAAGTAGGTAAGTAGGTAAGTTGAAAGAAAGGTATCCATCCTAGTACTATCTTACAATCTTATGAAACACATTATATTTCACCTTCCCCTCAACGGTACAATTTCATAAAATGTTAAAAATATATAATAAACCAATTATATTCTTATATCCAAGTTCATAGAACATGCATCCCAATTTCTCCACTGAATCATACACTAATTTTATAATCTAGTAGGAACACAATACATCCATAATCATACATATAATACACACATTACAAATTTTAACACCAATTCACAAACATTAAATTTGGCTACATATCCATCCATACCGGCCATGCATTGACCTTGTATCCACTGTAAACATTTAGATAATGAAAAATCGAAAAACGTATCAAATTTCTCAAATTAATATGAGTCTCGCACAATAAAACTCAAAACTGAATACGATTTAGAATAAAATCACAGCATCATTTTCAAATTTCTATGGTCATGCTCAAAAGTAAAAACAAAATATTCATAAATCACAAGTGTCAATTAAAGAATAAAATCTGAACTCAAATAGTTCATCATTTTTGGAAAATAATTTGCTGCTGGAAAAAATTATCGAAGAGGAGAAGAGATGAGGCGACCTAGGGATGGAGAAATATTTCTACTACTTGGATAAAAATGACGAGTAGACGAGGCAACGAATGAACATGAGACTATGATAGGCATCATTTAACGAAAATTAAACTTTCTAAATCGTTAAAGAGAGAGAAGAGAGGACATAATAGGACTTGAAGTTTTTGTATTTGAGCAAGGAAATGAAAACTTTCTAAATCGTTAAAGAGAGAGAAGAGATGACATAATAGGACTTGAAGTTTTTGTATTTGAGCAAGAAAATGAGAACTTTCTAAATCGTTAAAGAGAGAGAAGAGAGGACATAATAGGACTTGAAGTTTTTGTATTTGAGCAAGGAAATGAGAACTTTCTAAATCGTTAAAGAGAGAGAAGAGAGGACATAATAAGACTTGAAGTTTTTGTATTTGAGCAAAGAAATGAGAACTTTCTAAATCGTTAAAGAGAGAGAATAGAGGACATAATAGGACTTGAAGTTTTTGTATTTGAGCAAGGAAATGAGAACTTTCTAAATAGTTAAATAGAAAGAAGAGAAGACATAATATGACTTGAAGCATTCCCTATTTGAGCAACGAAATGAGAACTTTCTAAATCGTCAAAGAGAGAGAAGAGAAGACATAATAGGACTTGAAATATTCCCTACTTGAGCAAGGAAATGAGAACTTTCTAAATCGTTAAAGAGAGAGAAGAGAAGACATAATATGACTTGAAGTATTCCCTACTTGAACAAGGAAATGAAAACTTTCTAAATCGTTAAAGAGAGATTAGAGGACATAATAGGACTTGAAGTATTCCCTATTTGAGTAAAGAAATGAAAACTTTCTAAATCGTTAAAGAGAGAGAAGAGAGGACATAATATGACTTCAAGTATTCCCTATTTGAGCAAGGAAATGAGAAATTTCTAAATCATTAAAGAGAGAGAAGAGATGACATAATATGACTTGCAGTATTCTCTATTTAAGCAAGGAAATGAGAACTTTCTAAATCGTTAAAGAGAGAGAAGAGATGACATAATAGGACTTGAAGTATTTCCTATTTGAGCAAGGAAATGAGAACTTTCTAAACCGTTAAAGAGAGAGAAAAGAGGACATAATAGGACTTGAAGTATTTCCTACTTGAGCAAGGAAATAAAAACTTTCTAAATCGTTAAAGAGAGAGAAGAGAGGACATGATATGACTTGAAGTATTCCCTATTTGAGCAAGGAAATGAAAACTTTCTAATTTGACCAAACGGAATAGTTGTCAAAAGAGTTAAGTTCATCAATCGAAAATCTATCAAAAATCTATCAAAAATCAATCAAGATTAGTGAAGGAAATACATTTTTGGATCAACTAGAAAAACGTACAAACCAGGATATGGTTCGTTCGAACGGACAAAGATGGTTCGTTCGAACGCACCAGGTTGAGTTCACAATGAGATTGTGCAAACTCAGGAACCAGGAGATGGTTCGTTCGATCGGACTATAATGGTTCGTTTGAACACACTATGGTACGATCGATTGAATATGAGATTCGTTCGAACGCACAACTGGAACACATTGACAGTGACTAGTTCGTTCGAACGAACCGTAAGGTGCGTTCGAACGCACTGTGTTCCGAATTTTGTGTTACCAGTTTTATCTCCAATTAATTGTCCTGTAATTAAATGTATGATCTGAGATTGATGGTATTAAATCTCAGATCTGGCCATTAGAGAAAATAGAATTGCTTCTTGATCTTCTTCCTCAAGAAAAAGGAGTGAATTTAGAGAAGAGTTCTCAAATTCAGATTCAAGCAAGTTTACGCGTAGATATACTAGGAGGATTCACATGTAACCGAAAGTCGATAACTCGAGGTGGATACGAGTAGAGAGATCTCAGTTGAGATCTTTGCATTGTGATCAACTGACATGAAAATCATATAAAAACTGATGATAAAATCATATAAATACTGACACTGACATGGCAAAGGAACCAGGACAAGATGCAAACGACAAAAACAGAAAATAAACTTACAAATATGGAATCAATTCGATTGAAAAAACTCAATCGTTCTATCTCGAAGAACATGACCTGAAAAATAAATTCAAAATTTCCACAAAAAACAAACCTAGATCTGTCCGGCAAACTTTTCACCTCGATGTTCTGATCTATACCAGAGGAAAAAAGGGACGAAAAAGACGAGAAAATGGGCGAATACTGGAAGGAAATAAAACACTGTCTATAGATATCTCTCTTCAATTGATTTTGCAAGAGAAAGAGAGGCGCGATCTGATTAGATTCGACCTGCTTTTTCCTATCTTCTCCAGCCTTGTGTGTGTTGTGTGTGTGAGAGAGAGAGAAGGAGAGAGAGAGTTATCAATTCTCAGCTTTGAGAGAGAGAGAGAAAAGAGGGTGAGATCTATTATCGGCTTTGAGGGAGGGAGGGAGGGAGCGAGAGAAGAGAGAAGAAGAAAGGAGACGAACAGATACATGACAAAAGGAGACGGAAAGGTGCTTCGTTAACATTAAAAACATCGTTCCGTTTCCACTAGATCAGCCCAAATCTTCCGACAAATCTAACGGTGAATAAGTTGCAAGTAGAATTCATGTTTTACTTGTACAAGTATTTTAGTTGCACTCTATAGAATAACTAAAAAACTTGTACAAGTTTCATCTGTTTTTTGTTTGTAAGTTTTAAACCGTTAGATTTACCTCCAGATCCCTGCAAGTTTTTATTTCATGCCTTCCCGTTAGTTTAAGTTATTTTTAGTCATCTCCGTTAAAATACCTTGCTCTCAGTCTCAACTCATCCCCTCTCCTTGTTCTCTTTTCTTCTTTCTTTCCACCTGTTTCGTGAAGGAAATAATTGTCCAATACTTGATGCAGGGGCTGTATTCGATGAATTGGGGGCTAATTAGGGTCCATTAAGCTAGTTTAGGCTTTATATTGTGCACGTTTAGGATAATTGTCCAATACTTGATTTTATATAGTTCAAATCTTTATTTGCAGATATGGATGATGTCGAGAATGTTTGTTATTGTAAGCAATTGGAATCAATTTTCAGTGGCACTAATAATTAAATATTCCTCCAATGAATATTGGTTATTTATCGAAATATAATATTCGTTATTGTAAGCAATTGGATATGTATCGAAATATAGTATTTGTATGGGATGTGTTGAAAATGAAATGTGTATCGAATCTCAATTTTTAGGTACCAATTTTTCTAATGTGTGTGTATCGGATCTGAAAATTTAGGCACTAGTTTTGCAAAAAAATTAGTACTCTTGCAATTATGTATGTGGTACCAGGTTATATATGTACCTACATGTAAGATCTTGAAAATTTTATGTGTTTCTCGCAATTATACATGTATTGTTTGAACATGTATAAAGTTGTTTAATTTGGTAGGAATGTAATTACAAAATATTATGAAGTTGTACCATAATTAGGAACTTAATACAAAATATTATAAATTTTGCCATTAAATTTTCAAACGACTATTAAGTTCAGAGAATACATGTTTTGTACCAATACACATTCACATTCGATAGAATCTTACATTTCAATGCATTCAATACATATTTGCATTTCAATCCACTATACATTCAATACCCATTTACATCGCATCACACATTCAGAACATATCTCAAATACGTATTACATTCAATATGTAAATGTCCTGGTCCACTGAAGCTTTTAGATGGTCTGATACGTGTCGCGGCAGAAATTGCTTCCTCTTCCAATTTGCCTTTGTTCTTGCTCACCCTTTTTCTGAAATAATCCACAATAGAAATTTCAGAATATTATTTTAACCTCCAAGTATGCCTCAATTTAATAAGATATTAACATTAAGTTATTCTTCACTTCTTGCTCAGTTCCAAACAACATTCCTACGAGCTCGACTCATATTAGCTACATACTCCATTGCATTGTGCATCTAAAAAACGTAATGCAGGGTGTTGTCTGCAAATCCAAAAAACACAAAACAATGTAAATATTAAAAAGAAATTTAAGAAATACTTGAATTAATTCTAAATTTAGGTATTATATGATATACTTGTTTTAGTTCACAATTAATCACAAGTTGAGAAATTTTTAGAATAATTTCAGAATAATAGTGTGATCGCATCTGTCCGACACACAATTTCAGAAAAATTCCCAATTAATTGCTAATTAATCACAAATTCTCCACCCATAAATACTTGTATTAATTCATAATTAATACCTACTTTAAGAATAATTTCAGAAATACTTGTATTAAAAATTCTCCAATCACAAATTCACAGATACTAGGCCCCAATAAAGATGAAACTCACCTATTGGGCGACTATGACATATTTTCTTTGAAGAGAGAATCATCAATATAGATATGATCAATATCATATGGCCAACATCCTTGTATATCCTTAATTTCTCTAAATCGATAATTGAAAATCAAAATCCACCCATATAGATATGATCAATATCATATAGATACATTGTAAAATAAATTTCGTGTGATTTTCATAATTTGATCTAACAAAAAAACAACAAATTTTCACAACCGTTTATTTTGTTCAATTTTTCGATTCCCATGAAGGAAAACTCGAAATATTATGAAAATTTATCATAATCCAATCTATATAAATTAAATTGAATCCATCGAAAAAAATTTGAATTTTGCAAGTTATTTTATGATAAATCATATCATAAAAAATTTCGACCGTCAATTATTTTACGTGTTATGATGAATATGATAGAAATTTTTATTTTCTATGAAATTAAATCTACAACATTTATGAGTGATAAAGAACATATCCATACGGTTGAAATTTGATTTTGATATTTAGATTTAGAGAAATTAGTTCCGTTGGCCGACGTTGGCCATGCAAGGATGTTGGCCATTGAGTCTAGCCCCTTAGAAAAAAATTTGTACAAGTTCAACCTATTTTTTGCTTAGAGGGTTTTTAACCCTTAGATTAACATCCAGACCGTGCAAAATTTTTATTATATACAATCACGTTACTTGCTGTTATCTATAGTTATCTCTGTTAAAAACTTAAAATGCGTTCTCTCCTAGGAAATGTCAATGGGTCGGGTTCGGATCGGATATAGGCTCATCCATATCCTTATCCATCTTAATCGGGTAATATCCATACTCGACTCGTCAACCAAACGGATAATTTTACCCGCCCCATTTAGTACTCGAGGTTTTTCGGGTTATCCACGGAAATTTTTACCTATGCCCTAATATATACAAAAACATTAAAATATACTAGCAAACAAATATATTTTTTCAAATTAAAATATCACCGCACAACATAATAATATCATAAAATACACAACAAATATTTTTAATTAGAAATTGTATTATGAAACTAAGATTAATAAAAACGTGAAATAGAAGTAAAAAAAAAAAAATAAACATAAATCTAGAAACATATTTATTTTAGTTTTATTTACTAAACAAACAGAAAAAATAAAAATAAATCATATAATAAAAAACAGAAGGAAAAAATATATTAAAATCATTTAAAAAACAGCAAAAAAATACTAAAAAATATATTAAAATATTAATATAAAAGATAATTAAGAATCGGATTCGGATCGGACGATCTCATCCATATCCTATTCGTATTTGTGTCGGTATGTTTTAATCGGGTATTCGGATAATACCCGATCCGCAGGTCGGCTCAATCGGATTACCCGACTCGCCCGGGTTGGATACTCATCGGGAACGGGTATTACTCGACCCACCCATGGCAGCTGTCTCTCGATTTCTCATCTCATCCATGGAAGCTCCTTTGTTTCCCCCCATCAAGCGGCTTCTTTAAGATCGCTGTGTCCTCCAAATTGCTGCCGTGGAAACGGCTCCAATCATCGAAAATCTCTTGAAGAAGGTGAGTTTCAATTTTTTGTCTCTCGGTTTGAATTTGGGGGTGGAGAATTCACAATTTTATTGGCAATTAATTGGGAACTGATTGAGAACCTACCTGAATTTGAAAGTAATTTGAAATTTGAAATTTCTCAGATATATATTGTGCTATTTGAACCGGTAATTGGATATTTATCTCCACAGTTTTTTTCTGAATTTGTTACATCTATTTGATATATTGAAATTATTACTTCTACTTAATATTGAACCGCGAATTGGGAATTTATCTCAACATTTTTACTGAAATTGTCGATAATTTATTTTTCTAAAACTACTACTTCTATTTCACTGAATTATAACTTTTTTTAGTGTCAATTTGAGCCAGCAATTGACAATTGTTCTGAACCAATTTATCTCAATTAGACTATTTGAATCAGTCCCCGAGACATCGAAGCCCCTCCAGATCACGACAATATATTTTATTTTTGGGATTATTCTGATCCAGTCCCCGAGATAGGTGTTAATTACGATGAAGACCCCGAAGAGGGCGAGAAAAGGAAAGAAGATAATTAACTTGAGAGTATTGATATGAAACCTTATCGAGGGAGGAAGAGGTCGAGCACGGATCTCGATGCAAATGTTGATGAAGAATCTTCAAACAAGATTGAGAAGTTAACTCACAAAATAAGGACTAGGAGTCGTAAGAGAAGACAAGGTATATACTTTTTAAATTGAGATTGTCAGGTTGATACACGAAGCTAATGTCGTTAAGACGGAGAGAGAAGGTGATTTGTGCTCAACTTTGTTACGTTGTACAATCTCAGGGTTTGAAAGAAACAAGTTCGCGTACAATCTCAGGGTTTGAATTGAATGAATGGGTATTTAAAATTGAGATGAACTTGTGGGTAATAAATACTTAAATGAAATTAATGTGTGATTTTTTTTGTGTGATTTCATCTTTGTTGCCATGGAACTTGAGGATAAAAAGTGATACCAATATATATATATATATATATATATATATATATATATATATATATATATATATACACACGCACACACTTATTCCGGTGCATAAATTATTATGGTGCATAAATTTTCAGTTTGGAAGAGAACTTGGATGCTAGTAAATCAAAGAGAAAACTCTTTTATTTAGACATTGGAGATAAACTAAAACAATGAACAAAAAAAAAACCATTGAAACAATAATATAACATAAGTGTCCTGTAATCTACAATATAGTCATGACTTCAATGCGAGGGTTAAGTAAAAGTTAGGCTTTGTTGTGCAGGATCAGGGCCCGTCCCAAGCTCGGGACGACCCAAGGCCATTTTCAAAACAAAACCCTATATGATAATAAAGTTCTTAAACAGAAATTCTTGTAAATATTATAATTGAATGCTACTAAATATAATAACCATTTTATCTAATTTCTTGTAAATATTTTTGTTAATCTTTTGTTAATGAAATTTATTGGATACCCTTGGTACCCCAATCAATAAAGAAAAGAAAAAAATTATAGAAGAAAAGGAAAAACAAATTTCTGTTTTGGAGAAAATCAACTCACTGAAAAGATCTCAAATTACATCTCAAGAAAAGATAAACTTAATTTCTTATCATATAGTATATACTACCCTTAAAATAACATCTTAATACTCTCAAATTCATATTGAAAATAAGATCCCAAATTACATATTCAACCATAACCTATGCTCTAATCCTGACATATGAAAGTACATATCCAAACACAATCTTAAATCATAATAATCCCCACAAGTAGGCCTCACATCGTAATAAAGCCACCACCTCAGTATGCTGAGTACAAATGAAAAAAAGTCGAATTAGTATGGATCCAATTGCTAAATGTTGTTATTTTTTCTTATAAAGTCAACTCATTTCTTATTTTCAAGTACTAATCAAAATCTAAATTTTCTTATAATACCTAACATTTCAAGTCCACTGTTGCAAACACAACACAGCATTAAAAATTAAAAAACTTGTTTTAATTTCTTTGAAGGATTCAAATTTACCTGATAGTGTACTTTTTAGTTCGTCGTGTTTTCATCCAAAGACCTCTCTCTCTCTCTCTCTCTATCTATCTATCTATCTATCTATATATATATATATATATATATAAAAGCTAACGTACTCAATTAAGTAAATTAATTAGTGTACTTAAACCTTCTAAGCCATCCGATTCATCTTAATCACGTTGAAATTGTTGATAGACGGAACGGAGGGCCTTTTAGACGTTACCCCTACTTACTACTTACGCACATGTTCTTCTTGCCAAAACAATTATTTCCTCCTCTCCGCTTTTCTCTTTTGCTCTCCAGAAGAACAAGAGGCTTGACCTCTCTGACGGCTCCCATGCTCTCCGAGAAGAAGAAACTAGGCCTCCATGTACGACTATCCAGCTTGACCTCCCAGTATGGCTTGCTTCTCCCCTCATTTTTGCTTGTGCCTCTCTTCTAGGTGCTCAAACCCTAACATTTTTATCTCGTGTCAAATATCAAGAGATTGCCTCCTCTCTTTCTTCTTCGATATTGGATAAAATTGATCGTCAAGATGAACCCAATTTGGCTCAAATAGGTGAAATCTGATTTTTCTTCATTTGTTTCTCGAAAAGGTGATTCTTTAAATTCGTACTTTAGCTTTGATTATATAGTTAATGCGTAAATTAATCGATGATTATCTCGTAAATTGATTTTTTGCAGGCATTAAATTCGTACTTTAGCTTTGATTGTTTTTCAGCCAAATACGAGGTATTATTTGCTCTGATTTAGGGAAATAACATACAGGAAGCATTATTGGCTCTGATTTGGAGAAATAGCATACAAACACATGCCATATCCGAGATGGGTTCTCGCTCAAAACTTCAATCCAACTAGATCAAGCACTACTGGAGGCATTTTTTTACTTGTTTGAATACTTCAACTTTGTTTGATGATGTATAGTTATGAATAATTTTCTGTTTACTTGATGTATTGGAGTTTTATTGATGATTTCTAATGTATAATTTGGGTGTTAAGAGGAATTATGCGTAAAAATGTAAACCACAATGTAAAAGAAAATGAATTTTATGAAATTTCAGATTTTAAATTGCTCATTGGTACCATCGGTACGAGCCAGCTCTTCACAGAATTTGTATTCTACGGGACATACATCATTCAAAACAAGCACAATACCTAATAAAAAATAAAATAAGTATAACCATTTATCATTTAACAAAGTTGTTTTTCTACAATTCACGCAACATATACGTACATTCCTAACTAAAACAAGTAAAATCATGTTCATATCTAAAGATTTATCAAATAACAAAGTTGTATTTCTAAAAAGCATACACACATACATGCAACTCAATTTCTACAAATCTACTTCCTAAACTACTTCAGTATTACACCTCATGCATTCGAGATTGCCTCCGGTATTGGTTGATCCAGTGGTAGTGAAGATTGCGTGAGAATGCATCTCGAGAAACCAAATTACTGCCCGCACCAAGTTAAGCATCGACATTCTAATAACAAAAACACAAATTAATGTTTCCTTGAACGGTAAGTGGTTGCATTCATGAACAAATTGGTCTTGTCCACCAATTGCGAAATTGTTCACAATTTTTACATCAATTATTTATTAATCTATAATCACATACAAAGATAATATCAAATAAGAAAAGTATCAAAAATAGTTACCAACATAATTAATGATATATAATAAGCCATTACAAGAAAATCATCGATCATGGAGGCAGCGACATCTGGCAGAGATTATTCCTGGAACTGATTAACTTACAAGACAATTATTGATCAATTTACGCGTTAACTGCATAATCAAAGCAAAAAAAACGAATCGAAAGAATCACCCTTTCAAGACACAAAAGAAGTAAAACAAGATTCCACCTTTTTGCACAAAATTTGGTTTGTTTTGACATCTAGCTCTATAGAATCTGGAAAAATCAAGAGAAGTCGATCTCGTGATATTTAAGACTGAATCACGACAAAAAATAGTTAGGGTTTCGACCTTCAGGAAGAGCACTAGCACCACGAGCCGTACATGGAGACCGACCTTCGGGGAGAGCACTAGCACCAAGGAGAGGTGGAGGTGGAGCTTCTGGAAGAGCATTAGAGGGGAGCCATCAGCGAAATAATTAAGGTCAAGAGAAGAGAGCAACGCCATGAAATTATTTGAAGGTTTTTTTAATCATTCTGAAGAGGAAAGAGATGCAAACGGAAGGAATAATATCTTTTTCCGTCTATCATCACATTTTCATCAGCGCACATTTCAATCTAAATCGGACGGTTGAAAACGTTTAAGTATAAGAAGCAATTTACTCAATTAAGTACTTTAGCTTTTCTCTCTCTCTCTCTCTCTATATATATATATATTATTCTCGTGCCTTCCCCTCTAAAGGGTGTCAAAGGTTCGGATACGGTTCGGATACTGGTTATACCAGATCCATATCCATATTTTTTTTCATATACGGTATTATCCGGATCCGGATACGGTCTGGAAACTAAACGGATACATATACGGTTCGGAATGCAACAATTAATTGAGTTACTTTTCATATACCAGAGGAATGCAACAATTAATTGATCTTGATTAATTTGATCGGAACATCTGAATTGTGTGTGTGATATTTGAAAGTTACATTTTCATATAAGATAATTTTATTTACACTTTCAAACCAGTTAATGAACCGGTTGACTCGCTAGTTCAACCGGTGACCCGAGGCTCGACTGAGTCATTGTCCGATCCGATTTTTAAAACATTGCTAATTTCTGTAAGCATAACAAGACAACATTGAAAGAATCTTCATAGATACAAGAGTTACATTGTTGGCAAGAAAATATTACTGTAATCTCAAAGAAAAGATTTGATTTAAATCGTAAACAATGGCAAAAGCTGAAATCATTACGAGTCTACGAACCTCAAATGTACGTGCAATCACAGTGACAATAGACCATTTCCATCATCAAAGATCATTTGTTTTTGACATGGGGTACCTGGGCTACATGCCGAAGTTGATTACTGTCATGGCTGACGAAGGTTGGCGACAAGTCATGGCTAAAGGAGACGGACCCACGAGTCATGACAAAGTACGATTCAGTTGTTTACGGGTTTTGCATGAATTTGCTTCGGGTATGAATTAATTATAAATCCTAAATCCTAAATATACACTTTTTGTTGTTGTTGTTGAGGATTTTGGATTGGAGAGCTGGAGGTTGGGTTTTTTGAGTTCTTTTTGTGTTTTGCGATTTTTATTTGTGAAGTAAAGAATAAAGATATTATTTAGGGAAATTATTTGGGTTGTTATTTCTTGTACATGTTCACAAACAACGTTATCTTTGGCCGAGTTTAAATGTATACTTCTACATTTCTTTCGTCGAAACGAGCGATTTTGATGTAAAGATCGAGCCATTTGGTGAAAAAAGAATGAGAAAGTTACGACGATTTTAACATAACGACATTATCATTTTCTCTAGTTTATTGTTATCTACTTTTTACAATTATTTGGTTAAATAACGAAGAATTTTTATCCTTAAATTATACGCCTGAAATTCACTGGAGGCGGTCTCTCCTCTTACATTTCTTCGCGCAAAATAGGTTGTTTTCAACTCGCAAAATCATGCCATAATCATTGTATTTAATAATTCAGGACTAAATTACAATAAACTGTATTTTCTATTAATTTCGGTTAAAAAGACCTAATCTCCCAAATCCAATCACGAGGCTGCATTACTCTCGTTGAGGCGAGCGATTTTGATATAAAAACCGTGCCATTTGGTGAAAGTATGTGAAAGTTACAAGGGTTTTAACATAACGACATTATCATTTTATCTAGTTTATTGTTATCTGCATTTTACAATTAATTGGTTAAATAAAAAATAACTTTTATCCATAAATTATACGCCTGAAATTCACTGGATGCGGTCTCTCCTCCTTCATTTCTTTGCGCAAAATAGGTCGTTTTCAACTCGCAAAATCAATGCCATAATCATCGTATGTAATAATTCATGACTAAATTACAATAAACTGTTTTGTCTGTTAATCCGGATTTAAAAGACCAAATCTCCCAAATCCAGTAACGAGGCCGCATTCCTCTCGCCGAGACGAGCAATTTTGATATAAAAATTGTGCCATTTGGTGAAATTATGAGAAAATTACAAGGGTTTTATTATAATAGCATTACTATTTTCTCTAGTTTATTGTTATCTGCATTTTACAATTAATTGGTTAAATAAAGAGTTACTTTTATCCTGAAATTATACGTCTGAATTCACTGGAGGCGGTCTCTCCTCATTTAATTTCTTCGCGCAAAATAGGTCGTTCTCAACTCGCAAAATCATGCCATAATCATCGTATTTAATAATTCATGACTAAATTACAATAAGCTGTATTTTCTGATAATTCGGGTTAAAAAGACCAAATCTACCAACTCCAGTCACGTGGCTGCATTTCTCTCGTCGAGACGAGCGATTTTGATACAAAAATCGTGCCATTTGGTGGAAAAAAGTATGAGAAAGTTAGGAGGGGTTTAACATAACGGCATTACCATTTTCTCTAGTTTATTGTTATCTGTATTTTACAATTAATTGGTTAAATAAAGAATTACTTTTATCCTGAAATTATACGTCTGAATTCACTTGAGGCGGTCTCTCCTCCTTTAATTTCTTCGCGCAAAATAGGTCGTTCTCAACTCGCAAAATCATGCCATAATCATCGTATTTAATAATTCATAACTAAATTACTATAAAATGTATTTTCTGAGAATTCGGGTTAAAAAGACCAAATCTACCAAATCCAGTCACGTGGCTGCATTTCTCTCGTCGAGACAACCGATTTTGATACAAAAATCGTGCCATTTGGTGAAAAAAAGTATGAGAAAGTTACGAGGGTTTTAACATAACGACATTACCTTTTTCTCTAGTTTATTGTTATCTGCATTTTACAATTAATTGGTTAAATAAAGAATTACTTTTATCCTTAAAATATAAGCCTGAAATTCACTGGAGGCAGTCTCTCTTCCTTCATTTCTTTGCGCAAAATAGGTCGTTTTCAACTCACAAAATCATGCCATAATCATCGTATTTAATAATTCTTGACTAAATTACAATAAATTGTATTTTCTCTGAACTCGGTTTAAAAAGACCAAATCTCCCAAATTCAGTAACGTGGCTGCATTTCTTGCGTCGAGACGAGATATTTTGATACAAAAATCGTGCCATTTGGTGAAAAAAAGTATGAGAAAGCTACGAGGGTTTTAACATTACGGCATTACCATTTTCTCTAGTTTATTGTTATCTGCATTTTACAATTAATTGGTTAAATAAAGAATTACTTTTACCCTTAAAATATACGCCTGTAATTCACTGGAGGCGGTCTCTCCTCCTTCATTTCATCGCGCCAAATAGGTCGTTCTCAGCTCGCAAAATCAAGCCATAATCATCGTATTTAATAATTCATGACTAAATTACAATAAACTATATTTTCTCTGAATTCGGGTTAAAAAGACCAAATCTCCCAAATCCAATCGCGTTGCTGCATTTCTCTCTCCCAGACGAGCGATTTTGATATAAAAATCATGCAATTTGGTGAAAAAAAAGTTTGAGAAAGTTACGAGAGTTTGAACATAACGGCATTACCATTTTCTCAAGTTTATTGTTATCTGCATTTTACAATGAATTGGTTAAATAAAGAATTACTGTTATCCTTAAAATATACGCTTGAAAATCACTGGTGGCGGTCTCTCCTCCTTCATTTCTTCGCGCAAAATAGGTCGTTCTTAACACGCAAAATCATAGCATAATCATCGTATTTAATAATTCATGACTAAATTACAATAAATTGTATTTTCTTTGAATTCGGGTTAAAAAGGCCTAATCTCCCAAATCCAGTCTCGTGGCTGCATTTCTCTCGCCGAGACGAGCGATTTTGATATAAAAATCGTGCATTTGGTGAAAAAAAGTTTGACAAAGTTACGAGCGTTTTAACATAACGGCATTACCATTTTCTCTAGTCTATTGTTTTCTACATTTTACAATTAATTGGTTAAATAAAGAATTAGTTTTATCCTTAAAATATACGCTTGAAATTCACTAGAGGCGGTCTATCGTCCTTCATTTCTGCGCGCAAAATATGTCGTTTTGAACTTGCAAAATCATGCCATAATCATCGTATTTAATAATTCATGACTAAATTACAATTAACTATATTTTCTGTGAATTCGGGTCAAAAACACCAAATCTCCCAAATCCAGTCACGTGGCTGCATTTCTCTCATCGAGACGAGTGATTTTGATATAAAAATCGTGCCATTTGGTGAAAAAAAGGTGTGAGAAAGTTACGAGGGTTTTAACATAACGGCACATTTTTTCTAGTTTATTGTTATCTGCATTTTACAATTAATTGGTTAAATAAAGAATTACTTTTATCCTTAAAAAATATGCTTGAAATTCACGGGAGGCGGTCTCTCCTCCTTCATTTCTTCGCGCAAAATATGTCATTTTCAACACACAAAATCATGTCATAATCATCGTATTTGATAATTCATGACAAAATGACAATAAACAGTATTTTCTGTGACATCGGTTTAAAAAGACCTAATCTCCCAAATCCAGTCGCATGGCTGTATTTCACTCGTCGAGACGAGCGATTTTGATATAAAAATGGTTCCATTTGGTGAAAAAAAGTTTGAGAAAGTTACGAGGGTTTTAACATAACGGGGTTACCATTTTCTCTAGTTTATTGTTATCTGTATTTAACAATTAATTGGTTAAATAAAGTATTACTTTTATCTTGAAATTATACGCCTGAATTCACTGCAGGCGGTCTCTCCTCCTTTAATTTCTTCGTGCAAAATAGGTCGTTCTCAACTCGCAAAATCATTCCATAATCATCGTATTTAATAATTCATGACTAAATTACAATAAACTATATTTAATGAGAATTCGGGTCAAAAAACCAAATCTACCAAATCCAGTCGCGTGGCTGCATTTCTCTCGTCGAGACAAGCGATTTTGATACAAAAATCGTGTCATTTTGTGAAAAAAAGTATGAGAAAGTTAGGATGGGTATAACATAACGGCATTACCATTTTCTCTAGTTTATTGTTATTTGCATTTTACAATTAATTGGTTAAATAAAGAATTACTTTTAACCTTAAAATATACGCTTGAAATTCACTGGAGGCGGTATCTCCTCCTTCATTTCTTCGCGTGAAATAGGTCGTTTTCAACTTGCAAAATCATGCCATAATCATTGTATTTAATAATTCATGACTAAATTACAATAAAATGTATTTTCTCTGAACTCGGGTTAAAAATATCAAATCTCCCAAATCAAGTCGCGCGGCTGCATTTCTCTCGCCGAGACGAGCGATTTTTATATAAAAATCATGCCATTTGGTGAAAAAAAAGTATGAGAAAGTTACGACGGTTTTAACATAACAACATTACCATTTCCTCTAGTTTATTATTATCTACATTTTATAATTAATTGGTTAAATACATAATTGGTTTTATCCTTAAAATATATGCTTGAAATACACTGGAGGCGGTCTGTCCTCTTTCATCTCTTCGCGCAAAAGATGTCGTTTTCAACACGCAAAATCATGCCATAATCATCGTATTTAATAATTCATGACTAAATGACAAGAAACAGTATTTTATTGACTTCGGGTTAAAAAGGCCAACTCTCCCAAATCCAATCGCGTGGCTGCATTTCTCTCGTCGAGACGAGCGATTTTGATATAAAAATTGTGCCAATTGGTGAAAAAAAGTGTGATAAAGTTACGCGGGTTTTAAAATAACGGTATTACCATTTTCTCAAGTTTATTGTTATCTGCATTTTACAATGAATGGGGTCAAATAAAGAATAAGTTTTATCCTTAAATTATACGCCTGAAATTCACAAGAGGCGGTCTCTCCTCCTTCATTTCATCGTGCAAAATAGGTCGTTCTTAACTCGCAAAATCATAGCATAATCATCGTATTTAATAATTCATGACTAAATTACAATAAACTGTATTTTCAGTGAATTCGGGTTAAAAAGACCTAATCTCCCAAATCCAGTCGGGTGGCTGCGTTTCTCTCGCCGAGACGAGCGATTTTGATATTCAAATCGTGCCATTTGGTGAAATTTTTTTTTGAGAAAGTTACGAGAGTTTTAACATAACGGCATTACCATTTTCTCTAGTTTATTGTTTTCTGCATTTTACAATTAATTGGTTAAATAAAGAATTACTTTTATCCTTAAAATATACTCTAGAAATTCACTGGAGGCGGTCTATCCTCTTTCATTTCTTCGCGCAAAATATGTCGTTTTGAACTTGCAAAATCAAGCCATAATCATCGTATTTAATAATTCATGACTAAATTACAATAAACTATGTTTTCTGTTAATTCGGGTCAAAAACACCAAATCTCCCAAATCCAGTCACGTGGCTGCATTTCTCTCGCCGAGATGAGCGACTTTGAAATAAAAATCGTGCCATTTGGTGAAAATAAGCATGAGAAAATTACGAGAGTTTTAACATAACGGAAATACCATTTTCTCTAGTTTATTGTTTTCTGCATTTTACAATTAATTGGTTAAATAAAGAATTACTCTTATCCTTAAAATATACGCTTGAAATTCACTGGAGCCGGTCTCACCTCCTTTATTTCTTCGTGCAAAATAGGTCGTTTTCACCTCGCAAAATCATGCCATAATCATCGTATTTAATAATTCATGACTAAATTACAATAAACTGTATTTTCTGTGAATTCGAGTTAAAAAGACCAAATCTCCAAAATCCAGTCGCATGGCTGCATTTCTCGCGTCGATACGAGATATTTTGATACAAAAATCGTGTCATTTGGTGAAAAAAGTATGAGAAAGTTACGAGGGTTTTAACATAACGGCATTCCCATTTTCTCTAGTTTATTGTTATCTGCATTTTACAATTAATTGGTTAAATAAAGAATTACTTTTATCCTTAAAATATACGCCTGAAATTAACTGGAGGCGGTCTCTCCTCCTTCATTTCATCGCGCAAAATAGGTCGTTCTCGACTCGCAAAATCATGCCAAAATCATCGTATTTAATAATTCATGACAAAATTATAATCGACTGTATTTTCTCAAAATTCAGGTTAAATAGACCAAATCTCCCAAATCCAATCACGTGGCTGCATTTCTCTCGCCGAGACGAGCGATTTTGTTATAAAAATCAAGCCATTTGGTGAAAAAAAGTATGAGAAAGTTACAAGGGTTTTAACATGACGGCATTACCATTTTCTCTAGTTTATTTTTATCTGCATTTTACAATTAATTGGTTAAATAAAGAATTACTTTTATCCTTAAAATATACGCCTGAAAATCACTGGAGGCGGTCTCTCCTGCTTCATTTCATCGCGCAAAATAGGTCGTTCTCAACTCGCAAAATCATGCCATAATCATCGTATTTAATAATTCATGACTAAATTACAATAAATTGTATTTTCTGTGAATCCGGGTTAAAAAGACCAAATCTCCAAAATTCAGTCGCGTGGCTGCATTTCTCTCCTCGAGACGAGATATATTGATACAAAAATCGTGCCATTTGGTGAAAAAAAGTATGAGAAAGTTACGAATGTTTTAACATAACGGCATTACCATTTTCTCTAGTTTTTTGTTATCTGCATTTTACAATTAATTGGTTAAATAAAGAATTAGTTTTATCCTTAAAATATACGCCTGAAATTCACTGGAGGCGGTTTCTCCTCCTTCATTTCATCGCGCAAAATAGGCCGTTCTCAACTAGCAAAATCATGCCAAAATAATCGTATTTAATAATTCATGACTAAATTACAATAGACCATATTTTCTCTTAATTCGGGTTAAAAAGACCAAATCTCCCAAATCCAGTCACGTGGCTGCATTTCTCTCGCCGAGACGAGCGATTTTGATATAAAAATCATGCCATTTGGTGAAAAAAAGTATGAGAAACTTTCGAGGGTTTTAACATGACGGCATTACCATTTTCTCTAGTTTATTATTATCTGCATTTTACAATTAATTGGTTAAATAAAGAATTATTTTTATCCTTAAAATATATGCCTGAAAATCACTGGAGGCAGTCTCTCCTGCTTCATTTCATCGCGCAAAATAGGTCGTTCTCAACTCGCAAAATCAAGCCAGAATTATCGTATTTAATAATTCATGACTAAATTATAATAGACTGTATTTTCTCAAAATTCGGGTTAAATAGACAAAATCTCCCAAATCAAGTCACGTTGCTGCATTTCTCTCGCCGAGGCGAGCGATTTTGATATAAAAATCATGCCATTTGGTGAAAAAAAAGTATGAGAAAATTACGAGGGTTTTAACATGACGGCATTACTATTTTCTCTAGTTTATTGTTATCTGCATTTTACAATTAATTGGTTAAATAAAGAATTACTTTTATCCTTAAAATATAGGCCTGGAATTCACTGGAGGCAGTCTCTCCTCCTTCATTTCATCGCGCAAAATAGGTCGTTCTCAACTCGCAAAATTATGCCAAAATCATCGTATTTAATAATTCATGACTAAATTACAATAAACTGTATTTTCTGTGAATTCGGGTTAAAAATACCAAATCCCCATAATCCAGTCGCGTGGCTGCATTTCTCTCGTCGAGACGAGATATTTTGATACAAAAATCGTGCCATTTGGTGAAAAAAAAGTATAAGAAAGTTACGAGGGTTTTAACATAACGGTATTACCATTTCCTCTAGTTTATTGTTATTTGTATTTTACAATTAATTGGTTAAATAAAGAATTACTTTTATCCTTAAAATATACGCCTGAAATTCACTCGAGGCAGTCTCTCCTCCTTCATTTCATCGCGCAAAATAGGACGTTCTCAACTCGCAAAATCAAGTCAAAATCATCGTATTTAATAATTCATGACTAAATTATAATGGACTGTATTTTCTCAAAATTCGGGTTAAATAGACCAAATCTCCCAAATCCAGTCTCGTGGCTGCATTTCTCTCGCCGAGACGAGCGATTTTGATATAAAAATCATGCCATTTGGTGAAAAAAAGTATGAGAAAGTTACGAGGGTTTTAACATGACGACATTACCATTTTCTCTAGTTTATTGTTATCTGCATTTTACAATTAATTGGTTAAATAAAGAATTACTTTTATCCTTAAAATATACGCCTGAAATTCACTGGAGGCAGTCTCTCCTCCTTCATTTCATCGCGCAAAATTGGTCGTTCTCAACTCGCAAAATCATGCCAAAATCATCGTATTTAATAATTCATGACTAAATTATAATAGACTGTATTTTCTCAAAATTCGGGTTAAATAGACCAAATATCCCAAATCCAGTCACGTGGCTGCATTTCTCTCGCCCAGACGATCGATTTTGATATAAAAATCATGCCATTTGGTGAACAAAAGTATGAGAAAGTTACGAGGGTTTTAGCATGACGGCATTACCATTTTCTCTAGTTTATTGTTATCTGCATTTTACAATTAATTGGTTAAATAAAGAATTACTTTTATCCTTAAAATATACGTCTGGAATTCACTGGAGGCAGTCTCTCCTCCTTCATTTCATCGTGCAAAATAGGTTGTTCTCAACTCGCAAAATAATGCCAAAATCATCGTATTTAATAATTCATTACTAAATTACAATAAACTGTATTATCTGTGAATTCGGGTCAAAAAGACCAAATCTCCAAAATCCAGTCGCGTGGCTGCATTCTCTCGTCGAGACGAGATATTTTGATACAAAAATCGTGCCATATGGTGAAAAAAAGTATGAGAAAGTTACGAGGATTTTAACATAACGGCATTACCATTTTCTCTAGTTTATTGTTATCTATATTTTACAATTAATTGGTTAAATAAAGAATTACTTTTATCCTTAAAATGTGCGCCTGAAATTCACTGGAGGCGGTCTCTCCTCCTTCATTTGATCGCGCAAAATAGGTCGTTCTCGACTCGCAAAATCATGCCAAAATCATCATATTTAATAATTCATGACTGAATTAAAATAAACTGTATTTTCTGTGAAATCGGGTTAAAAAGACCAAATCTCCAAAATCCAGTCGCGTGGCTGCATTTCTCTCGTCGAGACGAGATATTTTGATTCAAAATACGAGCCATTTGGTGAAAAAAAGTATGAGAAAGTTACGGGTGTTTTAACATAACGGCATTACCATTTTCTCTAGTTTATTGTTATCTGTATTTTACAATTAATTGGTTAAATAAAGAATTACTTTTATTCTTAAAATATACGCCTGAAATTCACTGGAGGCGGTCTCTCCTCCTTCATTTCATCGCGCAAAATTGGTCGTTCTCAACTCGCAAAATCATGCCAAAATTATTGTATTTAATAATTCATGACTAAATTATAATAGACTGTATTTTCTCAGAATTCGGGTTAAATAGACCAAATCTTCCAAATCCAGTCACGTGGCTGCATTTCTCTCGCCGAGACGAGCGATTTTGATATAAAAATCATGCCATTTGGTGAAAAATAGTATGAGAAAGTTACGAGGGTTTTAACATGATGACATTTCCATTTTCTCTAGTTTATTGTTATCTGCATTTTATAATTAATTGGTTAAATAAAGAATTACTTTTATCCTTAAAATATACGCCTGAAATTCACTGGAGGCAGCCTCTCCTCCTTCATTTCATCGCGCAAAATAGGACGTTTCAACTCGCAAAATCAATCCAAAATCATCGTATCTAATAATTCATGAGTAAATTAAAATAAACTGTATTTTCTGTGAATTCGGGTTAAAAAGACCAAATCTCCAAAATCCAGTCGCATGGCTGCATTTCTTTCGTCGAGACGAGATATTTTGATACAAAAATCGTGCCATTTGGTGAAAAAAAAGTATGAGAAAATTACGAGGGTTTTAACATGACGGCATTACTATTTTCTCTAGTTTATTGTTATCTGCATTTTACAATTAATTGGTTAAATAAAGAATTACTTTTATCCTTAAAATATAGGCCTGGAATTCACTGGAGGCAGTCTCTCCTCCTTCATTTCATCGCGCAAAATAGGTCGTTCTCAACTCGCAAAATTATGCCAAAATCATCGTATTTAATAATTCATGACTAAATTACAATAAACTGTATTTTCTGTGAATTCGGGTTAAAAATACCAAATCCCCATAATCCAGTCGCGTGGCTGCATTTCTCTCGTCGAGACGAGATATTTTGATACAAAAATCGTGCCATTTGGTGAAAAAAAAGTATAAGAAAGTTACGAGGGTTTTAACATAACGGCATTACCATTTCCTCAAGTTTATTGTTATTTGTATTTTACAATTAATTGGTTAAATAAAGAATTACTTTTATCCTTAAAATATACGCCTGAAATTCACTCGAGGCAGTCTCTCCTCCTTCATTTCATCGCGCAAAATAGGACGTTCTCAACTCGCAAAATCAAGTCAAAATTATCGTATTTAATAATTCATGACTAAATTATAATAGACTGTATTTTCTCAAAATTCGGGTTAAATAGACCAAATCTCCCAAATCCAGTCACGTGGCTGCATTTCTCTCGCCGAGACGAGCGATTTTGATATAAAAATCATGCCATTTGGTGAAAAAAAGTATGAGAAAGTTACGAGGGTTTTAACATGACGACATTACCATTTTCTCTAGTTTATTGTTATCTGCATTTTACAATTAATTGGTTAAATAAAGAATTACTTTTATCCTTAAAATATACGCCTGAAATTCACTGGAGGCAGTCTCTCCTCCTTCATTTCATCGCGCAAAATAGGACGTTGTCAACTCGCAAAATCAAGTCAAAATTATCGTATTTAATAATTCATGACTAAATTATAATAGACAGTATTTTCTCAAAATTCGGGTTAAATAGACCAAATCTCCCAAATCCAGTCACGTGGCTGCATTTCTCTCGCCGAGACGAGCGATTTTGATATAAAAATCATGCCATTTGGTGAAAAAAAGTATGAGAAAATTACGAGGGTTTTAACATGACGGTATTACCATTTTCACTTGTTTATTGTTATCTGCATTTTACAATTAATTGGTTAAATAAAGAATTACTTTTATCATTAAAATATACGCCTGGAATTCACTGGAGGCAGTCTCTCATCCTTCATTTCATCGTGCAAAATACGTTCTTCTCAACTCGCAAAATAATGTCAAAATCATCGTATTTAATAATTCATGACTAAATTACAATAAACTGTATTATCTGTGAATTCGGGTCAAAAAGACCAAATCTCCAAAATCCAGTCGCGTGGCTGCATTTCTCTCGTCGAGACGAGATATTTTGATACAAAAATCGTGCCATTTGGTGAAAAAAAGTATGAGAAAGTTACGAGGGTTTTAACATAACGGCATTTCCATTTTCTCTAGTTTATTGTTATCTATATTTTACAATTAATTGGTTAAATAAAGAATTACTTTTATCCTTAAAATGTGCGCCTGAAATTCACTGGAGGCGGTCTCTCCTCCTTCATTTGATCGCGCAAAATAGGTCGTTCTCGACTCGCAAAATCATGCCAAAATCATCATATTTAATAATTCATGACTGAATTAAAATAAACTATATTTTCTGTGAATTCGGGTTAAAAAGACCAAATCTCCAAAATCCAGTCGCGTGGCTGCATTTCTCTCGTCGAGACGAGATATTTTGATTCAAAAAACGAGTCATTGGGTGAAAAAAAGTATGAGAAAGTTACGGGTGTTTTAATATAACGGTATTACCATTTTCTCTAGTTTATTGTTATCTGTATTTTACAATTAATTGGTTAAATAAAGAATTACTTTTATTCTTAAAATATACGTCTGAAATTCACTGGAGGCGGTCTCTCCTCCTTCATTTCATCGCGGAAAATAGGTCGTTCTCAACTCGCAAAATCATGCCAAAATTATTGTATTTAATAATTCATGACTAAATTATAATAGACTGTATTTTCTCAGAATTCGGGTTAAATAGACCAAATCTCTCAAATCCAGTCACGTGGCTGCATTTCTCTCGCCGAGACGAGCGATTTTGATATAAAAATCATGCCATTTGGTGAAAAATAGTATGAGAAAGTTACGAGGGTTTTAACATGACGACATTTGCATTTTCTCTAGTTTATTGTTATCTGCATTTTACAATTAATTGGTTAAATAAAGAATTACTTTTATCCTTAAAATATACGCCTGAAATTCACTGGAGACAGCCTCTCCTCCTTCATTTCATCGCGCAAAATAGGACGTTCTCAACTCGCAAAATCAAGCCAGAATTATCGTATTTAATAATTCATGACTTAATTATAATAGACTGTATTTTCTCAAAATTCGGGTTAAATAGACAAAATCTCCCAAATCAAGTCACGTTGCTGCATTTCTCTCGCTGAGACGACCGATTTTGATATAAAAATCATGCCATTTGGTGAAAAAAAAGTATGAGAAAATTACGAGGGTTTTAACATGATGGCATTACTATTTTCTCTAGTTTATTGTTATCTGCATTTTACAATTAATTGGTTAAATAAAGAATTACTTTTATCCTTAAAATATAGGCCTGGAATTCACTGGAGGCAGTCTCTCCTCCTTCATTTCATCGCGCAAAATAGGTCCTTCTCAACTCGCAAAATCATGTCAAAATCATCGTATTTAATAATTCATGAGTAAATTACAATAAACTGTATTATCTGTGAATTCGGGTTAAAAAGACCAAATCTCCAAAATCCAGTCGTGTGGCAGCATTTCTCTCGTCGAGACGAAATATTTTGATACAAAAATCGTGCCATTTGGTGAAAAAAAATATGAGAAAGTTACGAGGGTTTTAACATATCGGTATTACAATTTTTTCTAGTTTATTGTTATCTGTATTTTACAATTAATTGGTTAAATAAAGAATTACTTTTATCCTTAAAATATACGCCTGAAATTCACTGGAGGCGGTCTCTCCTTATTCATTTCATCGCGCAAAATAGGTCGTTCTCGACTCGCAAAATCATGCCAAAATCATGGTATTTAATAATTCATGACTAAATTAAAATAAACTGTATTTTCTGTGAATTCGGATCAAATAGACCAAATCTCCAAAATCCAGTCGCATGGCTGCATTTCTCTCGTCGAGACGAGCGATTTTGATATAAAAATCATGTCATTTGGTGAAAAAAAGTATGAGAAAGTTACGAGGGTTTTAACATGACGACATTACCATTTTCTCTAATTTATTGTTATCTGCATTTTTATAATTAATTGGTTAAATAAAAAATTACTTTTATCCTTAAAATATACGCCTGGAATTCACTGGAGGCGGTATCTCCTCCTTCATTTCATCGCGCAAAATAGGTCGTTCCCAACTCGCAAAATCATGCCAAAATCATCGTATTTAATAATTCATCACTAAATTACAATAAATTGTATTTTATCAGAATTCGGGTAAAAAATACCAATTCTCCTAAATCCAGTCACGTGGCTGCATTTCTCTCGCCGAGACGAGCGATTTTTATATAAAAATCAAGCCATTTGGTGAAAAAAAAAGTATGAGAAAGTTACGAGGGTTTTAACATGACGGCATTACCATTTTCTCTAGTTTAATGTTATCTGCATTTTACAATTAATTGGTTAAATAAAGAATTACTTTTATCTTTACAATATAGGCCTGAAATTCACTGGAGGCGGTTTCTCCTCCCTCATTTATTCGCACAAAATAGGTCGTTCTCAACTCGCAAAATCATACTAAAATTATCATATTTAATAATTCTAGACTAAATTATAATAGACTGTATTTTCTAATAATTCGGGTTAAATAGACCAAATCTCCCAAATCTAGTCACGTGGCTGCATTTCTCTCGCCGAGACGAGCGATTTCGATATAAAAATCATGCCATTAGGTGAAAAAAAGTATGAGAAAGTTACGAGGGTTTTAACATGACGACATTATCATTTTCTCCAGTTTATTGTTATCTGCATTTTACAATTAATTGGTTAAATAAAGAATTACTTTTATCCTTAAAATATACGCCCGAAATTCACTGGAGGCGGTCTCTCCTCCTTCATTTCATCGCGCAAAATAGGTCGTTCTCAACTCGCAAAATCATGCAAAAATCATCATATTTAATAATTCATGACTAAATTATAATAGACTATATTTTCTCAAAATTCGGGTTAAATAGACCAAATCTCCCAAATCCAGTCACGTGGCTGCATTTCTCTCGCCGAGACGAGCGATTTAGATATAAAAATCATGCCATTTGGTGAAAAAAAGTATGAGAAAGTTACGAGAGTTTTAACACGACGGCATTACCATTTTCTATAGTTTATTATTATTTGTATTTTACAATTAATTGGTTAAATAAAGAATTACTTTTCTCCTTAAAATATACGCCTGGAATTCACTTGGGGCAGTCTCTCCTCCTTCATTTCATCGCGCAAAATAGGTCGTTCTCAAATCGTAAAATCATGCCAAAATCATCGTATTTAATAATTAATGACTAAATTACAACAAACTGTATTATCTGTGAATTCGGGTTAAAAAGACCAAGTCTCCAAAATCCCGTCGCGTGGCTGCATTTCTCTCGTCGAGACGAGATATTTTGATACAAAAATCGTGCCATTTGGTGAAAAAAAGTATGAGAAAGTTACGAGGGTTTTATCATAACGGCATTAGAATTTTCTGTAGTTTATTGTTATCTGCATTTTACAATTAATTGGTTAAATAAAGAATTACTTTTATCCCTAAAATATACGCTTGAAATTCACTAGAGGCGGTCTCTCCTCGTTCATTTCATCGCGCAAAATAGGTCGTTCTCAACTAGCAAAATCATGCCAAAATAATCGTATTTAATAATTCATGACTAAATTACAATAGACTGCATTTTCTCATAATTCGGGTTAAATAGACCAAATCTCCAAAATTCAGTCACGTGGCTGCATTTCTCTCGCCGAGACGAGCGATTTTGATATAAAAATCATGCCATTTGTTGAAAAAAAGTATGAGAAAGTTACGAGGGTTTTAACATGACGACATTACCATTTTCTCTAGTTTATTGTTATCTGCATTTTACAATTAATTGGTTAAATAAAAAATTACTTTTATCCTTAAAATATACGCCTAAAATTCACTGGAGGTAGTCTCTCCTCCTTCATTTCATCGCGAAAAATATGTCGTTCTCAACTCGTAAAATCATGCCAAAATCATCATATTTAATAATTCATGACTAAATTACAATAAACTGTATTATCTGCGAATTCGGGTTAAAAAGACCAAATGTCCAAAATCCAGTCGCGTGGCTGCATTTCTCTCGTCGAGACGAGATATTTTGATACAAAAAACATGCCATTTGGTGAAAAAAAATATGAGAAAGTTACGAGGGTTTTAACATAACGGCATTACCATTTTCTCTAGTTTACTGTTATTTGCATTTTACAATCAATTGTTTAAATAAAGAATTACTTTTAACCTTAAAATGTTCGCCTGGAATTCACTGGAGGTAGTCTTTCCTCCATCATTTTATCGCGCAAAATAGGTTGTTCTTAACTCGCAAAATCATGCCAAAATTATCGTATTTAGTAATTCATGACTAAATTATAATAGACTATATTTTCTCAGAATTCGGGTTAAATAGACCAAATCTCCCAAATCCAGTCGCGTGGCTCCATTTCTCTCGCCAAGACGAGCGATTTGAATATAAAAATCATACCATTTGGTGAAAAAAAGTATGAGAAAATCACGAGGGTTTTAACATGACCACATTACCATTTTCTCTAGTTTATTGTTATCTGCATTTTACAATTAATTGGTTAAATAAAGAATTAGTTTTATCCTTAAAATATTCGCCTGGAATTCACTGGAGGCAGTCTGTCCTCCTTCATTTCATCGCGCAAAATAGGTCGTTCTCAACTCGTAAAATCATGCCAAAATCATCGTATTTAATAATTCATGACTAAATTACAATAAACTGTATTATCTGTGAATTCGGGTTAAAAAGGCCAAATCTCCAAAATCCAGTCGCGTGGCTGCATTTCTCTCGTTGAGACGAGATATTTTGATACAAAAATCGTGCCATTTGGTGAAAAAAAATATGAGAAAGTTACGAGGGTTTTAACATAACGGCATTAGCATTTTCTCTAGTTTATTTTTATCTGTATTTTACAATTAATGGGTTAAGTAAAGATTTACTTTTATCCTTACAATATACGCCTGAAATTCACTGGAGGCGGTCTCTCCTCCTTCATTTATTCGGACAAAATAGGTCGTTCTCAACTCGCAAAATCATGCCAAAATTATCGTATTTAATAATTCATAACTAATTTATAATAGACTGTATTTTCTCAGAATTCGGGTTTTAACATAACGGCATTACCAGTTTGGTGAAAAAATCATTTAATAATTCATAACTAATTTAATAATTCATCCCAAAATCATGCCAAAGTCTCTCCTCCTGCATTTCTCTGGTCGAGACAAGATATTTTGACACAAAAAACGTGCCATTTGGTGAAAAAAAATATAAGAAAGTTACGAGGGTTTTAACATAACGGCATTACCAGTTTCTCTAGTTTATTGTTATCTGCATTTTACAATTAATTGGTTAAATAAAGAATTGCTTTTATCCTTAAAATATACGCCTGAAATTCACTGGAGGTAGTCTCTCCTCCTTCATTTCATCGCGCAAAATAGGTCGTTCTCGACTCGCAAAATCATGCCAAAATCATCGTATTTAATAATTCATGACTAAATTACAATAAATTGTATTTTCTGTGAATTCGGGTTAAAAAGACCAAATCTCCAAAATTCAGTCGCGTGGCTGCATTTCTCTCGTCGAGACGAGATATTTTGATACAAAAATCGTGCCATTTGGAGAAAAAAAATATGAGAAAGTTACGAGGGTTTTAACATAACGGCATTAGCATTTTCTCTAGTCTATTGTTATCTGTATTTTACAATTAATTGGTTAAATAAATAATTACTTTTATCCTTACAATATATGTCTGAAATTCACTGGAGGCGGTCTCTCCTCCTTCATTTATTCGCACAAAATAGGTCGTTCTCAACTCGCAAAATCATGCCAAAATTATCGTATTAATAATTCATGACTAAATTATAATAGACTGTATTTTCTCATAATTCTGGTTAAATAGACCAAATCTCCCAAATCCAGTCACGTGGCTGCATTTCTCTCGCCGAGACGAGCGATTTCTATATAAAAATCATGCCATTTGGTGAAAAAAAGTATGAGAAAGTTACGAGGGTTTTAACATGACGACATTACCATTTTCTCTAGTTTATTGTTATCTGCATTTTACAAATAATTGGTGAAATAAAGAATTACTTTAATCCTTAAAATATACGCCTGAAATTCACAGGAGGCAGTCTCTCCGCCTTCATTTCATCGCGCAAAATAGGTCGTTCTCAACTCGCAAAATCATGCCAAAATCATCGTATTTTATAATTCATGACTAAATTACAATAAACTGTATTTTTTGTGAATTCGGGTTAAAAAGCCCAAATCTCCAAAATCCAGTCGCGTGGCTGAATTTCTCTCGTCGAGACGAGATATTTTGATACAAAAATCGTGCCATTTGGTGAAAAAAAGTATGAGAAAGTTACGAGGGTTTTAACATAACGGCATTACCATTTTCTCTAGTTTGTTATTATCTGCATTTTACAATTAATTGGTTAAATAAAGAATTACTTTTATCTTTAAAATGTACGCCTGAAATTCACTGGAGGCGGTCTCTCCTCCTTCATTTCATTGCGCAAAATAGGACGTTCTCGACTCGCAAAATCATGCCAAATTCATCGTATTTAATAATTCATGACTAAATTACAATAGACTATATTTTCTGTGAATTCGGGTTAAAAAGACCAAATCTCCAAAATCCAGTCACGTGGCGGCATTTCTTTCGTCGTGACGAGATATTTTAATACAAAAATCGAGCCATTTGGTGAAAAAAAGTAAGAGAAAGTTACGAGAGTTTTAACATAACGTCATTACCATTTTCTGATCTAGTTTATTGTTATTTGCATTTTACAATTAATTGGTTAAATAAATAATTACTTTTATCCTAAAAATGTACGCCTGGAATTCACTGGAGGCAGTCTCTCCTCCTTCATTTCATCGCGCAAAATAGGTCGTTCTCAACTAGCAAAATCATGCCAAAATCATCGTATTTAATAATTCATGACTAAATTACAATAGACTGTAGTTTCTGTGAATTTGGGTTAAAAAGGCCAAATCTCAAAAATCCAGTCGCGTGGCTGCATTTCTCGCGTCGAGACGAGATATTTTGTTACAAAAATCGTACCATTTGGTGAAAAAAAAATGAGAAAGTTACAAGGGTTTTAACATAACGGCATCACTATTTTCTCTAGTTTATAATTATCTGCATTTTACAATTAATTGGTTAAATAAAGAATTACTTTTATCCATAAAATGTACTCCTGAAATTCACTGGAGGCAGTCTCTCCTCCTTCATTTCATCGCGCAAAATAGGTCGTTCTTAACTCGCTAAATCATGCCAAAATCATCGTATTTAATAATTAATGACTAAATTTCAATAGACAGTATTTTCTGTGAATTCGGGTTAGAAAGGCCAAATCTCAAAAATCCAGTCGCGTGGCTGCATTTCTCGCGTCGTGACGAGATATTTTGTTACAAAAATCGTACCATTTGGTGAAAAAAAAATGAGAAAGTTACAAGGGTTTTAACATAACGGCATCACTATTTTCTCTAGTTTATAGTTATCTGCATTTTACAATTAATTGGTTAAATAAAGAATTACTTTTATCCATAAAATGTTCGCCTGGAATTCACTGGAGGCAGTCTCTCCTCCTTCATTTCATCGCGCAAAATAGGTCGTTCTCAACTCGCAAAATCATGCCAAAATCATCGTATTTAATAATTCATGACTAAATTATAATAGACTGTATTTTCTCAGAATTCGGGTTAAATAGACCAAATCTCTCAAATCCAGTCACGTGGCTGCATTTCTCTCGCCGAGACGAGCGATTTTGATATAAAAATCATGCCATTTGGTGAAAAAAAGTATGAGAAAGTTACGAGAGTTTTAACATGACGACATTACCATTTTCTCTAGTTTATTGTTATCTGCATTTTATAATTAATGGGTTAAATAAATAATTACTTTTATCCTTAAAATATACGCCTGAAATTCACTGGAGGCTGTCTCTCCTCCTTCATTTCATCGCGCAAAATAGGTCGTTCTCAACTCGTAAAATCATGCCAAAATGATCGTATTTAATAATTCGTGACTAAATTACAATAAACTGTATGTTCTGTGAATTCGGGTTAAAAACACCAAATCTCCAAAATCCAGTCACGTGGCTGCATTTCTCTCGTCGTGATGAGATATTTTGATACAAAAATCGTGCCATTTGGTGAAAAAAATTACGAGAAAGTTACGAGGGTTTTAACATAACGGCATTACCATTTTCTCTAGTTTATTGTTATCTGCATTTTACAATTAATTGGTTAAATAAAGAATTACTTTTATCCTTAAAATGTACGCCTGAAATTCACTGGAGGCAGTCTCTCGTCCTTCATTTCATCGCGCAAAATAGGTCGTTCTCAACTCGTAAAATCATGCCAAAATCATCGTATTTAATAATTCATGACTAAATTACAAGAATTCATCCGTGTTAATTCATAAGTTAATTAAGTTGGTTAATTAGAAAATAAGGAGTGTTTCTTTGAAATATGTAGGGATAGCCAAATGTTGCGGTTTATTTGGAAACCAAACAGAACTATTCAATTTCGATTCGGTTCGGTTGTTCGCATTAACTCGATCAGTTAGGTTCAAAAATTTATATATTTCGATTTATCGGTTTCGCTTCGATTTGTATTTTTTCATAACGGTTTGAACCGAATAAACAGTATTATAAAAGTGTTCGTGTGATGCACAAAAAATAGTAACTTTGATTCCATGATAAGATAATTGATTTATCATAAAACTTCCGAATTGTACCTTTCGACTTTTGTCTCAGATTACATGTAATCTTTCTCACATTCGTGTGATCTTGTATGTAACGAGTCATTTGCTTGTTTTTACCGACAAAATTATCAATTATTCCATAAAAGTTACATTTTTCTCTGACCTCAGAGATCGCAGATATCTTGAAAATATTATAAAGTCATTGGAATGGAATTGGAATTCTTACTGTATGCATTGAATTTGTAAATTTATTTAAATTACGTTATATATGGGGAATGAAAAAAAACTGGTTTTGGATGGGGGAATGAAAAAGTCTTCCCCAAACTTACAAATTCAATGACTTTATAACATTTTCAAGATCTGCCTGCAAGTATTCAATGAAAGACGTTATTTACATTATACAGGCCTATTGAGGCCTATTGATTTTTTAAGCCCACCATGCCATTTCTTTTTTCCTGCGGCCCATCTCATCTTTCTTCATACGTACACAAGAAAACACGTTCAGTGTGGCCGCCTTCCTCTTTTAGCTCTCGAAGCTTCTTCTTTCCTTATGGATCTAGGGTTTCCATCTTCGCCGAGCTCTCACTCTCAGACTTTCGATCCTCCTTCGCTCGGAATAGTCTCCATTCGGTATCTATCTCTTCAACTAACTGCTGTCCTTCCTTTCTTTCTTCAGTGAAGACGCGGCGGCACCGCTCTCTCCACAACACGAAATACGTTATATCATATAATGAATTAACAAAAACCCTAGAGGCGGAAGCGGCGCCCTCCTTCTCTTTCTCCCTTCTTTTGTGCGACCCAAGGAAACAACAAAAACACACCGAAACCCTAGGGACGGAAATGCGGGATTCGGCTGGTGTGGAGTTTGGACTAGACCTGAGGTTAAGCTCTTCCTGGAAACAAGCGGTACGTTTTTATTTCTCGAGATGTATCTTCTTTCTCAGTGCTGATTTCTTGAATGAGCTATCGTTTGTTCTTTCTGGTCGGATGAATTCAGTTCATATTTTTATTGATATATTGAAAATGTACAGAGAATTGTGTCAAAATTAACTTCAAAGCTCAATTATTGATCAATTTTCAACCTTTTTTGTCAGAGTGATTGGGTTGGGAAGGAGGATTTTATACATTAATGCTATATTTCAGCGAGGACTATACAAGCAAACCTCAAAAATGCAAGTTTCCCCAACGAAGAATGTGTAAGTTCAATGAATTATTTTTTTACTTTTAGTTTTTCTAGATTAATTGATATATATTTCTTCATTTCGAAGGGGTGGAGACCTGCGATAACAGAAAAACAGATATAAATAGTCGGAATACAGGATTTACTCGAACGGTCAAATTCGGCAGATCATGCCCAAACCAATGTTTATCAGTTCTTCATATAAATTAAAAACGAGAACAAATCATAAACAAATCTTTTTTGAATGTAGACTCACATGGGCCAATTGAAAACGAGAACAAAGAGAAACTTCAGAAAGAAGTCTCAACCAGCCAAGGGCTCGAGAAGGTACTGTATATCTTTATATTTGTTTCTCTGAAAATACTTTACATAATTGCATTATATCTTTTCCATAATACCCTTATTTGATTCAATGATAAGGATGAAATGTGTAGAAAAAGTATGTAAAATTTTTGGTGTAAGAAAACTAACTCATTTTATGATTATTATATATTTTATTATAGAAAATTTTTACAACTCATTTTTTTAAAGAAATAAATTCCTTGAAAAAAACCCAAATTTGAAATTTCGATGATGATTTTTTTTCATCGGATATTTTATCATATTATTCTATTAACTAAACATAAAATATAATATTTTCATCAGTCCTTCATTTTTCTGCTAAACAAATATTTATTGAGAGAATCAAGTTCAATTTTCTGCTAAAAAATAAATAATTACTCTTAAATAAGATATAAATTTGAATATTGTTCAATCAAGTTCAATTTTTTAATACAAAAACCATCAAATATTCAAATTTAAGAGTACATATTATGTTTAATTACGAGACCCTTGACTTTCAAAAATACTGAAATTCTCTTCTCTTGTCTGATTTAATAATTTTCATCAGTTCATTTATTTTCTGCTAAACAAATATTTATTGAGAGAATCAAGTTCAATTTTCAGCTAAAAAATAAATAATTGCTCTTAAAGATGATATAAATTTGAAATATTTTTCAATACAAAAACCATCAAATATTCAAATTTAAGAGTAATTATTATGTTTAACTACGAGACCCTTGACTTTCAAAAATACTGAAGCTCTCTTCTCTAATTGCGTCCTCGATTACAGCTGCGATACGGTTCTTGATTATTTTTAACATAATATTATCAAATTTGAATTTACAGTCCTGTGAGATTGCGTCCTCGATTGCAACTGCGATACGGTATGAAGATGTATATTTTTGTGAAGTTATTCGAAGAGGAACTCGGCAAAATCGATTCAATTTCAGAGTTAATTTGATAGAGACTCAGTAAGTTCTTGATTATTTTCATTATTATAAAATTAATTTAAGTTTGTACAATGTTTGAATTCAAATTTGAATTTATAGTCAGGTGAAGATGTTGTTTAGATAACAAGTCTGCGGCAACATGCGCGTTATCGACTATCAGAGCACGTCTCAAGATGTTAAGTCATTAAGTTGTTTCTCTCTCTTTGATGTGTGATTTGTGTTAAAGTGTGCGTGTCTCTGGGTGTAATTTGGTATGTATGTAAGATGGATCGTTGGGTCATTGTGAGTCTGTGTATGTATCTCTGGGTGTAATTTTGTAGGTATTAACGAGGAACGCGGCCAACTGTATCGGGCCCACCCTCAGAGCCGGCGCACGCTCAAAGCCGGCAAACCCGCAATCCCGGCTCGCGCAAACACGGACCTCCGCAAAACGTGTGACGTGCTAGCCCGGCCCAAGCTGAAACACGGCCATTGCCTCAAGCTGAAATCCGGCCCATGCGGCCCACGCTAAAACCCGGCCTATTCGGCCCATGCGGCACGCGGAAATCCGGCCCATGCGGCCCACGCTAAAACCTGGCCTATTCGTATTAACCGGGCCGGGCCGGTATGTGCCGGGTTTGTAGGTGGGCCGGATTAACGGGTGGGCCGGATTATCGCGCGGGCCGAGTATGCTGGTGGGCCAGTTTTGTGTGTGCCGGTTTTGCTTGTTGATCGGGTTTAAGAGTGGGCCGGGTTTGCCCGGTGGTCTCGTTTGCGCGTTGGCCGGATGTGCCTGTGGGCCAGGTTTAACCGTGAGCCGAATTTGCCCATGGGCCGGGATAGCGCTTGGGCCGGAGTTGCGCTTGGGCCGGGGTTGTGCGTGGGCCGGGGTTGCGAGTGGGCCTGGTTTGCGCGTGGGCCTGGTTTGCGCGTGGGCCTAGTGGGCGCGTGGGTTTGTAGGTGGGCCGGATTATCGCGCCGGCCGAGTATGCTGGTGGGCCAGTTTTGTGTGGGCCGGTTTTGCTTGTTGATCGGGTTTAAGAGTGGGCCGGGTTTGCCCGGTGGTCTCGTTTGCGCGTTGGCCGGATGTGCCCGTGGGCCAGGTTTAACCGTGTGCCGACTTTGCCCGTGGGCCGGGATAGCGGTTGGGCCGGAGTTGCGCGTGGGCCGGGGTTGCGCGTGGGCCGGGGTTGTTAGTGGGCCTGGTTTGCACGTGGGCCTAGTTGGCGCGTGGGCCGGGAATTGTTGGCCGCGTGGGGGCGTTAATACCTAACAAATTTAACCCATTCACACACACAGACCAACAATGACCCACCGACCCATCATACATACAAACCAAATTACACCCAGAGACGCGCACACTTTAACACAAATCACATAACAAAAGAGAAACAAATTAATGACTATAACATCTTGAGATGCGCTCTGATAGTCGAAAACGCGCATGTTGCCGCAGACTTGTTCTCTAAACAACATCTTCACCTGACTATAAATTCAAATTTGAATTCAAACAATGTACAAACTTAAATTAATTTTATAATAATGAAAATAATCAAGAACTTACTGAGTCTCTATCAAATTAACTCTGAAATTGAATCGATTTTGCCGAGTTCCTCTTCGAATAACTTCACAAAAATATACATCTTCATACCGTATCGCAGTTGCAATCGAGGACGCAATCTCACAGGACTGTAAATTCAAATTTTATAATATTATGTTAAAAATAATCAAGAACCGCATCGCAGCTGCAATCGAGGACGCAATTAGAGAAGAGAGCTTCAGTATTTTTGAAAGTCAAGGGTCTCGTAGTTAAACATAATAATTACTCTTAAATTTGAATATTTGATGGTTCGTGTATTGAAAAATTGAACTTGATTGAAAAATATTCAAATTTATATCATCTTTAAGAGCAATTATTTATTTTTTAGCAGAAAATTGAACTTGATTCTCTCAATAAATATTTGTTTAGCAGAAAATAAATGGACTGATGAAAATTATTAAATCAGACAAGAGAAGAGAACTTCAGTATTTTTTGAAAGTCAAGGGTCTCGTAATTAAACATAATATGTACTCTTAAATTTGAATATTTGATGGTTTTTGTATTAAAAAATTGAACTTGATTGAACAATATTCAAATTTAAATCTTCTTTAAAAGTAATTATTTATTTTTTAGCAGAAAATTGAACTTGATTCTCTCAATAAATATTTGTTTAGCAGAAAAATGAAGGACTGATGAAAATATTATATTTTATGTTTAGTTAATAGAATAATATGATAAAATATCTGATGAAAAAAAAATCATCATCAAAATTTCAAATTTGGGGTTTTTTCAAGGAATTTATTTCTTTAAAAAAATTAGTTGTAAAAGTTTTCTATAATAAAATATATAATAATCATAAAATGAGTTAGTTTTCTTACACCAAAAATTTTACATACTTTTTCTACACATTTCATCCTTATCATTGAATCAAATAAGGGTATTATGGAAAAGATATAATGCAATTATGTAAAGTATTTTCAGAGAAACAAATATAAAGATATACAGTACCTTCTCGAGCCCTTGGCTGGTTGAGACTTCTTTCTGAAGTTTCTCTTTGTTCTCGTTTTCAATTGGCCCATGTGAGTCTACATTCAAAAAAGATTTGTTTATGATTTGTTCTCGTTTTTAATTTATATGAAGAACTGATAAACATCGGTTTGGGCATGATCTGCCGAATTTGACCGTTCGAGTAAATCCTGTATTCCGACTATTTATATCTGTTTTTCTGTTATCGCAGGTCTCCACCCCTTCGAAATGAAGAAATATATATCAATTAATCTAGAAAAACTAAAAGTAAAAAAATAATTCATTGAACTTACACATTCTTCGTTGAGGAAACTTGCATTTTTGAGGTTTGCTTGTATAGTCCTCGCTGAAATATAGCATTAATGTATAAAATCCTCCTTCCCAACCCAATCACTCTGACAAAAAAGGTTGAAAATTGATCAATAATTGAGCTTTGAAGTTAATTTTGACACAATTCTCTGTACATTTTCAATATATCAATAAAAATATGAACTGAATTCATCCAACCAGAAAGAACAAACGATAGCTCATTCAAGAAATCAGCACTGAGAAAGAAGATACATCTCGAGAAATAAAAACGTACCGCTTGTTTCCAGGAAGAGCTTAACCTCAGGTCTAGTCCAAACTCCACACCAGCCGAATCCCGCATTTCCGTCCCTAGGGTTTCGGTGTGTTTTTGTTGTTTCCTTGGGTCGCACAAAAGAAGGGAGAAAGAGAAGGAGGGCGCCGCTTCCGCCTCTAGGGTTTTTGGGGTTTTTGTTAATTCATTATATGATATAACGTATTTCGTGTTGTGGAGAGAGCGGTGCCGCCGCGTCTTCACTGAAGAAAGAAAGGAAGGGCAGAAGTTAGTTGAAGAGATAGATGCCGAATGGAGACTATTCCGAGCGAAGGAGGATCGAAAATCAGAGAGAGAGAGCTCGGCAAAGAAGGAAACCCTAGATCCCTGAGGAAAGAAGAAGCTTCGAGAGCTAAAAGAGGAAGGCGTTGAACTGGAGAGATAAATGAATACATTGGATGTGTATGTACGAAGAAAGATGAGATGGGCCGCAGGAAAAAAGAAATGGTATTGTGGGCTTAAAAAATTAATAGGCCTGTATAATTGTAAATAACGTTTTTCTTTATATAAAAAATGGTTTTGGATGGGGAATGAAAAAAAATAGTTTTGGATGGGGAATTAAAAAGTCCTCTCCAAATTTACATAAAAAAAAAATATAACGTATTTTAAATAAATTTACAAATTCAATGTATACAGTAAGAATTTCAAATTCCATTCCAATGACTTTTTAACATTTCCAAGATATCTGCGATCTCTGAGGTCAGAGAAAAATGTTAAACTTTTATGGAGTAATCGATAATTTTGTCGGTCAAAACAAGTAAATGACTCGTTACATATAAGATCACACGAATGTGAAAAGATTACATGTAATCTGAGACGAAAGTTCAAAGGTATCATGTGGAAGTTTTATGATAAATCAATTTTCTTATCATGGAATCAAAGTAATTATTTTTTGTGCATCACACGAACTCTTTTATAATACGGTTTATTATGTTCAAACCGTTATGACAAAATGCAAATCGAAGCGAAACCGATAAACCGAAATATATAAATTTTTGAACCTAACTGATCGAGTAACCGAATAAATCGAAATTGACTAGTTCTATTTGGTTTCCAAATAAACCGCATCATTTGGCCATCCCTACATATTTCAAGAAACACTCCTTATTTTCTAATTAACCAACTTAATTAACTTATGAATTAACACGGGTGAATTATTATGGTGATAATTAACATCTATATAGATTAACAATGATAATTAATATCTAAAAATTATTAAATCAATATTTTTTGTTAATTGAAATGTTAATTAAGATTAATTAGAAAAGAGAGTTTTTCGTTGAAATATGGTGGCAAAATATAATTTTCCTTACCAAAATAGTCCTTAATATTTCGTACTTAATTTGAAAGCTTTTATCATAGACACATATTGCAAAAAAAAAAAAAAACCATTTTCGAAATAAAACATTTAGCAAAATTAGAAATTTTTTTATATCTCCATTCAACTTATAATCTGGTTATAATATGGTGGCACAATATATGCCCTCTTTTGGTAATACATAAATTTAACACCATTTTCAATGTTAAGTTTAACCATTCGAGGAAAGCTGGGCTTTTAAATATTTTAAATGTGATGTTCTCTAAAATTTTCAAAAAAGTTAACAATTCTTTTGAGAATTCTAAAAAAATACCTCATATATACTTACCTAACTGAAAATCTAAAATACCAGTTATGTAAATCCCATCTCCTCTATAATTAGACCTCTCTCTCCCTCTCTCTCTCTCTCTCTCTCTCTCTCTCTCTCTCTCTCTAGGAGAGAGAAGATATTATGATCTGAAATTTGACCGAATTAAAAGGCTAACTATTAACCTCATATATTAATGCATAAGGTGCATATTTAATAAGTAGACCCTATCATTATAAAACATAAATTCTACAGTTATTTTATTCCCCCGCTATTTAATACATTCTAGTGCTTCATTTGATAAAAAAGTGGAACAAATGTATGTATTCATTTGGAACGGGATTTTTGCTCTCTGTTCTACTTGCTTCTATTTATTCCATTTGCACTCCTTATCACCTCACATCTGTTAACCGCTAGTTAATAAAAAAATATCGCGTACAAATATTATAAAGAAATTACATGAATAAATGAAGTTGATGTTTCTTGGACATGCTCTATGAAATGAAGTTGGGACAAATCAAGTTGACTTGGAAATTTTGTGGTAGCAAGAATATAAAAATATGAAAAATTATATCGTGCCCATCACCATGAGGTCAACAACAATGGAGAGCTTTTTTTCATCTCCAATTTACACACATATTTTTTCACTCAATTAATTATATTTTGAATTAACCGTCAATACAAGAATCCCATAATTAATTATTTCAATTAATAATTAATTTAAAACATTATTAATTGAGTGGGGAGGATTTTGGAAGATGAAAAGGAACCTCCATTAATGGGGATGTCATGATGATAGTAGGAGAAAATGGGAGGCCACCATATATGCCTTCTAAAAATATTGAGCAAGCCGTAAACCATGAAATCTAAGAGCACTACAATATAATGGGAGGGCATTAAATTTATATAAATAGAAAACATATCTTTGCATAGAAAAGCCTAATCTTGAGCATTGCTTTAAAATCCTACAACACCAAAAATAAGAGCCTCGTTTATAAATTTTTGCAAAGGTAAATTTTATATGTTATGATTTTTTGAAGGTTATATATGAAGAACATCTTGATTTTAATTTAAATTACCCTCATATACCCCAATTTTGAAATGGACTATTTAAATTTGGAAATTTTTGATTGATAGACGGAATAAATATGAGATTTTGTAAAATAGATAAAAAAGTTTGAATTTTTGAAAAATGGCATTATCGATTGAGATGACGAGTCCATCACGACTTTTGAAACGTTGGAAATTTTAGTTTTTCTAATTGCTTCTTAACACTTATAAAGTACATAAATAGAAGGCAATTCAAAAGTAAGGTAACTAATTTGTCACCTTCTTTACCTAGGTCTTTCATTTGGTCTATATACAAAATAAAAATAAAAAGAGAGGCAAGACAAATTTATAATAGCAAATATTAGTAAACAATAACGATTTCAAATAACATTAAGGTTTTTTCTTCTTCTTTTAAATCACATATTCTTACCGGGTAACGTAATTAGGCATAACAAAATGACTCACCTCTTAAATCGAATCGATCCGCCCGCACTCGATCCGATATGAACCGAAAAATATTAAAAATCAATGATATGAAACCAATAGACTCAATTTCAAAATGGAACCGAGACCGATTGATCCGAAACCCGAACTAACCCGACATCCGAAAATCCACTCAAAACTGAATGATCTGAAACTCTAATATATGAAACTCATCATTTGAATGATCCGAAACTCACGACCCGAGTGATCCAAAAATCATGACCAAATATTTATTTATTCGTGCTAACAGAAAAATAAAAAATTAATGTATCCTAATTAAAATATAGTTATTAGCATGATCGTATAATCAAGTTAAAAATGATACATAATTATTAACGTGATTATATGATTATACAATTATGTTTATCAATATATTCTAACAATTGTGTATTGTTTTTTCTATTAGCACAATGAATAAATATTTGGTCATGGTTTTTGAATCACTCGGGTTGTGAGTTTCGGATTGTTTAGATGACGAGTTTCAAATATTCTGGTTTCAGATCATTCAATTTCGAGTGGATTTTGAATTTCGAATTAATTCGATTTTCGGATCATTCGATTTCAGTTCCATTTCGAATTCAGATTATTCGGTTTCAGACTATTATCGTTTTAATACTTTTTGGTTCGGACGGATCGAGTTCGGGCGAATCGATTCGATTACTGTGGTGAGTCATATTTTGCCATCCCTAACTATAATATCTTATTGAAAAAAAAACTTTCAAAACATATTTTCTTTTGTGTACATTGACCAACGTAAAAATCAAATAAAAAAAAGTGACAAACTAAAAAAATTCTTATGAATTAGCCTTCTATGTGCATAAGAGTGTTAAAGAGGCAATCGGAAACACTTTATATAAAAGGCACTTACAAAAATTAAAATGCCCAACATTTCAAAAATCGAGAGGAACTCAACCTCTCTACTTTTGAAATGTCGATAATGTCATTATTCAAAATTCCAAACTTGTATGTCTATTTTGCTAAATCACATGCTTATTATTTTTATGAATCAAAATTTTTCTTTAAATTATTTGTATTCGATGTAAATATATACCATGAGAAAAACTCATCGATAAAATCAAACAATAAATTAATAATCTAACCTCGTGGCTCATTGAGTTCTCTTTATTGAAGAAAAATATGAAGAATCAACGACAATGGCTTAGAGAGGGGCGAACTTCTTCACCGCATCCTTCAAAAAACCAATTTTTTTTTTTCCGGATCAATAAAATATAAATATGTAGAGGTTTTTTTGTAATTTAAAAAAGAGGTCTTTTTGCAAGTTAATAAGAGGGCTTTTTTTGTTACTTTGAAAAGAACAATGTAAAATATGTTTAAGCAATTTTTTAAATAAATTTATAATAAGATGAGCTAGAGAATATGGTAATGTCGTTGTGTAAAAATCCTTGTAACTTTCTCATCCTTTCACCAAATGGCACGATCTTTATATCAAATTATCTCGCCTCGACGATAGGAATGCAACCACACTACTCGATTTGGAAAATTAGGTCTTTTAACCAGAATTAACATAAAGCACAGTTTATTTTAATTTCATCATGAATTATTAAATATGAAGATTATCTAGCATGATTTGGGAGTGGAAAATGACCTATTTTTCGAGAAGAAATGAAGGAGGAGAGATCGACTCCAGTGGATTCCAGACGTGTAATTTAAGGATAAAAATTCTTCGTTATTTAACCAATTAATTGTAAAATACAGATAACAGTAATAGGGTGAGCTGGAGAATATGGTAATGACGTTATGTTAAAATCCTTGCCACTTTCTCATGCTTTGTTTCACCAAATGGCACGATCTTTATATCAAAATCGCTTGTCTCGACGAGAGAAATGTAGCCACGCGACTGGATTTGGGAGATTCAGTCTTTTTGACCCAAATTAACAGAAAGCACAGTTTATTGTAATTTCAGAATGTATTATTAAATCTGACGATTATCGTCGAAAACGACATATTTTGCGAGAAAAAAATGAAAGAGGAGAGACCGCCTCCAGTGAATTCCAGGCATGTAATTTAAGGATAAAATTTCTTTGCTATTTAACCAGCTAATTGTAAAATTCAGATAACAGTAATAGGGTGAGCTGGAGAATATTGTAATGCTGTTATGTTAAAACCCTTGTAATTTTCTCATCTTTTCCCCAAATGGCACGATCTTTATATCAAAATCGCTCGCCTCCACGATAGGAATGCAACCGTACGACTGGATTTTGCAAATTATGTCTTTTTAAACCGAATTAACATAAAGCATAGTTTATTGTAATTTCATCATGAATTATTAAATATGAAGATTATCGCATGATTTGGGAGTTGAAAACGACTTATTTTCGACAAGAAATGATCGAGGAGGGACCGCCTCCAGTTGATTACAGGCGCGTAATTTAAGGAAAAAAGTTCTTCGTTATTTAACCAATGAATTGTAAAATACAGATAACATTAATAGGGTGAGTTGGAGAATATGGTACTGACGTTATGTTAAAACCCTTGTCATTTTCTCATGCTTTCTTTCACCAAGTGGCACGATCTTTATATCAAAATCGCTCTTCTCGACGAGAGAGATGTAGCCACGCGATTGGATTTGGGAGATTCGATCTTTTTGACCGGAATTAACAGAAAAGCACAGTTTACTATAATTTCCACATGTATTATTAAATACGAAGATTATCGCATGATTTTGCGAGTCGAAAACGACATATTTTGCGAGAAGAAATGCAAAGGTGCACATACCGCCTCCAGTGGATCCTGGCGTGTAATTTAAGGATAAAATTTCTTTGTTATTTAACCAATTAATTGTAAAATTCAGATAACAGTAATAGGGTGAGCTGGAGAATATGGTAATGTCGTTATGTTAAAACCCTTGTAACTTTCTCATCCTTTCACCAAATGGCACGATCTTTATATCAAAATCGCTCGCCTCCACGATAGGAATGCAACCGCGCGACTGGATTTCGAAAATTCGGTCTTTTTGACCCGAATTAACAGAAAGCACAGTTTATTCTAATTTCGTCATGAATTATTAAATATGAAGATTATCGCATGATTTGGGAGTTGAAAACGACCTATTTTTCGAGAAGAAATGAAGGAGCAGAGACCGCCTCCAGTGGATTCCAGGCGTGTAATTTACGGATAAAAGTTCTTCGTAATTTAACCAATTAATTGTAAATTACAGATAACATTAATAGGGTGAGCTGGAGAATATGGTAATAACGTTATGTTAAAACCCATGTCACTTTCTCACGCTTTCTTTCCCCAAATGGCATGATCTTTATATCAAAATCGCTCGTCTCGACGAGAGAAATGTAGCCACGCGACTCGATTTGGGAGATTCGGTCTTTTTGACAAGAATTAACAGAAAGCACAGTTTATTGTAATTTCAGCATGTATTATTAAATATGAAGATTATCGCATGATTTTGCGAGTAGAAAATGACATATTTTGCAAGAAGAAATGAAGAAGGAGAGACCGCCGTCAGTGAATTCCAGCCGTGTAATTTAGGGATAAATTTTTTTCGCTATTTAACCAATTAATTGTAAAATTCAGATGACAGTAATCGGGTGAGCTGGAGATTATGGTAATGCCGTTATGTTAAAACCCATGTAACTTTCTCATCCTTTCACCAAATTGCACGATCTTTATATCAAAATCGCTCGCCTCCACGATAGGAATGCAACCGCGTTACATGATTTTGGAAATTAGGTTTTTTTTATCCCGAATTAACAGAAAGCACAGTTTATTGTAATTTCATCATGAATTATTAAATATGAAGATTATCGCACGATTTGGGAGTTGAAAACGAATTATTTTTCGAGAAGAAATGAAGGAGGATAGACCGCCTCCAGTGAATTCCAGGTGTGTAATTTAAGGATAAAAGTTCTTCGTAATTTAAAGAATTAATTGTAAAATGCAGATAACATTAATATGGTGAGCTGGAGAATATGGTAATGACGTTATGTTAAAACCCTTGTCACTTTCTGATGCTTTCATTCACCAAATGGCATGATCTTTATATCAAAATCGCTCATCTCGACGAGGGAAATGTAGCCACGCGAATGGATTTGGGAGATTCGGTTTTTTTGACCAGAATTAACAGAAAGCACAGCTTATTGTAATTTCGGCATGTATTATTAAATATGAAGATTATCGCATGATTTTATGGATCGATAATGCATATTTTGCGCGAGGAAATGAAGGAGGAGAGACCGCCTATAGTGAATTTCAGGCGTGTAATTTAAGGAGAAAAGTTCTTCGTAATTTAACCAATTAATTGTAAAATGCAGATAACATTAATAGGGTGAGCTGGAGAATATGGTAATGACGTTATGTTAAAATCCTTGCCACTTTCTCATGCTTTGTTTCACCAAATGGCACGATCTTTATATCAAAATCGCTCGTCTCGATGAGGAAAATGTAGCCACGTGACTAGATTTGGGAGATTCGGTCTTTTTGACCAGAATTAACAGAAATTACAGTTTATTGTAATTTCAGCATGTATTATTAAATATGAAGATTATAGAATAATTTTGCGAGTCAAAAATGATATATTTTGCGAGAAGAAATGAAGGAGGGGAGACCGCCTCCAGTGAATTCCAGGCGTGCAATTTAAGGATAAAATTCCTTCGCTATTTGACCAATTAATTGTAAAATTCAGATAACAGTAATGGGGTGAGCTGGAGAATATGGTACTAACGTTATGTTAAAACCCTTGTAACTTTCTCATGCTTTCATTCACCAAATGGTACGATATTTATATCAAAATCGCTCGTCTCGACGAGGGAAATGTAGCCACGCGACAGGATTTGGGAGATTTGGTCTTTTTGACCAGAATTAACAGAAAGCACAGTTTATTGTAATTTCAGCATGTATTATCAAATATGAAGATTATCGCATGATTTTATGAGTCAAAATCGACATATTTATCGATAGGAAATGAAGGAGGAGAGACCGCCTCCAGCGGATTCCAGGCGTGTAATTTAGGGATAAAATTTCTTCGTAATCTAACCAATTAATTGTAAAAATGCAGATAACATTAATACGGTGAGCTGGAGAATATGATAATGACGTTATGTTAAAGCCCTTGTCACTTTCTCATGTTTTCATTCACCAGATGGCACGATCTGTATATCGAAATCGATCGTCTCGACGAGAGAAATGTAGCCACGCGACTAGATTTGGGAGATTCGATCTTTTTGACCAGAATTAATAGAAAGTACAGTTTAATGTAATTTCAGCATTTATTATTAAATAAGAAGATTATCGCATGATTTTGCGAGTCGAAAACGACATATTTTGTGAGAAGAAATGAAGGAGGAGAGACCGCCTCCAGGGAATTCCAGGCGTGTAAAAAATGAAGGAGTTGAAAACGACATATTTTGAATTGTTTTCTCACCCGTTTCACAAATTTGTGTGCAACTTCTTCCTCCTTTCTCCAAAACCACAAACTAATTTTCTTTTTTTGATGAAAACCACAAAATAATTTTTTATTTTTGAAGAAAACCACAAACTAATTTTCTTTTTTTGAAGAAAACCACAAACTAATTTTTCTATTTATGAAGAAAACTACAAACTACTTTTCTTTTTTTGAAGACAACCACAAACTAATTTTCTTTTATTGAAGATAGTCTCAAACTATTTTTCTTTTTTTGAACAAAACCACAAACTAATTTTCTTTTTTGAAGAAAACCACTAACTAATTTTCTTTTTTTTTTTTAAGAAAACCACAAACTAATTTTTCTTTTATTGAAGAAAACCACAAACTCTTTTTTTTTTTTGAAGGAAAGCACAAACTAATTGTTTCTTTTTTTGAAGAAAACCACAAACAAATTTTTTTTTTTTGAAGAAAACCACAAACTAATTTTTATTTTTTGAAGAAAACCACAATCTAACTTTTTTTTTTTTGAAGAAAACCACAAACTAATTGTTCTTTTTTTGAAGAAAACCACAAACTAATTTTATTTTTTTGAAGAAAACAACAAACTAATTTTCTTTTTTTGAAGAAAACCACAAATTAATTTTATATTTTTGAAGAAAACCACAAACTAATTTTTCTTTTTTTGAAGAATACCACAAACTAATTTTCTTTTTTTTTCAAGAAAACCACAAACTAATTTTTCTTTTTTTTTTTAAGAAAACCACAAACTAATTTTATTTTTTTGAAGAAAACCACAAAATAATTTTATTTTTTTGAAGAAAACCACAAACTAATTTTCTTTTTTCTAAGAAAACCTCAAACTAATTTTATTTTTTTGATGAAAACCACACACAAATTTTCTTTTTTTTTTAGAAAACCTCAAACTAATTTTTCTTTTTTTGAAGAAAACCACAAACAAATTTTTGTTTTGAAGAAAACCACAAACTAATTTTCTTTTTTTGAAGAAAACCACAAACTAATTTTCTTTTTTTCAAGAAAACCACGAACTTATTTTCATTTTTTGAAGAAAACGACATACTAATTTTTTATTTTTTAGAAAACCACAAACTAATTTTTCTTTTTTTGAAGAAAACGACAAACTAATTTTTCTTTTTTTTAAGAATAGCACAAACTAATTTTCTTTTTTTTTAGAAAACCACAAACAAATTTTTCTTTTTTTGAAGAAAACCACAAACTAATTTTATATTTTTGAAGAAAACAACAAAGAAATTTTCATTTTTTTTTAGAAAACGACAAACTAAATTTTTTTTTTTTTAAAAAAAACCACAAACTAATTTTATATTTTTTAAGTAAACCACAAACTAATTTTCTTTTTTTTTAGAAAACCACAAACTAATTTTTTCTTTTTTTGAAGAAAACCACAAACTAATTTTCCTTTTTTGAAGAAAACCACGAACTAATTTTCTTTTATTGAAGAAAACCACAAACTAATTTTCTTTTTTTTAAGAAAATCACAAACTAATTTTCTTTTTTTGAAGAAAACCACAAACTAATTTACTTTTTTTTTTAAGAAAACCACAAACTAATTTTTCTTTTTTTTCGAAAACAACAAACTAATTTTTCTTTTTTTGAAGAAAACCACAAACTAATTTTCTTTTTTTGAAGAAAACCACGAACTAATTTTTCTATTTATGAAGAAAACCACAAACTAATTTTCTTTTTTTGAAGACAACCACAAACTAATTTTATTTTTTTGAAGAAAACAACAAATTAATTTTATTTTTTTGAAGAAAACCACAAATTAATTTTATATTTTTGAAGAATAGCACAAACTAATTTTCTTTTTTTTTAGAAAACCACAAACTAATTTTTCTTTTTTTGAAGAAAACCACAAAATAATTTTATATTTTTGAAGAATACCACAAACAAATTTTTTTTTTTTTAGAAAACGACAAACTAATTTTTGTTTTTTTTTTTGAATAAAACCACAAACTAATTTTATGTTTTTTAAGTAAACCACAAACTAATTTTCTTTTTTTTTAGAAAACCACAAACTAATTTTTCTTTTTTTGAAGAAAACCACAAACTAATTTTCCTTTTTTGAAGAAAACCACGAACTAATTTTCTTTTTTTGATGAAAACCACAAACTAATTTTCTTTTTTTGAAGAAAACCACAAACTAATTTTCTTTTTTTTAAGAAAACCACAAACTAATTTTTTCTTTTTTTGAAGAAAACCACAAACTAATTTTCTTTTTTTGAAGAAAACCACAAACTAATTTTCCTTTTTTTGAAGAAAACCACAAACTAATTTTTCTTTTTTTTAAAAAAACCACAAACTAATTTTCTTTTTTTGAAGAAAACCACAAACTAATTTACTTTTTTTTTTGGAAAAAACCACAAACTAATTTTTCTTTTTTTTCGAAAACAACAAACTAATTTTATTTTTTTGATGAAAACCACAAACTAATTTTCTTTTTTTGATGAAAACCACAAAATAATTTTTTATTTTTGAAGAAGACCACAAACTAATTTTCTTTTTTTGAAGAAAACCACAAACTAATTTTTCTATTTATGAAGAAAACCACAAACTAATTTTCTTTTTTTGAAGACAACCACAAACTAATTTTATTTTTTTGAAGAAAACAACAAATTAATTTTATTTTTTTGAAGAAAACCACAAATTAATTTTATATTTTTGAAGAATAGCACAAACTAATTTTCTTTTTTTTTAGAAAACCACAAACTAATTTTTCTTTTTTTGAATAAAACCACAAACTAATTTTATATTTTTGAAGAAAACCACAAACAAATTTTATTTTTTTTTTAGAAAAGGACAAACTAATTTTCTTTTTTTTTTTTGAATAAAACCACAAACTAATATTATATTTTTTAAGAATAGCACAAACTAATTTTCTTTTTTTTTAGAAAACCACAAACTAATTTTTCTTTTTTTGAAGAAAACCACAAACTAATTTTTTCTTTTTTTGAAGAAAACCACAAACTAATTTTCTATTTTTGAAGAAAACCACAAACTAATTTTCTTTTTTTGAAGAATACCACAAACTAACTCTCTGTTTTTTTGAAGAAAACAACAAACTAATTTTCCTTTTTTGAAGAAAACCAAAAATTAATTTTATATTTTTGAAGAAAACCACAAACTAATTTTTCTTTTTTTGAAGAAAACCACAAACTAATTTTCTTTTTTTTTCAAGAAAACCACAAACTAATTTTTCTTTTTTTGAAGAAAACCACAAACTAATTTTATTTTTTTGAAGAAAACCACAAATTAATTTTATTTTTTTGAAGAAAACCAAAAACTAATTTTTATTTTCTAAGAAAACCTCAAACCAATTTTATTTTTTTGAGGAAAACCACACACTAATTTTCTTTTATTTTAGAAAACCTAAAACTAATTTTTCTTTTTTTGAAGAAAACCACAAACTAATTTTTTTTTTTGAAGAAAACCACAAACTAATTTTTCTTTTTTTGAAGAAAACCACAAACTAACTTTCTATTTTTTTGAATAAAACCACAAAATATTTTCTTTTTTGAAGAAAACGACAAACTAATTTTCTTTTTTTTTGAAGAAAACCACAAAATATTTTCTTTTTTGAAGAAAACCACAAACTAACTTTCTATTTTTTTGAAGAAAACCACAAACTATTTTATATTTTTGAGGAAAACCACACACTAATTTTCTTTTTTTTTTAGAAAACCACAAACTAATTTTTCTTTTTTTTGAAGAAAACCACAAATTAATTTTTTTTTTGAAGAAAACCACAAACTAATTTTCTTTTTTTGAAGAAAACCACAAACTAATTTTCTTTTTTTGAAGAAAACCACAAAATATTTTTTTATTTTTGAAGAAAACCACAAACTAATTTTCTTTTTTTGAAGAAAACCACAAACTAATTTCTCTATTTATGAAGAAAACCACAAATTAATTTTCTTTTTTTGAAGAAAACCACAAACTAATTTTCTATTTTTGAAGAAAACCACAAAATAAATTTTTATTTTTGAAGAAAACCACAAACTAATTTTTTCTTTTTGAAGAAAACCACAAACTAATTTTTCTATTTATGAAGAAAACCACAAACTAATTTTCTTTTTTTGAAGAAAACCACAAACTAATTTTCTTTTTTTTAAGATAGCCTCAAACTATTTTTCTTTTTTTGAACGAAACCACAAACTAATTTTCTTTTTTTGAAGAAAACAACTAACTAATTTTCTTTTTTTTTTGAAGAAAACCACAAACTAATTTATCTTTTTTTGAAGAAAACCACAAACTAATTTTCTTTATATGAAGGAAACCACAAACAAATTTTTTCTTTTTTTGAAGAAAACCACAAACTAATTTTATTTTTTTGAAGAAAACCACAAACTAATTTTCTTTTTTTTTTGAAGCAAACCACAAACTAATTTTTTCTTTTTTTGAAGAAAACCACCAACTAATTTTATTTTTTTGAAAAAAACAACAAACTAATTTTCTTTTTTTTTGAAGAAAACCACAAACTAATTTTTCTTTTTTTGAAGAAAACCACAAACTAATTTTCTTTTTTTTTTGAAGCAAACCACAAACTAATTTTTTCTTTTTTTGAAGAAAACCACAAACTAATTTTATTTTTTTGAAAAAAACAACAAACTAATTTTCTTTTTTTTTGAAGAAAACCACAAACTAATTTTTCTTTTTTTTAAGAAAACAACAAACTAATTTTATATTTTTGTGGAAAATCACAGACTAATTTTTCTTTTTTTGAAGAAAACCACAAACTAACTTTCTTTTTTTTTGAAGAAAACCACAAACTAATTGTTCTTTTTTTGAAGAAAACCACAATCTAATTTTATTTTTTTGAAGAAAACAACAAACTAATTTTCTTTTTTTGAAGAAAACCAAAAATTAATTTTATATTTTTGAAGAAAACCACAAACTAATTTTTCTTTTTTTGAAGAAAATCACAAACTAATTTTCTTTTTTTTTAGAAAACCACAAACTAATTTTTCTTTTTTTGAAGAAAACCACAAACTATTTTTTTTTTTTTGAAGAAAACCACAAACTAATTTTGTATTTTTGAAGAAAACCACAAACTAATTTTCTTTTTTTGAAGAAAACCACAAACTAACTTTCTTTTTTTTTGAAGAAAACCACAAACTAATTGTTCTTTTTTTGAAGAAAACCACAATCTAATTTTATTTTTTTGAAGAAAACAACAAACTAATTTTCTTTTTTTGAAGAAAACCAAAAATTAATTTTATATTTTTGAAGAAAACCACAAACTAATTTTTCTTTTTTTGAAGAAAACCACAAACTAATTTTCTTTTTTTTTCAAGAAAACCACAAACTAATTTTTCTTTTTTTGAAGAAAACCACAAACTAATTTTATTTTTTTGAAGAAAACCACAAATTAATTTTATTTTTTTGAACAAAACCAAAAATTAATTTTATATTTTTGAAGAAAACCACAAACTAATTTTTCTTTTTTTGAAGAAAACCACAAAATAATTTTCTTTTTTTTTCAAGAAAACCACAAACTAATTTTTCTTTTTTTGAAGAAAACCAGAAACTAATTTTATTTTTTTGAAGAAAACCACAAATTAATTTTATTTTTTTGAACAAAACCAAAAACTAATTTTCTATTTTCTAAGAAAACCTCAAACCAATTTTATTTTTTTGATGAAAACCACACACTAATTTTCTTTTATTTTAGAAAACCTAAAACTAATTTTTCTTTTTTTGAAGAAAACCACAAACTAATTTTTTTTTTTGAAGAAAACCACAAACTAATTTTTCTTTTTTTGAAGAAAACCACAAACTAACTTTCTATTTTTTTGAATAAAACCACAAAATATTTTCTTTTTTTGAAGAAAACGACAAACTAATTTTCTTTTTTTGAAGAAAACCACAAAATAATTTTATTTTTTGAAGAAAACCACAAACTAATTTTTTTTTTTTAAGAAAACCACAAACTAATTTTATATTTTTGAGGAAAACCACACACTAATTTTCTTTTTTTTTTAGAAAACCACAAACTAATTTTTCTTTTTTTGAAGAAAACCACAAATTAATTTTTTTTTTGAAGAAAACCACAAACTAATTTTCTTTTTTTGAAGAAAACCACAAACTAATTTTCTTTTTTTGAAGAAAACCACAAAATATTTTTTTATTTTTGAAGAAAACCACAAACTAATTTTCTTTTTTTGAAGAAAACCACAAACTAATTTCTCTATTTATGAAGAAAACCACAAATTAATTTTCTTTTTTTTAAGAAAACCACAAACTAATTTTATATTTATGAAGGAAACCACAAACTAATTTTTCTTTTTTTGAAGAAAACCACAAACAAATTTTCTTTTTTTGAAGAAAAACACAAACTATTTTTCTTTTTTTTTGAAGAAAACCACAAACTAATTTTTTCTTTTTTTGAAGAAAACCACAAACTAATTTTATTTTTTTGAAAAAAACAACAAACTAATTTTCTTTTTTTTTGAAGATAACCACAAACTAATTTTTCTTTTTTTGTTGAAAACCACAAACTAATTTTATTTTTTTGAAGAAAACCACAAACTAATTTTCCTTTTTTTAACAAAACCACGAACTAATTTTCTTTTTTTTGAAGAAAACCACAAACTAATTTTCTTTTTTTGAAGAAAACCACAAACTAATTTTCCTTTTTTTGAAGAAAAACACAAACTAATTTTTCTTTTTTTTAAAAAAACCACAAACTAATTTTCTTTTTTTGAAGAAAACCACAAACTAATTTACTTTTTTTTTTGAAAAAAACCACAAACTAATTTTTTCTTTTTTTTCGAAAACAACAAACTAATTTTATTTTTTTGATGAAAACCACAAACTAATTTTCTTTTTTTGATGAAAACCACAAAATAATTTTTTATTTTTGAAGAAGACCACAAACTAATTTTCTTTTTTTGAAGAAAACCACAAACTAATTTTTCTATTTATGAAGAAAACCACAAACTAATTTTCTTTTTTTGAAGACAACCACAAACTAATTTTATTTTTTTGAAGAAAACAACAAATTAATTTTATTTTTTTGAAGAAAACCACAAATTAATTTTATATTTTTGAAGAATAGCACAAACTAATTTTCTTTTTTTTTAGAAAACCACAAACTAATTTTTCTTTTTTTGAATAAAACCACAAACTAATTTTATATTTTTGAAGAAAACCACAAACAAATTTTCTTTTTTTTTTAGAAAAGGACAAACTAATTTTCTTTTTTTTTTTTTGAATAAAACCACAAACTAATATTATATTTTTTAAGTAAACCACAAACTAATTTTCTTTTTTTTTAGAAAACCACAAACTAATTTTTCTTTTTTTGAAGAAAACCACAAACTAATTTTTTCTTTTTTTGAAGAAAATCACAAACTAATTTTCTATTTTTGAAGAAAACCACAAACTAATTTTCTTTTTTTGAAGAATACCACAAACTAACTCTCTGTTTTTTTGAAGAAAACAACAAACTAATTTTCTTTTTTTGAAGAAAACCAAAAATTAATTTTATATTTTTTAAGAAAACCACAAACTAATTTTTCTTTTTTTGAAGAAAACCACAAACTAATTTTCTTTTTTTTTCAAGAAAACCACAAACTAATTTTTCTTTTTTTGAAGAAAACCACAAACTAATTTTATTTTTTTGAAGAAAACCACAAAATAATTTTATTTTTTTGAAGAAAACCACAAACTAATTTCTTTTTTCTAAGAAAACCTCAAACTAATTTTATTTTTTTGAGGAAAACCACACACTAATTTTCTATTTTTTTTAGAAAACCTAAAACTAATTTTTCTTTTTCTGAAGAAAACCACAAACTAATTTTTTTTTTTTGAAGAAAACCACAAACTAATTTTCTTTTTTTGAAGAAAACCACAAACTAATTTTCTTTTTTTTAAGAAAACCACAAACTATTTTATATTTTTGAGGAAAACCACACACTAATTTTCTTTTTTTTTTAGAAAACCACAAACTAATTTTTCTTTTTTTTGAAGAAAACCACAAATTAATTTTTTTTTTGAAGAAAACCACAAACTAATTTTCTTTTTTTGAAGAAAACCACAAACTAATTTTCTTTTTTTGAAGAAAACCACAAAATATTTTTTTATTTTTGAAGAAAACCACAAACTAATTTTCTTTTTTTGAAGAAAACCACAAACTAATTTCTCTATTTATGAAGAAAACCACAAATTAATTTTCTTTTTTTTTCAAGAAAACCACAAACTAATTTTTCTTTTTTTTTCAAGAAAACCACAAACTAATTTTTCTTTTTTTGAAGAAAACCACAAACTAATTTTATTTTTTTGAAGAAAACCACAAATTAATTTTATTTTTTTGAACAAAACCAAAAACTAATTTTCTATTTTCTAAGAAAACCTCAAACCAATTTTATTTTTTTGAGGAAAACCACACACTAATTTTCTTTTATTTTAGAAAACCTAAAACTAATTTTTCTTTTTTTGAAGAAAACCACAAACTAATTTTTTTTTTTGAAGAAAACCACAAACTAATTTTTCTTTTTTTGAAGAAAACCACAAACTAACTTTCTATTTTTTTGAATAAAACCACAAAATATTTTCTTTTTTTGAAGAAAACGACAAACTAATTTTCTTTTTTTGAAGAAAACCACAAAATAATTTTATTTTTTGAAGAAAACCACAAACTAATTTTTTTTTTTTAAGAAAACCACAAACTAATTTTATATTTTTGAGGAAAACCACACACTAATTTTCTTTGTTTTTTAGAAAACCACAAACTAATTTTTCTTTTTTTGGAGAAAACCACAAATTAATTTTTTTTTTGAAGAAAACCACAAACTAATTTTCTTTTTTTGAAGAAAACCACAAACTAATTTACTTTTTTTGAAGAAAACCACAAAATATTTTTTTATTTTTGAAGAAAACCACAAACTAATTTTCTTTTTTTGAAGAAAACCACAAACTAATTTCTCTATTTATGAAGAAAACCACAAATTAATTTTCTTTTTTTGAAGAAAACCACAAACTAATTTTCTATTTTTGAAGAAAACCACAAAATAAATTTTTATTTTTGAAGAAAACCACAAACTAATTTTTTCTTTTTGAAGAAAACCACAAACTAATTTTTCTATTTATGAAGAAAACCACAAACTAATTTTCTTTTTTTGAAGAAAACCACAAACTAATTTTCTTTTTTTTAAGATAGCCTCAAACTATTTTTCTTTTTTTGAACGAAACCACAAACTAATTTTCTTTTTTTGAAGAAAACAACTAACTAATTTTCTTTTTTTTTTGAAGAAAACCACAAACTAATTTATCTTTTTTTGAAGAAAACCACAAACTAATTTTCTTTATTTGAAGGAAACCACAAACAAATTTTTTCTTTTTTTGAAGAAAACCACAAACTAATTTTATTTTTTTGAAGAAAACCACAAACTAATTTTCTTTTTTTTTTGAAGCAAACCACAAACTAATTTTTTCTTTTTTTGAAGAAAACCACAAACTAATTTTATTTTTTTGAAAAAAACAACAAACTAATTTTCTTTTTTTTTGAAGAAAACCACAAACTAATTTTTCTTTTTTTGAAGAAAACCACAAACTAATTTTCTTTTTTTTTTGAAACAAACCACAAACTAATTTTTTCTTTTTTTGAAGAAAACCACAAACTAATTTTATTTTTTTGAAAAAAACAACAAACTAATTTTCTTTTTTTTTGAAGAAAACAACAAACTAATTTTTCTTTTTTTTAAGAAAACAACAAACTAATTTTATATTTTTGAGGAAAATCACAGACTAATTTTTTTTTTTTGAAGAAAACCACAAACTAACTTTCTTTTTTTTTGAAGAAAACCACAAACTAATTGTTCTTTTTTTGAAGAAAACCACAATCTAATTTTATTTTTTTGAAGAAAACAACAAACTAATTTTCTTTTTTTGAAGAAAACCAAAAATTAATTTTATATTTTTGAAGAAAACCACAAACTAATTTTTCTTTTTTTGAAGAAAATCACAAACTAATTTTCTTTTTTTTTAGAAAACGACAAACTAATTTTTCTTTTTTTGAAGAAAACCACAAACTATTTTTTTTTTTTTGAAGAAAACCACAAACTAATTTTGTATTTTTGAAGAAAACCACAAACTAATTTTATTTTTTTGAAGAAAACCACAAACTAACTTTCTTTTTTTTTTTGACGAAAACCACAAACTAATTGTTCTTTTTTTGAAGAAAACCACAATCTAATTTTATTTTTTTGAAGAAAACAACAAACTAATTTTCTTTTTTTGAAGAAAACCAAAAATTAATTTTATATTTTTGAAGAAAACCACAAACTAATTTTTCTTTTTTTGAAGAAAACCACAAACTAATTTTCTTTTTTTTCAAGAAAACCACAAACTAATTTTTCTTTTTTTGAAGAAAACCAAACACTAATTTTATTTTTTTGAAGAAAACCACAAATTAATTTTATTTTTTTGAACAAAACCAAAAACTAATTTTCTATTTTCTAAGAAAACCTCAAACCAATTTTATTTTTTTGAGGAAAACCACACACTAATTTTCTTTTATTTTAGAAAACCTAAAACTAATTTTTCTTTTTTTGAAGAAAACCACAAACTAATTTTTTTTTTTGAAGAAAACCACAAACTAATTTTTCTTTTTTTGAAGAAAACCACAAACTAACTTTCTATTTTTTTGAATAAAACCACAAAATATTTTCTTTTTTTGAAGAAAACGACAAACTAATTTTCTTTTTTTGAAGAAAACCACAAAATAATTTTATTTTTTGAAGAAAAACACAAACTAATTTTTTTTTTTTAAGAAAACCACAAACTAATTTTATATTTTTGAGGAAAACCACACACTAATTTTCTTTTTTTTTTAGAAAACCACAAACTAATTTTTCTTTTTTTGAAGAAAACCACAAATTAATTTTTTTTTTGAAGAAAACCACAAACTAATTTTCTTTTTTTGAAGAAAACCACAAACTAATTTTCTTTTTTTGAAGAAAACCACAAAATATTTTTTTATTTTTGAAGAAAACCACAAACTAATTTTCTTTTTTTGAAGAAAACCACAAACTAATTTCTCTATTTATGAAGAAAACCACAAATTAATTTTCTTTTTTTTAAGAAAACCACAAAAAGTAATTTTATATTTATGAAGGAAACCACAAACTAATTTTTCTTTTTTTGAAGAAAACCACAAACAAATTTTCTTTTTTTCAAGAAAAACACAAACTATTTTTCTTTTTTTTTGAAGAAAACCACAAACTAATTTTTTCTTTTTTTGAAGAAAACCACAAACTAATTTTATTTTTTTGAAAAAAACAACAAACTAATTTTCTTTTTTTTTGAAGATAACCACAAACTAATTTTTCTTTTTTTGTTGAAAACCACAAACTAATTTTATTTTTTTGAAGAAAACCACAAACTAATTTTCCTTTTTTTAAAAAAACCACGAACAAATTTTCTTTTTTTTTGAAGAAAACCACAAACTAATTTTCTTTTTTTGAAGAAAACCACAAACTAATTTTCCTTTTTTTGAAGAAAACCACAAACTAATTTTTCTTTTTTTTAAAAAAACCACAAACTAATTTTCTTTTTTTGAAGAAAACCACAAACTAATTTACTTTTTTTTTTGAAAAAAACCACAAACTAATTTTTCTTTTTTTTCGAAAACAACAAACTAATTTTATTTTTTTGATGAAAACCACAAACTAATTTTCTTTTTTTGATGAAAACCACAAAATAATTTTTTATTTTTGAAGAAGACCACAAACTAATTTTCTTTTTTTGAAGAAAACCACAAACTAATTTTTCTATTTATGAAGAAAACCACAAACTAATTTTCTTTTTTTGAAGACAACCACAAACTAATTTTATTTTTTTGAAGAAAACAACAAATTAATGTTATTTTTTTGAAGAAAACCACAAATTAATTTTATATTTTTGAAGAATAGCACAAACTAATTTTCTTTTTTTTTAGAAAACCACAAACTAATTTTTCTTTTTTTGAATAAAACCACAAACTAATTTTATATTTTTGAAGAAAACCACAAACAAATTTTCTTTTTTTTTTAGAAAAGGACAAACTAATTTTCTTTTCTTTTTTTTGAATAAAACCACAAACTAATATTATATTTTTTAAGTAAACCACAAACTAATTTTCTTTTTTTTTAGAAAACCACAAACTAATTTTTCTTTTTTTGAAGAAAACCACAAACTAATTTTTTCTTTTTTTGAAGAAAATCACAAACTAATTTTCTATTTTTGAAGAAAACCACAAACTAATTTTCTTTTTTTGAAGAATACCACAAACTAACTCTCTGTTTTTTTGAAGAAAACAACAAACTAATTTTCTTTTTTTGAAGAAAACCAAAAATTAATTTTATATTTTTTAAGAAAACCACAAACTAATTTTTCTTTTTTTGAAGAAAACCACAAACTAATTTTCTTTTTTTTTCAAGAAAACCACAAACTAATTTTTCTTTTTTTGAAGAAAACCACAAACTAATTTTATTTTTTTGAAGAAAACCACAAAATAATTTTATTTTTTTGAAGAAAACCACAAACTAATTTCTTTTTTCTAAGAAAACCTCAAACTAATTTTATTTTTTTGAGGAAAACCACACACTAATTTTCTATTTTTTTTAGAAAACCTAAAACTAATTTTTCTTTTTTGAAGAAAACCACAAACTAATTTTTTATTTTGAAGAAAACCACAAACTAATTTTCTTTTTTTGAAGAAAACCACAAACTAATTTTCTTTTTTTTAAGAAAACCACAAACTATTTTATATTTTTGAGGAAAACCACACACTAATTTTCTTTTTTTTTTAGAAAACCACAAACTAATTTTTATTTTTTTTGAAGAAAACCACAAATTAATTTTTTTTTTGAAGAAAACCACAAACTAATTTTCTTTTTTTGAAGAAAACCACAAACTAATTTTCTTTTTTTGAAGAAAACCACAAAATATTTTTTTATTTTTGAAGAAAACCACAAACTAATTTTCTTTTTTTGAAGAAAACCACAAACTAATTTCTCTATTTATGAAGAAAACCACAAATTAATTTTCTTTTTTTGAAGAAAACCAAAAACTAATTTTCTTTTTTTGAAGAAAACCACAAAATAAATTTTTATTTTTGAAGAAAACCACAAACTAATTTTTTCTTTTTGAAGAAAACCACAAACTAATTTTTCTATTTATGAAGAAAACCACAAACTAATTTTCTTTTTTTGAAGAAAACCACAAACTAATTTTCTTTTTTTTAAGATAGCCTCAAACTATTTTTCTTTTTTTGAACGAAACCAGAAACTAATTTTTCTTTTTTTGAAGAAAACAACTAACTAATTTTCTTTTTTTTTTGAAGAAAACCACAAACTAATTTATCTTTTTTTGAAGAAAACCACAAACTAATTTTCTTTATTTGAAGGAAACCACAAACAAATTTTTTCTTTTTTTGAAGAAAACCACAAACTAATTTTAATTTTTTGAAGAAAACCACAAACTAATTTTCTTTTTTTTTTGAAGCAAACCACAAACTAATTTTTTCTTTTTTTGAAGAAAACCACAAACTAATTTTATTTTTTTGAAAAAAACAACAAACTAATTTTCTTTTTTTTTGAAGAAAACCACAAACTAATTTTTCTTTTTTTGAAGAAAACCACAAACTAATTTTCTTTTTTTTTTGAAGCAAACCACAAACTAATTTTTTCTTTTTTTGAAGAAAACCACAAACTAATTTTATTTTTTAGAAAAAAACAACAAACTAATTTTCTTTTTTTTTGAAGAAAACCACAAACTAATTTTTCTTTTTTTTAAGAAAACAACAAACTAATTTTATATTTTTGAGAAAAATCACAGACTAATTTTTCTTTTTTTGAAGAAAACCACAAACTAACTTTCTTAGAAAACCACAAACTAATTGTTCTTTTTATGAAGAAAACCACAATCTAATTTTATTTTTTTGAAGAAAACAACAAACTAATTTTCTTTTTTTGAAGAAAACCAAAAATTAATTTTATATTTTTGAAGAAAACCACAAACTAATTTTTCTTTTTTTGAAGAAAATCACAAACTAATTTTCTTTTTTTTTAGAAAACCACAAACTAATTTTTCTTTTTTTGAAGAAAACCACAAACTATTTTTTTTTTTTTTGAAGAAAACCACAAACTAATTTTGTATTTTTGAAGAAAACCACAAACTAATTTTCTTTTTTTGAAGAAAACCACAAACTAACTTTCTTTTTTTTTGAAGAAAACCACAAACTAATTGTTCTTTTTTTGAAGAAAACCACAATCTAATTTTATTTTTTTGAAGAAAACAACAAACTAATTTTCTTTTTTTGAAGAAAACCAAAAATTAATTTTATATTTTTGAAGAAAACCACAAACTAATTTTTCTTTTTTTGAAGAAAACCACAAACTAATTTTCTTTTTTTTTCAAGAAAACCACAAACTAATTTTTCTTTTTTTGAAGAAAACCACAAACTAATTTTATTTTTTTGAAGAAAACCACAAATTAATTTTATTTTTTTGAAGAAAACCAAAAACTAATTTTCTATTTTCTAAGAAAACCTCAAACCAATTTTATTTTTTTGAGGAAAACCACACACTAATTTTCTTTTATTTTAGAAAACCTAAAACTAATTTTTCTTCTTTTGAAGAAAACCACAAACTAATTTTTTTTTTTGAAGAAAACCACAAACTAATTTTTCTTTTTTTGAAGAAAACCACAAACTAACTTTCTATTTTTTTGAATAAAACCACAAAATATTTTCTTTTTTTGAAGAAAACGACAAACTAATTTTCTTTGTTTGAAGAAAACCACAAAATAATTTTATTTTTTTGAAGAAAACCACAAACTAATTTTTTTTTTTTAAGAAAACCACAAACTAATTTTATATTTTTGAGGAAAACCACACACTAATTTTCTTTTTTTTTTAGAAAACCACAAACTAATTTTTCTTTTTTTGAAGAAAACCACAAATTAATTTTTTTTTTGAAGAAAACCACAAACTAATTTTCTTTTTTTGAAGAAAACCACAAACTAATTTTCTTTTTTTGAAGAAAACCACAAAATATTTTTTTATTTTTGAAGAAAACCACAAACTAATTTTCTTTTTTTGAAGAAAACCACAAACTAATTTCTCTATTTATGAAGAAAACCACAAATTAATTTTCTTTTTTTTAAGAAAACCACAAACTAATTTTATATTTATGAAGGAAACCACAAACTAATTTTTCTTTTTTTGAAGAAAACCACAAACTAATTTTCTTTTTTTGAAGAAAAACACAAACTATTTTTCTTTTTTTTTGAAGAAAACCACAAACTAATTTTTTCTTTTTTTGAAGAAAACCACAAACTAATTTTATTTTTTTGAAAAAAACAACAAACTAATTTTCTTTTTTTTTGAGGATAACCACAAACTAATTTTTCTTTTTTTGTTGAAAACCACAAACTAATTTTATTTTTTTGAAGAAAACCACAAACTAATTTTCCTTTTTTTAACAAAACGACGAACTAATTTTCTTTTTTTTGAAGAAAACCACAAACTAATTTTCTTTTTTTGAAGAAAACCTCAAACTAATTTTCCTTTTTTTGAAGAAAACCACAAACCAATTTTTCTTTTTTTTAAAAAAACCACAAACTAATTTTCTTTTTTTGAAGAAAACCACAAACTAATTTACTTTTTTTTTTGAAAAAAACCACAAACTAATTTTTCTTTTTTTTCGAAAACAACAAACTAATTTTATTTTTTTGATGAAAACCACAAACTAATTTTCTTTTTTTGATGAAAACCACAAAATAATTTTTTATTGTTGAAGAAGACCACAAACTAATTTTCTTTTTTTGAAGAAAACCACAAACTAATTTTTCTATTTATGAAGAAAACCACAAACTAATTTTCTTTTTTTGAACACAACCACAAACTAATTTTATTTTTTTGAAGAAAACAACAAATTAATTTTATTTTTTTGAAGAAAACCACAAATTAATTTTATATTTTTGAAGAATAGCACAAACTAATTTTCTTTTTTTTTAGAAAACCACAAACTAATTTTTCTTTTTTTGAATAGAACCACAAACTAATTTTATATTTTTGAAGAAAACCACAAACAAATTTTCTTTTTTTTTTAGAAAAGGACAAACTAATTTTCTTTTGTTTTTTTGAATAAAACCACAAACTAATATTATATTTTTTAAGTAAACCACAAACTAATTTTCTTTTTTTTTAGAAAACCACAAACTAATTTTTCTTTTTTTGAAGAAAACCACAAACTATTTTTTTCTTTTTTTGAAGAAAACCACAAACTAATTTTCTATTTTTGAAGAAAACCACAAACTAATTTTCTTTTTTTGAAGAATACCACAAACTAACTCTCTGTTTTTTTGAAGAAAACAACAAACTAATTTTCTTTTTTTGAAGAAAACCAAAAATTTATTTTATATTTTTGAAGAAAACCACAAACTAATTTTTCTTTTTTTGAAGAAAACCACAAACTAATTTTCTTTTTTTTTCAAGAAAACCACAAACTAATTTTTCTTTTTTTGAAGAAAACCACAAACTAATTTTATTTTTTTGAAGAAAACCACAAAATAATTTTATTTTTTTGAAGAAAACCGCAAACTAATTTCTTTTTTCTAAGAAAACCTCAAACTAATTTTATTTTTTTGAGGAAAACCACACACTAATTTTCTATTTTTTTTAGAAAACCTAAAACTAATTTTTATTTTTCTGAAGAAAACCACAAACTAATTTTTTTTTTTAAGAAAACCACAAACTAATTTTCTTTTTTTGAAGAAAACCACAAACTAATTTTCTTTTTTTCAAGAAAACCACGAACTAATTTTCTTTTTTTGAAGAAAAAGACAAACTAATTTTCTTTTTTTGAAGAAAACCACAAAATAATTTTATTTTTTTGAAGAAAACCACAAACTAATTTTCTTTTTTTTAAGAAAACCACAAACTATTTTATATTTTTGAGGAAAACCACACACTAATTTTCTTTTTTTTTTAGAAAACCACAAACTAATTTTTCTTTTTTTTGAAGAAAACCACAAATTAATTTTTTTTTTGAAGAAAACCACAAACTAATTTTTCTTTTTTTGAAGAAAACCACAAACTAATTTTCTTTTTTTGAAGAAAACCACAAAATATTTTTTTATTTTTGAAGAAAACCACAAACTAATTTTCTTTTTTTGAAGAAAACCACAAACTAATTTCTCTATTTATGAAGAAAACCACAAATTAATTTTCTTTTTTTGAAGAAAACCACAAACTAATTTTCTTTTTTTGAAGAAAACCACAAAATAAAGTTTTATTTTTGAAGAAAACCACGAACTAATTTTTTCTTTTTGAAGAAAACCACAAACTAATTTTTCTATTTATGAAGAAAACCACAAACTAATTTTCTTTTTTTGAAGAAAACCACAAACTAATTTTCTTTTTTTTAAGATAGCCTCAAACTATTTTTCTTTTTTTGAACGAAACCACAAACTAATTTTTCTTTTTTTGAAGAAAACAACTAACTAATTTTCTTTTTTTTTTGAAGAAAACCACAAACTAATTTATCTTTTTTTGAAGAAAACCACAAACTAATTTTCTTTATTTGAAGGAAACCACAAACAAATTTTTTCTTTTTTTGAAGAAAACCACAAACTAATTTTATTTTTTGGAAGAAAACCACAAACTAATTTTCTTTTTTTTTTGAAGCAAACCACAAACTAATTTTTTCTTTTTTTGAAGAAAACCACAAACTAATTTTATTTTTTTGAAAAAAACAACAAACTAATTTTCTTTTTTTTTTTGAAGAAAACCACAAACTAATTTTTCTTTTTTTGAAGAAAACCACAAACTAATTTTCTTTTTTTTTTGAAGCAAACCACAAACTAATTTTTTCTTTTTTTGAAGAAAACCACAAACTAATTTTATTTTTTTGAAAAAAACAACAAACTAATTTTCTTTTTTTTTGAAGAAAACCACAAACTAATTTTTCTTTTTTTTAAGAAAACAACAAACTAATTTTATATTTTTGAGGAAAATCACAGACTAATTTTCTTTTTTTTTTAGAAAACCACAAACTAATGTTTCTTTTTTTGAAGAAAACCACAAACAAATTTTTTTTTTGAAGAAAACCACAAACTAATTTTCTTTTTTTGAAGAAAACCACAAACTAATTTTCTTCTTTTCAAGAAAACCACAAACTAATTTTTTTTTTTTTGAAGAAAACCACAAACTAATTTTTTTTTTTTTTTAAGAAAACCACAAACTAATTTTTCTTTTTATGAAGAAAACCACAAACTAATTTTCTTTTTTTTTGAAGCAAACCACAAATTAATTTTTCTTTTTTTGAAGAAAACCACAAACTAATTTTATTTTTTTGAAGAAAACAACAAATTAATTTTATTTTTTTGAAGAAAACCACAAATTAATTTTATATTTTTGAAGAATAGCACAAACTAATTTTCTTTTTTTTTAGAAAACCACTAACTAATTTTTTCTTTTTTTGAAGAAAACCACAAACTAATTTTATATTTTTGAAGAATACCACAAACAAATTTTCTTTTTTTTTAGAAAACGACAAACTAATTTTCTTTTTTTTTTTTAATAAAACCACAAATTAATTTTATGTTTTTTAAGTAAACCACAAACTAATTTTCTTTTTCTTTAGAAAACCACAAACTAATTTTTCTTTTTTTGAAGAAAACCACAAACTAATTTTCCTTTTTTGAAGAAAACCACGAACTAATTTTCTTTTTTTGAAGAAAACCACAAACTAATTTTCTTTTTTTGAAGAAAACCACAAACTAATTTTCTTTTTTTTAAGAAAACCACAAACTAATTTTTCTTTTTTTTAAAAAAACCACAAACTAATTTTCTTTTTTTGAAGAAAACCACAAACTAATTTACTTTTTTTTTTGAAGAAAACCACAAACTAATTTTTCTTTTTTTTCGAAAACAACAAACTAATTTTCTTTTTTTGAAGAAAACCACAAACTAATTTTCTTTTTTTGATGAAAACCACAAAATAATTTTTTATTTTTGAAGAAGACCACAAACTAATTTTCTTTTTTTGAAGAAAACCACAAACTAATTTTTCTATTTATGAAGAAAACCACAAACTAATTTTCTTTTTTTGAAGACAACCACCAACTAATTTTATTTTTTTGAAGAAAACAACAAATTAATTTTATTTTTTTGAAGAAAACCACAAATTAATTTTATATTTTTGAAGAATAGCACAAACTAATTTTCTTTTTTTTTAGAAAACCACAAACTAATTTTTCTTTTTTTGAATAAAACCACAAACTAATTTTATATTTTTGAAGAAAACCACATACAAATTTTCTTTTTTTTTTAGAAAAGGACAAACTAATTTTCTTTTTTTTTTTTGAATAAAACCACAAACTAATATTATATTTTTTAAGTAAACCACAAACTAATTTTCTTTTTTTTTAGAAAACCACAAACTAATTTTTCTTTTTTTGAAGAAAACCACAAACTATTTTTTTTTTTTTTTGAAGAAAACCACAAACTAATTTTGTATTTTTGAAGAAAACCACAAACTAATTTTCTTTTTTTGAAGAAAACCACAAACTAACTTTCTTTTTTTTTGAAGAAAACCACAAACTAATTGTTCTTTTTTTGAAGAAAACCACAATCTAATTTTATTTTTTTGAAGAAAACAACAAACTAATTTTCTTTTTTTGAAGAAAACCAAAAATTAATTTTATATTTTTGAAGAAAACCACAAACTAATTTTTCTTTTTTTGAAGAAAACCACAAACTAATTTTCTTTTTTTTTCAAGAAAACCACAAACTAATTTTTCTTTTTTTGAAGAAAACCACAAACTAATTTTATTTTTTTGAAGAAAACCACAAATTAATTTTATTTTTTTGAAGAAAACCAAAAACTAATTTTCTATTTTCTAAGAAAACCTCAAACCAATTTTATTTTTTTGAGGAAAACCACACACTAATTTTCTTTTATTTTAGAAAACCTAAAACTAATTTTTCTTTTTTTGAAGAAAACCACAAACTAATTTTTTTTTTTGAAGAAAACCACAAACTAATTTTTCTTTTTTTGAAGAAAACCACAAACTAACTTTCTATTTTTTTGAATAAAACCACAAAATATTTTCTTTTTTTGAAGAAAACGACAAACTAATTTTCTTTTTTTGAAGAAAACCACAAAATAATTTTATTTTTTTGAAGAAAACCACAAACTAATTTTTTCTTTTTGAAGAAAACCACAAACTAATTTTTCTATTTATGAAGAAAACCACAAACTAATTTTCTTTTTTTTTGAAGAAAACCACAAACTAATTGTTCTTTTTTTGAAGAAAACCACAATCTAATTTTATTTTTTTGAAGAAAACAACAAACTAATTTTCTTTTTTTGAAGAAAACCAAAAATTAATTTTATATTTTTGAAGAAAACCACAAACTAATTTTTCTTTTTTTGAAGAAAACCACAAACTAATTTTCTTTTTTTTTCAAGAAAACCACAAACTAATTTTTCTTTTTTTGAAGAAAACCACAAACTAATTTTATTTTTTTGAAGAAAACCACAAATTAATTTTATTTTTTTGAAGAAAACCAAAAACTAATTTTCTATTTTCTAAGAAAACCTCAAACCAATTTTATTTTTTTGAGGAAAACCACACACTAATTTTCTTTTATTTTAGAAAACCTAAAACTAATTTTTCTTTTTTTGAAGAAAACCACAAACTAATTTTTTTTTTTGAAGAAAACCACAAACTAATTTTTCTTTTTTTGAAGAAAACCACAAACTAACTTTCTATTTTTTTGAATAAAACCACAAAATATTTTCTTTTTTTGAAGAAAACGACAAACTAATTTTCTTTTTTTGAAGAAAACCACAAAATAATTTTATTTTTTTGAAGAAAACCACAAACTAATTTTTTTTTTTTAAGAAAACCACAAACTAATTTTGTATTTTTGAGGAAAACCACACACTAATTTTCTTTTTTTTTTAGAAAACCACAAACTAATTTTTCTTTTTTTGAAGAAAACCACAAATTAATTTTTTTTTTGAAGAAAACCACAAACTAATTTTCTTTTTTTGAAGAAAACCACAAACTAATTTTCTTTTTTTGAAGAAAACCACAAAATATTTTTTTATTTTTGAAGAAAACCACGAACTAATTTTCTTTTTTTGAAGAAAACCACAAACTAATTTCTCTATTTATGAAGAAAACCACAAATTAATTTTCTTTTTTTTAAGAAAACCACAAACTAATTTTATATTTATGAAGGAAACCACAAACTAATTTTTCTTTTTTTGAAGAAAACCACAAACTAATTTTCTTTTTTTGAAGAAAACCACAAACTATTTTTCTTTTTTTTTGAAGAAAACCACAGACTAATTTTTTCTTTTTTTGAAGAAAACCACAAACTAATTTTATTTTTTTGAAAAAAACAACAAACTAATTTTCTTTTTTTTTGAAGATAACCACAAGCTAATTTTTCTTTTTTTGTTGAAAACCACAAACTAATTTTATTTTTTTGAAGAAAACCACAAACTAATTTTCCTTTTTTCAACAAAACCACGAACTAATTTTCTTTTCTTTGAAGAAAACCACAAACTAATTTCTTTTTTTGAAGAAAACCACAAACTAATTTTCTTTTTTTTAAGAAAACCACAAACTAATTTTTTCTTTTTTTGAAGAAAACCACAAACTAATTTTTCTTTTTTTGAATAAAACCACAAACTAATTTTTTCTTTTTTTGAAGAAAACCACAAACTAATTTACTTTTTTTTTTGAAGAAAACCACAAACTAAATTTTCTTTTTTTTCGAAAACAACAGACTAATTTTCTTTTTTTGAAGAAAACCACAAATTATTTTATTTTTTTGAAGAAAACCACAAAATAATTTTTTATTTTTAAAGAAAACCACAAACTAATTTTCTTTTTTTGAAGAAAACCACAAACTAATTTTGTTTTTTTTTTGAAGAAAACCACAAACTAATTTTCTTTTTTTGAAGAATACCACAAACTAACTCTCTGTTTTTTTGAAGAAAACAACAAACTAATTTTCTTTTTTTGAAGAAAACCAAAAATTAATTTTATATTTTTGAAGAAAACCACAAACAAATTTTTCTTTTTTTGAAGAAAACCACAAACTAATTTTCTTTTTTTTTCAAGAAAACCACAAACTAATTGTTCTTTTTTTGAAGAAAACCACAAACTAATTTTATTTTTTTGAAGAAAACCACAAAATAATTTTATTTTTTTGAAGAAAACCGCAAACTAATTTCTTTTTTCTAAGAAAACCTCAAACTAATTTTATTTTTTTGAGGAAAACCACACACTAATTTTCTATTTTTTTTAGAAAACCTAAAACTAATTTTTATTTTTCTGAAGAAAACCACAAACTAATTTTTTTTTTGAAGAAAACCACAAACTAATTTTCTTTTTTTGAAGAAAACCACAAACTAATTTTCTTTTTTTGAAGAAAACCACGAACTAATTTTCTTTTTTTGAAGAAAAAGACAAACTAATTTTCTTTTTTTGAAGAAAACCACAAAATAATTTTATTTTTTTGAAGAAAACCACAAACTAATTTTCTTTTTTTTAAGAAAACCACAAACTATTTTATATTTTTGAGGAAAACCACACACTAATTTTCTTTTTTTTTTAGAAAACCACAAACTAATTTTTCTTTTTTTTGAAGAAAACCACAAATTAATTTTTTTTTTGAAGAAAACCACAAACTAATTTTTCTTTTTTTGAAGAAAACCACAAACTAATTTTCTTTTTTTGAAGAAAACCACAAAATATTTTTTTATTTTTGAAGAAAACCAGAAACTAATTTTCTTTTTTTGAAGAAAACCACAAACTAATTTTTCTATTTATGAAGAAAACCACGAACTAATTTTTTTCTTTTTGAAGAAAACCACAAACTAATTTTTCTATTTATGAAGAAAACCACAAACTAATTTTCTTTTTTTGAAGAAAACCACAAACTAATTTTCTTTTTTTTAAGATAGCCTCAAACTATTTTTCTTTTTTTGAACGAAACCACAAACTAATTTTCTTTTTTTGAAGAAAACAACTAACTAATTTTCTTTTTTTTTTGAAGAAAACCACAAACTAATTTATCTTTTTTTGAAGAAAACCACAAACTAATTTTCTTTATTTGAAGGAAACCACAAACAAATTTTTTCTTTTTTTGAAGAAAACCACAAACTAATTTTATTTTTTGGAAGAAAACCACAAACTAATTTTCTTTTTTTTTTGAAGCAAACCACAAACTAATTTTTTCTTTTTTTGAAGAAAACCACAAACTAATTTTATTTTTTTGAAAAAAACAACAAACTAATTTTCTTTTTTTTTTTGAAGAAAACCACAAACTAATTTTTCTTTTTTTGAAGAAAACCACAAACTAATTTTCTTTTTTTTTTGAAGCAAACCACAAACTAATTTTTTCTTTTTTTGAAGAAAACCACAAACTAATTTTATTTTTTTGAAAAAAACAACAAACTAATTTTCTTTTTTTTTGAAGAAAATCACAAACTAATTTTTCTTTTTTTTAAGAAAACAACAAACTAATTTTATATTTTTGAGGAAAATCACGGACTAATTTTCTTTTTTTTTTAGAAAACCACAAACTAATGTTTCTTTTTTTGAAGAAAACCACAAACAAATTTTTTTTTTGAAGAAAACCACAAACTAATTTTCTTTTTTTGAAGAAAACCACAAACTAATTTTCTTCTTTTCAAGAAAACCACAAACTAATTTTTTTTTTTTTGAAGAAAACCACAAACTAATTTTTTTTTTTTTTTAAGAAAACCACAAACTAATTTTTCTTTTTATGAAGAAAACCACAAACTAATTTTCTTTTTTTTTGAAGCAAACCACAAATTAGTTTTTCTTTTTTTGAAGAAAACCACAAACTAATTTTATTTTTTTGAAGAAAACAACAAATTAATTTTATTTTTTTGAAGAAAACCACAAATTAATTTTATATTTTTGAAGAATAGCACAAACTAATTTTCTTTTTTTTTAGAAAACCACTAACTAATTTTTTCTTTTTTTGAAGAAAACCACAAACTAATTTTATATTTTTGAAGAATACCACAAACAAATTTTCTTTTTTTTTAGAAAACGACAAACTAATTTTCTTTTTTTTTTTTAATAAAACCACAAATTAATTTTATGTTTTTTAAGTAAACCACAAACTAATTTTCTTTTTCTTTAGAAAACCACAAACTAATTTTTCTTTTTTTGAAGAAAACCACAAACTAATTTTCCTTTTTTGAAGAAAACCACGAACTAATTTTCTTTTTTTGAAGAAAACCACAAACTAATTTTCTTTTTTTGAAGAAAACCACAAACTAATTTTCTTTTTTTTAAGAAAACCACAAACTAATTTTTTCTTTTTTTGAAGAAAACCACAAACTAATTTTCTTTTTTTGAAGAAAACCACAAACTAATTTTCCTTTTTTTGAAGAAAACCAAAAACTAATTTTTCTTTTTTTTAAAAAAACCACAAACTAATTTTCTTTTTTTGAAGAAAACCACAAACTAATTTACTTTTTTTTTTGAAGAAAACCACAAACTAATTTTTCTTTTTTTTCGAAAACAACAAACTAATTTTCTTTTTTTGAAGAAAACCACAAACTAATTTTCTTTTTTTGATGAAAACCACAAAATAATTTTTTATTTTTGAAGAAGACCACAAACTAATTTTTTTTTTTTGAAGAAAACCACAAACTAATTTTTCTATTTATGAAGAAAACCACAAACTAATTTTCTTTTTTTGAAGACAACCACCAACTAATTTTATTTTTTTGAAGAAAACAACAAATTAATTTTATTTTTTTGAAGAAAACCACAAATTAATTTTATATTTTTGAAGAATAGCACAAACTAATTTTCTTTTTTTTTAGAAAACCACAAACTAATTTTTCTTTTTTTGAATAAAACCACAAACTAATTTTATATTTTTGAAGAAAACCACATAAAATTTTCTTTTTTTTTTAGAAAAGGACAAACTAATTTTCTTTTTTTTTTTGAATAAAACCACAAACTAATATTATATTTTTTAAGTAAACCACAAACTAATTTTCTTTTTTTTTAGAAAACCACAAACTAATTTTTCTTTTTTTGAAGAAAACCACAAACTATTTTTTTTTTTTTTTGAAGAAAACCACAAACTAATTTTGTATTTTTGAAGAAAACCACAAACTAATTTTCTTTTTTTGAAGAAAACCACAAACTAACTTTCTTTTTTTTTGAAGAAAACCACAAACTAATTGTTCTTTTTTTGAAGAAAACCACAATCTAATTTTATTTTTTTGAAGAAAACAACAAACTAATTTTCTTTTTTTGAAGAAAACCAAAAATTAATTTTATATTTTTGAAGAAAACCACAAACTAATTTTTCTTTTTTTGAAGAAAACCACAAACTAATTTTCTTTTTTTTGCAAGAAAACCACAAACTAATTTTTCTTTTTTTGAAGAAAACCACAAACTAATTTTATTTTTTTGAAGAAAACCACAAATTAATTTTATTTTTTTGAAGAAAACCAAAAACTAATTTTCTATTTTCTAAGAAAACCTCAAACCAATTTTATTTTTTTGAGGAAAACCACACACTAATTTTCTTTTATTTTAGAAAACCTAAAACTAATTTTTCTTTTTTTGAAGAAAACCACAAACTAATTTTTTTTTTGAAGAAAACCACAAACTAATTTTTCTTTTTTTGAAGAAAACCACAAACTAACTTTCTATTTTTTTGAATAAAACCACAAAATATTTTCTTTTTTTGAAGAAAACGACAAACTAATTTTCTTTTTTTGAAGAAAACCACAAAATAATTTTATTTTTTTGAAGAAAACCACAAACTAATTTTTTTTTTTTAAGAAAACCACAAACTAATTTTGTATTTTTGAGGAAAACCACACACTAATTTTCTTTTTTTTTTAGAAAACCACAAACTAATTTTTCTTTTTTTGAAGAAAACCACAAATTAATTTTTTTTTTGAAGAAAACCACAAACTAATTTTCTTTTTTTGAAGAAAACCACAAACTAATTTTCTTTTTTTGAAGAAAACCACAAAATATTTTTTTATTTTTGAAGAAAACCACGAACTAATTTTCTTTTTTTGAAGAAAACCACAAACTAATTTCTCTATTTATGAAGAAAACCACAAATTAATTTTCTTTTTTTTAAGAAAACCACAAACTAATTTTATATTTATGAAGGAAACCACAAACTAATTTTTCTTTTTTTGAAGAAAACCACAAACTAAGTTTCTTTTTTTGAAGAAAACCACAAACTATTTTTCTTTTTTTTTGAAGAAAACCACAGACTAATTTTTTCTTTTTTTGAAGAAAACCACAAACTAATTTTATTTTTTTGAAAAAAACAACAAACTAATTTTCTTTTTTTTTGAAGATAACCACAAGCTAATTTTTCTTTTTTTGTTGAAAACCACAAACTAATTTTATTTTTTTGAAGAAAACCACAAACTAATTTTCCTTTTTTTAACAAAACCACGAACTAATTTTCTTTTCTTTGAAGAAAACCACAAACTAATTTCTTTTTTTGAAGAAAACCACAAACTAATTTTTTTTTTTTAAGAAAACCACAAACTAATTTTTTCTTTTTTTGAAGAAAACCACAAACTAATTTTCTTTTTTTGAATAAAACCACAAACTAATTTTTTCTTTTTTTGAAGAAAACCACAAACTAATTTACTTTTTTTTTTGAAGAAAACCACAAACTAAATTTTCTTTTTTTTCGAAAACAACAGACTAATTTTCTTTTTTTGAAGAAAACCACAAACTAATTTTATTTTTTTGAAGAAAACCACAAAATAATTTTTTATTTTTAAAGAAAACCACAAACTAATTTTCTTTTTTTGAAGAAAACCACAAACTAATTTTGTTTTTTTTTTGAAGAAAACCACAAACTAATTTTCTTTTTTTGAAGAATACCACAAACTAACTCTCTGTTTTTTTGAAGAAAACAACAAACTAATTTTCTTTTTTTGAAGAAAACCAAAAATTAATTTTATATTTTTGAAGAAAACCACAAACTAATTTTTCTTTTTTTGAAGAAAACCACAAACTAATTTTCTTTTTTTTTTCAAGAAAACCACAAACTAATTTTTCTTTTTTTGAAGAAAACCACAAACTAATTTTATTTTTTTGAAGAAAACCACAAAATAATTTTATTTTTTTGAAGAAAACCGCAAACTAATTTCTTTTTTCTAAGAAAACCTCAAACTAATTTTATTTTTTTGAGGAAAACCACACACTAATTTTCTATTTTTTTTAGAAAACCTAAAACTAATTTTTATTTTTCTGAAGAAAACCACAAACTAATTTTCTTTTTTTTAAGAAAACCACAAACTATTTTATATTTTTGAGGAAAACCACACACTAATTTTCTTTTTTTTTTAGAAAACCACAAACTAATTTTTCTTTTTTTTGAAGAAAACCACAAATTAATTTTTTTTTTGAAGAAAACCACAAACTAATTTTTCTTTTTTTGAAGAAAACCACAAACTAATTTTCTTTTTTTGAAGAAAACCACAAAATATTTTTTTATTTTTGAAGAAAACCACAAACTAATTTTCTTTTTTTGAATAAAACCACAAACTAATTTCTCTATTTATGAAGAAAACCACAAATTAATTTTCTTTTTTTGAAGAAAACCACAAACTAATTTTCTTTTTTTGAAGAAAACCACAAAATAAAGTTTTATTTTTGAAGAAAACCACGAACTAATTTTTTCTTTTTGAAGAAAACCACAAACTAATTTTTCTATTTATGAAGAAAACCACAAACTAATTTTCTTTTTTTGAAGAAAACCACAAACTAATTTTCTTTTTTTTAAGATAGCCTCAAACTATTTTTCTTTTTTTGAACGAAACCACAAACTAATTTTCTTTTTTTGAAGAAAACAACTAACTAATTTTCTTTTTTTTTTGAAGAAAACCACAAACTAATTTATCTTTTTTTGAAGAAAACCACAAACTAATTTTCTTTATTTGAAGGAAACCACAAACAAATTTTTTCTTTTTTTGAAGAAAACCACAAACTAATTTTATTTTTTGGAAGAAAACCACAAACTAATTTTCTTTTTTTTTTGAAGCAAACCACAAACTAATTTTTTCTTTTTTTGAAGAAAACCACAAACTAATTTTATTTTTTTGAAAAAAACAACAAACTAATTTTCTTTTTTTTTTTGAAGAAAACCACAAACTAATTTTTCTTTTTTTGAAGAAAACCACAAACTAATTTTCTTTTTTTTTTGAAGCAAACCACAAACTAATTTTTTCTTTTTTTGAAGAAAACCACAAACTAATTTTATTTTTTTGAAAAAAACAACAAACTAATTTTCTTTTTTTTTGAAGAAAACCACAAACTAATTTTTCTTTTTTTTAAGAAAACAACAAACTAATTTTATATTTTTGAGGAAAATCACAGACTAATTTTCTTTTTTTTTTAGAAAACCACAAACTAATGTATCTTTTTTTGAAGAAAACCACAAACAAATTTTTTTTTTGAAGAAAACCACAAACTAATTTTCTTTTTTTGAAGAAAACCACAAACTAATTTTCTTCTTTTCAAGAAAACCACAAACTAATTTTTTTTTTTTTGAAGAAAACCACAAACTAATTTTTTTTTTTTTTTAAGAAAACCACAAACTAATTTTTCTTTTTATGAAGAAAACCACAAACTAATTTTCTTTTTTTTTGAAGCAAACCACAAATTAATTTTTCTTTTTTTGAAGAAAACCACAAACTAATTTTATTTTTTTGAAGAAAACAACAAATTAATTTTATTTTTTTGAAGAAAACCACAAATTAATTTTATATTTTTGAAGAATAGCACAAACTAATTTTCTTTTTTTTTAGAAAACCACTAACTAATTTTTTCTTTTTTTGAAGAAAACCACAAACTAATTTTATATTTTTGAAGAATACCACAAACAAATTTTCTTTTTTTTTAGAAAATGACAAACTAATTTTCTTTTTTTTTTTTAATAAAACCACAAATTAATTTTATGTTTTTTAAGTAAACCACAAACTAATTTTCTTTTTCTTTAGAAAACCACAAACTAATTTTTCTTTTTTTGAAGAAAACCACAAACTAATTTTCCTTTTTTGAAGAAAACCACGAACTAATTTTCTTTTTTTGAAGAAAACCACAAACTAATTTTCTTTTTTTGAAGAAAACCACAAACTAATTTTCTTTTTTTTAAGAAAACCACAAACTAATTTTTTCTTTTTTTGAAGAAAACCACAAACTAATTTTCTTTTTTTGAAGAAAACCACAAACTAATTTTCCTTTTTTTGAAGAAAACCAAAAACTAATTTTTCTTTTTTTTAAAAAAACCACAAACTAATTTTCTTTTTTTGAAGAAAACCACAAACTAATTTACTTTTTTTTTTGAAGAAAACCACAAACTAATTTTTCTTTTTTTTCGAAAACAACAAACTAATTTTCTTTTTTTGAAGAAAACCACAAACTAATTTTCTTTTTTTGATGAAAACCACAAAATAATTTTTTATTTTTGAAGAAGACCACAAACTAATTTTCTTTTTTTGAAGAAAACCACAAACTAATTTTTCTATTTATGAAGAAAACCACAAACTAATTTTCTTTTTTTGAAGACAACCACCAACTAATTTTATTTTTTTGAAGAAAACAACAAATTAATTTTATTTTTTTGAAGAAAACCACAAATTAATTTTATATTTTTGAAGAATAGCACAAACTAATTTTCTTTTTTTTTACAAAACCACAAACTAATTTTTCTTTTTTTGAATAAAACCACAAACTAATTTTATATTTTTGAAGAAAACCACATACAAATTTTCTTTTTTTTTTAGAAAAGGACAAACTAATTTTCTTTTTTTTTTTTGAATAAAACCACAAACTAATATTATATTTTTTAAGTAAACCACAAACTAATTTTCTTTTTTTTTAGAAAACCACAAACTAATTTTTCTTTTTTTGAAGAAAACCACAAACTATTTTTTTTTTTTTTGAAGAAAACCACAAACTAATTTTGTATTTTTGAAGAAAACCACAAACTAATTTTCTTTTTTTGAAGAAAACCACAAACTAACTTTCTTTTTTTTTGAAGAAAACCACAAACTAATTGTTCTTTTTTTGAAGAAAACCACAATCTAATTTTATTTTTTTGAAGAAAACAACAAACTAATTTTCTTTTTTTGAAGAAAACCAAAAATTAATTTTATATTTTTGAAGAAAACCACAAACTAATTTTTCTTTTTTTGAAGAAAACCACAAACTAATTTTCTTTTTTTTTCAAGAAAACCACAAACTAATTTTTCTTTTTTTGAAGAAAACCACAAACTAATTTTATTTTTTTGAAGAAAACCACAAATTAATTTTATTTTTTTGAAGAAAACCAAAAACTAATTTTCTATTTTCTAAGAAAACCTCAAACCAATTTTATTTTTTTGAGGAAAACCACACACTAATTTTCTTTTATTTTAGAAAACCTAAAACTAATTTTTCTTTTTTTGAAGAAAACCACAAACTAATTTTTTTTTTTGAAGAAAACCACAAACTAATTTTTCTTTTTTTGAAGAAAACCACAAACTAACTTTCTATTTTTTTGAATAAAACCACAAAATATTTTCTTTTTTTGAAGAAAACGACAAACTAATTTTCTTTTTTTGAAGAAAACCACAAAATAATTTTATTTTTTTGAAGAAAACCACAAACTAATTTTTTTTTTTTAAGAAAACCACAAACTAATTTTGTATTTTTGAGGAAAACCACACACTAATTTTCTTTTTTTTTTAGAAAACCACAAACTAATTTTTCTTTTTTTGAAGAAAACCACAAATTAATTTTTTTTTTGAAGAAAACCACAAACTAATTTTCTTTTTTTGAAGAAAACCACACACTAATTTTCTTTTTTTGAAGAAAACCACAAAATATTTTTTTATTTTTGAAGAAAACCACGAACTAATTTTCTTTTTTTGAAGAAAACCACAAACTAATTTCTCTATTTATGAAGAAAACCACAAATTAATTTTCTTTTTTTTAAGAAAACCACAAACTAATTTTATATTTATGAAGGAAACCACAAACTAATTTTTCTTTTTTTGAAGAAAACCACAAACTAATTTTCTTTTTTTGAAGAAAACCACAAACTATTTTTCTTTTTTTTTGAAGAAAACCACAGACTAATTTTTTCTTTTTTTGAAGAAAACCACAAACTAATTTTATTATTTTGAAAAAAACAACAAACTAATTTTCTTTTTTTTTGAAGATAACCACAAGCTAATTTTTCTTTTTTTGTTGAAAACCACAAACTAATTTTATTTTTTTGAAGAAAACCACAAACTAATTTTCCTTTTTTTAACAAAACCACGAACTAATTTTCTTTTCTTTGAAGAAAACCACAAACTAATTTCTTTTTTTGAAGAAAACCACAAACTAATTTTCTTTTTTTTAAGAAAACCACAAACTAATTTTTTCTTTTTTTGAAGAAAACCACAAACTAATTTTCTTTTTTTGAATAAAACCACAAACTAATTTTTTCTTTTTTTGAAGAAAACCACAAACTAATTTACTTTTTTTTTTGAAGAAAACCACAAACTAAATTTTCTTTTTTTTCGAAAACAACAGACTAATTTTCTTTTTTTGAAGAAAACCACAAACTAATTTTTCTTTTTTTGAAGAAAACCACAAATTAATTTTTTTTTGAAGAAAATCACAAACTAATTTGCTTTTTTTGAAGAAAACCACAAAATATTTTTTTATTTTTGAAGAAAACCACAAACTAATTTTCTTTTTTTGAAGAAAACCACAAACTAATTTCTCTATTTATGAAGAAAACCACAAATTAATTTTTTTTTTTTAAGAAAACCACAAACTAATTTTATATTTATGAAGGAAACCACAAACTAATTTTTTCTTTTATTGAAGAAAACCACAAACTAATTTTCTTTTTTTGAAGAAAACCACAAACTAATTTTCTTTTTTTTTGAAGAAAACCACAAACTAATTTTTTCTTTTTTTGAAGAAAACCACAAACTAATTTTATTTTTTTGAAAAAAACAACAAACTAATTTTCTTTTTTTTTGAAGAAAACCACAAACTAATTTTTCTTTTTTTGTTGAAAACCACAAACTAATTTTATTTTTTTGAAGAAAACCACAAACTAATTTTCCTTTTTTTAAGAAAACCACGAACTAATTTTCTTTTTTTGAAGAAAACCACAAACTAATTTTCTTTTTTTGAAGAAAACCACAAACTAATTTTCATTTTTTTAAGAAAACCACAAACTAATTTTATCTTTTTTTGAAGAAAACAACAAACTAATTTTCTTTTTTTCAAGAAAACCACAAACTAATTTTTTTTTTTTGAAGAAAACCACAAACTAAATTTTTTTTTTTTAAGAAAACCATAAACTAATTTTCTTTTTTTGAAGAAAACCACAAACTAATTTACTTTTTTTTTTGAAGAAAACCACAAACTAATTTTTCTTTTTTTTCGAAAACATCAAACTAATTTTCTTTTTTTGAAGAAAACCACAAACTAATTTTCTTTTTTTGAAGAAAACCACAAAATAATTTTTTATTTTTAAAGAAAACCACAAACTAATTTTCTTTTTTTGAAGAAAACCACAAACTTATTTTTCTATTTATGAAGAAAACCATAAACTAATTTCCTTTTTTTGAAGACAACCACAGACTAATTTTCTTTTATTGAAGATAGCCTCAAACTATTTTTCTTTTTTTGAACAAAACAACAAACTAATTTTCTTTTTTTGAAGAAAACCACTAACTAATTTTTTTTTTTTTCAAGAAAACCACAAACTAATTTTTTCTTTTTTTGAAGAAAACCACAAACTAATTTTATTTTTTTGAAGGAAACCACAAACTAATTTTTTCTTTTTTTGAAGAAAACCACAAACTAATTTTCTATTTTTGAAGAAAACCACAAACTAATTTTTCTTTTTTTGAAGAAAACCACAAACTAACTTTCTTTTTTTTTGAAGAAAACCACAAACTAATTGTTCTTTTTTTGAAGAAAAGCACAAACTAATTTTATTTTTTTGAAGAAAACCACAAACTAATTTTCTTTTTTTGAAGGAAACCACAAACTAATTTTTTCTTTTTTTGAAGAAAACCACAAACTAATTTTCTATTTTTGAAGAAAACCACAAACTAATTTTTCTTTTTTTGAAGAAAACCACAAACTAATTTTCTTTTTTTGAAGAAAACCACAAACTAATTGTACTTTTTTTTGAAGAAAACAACAAATTAATTTTATTTTTTTGAAGAAAACCACAAATTAATTTTATATTTTTGAAGAATAGCACAAACTAATTTTCTTTTTTTTTAGAAAACCACAAACTAATTTTTCTTTTTTTGAATAAAACCACAAACTAATTTTATATTTTTGAAGAAAACCACATACAAATTTTCTTTTTTTTTTAGAAAAGGACAAACTAATTTTCTTTTTTTTTTTTAAATAAAACCACAAACTAATATTATATTTTTTAAGTAAACCACAAACTAATTTTCTTTTTTTTTACAAAACCACAAACAAATTTTTCTTTTTTTGAAGAAAACCACAAACTATTTTTTTTTTTTTGAAGAAAACCACAAACTAATTTTGTATTTTTGAAGAAAACCACAAACTAATTTTCTTTTTTTGAAGAAAACCACAAACTAACTTTCTTTTTTTTTTGAAGAAAACCACAAACTAATTGTTCTTTTTTTGAAGAAAACCACAATCTAATTTTATTTTTTTGAAGAAAACAACAAACTAATTTTCTTTTTTTGAAGAAAACCAAAAATTAATTTTATATTTTTGAAGAAAACCACAAACTAATTTTTCTTTTTTTGAAGAAAACCACAAACTAATTTTCTTTTTTTTTCAAGAAAACCACAAACTAATTTTTCTTTTTTTGAAGAAAACCACAAACTAATTTTATTTTTTTGAAGAAAACCACAAATTAATTTTATTTTTTTGAAGAAAACCAAAAACTAATTTTCTATTTTCTAAGAAAACCTCAAACCAATTTTATTTTTTTGAGGAAAACCACACACTAATTTTCTTTTATTTTAGAAAACCTAAAACTAATTTTTCTTTTTTTGAAGAAAACCACAAACTAATTTTTTTTTTTGAAGAAAACCACAAACTAATTTTTCTTTTTTTGAAGAAAACCACAAACTAACTTTCTATTTTTTTGAATAAAACCACAAAATATTTTCTTTTTTTGAAGAAAACGACAAACTAATTTTCTTTGTTTGAAGAAAACCACAAAATAATTTTATTTTTTTGAAGAAAACCACAAACTAATTTTTTTTTTTAAGAAAACCACAAACTAATTTTATATTTTTGAGGAAAACCACACACTAATTTTCTTTTTTTTTAGAAAACCACAAACTAATTTTTCTTTTTTTGAAGAAAACCACAAATTAATTTTTTTTTTGAAGAAAACCACAAACTAATTTTCTTTTTTTGAAGAAAACCACAAACTAATTTTCTTTTTTTGAAGAAAACCACAAAATATTTTTTTATTTTTGAAGAAAACCACAAACTAATTTTCTTTTTTTGAAGAAAACCACAAACTAATTTCTCTATTTATGAAGAAAACCACAAATTAATTTTCTTTTTTTTAAGAAAACCACAAACTAATTTTATATTTATGAAGGAAACCACAAACTAATTATTCTTTTTTTGAAGAAAACCACAAACTAATTTTCTTTTTTTGAAGAAAACCACAAACTATTTTTCTTTTTTTTTGAAGAAAACCACAAACTAATTTTTTTCTTTTTTTGAAGAAAACCACAAACTAATTTTATTTTTTTTGAAAAAAACATAAAACTAATTTTCTTTTTTTTTGAAGATAACCACAAGCTAATTTTTCTTTTTTTGTTGAAAACCACAAACTAATTTTATTTTTTTGAAGAAAACCACAAACTAATTTTCCTTTTTTTAACAAAACCACGAACTAATTTTCTTTTTTTTGAAGAAAACCACAAACTAATTTCTTTTTTTGAAGAAAACCACAAACTAATTTTCTTTTTTTTAAGAAAACCACAAACTAATTTTTTCTTTTTTTGAAGAAAACAACAAACTAATTTTCTTTTTTTGAATAAAACCACAAACTAATTTTTTCTTTTTTTGAAGAAAACCACAAACTAATTTACTTTTTTTTTTGAAGAAAACCACAAACTAAATTTTCTTTTTTTTCGAAAACAACAGACTAATTTTCTTTTTTTGAAGAAAACCACAAACTAATTTTATTTTTTTGAAGAAAACCACAAAATAATTTTTTATTTTTAAAGAAAACCACAAACTAATTTTCTTTTTTTGAAGAAAACCACAAACTAATTTTGTTTTTCTTTTGAAGAAAACCACAAACTAATTTTTCTTTTTTTGAAGAAAACCACAAACTAATTTTATTTTTTGAAGGAAACCACAAACTAATTTTTTCTTTTTTTGAAGAAAACCACAAACTAATTTTCTATTTTTGAAGAAAACCACAAACTAACTTTCTTTTTTTTTTAAGAAAACCACAAACTAATTGTTCTTTTTTGGAAGAAAACCACAAACTAATTTTATTTTTTTGAAGAAAACAACAAACTAATTTTCTTTTTTTGAACAAAACCACAAATTAATTTTATATTTTTGAAGAAAACCACAAACTAATTTTTCTTTTTTTGAAGAAAACCACAAACTAATTTTCTTTTTTTTTCAAGAAAACCACAATCTAATTTTTCTTTTTTTGAAGAAAACCACAAACTAATTTTATTTTTTTGTAGAAAACCACAAAATAATTTTATTTTTTTGAAGAAAACCACAAACTAATTTTCTTTTTTCTTAGAAAACCTCAAACTAATTTTATTTTTTTGAGGAAAACCACACACTAATTTTCTTTTTTTTTTAGAAAACCTAAAACTAATTTTTCTTTTTTTGAAGAAAACAACAAACTAATTTTTATTTTTTGAAGAAAACCACAAACTAATATCTTTTTTTGAAGAAAACCACAAACTAATTTTCTTTTTTTCAAGAAAACCACGAACTAATTTTCTTTTTTTGAAGAAAACGACAAACTAATTTTCTTTTTTTGAAGAAAACCACAAAATAATTTTATTTTTTTGAATAAAACCACAAACTAATTTTCTTTTTTTTAAGAAAACCACAAACTAATTTTATATTTTTGAGGAGAACCACACACTAATTTTCTTTTTTTTTTAGAAAACCACAAACTAATTTTTCTTTTTTTGAAGAAAACCACAAATTAATTTTTTTTTTGAAGAAAATCACAAACTAATTTGCTTTTTTTGAAGAAAACCACAAAATATTTTTTTATTTTTGAAGAAAACCACAAACTAATTTTCTTTTTTTGAAGAAAACCACAAACTAATTTCTCTATTTATGAAGAAAACCACAAATTAATTTTTTTTTTTAAGAAAACCACAAACTAATTTTATATTTATGAAGGAAATCACAAACTAATTTTTTCTTTTATTGAAGAAAACCACAAACTAATTTTCTTTTTTTGAAGAAAACCACAAACTAATTTTCTTTTTTTTTGAAGAAAACCACAAACTAATTTTTTCTTTTTTTGAAGAAAACCACAAACTAATTTTATTTTTTTGAAAAAAACAACAAACTAATTTTCTTTTTTTTTGAAGAAAACCACAAACTAATTTTTCTTTTTTTGTAGAAAACCACAAACTAATTTTATTTTTTTGAAGAAAACCACAAACTAATTTTATCTTTTTTTGAATAAAACCACAAACTAATTTTCTTTTTTTGAAGAAAACCACAAAATAATTTTTTATTTTTAAAGAAAACCACAAACTAATTTTCTTTTTTTGAAGAAAACCACAAACTTATTTTTCTATTTATGAAGAAAACCATAAACTAATTTCCTTTTTTTGAAGACAACCACAGACTAATTTTCTTTTATTGAAGATAGCCTCAAACTATTTTTCTTTTTTTGAACAAAACAACAAACTAATTTTCTTTTTTTGAAGAAAACCACTAACTAATTTTTTTTTTTTCAAGAAAACCACAAACTAATTTTTCTTTTTTTGAAGAAAACCACAAACTAATTTTATTTTTTTGAAGGAAACCACAAACTAATTTTTTCTTTTTTTGAAGAAAACCACAAACTAATTTTCTATTTTTGAAGAAAACCACAAACTAATTTTTCTTTTTTTGAAGAAAACCACAAACTAACTTTCTTTTTTTTTTAAGAAAACCACAAACTAATTGTTCTTTTTTTGAAGAAAACCACAAACTAATTTTATTTTTTTGAAGAAAACAACAAACTAATTTTCTTTTTTTGAAGAAAACCACAAATTAATTTTATATTTTTGAAGAAAACCACAAACTAATTTTTCTTTTTTTGAAGAAAACCACAAACTAATTTTATTTTTTTGAAGAAAACCACAAAATAATTTTATTTTTTTGAAGAAAACCACAGACTAATTTTCTTTTTTCTTAGAAAACCTCAAACTAATTTTATTTTTTTGAGGAAAACCACACACTAATTTTCTTTTTTTTTTAGAAAACCTAAAACTAATTATTCTTTTTTTGAAGAAAACTACAAACTAATTGTTTTTTTTTTAAGAAAACCACAAACTAATTTTATTTTTTTGAAGAAAACCACAAACTAATTTTCTTTTTTTCAAGAAAACCACGAATTAATTTTCTTTTTTTGAAGAAAACGACAAACTAATTTTCTTTTTTTGAAGAAAACCACAAAATAATTTTAATTTTTTGAAGAAAACCACAAACTAATTTTTTTTTTTTAAGAAAACCACAAACTAATTTTATATTTTTGAGGAAAACCACACACTAATTTTCTTTTTTTTTTAGAAAACTACAAACTAATTTTTCTTTTTTTGAAGAAAACCACAAACTAATTTTCTTTTTTTGAAGAAAACCACAAACTAATTTTCTTTTTTTGAAGAAAACCACAAAATATTTTTTTATTTTTGAAGAAAACCACAAACTAATTTTCTTTTTTTGAAGAAAACCACAAACTAATTTCTCTATTTATGAAGAAAACCACAAATTAATTTTCTTTTTTTTAAGAAAAACACAAACTAATTTTATATTTATGAAGGAAACCACAATCTAATTTTTTCATTTTTTGAAGAAAACCACAAACTAATTTTCTTTTTTTGAAGAAAACCACAAACTAATTTTCTTTTTTTTTGAAGAAAACCACAAACTAATTTTTTCTTTTTTTGAAGAAAACCACAAACTAATTTTATTTTTTTGAAAAAAACAACAAACTAATTTTCTTTTTTTTTGAAGAAAACCACAAACTAATTTTTCTTTTTTTGTAGAAAACCACAAACTAATTTTATTTTTTTGAAGAAAACCACAAACTAATTTTCCTTTTTTTAAGAAAACCACGAACTAATTTACTTTTTTTTGAAGAAAACCACAAACTAATTTTCTTTTTTTGAAGAAAACCACAAACTAATTTTCATTTTTTTAAGAAAACCACAAACTAATTTTATCTTTTTTTGAAGAAAACAACAAACTAATTTTCTTTTTTTCAAGAAAACCACAAACTAATTTTTTTTTTTTGAAGAAAACCACAAACTAATTTTTTTTTTTTAAGAAAACCATAAACTAATTTTCTTTTTTTTAAGAAAACCACAAACTAATTTACTTTTTTTTTTGAAGAAAACCACAAACTAATTTTTCTTTTTTTTCGAAAACATCAAACTAATTTTCTTTTTTTGAAGAAAACCACAAACTAATTTTCTTTTTTTGAAGAAAACCACAAAATATTTTTTTATTTTTAAAGAAAACCACAAACTAATTTTCTTTTTTTGAAGAAAACCACAAACTTATTTTTCTATTTAAGAAGAAAACCATAAACTAATTTCCTTTTTTTGAAGACAACCACAGACTAATTTTCTTTTATTGAAGATAGCCTCAAACTATTTTTCTTTTTTTGAACAAAACAACAAACTAATTTTCTTTTTTTGAAGAAAAGCACTAACTAATTTTTTTTTTTTGAAGAAAACCACAAACTAATTTTTCTTTTTTTGAAGAAAACCAAAAACTAATTTTATTTTTTTGAAGGAAACCACAAACTAATTTTTTCTTTTTTTGAAGAAAACCACAAACTAATTTTCTATTTTTGAAGAAAACCACAAACTAATTTTTCTTTTTTTGAAGAAAACCACAAACTAACTTTCTTTTTTTTTGAAGAAAACCACAAACTAATTGTTCTTTTTTTGAAGAAAACCACAAACTAATTTTATTTTTTTGAAGAAAACAACAAACTAATTTTCTTTTTTTGAAGAAAACCACAAATTAATTTTATATTTTTGAAGAAAACCACAAACTAATTTTTCTTTTTTTGAAGAAAACCACAAACTAATTTTTTTTTTTTCAAGAAAACCACAAACTAATTTTTCTTTTTTTGAAGAAAACCACAAACTAATTTTATTTTTTTGAAGAAAACCACAAAATAATTTTATTTTTTTGAAGAAAACCACAGACTAATTTTCTTTTTTCTTAGAAAACCTCAAACTAATTTTATTTTTTTGAGGAAAACCACACACAAATTTTCTTTTTTTTTTAGAAAACCTAAAACTAATTATTCTTTTTTTGAAGAAAACTACAAACTAATTGTTTTTTTTTTAAGAAAACCACAAACTAATTTTCTTTTTTTGAAGAAAACCACCAACTAATTTTCTTTTTTTCAAGAAAACCACGAATTAATTTTCTTTTTTTGAAGAAAACGACAAACTAATTTTCTTTTTTTGAAGAAAATCACAAAATAATTTTAATTTTTTGAAGAAAACCACAAACTAATTTTTTTTTTTTAAGAAAACCACAAACTAATTTTATATTTTTGAGGAAAACCACACACTAATTTTCTTTTTTTTTTAGAAAACTACAAACTAATTTTTCTTTTTTTGAAGAAAACCTCAAATTAATTTTTTTTTTGAAGAAAACCACAAACTAATTTTCTTTTTTTGAAGAAAACCACAAACTAATTTTCTTTTTTTGAAGAAAACCACAAAATATTTTTTTATTTTTGAAGAAAACCACAAACTAATTTTCTTTTTTTTAAGAAAACCCAAAACTAATTTCTCTATTTATGAAGAAAACCACAAATTAATTTTCTTTTTTTTAAGAAAAACACAAACTAATTTTATATTTATGAAGGAAACCACAATCTAATTTTTTCATTTTTTGAAGAAAACCACAAACTAATTTTCTTTTTTTGAAGAAAACCACAAACTAATTTTCTTTTTTTTTGAAGAAAACCACAAACTAATTTTTTCTTTTTTTGAAGAAAACCACAAACTAATTTTATTTTTTTGAAAAAAACAACAAACTAATTTTCTTTTTTTTTGAAGAAAACCACAAACTAATTTTTCTTTTTTTGTAGAAAACCACAAACTAATTTTATTTTTTTGAAGAAAACCACAAACTAATTTTCCTTTTTTTATGAAAACCACGAACTAATTTTCTTTTTTTTCGAAGAAAACCACAAACTAATTTTCTTTTTCTGAATAAAACCACAAACTAATTTTCTTTTTTTGAAGAAAACCACAAAATATTTTTTTATTTTTGAAGAAAACCACAAACTAATTTTTCTTTTTTTGAAGAAAACCACAAACTAATTTCTCTATTTATGAAGAAAACCACAAATTAATTTTTTTTTTTTAAGAAAACCACAAACTAATTTTATATTTATGAAGGAAACCACAAACTAATTTTGTTTTTTTTTTGAAGAAAACCACAAACTAATTTTTCTTTTTTTGAAGAAAACCACAAACTAATTTTATTTTTTGAAGGAAACCACAAACTAATTTTTTCTTTTTTTGAAGAAAACCACAAACTAATTTTCTATTTTTGAAGAAAACCACAAACTAACTTTCTTTTTTTTTTAAGAAAACCACAAACTAATTGTTCTTTTTTGGAAGAAAACCACAAACTAATTTTATTTTTTTGAAGAAAACAACAAACTAATTTTCTTTTTTTGAACAAAACCACAAATTAATTTTATATTTTTGAAGAAAACCACAAACTAATTTTTCTTTTTTTGAAGAAAACCACAAACTAATTTTCTTTTTTTTCAAGAAAACCACAAACTAATTTTTCTTTTTTTGAAGAAAACCACAAACTAATTTTATTTTTTTGTAGAAAACCACAAAATAATTTTATTTTTTTGAAGAAAACCACAAACTAATTTTCTTTTTTCTTAGAAAACCTCAAACTAATTTTATTTTTTTGAGGAAAACCACACACTAATTTTCTTTTTTTTTTAGAAAACCTAAAACTAATTTTTCTTTTTTTGAAGAAAACCACAAACTAATTTTTATTTTTTGAAGAAAACCACAAACTAATATCTTTTTTTGAAGAAAACAACAAACTAATTTTCTTTTTTTCAAGAAAACCACGAACTAATTTTCTTTTTTTGAAGAAAACGACAAACTAATTTTCTTTTTTTGAAGAAAACCACAAAATAATTTTATTTTTTTGAAGAAAACCACAAACTAATTTTCTTTTTTTTAAGAAAACCACAAACTAATTTTATATTTTTGAGGAGAACCACACACTAATTTTCTTTTTTTTTTAGAAAACCACAAATTAATTTTTCTTTTTTTGAAGAAAACCACAAATTAATTTTTTTTTTGAAGAAAATCACAAACTAATTTTCTTTTTTTGAAGAAAACCACAACATATTTTTTTATTTTTGAAGAAAACCACAAACTAATTTTCTTTTTTTGAAGAAAACCACAAACTAATTTCTCTATTTATGAAGAAAACCACAAATTAATTTTTTTTTTTTAAGAAAACCACAAACTAATTTTATATTTATGAAGGAAACCACAAACTAATTTTTTCTTTTATTGAACAAAACCGCAAACTAATTTTCTTTTTTTGAAGAAAACCACAAACTAATTTTCTTTTTTTTTGAAGAAAACCACTAACTAATTTTTTCTTTTTTTGAAGAAAACCACAAACTAATTTTATTTTTTTGAAAAAAACAACAAAATAATTTTCTTTTTTTTTGAAGAAAACCACAAACTAATTTTTCTTTTTGTGTAGAAAACCACAAACTAATTTTATTTTTTTGAAGAAAACCACAAACTAATTTTCCTTTTTTTAAGAAAACCACGAACTAATTTTCTTTTTTTTGAAGAAAACCACAAACTAATTTTCTTTTTTTGAAGAAAACCACAAACTAATTTTCATTTTTTTAAGAAAACCACAAACTAATTTTATCTTTTTTTGAAGAAAACCACAAACTAATTTTCTTTTTTTCAAGAAAACCACAAACTAATTTTTTTTTTTTGAAGAAAACCACAAACTAATTTTTTTTTTTTTTGAAGAAAATCACAAACTAATTTTCCTTTTTTGAAGAAAACCACAAACTAATTTTCCTTTTTTTAAGAAAACCACGAACTAATTTTCTTTTTTTTGAAGAAAACCACAAACTAATTTTTTTTTTTTGAATAAAGCCACAAACTAATTTTCTTTTTTTTTAAGAAAACCACAAATTAATTTTTTCTTTTTTTGAAGAAAACCACAAACTAATTTTTCTTTTTTTCAAGAAAACCACAAACTAATTTTTTTTTTTTGAAGAAAACCACAAACTAATTTTTTTTTTATGAAGAAAACCACAAATTAATTTTCTTTTTTTTAAGAAAACCACAAACTAATTTTATATTTATGAAGGAAACCACAAGCTAATTGTTTCATTTTTTGAAGAAAACCACAAACTAATTTTCTTTTTTTGAAGAAAACCACAAACTAATTTTCTTTTTTTTTTGAAGAAAACCACAAACTAATTTTTTCTTTTTTTGAAGAAAACCACAAACTAATTTTATTTTTTTGAAAAAAACAACAAACTAATTTTCTTTTTTTTTGAAGAAAACCACAAACTAATTTTTCTTTTTTTGTAGAAAACCACAAACTAATTTTATTTTTTTGAAGAAAACCACAAACTAATTTTCCTTTTTTTAAGAAAACCACGAACTAATTTTCTTTTTTTTGAAGAAAACCACAAACTAATTTTTTTTTTTTGAATAAAGCCACAAACTAATTTTCTTTTTTTTTAAGAAAACCACAAATTAATTTTTTCTTTTTTTGAAGAAAACCACAAACTAATTTTTCTTTTTTTCAAGAAAACCACAAACTAATTTTTTTTTTTTGAAGAAAACCACAAACTAATTTTTTTTTTATGAAGAAAACCACAAATTAATTTTCTTTTTTTTAAGAAAACCACAAACTAATTTTATATTTATGAAGGAAACCACAAGCTAATTGTTTCATTTTTTGAAGAAAACCACAAACTAATTTTCTTTTTTTGAAGAAAACCACAAACTAATTTTCTTTTTTTTTTGAAGAAAACCACAAACTAATTTTTTCTTTTTTTGAAGAAAACCACAAACTAATTTTATTTTTTTGAAAAAAACAACAAACTAATTTTCTTTTTTTTTGAAGAAAACCACAAACTAATTTTTCTTTTTTTGTAGAAAACCACAAACTAATTTTATTTTTTTGAAGAAAACCACAAACTAATTTTCCTTTTTTTAAGAAAACCACGAACTAATTTTCTTTTTTTTGAAGAAAACCACAAACTAATTTTCTTTTTTTGAATAAAACCACAAACTAATTTTCTTTTTTTTTAAGAAAACCACAAATTAATTTTTTCTTTTTTTGAAGAAAACCACAAACTAATTTTCTTTTTTTTAAGAAAACCACAAACTAATTTTCCTTTTTTTGAAGAAAACCACAAACTAATTTTTCGTTTTTTTAAGAAAACCAGAAACTAATTTTTCTTTTTTTGAAGAAAACCACAAACTAATTTACTTTTTTTATTGAAGAAAACCACAAACTAATTTTTCTTTTTTTTCGAAAACAACAAACTAATTTTTTTTTTTGAAGAAAACCAGAATCTAATTTTATTTTTTTGAAGAAAACCACAAAATAATTTTTTATTTTTAAAGAAAACCACAAACTAATTTTCTTTTTTTGAAGAAAACCACAAACTTATTTTTCTATTTATGAAGAAAACCACAAACTAATTTTCTTTTTTTGAAGACAACCACAAACTAATTTTCTTTTATTGAAGATAGCCTCAAACTATTTTTCTTTTTTTGAACAAAACCACAAACTAATTTTTTTTTTTGAAGAAAACCACTAACTAATTTTCTTTTTTTTTTGAAGAAAACCACAAACTAATTTTTCTTTTTTTGAAGAAAACCACCAACTAATTTTATTTTTTTGAAGGAAACCACAAACTAATTTTTTCTTTTTTTGAAGAAAACCACAAACTAATTTTCTATTTTTGAAGAAAACCACAAACTAATTTTATTTTTTTGAAGAAAACCACAAACTAACTTTCTTTTATTTTGAAGAAAACCACAGACTAATTGTTCTTTTTTTGAAGAAAACCACAAACTAATTTTATTTTTTTAAAGAAAACAACAAACTAATTTTCTTTTTTTGAAGAAAACCATAAACTAATTTTATATTTTTGAAGAAAACAACAAACTAATTTTCTTTTTTTTTAGAAAACCACAAACTAATTTTTCTTTTTTTGAAGAAAACCACAAACTAATTTTATATTTTTGAAGAATACCACAAACAAATTTTCTTCTTTTTTTAGAAAACGACAAACTAATTTTCTTTTTTTTTTTTGAATAAAACCACAAACTAATTTTATGTTTTTTAAGTAAACAACAAACTAATTTTTTTTTTTTTAGAAAACCACAAACTAATTTTTCTTTTTTTGAAGAAAACCACAAACTAATTTTCCTTTTTTGAAGAAAACCACGAACTAATTTTCTTTTTTTGAAGAAAACCACAAACTAATTTTCTTTTTTTGAAGAAAACCACAAACTAATTTTCTTTTTTTCAAGGAAACCACGAACTAATTTTTTTTTTTTTGAAGAAAACGACAAACTAATTTTCTTTTTTTGAAGAAAACCACAAAATAATTTTATTTTTTTGAAGAAAACCGCAAACTAATTTTCTTTTTTTTAAGAAAACCACAAACTAATTTAATATTTTTGAATAAAACCACACACTAATTTTCTTTTTTTTTTAGAAAACCAAAAACTAATTTTTCTTTTTTTGAAGAAAACCACAAATTAATTTTTTTTTTTTGATGAAAACCACAAACTAATTTTCCTTTTTTTGAAGAAAACCACAAACTAATTTTTCGTTTTTTTAAGAAAACCAGAAACTAATTTTTCTTTTTTTGAAGAAAACCACAAACTAATTTACTTTTTTTATTGAAGAAAACCACAAACTAATTTTTCTTTTTTTTCGAAAACAACAAACTAATTTTTTTTTTTGAAGAAAACCAGAATCTAATTTTATTTTTTTGAAGAAAACCACAAAATAATTTTTTATTTTTAAAGAAAACCACAAACTAATTTTCTTTTTTTGAAGAAAACCACAAACTTATTTTTCTATTTATGAAGAGAACCACAAACTAATTTTCTTTTTTTGAAGACAACCACAAACTAATTTTCTTTTATTGAAGATAGCCTCAAACTATTTTTCTTTTTTTGAACAAAACCACGAACTAATTTTTTTTTTTGAAGAAAACCACTAACTAATTTTCTTTTTTTTTTGAAGAAAACCACAAACTAATTTTTCTTTTTTTGAAGAAAACCACCAACTAATTTTATTTTTTTGAAGGAAACCACAAACTAATTTTTTCTTTTTTTGAAGAAAACCACAAACTAATTTTCTATTTTTGAAGAAAACCACAAACTAATTTTATTTTTTGAAGAAAACCACAAACTAACTTTCTTTTATTTTGAAGAAAACCACAAACTAATTGTTCTTTTTTTGAAGAAAACCACAAACTAATTTTATTTTTTTAAAGAAAACAACAAACTAATTTTCTTTTTTTGAAGAAAACCACAAACTAATTTTATATTTTTGAAGAAAACAACAAACTAATTTTCTTTTTTTTTAGAAAACCACAAACTAATTTTTCTTTTTTTGAAGAAAACCACAAACTAATTTTATATTTTTGAAGAATACCACAAACAAATTTTCTTCTTTTTTTAGAAAACGACAAACTAATTTTCTTTTTTTTTTTTTGAATAAAACCACAAACTAATTTTATGTTTTTTAAGTAAACAACAAACTAATTTTTTTTTTTTTAGAAAACCACAAACTAATTTTTCTTTTTTTGAAGAAAACCACAAACTAATTTTCCTTTTTTGAAGAAAACCACGAACTAATTTTCCTTTTTTGAAGAAAACCACGAACTAATTTTCTTTTTTTGAAGAAAACCACGAACTAATTTTCTCTTTTTGAAGAAAACCACAAACTAATTTTCTTTTTTTCAAGGAAACCACGAACTAATTTTTTTTTTTTTGAAGAAAACGACAAACTAATTTTCTTTTTTTGAAGAAAACCACAAAATAATTTTATTTTTTTGAAGAAAACCGCAAACTAATTTTCTTTTTTTTAAGAAAACCACAAACTAATTTAATATTTTTGAATAAAACCACACACTAATTTTCTTTTTTTTTTTAGAAAACCAAAAACTAATTTTTCTTTTTTTGAAGAAAACCACAAATTAATTTTTTTTTTTTGATGAAAACCACAAACTAATTTTCTTTTTTTGAAGAAAACCACAAACTAATTATCTTTTTTTGAAGAAAACCACAAACTAATTTTCTTTTTTTGAAGAAAACCACAAACTAATTTCTCTATTTATGAAGAAAACCACAAATTAATTTTCTTTTTTTGAAGAAAACCACAAAATAAATTTTTATTTTTGAAGAAAACCACAAACTAATTTTCTTTTTTTGAAGAAAACCACAAACTAATTTTCTTTTTTTCAAGAAAACCACAAACTAATTTTCTTTTTTTGAAGAAAACCACAAACTAATTTTCTTTTTTTTTTAAGAAAACCACAAACTAATTTTTTCTTTTTTTGAAGAAAACCACAAACTAATTTTCTTTTTTTGAAGAAAACCACAAACTAATTTTTCTTTTTTTGAAGAAAACCACAAACTAATTTTTCTTTTTTTAAGAAAACCATAAACAAATTTTCTTTTTTTGAAGAAAACCACAAACTAATTTACTTTTTTTATTGAAGAAAACCACAAACTTATTTTTCTTTTTTTTCGAAAACAACAAACTAATTTTCTTTTTTTGAAGAAAACCAGAAACTAATTTTCTTTTTTTGAAGAAAACCACAAAATAATTTTTTATTTTTAAAGAAAACCACAAACTAATTTTCTTTTTTTGAAGAAAACCACAAACTAATTTTTCTATTTATGAAGAAAACCACAAACTAATTTTCTTTTTTTGAAGATAACCACAAACTAATTTTCTTTTTTTGAAGATAGCCTCAAACTATTTTTCTTTTTTTGAACAAAACCACAAACTAATTTTATTTTTTTGAAGAAAACCACTAACTAATTTTCTTTTTTTTTTGAACAAAACCACAAACTAATTTTTCTTGTTTTGAAGAAAACCACAAACTAATTTTCTTTTTTTGAAGGAAACCACAAACTAATTTTTTCTTTTTTTGAAGAAAACCACAAACTAATTTTCTTTTTTTGAAGAAAACCACAGACTAATTTTCTTTTTTTTTTTGAAGAAAACCACAAACTAATTTTTTCTTTTTTTGAAGAAAACCACAAACTAATTTTCTTTTTTTTTGAAGAAAACCACAAACTAATTTTTCTTTTTTTGAAGAAAACCACAAACTAATTTTATTTTTTTGAAGAAAACAACAAATTAATTTTATTTTTTTGAAGAAAACCACAAATTAATTTTATATTTTTGAAGAATAGCACAAACCAATTTTCTTTTTTTTTAGAAAACCACAAACTAATTTTTCTTTTTTTGAAGAAAACCACAAACTAATTTTATATTTTTGAAGAATACCACAAACAAATTTTCTTCTTTTTTTAGAAAACGACAAACTAATTTTCTTTTCTTTTTTTGAATAAAACCACAAACTAATTTTATGTTTTTTAAGTAAACCACAAACTAATTTTCTTTTTTTTTAGAAAACCACAAACTAATTTTTCTTTTTTTGAAGAAAACCACAAACTAATTTTCTTTTTTGATGAAAACCACGAACTAATTTTCTTTTTTTGAAGAAAACCACAAACTAATTTTCTTTTTTTGAAGATAACCACAAACTAATTTTCTTTTATTTAAGAAAACCACAAACTAATTTTTTCTTTTTTTGAAGAAAACCACAAACTAATTTTCTTTTTTTTAAGAAAACCACAAACTAATTTTATATTTTTGAGGAAAACCACACACTAATTTTCTTTTTTTTTTAGAAAACCACAAACTAATTTTTCCTTTTTTTGAAGAAAACCACAAATTAATTTTTTTTTTGAAGAAAACCACAAACTAATTTTCTTTTTTTGAAGAAAATCACAAACTAATTTTCTTTTTTTGAAGAAAACCACAAAATATTTTTTTATTTTTGAAGAAAACCACAAACTAATTTTCTTTTTTTGAAGAAAACCACAAACTAATTTCTCTATTTATGAAGAAAACCACAAATTAATTTTCTTTTTTTTAAGAAAACCACAAACTAATTTTATATTTATGAAGGAAACCACAAACTAATTTTTTCTTTTTTTGAAGAAAACCACAAACTAATTTTCTTTTTTTGAAGAAAACCACAAACTAATTTTCTTTTTTTTTGAAGAAAACCACAAACTATTTTTTTCTTTTTTTGAAGAAAACCACAAACTAATTTTATTTTTTTGAAAAAAAAAACAAACTAATTTTCTTTTTTTTTGATGAAAACCACAAACTAATTTTTCTTTTTTTGTAGAAAACCACAAACTAATTTTATTTATTTGAAGAAAACCACAAACTAATTTTCCTTTTTTTACGAAAACCACGAACTAATTTTCTTTTTTTTGAAGAAAACCATAAACTAATTTTCTTTTTTTGAAGAAAACCACAAACTAATTTTCTTTTTTTTAAGAAAACCACTAACTAATTTTTTCTTTTTTTGAAGAAAACCACAAAATAATTTTTTATTTTTAAAGAAAACCACAAACTAATTTTCTTTTTTTGAAGAAAACCACAAACTTATTTTTCAATTTATGAAGAAAACCACAAACTAATTTTATTTTTTTGAAGACAACCACAAACTAATTTTCTTTTATTGAAGATAGCCTCAAACTATTTTTCTTTTTTTTGAACAAAACCACAAACTAATTTTCTTTTTTTTAAGAAAACCACTAACTAATTTTCTTTTTTTTTTAAAAAAAACCACAAACTAATTTTTCTTTTTTTGAAGAAAACCACAAACTAATTTTATTTTTTTGAAGGAAACCACAAACTATTTTTTTCTTTTTTTGAAGAAAACCACAAACTAATTTTCTATTTTTGAAGAAAACAACAAACTAATTTTCTTTTTTTGAAGAAAACCACAAACTAACTTTCTTTTTTTTTTAAGAAAACCACAAACTAATTGTTTTTTTTTGAAGAAAATCACAAACTAATTTTATTTTTTTGAAGAAAACAACAAACTAATTTTCTTTTTTTGAAGAAAACCACAAATTAATTTTATATTTTTGAAGAAAACCTAAACTAATTTTTCTTTTTTTGAAGAAAACCACAAACTAATTTTCTTTTTTTTTCAAGAAAACCACAAACTAATTTTTCTTTTTTTGAAGAAAACCACAAACTAATTTTAATTTTTTGAAGAAAACCACAAAATAATTTTATTTTTTTGATGAAAACCACAAACTAATTTTCTTTTTTCTTAGAAAACCTCAAACTAATTTTATTTTTTTGAGGAAAACCACACACTAATTTTCTTTTTTTTTTAGATAACCCAAAACTAATTTTTCTTTTTTTGAAGAAAACCACAAACTAATTTTTTTTTTTTGAAGAAAACCAAAAACTAATTTTCTTTTTTTGAAGAAAACCACAAACTAATTTTCTTTTGTTCAAGAAAACCACGAACTAATTTTCTTTTTTTGAAGAAAACGACAAACTAATTTTCTTTTTTTGAAGAAAACCACAAAATAATTTTATTTTTTTGAAGAAAACGACAAACTAATTTTCTTTTTTTTAAGAAAACCACAAACTAATTTTATATTTTTGAGGAAAACAACACACTAATTTTCTTTTTTTTTTAGAAAACCACAAACTAATTTTTCTTTTTTTGAAGAAAACCAGAAATTAATTTTTTTTTTGAAGAAAACCACAAACTAATTTTATTTTTTTGAAGAAAACCACAAACTAATTTTCTTTTTTTGAAGAAAACCACAAAATATTTTTTTATTTTTGAAGAAAACCACAAACTAATTTACTTTTTTTGAAGAAAACAACAAACTAATTTCTCTATTTATGAAGAAAACCACAAATTAATTTTCTTTTTTTTTAGAAAACCACAAACTAATTTTATATTTATGAAGGAAACCACAAACTAATTTTTTCTTTTTTTGAAGAAAACCACAAATTAATTTTCTTTTTTTGAAGAAAACCACAAACTAATTTTCTTTTTTTTTGAAGAAAACCACAAACTAATTTTTTCTTTTTTTGAAGAAAACCACAAACTAATTTTATTTTTTTGAAAAAAACAATATACTAATTTTCTTTTTTTTTGAAGAAAACCACAAACTAATTTTTCTTTTTTTGTAGAAAACCACAAACTAATTTTATTTTTTTGAAGAAAACCACAAACTAATTTTTCTTTTTTTGAAGAAAACCACAAACTAATTTTCTTTTTTTTTCAAGAAAACCACAAACTAATTTTCTTTTTTTGAAGAAAACCACAAACTAATTTACTTTTTTTATTGAAGAAAACCACAAACTAATTTTTCTTTTTTTTCGAAAACAACAAACTAAATTTCTTTTTTTGAAGAAAACCGGAAACTAATTTTCTTTTTATGAAGAAAACCACAAAATAATTTTTTATTTTTAAAGAAAACCACAAACTAATTTTCTTTTTTTGAAGAAAACCACAAACTTATTTTTCTATTTATGAAGAAAACCACAAACTAATTTTCTTTTTTTGAAGACAACCACAAACTAATTTTCTTTTATTGAAGATAGCCTCAAACTATTTTTCTTTTTTTTAACAAAACCACAAACTAATTTTTTTTTTTGAAGAAAACCACTAACTAATTTTTTTTTTTTTTTGAAGAAAACCACAAACTAATTTTTCTTTTTTTGAAGAAAACCACAAACTAATTTTATTTTTTTGAAGGAAACCACAAACTAATTTTTTCTTTTTTTGAAGAAAACCACAAACTAATTTTCTATTTTTGAAGAAAACCACAAACTAATTTTATTTTTTTGAAGAAAACCACAAACTAACTTTCTTTTTTTTTTGAAGAAAACCACAAACTAATTGTTCTTTTTTTGAAGAAAACCACAAACTAATTTTATTTTTTTAAAGAAAACAACAAACTAATTTTCTTTGTTTGAAGAAAACCACAAATTAATTTTATATTTTTGAAGAAAACCATAAACTAATTTTTCTTTTTTTGAAGAAAACCACAAAATAATTTTATTTTTTTTTAGAAAACCACAAACTAATTTTTCTTTTTTTGAAGAAAACCACAAACTAATTTTCCTTTTTTGAAGAAAACCACGAACTAATTTTCTTTTTTTGAAGAAAACCACAAACTAATTTTCTTTTTTTGAAGAAAACCACAAACTAATTTTCTTTTTTTTAAGAAAACCACAAACTAATTTTTTCTTTTTTTGAAGAAAACCACAAACTAATTTTCTTTTTTTGAAGAAAACCACAAACTAATTTTTCTTTTTTTGAAGAAAACCACAAACTAATTTTTCTTTTTTTAAAAAAAACCACAAACTAATTTTTTTATTTTTTGAAGAAAACCACAAACTAATTTACATTTTTTTTTGAAGAAAACCACAAACTAATTTTTTTTTTTTCGAAAACAACAAACTAATTTTTCTTTTTTTTAAAAAAACCACAAACTAATTTTTTTTTTTTGAAGAAAACCACAAACTAATTTACATTTTTTTTTGAAGAAAACCACAAACTAATTTTTTTTTTTTCGAAAACAACAAACTAATTTTCTTTTTTTGAAGAAAACCACAAACTAATTTTCTTTTTTTAAAGAAAACCACAAAATAATTTTTTATTTTTGAAGAAGACCACAAACTAATTTTATTTTTTTGAAGAAAACCACAAACTAATTTTTCTATTTATGAAGAAAACCACAAACTAATTTCCTTTTTTTGAAGACAACCACGAACTAATTTTATTTTTTTGAAGAAAACAACAAATTAATTTTATTTTTTTGAAGAAAACCACAAATTAATTTTATATTTTTGAAGAATAGCACAAACTAATTTTTTTTTTTTTAGAAAACCACAAACTAATTTTTCTTTTTTTGAAGAAAACCACAAACTAATTTTATATTTTTGAAGAAAACCACAAACAAATTTTCTTTTTTTTTTAGAAAACGACAAAATAATTTTTTTTTTTTTTTTTGAATAAAACCACAAACTAATATTATATTTTTTAAGTAAACCACAAACTAATTTTTCTTTTTTTGAAGAAAACCACAAACTAATTTTTCTTTTTTGAAGAAAACCACGAACTAATTTTCTTTTTTTGAAGAAAACCACGAACTAATTTTCTTTTTTTGAAGAAAACCACAAACTAATTTTTTTTTTTGAAGAAAACCACAAACTAATTTTTTCTTTTTTTGAAGAAAACCACAATCTAATTTTCTTTTTTTGAAGAAAACCACAAACTAATTTTTCTTTTTTTGAAGAAAACCACAAACTAATTTTTCTTTTTTTTAAGAAAACCACAAACTAATTTTTCTTTTTTTGAAGAAAACCACAAACTAATTTACTTTTTTTTTTTGAAGAAAACCTCAAACTAATTTTTCTTTTTCTTCGAAAACAACAAACTAATTTTCTTTTTTTGAAGAAAACCACAAACTAATTTTTCTATTTATGAAGAAAATCACAAACTAATTTTCTTTTTTTGAAGAAAACCACAAACTAATTTTATATTTTTGAGGAAAACCGCACACTAATTTTCTTTTATTTTTAGAAAACCACAAACTAATTTTTCTTTTTTTTAAGAAAACCACGAACTAATTTTTTTTTGAAGAAAACCACAAACTAATTTTCTTTTTTTGAGAAGAAAACCACAAACTAATTTTTCTTTTTTTGAATAAAACCACAAACTAATTTTATTTTTTTGAAGAAAACCACAAACTAATTTTCTTTTTTTTAAGAAAACCACAAACTAATTTTATATTTTTGAGGAAAACCACAGACTAATTTTCTTTTTTTTTTAGAAAACCACAAACTAATTTTTCTTTTTTTGAAGAAAACCACAAACTAATTTTTTTTTTGAAGAAAACCACAAACTAATTTTCTTTTTTTGAAGAAAACCACAAACTAATTTTCTTCTTTTCAAGAAAACCACGAACTAATTTTTCTTTTTTTGAAGAAAACGACAAACTAATTTTCTTTTCTGTAACACTCCGATTGCATCCGGAGAACAACCCTCCAAGTATCATGGTGTACCAGTCCCTGACCCGTACCTCTATCGTAGCACTATTGGTGCTCTTCAGTATGTTACGATTACGAGACCAGACATATCCTTTGCTGTAAATAAGTGTGTGCAATTCATGCAAAATCCCACTGAAGAGCATTGGAGTCTAGTCAAGACAATTCTGAGGTACTTGAAAGGATCCATTGGTCATGGTCTTCATCTTCATCGTGAATCTTCACTAACTCTCCAAGTATTCTGTGATGCTGCCTGGACTTCATGTCCAGATGATAGGAGGTCTACGACAGGGTTTTGTGTATTTTTGGGATTTAACCTGGTTTCTTGGAGCTCCAAGAAACAACACACAGTAGCCAAGTCCAGCACTGAAGCGGAATATCGCAGTATGGCCATGGCAACTATGGAACTTATGTGGATTCAGTACCTCCCCCATGAATTACAGGTTCCGCAACCAATTACTCCAATAATGTGGTGTGACAATCTAGGGGCTACGTTTCTGGCTGCAAATCCTGTGTTTCCTGCACGCACGAAACACATCGAAATCGACTTTCATTTTGTTCGTGAACGAGTTCAGGCAAAACAATTGAATGTTCGGTTCCTCTGCTCTCAATCTCAGATTGCAGATATACTAACTAAAGGGTTACCCTCTTCTCGATTTTCTTTTTTGCGTGACAAGCTTGCCGTTATTACTGGCTACGCTTGAGGGGGGGTGTTAGCACTGGACCTCTCCAGTCTGAATGATCAACTAGACATCTCCATTACACAAACACAATTGAGATAATATGCAAGAGTTTGTTAGCATAGGATATGTGTTGGGTCAGTAGGGACCTATGTTACGCGGATACTTCAAAAACGCAGAAGTATCCTGAGGATACGCGTATCCGATACGGATACGGGTGCGATACGGCTCGGATACGTATCGGATACGCCACGTGGCGTATCCGAATATTTTAATATTTTTTTTTCCGGATACGGCGGGGATACGGCAGGATACGGCAGGATACGGCTGGGGATACGGCCAGGATACGGATGGGATACTCCATTTAGGATACTTCGGCCCATTATATATTTTGGCCCATAATATTTTGAAATAAATTATATAGGATACTTTTAGGATACTTCTAGATTAGTTCTAAAATATTTCTAGAACAAGTTTATGATAGTTTTATGATACTTGTATTGTTTGCTTGATATTATTTATTGCCATGATATTTAATTTAAAAATATAATTAATTAATTATTTAATTAATTACTTATTTATTAATTATATATAATATAAATATATTAAATTGTCGTATCCCCGTATCCGTGATTTTTTGAAAATTGCCGTATCGCCGTATCCGTATTGTATCGGATACGCTACCCGTATCCGTATCCGTGCAACATAGGTAGGGACCCATTGTTTGTTAGGAATATTTTCATCAGTATAAATATACTCGAATGTAATGAAGAAATACAGAAGAAAAATATCTTTTGAATTCTCTCCTCTTTTGTATCTTCATCAGATCTATAGATCTTACACATAATTAATTGTACTCTTCTTTGTCATGCAAAGAATGAGAGTCATTCTAAATTACTCATAGCAAGTACTGGGTAATAAATATTACGTGAATAAGGAAATAATTTGTTTCTTTTCTAGTTTTCAGATCTTTTTATGTATTTTTTTTTCTCTAGTTTCTAGATTTTTTATGTTATCAAAGGATAGAAGATATATGAGCCTTGTCCATTTATTATAAAAAAAATTATGGTGTCTACGAGGATGAACGAGGATGAACAAATAATGAGTATGTATGTAATAAATACTTGTGTGGGAAATTAGTGTGGCTACGAGGATGAACAAACAATGAGTCTTGTCCATTTTTTTATGTAATAAATATTCCATTTCTTTACATTGACGAGGCTTTGCAGATCAAGATTTAGAAAAGACATATTTTAGTTTTCTTGTTTTAGGGCTCCAGGTATTCATGGACCGTTTTTGGTTTAGAGACAATATAAACAAACAATGGTCTTTGTTATTAAAGCATTAAAGCAGTTATATCTTAATACTCGTGTGGGAAATGAGTATATTGGACTGGCCCGTCAATAGCAATGTTGATCAAACACATGCATTTTTTTGACACCTTTAAATTATGGTCTTAAAAAGAAGGAAAATTTACAAATAACCCCCTAATTTTTCTTGAATTTACGAACAACCCCCTAACTTTTGAGAAACTCCAAAAAAAAAACCTATATACAAAGTTTTTTTTTTCAATTACCTCCATATAGGAATATTTTATGGTATTATAATTTTTTTGGACCAAAATACCCCTCTATTTTTATTTTTAAATTTAATAAACATATTTTTGTATTATTTTGTTAATTTAAAATCATTATAAATATTTTTTAACATATACTAATTTTAAAAAACTATATGTCATATACATAATTTTAATTTTTTATTTATTATATATTTTATCATAAAAAACTAAAATTAAATAAAAATATGATATAAAAAACATTCTTGTAAATAACTTGACAAATTAATATTATTCTAGTATTTAATTTTAATGTTAAATAGTTGTTAATAAAAATAGTTATTAAATAGTATTTTTTTACCAAATTTGCAATGCACGAGTGAACATCAAAACTTGCATTAAAATAATATTGCCGTTAGTTCTAGTTTCAATAGCTAATTTTATTTCAGCAATTTGTTTTGTAATAATTATTCTTATCAAATTTATCCCTATTAAGTATCATTAGTATCAAATTTATCTTTACTAAAATGTTAATATATCAAATTTATCGGCATCTCTAAAATAACATTAAATTATATTAAATAACTTATAAATTTTAAAATTGTTGACTAAAATACCCTTACACAAAATCCATTAAATACCAAAGTACAAAGACAATACCAACGTACAAACCCACAAATCCATTAACCCACAACCTCTTTATCTTCGTTTTCTCCTAAACCTTTTCTCTTCTCGGTCTCTCCGTCTCTTCGGCCAGGTACACTTCTCGTCCTAGTTCTCTGGCGAAGAAATAGGCTAGGTCACAGGTCAAGATACTTTTCTCGTTCTCGTTATCGTTCTCATTCTCTGGCGAAGGAATATGTGACAAATGTTTTTCTGTGTCCGAATAATTAGAGTACAGGGTCATCTCAATCCGGACGAAGTTTCACGAAGAAAGCAAAACTAACAAACCCGCTTCCTTTCGCGCTCAATACTGAAGTACATCTTTCATTTATAATTCTATAAGCTATGTTGCATAGATCCGGATACGGGTAGTGTATCCGATACGATACGGATACGGCGATACGGCAATTTTCAAAAAAATCACGGATACGGATACGGCTATATAATTATTAGTTTAATATATTTATATTATAAATAATTAATAATATTTTTAAATTAAATATTATGAAAATAAATTATCATATAACTATCATAAACTTGTTCTATAATTATTTGAGAATTAATCTAGAAGTATCATAAAAGTATCATATATAATTTATGTAGAAATATAATAGGGCCAAATATATAATGAACCGAAGTAACTTAAGTGAAGTATCTCAGTCGTATTATGGATGAATGTCATTTTCTTAAACAAAACATGAATTAACAATTTCATATATAACAATTTGAAAGAAATGATTAAACAAAAAAAAATTAAAAAAAAAATCCTTAGTAAATCGACAAGAGACCTTGCTATTTGGATATATTTAATCAGTGACATTTAGGGAAACTGAGAAATTGCAAAATATACCGTTTTTGAAGGATGACTTGTCGACCCGTTAAGCGGTAGAATGCGAATAAACTATTTTTTTACAAGAGACCCTGCAATTTGTACATATTTAATTAGTGACATTTAGGAAGTGACATTTAGGGAAACTGAGAAATTGCAAAATATACCGTTTTTGAAGGATGACTTGTCGACCCGTTAAGCGGTAGAATGCGAATAAACTATTTTTTTACAAGAGACCCTGCAATTTGTACATATTTAATTAGTGACATTTAGGAAGTGACATTTAGGGAAACTGAGAAATTGCAAAATATACCGTTTTTGAAGGAGACTTGTCGACCCGTTAAGCGGTAGAATGCGAATAAACTATTTTTTTACAAGAGACCCTGCAATTTGTACATATTTAATTAGTGACATTTAGGAAGTGACATTTAGGGAAACTGAGAAATTGCAAAATATACCGTTTTTGAAGGATGACTTGTCGACCCGTTAAGCGGTAGAATGCGAATAAACTATTTTTTTACATGAGACCCTACAATTTGTACATATTTAATTAGTCGCATTTAGGAGAAGTGAAAAATTGCAAAATATACCGTTCTTGAAGGATGACTTCTCAACCCGTTAAGCGGTAGAATGCAAATAAACTATCTTTTTCAGAAAAGCCCCTTACAAATCTGGAAATTGTCTTTTTTTCGTTGCAAAATTTGATGACAACTTAACCAACGTACCTAATGAACCAAAATCATAGAGAGTAATATAAGCATTAATGTTTTCAAAGTTGGCATTTATTTTCTGAACATAAATTAGTTAAGACAAAAAAAATATAATATTCTACTTATATTGTAATAGAATACAAGTGAAGTTTAAAAGCATTGGAAATGAAGCAACAAGCTAGAACCATCAATTCAAAATTCAACCAAATATACAAAGAACGTAATAGCAGCCTTCACCCAGCAAAAATAGATTTTTTCTTTCTAAATATACTAACATACAAAAATACTTAAAAGGAATCCCACTTTCCACTACAAGAAAAAGCAAAATCGAATACGTTAAGCCCTACTCGAGACTAAGCAGTCAAGGCACGATGATCAATTGGTACGCTTTGATTTGTGCAATTTGAGAATTTTAAAATGAAATGTTAACGAAAAATAGTACTCTTTTAACAGGGAATCCCAAGTAACCAAACAGAAAAATGGACTAAAAATGCAACTCAAATTCGCAAAAAAAAAATGGAAGAAATAGAGACGAAAGGATATACACTTCTCTCTGAAACTTCAAAAGTAAATATTTCTTCATTCACATTCAATTTCAATAATTGGATTAATCCCAAATTTTAAATTTGAACAGAGCAAAGAGCTTGTAGAGCAAAATAAGCGCAAGATAGAGCCTTTTCATGTAAGATAAAACAAAATTAACATGTTTGTAGGAATTGGAATTAACTGCTTTGGAAAACGAATATAAAGCTATACTAAGCGATAAATCTGGATAAATGGAGTACACTCAATCTCTTCAAGATCGTATCAATGCTCTGAAAGGTAATATTATTTTTAGGGAAAATATACCAAATTTACAATTAATTGCATTATTAGAAAACAAAATAACTCTTCAATTTTGAAAATAGTTAAAAAAAATAATAATTCATGTTTGTACGAGGTTTGTTATGGCGTGCAGTGGTGAGAAATACAAGGTAGAACTCGCAAGAGAGGTTAATGGAATATAAACTTGCGTGAAGTTATGTTAAGATCGATCAAACCACGACTTAACGAATCAGCCCAAATTCCAGATTTATCCTGAAAATTCCCTTATTTTGGGGATTTCATTATTTGAACTGAAGGCACCAGATTCACACTCATTTTGACCTTAATTACATATGTATAGAAGGGTTTTTTATATGCAGCGAAGCAGATTTTGAAAATGGAGAAATCGAAAATCAAAATCAAATAATCGAAGATAAAGATGCGAAAACAATTACCGAGAGGATTGAGGAATTCGAAACGACGACAGTAGATGGGTAATCGAAGATGATGTTTGTGCGGCGTTGTATCGACGGAGAACAACAGAGCAGGCGGTTTGCTCGCTTTTTGGGGCGGCGAACAACAGTGACAGTTTTATCTAGATGGGTAATCGATGCTGTTTGTGCGGCGAAGAACAGGTCACCGGTTTTCCTGCTTGTTGGCGCGACGAGGAATGAAGAGACCAAGAGAGAGGCAACAGGAGATTTTTGTAGCGGCAAAGAGAGGGGATTTCTAGCGACGAACAGGAATGATTTGATTTTAGGGTTTTTGTAGCGGCGAGTCGGCGACCAGAGCTTTTACTTTTTCTATCCTGTTTTTATTATTCTAGAGTTTTTTCTGTCCCGTTGAAACGATAGAATGGGGTGAAGAAAGCAATGGTCCATGACACGTGTACATTGCTGAATGGGTGGGAGTGGGCAAAAGTTTTTTTGTCTTATTAGGACATTCGCTGTTTTAATATAAGGATAGAAAAGAGAGGGGATTTCTAGCGACGAACAGGAATGATTTTAGGGTTTTTGTAGCGGCGAGTCGGCGACCAGAGCTTTTACTTTTTCTATCCTGTTTTTATTATTCTAGAGTTTTTTCTATCCCGTTGAAACGATAGAATGGGGTGAAGAAAGCAATGGTCCATGACACGTGTACATTGCTGAATGGGTGGGAGTGGGCAAAAGTTTTTTTGTCTTATTAGGACATTCGCTGTTTTAATATAAGGATAGAAAAGAGAGGGGATTTCTAGCGACGAACAGGAATGATTTTAGGGTTTTTGTAGCGGCGAGTCGGCGACCAGAGCTTTTACTTTTTCTATCCTGTTTTTATTATTCTAGAGTTTTTTCTATCCCGTTGAAACGATAGAATGGGGTGAAGAAAGCAATGGTCCATGACACGTGTACATTGCTGAATGGGTGGGAGTGGGCAAAAGTTTTTTTGTCTTATTAGGACATTCGCTGTTTTAATATAAGGATAGAAAAGAGAGGGGATTTCTAGCGACGAACAGGAATGATTTTAGGGTTTTTGTAGCGGCGAGTCGGCGACCAGAGCTTTTACTTTTTCTATCCTGTTTTTATTATTCTAGAGTTTTTTCTATCCCGTTGAAACGATAGAATGGGGTGAAGAAAGCAATGGTCCATGACACGTGTACATTGCTGAATGGGTGGGAGTGGGCAAAAAAAAATTTAGACATTCGCTGTTTTATTGAAACGGTAGAATGGGGGAAGAAAGCAATGGTCCATGACACGTGTACATTGCTGAATGGGTGGGAGTGGGCAAAAGTTTTTTTGTCTTATTAGGACATTCGCTGTTTTAATATAAGGATAGATAGATATATTATAGAAGATGTAAACTAAAAATAGACCTCGTATAAATTTCAGAAAAGAGGAAGGGCAAAAGAGGAAAATTTTCAACAAATGAAGAAAGAACTACTTCTCGAGGAAGAAAGGCAAAGCTTGTCGGTCGCGCTTGGTCTACCCTGGACCACTGATGAGCATGAGGTTCTATTCTAATTTTATACTTTCTTGAGCTATTCGTTTTCTTTTATGAGTGATGATGTACTTCCCCCTCTTCTGTCCCCCAGAGGGCTTGATGTGCTGGCACTCTGGGGTGTTAATCCATAACACCATTTTTTTGGGTGTTAATCCATAACCCCGTTGACTTTGGGGGTGTTAATCCATAACACCGTGGCAGATTCTGATTGGTTGGATCATTTACACAACCTTAATGCAACCAATAGGAAGCTGCCACGTGACATTCGTGGTAAATTGCGGTTCGTATTATTACTCCGCTGGCTTTGGGGGTGTTAATCCATAACACCATTGACTTTGGCGGATGTTAATCCATAAAACAATTTTGGGGTGTTAATCCATAACACCAAAATTGTTTTTATGGATTAACATCCCCCAAAGTCAATGGTGTTATGGATTAACACCCCCAAAACCAGCGGGAGTAATAATACGAACCGCAATTTACCCACGAATGCCACGTGTCAGTTTCTTATTGGTTGCATTAAAGTTGTGTAAATGATCCAACCAATCAGAATCTGTCACGGTGTTATGGATCAACACCCCCAAAGTCGACGGTGTTATAGATTAACACCAAAAAAAAAATGGTGTTATGGATTAACACCCCTGAGTGCCAGCACATAATACTGCCAGCACATCAAGAGTGCTAGGGGAAAGGTGGGGGAAGTTGAACATTTTCCTTTATTAATAACAACCACTGAATTGTAATTTCAGTACCCCATGAAGAGAATGAAATGTGCGGCAATACATATGCAAAATAGTCCATTTTTTTGTTGCAAATTACGAAATTATGGTTTACTTATGTTCATCGAACTTAGCTTTGTCGGTCTACACTACACTGTTTACACTGTTGAAGAGAATGAAATGTGCGGCAAACGAAAAATAAGGCTTGTCGATCTACACTGTTGAAGAAGTTCCCGTGAGTGCATTGCACGCTTTGGGGGTTCATCTCCATTTTAATCGTAAATGGAGAGATCTGATTGTATTTTTAATTTTTTTTTTCTTTTTGTAAGAAATAAAAAGAGGCTCGATTATTGCTGGATTTGTTCAATCATTTATTACTATAAATGTAATTATGTATATTATGCTTGTGGTTGTTAATTGGTAAATGTAATTATGTATTGTTTTTTTTTTAACATTTATTACTAAGTGACAATATTGTTTGGTGTTGGGAGTTGCTCTAACTCAATAGGTTTCTCCACTTACAAAATAAAGAAAGTTGATAAACCGAGAGTTAAATTTAATGTCGTTTGATTTAAAAATGGAAACAACCCTGATTTCTCCATTTACAAAATCTAAAATCTAGAAAACGACATATTACACAACACAACATGATCTCCAAAAATAATTCATAGTTTTTTCCAATTTTTTTTAGTAATAGATGTAAAAAACTCATATATCATTCATCCATTGACGATAATGATAATCGAACCCACAATCTCTCAAACATACGATTTTTTGTCTATTAACGTCATTTCCACACCGGCGTCATCCTCTATGAATAACGCCGCATTGCACTCGTCTTGATATGCCTAAACAAATTAGAGACGCGATTAGATTATAAAGCAAATAAATAATTTTCATCTCTACAAAAATATCAAATAAAAAAATGTGATAAAAATATTAAAATCAAAATCTGTATTTTTTTTTTAATCAAAAACGAAATCTGTAAAAAAAAAAAATGTTAAAAAATATGCAAAATATAGTACTTCTAGAAGCTCTACAGTAGAATCACTCAAAGATAAAATATTTTTTATTAGGAACATAGCAGAAAAAAAAAGATGAATATTAAAAAAAAATAGGGAAAATAAAGTTATTTTTGCAATCCTGTTATTACGAACAAGAAAACTAACACGTAACAAGTCAAAAATAGTGAAAAAGGAAAATTCTTTTGCAACCCTGTAAAAACTCAAAATATCAACCATTATCTAACCATACAAAATATTAGACTGAGATAGGTACTGTTATATTATGTGTTATGGATTAAACTAAACTAAGGGATTCATGTTTGCAACTATCAAATTTATTTATAACAATGATGGTGTTACAACTAAAAGATATTTTGGCACCTATATTCACGAATCATATAGGAATTGATATCTCGTAAATGTAGCAATTACATGACATGTTTTTAATCTGTTAAATGTGGAGTTTATAATATAAATTAAATGTGGAGATTGAGAATTGTTATTCAGATGGATTAAATTAAATCATACTTAATTAGAATGGTTTGGGCATAATTAGGGTAAAATATAACATTGTCAATTTCAGTTCAAGTTAACTACTAATTTCATTCGAAGTAGTTATTGAGGATAACATTGAACAATGAAAAAGGCTCGTCATTGCCGCATCGGTACATACCAATTGTTAGTACTACTACTAATCATATTCAAATAAGTATTTTTTGCTTCGATCTATTCCCTCCCTCTCGATCGAGATCGGGATCGATCGATTATCTCTTATACTATAAATTTCTATTTAAATAGAGGCTAATTGCATCATATAGATGTTTAACTAGATTCGATTATCATTTATACTATCATTGTGATTACTTTTGTTGATTAATTATAGAATTTGTGAGGAATCTAATTATAGCTGAGTCTTATATTTTAGTTTGGCTACTACTTGCTCAACCTTCCTACGAGTTCTTGTTGGTAGCCTAATTCCTACAAGAAAAATTAAATGATTTCAAAAAATACAGCTTTATAAATTTCAGAAAAGGGTATATATGCAACACAGTAAAAGAGGCAAATGAATCGAATGTTCATCAGCAATACACCGGAGTACATATATTTACTGCACAAGGAGAAGTTGTTTCATTTATATTTTAGTTTGGCTATCATTATGATTTTGTTTGTTTTGTTGTTTGATTTATTTTTTGGAGCTATTTCACGAAGCTGTTACTTTTTTGAAGCGTTGGAGAAGTTGAAGCAAAAATAGAGGGTTTAGACATGTAGGGACAAATGGTTTTGCAGAAGTGAATTGTAATTTTGAGTTATTTAGATAGTGAATTTGGTTTAAATTTAATTCTTGTTTTTGTAATTTTGATTATTTATTTATGTATTTTTTATGCAATAAAATTGTATTTTCTTTATTTCTAGTGCTAGAAAGATTAGGTAGGTGTTTTTTTAATCAAGTTAATGAATTCTCAAATCACTATAAAAAAATGAATTATAAAATCAAAATAAATGATTTAAAATTTGTGATAATTTTTTGTTGATGTTTTTGTTTTTACTTTGCAGAAGCCTAATAAACAAAATATTCCTTAAAGATTGTGAAGTCATAGCTTTCCTGGTACTTCAATATTTTATTTTTTTCATTGAAACTTATTATTCAGCTTAATGAAAGTTATTTATATCCGTAAGTTTGCGAAACACATCTATTATTTGACAACTAAAAAAATGATTAAGCTAAAACATCCTGAATATAATTTATAGTCGCCTTCTAGTACTCTGCCTCGAGAAACTACTTCGTGTTGTTTTCATCATATTCCTCCATTTTCTTTGATCATCATTACTACAAAAAACAGACTCATTATCAGAAATTGCTTAATTGATGTTAAATTGAGGAATAGTTTCAAATCATTGTGAGCCAAGAGTATTAATTTATGTGTTACAATTAATCACAAATTATGGGATGGTTTGGGTTAAATATAATTGCAAAAACATTCCTAAAACTCTTGATTTGGTTAAATTGAACTATGAGGAACATATTTGAGACTGATTAAGGTCTAATTTGGCAATCACTACAAAAAAGAATTACATTTGGCTGATCTTGAGAGTAATTAGGGACATTCACTTCAAAATTATTCAAATTTGGAGATTCCTCACGCTTCGCTGCAGGTTTGTTTCATTTTGTTTTGTCATACACATAATATTTAATTGAATCTGATGCAATTCGAATATTTATTTTGTACTTTAATACGACATAAAATAAACATAAATGCTAATATAAGATAATAAAATAACATGACATAATAAAAATCGAAACCATACGTATTTTGTAAATTTACATATCTAAAAATAAGAATAATTAACTTTTTAAAAGTTCAAGAAGTTATTTGTGTTTGGTAAATTGTATCTTTCATGTTTATTATTGAAAAAAAAATGTATAAGTTGAAGAAGTGATTTGTGTTTGGTAAATTAATATATTTCTATTTTGTTAAATTTTAAAAAAGTTACATGAATTTTTTGAGTAAAAATACAAACATAGCATGTTTAGTAGTTTGTATAATTTTGTTAATTATAGTTTTAAAAATACTAATAATTATACTACAAATTACTAACGTAATTATACTTACTTTTGGAATGTGTTTACTTACATACTTATTTTCATAACTTCAAGCTAGAAAAAATATTGTATATATAGTAATATGGATCTCTAAATAAAGATAAAATTCAAGTGAATATATTTCATAATTTTTAAAATTATATTTCTAAAATATTAGTAATATTTGATGTATGATTTATGATATTATATGTTAATTTATTAGTGTTAGATATTTAAACTTTTCATATTATATTTGAATTCACATTTGATCATGTAACATAATGTGAAATGATTCAAAATTAAATACAATCGGTACAGCATGGACCTAACAAATAATATTTTGACACATCATCAATATAAGGTGATGTGTCCTTCTAAAATTGCTCAAAACTAAGTGTAAAATAATGAACACATAAATGTCTATAAATAAAACATAATCATAAAATATCAATAGTTAATACATAGTTCATATTTTTCCACATATCATAATTTAATGGTTCAAATGATTATGACGATGTGGCATAAGGAGATTGCACAAATATTAGTCTAAAATAAAGGAGTTGGTAAATTCAACAATGTGCATATTATTTGGAGGTAATGAGACACACTCTTTCTATAGTACGAAACAAATTAAATATTATGTTGAAATATAAAGAAATAACCAAGAATCAACACATTTTCTCATATTAATTATTGAAAAGTTTACCTACCGATTTAGGTGTTTCGCTGTCAGGTCCGGTCTTGTACTTTCAACGACCCGAAGCAAAAATTTACTTGCGGTCTTTGTAATTCAAATAAAATTATAAACAAATGTCTAGTAAACTCAACACAGTACCATGGTATGTTTTCTAAATTCATGGATGAAAAAGAAAAGTATTTCATTTTAATTAAAGGCTCGAACCTAGAACCAATTGAATAATTTCTAATCACCATCTCCGTGCCACATACATAATATCTGAATTATCTTCTTATAAATTTTAAACTTTTGATATACATGTTTCCGCATTGCGTACAACATACTATCATACTGTCGTTTCAATAATTTTAAAAGAAAGTACAATTTACAGAAAATAATTAACCTTTGAGGAGAAGATAAAAATTTAGGAGAAATCTGAGACCAAAATGATTGAAATAGATCTACCATTTTTCTTTTTTGCATGATTGCTAAGTTAAAAATTAGAGACAAAAATTGCTTGACATTTCCACTTATTTTCATGTTTCCATAAACTCCAATAGCCCATGCAAATTTTGTCATGTTCATCGATGTGATTTCCTTAAAAATCTTGCATAAGTTTCTATAACAATATAACAAATTAACCAAGTATTAGGCGTAATTAGGGGAGAAGAGGAGCTGTGAAATTTGTTTCTAATAAATGGAGTAGAGATAGTCATTTAGAGGGAATAATTGAAAATTACATATATACCCACAAAATATACATTATATACTACATATAAATTTTAAAGCCCTTTATATGTTGAAGAAGCAAAAAATATAGGGGGTTTTTGAAGGAATCTAAAAAAGATAGGGAGTTTTCTAAAAGTACAGGGGGTTTTTCAGAATTTTCAAAAAAGTTGGGGGGTTTTTGAAGAATTCCCCTAAATTTTTTATTGTAAGATTACTACTTTTTGATTGTAAGATTAAGTTGTGTGTGTTGGAAATGTTATACATGGAGAATTTCTTTTATTTTATAGCATGAAAAATTGTAAAACTGATATGAAAGAAAAAAGATAAGTTTTATTTTGAAAATGAGGAATTTGAGCTATTTTTTTTTTTTTATCATTATTCTTTTTAGGTAACTAATTTTGTTGGAGTTATTTATATACTAGAAATTTTACTCGCGCTTCACTGCGATTTTTCAAAATCTTTTATGATCAAAAAATAATAATTTTATCTAAAACGTTACAAGTGCAAAACAAAAGTAATCTTCATAAATGTTAATTTAAAAAAAAAAAAGTCTGATATTAAATAGTCTCACAAGTATTATGCAATAAATACAAACTTTTTTCCTCCTCAAAACATATCATATGTTCCAAAAGAAAAATTCAAATGTTTTATTTAGAATACAAAACATGTCAAATAAAATAAAATTCTGAAAAAAAACAAACAAAAAAACATAAAAGACGCAGCTTGGTACCAATCAAAAAAATATTATAATAAGCACACAAAAACGCAGTTTGGTACAAATCAAAATTGTTATAATAAGCACAAAAAAACAATAATACCAGCTCGGACTAACAAAAAATATTTCTGTGAACAATAAACGATGAACAGTAAAATTATAGTATACAAATTATATTTATTAATACGATGAAAAATTCAAATATTTTATTTAGAATACAAGACATATCAAATCAAATCAAATTCCATATGGTAAAAAAAAGAAAAAAAGAAAAAACTCGATGAACAGTAAATCGGATGAACAGTAAAAAAAGATGAACAAACATGTCAAATAAAATAAAATTCTGAAAAAAACAAACAAAAAAACATAAAAGACGCAACTTGGTACCAATCAAAAATATTATAATAAGCACAAAAAAACGCAGTTTGGTACCAATCAAAACTGTTATAATAAGCACAAAACAACAATAATACCAGCTCAGGCTAACAAAAAGTATTTATGTGAACAATAAACGATGAACAGCAGAAATGATGAACAGCAAAATTATATTTATTAATACGATGAAAAATTCAAATATTTTATTTAGAATACAAGACATATCAAATAAAATAAAATTCCATAGGGTAAAAAAAAGAAAAAAGAAAAACTCGGTGAACAGTAAATCGGATGAACAGTAAAAAAGATGAACAGTATCGGGGTGAACAGGAGGTGAATAGTATTGAACAGTACCGGATGAACAGTACATGTCGATGTGGCCTTTTGGTTTGGCTCCAAATTGATGGAAATTTAATGGGAGGGGAACAGTACCGGATGAACAGTACATGTCGATGTGGCCTTTTGGTTTGGCTCCAAATTGATGGAAATTTAATGGGAGGGGAAATACGATCATGAGAACTCATACGTATGTGTTATGGAATAAAAAATTATATTGTTGTACTATTATTGTTCAAGAACAATGAACATTTGTTTATTGCTCAATATCTATATCAACATTACAAATATTTTATACTTCAATTTGCAATTGAAAGCTTCAAGATTGGATTTATCAAAATACGGATGCACAGCTTATCTAAAGATTTGTTTATCGAAACCAACTCTAAGTCACTTAGACAGCAACACGCATATGGTTTTAGTTTTGACAATACTAGGAAAATATCCCGCGCTTCGCTGCGGGATATATTATTTGATAAGAAATAATATAATAAGCAAAAGTAATTATTTGATATATTATTTGATATATTATTTCGCTGCGGGATATATTATTTGATATATTATTTGATAAGAAAATAGAAATATTTCTCGCGTTTCGCTGCGATTTTTCAAAATCTGTTATGATCATAAAATAATAATTTTATCTAAAACGTTACAAGTGCAAAACAAAAGTAATCTTCATAAATGTCAATTTAAAAAAAAAATCTGATATTAAATAGTCTCACAAATATTATGCAATAAATATAAATTTTTTTCCTCCTCAAAATATATTATATGTTTCAAAAGAAAAATTGAAATGTTTTATTTATAATACAAAACATGTCAAATAAAATAAAATTCTGAAAATGACAAAAAAAAAAAAAACATAAAAGACGCAGTTTGGTACCAATCAAAAATATTATAATAAACACAAAAAACGTAGCTTGGTACCAATCAAAACTGTTATAATAAGCAAAAAAAAAAAAATAATACCAGCTCAAGCTAACAAAAAGTATTTGTGTGAATAGTATTTTGTTAACAGTAAAATTATAGTATACAAATTATATTTATTAATACGGTGAAAAATTCAAATATTTTATTTAGAGCACAACACATATGTCAAATAAAATAAAATTCCAAAAAAAAAAAAAAAAAAAAAAAAAACGATAAACAGTAAACGTGATGAACAGTGCCATGTGAACAGTGTTGAACAGTACCGTTGAACAGTATTTGGTGATGTGGCCTCACCATAGCTCTTGTATTCAAAAATTAATGGGAGGAGAGAATTTGTGAGAAAGAAGCATCATGTGCAATAATGCAACAAATTCATTCAAACAGGCATACATATGCAAGAGATATTAGATACCAAATTGCAACATTTGTTCGTCTCATTTTAGTTGCTATTCGCATACACGACTGTGTAGAGAGACAAGATGCCCAATGTTGATATGCCAATTGAATTGAGTACATTTTCAATTAAAGGTTCATATTAGTTAAATAATATGACGACCACAAAGCAAACACATCTTGTATTTTTTAAAATTGGATGAATGACCAATATATATATATATATATATATATATATATATATATATATATATATATATATATATATATATAAGTTTAAAGCCCATGGGCCGAATGATGAATGACCAATAAGTTATTGCATACTTCAATTCAATTGGACAAACTTGCAATTTTCTTATTTTTGTCAAATCAATCATGCAAAGACCAGAGAGGACAGATAGCTAACAGCTTAGTCCGGTACCTCAATTAAGGTCAACAAAATCGTCACATGCAAAAATTACTCTCAAAGAGAAGGGAATAAACAGGAAAATAGGAGCACAATTGCAAACAAAGCATAGAATGGAACATAAGAGAAGAACTTATAATCAACATAAGAGAAAAACAAATAAAAGCCACAAAGCAAAATTCAACCAATAAATATATTGAGAAACGAATCAACATGAAAACTTCAAACCACCCTATCATACAGCGGACATAGAAAGAGTGAAATGGTAAAATCAGTTATGAGTAAGAAAAGTTGCATTAGGCCAATTATAATTAGGATTATAATCGTAATTATATGATTCATTACTACCGACAAAAGTTTATTCAGTGAAACAAATATGAGAACACGATCTACAATACATCTGACAAAACGTACAAAGTGGGTATTGAAACAAACAATTAAACAGGAAATATATGAAAAACAAACAACACAAACACATGTAAAAACAAACATACGCTGCAGAAAAAAAAAATGCAAAGAGAAGTACAAAACATAATCCAAACAAAATAAAAAATGCAAAGAGAAGTACAAAACATAATCCAAACAAAATAAAAAATGCATATAGATTTCAAAGAGGCCAACTGGAGATCTCCGGTGGCGATTCCACAGCGATTCCGCGGCGAGCAACGAGCGGCGATTCCACCGATTCCGCGGCGACGCCCTTCCCCCCTCTAGCGACAGTCCGAGCGGCGACGCCCTTCCCCCCCCCTCTAGCGACAGTCCGAGCGGCGACGCCCTTCCCTCCCTCTAGCGACCGAAGCGGGAACAGTCCGACGGCGATTAGGGCAGGTTAGGAGCGGCCAGTGGGCGATTAGGCGAACAGCGGGAACAGTCGGAGTGGCGTTTAGTGCAGGTTCGGAGCGGCGACTGGGCGATTAGGGCGAACAGCAGCGATTAGTGCCAACGAGCGGAGTTTGGTCGGGCGAAGGGAGCTTGTTCGATGGCGGAGGCTGATGGCCAGATTCGCCGTCTGAAGGAAGAGAAGAACATGCTCGAGACTGAACTGGAACAAACGAAGAAATCTCTCGAGGCTGTTGCTGGCCGGGCCAGTAGACTCGAAGGTGATGTGGAGAGTCTTCGTAATGAGCTATTCATGGCCGAATCGGCTGCTGACGAGGCCGATGGTCGTGGAAAGAAGCTTCAAGTCGAATATGATGCATTGAAGAAAGCTATCGAGGACAAGGAGAGAGAGAAGAAGGAAGCAGAATATAAACATGAAGTGGAGATAGAGAAGCTTTTGGGCGAGTTGGACTTGTTCACGAGCAAATTGAGAGGCTGTGTTTCAGGCAGGGGGAAGAGGCGCACAGTACACATAGGTGAGGGATGGCATCTCTTGACTAGACAAGGCTCGGAGGTGCCACCATTAACCCCCATACCCAGAAATTACGCCGATGCGGTACGCAACCCGGTGCCGATGCCGGGTCCTTTCAACCACGAACACTCCAAGAAGAGAGTAATGGAAAAAATCGGGATCGAGACCGATTCGACATACTACTCCACCGAAACGACACCCAAACGCCTATCTTGGCCACCGGCGGATGACAAACCCGAATGGGATGACTTATGTAGGAAATGCCTAGTGTCGGGTCATCCAACGGAAGAGTGCCGAAAACCGAGGGCGTGTGTCATTTGTCGCCTTCCGGGACATATAGCGAAATATTGCCAAAAAAAAAAACCGAGAAGAACATCGGTGTGGCAAAGAGTACAAGAAACGGGGCAATCTTCGAAAATATGGATCCAAAGGAAAGCCCCGACATTGTTGGGACAAGGAAATTACGAGCAACAAGGGAAGGTGGCCGGAGTACAATTGAGCGCGGAATCTCAATTGGGATCCGGATCCGGATCTCACACAATTCCGGTTACAAACCCGATAAAGACCGATATCTCGGAATTAAGGATGATACACTCGGCTAAAAAGGGACCGCCCCCCCCAATATGGATCGGGTTTGGATCCCAATAATGGTACCGGCATGGTTAAGCACTCAGATGAGAAGCGGGGTGCGGATCCATTACAAAAGGCGGTACCTCCCACGGTTTTTGGTTCGGACTCGATGAGGACAAAGACTTGTAGCTCGGAAAAAAACTCGAATTCCAAAATCGACATGGCGCTACCAAGACCACACAAACCCGACATGCCGCAATCGGACCCGAAGATGCGGAGGTTACTCACGTCAACAATAGAGGAATCGATGGCAGACCCGAAAGAGTCCATAAAAACGATAGCGACTTCGGTCAAGGAAGACGAAGATATTAACATCTCTTTATCGTTAATTAAAAAACGGTTCAAAAAACAAAAGCAAAAAAAAATTTTAACAATTTTTGAGCAACAAGGGACCTCTAAGGAAGAGGAAAAACGAAAAAAAAACGGAAAAAAAATTTCAAAAAAAACCCCTTCTGACCAGAAGAAAAAAAAAAATTTCCGAAAAAAAATTAAATTACATGAAATTAAAAGAGGAAATAATGATGAAAAAGAAAAATGTAAAGCCGCGGGCTAAATCGTTAATTAAAAAATTAGAAGTCGAGAAAATTAAGAAAAAACCGCTAGATCAAAAAACAATACATGACATTCAAAAGGCTCTAGGGATTGAACCTAGTGATACCCTTGTTTTAGAGGAGGGAGAAACGAAACATAACCAAAATACCCCAAAAAAACAAATAAATGATAAAAGGAAAAGTAAAAAAATAACGACAAAACTAGACAAATTCTTATTCCTAGCGAAAAAGGAAAAAATAAATAAAAAGAAAAGAGAAATTAAGATTAGGCTTCGATTATCCTCACTATCGACTTATCCTACCTCTATTTTGAAACAAGGAAATAAAATGGCAAACCGCGAAGCCAAGCAAGATACGGAGGTAGGAGAAGACGAGGTAGGAAATGAGGCAGAAGAAAAGGACGAGGTCCAAAAAGATAAAGAAGATGTATCTCTTTATTTAAGGAATCAAACTTTGTTTAATTATGTGTAAGAACTTAAAAATTATGTCTTGGAATGTACGTGGATTAGGATTGAAAGGAAAATGTAATATGGTTAAGGACTCGATTAGAAATGCCAAACCAAATATTATTTGCATCCAAGAAACGAAATGGGCCAATCCCAATCCTTTCCAACATAAAAAGATTTTAACAGCGCGTCATGGCAACGTCCTATTCAAAAATGCGCAAGGATCAAAAGGAGGGCTCATGATTGCTTGGGACAACAAAGTATCCATGGTCGAGCACTTCCACACCCGATCGTGTTTGAACATCGTCTTTACAAAAGATGATGGAGGAAAATTCCTCCTCTCAAATACATATGGGCCGGCTTCCGCATCACCAAGGGAAAAACTAGAATATATCCAAGAAATAGAGGAAATAAATAAGGAATTAAATCTACCATGGATAATCATTGGAGATTTCAACCTCATTAGATCGAGGGAAGACACGACCTCGACCAACTTCAACACAACGATGGCCTTGCGGTTCAATGAGGCAATTAATGCGGCCGATCTAACCGAAATCCCCTTAAGGGGAAGGAAGTTCACATGGTCTAATAAAAGGGAGATGCCAACGCTAGCTCGCCTCGATAGAGCCTTCATCTCGGAACATCTCATCGTACAAAACGTGACGATCACTCTCGATGATCTACCAATGACCACCTCGGACCACGCTCCAATAATCCTACAAATCCAAAATACCCGAATTGAGACAACAAATCTCTTTAGATTCGAAAGAGCATGGCTAAAATACGGAGAATTAAACGAGCTATTAACCGAATGTTGGCAAGATTCGTCATCAACAAATGACATTGGAATTAAAATCTTCCAAAAATGTCTCAACAAATCGAGAAAAAAAATAAAGGAATGGGCTAAAGGCAAATTCAAATCATCCGACACCGTTCATGAGGATTGTACCCTTATCATCAAAATTCTCGACCTTGCCGAGGAGGAGCGGGACTTATCTTTGGATGAATTGCGGTTGAGAATCGCGACAAAGGAAAAATTATTTGAAATAGTCAACACAAAAGAGGCTATGTGGCAACAAAGATCGTCTTGTACGTGGCTCAAGCTAGGCGATGCTAACACCAAATATTTCCACGCCATAGCCTCGGCACGAAATAAAGGAAATAAAATAACGGCAATCAAAATAGAAGATGAAATAATCTACGATCCTAACCGGATTCAATTGGAATTCGACAACTACTATGAAAACATCCTTGCCATGGCCCCGCTCGTCCCCCTCACCCATAACATGCGGACGTTACTACCAACCGAACCAAACACCACGACATCATTGTTAAGCCTAGCGGACCCCTTCACCGAAGCGGAAATCCAAGGGACCATCATGAACATGAAAAAAGGAAAATCGGTGGGACCCGAAGGATTCCCAATTGAATTCTATCAAAAATTCTTCAATTTGATAAAACCTAACCTACTAGGCTTATTCGACGAATTTTATAATCATACCTTGAATCTCGACACCATCAACAATGCAACCATCTCTCTAATTCCAAAAAAAGAAGATGCCATAGAAAGAAAAGATTATTGGCCAATTAGTGTAATCAACACGATAGGGAAAATATTCCCAAAGACGCTAGCAACGAGGCTACAACCGAAAATGGAAAACCTAATTCATCGTGACCAAGCGGCCTTCATAAAAAATCGGTCGATCGGCGAAGTCTTCCTTTCGGCGAGAGAATTGCTTTGTGCGGCACACAAAAGGAAAATACCGATGATCATGCTCAAAATTGACTTTTTCAAGGCTTTCGACACAATTTCGTGGGACTACGCGCAAAACCTCTTAGAGGCCCGCGATTTCCCGGCAAAGTGGGTTAGATGGATTAAAGATCTATTCACCTCGGCTACTTCGAGGATTAAAATTAATGGAAATTTAGGGAAAAAATTCAAACACAAGCGAGGGGTAAGACAAGGTGATCCCTTATCGCCGAGGCTATTCGATTTGGTGGCCGACTCGCTTCAAGCTTTTATCCAAAACACGAGCCACCTAATGGCATCACCGGTCAAATTTGCTACTAGGGCGCTACAATACGCCGACGATACTATTCTATTTGTAGAAGCGCACCCGACCAACCTTAAGGTACTAACCTACGTTCTAAACCTCTTCCAACGGGTCTCGGGTCTCGCGATTAATTGGGACAAAACCGCCTTTGTGCCGATAGCGGTACCGGAGGATCTACACGGGACACTAGAGAGGTTACTAAATTGTACGAAAACATCGCTACCGATATTGTACCTTGGCATGCCCCTAAACACCAAAAAACCAAGAAAAATCGACTACATCCCTCTAATCAAAAAAATGCAATCAAGACTCTCCGGATGGAAAGGAAAGTGTCTCTCTTTAGGGGGCCGATTAGTCCTCGCGAAGTCGGTTCTCAATGCGGTACCAACATATTTCATGCAATGCTTCCGCCTTCCCAAATGGCTATTTAAGGAAATAAATAAAATTACAAGAAAATTTCTTTGGAAGGGAGATCAAGAATGTCTTGGTGGACATTGTCTAATTAATTGGAACAAGGTATGTTTACCGAAGGAAAATGGAGGTTTAGGGATGCTAAACCTAGAAACCCACAACACCGCTCTATTACTAAAATGGTTATGGAAAATTTGCCAAAATAATCAAGGAATGTGGGCGTCCACCATACGAGATATTTACGGAGTCGGGAATGCGTCCGAGTTACAAAATCTTTTGAACAACCACTCCTCCTACTTCGTCAAAGACCTCTTCTCCCTTCTTCCTCAATTCCGAATTGCATACGATCTCGAGCCGTCAACTAACCAACAATCATGGATGGGCAAACCGGACACCTTTTCCACCTCCGCGATATACAAACTACTCATAAACCCCGGCTTGTTGAGCAAATGGAATACCATCCTATGGAAAACAAAAGCTCCGATAAAGACTAGATTCTTCGCGTGGTTAGCTCTAAACGAGAGGATTCTAACGGGAGACGTCTTAAGGAAAAGAAATTGGCCACACGAGACGACTTGCAAAAATTGCAACAACGTCGAAGAATCGGCAATCCACCTACTTGTAAATTGTCCTTACGCAAGAAGGGTTTGGCAAGGGGTTAAGACCATCATCGGGTTCCCGTTCGAGACCCGAGATACAATACCGAATTTTTGGCTTGACGCCCGAGCTAAGAAGTCCAAAGAAGAAAAGGAAATCCTCGACACATATTTTGTAGCCACTATTTGGGGTATTTGGAAAGAGCGAAACAACCGGATTTTCAACCAACAAAGGACACCACCGGCATCGACAATAGCAAGGATCAACCACGAAGCAAAGGAATGGAAACTCCTCTTCTAGCCGTGAAACATATCTCTACCTCAAGGCTTCTCAATCTCCTTAATATTTTAGCTTTTGGTAATAACGTTTATTACCTAGGAAATGTCTTTTATTTATTTTTGGGTCGCTAGACTAGGTTTCTTTTTACATGATTATGTAAAATTAAAACGATGTATTAAACTTGCATTAATATATCAAAAAGAAGCTCCGCTTCTTTATTTTCAAAAAAAAAAAAAATGCATATAGGAACGAAACAGAACACAAAGACAACACCACCAAGAAGCAAAAGCCTATGCTTCATATTAACGATTGTAGACAACTTAGATGGAGCAGAGATCACGAACTGCAAACATCATAGTACGTCACCTCAATCTGCTTTGCCTTGAAATTGTTGTTGCAGATAGTAAACGAAAACACGGATGGAATCCATCGCAAAAAACAATCAAATAGCAATAAATAGATACAAAAAAAAAAAAAAACCAAAAACCAAAAAGCATAAAGACAACCAAAACATGAGGAATCTGGAATTCTCACAGGCAATTAGACAAATGGTTCGAACAGGGGAGCCCAAAAGCCCCAAAATGAAAATCACGGAGCAGTCATAGAACACCAATAGCAATCAATAAATCAACATCCATCCAAAAAAAATCACAACAAAGAAAGAAGAAAGAATCGCTCACCAAATGAATACGACGAAGATAACAATAATAAACAACAAATCGGCAAAACAGTACGATGGCAAACCCTAACAACGAATGAGAAGACGAGCAGTGAAATGAGGACAAAAGAGATAAGACTGAGATGAGTTGCCCAAAACACTATCAGACAAAAGAGAGCAGTGAAATAAGTAAACCAAAGAAACAGAAGAAAGCTGGAGCAAAGAAACACAAAACCAACAGACCAGTACCAAGCAAAATATTAACACATGCGAGAAAACGCACTTAGACGCGGCTCACGAGAACAACCCCAAGGAGACCACGCCACGCACCCGAAACAGGACCACTGAACATTATAAAAATCAAAGACTGATTAAATCACGCAATTACACCGACTCATTTGAGATCACACCATCAGACGGTTAGCAATAAAAGAATGAAATCAACGGCTGTGATTAAATCACGCAATCACACAGGTTTGGACAAAATCACACCATCAGACGATCAGCAGAAAAAGAGTGACGTGGCTCAACGAAAAGCCAGCAAAAACAGTCCAATTATCCTAATTATAAAAATCAAAGACTGATTAAATCACGCAATTACACCGACTCATTTGAGATCACACCATCAGACGGTTAGCAATAAAAGAATGAAATCAACGGCTGTGATTAAACCACGCAATCACACAGGTTTGGACAAAATCACACCATCAGACGATCAGCAGAAAAAGAGTGACGTGGCTCAACGAAAAGCCAGCAAAAACAGTCTAATTATCCTAATTATAAAAATCAAAGACTGATTAAATCACGCAATTACACCGACTCATTTGAGATCACACCATCAGACGGTTAGCAATAAAAGAATGAAATCAACGGCTGTAATTAAATCACGCAATCACACAGGTTTGGACAAAATCACACCATCAGACGATCAGCAGAAAAAGAGTGACGTGGCTCAACGAAAAGCCAGCAAAAACAGTCCAATTATCCTAATTATAGTGAGCTTCGAATGTTTCTTTGCAATTTAGTTGCGTATATTTTTTATTGGTTGGATTTGACACTTTTACCTACGATGAATCGAAAATAACGTTTTCTATTTTTTATAAATTTATAATCTTTGCATGGGTACTTAATAATTTCAATATTTCTTTTTTCTGAGGCAGTGAATAAAAGTGAATGATATGAATTGTGGTTGCCTAAGTAGACCCATTTTTTTTAACGGTCCAGATCTTATCATCTAAAAATATTCGAAGACTGTGAATAAATTTGATACGGTAGACCATCTCTCGGAAAGGGTAAAATAGTAATCTTAGTTACCCACTCAATCCATTATCCAGTACATTGTTTTATGTCTCCCACGTGTGTGCTGCTCTATAACTCTCCATTTCACTCTTTTCTCTCCCTTTCCTTTTGTTCATTCTTTTACTTTTGGAATCTGAAAAAAAAAACATAGAAAAGACGGAGAGAAAGACGGAGATAAAGTTTCGTGTTGGGAGAATTTAGGCAAAAAGCTAGCTTTGCGGAGGAAGAGACAAACGGGAGTGGACATCCACGATGGATCTTGTACTCCGACGCGCCAATTCTCTTCCTCCTCAGTTGTAGTTGTTTTTTTATCGAACGAGCGGAGAGGTGATCGCTGTCACTGCACATACCTTCGCCGATAAGGTACTTTCTAAATTATATGCGCTTTATTTCATTTTCTTGCATTCTTTCCATAATAAGTGTCCGTGTATATACGAATTTTATTTGAATACATTATTTCATGAACACATCAATGGCATAATTATAAATTTCATTCCAGGAGTTTAATATGTTGAAAATAGAAGAATATTTCTTTTTCCCAACACTAAAAAATTCAATCATAAATTAATTAAAAAATATTATCAATCAAAAAACATGCATGATTTTCTATAAAAAAAATAAGGAAATTAAAGAAAAAATTAAGATGATAATATTAAAGAAAAGAAAATTAATTAAATAACTATGGTCATTGGTCCATTGAGGGGATAGATATGTTAAAACTTCATTCCAACTAAAAAAATATAAACAGATAGTCAGAATAAAATGATTGAGCTGCCTATATACACCTTGCACGGTTAACTCAAAATATCCAATTAGTATCCTCGTCTCTCCGAATTATCATATTACACCTATTATCCTTCCACGTCAAAAACTTAAATATCAGCATCTCATTAGATATGGGCTTGTTTGATTTGGTGGATTTTGTGGGATATGTATTTGAGAATCCTGGATTAGCTCCTTATCCCTTGTTTGATTTGATGTTGTATTGTATTTTGGTCTTCAAATCCTGGATATTGTACTACACCAAAAAAATATGTATAACACAATCCAGACAAACTTATCGTCCCTGTATTTCATTATTTCATTAATGGCACTAAAATAATTAACGTAGCTTCCATTTCCTCTCCCCCATCTAGGGATTCACCATTTTTCTCTTCCCCGCAGAAAACTAGTTGCTCACCCACTCGCAAAATCCTAAGAAACTAAATATTCGTTTTCTGTCCAAATCCACTAGCCCTTCATCTCCGTTTCATCTCCGTGTGCTTCCCTGTTTCTCGTCGCCCCACAGTAGAACTCAACTACCTGGATCCTTCGCTGAGCAAGTATAGTCGCTGAGCTCTCATCAATCGCATGTTCTCGTTACTCACAAATTTTGTAATGGCATGATGAATATTTCTCTAATCACGATTTCAGGTAAATAAATTGATTCAATAAGATTTATTCATGTTTTGTGTTTCGATTGATGTCTACTTAGGGTTAATTAGATGATATTTTTGTATAATTCTGAAATCGGATTTAATTGATGAACAATATTGTAATTAGGGTTAAGGCCAAGTTGCGCTCGATCAAACAAACGAATAATATCCTTATCCAACGAATAAAATCCCGCCTCACGGTAAATTTGCAACTCAATAGTTCTTCTTATCTCCATGAAAGTGCACAATTTATGTTCGGTTGAGTGGAGAAAGAAGTTTCATAGGTTGTACCTAAGGTGTTCGACGAAATGTATGTTTGAAATAGGAGTGCTAGCCTAATGTGATTTCATGCAGCTTATTTTGGAATGTGTTCTTATGTAGATTTTCATCCAATGTTTTGGTGCACGAAACCCTCATTAAGGGACAATGGAAAAGACAGAATAATTGGTACTTCAATGTTGGATGTGCAATTATATGCTTGTGAGAAATAGATGATTATATCTGTTGGTTGTTCATGAAATAAATAGATGATTATTATCTGGTACCAATACCGTATCACTGATTATTTGGTACCAGTGTCATACCGGTGTCGTTAGGTTATGAGAATCATACCAGTTATTTGGCACCAGTGTCGTACCGTACCATACCAGTTCCTGGGTTCGAGTTTGTTATATCGGAGATTTCAGGAATTGTCGTCTAGGAACATCCATGAGGTTGTACGAAGAGCGACACAATGATTCATGACAATATGCTTTGAAGGTGTTCGATTTTCTTATTTTTCGATGCATTTCAAGTGTTCCACGATATGCTCCAAAGAAGCATGTTCATTTCCAGAAAAGAATTAATAAGTATTGGTGTCTTTTGAATCTTATTTGTGATAATTATTTTTATTTGTGGTAATTATGCAAGTTAAATTTTAATTTAGTTTTTCATATATTTAATTTTAATTAGTATTTTATTATTTCAAATATTGTAACTTTATAATGTCATTGGAATGAGTTTCTTAATATTTATTTTATAACTAACTCATAATCATGGATTTCAATGTAAGAATCAAACAAAAAATTTTTGTATACATGATATTGAAATCCAACTAATCAAACAACTAGCATGTATTGTAAAATACATGTATAGTCAAATCCATGTATTATATATAATCTTCTAGAACTCCAAACATTTGTCACGTGTGCTAAACGTAAAGTAAACACCTCATTTCTAGCAAGAGTCTGATCCATCAATAAATTTTGGCAATAATTCAAAAATACTTACAAACCACTTAGTTTCTAGTTTTCTTCTTCTTATTTCATTCACAACTTAATATTTCAAAAAGAATTAGTACTTACAATAATGAAACAGAAAGATAAAAAAAAAAAAAGTCAGGATAACTCATAACAAAATTGAGCATATAAAATAATAAAAAAAAAATTGAAAATTTTAGTTCGGCCATATTCACAATAAATTATACATACCTTAAAAATATACAACATTATTATAATATTATATTAATTATTGCCAATCAACATCAAATAAACCCGCTTCTTTCATCTCTCATCAATACACATTCTCCAGTCTCATATCCTCCTTTTCTAATTATCCAAATTAATTTAATCTTGGGGAAAAATACCATATTAAAGAAAATACAAGAGCATATAAGAAAACATACCTTGCAAAAATCCGTGATAAAGGGAAGATAAAGAGAAAAGAGAATGATAGAATAATATTGTCAAATTATAAAACCTGCAAAAATACAAGTATGGATAAATATAGAATGGTAAGTTTGCGAAAAAAAACCCAGGTTAAGAAATAATTACATTGAACCAGACCCAGATTCACTTATTGTAAGTAAACAGCCAAATAGAGAGAGATAGAGAATTCTTAGGTTAAGAAATAAATACAAAAATGCTTGACCTACACAATTGGTTCACCGAATGAACTCCGATATTGATATTTGTGTATACATTCAAAAATGGGTGCTCATCAATATTTATTATCTTTTTATATATAAAATGTTATTTCGGAGGTAATTATGTGGATGAGTTCGGTGATTCTAGCATTCCCCTATTCAAATATGGTGATAAAACACAAGTCATGCTGAAAAATAATAATAAACAAAATAAACAAATAATTTCACTTTATAAAGGGTACAAGTGAAAATTAAATTTTTTATTGTTTCTGGTACAATCAAGGCATTCATTCCAATGGGAATGATGCATGAAGAGTATAAAATCATATCCTTAATCCCCATGTTGTACCAGACTGGTACAGATCAACGAACAATTACACGCCAAATCCAAACTTTTATCTTGAAAAAAATTGTGAGCAACATATAATTTTTACCTTAAAGAGTATAAAATTTTAAGAAACAATGACTCCTAAGTCTGGAAAGTTTCGGAAGTCTCAACACCACTTGCTTAATTTCCTTGGATCATAAATGCTATAACACTAATTTAAGAGAATAATAATCCTGATTTTGCTAAAAGGGATAATGTGTTCCATGAGAATTATTTGCCTGCTGTACACTTCCTTGTCTGTCGAAAAAGAGTAGACTTTTATTAATTATGACGAATTTTTTGATTAATTATGAAATAATGAATATGAGGATTGTAATTAAACAACAAAAAGAAATGGAAAATGATATAAATTATACCCTAAATGATTAAGTTTCTAATTCAATGAAATGAGGCATAGAAAAAAAATTAAGGTAAATTTCAATTATGACCCGAAGAAGGCAACAAAAACATTGCCCATTCCAACAATTCAGAAAATGCTAAACCCCAACTATCCCTAATTGATATAATTTATTAAGATTTAGTTCAAAATCATCTTAATCTAAGGCTCTTTCTTCCTTCAAATTTTCTCCAAATAAATTCAGGGGAATCCGTGATGGAACACAACAATTGAAAAAAGAGGGGTTGCAGAGTGAATTGTCCCCAAATCGACAAGATTAAGTGGAATCCGTGCCGTGAAGACTCAGAAATCGAGAAATACAAAGATTAAGAGAGGAAACCTCACCCTGAAGACAATGAAAGTGAGAAAGATACAGGGGGAAAGAAGAAAACATGATGAAAAGATTGAAAAAATAAGAACACAAGTTGATGCGAGTCGGTCAAACTTCTCATCTGGATGTAGGTTGCCGGCAGTGGGTCGGGATGATCTTGGAAAGAGTTTTGCCATGGGGAAGAATAAACAAGAAGAAAGAGGAGACTTCTCTATGCACTCCTATAAAATATAAAACATACTCCAATAAATACGAACCTTGTTTGTCGAAAGAGTTTTTAGACATACTCCAATTCTAAGTTTTTAGATATTTGATTTTCTCTAATTATCTTATCATTATTATAAATAATTAAATACTGATGACAAAAGTACATTAAACTCATTTTTCATTTTCTCAAAACACTAGTGCCGAGTGCTTTTTATCACCACAAATATACCCGACCCCAGGGGCCTGGACCCCGCCTGGGCCCGACCCCCCCCCCCCCCCCCCCCCGAGCCGGGCCAGAGCCCTCCCTCCTCTCTCTCTCACCCACACACACACACACCACACTTACACACACACACATTCACTCACACACACACATACACAGAGAGATAAAACAAAATTACATTACACACACAAAATTACATTACACACACACACACATCATGTTCTCTGAGTTAGATAGCTTGCTTGCTTAGCACCTCCACTGTGTTTGATAGCTTGCTTCTCTGACTACAAATTCAAATTTGAAATTAGGTTATACATTTAATACAAACTTAATCAATTTTAAATATAGTAGTAATAATAATGTGAATGAACTTACTGATACGGCAACATCTTGTATCAGATAAAATGCCCCAATAAAATTAGCTTTTTTTGCATTCCCTTAGATTTGAAAATGCTCTTATCAAATTAACTCTCTGAACCCATTTTGCCTATGTTGCCCCTAATAAAAAAATCAATGAAGTAAAAATTAGACTTTATTGCTATCAATAAAAATTATAGAAAGCAAAACTATAGAAAGCAAAACTATATTCTGGTTCAAAAAGCAAAAGAAAGGAAGAAGAAATTGCAAAAGACTCTTCATTAGGTGCAAAATTAGAAATTGCAAAACAGCCTTCACTAAGTGCAAAATTCGAAACTGTTTCAGGTCATAACTCATAATCAAATTGCAACAAGACCCTTCATTAACAGTAAAATTTGAAATTGTTTAGACCAAGTCATGAAATTCAAAATCCAAAAGAATAAAAGGAGAGTTTGCCAAAACCTTCAGTAAGTGTAAAATAAAAATTCGAAACCGTTTCAGCCTTTCAGGTCATAATCAGATCCATTAAGTTCAAAAGGCAGAAGAAACGAAGAAGAAATTGCAACTAGACCTTTCATTACCAGTAAAATTTGAAATTGTTTGAACCCGGTCATAAAATTCAAAATGCAAAAGAATAAAAGGAGAAACTGCAAAACTACCTTCATTAAGTGAAAATTTTGAAACCATTTCAGATAAAAGATCCATCCATAAAACTCAAAAACAAAAAGAATCGAAGGAGAAATTACAAAATACCCTTCATTAAATCTAATATATTTGAAACAGTTTCAGATCTTGAAAATTCCATTCATAAAATTCAAAATCCAAAAAAGAAGGGAAAGAGAAATTGCAAAATTATCCTTCATTAAGTCTAAAATTGAACAACATACCTCTCCGAGTACACGATTCAAAGGCAAGGCAGCACGATTAAAAGGCAAGGCAGTGAGAAGCCATGTATGCGGATTTGATTTTTTTTCATCTGGCAACTCGAGTTGCTACAAAACAATTAGGATCTCCTTGTTCATGAGCCCCTTTTTTGGTCTTTCTGTGCATACAAAAGAAACGAAAATTCATGAGCCCCCTTTTTTAGTAAAAAAGAAGAATCGAATATGAAGATACTAGAAAAGCAAGGTGTTTAAAAATAAAATAAAAGCCAGACCCACTTCAATTGATCTTATCACTTTTTCGTCCTCTTTAATTGTTGGGAAATATATACAAGATTAGTTATGACCAAAATTGTTGGGAAATAAAGCAGGGATAAGTTAGTTTAATCTTTGTATCTCTGTCAAAACAACCAACGATAAGAAGAGGATAAACAAAGATAACTCAATTTTTATCCTCATAATTTATAGGGGTTATATATTCAGTCCCCAACATCAAAAAAAAAGGTCTTGATGAGGTGGCAAAAAAAGGGTTAGTAGGTTGTTTAGCCTGTCTAATTGACTCGATTAAATATTAATTGACACGTTTAATTGACACGTAAATAATTTATAACATGTTAATATTGGTACATGCTAATTGACGGGTCAATTCAATTAAACGTGTCAATCAATATTTAATCGAGTCAATTAGAGAGACTAAACAACTCACTAACCTCTCTTTTGCCACCTCATCAACAAAAAAAAAAAAAAATATTTATTTTTTATGTTGAGAGACAAAGTATATTTTCCCTAATTTATCGCATCTTCAAGGGGTTATAGTTTTGTCCCTATCATATTATAGATTTTATGACAATAATACCTCCACTTTAATTGACAAGACTCTACTCTCTCCTCCAACTCGTCCTCCTTCTCCAAATAAGATTCTTTACCTCTTCATTTTTGTTTTCACTGAAATCGCAAATATCTCAATATGATTGCATGCTCTCTCTTAATAAATTAAACTAGTAGATTGTGCATTTGTTTATCTTCAAATGAGACCACGATGGCATGAGTTTAATTCATGTGTGTTTGTGTGTATGTGTGCTCTGTTTCCACATTTTTCGTGTTTTCTTTGTACAACGTCGTAAGAAAATAGGAGTGTACTTAACCAAGCACGAGATAAAATAACAAAGCCCTTTCTTGTTGGGTTTATGTCAGAAAGAACTCACAAGGAGAAGAGAAGGCTTCGATTAATATAAAGATAAAGCAAGGTAATTTCAGCTCCTCTCTCGTTAGTACCGTTTGGCGGTATTCTGCCACAGAGATATCGGCAAAATCCAAAATTTCGTACCTTTATCTGGTACAGTAAGGTTCCAGGAGGTTGATAAGCCCAATTACTCGACTCGGTTGAGACTATACGTCTATACCCTCAAAAGATAAAAGATAAAGACAATTCGAGGTATGTAAACAGACAAGACATTGTGAGCTATCTTGCTAAAGAAAACGAACATGAAATCATGGCTCGTAATATCGGCCGAGATAAAAAAAACTCGGCCGATATTCTCGGACTCGGTGGCCACCGAGCCGATTTTGGGCCGATAAAATCGGATCCGAGTATCCGATTTTTTTTTTTTTTTTTTTTTTTAAGAATACACTATATGAATCTATGAATATTATGTTGTATGTTTCTATTTGTTATTCTCATTTTTTTAACTTCGAAAAAATTACAAAGAGTTGCACTCTTTTGTAATATTTGTATATTATTACTCTATGTTCCCATTTTTTGCAGTAGAAATTTTTAATGTAGTAATTTTATTATGTAATGTTGGCCATATAATGTATTTTTTTTATGAGTTCAATTAATGTGTATCATGTTTATGATTGTTTATATATATATTTTTTTTAAAAAATATTATTTTTTCTATTTTTTCCGATTTTTTTACTAACCGTCCGATTTTTTTTTTTGACTCGCCCGAGTCTTGTCCGAGTCGACCGAGTCCCGAGTTTCCGAGGCCGACCGAGTCCGAGTCCGAGTCCGATATTCAGTACCATGCATGAAATGCCAAGACGATTATCGAACCAACCATCTCATATTGTCCACCCGATCCAACACCTACTAGAGAATTAGAATACTTCCATAGTCAAATGAATAAGTGGCTATGGAATCAAGACCAAAGTGAGAACAGGCTTTCCAAAAAAAATCCTACTAAACCTGGTTCAAGCTGACCACAGTAGCAGAAATTGCACCACCTATAAATTCTGATACAAATGTTGGGATTTTTGGGTTTTGGATTTATTTTGGTTTATGTTGGAGAGAATTGTGGGTAGAGATTTTAGGTATTGATATCAAAAATTATTAAAAAAAAAACTCCACAGCAAAGAAAGAACACGACAGAAAGTTTTTTTTTCTTTTTTCTTTTTATAAAGAATTGATACACTCCTCCCAAAAGAGTAAAAGACATACACAAAAGAATAGATAAATAGATACAAATACCAAAAGATGCACACTCAGTAATATATGGTGATATGGTGATATATTGATACAATATTTCGAAATAAAGGTGATATTGTTTTCTACACTACTTACTCTAATTTTTGGCAGAATTTTCTCTCTCTATTTTTTTGAAATTTTTTTCTCTCTAAAACATGTGAGATGAGATTGTATTTATAAATTCACATGCATCATCTCAATATAGATAATACATCTTACATAACATTCTAATTTATTCATACACATTACCTTTCGCACTTGTTCACGTATTAATTTATTTATTACATATTAATTAAATTACCTAATTTTAAAAATATTAATTTTAATAACAAATGCTCATTCTATCAAGAACACAACAAACCAGCATGGGGAGGATTTGATCTCACCTGACCTGATCCATCTCCAACTATTCGGGAAGAAAGAGAATCTCAGACCTCACATGCCCCTTGTGAATTTTAATAACAAATGCTATTCACTCAATTGACAAAAATTTCTCGATATTTGAGGGAAATTTCAGGCCATTTATTAACACATTTTCAAGGGATTCATTTATGAAAATTGACGGAATGAACATAACACTGATTATAGCAAGGAGTTTGTTTGTTCCATTATTCATAAATAAATTCACAAATACAATTAAACCGAATAAATATGAGTACTTTTCAGGGTCTTTTTCAGAATAGGCTTCGGGTCCTGAAATACCTGGGACCGAGCCTGGACTCTTGCGTGATCAAAACTAAGGTATGTATAAAACTTCAATATACAAATAATTTGCTTATTTTTTTATTATTGTTGTTATGATAGAGAAACAAAGAATAGGGACATCATCTCGAGTTAATAACGAAAATGTCATGCCATTGGCTCCATCATAGGAGGAAATTATGGAGGTATGTTTTTGGCATTTGACTATGTGCTGTCATTGCTTGAATAAAAGATGTCATTAACTAATTAATCCTGTCATTGTATTTGAAATGACAGCATTTTGCCTTAAATATCAGCAATACTACTATATAACGGCATTTTGTATGTAATGCTGTTATTGAAATAAATTCACGGCAAAAAGAAATGCTGTCAAAATATACTTCGTATATGTATTACAAAAGTAAAATGCACACAATACTGGATCATCAACCAGAAAAATACAGGCAAGAGCCCAATATAGTCCATACATGATATTTACTATTTACTATACTAAAACAAAAGGAACCCACTCACGCTGCAGTGTATCCGTCCGTGTGCCTTCCCACTTTCATCCCCGTCTCACACGCGAGACCCTCCCATCTCACAGAACCCTCGCACAGTCGCAGACTCGCAGCCCTTACCTAAGCGACTGGCTCACGCAATCTACGGCAGATAACAAGTGCCGCCATCGATCCTTAGTGAAATTTAGTGAAATTTTGGCGCCTCCCAAATATTTTGCTCACCGCCAATTCTTCTCTCTCCGAAATTGGCTTTATCCTTCACTGGGCGTGGCGAGCCTCTCATTTGTTCGGGCCTTTCTCCCCTTTTCACAAAATTGGCGATTTTCTTGGTTAGTAATTTCTATTCTAATTCATTTATCTTTCTTTTTTGATCTTTTGAGAGCTTTAATATATACCTGTTGATGAATTTTGTTTGAATATGATAAAAAGTTGTGCCAGTTTCCCTAATTGAATGGTTGTTCAGCAATTGAGGCATGACTAGGTTTCATGTTATAGGGGATAATTCAGGGATAATATTAAGTTAAGTGTCCAATTCTGAGTTTTTTTAAAAAAAAATAGGCTTTCGTCAGTATGATATGCTGATGAATACAATATTGGGGTCAATTTTGCAATAAATTAGGGTCTGTTAGCACATTCCGCTGGCTGTTTGCAAGGTTCAGGTGTTACGTTGCAAAGTTCGAATGATTTTTTGCAAAACAAAATTAAAAAAAACTTTAAAACACAATTGAATGGCTATTTTGTAAATTTTAACATATATGTAAGTTAGAAAATTCAATGTCTGGATACAAGAGTTTGCAATTGTTTTGTCCAAATGCAGAGCTATTCAATTCGTTTAACTTTATTCTGAGTTTCACCTTTACTTAAGTTAGCCGATTTTTCATATATACCCTTACAAGATATGCAAAATTACAAAAATTTACGGTTGATTTGCAAATGTGGGGGAATGACATTAAGCAAACATGAATTATTTAATATGACACTGTGTTTTTTAATATTAAACAAAATTACAGGGGCATTTTGCACTACATGTGGTTCTGGTTTGTTTTGCAGGTTTCATACTATTTTAAGGGCTTGTATGCAATTTGTTAGTAATTCAAGGGATAATTTGTAATTAAACCACATTCCAGGGGTATTTTGCTGGTCGAGAAAACTGGTAAGGTGCATATAATTTGATAATCTATCTAAACATTAATTGACGTTTTGAATTTTTAATTGTTGGGGCTGATATGCAAAATTACAGATTGCAGGGTCTTTTTTGCTCATATTCTTTGTTGTAGACTTGTAGTTGGGGTAACAAGGATGGCCATAATTGTCCATTCTACATTCTAGTTGTACAGGACTGCATGACACGGGTACGTGACAAATTGAACGAATTTAAGAGTTCATTACACTGAAATTATAGGTAATTATCCTCGCTTCTTTCAACAATGCAAGGGTTGTTTAGCATATTTGTTTAGTAATGTAGGGATTTAATTGTAATTATGTAGTAATGAAAGGGCGCGTCTTGCAAATTCCAAGCAAGACAGGGTTTCTGGCATCGAAAGGCAGAAACGCAAGTGTGTTGAGGTGGAATTTGGAAAGCTAAATGTAGTGGAAAAGTTCTACAAATTTTTGGCAATGAGGGATTTGTTTTGTAAATATTTAATTATCCAGGGTTATTTTGCAAATATCCAATAACTTTTCTGTTGCTTTAATTAAGATTTTGATCTTGATATTATTTTTTCTTTCGAGTTCTTTTTGACAACAAGAATGAAATGCTGTACGCTAGGTAAATCGACATCAAAATTCAACTCAATTTTATTTGGTATGTATGGTACCAGTTAAAACTCGCTCAAATTGTTTGCTGCTATTTAATTGATTTAAATAATGTCTCATTTGATCTATTAATTGATTTGAATAATATCGCATCTGATCAATCGTTGGATCAACATCATGTGGTCATATGATTAAACAAAAGATAGCATGACATGGCTTGTGATGGTTCGATGATATTGGTAAAGTAGAAAAAGAAAATCAAAACACAAATAATATGTGAATAAGTAAACAGTATATGCACAAAAGCCAAGTAAACATTCAAATAAAAATCAAAACACTTGAAATAATATGTGGTCATATGATAATATGTGGTCATATGCACTTGAAAAAATCAAAACACTTGAAATCAAAACACTTGAAAATCAAAACAGTATGTGCACAAAAGCCAAGTAAACATTCAAATAAAGTAGAAAAAGAAAATCAAAACACAAATAATATGTGGTCATATGATTAAACAAAAGATAGCATGACATGGCTTGTGATGGTTTGATTTAGTTTCCTCCTCTCTCCCCTTCAACACTTGAAATTAATGCAGTGACTATTAGGGGTTCAATATACAATTCAATACTATGTGCGTATTTCTCCTGAATGTCGAATTTTATTTTCGAGGATTTTTTCGCCAATCCAGATCTGGTTTGTTTACTTCATTATTTTAGTGTTTAAATCTTTTCTAAGGTATCCAAATCTCTAAATTAATATTATTTTTTTGTTATATTTTAAGCTTCATTGACGTGTGAGTTCCCCTGCATACGGCTCAAGTGGCTTTGGTCGGGCGCCTTCGTGCTTGGTAAGCAATTCTCTGTAGCCAAGCTGACTGCGAGCTTCTCGGCTAGAGCCTTTTTATTTTTTGTTTCTCTTTTTTGTAGGCAAGAAGCACCTGCTTGCTGGGCTGGACGTGTGCATGGATGGTTGTGTTGCAGGGGAGCTTGTTTTCGGCGAAGATAATGTAATTGAAGATGATTTGAAGAGTTCATTTGGCTGAATTACAGCATGGTAACTGTTGACACTTTTTGCAAAATGTTTTTGTCATGAAGTTTGATTTGTTCAACTTGCTTTCTTTAGGTGATACAAGACCTGTTTTGCATAGGGTGGCAAGGGCAATTTTGATTTAGTAATGTAGGGACTTATATTTTGTAACGAGGGACATGTTTGTAAATTCCCAGCAAAGGAGGGTGTTTTGGCATTCAAATCTCGAGGCAATTTGTTTCAGGTGAAAGATAGACGCGATTTAACTATTTTTTGCATAGTGCAAGAGATTTTCTGGAAATTTCCCTTTTTTTTGTAAGATGGGCGACACTTTTGTTATGTTTGTATGGTTGTAGTATGTTTATATTTAGTTTATGTCAATGTTAAATCATAATTTTGTTTTTAATTTTGTAATTGTTGATGGATATTTTTGTATGATTGTAATTGAATTTAGTATTCAATAAAATTCAATTTTATATTTTAATAGGGATTTTTTTGGGTACAATTTTATAAATGCAAATATATGCTTTATATAAATGTGAGCAATTGAACATTTAATGCATTTTTAATTGTTGTTGATTTTTACACTACAAGCATTTTCAAATGTCGTCAATTTAAGCAATACAATGCATTTTTTAAATGCTGCCAATTTTCTCAACTAAAGCATTTTAAAATGCAACTATTTGTTCATGTCCATGACCATGTCCATGCATTTGTAAATGCTTTTATTGTCACAATTAGATGCATTTTTTAATGTTGTCATTAAATATTTGTTAATGCTTTTAATTGTCAGAATTCAATTCATTTGAGCATATCACAACATTTCTAAATGCATCAATTTTACCATAATGGTGACATTAAAAAATGCTTTCAATGTTTCATTATCATTGACGACATAAACATATGCTTTTGATTTCACAATTACGAAGCATTATATGAAATGCTCTTATAACTTTAGAGGACACCACTCCGGAGAGCATTTCAGCCTAATGCTGTCAAATGTACGTGACAGCATTAAAACATGCATTCAGCAGCATATATAAATGCATCCAAACCCTAACATTGTTGTAGTGAGCGGCGAGCAAACGGCGAGGCGACCGGCGACCGAGGCCACAGCGGCGACGGCGAGCGGCGAGGAACAGCGAGGAAAGGGCTGGCAGTGACTGGTCAACCGAGGCCACCGAGGCTAGACAGTGCGACTGGCAGGGAGGAAAGGGCTAAAGGCGCGACTGGCGACGGGCCACTGGCGACTGGGCGAAGGGCAGGTGGCGACAGGGCGACTGGCAGGGACTGGCGAAGACTGGAAAGGGAGGAAAGGGCAGCGACTGGTGACTGGCGCCGGGAGGAAAGGGCTGGAAAGGGGCGATTTCGTGGCGAGGGGCGATTTCGGGGTGGAGGCAAACCCTGACGGAGATCCGAGGCTGAGATCCGACATCCCACGGCGACAGCGACGGTGACGGCGACAGCGAGGGCGAGGCGGAGATCCGACAGCAAGGCGGAGATCCGACAACGGAGATCCGGCAGCGACAGCGACAGCGAGGCGGAGATCCGACAGCGACAGCGGCAGCCAGGCGGAGATCAGAGGGCAACAGCGACGGGCGAGTCGGGGTGAGTCTGGGGGCAGTGAAAGGAAAAAGCGGGAAAGGAAAAAATACGAGATTTGAGCTCGCGTGGAGACGAACCGTTCGTCTAAGGATGGCCGAAAACATCGTTTCTCGACTTGTATCTTACTTTTCAAATTGTAATTTACTTTTGCGTTAAACTACTTTTTTACATTTATCATGTAAAATCGCACCAATGTATTAAACTTGATTTAATATATTAAAAGAGGCTTCGTCTCTTTAGTTTTTCAAAAAAAAAAAAATTGTTTTAATGTTGAAACACGGATCATTGATGAGACATATTTGTTTAAAATTTTGTGTTGCATTCGAAATGTAAATATTTTCATTGTAAATTATATAATTATATAATTTAAGTGAATTTGGTTAAAGTTTTAAATTTTGAGAGTTGAGTAGATACATTTGATACTAATTTTTTGAAAATTTTAAGTCAATAAGTTTCATTTTGAGCCGAACTAATGTCTAGTTTTGACATTAATATTTGATTTGATCACTTGCATTTTTCATGCGAGATGATATTTATGTATATATTGGGTAGTCCTATGTTTCGTTGTTCTCCATCTTCTCAGCTCATATTCTACTTTTTTTAGGGCAGCAACTCATAATCTCACCGTACAAAAACAAAACATATAGGGCCCGTTCGGCAAGGGGTGGAATAGAGGAATATTAATTAAACCATTTTATTCCAAAGTCGTTCGGCAAAACTAATGGAATAAGAAAATAGGCTTAAGAGAATAGATATTGATAATGACCAAAATACCCCTAGTATATTAATAATATTAATAACATCAAATCATATTAATAATAATATTAATATTATTATTATAATAATAATAATCATGATTATTATTCTTATTTTCGAAATAATAATAATAATATTATTATTATTATTATTATTATTATTATTATTATTATTATTATTATAATTATAATTATTATTATAATAATAATTATTATTATTCTTATTTTTATTATAATAATAATCATCATTATTATTATAATATTAATTATTATTATTATTATTATTATTATAATAACTATTATTATAATAATTATTATAATTATTATTATTATAATAATTATTATTATTATAATTATTATAATAATTATTATTATAATAATTAAAATAATATTATGTATTATTATAATAATTATTATAATAATAGTAATTATTATTATTATAATAATAACAATTATTATTATTATAATAATAGTAATTATTATTCTTATTTTTATATTATAATAATAATAATAATTATTTTTTTAATAATAATAATTATTGTTATAATAATAATACTACTATTATTATTATTATTATTAATTATAATAATAATAATATTATTATTATTATAGTATTAATTATTATTATTATTAATATTATTATTATAATAATTATAATAATTTTTATTTTTATTATAATAATAATAAGGGGTAAAATGGTCCAACAAAAAAATTATAAGGTGGAATAGATCTATTCCATGTTTTATATGGAATAGATTTAACCCACTAATCTCAATTTTATTCCATATTATTCCATCCTTGTTCGGCTAGGAATAGAGTGGATTAACTCATTTATTCTTCTATTCCACTCTATTTCACCCTAGCCGATAGTATATTTGTTGTTCCCCATGTTCTCTCACCTCACAAAAATGAAATGATAGTCTTGCCTTCACAAATGTCAACAAGAAGAATTTTAGACTCCAAATTTTAAAATTTATTCTTTTAACAAATGATGTATGTTAATAAAATTATGAGATTTTTAGAGTCCAAATTTAACATTTCTTCTTTAGCAAATGTCAACAAAAATATATCTTAATAAAATTATGAGAACTTTTAGACTCCAATTTAACATCTCTTCTATAAAGAAGAAGCCAATCCAATATATCAATGTTAGCTATCACTATCATCTTTACACATTCAATACATTACATATTCATAAAACGAGGAATACAATATAACAGTACACATCAAATATATAACAAAAGAGCAGCTAAATTAACCCTTAATTATTCAAAATAGCACCAATTTTATTCAACTAAAACGAATGAAAAAACTGGCATTCCACACAGGATTTTAATTTTTTCCATTTGGGCTTCGTTCAAGCCCTAAGGATTTTGGGCCTCCATTTCAAGTGATTTTATATACTTATTTGGTTGGACTATGTTTTTATTTTTCCATGACAGTAACCCATGTTCAACGTCGAGTGGTATTATTTGCAAAGAATTTGAATTTGGCTTAGAATTCAACTTGGGAATACCGAGTGGTATATCTGTGATAACGAGCAGAATGGTACAAGATATTTTACCATTCATGTGTGTGTGTGTGTGTGTAAATTTTCTGCAATTTAGTCGTAATAGAGTTTTTCTTTCGCAATTATTTTTGTGTGTATTATTGATTTTTATAGTTTTTTTCTCACTATTATTTGTTATTACATGCTTGGCAAGATAAGATCTTATGGCATATGATTATAAAATCGGTAACTTCTGTATCATGAATTTCTCAGTAGCCAACATTCAATTTTGAAAGCTAATAATTAGGTAAAAATGATACATATTTAAATTGTTGAAAACTATACTCGCACCAGTTGAAGTAAAATGATACATACTTAAAGTATCAGATCTCACGTCGTTAGCTCCATAATCTAAATGACATTACAATTCGTAACATAAATAAACATTAAATATAATACATAATACAAGTTCGTATCATAGTACATCAAATATAATTCATCATACATCTAACTGGCATAATTCCGACACTATAAATCATATTTTTTTTCCTTACAAGTAGACAAATAGTATCCTAATTGGCCACAATTTTCACATTTCCGTTGTGTTTTGCTTTCTTTTCAGAAAATGGTTTCCAATGTTGTGGTTTTCCTTTGAATTGAGACTCGAAGGTCGATCGCTTGAAAAATATCTCCAATTTCTACATCTTTGAGAATGCCATTCCCCTTATATCTAGGATATTTCTTCACCTATTTTCGACTTTGCAATTTCACTCTATTTGTCGATCTTAGGCATCATTGTCGATATCATTATTGTAACTAGCTAGGTCCCATTAGATCTGATAGACACCTTCGAAGTACTAAATTGGTCTTGATGGCCGCATCCATCTTAGAATCCATGGCAAATTAAAACGTAAGGAATTAATAATGTGAGATTAAAACAGAAGCAATATTCTTTTACCGACAATAAGGAATATTTTAGTTCATGGCTAATGTGAGATTTGTAATAAATCCATGCTAACACAAGCAATTAATAACCCAATTAAAACAGGAAATTCACAATAAAGACATTCAAGGCAAAATGTGCTACTTCTTTGATTGATTATTGAATACAAAGTATTTAAAAAAAAGAGGTTTAATGGGTCATAGAAACTCATGACAAATGGAAAGGGTTCAGTTCGTTAAAAGGGCATACATGACAGCTCGTACTAGAAAGAAAGGGGTCCTTGGCAACGATGAGAGAGAGAGAGAGAGAACGAGTACTACCCGTGAGAGTCCGGCGATTTCGCCATGAGAGAGGGGGATTGATTTCGCCATGAGAGAGGGGGATTGATTTCGCCATGAGAGAGGGGGATTGATTTCGCCATGAGAGAGGGGGATTCAAGAGAAGCAAGGCAGCATGAATGGAAGAAAAGCAATTATTGGGAGTGAAGGAAAGAGAAACGGAGAAAAATACAAACAGAGTTGTAATTGTAATAATAAAGATCAGATCTTGAGATAATCGGACGGATACAAATTTGAGAGCATCAAGTGCTCATAAAAGCCCATCTCTTTCTTATTGAATTTTATTCCATACTTTTTTTACATTTATGGTTTATTTATACAATACTTTTTAATTATACATACAACATTCACGTTACAATGTACATTATTTTTTTTTTTTTATAAATACAAATATAAATGTATGGTTGAAATGCATTACATATCATGTATGCATATTTTTATTATTAATAATATTAAATATTTTTTAAATATATATTATTGGAAATATTAAATTATCTATTTTTAAGTTTGTTCTATACATATACATATCTATTTTTTAAACAAAAAGACTTGAAAAACACTTGCATCAATACAAGATCTACTTGAAGCATCGCGTCACTGTATTGAACAAATAAAATTATCTACTTTAAGATAATGAACATCAAAAATAATCAATCCAAATTCGGCTTGTTAGATTTCAGGATTGAATTAAGATTCAATTAAAAAAATTTGTAACTTGATGCCAATTTATCCCACCCACCATATACTTTTTTCTATCTTAATTTATCAGCCTGGATTAAAGAAAATGACTATAAAATTGCACAAAAGAAATGACTATAAAATTGATGCCAAGACGTTTGAACTTGATCAACCAACAAAACAAATGAATTTAACCAACCAATCAATCCAATTTATTGTTCGAGACTCAAAAATAGGAATTTATCGCTTTCTTCATCAAAATAAAAGATTACAAACCAAAATTCGAACATGAATACACTAAAAATCCACTCACCATTAACCATTAATACATGATATAAAAAATATGATGGAAAATTGGGGCACAGTAAATTGCCTCATAGGAAAAGAACCATAGACAGAATATAAGAATTTTTTTTTACAATTGTATTGCCTAATCAAATCAAAAGAAAATTATGAGTAATAAATGATAGTATTTCAATCGTATTTTGAAAATATCTCCAGCCGTATCTGAAGTATTTTTATCGTATTCGAGAAAAAATATATTTTAAAATAATCGGATATGTCATGCAGCGTATCTGATACGTATGCGAGTCGTATCGCATCCGTATCGGTATCGGATACCCGTATCTCCAAGATATGCATTTTAGAAGTATCACTGTAAATTACATTAATTCTAATGCACTTCAATTACTATCTTACATTTTCTTCCAAAATGTATCCGCCGAATTCTCCATTATAGAACAATTATATTTAATTAATGTAATAATTAAAATATATAATTAAATATTCATTAAAATTTATTAAAATTTATGAATTCGAATAAATATTAATTATGTATTAAGTTAACAACCAACATGTATTAGTTATCATTTTAATTAAATTAGAATGGCAAAGTAGATATAAATTTGCATTTCGTCTTCTTCTCGTCATTCTGATACCGAGAATATTCTTTTCAACGGTTGCACGGTTACACGGTTTTTTATGCGAACAAATTTCGTCTTCTTCTCGTCATATAATATTATATCCATATAATGAATATAATATTTATATTATTTGTAATAATTATATTACCATAATAATATACTAATTATAATGTTATATTATTAGAATATTATATTAATTATATAGATATAATATAATTATTAAAATATTGTATTGTATATTAATTAAAAAAAATGACCAAAATACCGTTATATTTTCATATGCATATTTTTGTTATTTTTTCATTAATTTTAAGAAAATTTATAAATAATTTTTAACATGTAGTGATTTCACTAAAATAAAATCATTAAATGTTGTGTTTGTATAATTTTAATATTTCATTTATTACTCATAAAAAATAACGTCAAATAATAATAACATAAACACCTTAAAAATATATTGACAGAAAAATATTTTTTAAAACATCTATTTTTTTATTTATTTTCGTTCTTCCTTTATGTATTTTTTTAATAGTTTCATGCTATTTTAATTTTTAAATATTTTCAAGGTGTTCTTTTAATACTGTTGTTTATCTTATTATTATTTTATGTTAATTTTTCCGGAAAAAAAATAGAAGTCGGATATATATAATGTGTAACATATTAAAACTATATAAATATAACATATGATAATTATTTTTTTTTTAAATTATTATAAGCTAAAAAAATTAGGACTTTTTAAAAATTAATACAAATAACAAAAATATTCTACTACATATGTATAAAGAAGGGTATTTTGGTCATAAAAAATTTAACATCATTCATGATTAATTTTAACCCCATAGGGGTTGAAAATATAAGTTTGGTAAAGAAATTTTTTTGGAGTTTTAAAAAAAAACAGATTTTTTTTAGAATATCCAAAAATTATTATAGTATATCTATAAATATAATAATTACAATATAGTTATTATTATGATGCAAAATGTAATTCTTATTTCATGGTGCTACCAAACAAGCTGTAATTATTATTCTTTTATGATTATAGCGAGAAAGGAATCAAATCTCGTCCGTGCATTCTTCAAGCCGTCGGATATATCACGATAGATTGTGATGAGATTTAGTTTTTAACTTTTAACTTCCGTTTCTGTTTTTGTGCGTAGTAAAAAATAAAAAGTAGAAAGTAAAAAGGAAACTTGGCTTTTTAGTGCCTCTCGTAAAAAATGGAAGGCCGATTTCTCTCTTCTTCCTTCACAATCACAAGGGTCTGCACTCTCTCTTTTAAAAAAACTCAGCACGATGAAGATCAACAAGCTCCATATCTCTCATCATGCGGCAAAGCTCAAGTAAGTGGAGGATCCGAAGAGGTGTCTTCTCTCGTGTATGAGTGGGGAGCTGAAGAGTTATCCCATCTGCTCGGTTCTCTCGAGATCCGAGTTAGGGCGAAATAATATGACGAAACTCGTGAATTGAACGAACAAGGATTGGCTTTTGGTGAATTATGTATGGGTTATTAGACTGATTTTGGGTTAACTCAGGCTTATTTGTGGTGAATGATGTGAGGCAAATAAGGCACAAATTTAATGCCTAATTTGGGGATTTTAGCCCTTGTGAAGAACAATTCTATATACTTTATTAATCATATTTGAGATAACACGAATATTTCTTCACTAAGTGTGTTTTACTGCTTAATCACAGGAATTAGAAGGAATTTCTGGGAATTTGGAGAGTGTAGTTGTCTCCAACATGTCGAGAGGAGTGAAAACGATATATTACACCGATATATTCGGTACATGAATGAGACGGGAGGCAAACAATTATCATGATAGAAACTTACACAAAAGTTTACACGAAAACCACTCAATCCTTAGCCCTTATCCTGCCCACCTACCTTTGGTGGGAATTACCTCCTTACCCCCAATCCTCTCCACCAACTCGTGACCAATAAGAAGACTCCATGAGTACTATAAATATGACCTCAAGGGCCACGAGTTAGAACGTTCTTTTCACCCTTTTTTTCTGCCCCATCTCTCTCGCTCTCTCTCTAACACTCCAAGATCCTTCAAGAACTTCAAGAACCCTACAAGAACCAAGTGAATTGCCAAGGAGATTAACCGTGACCAAGGAATTCTTTCCTTTTTCGGCGAATCATCCTCTCTCAAGAATCAACCGTGACCAAGGATCTCCTTCCTTTTCGGTGATTCAAGAGTTAACCGTGACTCGGGATATTTCTCTCTTTGGCGTTGTGAAGTTGTGTTCAAACCGAGACTCGGAAGAACCCTCTTTTGGAGCTTGAAGAAGGCATTAACCATGACTAGGAGCTTCTCCTTTTGGTGATCTTTCTTGAGGAATCCACGACTCGAGTGTCTCTTCTTTTCGGTACCAACCAAACGAACGACCACGACTCGGAGAATTGACCATTCGGTGCAAAGGCATAGAAGACAAAGGAAGACACATCGAGCTACTTGCTTCATCTTTAGGTGTACTCTTTCTAATTCTTGTAGTTCTTGTTGTTTGTGGATTTAGTTGTGTTAAAGAGAATCCCTTGTTTGAATTGAATCTTTGTTCTAAACTTGTTCTATTACTTGATCTTTTACTCTCAATTTCTGCCTTGAACTCAGTTTAATCTCACTAAATTCAATCTCAAAACAAACCTTTAATTCAATCCTCAAATCAAATACTCAAACTCAGTTCCAGAAATTACTCCGTTATAACGGAACCTAAATTGCATTACAACGGACCTTTCGGTTTGTACCTGACTTTCAGTCTGTTGGTACTCCGTTGTAACGCAACTTAACTCCGTTGTAACGGACTCACCAGGATTTCCACTCAAATAGTTCAATACTAGTGCGTTGTAACGGAAATAGTAGTCCGTTGTAACGGATTAACCAATCCGTTGTAACGCTGTTGATATTACGTTATAACGGACTTCCATTTGCGTTGTAACGGAAAGTACTCCGTTGTAACGAACTATCACATCAACTCCTACGTTAGACATAACCCTCAATGTCCGTTGTAACGGACCATATGTCCGTTGTAACGGACTATCTTCTGTGAATTTTCTTCGTTATTTCTCATCCATTTTGATCCAAATTTTGACGCAATTGCTCCCCGTGGAACGAATCTATACATTTGCCACTGTACAAACTTAGATTACAAATTTTGTTGATTGTTCGGGGTTTTACCACAACGACATAATAAACACCCACAAAACCCGTTCATCAGTGAACTAAAGTTGATTTTTGATTAATAGAACTGATTTCTTTTCATAAATATGAGTGATTTATAATTAATTATGAGTAATTATTGCTGATTTGTTATCAATCTTGATTTTATATTTGCGCTCATGCTCATGCCTTGAAATAGAGAATTTTTTGATGATATCTAACTTTTAACTTTCACCCATACATATCGGTGGTTGGTACATAAAGTAAATCATATTAAAAATATTGATTCTTGCAATTCCATTTACATTTGTTGATATTATTATGTGATTAAAATGAATGAAATTATGGAGTAGAACTAGAAAGATGTTTTGTAATTTCACCAGCAAAAATAACTTTTTAAGTTTTGATGTACCAAGCATATCATTCATCTCATACTGGTACAAGCACGTGTGCGTCTGAGAGAGAGAGAGAGAGAAAAAAAAGAGAGATGGAAAAAGTTATTAGACGGACGAGCTAAAGCCCCCTAATTTGTATCTTTTTCAAAAGAGAGATGTTAACTATTAAAAATTGGGGAATTTTTAAAAGCTCCCTAATTTTTCTACAAATTTTGAAAAACTCCTGTCATTTTAAAAAAATCTGTATCTTTTTTAGATTGAGCGTTTCTGCATTTAACCCCTTCTAAAATCAAAATTCAAAAAATATACTCCTTTCTGAAAATATTCCAAAATAACCTCCTTTTTTATAATACTTCAAAAATAACCCATAACTGATTTTGAAATTCCGTCGTTGAAAATTGTAGAATTTTAAATATGATATATCTACCCAAATTTTACCACAACATCCTCTATGACCTAATTTAATACATTTACTTAAATGTATTAATTACGTCATAAAGAATGTTGTGGTAAAATTTGGGAAGATATATCATATTTAAAATTCTGCACTTTAACTGACGAGATATTAAAATCAGTTATGAGTTATTTTTAGAATATTATCAAAAAGAGAGTTAGTTTTGAACATTTTCAAAAAAGAGGTTATTTTTTGAATTTTGATTTTAGATTCCCTAAAAAGAGGGTTAGTTTTGAACATTTTTCAAAAAGAGAGTTAGTTTTGCACAAATGCTCCTTTTTTAGATTTCCTAAAAATGCCCTATATTTTTTGTTTCTACCAAAATCCCCTAACTTTTTAGATTTCCTAAAAAAACCCTTATATTTTTGTTAAGTTTTTAAAAATGACCATTATACTCCTATAATTTTATTTTATAAATCTCTATAATTTAATAAATAATAAAAAATATTAAACTATTATAAAAAAATAAAAAATGTCAAAAGATAAATAATAAATAATATTCTAATAAATAATACATTGATATTAAAATGTCATTTTCAACAATTATTAGTATTTTAATATCTATGTATTATTGATTATAGATATTAATATCTATGTATTATTTATAATAATATTTTAATATCTATTTATTATTTATTATAATATTTTAATATCTATTTATTTTTTATATTTTAATATATATACTTACTATTTATAAAATAAAATTATAGAAAAGGGTATAATGGTAATCTTCAAAATCATAACAAAAATATAGGGAATTTTTGAGAGAATCTAAAAATGTTTGGGGGTTTTTAAGGAACCAAAAATATAGGAGGTTTTTTAGGAAATCTAAAAATATAGGTGGTTTTTCGTAATTTTCACAAAGTTAGGGAGTTTTTGAAGAATTTCTCTTAAAAATTCTCATATTTGATTATGTTTTTCAGGCCAGTCCTGATATTTGAGGGGCTTTAGGCAAATATTTGATTATGTTTTTCAGGCCAGTCCTGATATTTGAGGGATTTTTAAATCTCGGTGCTACAGTGTTTTGAAAGAAAAATATTCTCCTAAAAAATGTAGCCACCGAATTCTCCATCTATGTTCTAGTTAGTATATTTAAATAAAATGATAACTAGTACATGTTAGCTATCAACTTAATACATAATTAATATTTATTTGAATTCATAAATTTGAATAAATATGAATGAATATTTAATGATATGTTCTAGACCGTATGAATTAAATTTTTGTAATGGGTAAATATTTTTGTAAATATCAAAAGATTAGGGGTGTGGGTGCAAATATTTTTGATATTGTAATCGGTAAAATTTGAATACTAAATTCACTTTCTGAATTGCTGCTTTCTAGACCGTATGAAATTTACTACATATATCGTTTGGACAAATTAACCCTAAACCCTAAACCCTTACCCTAAACCCTGAATTTAGCACAAGTAAAAACGGATAACCAAATAATTGGAGAAAACCAAAAAAGAAAAAGAAAAATGGAAGGCGCAATTTCATGTTCACCCCTGCAAAATAAAAAATATCACTGATTCCCCTACAAAGTAGAAATATCACAGATCTCCTATGAAAGATAAGATAACAAAATATCCTATATATAATAACATGAAATTTTTTGTCAAAAATAAAAGGGAAATTTTCAAAAAAACCCCCTATCTTTTCTTGATATTTTAAAAAACCTCCTACCTTTTTGGAAACTCCAAAAAAATCCTCTACCAAACTTTTATTTTCAAATACCCCTCTATAAGTGTTAAATCTAACCATGAATGGTGTTAAAAGAAAATTATGACAACAATACCCTTTTTTTTACATATGTAGTAATTAAAAAAATATTTTTGTTATTAGATTAATTTTTAAAAAGTCCTAAATTTCTTTTAGCTCATAATAATTTTATAAAATAATTATCATATGTTGTATTTATATAATTTTAATATTTCATACATTAAATATATTTAACTCTTTTTTTCTTTCTTGAAAAACTAAAATAAAACTGAGCAAAAAATATTAAAAGAACACCTTGCAAATATTTAAAAATTAAAATATCATGAAACTATTAAAAAAATACATAAAAGAAGAACGAAAATAAAAATATATATGTTTAAAGAAATATATGTTTAAAGAAATATATTTATATCAATATAATTTTAATCAATATTAAAAGAACGAAATATATTTATATCAATATAATTTTAATCAATATTAAAAGAACGAAATATATTTATATCAATATAATTTTAATCAATATTAAAAGAACGAAATATATTTATATCAATATTAAAAGAACGAAAATATTAAAATTATTATCGAGACGGACCCCCCAGACCCGACCCGCTCGAGACGGACCCCCCGAGGCCCGACCCGCCCCTGGGCCGAAACACCCCCCCCGAGGCCCGACCCGCCCCTGGGCCGGACCCCCCCACCCCCGAGGCCCGACCCGCCTGGGCCGGACCCCCCCCACCCCCGAGGCCCGACCCGCCTGGGCCGGACCCCCCCCCCCCCCACCCCCGAGGCCCGACCCGCCTGGGCCGGACCCCCCCACCCCCGAGGCCCGACCCGCCTGGGCCGGACCGCCCCCCCCCCCCCGAGGCCCGACCCGCCTGGGGGCCGGACCCCCCCGAGGCCCGACCCGCCTGGGCCGGACCCCCCCCCCACCCCCCCCCCCCCGAGGCCCGACCCGCCTGGGCCGGACCCCCCCACCCCCCCCGAGGCCCGACCCGCCTGGGCCGGACCCCCCCACCCCCCCCGAGGCCCGACCCGCCTGGGCCGGACCCCCCCCCCCCCCCGAGGCCCGACCCGCCTGGGCCGGACCCCCCCCCCGAGGCCCGACCCGCCTGGGCCGGACCCCCCCCCGAGGCCCGACCCGCCTGGGCCGGACCCCCCCCCCCCCGAGGCCCGACCCGCCTGGGCCGGACCTCCCCCCGATGCCCGACCCGCCTGGGCCGGACCTCCCCCCGAGGCCCGACCCGCCTGGGCCGGACCCCCCCCCCCCCGAGGCCCGACCCGCCTGGGCCGGACCTCCCCCCGAGGCCGGGCCCCGATTGGGCCGGACCCCCCCAGGCCCGACCCCGATTGGGCCGGACCCCCCAGGCCCGACCCGCTTGGGCTGGACCCCTCCATCCCCTCGCGCACACCTGCAAAAAAAAACAGAAACATATACATACACACACATACAAATTACATCCACACACACACATACCAAATTACACCCACACACGCACATACCAGATTACACTTCACACATTACATATATACAAACAAATTCAAATTAAATAGACTGATTGGTGGCTGTATGGATCTCAAGATGTGTTTGATAGTCGAGAAGTTCATGCAATCAAGGGATGGCTTCCTATATAACAAAATATTAAACAAATTAAATTTGAATATATTTTTGTAATTGACTCGATCATTAACCAGGATCCTGAGATAAAACACACCTGTTGTTGTGATTGCTGAGTTGATGCAATCAAGGGCTGTATCGATCTTCACACGTCTACAACTTAAATTTGAAATTATGTTAGAAACTCAGAACATTGTACAGACTTAATTAATTTATAATAATGTGAATAATAAAAAACTTACTGAAGAACCTTGTGTTTTATCAAATTACTGAAATTGAATCGATTTTCCGGAGTCCCTCTTCGAATAACATCTTCATACTCAATTAGCTGGTACAGTCAAGGAAGGAATCTCACATGACTGCAAATTCAAATTTGACATTATGTTAAAAATCTGTACACACCTAATAAATTTATAATATAGTCGTAATGATGTGAACAATAAAGCACTTACTGAGCAACATCGTGTTTGTATTTATTTAATTTCTGAAACTGAATTGATTTTGCCGAGTCCCTCTTCTAAAAGCTAACATCACAAAAAATTCAGCGGCCAGAATTTCTAAAATTAAACACAAAAATATTATTCAGAATTGACAAAAACCACTGTGTGTCCTTTTGCAGGGGCCTTTTTGCAATTTCATAAAAATGAAGGGGACTTTTTACAAAGAGAGTTTGGACCAACAGAAATGAAAATGAATTCAAGACCAAAGATCGAATCAGTATCATGAATGAAAATTGGAGGATTATAATGTAATTAAAATAACTTACAAGGTTTGGAGATTATGCTTTTGAATCACTACTGTTTATTGCTGTAATAATTTCTCCATAACAAAACAAAGATCGATTCAGTTTCGGATTTTTCAAGCTTCTGAATACATGGAGAAATTGCAAGGCTTAAAATCAACTCTTCTTTCGTGTATTCACCTATATAAAACCAATCATTCAAAAAAATCAGAAATTAATTGGATACAAGGAGAAATAGCAAAAAATTCCTTCATTAAATGTAAAATTGAACGAAAAAGAGAAAACCTCTCCAAGAACGGGGATTGAACGGAAAAGCAACAAGCCACCAAGGTGTTTTATTCTTTCAACCTTGTATCTCGCAGATCTGTTTCGATTCCATACAGATCTGTTTCACTTCCGCACAATTCCCATTCTTCTTCTGATCTCGGAGGTTCCTCTTCAAGCACTTGAGATAGTAGCGGAAAGAATTTCGTCTTCTGAGAGAGTTCTGAGTTCTGAGAGAGAGAGAGAGAGAGAGAGAGAGAGAGAGAGAGAGTTCTGAGAGCTCTAGAGAGAGGAGGCGGCAAGAAGAAATGACAATGAGAATGGGTCGGCGAGAGAATGAGAGAATTTAAGGACAGAGAATCCAACGTTCGGATTTGACAGCTGGAAAGCTGGAAATGACCGTTAGGATCCGGTGTGAATTTTATTATATGGTTATTTGTGTTATTAGTTTGAATTGAAGTGTTTAGACTTATATAACTTACTTAATGCACAAATAATAAATTTTTTTGGAATGACCGTTAGAATCCAACGTTCGGTTTTAACATGTTCTAATTCAAACGAAATTAAAATTTCAAAATAAATAATAAATTTTTTTGAATAATACACCTAAAATCGAAATACATATTTAAAATGTTATCCATTAACATAAAAAATATTATTTAAAAAAAAAAAAACACAATTGTAAATTATACCGTAAGAAATAAACAACCGAGCCATAATTTTATACGGAGATTATATATGGAACCCCAATAACACAAAAATAATATCTTTGATGAAGCGGTAAGAGAGGATTAAATATGTTGATTAGTTCTATTGATTGACTCTGACGATTTAATTGACAGTTTAATTGAATTGACACGTCAATTCACATTTATTAATATTATAAATTATTGATGTGTTAATCAAACACGTCAATTAACATTTGGTTGAGTCAGTTAGAAATGTTAATCAATTATTTTGTCACTTCATCAAGAATATTGTGATGAGTTTGGGGATCAATTATATTGTTCTTGCATATATCGGTATAATTTGAATTACAATAAAAACAAAACTAAAAAAAAAAAAAAAAATTACACGTGTCAAATTTTTGTAACGTGTTCAAAATTATAACGATCAATAGATATCATAATTATAATTAGCATTGATGTCACTATGATATGAGCGATGGGTGATTTTTGATCTTGAGGATCTGCTGTTAGCACTTTAGTTTTGTATATTAAATTTAATATTTAACTTTGCACAAACAATTACGCAGAAAATCTGTGAAATCAACAGGTGTGCACATATAGGCCTGAAAATTGTATAGTGTACGTAATAAAATGAATGGATCACGACAAAAATATGAGATGATTAGAAATAAAAAAAATTATTGCATTATTATTTTTGGTACAAAATGAGCACGAAACACAATATTTCACATAATACACATTGATTCATTAATATATAAAATAAAATTAATAATACTAAATATATTTATATTTATAACAAATGTATTTTCAGAGGGAAGAGGAAAGAGGACAGAGGATCCTTGACCTATGAAAGTTTATATACTCGGTTTAAGATTTCCTACTCCTCTTAGTTCTAAATGGAAATTGTTTTTTCCGGTATTTATTGATCAGATAGAGGATGGTTTCTTCATAAAGTGCAGGATTTATAAATTCAATAGGATTTAGATCATAAGTTAGGTTATTAGAGGATTAGAGTTTATATTTCTTGTAATTAATGTTTCAAACTCAGGATGTATATTTCATATAATCAATATAAAAATAGAAGTAGGATATCAAGCCTACTCTATTAATTTCAAAAAAAATAACAAATGTATTTTTGTAACTATATCATAGTGGACAATGATTTGTCTCTGTTTTAGACGATGAAAACAACATGTCTTTTCAAATAACTAGTTTGTTTTGATTTTCGTGTTGCATTATACTATTTAATCCTAGTTTAGTATCAGGTTATACCCAAGGGACCAACATTATAATTCCGAGTTTACATGAAAATTGCCGAGATACATTTTCTTGGTTTGGCTATCCTATCAAATCCAAAATTAAAAAAACTAAAAGAACATTTAAATTTGGGTTTCGGTAACAATTGAGAACTATTGATAACTATCCGCATGTGATTCCAATCCACACACGTATTTATTGGTTATATATATATATATATATATATATATATATACTAGCTATAAATTAATTACAATATTTTCTGGACTCAATTATAATTTAACATTTTGATTCTTACAAAATTACAATTTTACCCCAATTTTCATTATGCAGCCACAAATGTGCAGATTCGGAGAATCATATACAGACCCGCATCACCAACTATTCTCACAAATTTTACTAAATCAGACCCGTCTCCGAAATAATACCGAAGAGTAAAAATAAAACAATTTTTGTTTAGCAAATAAACATCGAGTTAATTCATACATTACAATGTTTTCGAAAGTAAAATACCATTTACTGATTCAAAAAAAAAAAAAATACACTATTTGCACTCCCCTAGATTCATGAAATTGAGTTGCATATTATCACTGGAATTTTAAAGCTAAGGACTGCAATTAAAAAATAAAACAGAGAATTAAGAGGCTCAAAAGGGCTAAAACGAAAAAATCCTCAAATTATGAACAACTACCAGTATGTGTTAATTAAACGGTTGAACACCTTGGTGGATTGCTTGATGTCATACACAAATATAAAATATTAAACCTAAATTAAACCCTTTTTGGTAGTTTGATCCAAAACTAACATCATTTGAAACCCAAATTAAACCCTAATTGGTAATTCAATCAAGTGAAGTGAAAGAACTATAAAAATCAACGAAAAAGAGCTCCATTACAATTTAACTTGAAAGAGCTTGATTATAGTAAAAGAATCAAAAGTTGGTCCAATTCAATCCAGCTCCGTTACTATAAAACTGTGTCTTTATTCACCCCGCCAGTTTTATTAACATTTATTTCCCTAATTACCCTCCATTTGTCACCATTACAGAATTTTTCGCATTACCCCTTGTAACTTTGAGGAATTTGTCAATTGCCCCTGCGACGTCACAAAACATTGTATGTATGTAAAAGAGGGCAGTATTGTCAAGTTATTTTTTGCAAATACCAGCATATACCTTTTAAATAAATATATGAAAATCACCCAAATCTGATTTTAGCCCCAAATCAGTCCCAACTCGACCAAAACCAGCCCCAATTCGTGAAAATCGGTGGCAAATTAGACCGGGAAAGAGGTACCAGTAGCGAGATTGCCGCGGCGACATGATGTCCTGTCAAGAGAGAGATCTTTAATTGTTTCTTATGCGAAGAGAGCACTAACTTCTTTGGCTTGCGAGAGAAAGAAATACCTTATGTGGCTTCTCCTACGAAGAGAGAGAAAGAGAAGAGAGACTTGTGGCTTCCTAACGAAGAGAGTGAGAGCGAAGAGCTTCTGTTGCTGCCGTACTCTGTACGAAAAGAGAAATTAGGGTTGTGCTGCGTCCAGAACTCGGAAAGCATGGGTATACGATGATGGAGAAGGCCGCCGAGGTCCTGCTTGTGGCGTTCGCCATGGCTGCAGTAGCACAGAGATTGTGTCGGAAGAGTCGGAGTAAGCCAGCGACGACTGAGAGAGAAAGAGAGGAGAAATTGTGAACGGATTTGGGATAAACGGTGGAGGCGTAAGTGTTTGTGTGGGGGAGACAAAGTAGAGAAATTGGTGCACGAAAATAATAATGAGGACCAGAGGAGTGGTTCACATGAACCAAAGATAGATAACGACGACGGTAGTTCAAATAATTTAGTTGCATTCGAGGCAGTTCAAATAATTTAAGGGTTGTTTGGATGACTGAATTTGTATCTACAAGAGAAACTGAGACTACTGCAATCAAAATTCCCTGCTATCACAGTTCAATTCTTGATGTTTGGATGAAAGAGATTGACTCTACTACAGTTAAACGTTCCATGTTTGGATTTAAAGAATGTGACTTTGTAAGATACAAAAATGTGGTAATCGGACATGAGCTCTTATACTCCAAAACTCAAATATAATTAAAATACAATTAATCACTCAAAAGTTCAAAACATATACATCTATAAACACACAAATTTGAACAGCAAAAATGTTTGAGGTCATTAGAGGCTAATCAACCATCGATTCCAAATCAGGCACGATCCCACTCAATAATCATAATATCCCGAAACTAACTCCGGTCCAGCCCTCGATCAACTCTCAGTTTCCCTAATCACAAATTAGTCCCTGATTTAAAAAAAAATTCATAAGATTTATAATCAATTATCAGTATGTTATTGACTTCTTTTATCAACTATTCTCAAGATACATATCACTTGTCGAGCTTTAAGATTAAAATTAAAAGAATAAACGAGTAAATAAAATTAAAAGAATAAAAACTGTGATTATTCAAAAAGCAAACTAATATATTTACATTTTAGGATACAAACAAAAAATATTGTCATTCTAAAAAGAACTTTTTTTCTAACAAAAGAAATGAACATCGATCAGCAAATTGTAATATAATTAAAAAAAAATGAACCAAATGAACATGCAAATACCAAAAGGTTCATTCTATGAGATCTAAAAAGGAATTGTTGCAAACTTGTAATTGCCATTTCTCAGTCATTGAGCTGGATTTCCACACCATATTCAATGTTCAAACTAATATTAGCAGCCGAATTTTGCAATTTGCAATTGTACTTCTTGAATAATTGAATTAAGAACATAATGCATAATTTGAATCGATTCAGACTCACGAGAAATCCTAATTAAAAAGATCACAAGATCACCTGATTGTACCATTGAGAAAATGCTTTAAATCAATAAAAATCACCAAAGGAAAGGAGATCAAACTCGATATATAGCGAGAGCATAGCTTGATAAAGGCATATTAAGATAACAATCATATCAAGTCTAGAGAAGAGATAGAAGAGAATAGCTAACTGCTTAGTGCAAATTGAAGGAGCAATCTGTCCAGAGATGGCGCAATTTTAACTACAAATTCAGCAAATTAAGTTTGACTTGATTTCTCTTGTCCCCTTTGACTTCCGAGTTGCTTGTATCCATGCTAAGATTTAGTAATTCAAGGATTAATTATATTATAATGATTTAATAATTCATGGCCCCATTGATAATATTAAGGACAATAACAAAAGAACAAGGAAATTGAACTGAATCAGAGAGTCAAATTGATGAGAATATCGCAAAAAGGGATCTGATTAATTAGTGGAAGAAGGGATAGGGATTTGGCATTGAACTAATAAAATAGTATACTGAGCAAGAAAGAGGGAAAAGAGATTAAGATTTAAGATCTCACTCTTATACTTGATGGAGAGAATCGCCTGCTGAGACCTGAGTGCCATCTCCTCTCCTCCGTTTAACTCTTGTATATTAGCTTCTTTTGATTTGTTTTGGCATCCCGTTTTATTACTTAAAAGAAAAAGAATTATTAGAGAGAGATAAGGGAAGGTAGCAGGAGGCCGTCAATGAAGAATGGTAACCGTTTCTTCCCGCCACACTTTTTTTCTGCTGTTGTCGGGAACCTCAACCTCGTAGTTTCAGCCGGGTGTGGCATTCCCGCAATTGAGTGTCTTGGGAAGTGACAACAACAGCAGATTGCCTCACTTCCACAGTCCAAACATAGGAATTCAGCAGATTGCCTCACTAATAAAATAGAACTACCCTAAAACCAACAAGAGTAGTTCGAACTACCGTAGTTGGTTTTGCGGTAGTTTTAACTACCGCTGTTGGTTTTACGGTAGTTCTAACTACCTTTATTGGTTTTACGGTAGTTCGAACTACAGAAGCTGCGTTTACGGTCGTTCCAACTACAACTGCGTTTACGGTAATTCGAACTACCTTATTTGGTTTTACGATAGTTCGAAAGACCGCAGCTGGTTTGCGATATTTCGAACTACCGTAGTTGGTTTTATGGTAGTGGAAACTACCGTGGCTGGTTTTACGGTAGTTCGAACTACCGTAGTTCAACATTCCGAAGTTGGAATTACCGTAGTTCAATATTCCGTAGTTGGAATTATGCTGCAACTTCCCTAGTGTGCAATTGTGCATCTACGACAAAAATTCTAACTACCGGAGCTCTACCCACGGTTGTTCTCACTACTGTACTTGTGCAATTACTGAAGAGTTATGAAACGACCTAGCGCAATAGTTTTCTACTCTTTTTCCCATACGAGTCCTCTGTTATTTTGAAAGAAATGTTAAATACGTATGAGAAATTGAAAAATATTATCCTGCATTTATGCAGTAAACTTAATTTTCACCTGAACTAAGGCTCTGCTCTTCATGGAGCAATAAAGCTAATTTTCCACCACAATAATTACTCCGAATCTTTTTCCACGAATTCAATTTTGGATCACATACAAAGCAACCATTTGCAAAATAAGAATTTAACTTCTCACAAACAAGAGTAGAGTTCTCGATCCTACTTTCGTTAATAAGAATTTGAAAGCCATCACCAGAATTCTCCAAATAAGAAACTTCTTCATGTCCACAAACTCTAGAAAGGTTTAAATTCGAGCTTGAAGCTGAAACCCAACAAAATTTCAGCAGAATAAACAGGCCAAGAATTCTCGACGCCATCTCCAAATAATATTCAGCACCAAAATAGCTAAAAAGATCTTATATTTTAAAATAAATTAACTCAATTCGAGCAAAACCCCACTCTCAAAATCCAATCAATACAGCAAATAATTGAAAGAAATAAGAACTCTCATGTACGAAAATTTCGAGAGAAAGAACCAAAAAGAAGGAAGAAAAATTAAAAACAAAACACCAACGACAAAGAAATCTCAATATTTTATCGATTAAAGGACGGGGGATTTTTCTGGAAATCAATTTGCTGGTAAGAGAGAGGAACAGAAGAAAAAGACAGCAGTCGCCATGAATCGAATAAAGAGCTGGGGTGTATTTATCAAAAGAGTGATGATGCACTTCCCCCCATTCTCTCCCCCATCTCTCCCCCACATCGGGATGTACGCCGGAAGGTTTAACGCCATCAAATTTTATATCTTAAAATCATGATTTAATACCTTAATCTATAGTTTAACACCATAACTAAGGTGTTAAATCATAAATTAAGATGTTAAATCATAATGAAGGTGTTAAATTTGAAGGTGTTAAGCCTTACGATGACACATCAAGGGTTGTGAGGGAGAGTTGGGGGGAGGTACAACTTTTTCCTTATCCTTATCAAAATATATGTTAGGTTGGAAAAGATGACTATGAGTTGACTGTAGCCAGCAAGCAGAAACGTTGATATCGTCACTCCAGTTTTAATTGAAATCTACTCGCCGCTCAGAAACCAATAGCAAGTAGAATGATTGCATATTTGCATTAACAGCTCTCTTCATTTTGTACATATTTAACTTAATTGAGATTTGTTACAATATTTTTTTGATTAAAGATTTGTTATAATATTTTTTTATTAATGAGAAAAGTATGCAATCTTATAAGCATGCCGTCTCCCATCAAAATTTTATACTTTATTTAGATACATGATATATTTGTATGTGCTATATTATTTTGAAGTATTTCATACATTTTAGATGTATGTTATATTTTTGTTTTAAAATACAATACATGTTATATACTTTTTATATTTATGATATTTTTTGTTTGTTCTATATTTTAGATGTATCTTATACATTTTATATGTATGATTTACCTTTTCTAAAGACAAATATATGTTGTAATTTTGTATATGTATAATATATCTTAACGTATGTATGATATATTTTTTAAGGTAATTTTTTTTACACAAGTATACCTGATTTATACATTTTGTACAATAATATATACATTTGTGCCACGTGCGTTTGAAATTCACAAATGCATTCAATATTGAACAAATGTGTTTAAAATTGAAAAAGAACAAACTGTCACGTATCGTGTTTTTATTGATGACGTGCTTGTAGTGTACGTATCCATAGAATGAATTAGTTGGCCCTTTAATATGTTTCTTATACTATTTCTTTTATTAAAGATTTGTTATAATATTTTGTTCTTAAATTAAGTTATATAGTTTAATAAGTACCGTGTAGGTAAATAGAGCAGTGATAGGAATTTCATCTTTCTTATCACGAATTGTACCCATTTGTCACGTGACAGACATGAATTGGATACTTTAAAACGTGAGGTACAATTTGTGATAGGAAAGACGGAGTTCCTAGCATTACTCATGTAAATAAAAAACTCAAGGAGAAAGCCCCATTGGAACAATGTGATTATTTTGATTAAAAACGCTTAATTTCGTGGTACATTTTTAATTTAATTCATGTATAATATACTGTTTATATTAAATTCTTAAGGGTTCATAGTAGAAATCCGAAATAAATGTTTGAAAGTAGAAATTTTTGAATTAAAACTTATCTCCTAATTCAAATTTCTTCATAAATACATTTTTTTTTTTGAAAAAAATGGACGAAGTTCTTGCTTGAGATCCAACAATTAGTTAATAAATATAAAATAGTTTACAATAATAGAGGTTACAGTCTAAAAAAATTGCACATAATAAAGGAAAGAAAATAAATTATCACGAGAAAGAGTAAAAACCCCATATAATTTCTGAAGTATAATTTTTTTAAAATATTAAAACCCGTTTCCACTGCATCTCCACTAATAGTTTACTTTTGGAAGTTGTTAAGAATCACTCGTATATCTTATAATTCTTACTCGAAGAATAATCCTTGCTCTAAATGCATGTATAATTCTAGATGGAACTTTGATTTAAATGAATTTCTACAACAGATTCAGATCATCTCATATAAATATATTAAAAAAATGCATTCGATTTCACCAAATCTATGTTGGTTTAGTGGACATGGTATATATACAGAAATTGAATGTCACATATATTTATGTTTTATGAATAATAATATGTTTATGAATGATGGTAATCTATCTTTATGTTTACGAATGATAGTAATCTATATATGTTTATGTTTTATAAATTGGCAGTATAATTATAGCTATATTGTGATTTAAGTTATTTTAACAAATAAAATTAATTAGTATCATTTGAATAACTTGGTCAAAATTAAAAATAAAATAATCATATATAATCTTATAAATCATGAAAAATGTATTTGAAACTGCAAAACTACCAATTATAGTGTATACAAGTATACATGATTAATTATAATTTTGATTTAATACATGTATATTTATGCAATATTTGCATTTTTTTATAAAACCAAAATAACCATGCATATATCTAAGAATATAATAATTTAAACTATCTCAAACCATAATTCAAAAAAAGTATTCGGTATACGTCCTTTGACCATATTTTTAGTGTTCAGCGATTATACATTGCAAAATTATTACATACTAGGAGAATACCCGCGCTTCGCGGCGGTTTTGTTTTATTTGTTTTAGCAAACACATAATATATAGTTATGATTTATCGGTCAAATATAAGACTTTATGAAAATAAATATCATATTGATTAAAAAAATTTGATGATGACAAAATTATTATATTATTTTTTAATATGACATATTGCGAAATATTTATTTAGTACTTTAATGCAACACATACAAAAAAATAATAAATGTTACTATAAAATAATAAAACAACATGCGTGACATAAACAAAAATCAATATGATATAAAATTGTCATATGATATTTTAAATTTTCATATCTAAAATTAAGAATAATAACATTGCAAAAGTTAAAAAAAAATTATTTGTGTCTGATAAATTTTATGTTTCATGTTTTTTATTGAAAAAAAATTATATAAGTTAAAGAAATTATTTGTGTTTAGTAAATAAATATCTTTCATTATTTTACTTTTTTAAAGATTAATATGAATTGTTTTAAGTAAAAATACAAATATAACATAATTGTTTTAAAAATAATAATTATTATTAGGATATGCAATTTTTTTCAATTATATTTTAAAAAATAATAATAATTAGGATTGCAAATCATTAATGCAATTATATTTATTTTTAGATTTTACATAATTGTTTTCATAATTTTAAGTTAGAGAAAAATATTGAATATATGATAATAACATACTTAGTAGTATGCGCAATTTTTTCCAATTATAGTTTTTAAAAATAATAATACTTAGGCTTACAAGTCATTAATGTAATTAAATTTATTTTTATGTCTTTTTTTACATAATTGTTTTCATAATTTTAAGTTAGAGAAAAATATTAAATATATGATAATATGGATCTCAAAATAAAGATAAAATTCAAGTGAATATATTTCTTATTTTTTTTAAATTTTATTATGAAAATACTAACAATATTTGAAGTATGTTTTATGATATTATATATTAATTTATTAATGTTAGATATTTAAACTCTTCACATTCTATTTGTATTCACAATTGATCATGTAATATATTGTGAAAAAAATCAAATACAACTGGTCCAACATGAACCTAACAAATAAGATTTTGACATGTCATCAGTGTAAGGTGATGTGGCCTTCTAAAATTGCTTAAAACTATGTGTAAAATAAGGGACACATAAATATCTACAAATAAAACATAATCACACAAAATCAAAGGTTAATATATGGTTCATATGTCGCCACATATCATAACTAATGGTTGAAATAATTGTGATGATGTGGCATGAGTTGTGATGAGGTGGCATGAGGAGATTGCATAAATATGGGTCCAAAATAAGGGGGTTGGTAAATGTGTCCTATAAAATAATATGGTATAACCATTTTTATTATCTTTTTATGAAACTAGTTTTATCCCCGCGCAATTGCGCGGGATGTTTTTTATATAATTATTTAAATATAATTAACGCGTGTGCAAATTAACGCGCATGCGTTTGAACTAAATTTATCTAATCATGACATATTTGTAAATATCATGATGTCAATAGATGCATAAGATTCATGAAATTAGTCTATCACGGATATTATTTTCTTATATAATTTGTATAAATAGCATTTGTTCAGGTGCTTCTAAAATCGATTAATATAATCCGGACATATTCGCAAATTTTAATATGTATGTAAAATAGGAAAAAAAACCAAAGGTAAAAAAGGACCAAAATGTAAAATAAGAAAAAATGATCAAAATGTAAAAAAAGACCGAAATATAAATAAAAAAAGGATCAAAATGTAAATAAAAAAGACCAAAATATGAATTAAAACTAAAAAGGACCAAAATATAAATTAAAAAAATAGTTTTTTTTATACAAAAGCCCTTGATGACGTGGAGGCTCAGGATTGCAAGAAACTTGTTTGATTTATATATAAGATATAAGATATAACATAATTTACGACATTTGTAAATTCAACCAAAAGTAAATATCGTACATCTAATTATATTTTATTATAATATTATAATTAGTTCAAATACATGAAAAAACAAATATCACATGTTAATTTTAATATGAATTTTCAATCCTTCCGTATATAGGAAGGGGATGTATCCGATTAAACTATCCACAATAATTATTAATTTTATCCTATTCGAGCATTCTATATGATCTTCCTCCAATATCTCATCTTTCAATATTATTCTTGTTGATTCTTTATTTCCCCCAAATTTAATTATTTCCACTTGTTTGATTGATATGTTGGAGATAAAAGTATATATGTTTATTCATCAAACAATAATATTTATTTTTGCATATTGATGTGAGCAGTCTTAACTTCTTTTCATGCATGCAATGCTCTTTTAACATGATTACGACCCACGAATATATCATGTCAATTACACGGTCCGAATGGCCCGAAAGGACTTAGAACATAATTACGGCCCAAATGACCCAAGAATATATCATGCTGAAATAATTCAAATTTCTCCATGGTTACGTATCTTTTAATTTTGGAAAATGGACCAAAGTCATTTGCCCGAGATCCAACAAATTAAATTACCATAATATTGTTTATAGCAAATAAAATGGTTACGCTTAAAAAACAAAATAAATTCTCAAAGAAAGATAATAAAGTAAATTCGGGGGATCCAATCCTACTGGTGACCAAGTATAGTTTTCTAAGTAATAAATATTAAAATTGATCTCGATTGCATATTCGTTGACAATTTACTTCTCGAAGTTGTTAAAAATCACTCCTTGTTAAATTATAGAACAATTTAATTGTTTAAAAAAAAAGAGATTTAAGGAGAATAATAATTGTGTTTTTTAGAAGATGATTACAACTCAATTTATACTAATTTTCAGAACTGATCTCGACGATCTGATTCACATGGTTAGTTCTCCTAACTTTAAATATAAGAAGAGAGAAGAATTTGATACGAGGATGAATTTTATGAACTTTTTAAAAGAGAGAAGAATTTGATACGAGGATGGATTGTATGAACTTTTTAACATTTTATAGTATAACTCAATTGTTCCATAGACCAGTTTGTTAAGTATTATGATTTTCCTTTTCATTGGCATCATATAAAAACAAAAACTTATGATAATCACGATTCATACCTCAAATACTCCTTCAAAAAATATTTTAGTAATCAAAATGAATATCCGAAAGTAGACAATTTTAAATTGATACTCATCTTCTAATTCAAATCTCCTCATAGTTACTTTACATTTTTTTTTTTTTTTGAAAAAATAGACCAAGGTCTTTTCCATGAGATCCAACAGTTAACTAATAAATATAAATTAGTTGACAGTAATAATGTTTATTGCGAATAAAATGATTACACTTAGTAAACAAAATAATTTCTCAAAGAAAAATAATAAAGTAAATTCAGGGGATCAAATCCTACTCGTGACAAAATATAGTTTTTGATAGTATAGTTTTCTGAATATCAAAATGGGTCTCGATTGAGTTTTCATTTGACAATTTACTTTTGAAAGTTGTTAACAATCACTCTTTGTTAAATTATAAAACAAATTAATTGTTTTAAAAAAGAGAGATTAAGGAGAAAAATGCAATATTAGAAGGTGATTAGAACTCAGTTTAGTCTAATTCTTTCATACAGGCCATTGGATCTATCTAACACTCATCTATACCATCAATTACTTTAGCATGCCCATTATCACTTATCTCAACTGGGCTTTATCTACTTAAAAGTAACTAAGCCAACTAATTCCACTAAAACCCTAAATACAATCGGGCCTTGGAGTCTTTATCTTTTTTATTTAAACTCTTTAAACTTTTTCATTCAGTGTCTCCTGTAATATTTTTGCAATTTAGGTATTTCTTTGTTCATTTTTTAAATCAAAACTCGTCTAGGTAAAATTTATCTTTCAAGTGGTTTATAACTTATTAAAATGTTGAAAAGCTATCTACTAAAACCCGAAATCTTGGAAAAGCTTAACCTGTTTCAGTATGCTTGCTTCATTTTTCTTAAATCGCCGTGACCCTTTTATACTATCTCCTCTTTAAATAGCCAACAAAAATTTAAAAATAAACAAAATAATTAACAAATTTAGTTGGAAGAACAAAATAATTATCAAACTTGGTTGGCAAAAAAAAAAAAATTAACAAACTTGACAAGAAAAAATTAAAAACCCACTACTGAGGGAGAAGCTTATAATTTTCTATTTTTTTACCCAAAGTCATGGACCTCTCCATGCAATGTGTAAATCGAACTGTAGAATATTATTACGTGGCTTCTTCTGGAGGTAAACAAGTATTCAATTCACTCTTTAAAAGATAAAACAAATTCATGAAATGTGGAACTACACGTCTTGATTTACCCACAAAAAAATAAATTAAAATAAGAACAAATTATAATCATAGGTTTGTGAAATAGTATTACCTTTCCTATTAAAAAAAATAAAAAAGAATACTATTATCTTGGGACTGCTACAGCATATTGACTATTTTCTCAATTTCTAACATTTTTTCCAAATTATTCCCCAATTGACTCTTCAAAATGGATATTTTTCTGTAAACGTACAAAACAATTATTGTTTTTTTGCACTCATTTGATATAATCTACATCTTTTTCTACCAACCAAGAACAAAAAATGTGATCAGATATTAAATCTGAATTTACATTAATTATAATCGTGTTAGATAAGCCATAATATTGTATTAAAGTTCAAATTTAATCTTAATTTACAATAATTAGTGGACCAGCACAAATTTAACTGCAAGACCAAATGATTTCAATTAATTGATATGTTTCATTGAAAAAAAAAAAATACTCGACAAAGCTAAATCTTACATTAAGTAGAGAGATCATTGACAACAAACAAGAGGTGAAAAGACATATTTCACCATTATCGGTTACCAGTTTATCACATATCACTTGTCAGAGATGAAAGATTATATTCATATGCTTAATTCCATAAGAGGATTGCTTTCTTATTTTTTTAACGAAAAAATTGACAAATGTTAAATCTGATTTTGTGGGATCGATCGTGTGATTTAGATCGGACGGCTGAGACGTTATTTGGACAGCCTCTCTGCCCAATGGGCTTTGGGCAAGCCCCGATCCCGGAGAGAGAAAGGTCAATCTGGAAAGAGAGAGAATTGAAAACAAGAGAGGTGAGGTGAGTGAAGAGCGGTAGAAAATTACACCTATACCCTTTTACGAGGGTTGTTATTTATTTACTTTTGACATGCCTCCTTGATTCTTGATCTGAAAAATATACAAGAATGATATTTAATTTATTTTTATTTCGTAGACAATGCTATTAAGCCTAGAAGACTGACTATATTTGTTAAATCAAGACTCAGGAGTAATTATTAAACACAAGAACCCCAACCCAAACAAATCCAACGCCGTAGACTATTATTATTCAGCTTTTTACCCACAACGAACCAGACTTACCAATTACCAGATATATCATTCAAATTAACATACTTTTCACGACACGCCTCCAACGTGTCCCTTTATATAAAATTCTATAAAATTCTGTAAAATAGTATATTGACAGTGTATAGAAATAGATACATGGCATGCGGGTCAGCCTGGACTTACTCACTAATTGTTTGTTACACATTCTGTAGTTTTAGGCTCTGTTCTTTTACCGTTTAAAAGTTTTTTTTTTTTTTTGAAAATCACCCGTAGGCTAATATTGGAATAGAGGAAAGAACAAATACAAAGCGTTCGTCCAAATAACAATATTGGACCATAACAAAAAAGTCTATCATAATAACACACTAACCAACTAGAAAATAACTTAAATCCTAAAGGAGACTGGGTATCCCCTATCTTGACCAGCAGCAGATAAATGCCTTAAAAACCATAATATAAGCGGTCGCGAAAACAAGAGAGAGAGAGAGAGAGAGAGAGAGAGGGAGGGAAGAGAAAGGAGTTTGGGTTGGGCTGCATTGTGGTTGCAGTAGGACTTCGTCGTTTCCCCACCATAATATAAGCACTAAACATAATTTATCAGAGAGTTAGTGAGACCCATTCAACAATTATTTAGTTTTTTACAGAACGTATTTTTTTTAATTTTTTGTTAACAAAGGGAGCCCTTTACTTGGGTAAGTTTTATTGATTTTTGAGGATTTAGAGGCAAAATTTGCATATTTGTTCAATAGATATATATTGATGTTATTTACTTGAAGGTGGAATAATTGTATGGAGTTTATTATTTTGTTCTAATACAATGGTAAAATATTTTTTCATATTTTTTTTTCTTACTTGGAGCCTGATAAGGGGATTTTTCATCACTTTTTACAAGTATAAAATATAGAATTTAAACACATAAATATGATTAAAGTATAAGAAATATTCATAATTCCAATATATTGAGATTAAATACTTTAAATTGTGTTTTTGTATTAATGTCAGGTGAAAAGTGCAAAATATCGCAGAACCAATGGTGTAGATGGATTCCTCTCGTCGAGCCGGTCGATTTGATATATAATATGTAGATATTTGACGGAAGGATGAGAGAGAAATCGAGTTTTTACTTCAACCGGGTCAAAAATGACTCATTTCATGATGAAATCTGACACACGTAAATCTGCACGGGAATAGACGCAGCAAATCAACCAAAGACTAGTCAACGATTACTGTTTCCCGGATTCTCTGTGGAATCACGATCTTGTGACGTGCGCTACAGTACCATACTCTCTCTTTATCAGTTCCATTACACGATCGGCCACACGAGAAATATCACAGAGAATCGAGACAGGCAGTTCAAACTCCTACTTTTGGAGCCATGCAGCAGCGTGTTTTCTCCATTTCAAAAAGAAACCAGACCCTCCAGTCCCATTTAGTGAGAGTAAATTCTAACCGTACTCTCCATTATCTCTCTGAACCGCAGAAGAACAGAACTATTTTTGGGAATTTCAGAGGATTTTCGGAGGATTTAATCTTGATCCGTGGGAGAAGTTTACAATCGTATTTGTGAGTTTTCTCGGCCGTCCGATGTCCAAATTAGATGAGGTTTGAACCGTTGGATTCATTGAAACATTCTCTACCTACCCATACAAGTTGCAACTCAGGTCTTGTCCTGTAGCAATCTCCACCTTCTATAAAAGAGATCCAAGACCATTCTCTCTCCACCCTTGGTCCCCATTGGTCAACCCTCCATTCTAGGGGGAAGGTAAGGTCTTAGCCTCTTCCCCCTCCATTGTTAAGAAGCTCTCAAGCTCCTCTCGCTCGTCGTCGAGCCATTTTGCCGAGAAGATCGTGTCTCCGCACGGTTTTCGAGGCCGCTCCGAGGATCTTTTCCTCCCTCTCTCAAGCTCAAGGAAGTTGTTCTCCTCGTCCTCTCACCTCCTCTCAAAGCGTGAAGGCTCGAGGACCTCTCCAAGATCCATTCTTGGACTCAATTCTCATCTTTTTCGGTACTCTCTTTTACATTTTTTGCATTTTAATTAGGGAAATATTAGATTTGAATAAACTTTGATTGTAGATCTGTTATATATGATAAGATACAATTTGTAGAATTTTTGTGGATTTTATTTCGTAATTTTCCTATATTTTTCTTTGTGATATACTCAATTTTCTGTGCTGTTTTGATAATTCGATTTAAAATAGAAAAAAAGTCAAAAGTAATTCTTTCTCAATATCACTGTTTAGATCTGGATCTGTAGATTAATACATATTTTGAATCATTCCATTTCCTGCAATTTTCTATTTGTTGTGGATTTTAGAAAATCATTGTGTGATGGACTAAACTGTAAAATTGATAAAAACTTTAGATCTGGACAATTTTTCCCTGCTTGTTGAATCAATTCTGTATCTGTTTAAATTCCAAAATTCACTTGAGATTTTAGATCTTATCGCATGCTTGATTTAGAATTTTGATTCAAATTATTTGAGATAAATTTCGTTTTGATATGAATTTTTGAAAACTGATTCTCAATAAAAACTTTCTGGACCTTTTCGTGATCTCACCAGGGGCTTATTTGTAATTAGATCATTACTTTTTACTGAAATATTGAAACTGTGAAATTCTTCTGTCCTCTCTCTCAGTATCAAATTGTGAATCTTTGTATCAAATTTTAGATCTTGATTTGTGATCTATAATTTTGTGAAAAACATTTAATGCCTAAAATACCCTTGTGATCAAACATCTTTATAAATTCGAAACTTGTGTGTGTGAAAGTGAGATTTTGACCAGAGATTTGTGAAGAGTAAACATTGATTGTGACAAAATATTATAGTCTCTGGAACAGTAGAATTAATTCTTGAATTGCAATTTCGATTATACGCAAAATTTCCTTGGAACGAACCTATACTTAGTACTATACTTAGTATTTGTTATAAATTGTTTTGATTAACTCGTGAAATTGAATTTACACTTTTAAACGACCTATTTTACGTTTTATCAGAGCCCAGTTTGAATTTGTATGATGTTAGGGCCCATATAGGCATATAAGTTTGAGATCAATTTTTGGAGTATTAAAGTATGCAGGTTTGTTATTAATGGAGTAACTGAAAATATTTTTTCATATTATTTCTTTTCTTACTTGGAGTCCATGTTTGAATTTGTATGATGTGTTTTTTTTGTTGTTGAGAAAAGGCCCTTAGGCCTAAATTTGTATGATGTTAGGGCCCATATAAGTATATAAGTTTGAGATGAATTTTCGAAGTATTAAAGTATGCAGGTTTGTTTTGTTAATGGAGTAACTAAAAATATTTTTTCCATTTTTTCTTTCTTAATTTTTCAGTATATGCAAGTATTTTTAACAATGTTGTAATGATAATAAAATATTGGAGGAAATCAATAAGACATCAAGAGTATAATTAGAGCTTGCGGTTTTGCGAATACTAAAAAAAAATATATGCAAGAAACACGGATAACCAAAATTGTACGAATTTATATGAAGCTGATTGTTGAGCGAAATTTTTTTAAGATTTGTATATGATATTTTTTAGAATTTTTTTTGAATTTGGACGAATTTTTGTATATGAAATTTTTGGAGAGGGGGAATTAGAGTGAAACTAGAATTTCAGAGTGAAAGTAATTATTATTTCTTTTTTTAGGATAAATCTGACTCCACAAAAACTTGGAGTGCGAAGATGATGAAAAATCCAAAACCAATTAAGACAATTAATTAATTAATTAATTAAATACTTATAACAAATTCAATTTTAACTATAATGCAATTTCATTTTGATAAATAAATATTGTTTCTCAAATATTTTCGATATATATTTTATTAATTAATATTATAATATTATTGAAATTAATACGATAATATTACTACAATTAATAATATTATGATAATTTTATATTGTAATAATGTTATATTGTAATCATATTATTAATTTTTTTAAACTAATTTTATTATAATAATAATATTATAATAATACAATAATAATAATAATAATAATAATAATAATAATAATAATAATACTATAATAATAAAATATTATAATACCATAATAATAAGAATAATAAGAATAATAATAAGAATAATAATATATAATAATAATAAGAAGAAGAAGAAGAAGAAGAATAATATAATAACATAATAATAATAATATTATAATAATTTAATATTATGATAATTTTTTTGGATTGGGTCTTTGATCCCATTAAAATATTATGATAATACTATTATATTGTATTAATTTTAATCAAACATTAGTTTTACATTTTCAATAACGAAATTCCAAAATTTTGTAAACAACCAAACATAAAATTATATTTTTCAGAATCTTATAATTTGGTCATCCAAACTAACTGCGGAATAACTAATTCCAAAACTTTTTACTCGACCTTATAATCCGATTTCACTCTACTAATTCCGTTTGCCAAACAGCTCCTAAAATAAATCAATATGTTTGGAAATACCAGAAATAACACCTTCGACTTTTCAAAAATTAAGAGATTGAAAAATTAATCACATTTCAAAACTTGAGATCAGTTAGACAATTAACCACCGGTTAAATAATTGAAGTCCTCCAATTTATTCAAACCTTAATAGCTCCCATTCAACAGTATCATTAAATCTTTTATTTTTTGCAATATAGACCAATTCTTTTAAGTAAATAAGAAAAGTAACGAGGTATTTGTGAAAATGACAGGTATGACCGGTTAGTCTCCTTATTTCTATCATACACCTAAAATTATACATTTAATTATATTCGATATCGTATTGGAAATAGTGTTGGGGCGGCGGCAACGATCCGGCACCGTCCCGTGAATAAAAATAAATGCAATTTGCCCGTACAAAACGGACCGTAATAACTATGTGAATTCAACCGAATAATCTTAATCAAAACCGTACCTTAACCGTATGCGGAAACGTATGGAATCCGTCCGAATTGATGTCGCGACATCACCGTTGTTGCGTTCATGAAGCCTTAGTCGCAAAGATTTGGAATTCCAAGCACTTTATGATCTCCAATTTGAAGAATCCTTCAGTTTCTTTTCTCCTATGGATCTCTCTCTTTTCTTAATGGAATGGAAAAGAGAATGGCAGAATTTTTATCTTATCATATGTGCTTGGGACCAATTTGCTTTTTTTGCCACAAGGCATCTTTTCACAAAGACGTACCTTTTGGGCTCCCTAATGTGGATTTTCTAATTCAGCCCATCATAGAAAATAGAAGCACCACCCACAATATTCTACACATCAAAAGGCCCACAACTTAATTGACACATTTAATGCTTAATTTTATAAATAAAATTCATCACTATATTTTAAACATATAAATGACAATATTACAACACATAATATTTTACATATAAGTCCAATGTTGGAATAATGTTCCAACAATCTCCCACTTGGACTATATGTAATTCCTTATAATTACGTATTGACCATAAATCGAAATACGCGTACTTATTTGTCATAAAAAACCTTCTGTGTCCCTAACCAATTCCGTCCATCAATAATATCAACGTAGGATCAAAGCGGATTTCGTTACATTTAACGCAACTAAACCTTCAATGGTCACATACACTAATACAACTGAATGACATGAATCATGATGTGGATGTGTTGCATGGAAATTTCATGTAATGTGATCTTAACATGCCTATTTCCAACTTGGTCCTCCTAAAAAATAAATTTAGTGAGATTCTTAAAATCGTCTCCTTTAATAACTTAATGAGACAAACCGTCTCCTTTAATAACCTAATGAGACAAACCGTCTCCTTCAAAACTGCATTGAGACAACCCGTCTCCTTTAATACCTTATGAGACAAACCGTCTCCTTCAAACTATATTGAGACGAACCTTATCTAAATCAGAGTAAATTGATAAATGTATCTTTAATTCTGCAGAATAACCATAATACCGAAAACTTGAAAACTTTATAACCTTATCATATGTGTATGACATATGTTTATATCACGTGTCTATATCATAATAACTGTACAAATATTTACTCCCACTATAACTGAATATCCTTAACCGAAATTACACCCATATAAACAACGTCTTGCTTATATAACCTATTGGGTAATTATACCTTATTGGAGTTTGTACCAAAATATATGATAGATAAATATTACTCTGAATTTCTTTACTTTCTCTCACGTAAGTAATGGTATATTTAATAATTAACAAAATCCATCTCAAAACCAAATAAGATGATTTTGTTATACAACCAAATATATATATATATATATATATATATATATATATATATATATATATATATATATATATATATACCAATGTCAATTTTCTTGAAATGTCAAAGTTTGTCTTTTCGGCTAAACAAAATTTGTAGCCGTATTTCCCCCCCCCCCCCCCCCCCCCCGCAAACAAGACATCTTTAAAGAATCATAAATCGCATAAATGCAAGAACCGAATTAACGTTAAATAGAAAACTATAATCAAGCATTGTATTGCTCACCAAAATAACTGAATAATAATAATAAATTTAATTAAAGGTTATCCCCATCATCAAGATATCATTTTTCCATTAATATTTTGACTTTGGCCAATCATATTAACTTCTTATTGATATCTTGGCGTAGTAATCAAGAATTGATAATAAATTAACGTGTCAATAAATTAACCTTCTTTTGGGCCGATTAAATAAATCACACGTAAAATCGAATAATTATCACACACTTATTACCACAGATACATATGAAATTATATTAAATATTGCCTTCCTTTGGGCCGGTCAATATTTAAATAATATCATACACATATCTTTTTATATTTTAAAATATAATTAATTTCAACAAGAGATGTCACTTTGGCGACATGTTGCTGACCTTAATTAATCTCAAAACACATATACCTTCAACCTTTTAATTAATCTTTAAATTATACCTTATTATGGACAATTTCCTTAACTTTAATATTCAAAATTTTAATATTCTGAATTTTAATATCCATAATTTCCATATTCTAAATGTTCATATTTAGAATTTTCATATTCGGAATTTTCCTGCTCCAGATTTCAATAACAGAATTTCCAGATCCAGAATTTTCCTGCTCAAATTTCAATATCTGGAATTTCCAGATTCAGAATTCCGGATTCCAGACTTTGAATATCCAAAAATACTTATTCCAAAATTCCAGATTCCAGAACTTAATTGTCCATAATTTCCAGATTCGGAATTTCAGATTCCAGACTTTGAATGTCTAGAATTTCCAGATTCGCTTTTTTTTTTTTTTTTTTTTTTTTTTTTTTTAATTTCCTTAAAAAACCAAAATATGGAATCGGAAATTTAAATCCCAGTTTTTTTTTTTTTTTTTCAGATTTATAAATTCGGGATTTGAAATACCTTGAGAAAACCGGAATATTAAATCCAAAATCTGTTTCCCAGTTTTTCTTTTCCTAATTTTCAAATCCAAACCATAAAATTCAGAATCTCATGTCCTGATTTTCCATAGTAGAATTTGTAATTCTGGATTTTAACAAACTTAAAAAACCGAGAAAACAAAATTCAAATTTTCAATTAACATAAACGTCGGGACTCCAAATCCCGTCTCTTCCAAAAAAGAATATTACGACCCACCATCAGACTTCAGAGCCATTGAATGATTGAAGCGGTTCCATTCTTTCATGGCATCTCACGATGAAATGGTCCACTGGGCCTTTCTGACCTACGGGTCCCTCCGTCACCGGCGTCCGTAGACGAAACGAAGACCACAGACCTCTCCGGAATCGCCCACTGAGTATAGAGAGATAGTACAAATTTTCTATAATCTTTTCTTTCTCTAAAATTTCGCGACCCGTTTATGACCCGTTTTGATAAAAAATGAAATTATCCAAAATTAATCGAAATTGGACGAGAGAAATCGTGCTAAACACTGTATACTTCGTTTCTCTTCCATTTAAACCGTGATTCACCATAGTTTCGTTCTGATACCAATTGTTGGGGCGGCGGCAACGATCCGGCACCGTCCCGTGAATAAAAATAAATTCAATTTGCCCGTACAAAACGGACCGTAATAACTATGTGAATTCAACCGAATAATCTTAATCAAAATCGTACCTTAACCGTATGCGGAAGCGTATGGAATCCGTCCGAATTGATGTCGCGCCATCACCGTTGTTGCGTTCATGAAGCCTTAGTCGCAAAGATTTGGAATTCCAAGCACTTTATGATCTCCAATTTGAAGAATCCTTCGGTTTCTTTTCTCCTATGGATCTCTCTCTTTTCTTAATGGGATGGAAAAGAGAATGGCAGAATTTTTATCTTATCATATGTGCTTGGGACCAATTTGTTTTTATAGCCACAAGGCATATTTTCACAAAGACGTACCTTTTGGGCTCCCTAATGTGAAATTTCTAATTCAGCCCATCATAGAAAATAGAAGCACTACCCACAATATTCTACACATCAAAAGGCCCACAACTTAATTGACACATTTAATTCTTAATTTTATAAATAAAATTCATCACTATATTATAAGCATATAAATGACAATATTACAACACATAATATTTTACATATAAGTCCAATGTTGGAATAATGTTCCAACAAATAGAACATCGATTATTTTATTTGTATTCAAAATCTGATATTCAATATTGCATACCATATTTGTATTCGAAATCATATATCGAATATCGAATAACACATTCATATATAATTATATATACTCGTATCTGAAATCGGATACCGAATAACATATTCGTATCCGAGATCGCATATCGAATATCATATATGTATATGTATTTGTATTCGAAATCTGATATCGTATTCATACACATATTTATAACATAAATCGGATACCGTTCGTAACCGAAATTGCATATAAGATATCGTATTTGTATATGTATTCATATCCGAAATCGGATATCGCATATTGTATCAAAAACGGATATCAAATACAGGATACTGTATTCATATTTGTATCCAAAATTGAATATTGTATACCGTATTGGTATTTGAGATCGCATATGTGATACCGTATTCGTATCTGTATTCATGTCCGAAATCGGATACTATATTTGTATTCGTATCTAAAATCGATTATCGATTATTGGATACGGTATTCATATTTGTATTCAAAATCGGATATCAAATATCGGATATCATATTCGTATCCGAAGTCGCATATCGTATATCGTATTCGAAATGAGATATATTCGAGATTGGATGCCGAATATGTCGTATTCGAAATACGATATATGATATTTCGAATATGAATACGATATTCGATATGTTACTTCGGATACGAATACAATATTCGATATCCAATTTTGGATACAAATACGAATATGATATACGATATTCGATATCTGATTTCATATACAAATATATATACCAATGCAGTATCCAATATGCAATTTCGGATACAAATACGATATTCGATATTTTATTTTGGATACAAATATGATATCCGTTATGCGATTTTGAATGCTAATATGGTAATTGATAGCCAATTTTGGATTACTAATATAATACGTGAGCGATATTTGATTTCGGATATGAATACGAAATAGTAGAATTTTAAGTGTTAATACAAAATATGGAGGCTAACTAGTTATATCTGTCACTTTTACTGATTTTCTTGTTGATTGAAATCTATGATCTGTACTAAAAAAATGAAGGGTTTAGTGGCGCCCTGGGTGTAGGCTAACTTAAATTATTTAATTATGACAGGGAAATTGAGGATTTAATTATCTAATTGATCTCGACTTTTAAAATGCAAATAATTTTTCAACCTCTCGAGGGTGTGATACTTATTTCATGTATTTCCAAACATGTTTGTTTATTCAGGTGAAAACCATATTTGGTCACCGTTTTAACATTTTCTCTATTTCGTAAGTCCAATGTTGTTACAAGAGTATATATGATATTTTTTTGTTTCTTAGGATTATAAATGACATTAAAGATGATATCGTGACACAAAAATAGAAAATTGTATATTGTTTTGCGGATACGATTTAGAGAAGTTCATGTTTTGTTAAATTCTATCTTATATATAAAGTAAACAAAATTCTTGATCATATATGAGGCCACATCACCTCCTTACATTTTAGTCTATTTTTATTTGCATTTTGATCTTTTTTTTATTCTATCTTATATATAAAGTAATCTATCTTATCTATAAAGTAAACAAAATTCTTGATCATACATGAGGCCACATCACCTCCTTACATTTTGGTCCTTTTTTATTTATATTTTGATCATTTTTTTATTCTATCTTATATATAAAGTAAACAAAATTCTTGATCATACATGAGGCCACATCATCTCCTTATATTTTAGTCCTTTTTTATTTACATTTTGATCTTTTTTTTATTCTATCTTATATATAAAGTAATCTATGTTATATATAAAGTAAACAAAATTCTTGATCATACATGAGGCCACATCACCTCCTTGTATTTTGGTCCTTTTTATTTATATTTTGATCATTTTTTTATTCTATCTTATATATAAAGTAAACAAAATTATTTATCATACATGAGACCACATCATCTCCTTATATTTTAGTCCTTTTTTATTTAAATTTTGATCATTTTTTTATTCTATCTTATATATAAAGTAAACAAAATTCTTGATCATACATGAGGCCACATCACCTCCTTACATTTTGGTCCTTTTTTATTTATATTTTGATCCTTTTTTATTTTATCTTATATATAAAGTAAACACAATTCTTGATCATACATGAGGCCACATCACCTCCTTACATTTTGGTTCTTTTTTATTTACATTTTGATCATTTTTTCTTATTTTATATTTTGGCCTTTTTTTTAGTTTATTTACATTTTGGTCCTTTTTTGCATTTTGATCCTTTTTTTTATATTTTGGTCCTTTTTTATTTACATTTTGATCTTTTTTTTTATTTTGGTCCTTTTTTCTTATTTTATATTTTGGTCCTTTTTTTTAGTTTATTCACAGTTTGGTCCTTTTTTACATTTTGATGTTTTTTTCCTATTTTATATTTTGGTCATTTTTTACATTTTGATTTTTTTTTTTGATCCTTTATTTACATTTTGGTCCTTTTTATTTACATTTTGGTCCTTTTTTACATTTTGGTCCTTTATTTTGGTCTTTTTTTGGTTTATTTACATTTTGGTCATTTTTTACATTTTGATCATTTTTTCCTATTTTATATTTTGGTCATTTTTTTACATTTTGATCATTTTAATCATTTTTTCTTATTTTTCAATTTTTTTTTTAATTTTGCTCATTGGGCAGGGTTATGTATGCAATTTCGTAAGTTCAATTTTTTTTTTTTTGTAATTTTCCTTTTTACCCATCTTTTTACTTTTTACATTTTGGTCCTTTTTTTGCTTTTCAATTATTGTTGGTATTTGCTCATATTGCACGGGTATATATGAAATTTTGTGACCGCAAATTTATGCGAGTTTTTTTTATCATTTGCCCGTTGTATCCATATGACACATTGTGATCATTTAATGAACCGTAACTATAATGCATCTCTTGACATCAAATATATTTGCGAATATGTCATGATTATATTAATCGATTTTAAAAGCACTTGAACAAATGCTATTTATACAAATTATATCAGAAAATAATATACGTGATAGATTAATTTCATGAATCTTATGCATCTATTAACATCATGATATTTGCAAATATGTCATGATTATATTAATTTAGTTCAAACGCACGCGCGTTAATTCGCACACGAGTTAATTCTATTTAAATAATTATATAAAAAACATGTAAAAAATAGATATGTTGTCCCGCGCAATTGCGCGGGGAGAATTAAATATAGAGCAAGAGGTTACATGAGAGTTAATTCTGAATTAATGTTAAGCTGGCATAATCAAATATTCTTAATTAAATAAAGTTAGAACATAAAAACCGCCAAGAAAAACAAATCTTAGAAAAATAAATTGGGGACGTAGATTAATTAATGGGCATAACACACGCATGGAGAGAAAGGGAAAGGAGAAGAAAAATGCAACAAAAATAGAGAGGAGGAGGACACATTGACATGGAGACTAATTGAATTAGAAATTCCCTTTGAACATGTGCCTGAACTCTTTCAATTTTTTCTTCACGGTTCTTGTACGTGCATTTCACACTATTGGTTCAATTGGGGAGAGTGGAAAAGGGACATAAAAAGATAAAGTAATTCAGGATATAAACATATAATTGTAATTTCAAATATTTGTAGTCAGATTTTACGATATTAATATTTCGACAAATTTGTTATGCTTTGAATTTTGAGAGGATAAATATGATAGTTTATGATTAGAAAGATAACAAAAATTTGTTTTGGCATTTACATTCTCGTACACAAATTGGGGTATCGGTATTCTGGGTATTCTGTCAAAGGTGACCCCAAGATTATTTTGGTAATCTTTAGACACACAATTAACCCTAAACGAATTCATCCAAGCCCAAGATCCCTCACAACTGTTTTAATGCAAACTTATGATCCATACAAGCATCTCATCAATTCGAATGGATTGTTGCGAACCTAGCAATACTGACAGTACACGAGGATGAATTTACTTCGAGGGGAGAAGGAACCCATTGTTTCTCGGTTAAATCAGCTTATGATGGATTAATTATTGTGTGTGTGTGTGTGGGGAAGCTGAACATTCCTCCGAAAATAAGAATTTTTGCATGGAAAGAGAGTTTGCTGAACATCATGAAGGAATGCATCTTCGCGGATCAAACCTGGTGGATATGGCTACAGAGGGGTTAAGGAGATGAAAGAGAATGCTGTAAGGAGAGTTATAACACCTCAGGGATACTTATTTTTCCTGATTTCCGAGTTATGGATAGAACGTAGCAATCGAGTGTTCATCGATGAAAAAATATCTCCTCTAATGGTCGCCGTGAAAAAAAAATCCGAGCTTGAAACATGGCAAAATAGAAAACCAATTAATGGCAAGTAAAACAAATGCGAGGGTGTGAGCATTAAGATCTGTAAGATAAAATCTTAGGAGCATGGGGAATAATCGGGAAGTATGAGAACAATTATTTTGGTAGCCAACTTGGCTATTATGTTTTGTTAATTAATATCCTAGATACATTTTTTATAATCTTGAGACGTATTGTTTTTCATCAAATATAACAAACAACTTCAGTGTGGGTCGACCCATCTTAAGTAATTATATTAACAAACAAATATTTTGACATTAAAAAAAGATATACAAGAAATGGTTCCATATTTTATTTTACCATGCAAAACATGAAATTTTAATTTATTTTTAGCCCCTCCAATGCCAAACTACGAGTATCCAAAAAAAATTAGGAAATATTTTCAAAAACCCCCTAACTTTTCTGCTTTTCTGAGAATTATGAAAAACCTCCTAACTTATTTTTGGGGAGAAAAACAAGCGCGATACGCGTTCGATCCAATCATTTTTTAATAAATTGGGGGAAAAAAAGTACAAAGGTGTCCGTCCGTATTTACAAATGTGATACTACTTAAGATCTAAGGATTTTTGAAATAAGAGTGATCATATTAACCACCAACCACTAACTAAGTCTGCGATATGCTTGACAAAAAGTTGGTGCATTCGGTCTTTGCTCTCTGGTTTGAGCGTATGGGATGATGAGTAAGAGTGGTAGCATAATAGTAATTACAAATAATAATTTAACCAGAGACTCCTATTTTCTTCTTCATCTTTTTATTTTGTTTGTTTCAAACTATACATTATTTTACTTTCAATTTCAAATTTCTCTTCTTTTTATTATATGTTTTCGCTGATTTTGACTTTGTTTCTGCTCTCTTTCTTGGTTCATTCTATTGTTCATGGTTCCAATAATGAATTACGGTACAAATATGATTGACAATGTGGACGAAGTCTGGAATGTTAAAATTTTGTTGCTGAGAAACTATGCAATGAGGTACTTTGTGCTGACTTAGATTGTGAATTCGGTTTGTTATTGGATTGTGTGCTTATTATAATCATCAGGACAACACTACTGTTTCTACTTTCACGTTGTTGATCCACTCACCTGTTCTTTTTGGTTTGTTGGATTTGCATACTTCACCTGGACCGTTCCTTGTTTTGATTTTGTGGATTGCTATGAAGTCGTTCGATTTGTCGTGTCGTGTCATGGTGGTCGTTCGTTGTGTTAATTAGGCTGTTGACTGTGCTTTATTAATTATTATCGTGAATGGTCTCGGTGTGCTTTTGTGTTGCTTTTCTTGGTCGTAATTCTAATTCTAATTACGATAATGTTACTGTTCCTGCTCTACAATTATAGTTTGTAACCAATTAATTATGTACTCTTCTATTTTTCTCTATCATGATTCCAATTTGACCGTGTATATGTTGAATTACATGCCTGTTGTTTCCAACCAACTTTGTTGTACCATTGTTCGATTCATAATTACAATGTAAAAACGATATTTTGTACTTTCATTTGTCGCCCAAAAAGGTCCATTTGTTCCGGTCACACAAATAAATGATTACGAACAAACACGTAAAACAGTCGAACATGCTTACCCTTACAAAAAGCAAGAATATAAGCTGTAATTCAAAATCCAATATGACCCGTGCTATCAGCATAAACACAACATAACGGAACCATTTCTCTCTGATTTGTCAACACATCGCACCACAAATTACATGCAAAAATAAAAATGTTTCATTACGTTCTTTCTTCTTTTAAAAAAAAACAAAGATTGAATCCGGGAAGAGTATATGTATTTTTTTTCACATTAATTTACTTTAAAGATAATTCGGTAGATTTTTTTTTAAATAATAATAATACCAAGGGGTATTTTTGTTATAGGGGTATTAAATAATAATAATAATAATAATCCGGGAAGAGTTAGCCTAGTTGATCACACATCTTGGCTAGGGAGCGAGAGGTGTGGGATTCGATTCCCGACGGAGACACTGGATTATAGATTAAATGTTAAATGAGTGAATAGAGTGTGTGGCCTACGGGTTTGTAATAAAAAAAAAAAAAAAAAAAGGAGATTGTGTTTGGAAGGGGGACTTTGAGCCCTCTCCGAATTTACTCAAAAAAAAAAAAAAAATTATTTGGGAAGTTCTATGATAAACCAATTTTTTTATCATGGACCCTTTTTCAAAAATTTATTTTAAGAATTTTAGCTATTTATTAATTAATTATACAAAATTTATGTTTTGGATAGCATTAAATTATAAATATACACTAGAATCTTACCAAAAAAATCATTATTTAACAAATATTCTAATTTTTTTTTTTTAAAAAATGGGTCCATGATAAGAAAATGGGTCCATCATAGAACTCCCCAAATTATTATCATGTTATTGGCCTTGATCCATCGAGAGGGTTAGGTAAAATGTACATGTATTTCATGTGGTTTTCTTATAGTATTTTAAAACTTGGAGGTTTTAAAATGTTTAGGAAAGTTGCTAATTTTATCCAGATAAGTTAGTGTGTGTGCATCTCGAGTCCTCGACTAACACTATGGAAATTCTATTTATACATAATGTTTGTTACAATCAATAAAAGTACTCCTACGAATTTTCGTTAAACAAAATTTATGTACAAATTAAAGACATAATTTTATTTGTGTGATCAGGTAAGTCCTTCAAAATAAAAAAATGATTTGAATGATTCTATAAAATATAAAAAAAATATTTACATACATTATTTCTAATTTGATACAAAATATTTTTGAAATATGGAAACAGAGTTTTATATTACAGAATATTTAAGATCCAAATTTCGAAATAATATTCTTTGTAAACAAAACCAAAGCGAAGCAGGGTAATCGCTAGTATTTATACTAATTTTGACATTTCATATGGACCAAACACAATTTTGATTCGGGTCCGATTTTTTCCGGTTGAACCACCGATCCGGTCTGATTTTAATAATAGTGGATAAAAATGTGAGCCATTAATAAATTATAGTAGTTGGGAAATAATATTTGCCTGAATTTTGGAGTATTAAAGGAACTCGACTTTCTATATAATTGCATGAATTTTGGTAGTTTTGAGAACTTTGAATGCAAATGTTGTAATAGTATAAACTATTGGAGGAAATCAATAAGATATCAAGAGCAAATGTAGAGCTAGCGATTTAGGGCGTACTAAAGAAACAAATATGAAAAAAAAAGAAAAAAGAAAAAAAATAGCCAAATTTCAAAATTCAAACTCGATGTGATTCATGACTTTTTTTGTCCTGTTTAAATTCCGGTTTAAAATCACATTCCAAAGTTCTGCCACCATTGAGAGCCATATTAAAATCTTTTCTCAAAATAGCGCAGAGCTCGCGATTCTGGTCGTACTAAAAAAACAAATATGAAAAGAAAAGAAAAGAAAAAAAGATAACCATAAATGTTGAATTCCCATAAATACCAGTTATGAATATAGAGCTCGCGATTCTGGAATTCAATTTGGGGAATTTCAGATATGAATATGAATTTTTTTAATTTCCTATAAAGACCAGTTAAAACATTCTATCCCAAAATACATCTTTTTAATTATGATATCTACTCTAAGCAAATTATTCATTATTTTTTGCATCACATTGTCGTGAGATTAACATTTAAAAAAATTATCATTAATACAAATAAGCAAATATTCAACAATAATAATTTGAGATAATTATATAAATCAAGAATAATATGTAGTCATAAACTCACAAGCAACTTTATATAATATTCATTCTATTATGTGATGTTGTTAGAAAATATTCTATTGTCGAATTAATGAATTTTATGTTTGAAATATATACCATAGAGATACTTTGGAGATTTTTAAAAATATATAGATGACTACTTTAAATGAATAAATATTATATCTAAAGACAGTGTCACCCATAAGTTATATATCGATATAAAATTTACTAATACTAATTTACCCGAACTTAATCTCAATTACTAAGTTATTCAAATGATGGGAAATTCGGCCGTTAACTCATCCAGCTAATGAGAAGCAGTACCGCCCCAAGGCCTAGTAACCAAAATAATTTTTCGTGTCGCAAAATATTTGAGGTCCTAAATTTGTACTTCAATAGACTGCAAATTATTGGAACCAAAGGAAATAAATCGAACACATATTCGGTTGATTGCTTTAATTTTTCAAAAATATTAGGATACGATATAAATACGAAAATAAGAACAACAAATACATTTTTTCTTTTTTTCTCTTTTTCTTTTTTATAATTTTGTTATTCAAGTAGCAAAACATTGCTAAAGAAAATAACAAAATAAGGCAGCAAAATAGTCCTAAAAGCGAAAGTACATTAAAATCTCTCGAAGACTAGCGAAGTACAAAGATAATAACTAACTTGTAAAAAAAAAAATCTTTTCTTTTTTCAGATACGTGAAAACAAAGCAATAAATAACATCAAAACAAAAGGGAAGAATGACAATTGCAATAATTTTAACTTCTATTTGTTCGTACAGTAATTTTAACATCATCCAAATATAGAAGTTATAATTGCAACAATTTGAACTTTGAAGTTCTTCCATCCAAACAACCAATAAATAATTGCAATTGCACAAGTTGTTCCTACAGTAATTTTAACTTCTCTTTGTAGTTCCAAATGATGTTATCCATAATCAATCATGTATTTTTCAATTTTATATTAAACAGTCATCTCGTACTAAACTTTTGTCCAAGCAATATTCATATTTATGATTTTCTGAAAAATCGTCCATGTTTACTTCGTGCTATCCGGCAACTTCGTTTAAAGGATTTATGATTCTTTGTAGTTTCATGTTTATAATTTCCACATAATGATTTTTTTTTTTTTGTTGCTGTTGCGAAAGTTCATTATATAAGAAAACAAAAATATACAAAAAATAATTAATATAAATTTGTACATGTGTCTTTGAGCTTGCATTCAACACAAAATGCTGTGCATACCATCTTTTTTCAGTTCTTCCCCCGGTTTTAGAAAATTTGTTAATTAAATAAATTACCAATTAATATAGTTAAATCTTTGTATATAAAATTTCCGCGATTCAACATGAAACTTTTTTAAGGGGAAATATTTTTGGGTTAAAATTGTAATTAAACATGCCTGCATTGTCGTGGATGCTAAAAACAGGGTAGTCAATGAAGAATTGCTTGTCATCGGGTATATCTGCAAAATTATAACGATAATTAAGTTACAAACTTTTTGTTAAATAGTAATGAAATAACAATTGATTCTCGGAAATCCCCTCACCTAGCTCAGTACCAACCAATACAATTGGTATATTTTGGGAGTAATGCCTTAATTCAGATATTTGCTGTAAATGCATAAAAAACATATAAAAATAAAAAATGTAGCAATTTGAGATATACACAAAAACTAAGGTATTGGGGATTTTAGGGATTTGACCTTTTGGTAGGCATTCTCATAGCTCGCCTAGCTGATTAGGGATAAGGCCAGCGAGAATATGGCGGCTCCTCTGTAAATTACAATGGTTTTATAATCTTCTTGCTCTATCAAAAAATCAATATCGAGGTCAATTTCGTAAACATATCGAATCTGCATTAAAAGAAAATAATTCCTTCATCCTCTTAATTACCTACTCAATACTCAATTATGATATGTTCTCTTTCATTTCATAAAAGATTATAAGATTGAATTTAAAATTCCAAGCTTCCTGAAATAACAGTTAAGACCTTACTGAAAACGCAAAAAATGCATGCCCACAATATGTTCGCTAAAATTCTCAACAGAAGAATTTCCAGCAGATCGATTGATTACCAAATCCCATCGTACATATATTGTTTCTAAATATATTGATGAATTATACGCCAAGAAAAGAAGAGTGCATACCAGAAAAATCATGTCACGACAGTAAATAATAGAAGCAAGGAAAAACAGATCTGGATTTCTTACGCTACAAGGTCTTATCGAGAAAAGACTTCACATCCATGCCGATATTCACAAAAGCAAGCAATCAATCGCAAACTTCCATGAAAGGAACTTGGTGCTTGTGCTTGGAGATGAGTATATGAAACAACATGTGGATGAGGCGGCAGAGCGGAGAAGGACGACCGTGAGGTGCGTAGAACCTCTACTCTGATCCGACGATTGGAAAGAGGGGAAGAAATATGTGAGAAGGGAAAGAGGGGAAGGTGGGAACGAAGAGATATGTCAGTGTTGGCGGTTCAACAAAGAATGGAAAGAGGGTAACGTAGATGTGTCACATGTGTGTGTGTGAGGAGAAGTGGGAAGAAATGAAGATTAGGCGTGACGACGGGGCATGAATAATGAAATTGAAAATAATTTAATTATGATTAAGCGTGTGTATTTCAGATCCGGTTGTATGTAAAAGATGACGTGGCCTAATCAGATTTTTCAAAAGTGTTTATAAAAATATATTAGTAGGATTAATAGTACACAACAATACTGTCTTTTTAATTCACTTCATATTAACAAATTTCAGACCACATTTAAAGAAAAAAGAATTATGCATGATTCGAAAAATCTCATAATCAAACATTACTTACTTAATTGCATACTCAAATTTTGCCAATTGAACTCATTTTCAGTAAGCCTAACATACTCTTTGAGACAAATCCGAAAAATTAATTACAAACAATTACTATTAGGGGAAAAATAACAAATCAAAACCATTGTAAACCCTTAAATCAAATCGTAAACCTTAGATCAAATCAAAATCTTAAAAAGCATGAAATTAATGAAATTAAAACTATACTAACCTTAATCTTTTGCATGAGAGGAAAACAAATAGAGTAGCAAGTATGACACTAAAATTGCTAGTACAGGAGTTGGAAAATGAAACAGGTTTTTTAACCCCACAAAAATATGGCACTCAACTATCACGGGGGGAGAGAGAGAGAGAGAGAGAGAGAGAGAGAGAGAGAGAGAGAGAGAGAGAGAGAGAGAAGGCTTGGTCGAGATAAAGCTCACCAAGACAATCTGACATGATAAAGAATTCTTGGCGATTTCACGAGGGCTCGAGATAGAAGGGAGGCAGTCCAGCTCTTCAGACGAAGAGAGAGAGAGGGGGCAGTCGAGCTCTTCAGAGGAGAGAGAAGGGAGGTGGAGAGTTTTTCTTGAAGAGGATCTCGAAACAGAGGAAACTAGTAAAATGAACGAAAGAAATAAAAAACAAACGGAAAGGTTAGCGTGTAAACCTAATCAATCGCACACGAATCCTGATGTGCAATCAAACGGTACAAAAAAAAAAAAAAAAAAAAAAAAAAAAAAAAATATATATATATATATATATATATATATATATATATAGGGGGCTTCTATCATACATCCCTTTCTTTATCATACATCCATTTTCAAGAGTATTTGGAGTAATTATTCATTTATGAATATTTAAGGTAAGATATCAAATATATTTATCAATTAATGTTTAACTAAATTGAAATTTTTTGTTGTTCATTTAAACAAAAATCTCCATAAAAGATAAATTTTATGATACACCCTTTTACAAATATAATTAATTGCTAAAATATCCAAAATACCCTTGTAAAAGGGTGTATGATAGAACTCCCCATATATATATATATATATATATATATATATATGCTTAAGGCTTTTTTGCAAAAAAAAAAAAAAAAAATGGTAGCAAAATATTATATATATTTTTATATACTTACTTATGTGTTGATTTTTTTTAATATAGATAATAATATATTTAATTCAATATTTTCATGTTTGAGAAATAATGTCACAGAATTATATGTTTAGGTTTTATGTATTGTCCAATATCATATTATTAGATTAACAAATCTATTGTATTAACCTATTATATTAATTTAATTTGAATTGTAATTTCATAAGCTTTGAGGACTCACATGCAAAACAATGTTAATTTATATTACATCTCACGGCCCATCTAGCTTCTTTTGGAGTTGTGGGACCCATATATATGAATGGTCAGGATAAATCCAGGAGAGAGCTGTTTATTAGGCTTTATATGAAAGCCACATAGTTAATGAACTCGCTATTGATACCCCACAAATCACAATAACCCCTCTTATAATTCAAAAGGAAGGTAATTAATTGAGAAAATAAGTAAATTGGGAATATATTTATCCATTTTTGGGATGCGTCTAGATTTATCTATTTTTGGTACTACAAAGTACCTGCGTAACAAAATTAATTTAATTAATTCGTGTTATTTAAAATAAGTTAATTAGCAAGATTTAAAATTCAAAATATCTTAAGTGGATGTAATGGATAGAAGATAATAAATCTAGACCATAGATCCCATCAAGTGCGGAAATCAAAAGAGCCACTTTCCATCTTAACTTCTTATAGGCGACAAAAGGGTAAAAATTTAATCTTGATTTTGCCAAGTTATGAAGAAGAAACTGGAGAGGAAAAGGGGAACCGAGAGCTAGAGAGAGAATGAGTCGGTACTAGGCAAGAAATCTATTCCGTAAATTCACTCAATAATTAGGAAATAAAATGAAACAAATGGAAATAAATTGTATATTAAAAATGGTACGTGTTATGATTTGTACAATTATTTTGTGATACTGTTGCATGGATATTTATTTATATACTCAAAGTATGACATGATTTATATATCTATTATAAACTTTTTGTTGCATTATAAATTGCATAATTGATCTTTTTAGTAAGTTAAATTATAAGAATAATAGTGACAACCGATTCATAAACCCCGTAGCGTAGTTGCGGGTATTTTACTAGTATCAATAAATGAAGAACAATATTACCGGGATAATGAAATTATTTTCGTTTATGCTTATATTGATATTTTATTTTTTCAAAAAATGATATATTTTGTGGATTTTTTTTTATTAATAAATGGAGAACGATATTAAACAATATTATATTGATCAATGGAGAACAATATTATATTTATATTTATATCATTTAAATATCAATAGTACCAGGACGAATCTTTATAAGTTTTTTTTAATATTGTAGTGGCGGAAATGCACTCGAAACGAATTATTTTTTATTTTAATATTCTAAATTTAATTCTTGGGTAAGCAAATCTTGCACAGAAAAATTTGTCCGTAATTATTGTTAAATATATATTTTTAATAACTATGTTATTATGCTAAAAGAATTGTAGTTTATTTATTGAAATATTGTAATGTTGTTATTCTTCAAATGACATACAACATAAAGGGGGAATCTCAGGTATAACCCTTCAAAAACTCAAAATATCATTTTTTCCTTCTAAAAATGTTAATATCAAATTTAGCCTTCTAAATCTCAACTAATATCAAATTCTATGTTACGCGGATATTTCAAATGCAGAAGTATCCGGAGGATACGGGTATCCGATATGGCTACGGGTATGATACGGCTCGGATACGTGTCGGATACGTCACGTGGCGTATCCGATTATTTTAATAATTATTCTTTTTCGAATACGGCGGGGATACGATAGGATACGGCCGGGATATTCCATTTTGGATACTTCGGTCCATTATATATTTCGGGTCATAATATTTTTAAATAAATTATAAATGATACTTATATGATACTTCTAAATTAATTCTAAATTTAGGATACAAAATGGATCACACGGAGAAATGCTCCATTTTAAAACATATACAAAATCACATCTAAATGGGATCAAATAATTTATATTTTGAGATAATAGTATCAATATTATCATACAATTGTATATCTTGTATTATAATGAAAAAAATAATTAACATGATCGTCACGTATCACATATATTCTCCTAATCTTCATTGCAAAATTAAATGTTCTTAATTGTAACCCTTATTAAGAGCACACCGGAGGAATTGTGACACGGCTTAAATAAAATGTCTATAATATTCATCGAAAAAACTTAAAATGGCAAAATATATTTGGCCAATAAAAAATCAATTCAACAATTCAAAGATGAAATCGCCCAAAAAAATATGAAGAAACTCATAATTATGAATGAGCCAATAAAAGTCCCAGCTTACCCGATGAGATAATATGTAATCTTTACAAAATAATATGAAGAAATAATATATAATCTTTACAAAATTGTATAAGCCACGACTGTAAAAGGTAATGGAGAGTTAATTATCCGGATTTGTTAAATATCTGTTTAATTAAGCTTATATAAATACATATTTTATTTTATGAATTTAACACTTATTTATGATAATACAAAAACAAATCGTGGAAAAATGATATTAAAAAATATAATATTATCTTAAAGTCCGAATATGGAAACTTTGATTTTTAAGTTAACATAAAATGTACATACATTAAATTCAGTAACTCGTTTTAAATGAGTTAATATAATATTATCTCAATATGAAACATCGTAGCATTTAGCAAAGTATTAGCCTTCGTATCAATTATCATTTGCCATTATTTTCTCGATTTTCTTATTTAAAAAATGAGTCACTTTTGTGAACTGCACAAATTAATTCATCAACATTCTTTTTGTCATAATTTTAATATGATGCGTTTTTTATTTAATCATATGATGAATTTATATTTAAATTATTGTTTATCCCTCAACTACTCTCAAGGCTTCAATTTCTCACAGTGAGCTCCGCCCCGAGGGCCCGCCCCCTTTTGGGCCTCCCCCCCGACCCGAAGGCCCGGCCTCCCTTTTGGGCCGAACCCCTCCCACGTCCTGCTCCGCTGGCCTGCATTAACATATAAATTATATACATACATACACACACAAACAACAGACATATACAAACACACGCACACAACAGACATCAATACACACACATGCCCATCATACATTCCAAAAAAACACACAATGGTCATGACAGATCTTCAGCGTTCAATTAATTGCAATTTCTTCTATGTGCTGATTTAATTGAAAACTCTGGTGCTTCCAAACCTAGACAAAATGAAAAGAACAATTAAGATTGTGAAATTTGTATACAAACGGGCAAGAAAATAACAGTTCTGACTAGTAAGAAAATTGGTCCTTTAGATGAAATGAAGTATAATGATGTGCACAGTGCAAACCCCTTTAAAATTGGCCAATGAAATAAGAACAGTTCAAGTGAAATATTTACCTTCGACACAGCAACGGCTCGGTACCGTTCAGATTCTGACTCGATCATCTTCAGATTCTAACACGCCTACCTACAGATTCTGTCTCGGCCCCCCACAGATTCTGACAATATCGCTTCGACATCAGATTTAATGGCTGTAAATCAGTGCCAGTGCACAGTTTTGGTCCTTATCACCGAAATAGAAAAAAAAAACCAAAATCAGTCAACTGAAAATGCCCCAAATCAAACAAACATATCAAGTTCAATTAGTTCAAACGAGAAGGCAAATTTTGTTTCATCAAAGAAATTCATACGTTAAACAAAATTGAAGCAAATAACAACAGTGCAGATCTGAATTTCCAAAATAGAAGATGAATTTTCTTTCGAAAAAGAACAGGAATTACTTGAAAGCTCAGCTCGCCATTGCTCTGTTTGAACTAGACATTAGGAGTATCCCGACTTAGAACATCATTCACATTGTTGCTTCCTCCAGAAAGCTCAGCTCGCCATTGCTCTGTTCATTCGGAGAATAAAGAACAACAGAGACAGAGAGAACCGTTTGTCCTTCGCTTGGCTTTACATTTGAACCACCATCTCCTTCCTTGCTTGCGCATTTATTTTCCTCTTTCAATGGATTTGATCAGAGAGAGAGAGAGAGAGAGAGAGAGAGAGAGAGAGAGAGAAGTCTGGTTGAGAAGAGAAAGAGAGGGGGTCGGGGTGAATATATAGAAAGAACGGAAGAAGAAGATATCAAATTCGACCGTTGGAGGAGAAGATTCTAGATCTCTCGATATAGCCGTTAGAAGAAGATATCAAATTTGCTGGCAAGAAGAAATCATAATCTTGCTTCGACGGAAGAATTAAGAAGAACGGAAGAGAAGCAAGCAAAAGTTATGCACTCAACAAAGATTGCCTGTGGTATTTTCCCTACATATGAGTGTTTAACGAGTCATATTGTTTTATTTATTGGACCCGTTTTAGATTCTGCTTTTTTTTTTTCTATAGCTACAGGAGATGATGAACATAATATCTGTGGAGACGTGGAGTTATTTTCCTTCATTTTGCATTCATTTGTATGTTTATCATTTAGATTGCAATACATCACATAAAAAATTATTTTATATAAAATCTTAAAATAACATAATACATCATAAAATAGTATTACAAAAAATCATATATATTGAGAAATATTATATTGAACAACATTCATGATTCATTGTTTTAGATTATTTTTTTTATTGTTTTTGGAAGAGGGCTTAAGGGATTAAATCAGCAATATTGGTTCTTCATATCAAAGTTTTATTTAATGGGATTACATATATCAGATTTCTGCACGTTGGTGAAAAAATGCTCAATATAATTAATCATTCAAATATTATTTGTTTAATGAGATAGATTTTACATCTGATGAAATGAACTAATAGTATTTTTCAAATTTCAAATATAATTATTGCCAAGTAATATAAAAACAATAATTCAAATATTATTTGTTTTACATTTCTGCATCATTCATGAGGCATTTTCACCTACCAATAAACACATCAATAATTCATTAATATTATTAAAATAAAATATTTTAAATTCGTTTGGACGGATAAACCTTCTTTTCATAATCAATCATAATATGTAAATTACTAGGAAAATATCCGCGCTACGCTACGGATTTTTTCTTTTAATAATTTCATTATAAATATAATAGAGTATGAACTATAATTAAGTAGCATTGATCAGGTCATTCAGAATATTAATGTATATGTTCCTATTATCAAACTACATTTCGAAAGGAATTCAATTTATCACTTCAATTTTACAATTTATTTAAAATCGATAAAGAGAAAATGTAATCATGATGCTAACCATAATATTTCATTGAAAATATCTTCATTGACCAAAAAATGTTGATGTATATCCGTAGAAAATATTAAAAATTAATGCAACATTTTTGGACAAGTATAATTTGTGAAATTAAATCTTTTGCTTGTTCTTTGATGAGGATATTATGTATCCTTGCGTAACAAAACAAAATGAATTATGATGTTACAAAAGATAGCTTAAATAGTAACACAAAAATAAAATTGGGTCGATTTCAACTTGGAGATAAAGAACAACTATAATCCTCATCGCTTCCAATATAATCACAGGTTCCAACAATATTTTTAAAAAAATTCAATACTTTTTTTTTTCTACTTTTACATACTTCATATTTTACCTTGGATGTCTTTTTAGCACTTGGGAGCATGAATGACCTGCAAGCGACAATTCAAGATTGATGTAATGGTTTCTCATTTTCTCCACCTATGCAAAAATTCCATCAATCATATTAAATATGCTTTAGACATTATTAATGTCACAATATATAATTATTATTCACAAAATTTTGAACAGTGTCTCTAAAGGTATTTCCCTCCATGGGTTGGATATAATCAAATAACAAAGTTCATCATTCCTTCTTTAGCAGCCCAAAAATACAGTTCTAAAGATTCCCTACATAAAATAAATAAATATCAGACATAAAAAATACATCTGCTTTGAATCTCCGTCATTTCCAAACTCGACTTCTCTTAAGAAGAAATACATCTGCTTTGAATCTCGAAACCAAAACCATCGGCTAGAAAGTGTTTCCAATGATTTCACCATTTTCAGACCATCCTTTAATGCCATAGATTGTTTTTGGGTGAATTACTATCTAGTGAATATATAATTGCGACAATGTAACTAAAATTGTAAATTTGAGTCAGTCATGCATAATAAATCAAGTTATGTACTTGCAAAAACAATCGCATTCGTTCATCAGCTTAGATTACTTTGATAGAAGGGTTTGAGGAATTTTGAATAGAATAAGAACTTTGCATGGCGATACCGCAATTAATTCCTGAAATATCGAAACATTTTAGGACCTAATTGTAAAAAAACAATATACATGAATTAATATATTATTTATATATACTTCTAATCCAGCTTCGGAAACTTGTTTGCGAAGACTTAATATTTCTTCTTCTCGTGATCGTGTTCTTGTATACAATTCCTGAAATTTTAATTTTGTAAAAAACCCTAAAATTAATTATATTATAACAATTGGGGGGTATTTCTGTAATTTTTACCTTAATCTCTGGATCCATATCTTCATCAAAATCATCAGGGAGACAAACCTTCGGATATTGATTCCTATGAAAAAAATAATATACATCATATTTTATAAATATATCCCTGAAAACATAATAATATCATATAAACCCATATTTCCCGAAATTGCTTAAAACTCCTAATAAACCTCAAAACTCACCACTGGAGGACTGATGATAAGAGTTAACAAATGCAAACGGAGCATTAAATGGATCCCTCGTCATTTTTGCAAAGAACACCCTGAAAATTATCAAAACTATTAGTTTAGCTTTCATTTTCGGAAGTATTAATTTGTAGGAATTAGAAATAGAATTCACAAGAGAAGAGAAATAAGTAACTTTGGTAACATTTTTTTTAGAAATTGTGGTTTATCCTTTAATATCCTCGAGGAAATTACATTTTAACATAAAATCATAACGACTTTAACGAACTGTACTATCACTATCATAACACTACAGATCATAATGGGTTTAAAAGAACCGAGCTAGACATAATTGGTTGGAGGAATGGACCGAGTTGGTACTAATTGCGAAAGTGCAGATGATGAGCTGGCGACCTTGTTCTAAAACCGAAACTAAGGCTTGAGAAGTGAACACCCCTTTTGATTTAGAGAAATCGATTCTGGTCTTGCTGGTTGATTATCCCCATTATTTTCCAAACCTTAAAAAAAATATATCAATTGATTAAAATAAAAATAAACATAATTTTATTTTAATTATAATTTAAAATATACTTGAGTTTCGTAGAACAGTCTCCATGCGATGAATGAAATCCTGAAAGGACGTCAGAGCATCAGGCATGACCTGAAAAGGTGAAAAATCGCAATTTTGTAAATAGCGAAAAACAAGAGCTATTTTGCAAATTTTTGAAGAGAATATTAAATTACCATATTTCTCGGCATTCCAGGTGGAATTTCATGATTCATAGTGAAGAAACTTCTTAGAGGAATTTCATCGAACACCTTACAATCACAAGGTTTTCGCTTGATATTTATTATAGCCCATTTCTGAATTTGAAAAAAGAACTATGTATGAGACTTTATTAAATTCCAATTATTCCTTGATCTATAATATGCATTAAAATTCCTTGATTCAGATTGAAGAAAATTCTTGAGAGGAATTCCATCGAACACCTTATCATCATAAGAGTTTGGTTGATATTTATTATAACCCATTTCTGAATTTGAACAAACTATGTATGAGACTTTATCCCCATGATACAAAGTAAATTTCAATGAAATTCTAAAATTACTCATTTAATAATTTGCAGACATTTCAGAAAAAAACTTTATAATATTCATACCTCGGTTCTTTTGATTTTCTACAAAGGAGATGGCAACTACGAGTATTGGAGAGAGGGGCAATTATCCACCAGCATGGGATTGATTGAGAATTTGTTCCGTAACTTTGTCTGGATGAGAGAATATCTGATCGGAAAGGGAAAACTTCGAAAAAGAAACGACGCTACGGACAAGTTGAAGGACAAGTAGAGCACGAAACTTTTCTCTGATGGAGATCGCAAAAAGAGGCGGAGGAGGAGGATGTGTCTTCGGATTGTGGTTAACTGAGAGAGAGAAGGAGAAGGGACGTCGATAACTGCTCTCTGAGGAGGCGCCAATATAAGAAGAGATGTGTCTTCGGATAGAGCACAGTAATAAATAGAAGAAGGGCCTTGTAAATTACGTGAGAATGGAGAGATGTATCCAAACGTGAGATTAAGATGGAATATTCAATAGAGTTGAGCGTTTATTTGGAATCCGAAATAAATATAAACAGGTAAAAAAAATTGACGTGGCATTTTAAGATTTGAGAAAATTATTTGTAAAATGTATTAGTATGATTAATTTTTTATGTACAGTCTTAAAATAAATAGACAAAACATCACAATATTGTACAATAAAATGTCCAATTGCAAAACAATATTATTTATGGTCCAAGATTGGTTATGATTTAAGATACTATTTTACCACATATTTCATTTTATTTATCATTTGGATTACAACAAGTCACATCAAAAATTATTTTATAAAATCTTAAAATGAAATAATACATCATAAAATAGTATCACAAAAAATTATATGATATATACGAGAAATATTGTATTAAACAACTTATTATTTAAATTGGATAAAAGAGTCTATAAAGAAAAAGAAAAATACATGCTAAAGTTAAGGAAAATTCTATCATATATTATTTTTTATTTTATTATACACTTTATTGTGATCCAATCCTTAAAATTAAAAATTTGTTGTCAATCTAAAGGTCAACATTAAATCACTTCTCTTCCCCCTGAAAAGGGTAAAAAAGGTAAATTTGTACACACAAGTTACTCTCTTGCACCCTTCTCTACCGTTCTCGTACCCTCCTACCCTCTCCAGTAGCTCTCCCCCAATCTCGCCCTCAATATTGCCACACTTTCTCTCGCGCGCGCGAGAATCTCACGATCGCCAGATCAACAATCTTCCCACTCTCTCTCTCTCTCGCGAGATCGATCGCCAGTATAGATGAACAATCTCGCCAGTATAGTACAACGAAAATTTAACACCAATGCTCATGTCGGAAAAACGATCTGTGTGGAGGCGGGGCGGTGGGGGTGAACTGGGGTTCGGATTCATAGTCACTCTTTTTGATATTTTTTTTGTAAAAACTGGAAATGGGATGGAGAAATCACTTTTACATGGAAATGGAGATCCATATTCAATTTCGATACTTGGATATATGACTTCTTCAAGTAAGAACATTTTTGTATACATTATTCTACAATTTCGATACTTTGAATTAGTTACCTAGAAAGTAATGTTGGCTTATAAAAAAATTGATTCTAAATTCAATATATTTTTGCAAGTAATAAGGTGAAATCTACGTCACAATCAAACCAATTAGGAAAATAATAAAAGCTAGAACACTTCGAGAAGGTATTTCACTACTTCATATTTTCAAAAGGAATTAAGAAAAACTTTATAACATTTTAGGCAAAATTCGGCCTCCATAGAATTGGGAAGAAATTCGAAAAGGAATTAAGAAAATTCGATGTTTAGAAAATGTACCAGCTGATACAAAAGGCTGTGACAAAACTGGTTCTCTTTTACCTCCAAAAGTAAAATCATATTTTCATTTCTATTTTATTCCTTGAAAATGAGTAATATCATATATACCCTTAAAATTAAGAAATATCATGTATACCCCTGTAGGAACAAAGATTTGATGTTTTGATTGGATCAATGCTTTCGAGCCAAACAAAAGGCGAAGTTACTCATGGTAAGTCCCAACATTTTGTGATTTTTATTTTATCAGGGTTCTTTTTGTAATTTTTTTATGAGAAATCAGGTGAAATCAGGTGCAGTGGAAAGACTTGAGCAGAATGGGTTATCGGATCCTGAAACAATTATTCAAACCGATGAAGAAATCGTTAGAGACTTAATTCGACTTGTACGGAGGAATAAAACCCTAATTTTTGCAGTTCAGACTTGAGAGCTCATCAACAAGTATTTTGTTGTTAATTATTATGTTAATAATTTTTATAATTAAAGTTCTGTGGAAATTTATATTATTTTGCTGTGATTGTAGGGTTAATTTGTACGGGTGCGGTACTAGCACTATACGGGTATGGTACTGGTACGGTATTATTTAAAGTTTATGATTGGTATGCGGTTACGGTTCACGACCAAGTAGCATTTAGGAATTCATTAAAGTTGCATTTTGTAATTTTTGTAAATAAATTTTGCTTATTTTGTTAATTGTTATTTAGTCAATATGTTTTCAAAGAACTCACAAAATAAGTGGCAAAAAATGACCTTGTATGAAATATCACCAGTGTATGTATGATCCTTCTATGTTTTTCAAGGCTTAGGTATACATTATATTTTATGTATGCAAGGGCATTTGTGATATGATGAGATTTTATGAGAAATATATTAAATCTGAAATTCATTGATATTTATCATATTTGATTTTAAGGTGGAAATTGACAATTTTTTTTATTCGATTTATTTTTCAATTTCCTTCAAATTTTTTTTTATTTTCCTCAAATATTACATACTTCAAAATAAATTTTTTTTTACCAACCTCTTATTTTGGATTCATATTTATGCAATCTCCTCATGCCACCTCATCACAACTCATGCCACATCATCACAATTATTTGAACCATTAGATTATGATACGTGGTAACATATGAATCATATATTAACCTTGGATTTTGTGTGGTTATGTTTTATTTGTAGATATTTATGTGTCCCTTATTTCACACATAGTTTTAAGAAATTTTAGAAGGCCACATCACCTTAAACTGACGACTTGTCAAAATATTATTTGTTATGTTCGTGTGGGACCAATTGTATTTGATTTTGAATTTTTTCACAATATGATAGATGATCAATTGTGAATACAAATAGAATGTGAAGAGTTTAAATATCTAACATTAATAAATTAATAAATTAATATATAATATAATAAAACATACATCAAATATTGTTAGTATTTTCATAATATAATCTAAAAAAATTAAGAAATATATTCGTTGAAATTTCATCTTTATTTTGATATCCATATTATCATATATTTAATATTTTTCTCTAACTTAAAATTATGAAACCGATTATGTCAAAAAAGATATAAAAATAAATGCAATTACATTAATTGTTGTTTAATTTAGACCTAGAGGGGGGTGAATAGGAAGTCCTACGGTCCAATTTTCGCGGTAATGGATACAATTACAATTTTGTGCGGAAGCGTAAATAAATTAGAGAAAGAAATACAACACCGAAACAAATAACACACGATATTTGTTTACGGAGTTCGGTAGGTGGTTGCTTTGTAGATTTAACTCACCGGCTACTTGCTCAATCGACCGACTCGATTGATTGCAAGTACATACGTCTCCGGGGTTTCCTTGCGCCTTTTCGGCTTTCGATTGAATACCCAACTCAAACAATTACAAGGTTTGCCTTGATCGATTTACACGAATTTATCGATCAATGACGGGCTTTACAATTAGTAACTAGCCTATTACAATTTACTACTAACGAACTACTCGTGATCGGTCACGCAAGTTGGGAATCGTTTAGTAGTGGATTCGAAATTGGATCTAATAATCTCTAAGAATGTTTAGATGATTAAGCTCAAGATTTAAAGCTAGGATTCTCTCTTTTGATTGGGAAAATATATTAGTTGAGATGATGAGAGAGAATGAGGGAAGAGTTCTATTTATAGAACACATAGACCCTTCCCTTAACATGTTTTTTCTGTATAGTCCGTTATAACTGACCTGAGGTCCGTTACAACGGACTCAAAGTCAAACTAGCCGTTACAGGCAATATATTCGAAAATTTCATAGTCCGTTATAACTGAGTTTAGGTCCGTTATAACCGACATCGTACTGTGATCAGATTTATTCTATAGTCCGTTATAACTGAGTTTAGGTCCGTTATAACCGACCTACTCCGTTACAACTGAGTTTAGGTCCGTTATAACCGACATCTTACCGTGACTTCACTTCAGATTTATTCTATGGTTCCGTTATAACTGAGACTCTTCCGTTATAACGGTTAGTATATGTCCGTTACAACGGATTGGTTATTCCGTTACAACGGATGATTGGTTATTCTGAAGTGAGTTCACAAGTCCGTTATAACCGAGTGTAGGTCCGTTATAACTGACATACTCCGTTATAACTGACATGAGGTCCGTTATAACGGACATGCTCTTATTAACACGGTTACTGTAAGTCCGTTATAACTGACCTGAGTTCCGTTATAACTGACAGGATGTCCGTTACAACGGACATGTAGTCCGTTATAACTGACATGCTCTTTTTAACCATATTTATGTATGTCCGTTATAACTGACCCGAGGTCCGTTATAACCGACATGCTTCTGAAAATCTGTTTTGTTATTTCATCATTTTAATGGATTTCGAATATATTTCTTTGACTAATCTTGAGCTTAATAATACATAAACAAGTTTAGGGATACCTATAAGTTGTTTTGGTGATTTATGTGATACCCCAACTTGCGGAATCTTCGATGTCTTGATGTCTTCACTTGATCATGCGTTTTCGTGCCATCGTTTCTTTACCGTCTTGACTTCCGACGTCTTGATTCTTCTTTTGATCCTTTTGTGGGTTACGTATTCTATTTCTATAAATGTCACTCCCACATATAGATTAGTGATATCGGCATTATTTTGAGATAATCAAAAAACCTAGGAAATTTGAACCAACATTAATGACTTGTAAGACTAATTATTATTATTATTAAAACTATAATTGAAAAAAATTTCACATACTACTAAGTATGTTATTATCATATATTCAATATTTTCCTCTAACTTAAATTATGAAAACAATTATGTAAAAAAGATATAAAAATAAATATAATTACATTAATGATTTGTAATCTTAATTATTATTATTTTTTAAAAAGATAATAGAAAAAAATTGCACATCCTAATAATTATTATTATTTTTACAACAATTATGTTATATTTGTATTTGTACTTCAAACAGTTTCATGTTAATGTTTTTTTTAAAAACAATAATGAAAGATATTTATTTACTAAACACAAATAATTTATTTAACTTATATAATATTTTTCAATAATAAACATGAAACTTAAAATTTATCAGATAGAAATAATTTTTTTAAACTTTTGGAATGTTATTATTCTTACTTTTAGATATGAAAATTTAAAATATCATATAGTTTTGATTTTTGTTTTTGTCCACGCATGTTGTTTTATTATTCTATAGTGACATTTATTCTTTTTTGTATTTGTTACATTAAAGTACTAAATAAATATTTCGCAATGTGTAATATTCAAAAATAATATATTAATTTTGTCATCATCAAATTTCATTAATCAATATGATATTTATTTTCATAAAGTCTTATATATGATCCCGAAAAATCATAACTTTATATTATGTCTATATATTACATAAATGGTAAAACAAATAAAATAAAATCGGGCGCGGGTTATCTCCTAGTCAATATAAAGCCTTACATTTCAAAGTCTTGCATTTGAATAAAACGGATATAAACAATACAAAGTTCTTGTTCTATTTTTTACCATTTTATTACAAGAATAAAACAAAGCAATGATTAATTTTATTTGTACAAGAATAATTAATTGACCCAACATGGGATTTTTTCAAGATCCCACAATAATATGTACTATCTTTATTTGTAAATATTATTCTTTTTGAAATTTGTAGAGGGCTCTAGCCTCCAAGTCCCAAATTAGATATTAATAATAAACTTACAAAATATTATTTTCAATGATGGCTACCTAAAAAATACAGTGTATATGTTTTTATTGGAAATTGGAAATTTAAAATTGAAAATATAATACATTTTTACAAAGTTCTTTGATCTTCAATATTAGCATCCAAACAAATGTAAACAATATAAAATTAAATTGTACATTTTGACTTGTTTTAGATTTTATAATATTGTAATGCAATACAATCCTACATGGGTCTTGATATTTTATTTGAATTCCGGATCAGAGTAAATTAAACTAATGAAATTTGCATGGAAACAAAAAATATCATTGGTCAATTATACTTATGCGTATAATAATTAATGTTTTTATACATTTTCATTTTTTTAAGATTGTATATATGTGAAAAAATTTATTCTATTTTTTACCATACTATTAGAAAAATAAAACAAAGCAATGATTAATTTTATTTGTACTTGGAATAATTAATTATCCAACATATTTCTATTAGAAATAACAAATCAAATATTAGAAAAATCATTTGTACTTGGAATAATTAATTTTTTACCATACTATTAGAAAAATTATATGATAGTGATTAATAAATATTTTAGAGGTACACAAAAACTATGTATCATACTAATTATTGCAATATTTCTACTTATTTTTCTGCCCACTGATGTAATTATTTATTTCTAATATTAATCAAATATTAATCCACAAATGATCCAAAACTCATAGATCTAAAATAAACAGTCTTTTTCCAACGGTCATAAATTTTTGAAATAACAAATCAAATTATCTAACATAATATTTTTTTCAAACGGTCATAAAATTTTGAAAGATCTTAATCCTAATGTTAAGAAAATTTAATCCAACGTTAATATTTCGATGTTATATAAAATGAACTCGGTGTACGGTGTAATGACAGAACCTTAGTATGGCAATAATATAAGGTGTATGGTTTAAATTGTAAACCGAGTTTAGGGAAACGTTACAGTGACAGATCATTCTTTTATAATATAATAATAGTTCGTACACCTCCGCCTTCCTTCTCTCTCTTCAACATATCCATTCATCCTCTCCCTCGTTCTTCTCTCATCTCTCCCTTCTTCTCTATTCTCTCCCACTACGAAACCCTACATCCATATACTCGAGAACCAACACAGAACTTCTATTCCGTACTCAGATTGTTCGACTGGGAGACGAGATGTGAATCGGCACTCGATAAGAGCTCTAACTCGCGGACTGAGATCTATTCAATGGCCAATTTCCATGGTCGACGTGGGATTCGTTACTGGACAGACACGAAAACGTAAGTGTTTCTTCTCTATTTGTTTGTATTTTATAGGAATTAATGATTTTTCGATTACCCCCAAATCAAGACAGCAAATGGCTGGATTTGTTTTCAATTCGATTTTCTTTGGTATTTAGTTTCTTCTTAACTCGTTCTTGATCATAATTATTAATTATGTTTGTGATTGATTGTAGTTTACAAGATTCCTATGAGCGGTTACCCTAATACAAGAATTTCTTCTCTTTTATCCCTGTTCGAATTGGATGAGAACGAGACAAAAGAAGCATAGAAGGATTGCCCACTGTACAAGGTTATTTTCAATTTTATCTCTTTCTAAATTAATCCAATATATTTTGGTAATTATTCGATCTAATTTATTTTCACAATTGGTGCAGAGATTTGGTGAGTTCCTTCGAGAACAACCTCGAAGAGGTCATTTTGGGCAAAACGATTTCATCTCGATGCAACAGAGATTTAGAGCGTCACAAAATTCAATTCCGTGCACTTCTTGGCAATAGGTTATTCTTTTAATCTTCTTCTCTTTTTCCTCTCACTTTTCTTGTATTGAAGAAGAGGATTTTGTGCTGTACATGTACATGATTTTTTGTTACTAAATTAGGGGGAATTTCTGTAATTGTACATCATTACGCGATTGATTTCATTATGTTTTTTCAGGGTTATGATCAATAGTGGCCAATTCTCTTAAACCAGTTCGAATCGAGACATTCGATTAAGCTCTTGAAGAATTTTACTCTAAAATCAGAAGACGATGATCAGATTTTAATGGAGGAATAGTGATATAGAAACTAAACAAAATCAAACTCGATCAGGTTCAAAACCAAACCAAACCAGTTAGTTAATTAATTTATTTATTTTCTACAAGATATTAACTAATTGTCTTCATATTGGTACAGGAGAATAGGCGGCACAGTTAATCAATTACAAACTCGACGACTTAGGTTATTTGGGTTTAATCAATTACAAACCCATGTATAAGAGGTAATTTTCAATCTTATTCCTTCCAAAATAATCCAATACAGTTTGTAATTATTCAATATAATTTATTTTCTCTCAAATGTGCAGCGATGGAAAAAGAAATGGATGATCGAATCGTTTTACTCAGACATAAAACCGGGGCTTCTCAATACAAGAAATTTCAGAGTGTCGAAAAAGAACCAACTTCATTCGATGAGCAGAGAGAGATGTGTGTTTTTGTGTTATACGTATATATGTGCATGTTGTGTATATGGGGTGTGTGTGTGTGTGTTTTGTGTTTGTGCGTCTTTGTATGTGTCTCTGTAAGAGAGAGAGTGTGTGTGTGTGTGTGTGTGTGTGTGTGTGGGGCCCAAGTGGGGCCAGGCAAGTCGGGTCCGGTCAAGGTTGGGCCGGGCCCGGGGGGTTTGGATAAGTTAACAAAACAGTCCATATAAAACTTTGGACATAACATTTTATAAAAAGAGAAATTGGCAATTGGAAGAAATTAAATTAGCTTTACATGGAGATCTTGTTAACTTATTTGATCACTTGGTACCAAAACTAGTAAAATGACTTAATGTTAGGATTTTCATTTTTGCAATTTCGTTAGCAATGAATTTTCTTTTTCCTTAGGCTTTGAAACGTAAATAACTTTATAGATTCAATCGTGACCAAAAAATTACATATTTTTTTGATAGAATCAATCGTGACCATTCAATCAAACAAGGGCATTATGAGAAGATATAATGCAACCGGTTAATGCAATCCCATGCAATTATGCCAAGCCTTCTAGTCTGATTAAATATTCTTAGGAAATTGGATGCATTTAATATGATTTAGATTTTCCGTGCCATTATGTATGTCTATAATCATGCAAGTAATAAAGCCAATATACATGAACCGTCATCTTATTTTTATTACATGTGAATTTAATTTTTCAAAAAAAAATTAGTCATTAAGATATGGCATGCTTAAAAAATATATGAAAATATCGAAAAGAAAAGTTCTTATCATCAAAGATGTATTGATTAACCTTAAATTAGTATAGTGATATAGAGAATGATGTATTAATACCCAAAAAATATACTAACATTAAAATTATATAATAATATCAAATATATAGGGACGCCAAATAGAAGTCTGACATGAAAATAGTTTAATTGTATTGGAAACAATATGTTATTTTTGACGGAAAAATGCATGTTAACATCCAAATTGTATGATACCAATTCAAACTTGTACCACAAGTGTCAGTACCGGTACCATTCTTTCACTTATTTTTCCAAATCTTCCTTGTACTTTTGAAGAATTTTATGGGCTTGTCGGATCTCTGCTTCACCGCCTCGCTGTCTCTTTCTCTGTCAGCACCATCACCAGTCTCGCATTAGCTAAATCACAATGGTATTGGACTATTAAGGTTCACCAGTAAAAAATGAAAACTCAAATAATGAAGATTAAGGTTAACAAAAATGAAAACTCAAACAATTTCATACTCAACCTATCTTATAACTTTATAAATTTTTTTGGTTTCGTTAATAATTATATTTTAACCATTCATTCTTCTATCATGATTCATGATGAGTTTGTGTCTAATAATCAAATGTTCCCTATTTTCAACAGGAAAAATATAAATATAAAATATCCATTGATGCCCCTTCACTAATTAACTTTACTAATTAACATGTTACACATAATTAACGTATAATTATATTGATTACTACATACTTAATTATGTATCACATTCACATATTTAATTACTACATATTAATTTCACATTGCCCCGAAGAGGGGCCACGCGGGGTGGGGGCGTTGGTGTGTGTTTATTATATTAGAACGTTGGCTTGGAATGTTATGTTTTGGAGTTTGATATGGTGCCCTGAAATTCCAAAAAATATCCTGACAAAAGAAGGTTTAAAAAACTAATATACTTACAAATATTTGTAATTAACAGTACAATTTATTAAAAATGAAAAATGAAAATTCATGGCAACATAAAGTAATTAATAATTTACACATTTTCATGTCATACATAAACTGCACATTCCGTTTTACCTAGCATAACCGACAATATGAACTCAAATTTCATGTGTTCCCGAGAATATTCTAAGACATCACATTCTCACTATGAATTTCTCACGTGTTTTTCTAAAAAGTAAAAAAAAAAATCATATTTGTCTTTTAAAAAAGATAATATCAAATTTATCCTTCTAAAGTAAAATATCATATTTATCTTTTAAAAAATATAACATTTTGTGTGTTTCGTTAACTGTATTAATTTTATTTGCAGAACTTTTTAGTTCTTTGTTAAAAAAGAATAGTTTTAACAAAAAAAGGCATGATTTAATTTTAGTTGTTTACGTTCATCAAGTTGAAATTGGGCCTAATTGAACTTCAGAGAAATCAAATTGTTTAGGGTGATGCGAGTACTGGTAGATATTGTCCAGATTAGAGATGATACATCATAATGTTGTTAAGTAAGTGTAAGTTGAATTTGAAAGAAAATCATCTTTCCCTAAAAAAGATTAGTGATTTAAAAAAGAGAATAAACAATGAATTTTCTAGTTATTACATCTAGCAACAATATTCGTGGATTACTCTTATAAAAAAAAAATCTTATTTCTTTGCAGAAAAGTAGTGGATTTTCTTGCGGTCCATCGATTTATCGAGGTGTAACTAGGTATTTTACATGTTTAAACAAGAGAGAAAGAAATAATTATGATCATTGTCATGGAAAGTATCATTTTTTTTATTAACGTCATGGACCATATTGTACGATCCAAAATATTATTTTATCTTTGATTATATTACAATTTACAAAACATATAAAAAAGAAAAACAGAATAATTGCCAATTTGAATTTTGAAGTCGAAGAATACCTGACATGTTAACTACCCTCAACATGAAAGCTCCTCTTCTCCATACTGTACATAGTACATACTCAAAACATATATGATAATGATATATGATATTTATGCAATTATTTTATTCATTTGCACTTATACATACATAGCTGATCTACGAATTATATTATTTGCAATTGAAGGGCCATAAATATTAGGTGGTCTCTCTGACCTCTGTTCTGTTTTGCGCTCAAAGGCATGTTACCACTTTATGTTGACAGTCACTTGTTATCTCTTATTAATAGGGGGGCATTCAACAATTAATTCATATTCCCTTAAAACCTATTTTCATACAACAATCAAGTTTCAAAATTTATTTCTTTTACCCAACTATCTCAAACTGTTAAGAAAAGGATTTTTGTTTTTAAAACAAAAAACTAAATATAGAACCAAAAAAAGAGGCATCAATAAAGAATTAGAAATAAAAATTCTTTTTGACCCATGAAAAAGGGGCATACCAAATAAAGGCCCAGCCCAATCAATCTCAACGTCAAACTCAAATATATATTTTCCCTAATCCAATTTCCTGAAATTATACTTTCAAAAGTCCAATATTTTTTGATAGAAAAATTCTGGACCCAAATTTTGCTTAATTTAAAAGCCCAAATAATATTTTTTTTATTTTTTTGAAAATTAAAACCCATCATTTTCTTGACTCCAAAATAAATAAATTAATGGATTAAAAAGTAGACGAATGAACAGTAAAACATTTTGCATTGTTATCAAGTCATGTTTTGCATTGTTATCACGCAAACTTGTATTCTTATTTTATGTCTATATTTATTTTAGTTAAAAAAGTATTTCAAATGCCGCTCCTTCATTAAATATTAAAATATCTCCAAAACTTTTTGCATTTCACAACCAATGCATGCAGTAGAACATTTTTCTGATGATGTTGCATCAAATTTACGTGACTATCTATTATAAAACTGAAAGTTCCATCAATAATAATATCCAACAAAGATTGCAAGTTAAATTATAATCATCAGTCACATTTTTTTTTATTTCTTCTTCTTTACTCGAAATAGTATATTGCACTATTGCAGGGAATCAATTCAATTATGACAAAAATACATGACAATGATAATTGTGGACTTTTTGTGCCATAGACTTCTTAAATATCTCTTTCTTTACTTCACTAATAGGTAAAAATGTCGAAACTTGAATTTGGTCCAGGAACTTTTGCATCACGAGCACCAACTTGGACGGGCAAGCTCGTTCATCGATGTTTAAGGAAAATCGCTTATGTGGAGGAAGATCCAAATGATTCATGTGTTTTTTGTATGATAAATGTGTAATTATTTCAGTTATAGGGTGGCACAAAATAATATGATTGTTTTAATGAAATTTTGGACACATTTCAGGATAAAAAATAAAAAATAATAATTTCGGAGAATATAAATGCTAAATCACTAGTACCGTTTTCTTGGCTTGATAAAAAGAGAAAGAATAAGCTGCTCTCAAAATTGTAGACCCCTTAGTGTCACGTGAATTTGAAATTGAAATACTTTTTTTTATCTCAAAATGGAATACTGAAGTCTGAATTTCAAATATCATAAAATCACACATAAACAAACCATAATAAATAGTTCAATGTAGATAAAGGTATGTAAAAATGCCCATAATGATGCAGTTTCGTGAAATAATTACATAGCAACACTCATTTATCAATATCGTTATTTAATACCATGATAATCACGCAATTAACTAACACGTACACATTAATATCTGAACGTTGGGCTCTCAACTTGCTCCTATAAATATCTGAGGCCCAAGTAATCGTATTATTCGATCAATGCATCATTTACCAATTACAATACGATGCCGTTATTGTAAGAGTTAAGATGACCTAAATAAGAATGATTTCAATTTTTTATATAAATTATCATTATACCCCTATTAATAATTATTAATATCCATTAGTATTAATATCTTTCAAAAATCATGCAAAATATCTTTTACATATAAAAAATCACAGTATTCTTAACATGAAAAATCTCTCAACTTGCATATTGAAATTGAAAACCGTCAACATGACATGTCCAATCATGAATTTTTTTTTTGTAATAAAAATAATAACATTTTTTACAAATTCTAAGATTAAATAGTCATTTTTCTGATTAAGACTAATAATTGATTGCAACAAAAAACAACCATCCTAAAAAGGGTAAAACGGTCATTTATAAGATTTTGTTTATAATCGCTCTTTATTAATTCATATTAACTCTTGCAATAATGCTATCCTTACAGTATCAATATTCCATTGGAATTTTTTTTATTTATAAACATAACAAGTATGCGTTTTACCAAATAGACATTAAAATTTGGAATTTTCGAAAATGACATTATCGACATCTGCAAATTCGAGAGGTTAAGCATGCCTGGACTTTTGAAATGTGGGGCATTTTAATTCTTGCAATTGCCTCTTAACAATCTCAATAAAGTCATGCACGTAGAAGGCAATTAAAAGTCGGGTAATTAATTTGTCACCTTACTTTGGTTCATATACAAAAAAAAGTGATACATAGAAAGACAAACAAACTATAGTAGCATATTAACAAATAATGGACACCCGACTTTTGAATTGCTTTCTACGTGCATGACTTTATTAAGAGTACATGCATGGCTTCATTAAAAAATAATTAGAAGAACTAAAATGTCCCGCATTTCAAAAGTCGAGAGATATTCGATCTCTGTTTTTTCTCGAATGTCGACAATGCCATTTCCGAAAATTTCAAACTTCTGTGTCTAGTTGGCTAAATCTCATACTTGTCATGTCTATAAATAAAAAAAATCCTCTTCCCTTTTCTAATACTCTCCGTCTATCTCCATCAATACTCAATATTTTATTTTCTAGTATATACAGAAATCTTGTTCCAACCAAGATTAAAAAAAAAAGTCAAAAAATATGAATACTCTGAGACTATTATAAGTTGCGTACTAAATTTGAATTAAAAATTTAAACCAATTAGTTGTTTCACTTGCACGCCATTTTTTATTGTATAAGGTCACAAATTAATGCAAGTCGAAAACATTTTAACTAAAAAAATGGAAAATTAACAAAAATAACCCTAACTTTTTTGGAAATTAAAAACAAATCTCTTATTTTTATGGAAACTCCAGAAAATATTTTTTACTAAATTTTTATTTTCAAATATTTCTAGAGAATTAAATTTAATCATGGATGGTGTTAAATTATTTTTTTTCTTTTTATGAAAAATACTCTTCTGTTTACATATGTAGTATTTAAATTTTTTTATGAAAACACTATATGTTAAAAAAAATATTTATGAATTTTCTTAAAATTAATAAAATTAATGAAAAAGAACAACATATTGTTTTAATTTCTACATATGAAAATAGAAGGATATTTCGGCAAAACAAAATTTAACATTATTAGTGGTTAGTTTGATTCTCTATATGGATTATTTAAAAATAAAAATTTGGTAGAAAAGATATTTTCGAGTTTTAAAAAAATGAGGAATTTTTAAAAGATCCAAAATAGTTAGGTTTTTTTTTTTGTAAATTTCCTAAAAACATTATGATTACAAACATAATTAGAAAAACCATACCAACATAATCATGATGACCTCTCAATCGTGGTCCTAGCTAGGATGTCTTGTCTAATCAAACAAACATTCCTTCTCCCACACGACGTTTAATCATCTTGGTACCTCTCTATTCCTCTCTCGGCTCATGTAACCAACTAATGCAAATTAATATTAATTTTGTAGCGGAGTTTTTTATGAACCATAATTTTATTTTGATAATAGCATGTATATATTATATTTTTTTATTTTATTTGAAAATATGATTTGCCTTAGACAATCTTGAATGTCATGTATATATGTAAAATTAGTAATTAATATAATTTCTTTTTGAATGAAAATATTATATACTTCATATATATTGTAGTGGAGTGTTTTATGAACTATGATATGAATAAGTGGTTTTGCAAAAAAGAATAAGAAAGCATGCATACCCACCCTCTTATTTTGCACATATATTTGAGTCTCCTGATGTAAGTATTATTATTTGATTAAAAAATGATATTTTTTTGTTATTATTATGTAAAATAATTGTAAAACATGTGAATAATCATAGATAATTGAATTCAAATAACTTTATTTAGGATGATATTAGTAATATTTTCATACAAATATTTAATTTGTATTACAATGAAAAACATAATCATAATTTACATACTCGCCGCGTAGCACGAGTATTCCCCTAGTTTTTTTTGAAAATGCAGCAGTGGTAACATTTGAGTTATCATATTTATTTATTGCAGCTTAAAAAAGTTTCAATTTGCAATGTAAATAAATAGAAAACATGATTAAGTTTCAATTTGCAATGTAAATATTTATTTATTTATTTATTATAGCTTAAAACATAACAAAAAGTCCGTACATAATACATGATATTATAAAATAATTTGTGAATACAATGAAATTGTCTTTTTTTTATAAAAAAAATCTTTTAAAAATAATATGCATAATGTATATGATCATTTTGTTGTAAAACTAAACACATGTTTTGTTTTACTTTGGCTTGAAAAATCAGATTGATGTCGGTTTATTTGTGTAGGATCATACAAATATTTGTATATTTGTATGTTGTTTTATTTACAATGTAGGACCAAAAAAAAAAATTGACCAATAAATCGGTAACATCACAAAGTTATAATCCCAAAAATGTATACCAATATGCCTTCTATATATGTATTTAGAAAAGTATATATTTTCTAATACATATACTTTCCCAAAAATTTATACCAATATTGACCAATAAATCGGTAACATCTCATGGCTTTGCTGGTTTGGTTCTAGTATCTAATAGTATATTGGTGTTGTAAACCTTTAGTATGATTTATTGAATAGCATATTGGTTTTGTTTGTCTGTTTGAATTGTATGCCAACTTAAAACATGCAAGATACTTCATTGAAAATTAGAAACCATGAAATACACTTCCATTAAAAAATAAATCGGGAACAATATGATGATCTTGAAATACATTTCCATTAAAAACAATTGAGCATTCAAATTGTATCAAACTAGAAAATCAAGTTTATAACTATAATTGATACTTTTGTTTTTTATTTTATTTATAAACTTATTCACTTTGTCTTATTTTTTTAGTAGCATATGAATCTATATCTAATAAATTGACTCTTATTCGTCAACAAAAATCCCAAGTTAATTATCAAAGTATATAACATCTCATTTCATTTCATTTCCTCAAAATCCCAAGTTAATTATCAAAGTATATAACATCTCATTTCATTTCATTTCCTCAATATATTACTTCGTAACAACTTATTTGTGTTAAATTTAATATAAAAAAAGTCGCAGTGGACAAATCTGTTGTCAAATAATGAAGATAAAAAAAGCAGGATAGATAAGCGGCAATGATGTTGTATGTAATAAGGCCCGCAGAAAAGGAAATTTGTATACATCAAAGAACTTAATAAGGTATTTGTATCAAATTATGTACTGGGTATTTTCTGCGGGCTTGTAAATTTGTTGTTTTGAAATTAGAATTTGGAGAAGTAAAAAATGAAAAAGAAAATTGCAATTCTAACTATTTGTTGAAACCATCAAATTATCATATATACTCGTGAAAACTGAGAAATAACAATTGTTTTAAAAAGCCTAATGAAAAGGATAGGGAAGTGCCCGAAGAAACAAAGAATTTAGTTGATCCAATATAGAAAAAAAAAAGAGAGAATCTTCTCATACAATTGTTTTAAATAAAAAATTAAGCGGCCTGTTATTCGAATAAGGTCCGGCTCAATTATGCATGCAAAACTAAAAAAAAAAATTATTCATAAAAAAAGATAGTACCTCAATTTCCTGGAAAATGAGGCCGTAATAGTAATTTTAGATTTATATTATCCATGCTATTTCACATTTAAAAGAATTATGAGGTTTTATTTGGATACACATGAAATTAGTTATGTCTTCAGAAAATTAAGGAGTCATTCATCAAGCAAATACAACAAATAACACATTAGGGATAGGGGTGGTCAAATAATTCGGTTTATTTGGGAACCGAACCGTTTCGGTCGAATTCGGTTTAATCTGTTCGGTTTTTCGATTTATTTGGTTCGGTTCGATTCTGAAATTAATATTGTTCGGTTTATTCGGTTCAGTTCGGTTTTGGTATTTTCAGAACCGATTAAACCGAACCGACCGAATTAATACTATTTTTTACTTTTTCTATTATATTCATTTACACAAATTAAAATTAAATATTATAAAATTAGAAATAGCGTAAGTATATTTTATATGATTTTTCTAAATAATATTTGAATTTTAACATTATAAAACTTCTAATTCGGTTGCCGAATAAACCGAATAAGAAATTCGATTTATTCGGTTCGGTTTTAAATCGATTCAAATTTTATTCGGTTCGGTTCGGTTTGAATCTAGTTCGGTTTGATTTATTTCGATTTGCTCTTATTTGGTTCGGTTCGGTTCAACATAATGTCCATTCCTCATTTTGATTTATCCTAGTTAGTCCTAAATTTTAACCCGAATTTGATTTTATGTTTGCAGACTGTTCAACCTTTATGATTTTGATGGAACATGATTTATAGAGGAACGCAGGTAATTTTTTTTCATTGAGTTGTTTTAGTTTAGTGAAAATCGAGAATCAACTGGATTTTATTAAACTAGTAAAGACCATCGCTTCGCTTCGGTATATATTTTTAGATTTTTTTATCACATTATATTTGTTTTCTCCGTTTCAGTGTATCTTTTTCGATTTTATTAACATATTATATTTGTTTGAATTGCACGTGAACTTATTTTATTTTAATAAAAGAATGATTACATGTCCCGTCCTTATTTCATTTGCATGTACAATATAATTACAAATTTAACTATAACATGTACAAAACATTTCTTTGTGAACATATCTTTTGAAATATTATATGATATATTTACTCATATATACATTATTTTTTTTTATGGAGGATTTGTAAATATCTGATAAAATAACATTTATTAAAACGAAAATTCCCAATAATCAAATTTGATGTTGCACATTTTTTATATTTTATATACTACAACTATATTGCATTATGATAAAAAATTATGCTTTCGTTACATTCAATGTTTAGAAAACCAAAATATAAATAACACAACTTCGAAGATTCGAACCTGGGTGCTATTGCAAATGAGCATAAGTTGCCATCCCTTGGCTACTATTTGTTACTGGTTATTGTTTTAATTATAAGACGCAATTTCAGGTGTACCCCCGGAAAACATCAAAATTTCACATATACCCCTCAATAATCTGAAATTTCACGAATACCCCTACAAACGTCTCAAAATATCATGGATACCCCTTCAAAATTCTTCAAATATCATTATTATCCCTATAAAATTCTTAAAATATCACATATATCGCTATTATATCATTTAAAAATCATCAAAGCATTTATCGTTGGTAATATGTCAATTATCTAATTTTTAAACTTATTTGTCAATGATAATGAATAACTTTTTTCTCTGAAAAAATATTTAAAACCATAAAAAATCAAATATTGTCAATTCTATCTCATAATTTCTTTCTAAAAATCATTGTTGAAATCAATATTATTCTCAAAATTTTAAGTAATTATTATATTTTGAGAAGCGTTATTTCTAGAGCTGAAATTTCTGAATCTAGAACAACTATATTAAAGTCCCCAAATTACCCTTTTCTAACCATGGAATGCATTGACTAATTTATGAATGTACTAATTTATTTTTCATATCTTCCAAATTAATGATATATTATAGTGGGATTATTTCGTGTATCTCTCTTTGTGAAACCCTAAATATCAAATTTTTTCCTCTAAATATATAAATATCCCTACAAATCTTGAAGGTATGTTATTTACATTTCGTGTTTCAATATTATTATTGTTTTGAATTTTTTTTATTGCATTCATTTAAATGAAAGTATGTTATTTACATTGATGTTAACTCAAATATAGAGAATATGATGGATCAAGATAAATTTTTAATTATTTACATGATGTTAGTTTTTTTTATTTTTAACAAATTAATTAAGATTGGTGTAGTTAGGAAATTAATAGATGAAAGTCTTATCAATACATTTCATGATTAAAAAAGAATATTTTGGAAATTTTAATATAGTTATTCTAGATTCGGAAATACTAGTTCTAGAAATAGCGCTTCCCTTATATTTTATATAAAGATAAAACGAAAAAATATTTTGAACGAAAAATTAATAAATTATTAAATAAAAGTTTAATTTTGGAGTATCCATGATATTTGAAGGGTTTTTTAAGGGCATTTATGAAATTTCACGATTTTGAGGGATATACATGAAATTATGATGTTTTGCAGGGGTACACATGAAATTCTGCCTAATTATAATTATCTTATGCACCCACACTTGGTGATTTTATTTAACTTCAAAATTATTGAATGAAAAAAATTGGTCATGAACTAATCTTTTGCATGGTCCAGAACATGAGAACACACCATGTGAACTAACAAACTTTCATGTATAACTATTAACTACAGATTTTTTTTGCTTATTATAGTGAAAGTATCAATTCATTAAAATAAATGTCGTAACACGGACTAATGAAATTACCTGTACGAAGTCACTATTTTAGGGGCGGGAGCATGTCCCATGGCCATTGGCCCATTGGACAGGTTGTGATCCGATTATCTCGTGAACCGTTAGGATTGCTTTATCATCAAATAATTAGTATTTACTGATTTACCCCTGATTCAACGCAGTCTTGACAAAATAAATAAACACTTTACATATTACTTTTGGACTCCATTGAACATAAAACGGAGATCTCCATTACCTCTTTCAGTGTTCTTCCCCATTATCGCCAACAAAAAAATAAAAAAACTCATAAAATACTCTGTTCTTCTTTCTCATAATAAAAAGCAGCATACCCATCAATCTTAAGTTATCTACTTTCTAGAGTTTCTTTTCTCTGTTAGTATTTTGATTCACTTTTATCTTTTATTAAATGATTGAGGATTAGAATTATAGTGGCCCTATTGTATAAATATAAGCTATAATGCGATTTCCCAAGCTTGCTATTTATTTTGATTTTTGCCCAAAAAACAAGAGATGTGTCAATATATTTTAAATTCCCATATACTCTAGATCTTAACTTAAGGCGCGATAAAAATTACAAGGCATAGCATGATAGCAACAAAAAAAGATTTTGAAGAAACTCAAAAAATATTTGAAGAAGAATATATCCATTAGAATTATTTAGTTTATATAAACAATGAATTTTGTAAACTAGATTTGAAAGAATTCAGAATTTGCTCACCAATTTGATAGGTTTAAATAAACGATATATATTGATTTTCAAACAAATAGGAAATGCACATTTGATTTGGACATAATTCACAAGAAGATATAAAGTCAAAAGCCATAATTCACAAGGAACGAAGATAATAATGGACTCTCCAGTCTCCACTATATGTTGTTTCCACTTTGGAACATAACGGAGTTACTCAAAATATTCTAATCCACAAATGATATGATAAATCGGACGGTCAATAAGATATTCGGACAAGTTATTGTTTGGTGCCCACCGGACCAGCTCCAAACCCACTCTTTTAATATCATATACTCATCGGACAGGTGGCAACATGTGCTCAACCCACCAACTTTAAAAGTCACTAGCATTACCCCGCGCAATTGCGCGGGGCTGTTCGGGTTTATAAGTAATGTAGTTGAAAAAAAATTGTTGTTCGTTTTGTGTATGTGACTTTCTTTTTATAATCATTATTATATGTGTAATTTAGTGTGTTGTGTGTGAGTGAAATTTTGTAGCAAAAATCGTTTGAAAATTTTAAGAGCCGGATTTCTTGAATAATTCAAACGGTTATTGCTAAAAAAATTATTTATATTTTATACTTCATAAGTAAAATAAGGAAAAAGAAAGAATGAGTCGTCATGAAATTTATTAAGAACATAATAGTTCAGAAAACATTGCTGAAAAAAAGAGTGTTTTTAATTTCACAAATCTTTAATTTCGCTACATATTTAGTACAAATATTTTTCGTCCTTTGTGTGGTCAGCCAACAACAAAGTTTGACGATGTCATCGCTAACCGTTTTGTTCGAATCTTTAATTTAAATTATGTCATGATTATTCGCACATCCATGATTTGGTATATTTTTAACCCCCTAATTTTTTTTTGGATATTATAAAAAATTCTCTATCTTTTCGTAAACTCCCAAAAAAAAAAACTCTTTACCAAACTTTTATTTTAAAATACTCCTTATGGATGATATTAATTTTTTTTTTTCCAAAATACCCTCCAAATCTCGTATGTAATAATTAAAACTTATTTTTGTTATTTTTTATTAATTTTAAGAAAATTCATAAACACTTCTTAACACGTAGTGATTTAAAAAAAATTAAATTATTACATATTTTGTTTATATAATTTTAATATTACATTCTTTATTCATAAAAAAACTAACATTAAATGATAATAAATAAACACCTTGCAAATATATTCATAGAAAATATCTATTTAAACATCTATTTTTTATTTTAGTTTTCTTTTTATGTATTTTTTAATAGTTTTGTGATATTTTATTTTTAAATATTTGAAAGATGTTCTTTTATTAATATTGTTCAACTTATTATAATTTTATTTTAGTTTTTCAAGAAAAATAATAAAGGACCAAAATGTAAATTTTAAAACTTCGGATGACAAAAATGCAAATATAAAGCACCAAAATGTGAAAAAAGGACAAAAATATAATTTTTTTTAAAAAATATGACCAATTTGAGGCCCCTGGACTAAAATGTAAATTTCAAAACTTCGAAGGGCCAAAATGCAAATATAAAGGACCAAAATGTAAAAAAGAAGGACCAAAATGTAATTTTTTTGTTAAAAAAAGGACCAATTTGTAAATCAAAAAGGACCAAAATATAAAAAAAATATTTTTTTTTACAAATAAACCCCTGGTGACGTGGCTGCCTTGACTAAAATGTAAATTTCAAAACTTCGAAGGGCCAAAATGCAAATATAAAGGACCAAAATGTAAAAAAAAGGTCCAAAATGTAATTTTTTTCGAAAAAAGGCCTAAAATGCAAATATAAAGGACCAAAATGTGATAAAGAAGGACCAAAATGTAATTTTTTTTAAAAAACAGGACCAATTTGAGGCGCCTGGACAGAAATGTGAATATTAAAACTTTGAAGGACCAAAATGCAAATATAAAGGACCAAAATGTAAAAAAAAGGACCAAAATGTAATTTATTTTTTTAAAAAAGGACCAATTTGTTAATCAAAAAGGACCAAAATGTAAAAAAAATATTTTTTTTTACAAATAAACCCCTGGTGACGTTATTGCCTGGACTAAAATGTAAATTTCAAAACTTCGAAGGGCCAAAATGCAAATATAAAGGACCAAAATGTAAAAAAAAGACCAAAATGTAATTTTTTTTCGAAAAAAGGACCAAAATGCAAATATAAAGGACCGAAATGTGATAAAGAAGGATCAAAATGTAATTTTTTTAAAAAAACAGGACCAATTTGAGGCCCCTGGACCAAAATGTGAATATTAAAACTTCGAAGGACCAAAATGGAAATATAAAGGACCAAAATGTAAAAAAAAAGGATCAAAATGTAATTTTGTTTTAAAAAAGGACCAATTTGTAAATCAAAAAGGACCAAAATGTAAAAAATATTTTTTTTTTTACAAATAAACCCCTGATAACGTGGCTGCCTGGATTAAAATGTAAATTTCAAAACTTCGAAGGGCCAAAATGCAAATATAAATGACCAAAATGTAAAAAAAAGGACCGAAATGTAATTTTTTTCCGAAAAAGGACCAAAATGCAAAAATAAAGGACCGAAATGTGATAAAGAAGGACCAAAATGTAATTTTTTTAAAAAAACAGGACCAATTTGAGGCCCCTGGACCAAAATGTGAATATTAAAACTTCTAAGGACCAAAATGCAAATATAAAGGACCAAAATGTAAAAAAAAATGGACCAAAATATAAATTTTTTTTTTAAAAAGGACCAATTTGTAAATCAAAAAGGACCAAAATTTAAATTTTTTTTTTTTTACGAATAGGCCCCTGGTGACGTGGCTGCACCAGGAGGCAGCAAATCCCCTTGCATTAGTATATAGATAGATAGATTGTGCTGTGTCTAATATATTTATTTATATGCCACGGGTCAACACTGAATTATTGAGCATTAAAAGAAGTATATATCGGAAGTGAAATGTGTGAAACAAATGTTGCGTTTCAAAGCGAAAAAGAAATGAGATTAGTGGATTAAACTAGGGGAATAATATTGATACGGTTAATAATTACAATATCTTAAGATCTTGCTAAATACAATGAAATGAAATATTATAATTTAAGTATCCAACAAGTGTCGTAGTTACACATATAAATTCTTGTATTAAATATTATAATTTATTAACTCTGTGTTTCGTCCTTCGACAAATGTTGTATTAAACATTTTATTCACATAATATTTTGAATATTAAATTCATTTTTATAGAAATTTTCTATTATTTTTTCTCTTAGCTCGATGAGTACTTGACGAAAGTTCAGTGGTGGACTTCTTTAATAATATTGTGGCTTCTGAATTTTCTTAATTGATATGTACATGCAATATAGTAATTCAATTCATATTTTCTTATAGATTTCGTCTTTTTCTATTACTTTTTTTCAACTGTTGCTTCTGACAGATTGACAGATGTAAAGTAAAATTTTGAAAATGATACAAACACAAATCCAATATAGTAAATTCAATTCATATTTTAATTTGACTAAAATATTCCTGCAAGTCACAGATTTGGAACTTATTTTAATTTTTTTGTTGGAGTGTTGATTATTTTTTTGGTGTTGTTTTTACCTTATTATGAGTTTCTTGGAAGGGCTTTTTCTTGCTTGCTCTTTCACTTTTGGGGAATTTTCGTCGACTTTTTCAAAAATGTGATGTTATTTGGAATTTGATTATTTTATTTTTTTCTTACTTGGTTGTTATTATATGGCTGAAGCAGATCTTTAATATTCATTTGTTTTGTTGCTTCATTGGTATATCGTGGCGACGCGTCCTCATTTGGTATTGGGAGAACGGGTATCTAATTTTTTTTTTTTAAGTAGAAATAGAATCTGTGACTCGAAATAGGAAACACAAATATGGGATTTTTTTTTAGTGGTAATTATACTTTTAATTCAAATCGTTGTAGTCAGGTAGGTATTCGTCAAAAAACATTTGCGTGCCAGAGTAGCTCGTCAGGTTGAAGTTGAACCCTAAGTAAAATGGGAAGTGAGACTGTTAAATTTGTTTCATAAACTATTACTTTATTTAACTGCAGCTTGGTGTGATGGACTCATGCTACATTGTGTAGGATCAAAGGGCAATTTATTTTTTGAAGCTTACCATTGAAGTGATCGATGAGTATTGGAACTTATCGCATCGATGATTGGTCTGTCTTGGATTTTTCAATTGATGTGTCGATGTCGCAGTTCATGATACTTTCATCCCATTTCAAAGCATTTGTGGGTCAAATTTCTTATTCTGTTAAATAGCTTTTTCATGTGAAATTTCAAAGCATTTGTATTTTGTACATACCTCACAATCAATAGTAGTAGAAGTTTAACAACGTTGTTGAGTAGCATTGATGTAAAAGAAACAAGTAGGAATTATCTTAAAGAGAGAATACATACCAACTATTCTTGGTCGTAGTTCCGAGCCACGTATTTACTATTTACTACACTGCGAGGAAGCACACACAGCGGAGTCTTCCAGGGAGGAGAGTGTAATGGTCAAGCGGGAAAAGTAATTTGGACACATGCAACCTACAGCTGGCCTTAGCTTGATTTTTGTTGTCATAATTTACATACACGTGTCATAGTCAATTAACATCCTATATGGGCTTTTTTAGAGATGGGTTTTTTTTTAATGTTTGTTTTATTGAGCTGGATTTATAGGCCAAAAATTGTTGGGCCTTTTTTTAATGAAATTTTTTCTCAAAAGCAATTTTTTTTATTTTTTTATTTCTGAACAAACTTAGATTTTTTGAAATATGTATTATTACTATTTTTTTTTGTAGTTGCTATTGTGTGCATTGGGATGAAAAAAAAGGACCAATGGTCTTTTTGGACAGTTTTGCTTAATATCAATGAGCTTTTTTTTATTTTTTCTTTTTTCACTCAACATAATGTTGCCTTTTTTTTTAGGTATTTCGAAGTTCAAAGTACGTTAAATATAGGGCCTTTTTTTCATTTCAGGATGCTCTAGAAAGATTTGAAGCTGTATTCAAGTTACAAATATATGTACATTTTGTTGGAATACAAATATATTGTGTTCATATGTTGTCAGTGAATTGATAAAAAGGGCTATGATATGAGTGTTAATATAGTTGGAACTTATGTTTTCTTCAGCCTGCTACAAAAAAATGCGGCAGTGTTCTGCCTTTTTTTGGACTATTAAAGTATATTAAGAGGTTCATTATAATTTTTTCTTTTTAAGCTCTGAATTTATTTTAATTTTTTTTAAGTTCAAAAGTTGTTAAAAATCAGGTTATTGGTGTGTTATGCTGGGACCATTGGGCCGTTATATTATTGGGCTCATGGCAATTCATTTTTTTCTTACTTAAATTTTCTTTTTTTTTCAAATTATGTACTGCATTCTGTCATTTCGGGAAGTGTCGTACAAGTTTTTGAAGTCCTATTCGAGTTCACAATTTTTTTTAGCTATGAATATATTTTATTTTATTTTTCAAAATTTGAAATTTGTAAAAAGTAGTCTTTTGTTTTTATTTTTCTGGGACTGTTGGGTCGTGGTACTTCTGGGCCTTTTTTTGTGGACAGTAATTTTTCTTTTTTTTTCAAAGTTTGAAATGTGTTAAATGGCTGGCATTTACTCATTTTGAGAAGTCGCATACAAATTCTTGATGTTGCATTGTCTTCGTAATACTAATATGTTCACATTTTGTTGCAATGTAATTATGTACGTCGATACAAAAAAAATATGAAATAGCCAGATATCTTATGATATAAATTATAATCACTGCTATTGTCAAAACTTCACATTTCTAAATAAATGTAATACGTGAACGTGAGACCATTATTTTCCGTTTATTAATACTTCATATTTATAAATAAGAGAGACGATTTTTTTTTTTTTTTGTTGCAATAATATTCTAGCAACAGATCTATGTCAAGCTTCGTTCTCTAGTTGTTGTAGAGCTTCTTTTATAGATGTTAAATCTTCAAAAATTAAGGAAATAAAATTAGTCGAGAACAATAACTATCCCTATTCTGATAAATTAACTACAAAAAGAACTTTGTGAAAATCAATAAAATCCAAATCTGAAAAAAGCCAAATCAATAAAATATCTATGAACAAAATCAAATTACCAAATGTACCAAATAAACTAAAAAAAATAAATTCTAAAAATCAGGAAATAATAGTAATATTAATTTCTGAAAATTTGAAAAGAGCAACGAATAACAGTAAAATAAGATGGATTAACAAACGTCCTCAAGTTCCAGCAAAAAATTTCAAGAAACAACATAAAAGTTCATTAAACAAAATAAATTACAAAAAGTTCATGCTAGTTTCATACAAAACCAAACCTAGGGTTAGTGTGGGTGTGAGATTTGTTTTAAGAGAATGTGTACGTGACTTACTTGTGTGAATGGGTGTGAGCATGGTTGATGGTTGTGATGTGCATAATAGGTTGAAAGCTATGGATGTGAGTCGACAGATATAGGGTGCATAATAAATAGGATGTGCATGACATGTGACTATGTGAGAGTTGTTAACTGGACATGGAGTCGACAGATATAGGGTGCATAATAAATAGGATGTGCATGACATGTGACTATGTGAGAGTTGTTAACTGGACATGGAGTCGACAGATATAGGGTGCATAATAAATAGGATGTGCATGACATGTGACTATGTGAGAGTTGTTAACTGGACATGGAGTCGACAGATATAGGGTGCATAATAAATAGGATGTGCATGACATGTGACTATGTGAGAGTTGTTAACTGGACATGGAGTTAACAGAGCTCGGATCCAGATGGAAACGTGTGGAGTCACAAGGAAGGTCGGATTAACAATAACATAGTGGTGTATTGACATCACCGAGAATATTTTTTTCTGTCAATATTTGCCTATTTGGGAGAAGAATATAATTTCTCTTTTGTTAGCGGGTTTGGGTCTGAGGTATGTAACTATGTTTATTAAAGGGTAGTTTGGTCAATAAATTTAATTAATTTTAAAATTCAGAATTTTTGTTTAATTTAATGTTAATTCAATTATGTGGATAAATTTGATATTTTGTAGATTTAGTGAGAATAAATTTGATATTAATTGAGTTTAGTAGAGATAAATATAATATTAACAATTTATTAGGGATAAATATGTCATTTATGAATTATAGGAGAAATTGCCCACCAAAAAAAAAATACGTTATTATTCTTACGTGCAAATAAACTAATCATTGCTTTCTTTTTTTTCTAATAATAATATTGTAAAAAATATAATATAAATTATCTATTATACAATCTGAAAAAATAAAAATGCATAAAAACATTAATTATTATATGCATAAGTATAATTAATCCATAATTTATGTTTTCACTTTCAAGACACATTTCACTAATTTAATTTGTTGTTCTCGCGCATTCAATTTGTGCATAATCATATATATCCCCATTGCCCTCTTTCTCAATAGAGAAATTATCTGTTAAAATATCTCTGTTTCTGAAATCTCCTCAAAACAAAAAAAAAAAATCTCTTTTGATTAATCTTGTATCGTTGCTTGATTACTTGTTTGTTTGTGTAGAGTTTTGTATAGCTCAATCTCAACAAAATAGTTATTAAACGGCTTAGATAAATATGTCAATTTTGTGGCTTGATGAAACGGCCACACTAAAAAATACCAATATATATATATATATATGTAAGTACATCAAAGAACATTTATTATATAATAATTTTAATTTTTATATATAGTTATTTAATTGTAATGTTTATATTATTTGTTTCATTGGAAGGATGGACTTGCTATGGTCTTTTAATTCTCTGTGAAGGGTGACAATAATCCTTTTTATTGTTAAATTATTAAATTATCAAGGGGTATCTAGAAAAAAGGATATAATCAATTTCTTTAATCCTTTAATAATTTAATTGTATTAATTAATGATTTTTTATAGTTTACCATCTAATTTGGGCGAATGTTAAAACAGAAACAATAAAGGATTTAGCATATACTATGGCTCGATTCAATAAAAAAAAAAGGGGACTATTTCGTTAATTATTACATGGTCAGGGTTTTTTCTAAAAATTTCAAGCACTTTTGGTCCATAAATTTCATGCTTAAAATGGGTCGAAAGATTCAAGCTTTGTATGGTACATACCCTTATCCAGTTCGTCTGGTTTGCTTGATCCTTTTTACGTTAATTAGAACTACCCATTGATTTAAGTGAGACTTTATTATACCTTTTTACGCTAAAGTAATTAATTCGGATTATATTTATTTGAGTTATGGCCAATTGTACCTAATTGATGTCCGGTTGAATATTCCAGGGACTGTAAAGAATACAAGGAAGGTTTGGCAAATATAAACTGAAGAAATGGAAACATGTGTCAACGTCAAGCATTGATTTCTCAATGTATGCAAGAAAACGACTTCTTAGTTTAGGATTAATCGAACTAATTTGTGCGACTAAAAATAGGAATTATAGGATTGAGGATTGGGTGTGAATGAAATTGTGTTTATGGTTAGTGTCAAATACAATGGACCAATGATTGTTTATAGGATTGAGGATTGGGTGTGAATGAATTTGTCAACTATTCTTGTAATTTTCATCTTATGTTGCAAATTGATACCAATTTTACAATGAATATGCTATGCAAATTATCAGGCATTATGCAATCTCTCTCATTTATTTAATTTATATCAATTTAATAAATTTGTATTGAATTTGATTAAATTTATAAGTTGGTACTAGTGAATACAAAAAATCATTTAAATATTAATTTTACGATTTCAACACAATGCAACTCAAAATGTATTTAAAAATTATTACCAACTAAATATTACATCACAAAATGAGTGAACATTTATCTCAATTTCAGTATTCATTTTTTCATTTTTTCATTCATTTGAATTGTAAATATAAGTTCCAAAAATACACATGTGGCACCTGAAACATTCTCCGCATTTTTTTATATCTGTTTGATTTGAATTAAAAAGTACTAACAAAATAAATAATTAAGGGAGGGGATAGTTGGGGAATATTTGCCAGGCGGAGTATGAAATAGAAACTCTGCATATATAGTTCCGATATCTCATTTACCTTCTTTCTCTTCCTCTTTCTTGTTCTCGTCTGTAATTCTGTATGCTCATTTTTTGTTGACTTCAGAAAAATTACCTCATAATCTCACTTTGTTATTCAATGTAGCTAGATTTCAGAAAAAATACATAAATATCATATGTATTTCGAAAAAAGAAACATGTCCAGCTCTTCATATTTGTTTCTCATCCAACGTTATTGCACATCCATTCACATTTTTATGCACACACATAACACCAGAAAACTTAGTATAGCACTTGAACTTGGTATAAAAATCACTGCGTGCCACCATTGATATCAATTAACTCCAGCTATCAATGCACACACCAAAACATAAAGTAAATATTCGAGCTTAGTATAGCAATTGAGATCTCAAATTAAAAACAAAAAATAAAGAAGCTACTTATCTGATTTGTTTATTAGTGTCTTAAAAAATATAACAAGAAAAATGAGATTAATGAGAAAGAAAAAATAGAATATAGTGACAGATGTTTTGGAGAAGATGGGTAGGAGAGAGAAGGTGTTCATAATAAAAAAAAAGTTGTTTTTTTTTCCTCCCACTATTCCAACTCTTAATTATTTTGTTAATACTTTATAACTCAAATTAAACAGATATAAAAAAAAACGGAGATTGATAGTCCGCCTAGTTCTATTTAGGCAGAGTTTGAATCTCCGCAAAATACATTTTCCAAACAAACTTCACCTCATGGCTATTTCGTTAATAATTTCGAAAATAATAATACATCGAGTGTGCAAATAATTTCGAAAATATATGAAGCAATTGAATATAAAATATAGATAAACCCACAATTATATAAATTGAAGAAATACAAGATAACCATGTACATCTAGTGATTATAAAAGTGTGAGCACATAAAAGCAGCATAGCTCAATTTTGTATATATACCAAGGATATGAATTTTTTGCTGCTTTTAAAAGTGCGGTTTTGGATTGTAATAACAAAAGGGGTTCAACCACCCAACTCCAAAAAAATATCTTGATGAAATGACAATAATAGATCAAACGAGTTGATTAGTACTATTAATTAATTTAGTTAATAATTTAATTAACCGTTTAACTGAATTAACACGTTAATTAACATATATTAATATTAACATATTATAAATTATTTATGTGTCAATTAATATTTAATCGAGTCAATTAAAAAAGCTAATTAATTCACTTAACTCATTTTTGTCATTTCATCAAAACAACATTTTGGAGTTTGGGAGGCCAAGTATATTTTTCCATAACAAAATGACAAACGGCTCCTAATTTAGTCATGGCAATAAATGATCGATAATATCGTTGTGGGTAATAATTTGGTCATTATGAAAATAGTTACATGATCCGTAATAATCTAATTATAATTTTGAGTCTTTACTTTCATTCCAACATGTATTACCCGAAAAAAAAAAAAAAGAGCTTTTCGTAAACCTAGGTAAGTCCAAAAATATAACCCTAGTTTATAGTTTAAAGTAGGTGTTTTGTTATAAACCCTTAATAGAATTGTAATTGTTTTCATATTAATGATTAAAATGAATGGGAAACTTTGAGCTCTTGTCATTAGTTTAAAAAAAAAATCAAGAGTAATTTTCGAGCTCTTGTTATAATCCAAGACGAATAATAATAACATAAAGCTAATAGTATAATTATTTATTTTATTTTATTTATGAATAAAATATGAACACACATTAATATTTCTACAAAAATATGATAATATCATTAATATTTTGCTTTTCCTATGTTTTTGTATAAAAATGTGTGAACAACCCTCATTTTTCGCTCAATTCATTCATAAATAAAAAGACATAAATAAAGATTAATCGGTTGGTGATCATAATTTGTATTCGTGTATCAGAAACTATCTAAACATTATTAGTTTTGTATATAATTAATTGCAAATAACTCTTCATTTTTCTGGTTTCCGCATATTTGTTTTGTTATCTTTCTCGACATTAGTCATTTACAAATGAAACATGACCTATTTTTTTTACTAACATGTTAAATGTCAATAAACAAAATACTAATTTATTAATATGTTAAATCTCAATAGAAACAAAAACAAGGATCTGGCTTGTAATTATACTCTCAACTCAAATTTGAACACACATCTTCTATATCCAAATTAAAATTAAAATACTTAATTAACCCGGTTTAATTTACAAAAAACACATATGATTAACTATACCGTACATGTAAGGTAATTAGGCAACAACATCTCTTGTCGCGAGGGAAATAGCACAATTGTTAATGACAAATTATTTGATAATGTTGTCATAACGATTCATTAGTAAAATATGAACACTATATTAATTGTAATCATAGTTTCAAATAAAAAAAATTAAATCCAATTTCTTTTATTGGATATTTTTGCCGGTCACTCAAATCATGTATATTGCGGAAATTGTTCGCTTATTGAATCCGTGACAAACTAAATTAAAAGAAAAAACAATTATACGAAAAAATCATTTAAGTTCAAAATACATTCATGATTCACTCAAAAAATTAATACAATCCAACAATTACAAAATTGAGACGAAATAATTGACTCACATGATTAATCCGTTCATTTACATCCTGAATTTCATAATTAATCCAACTCTCAGAAATCAGCATATCATGTACGGCCCTCTAAATATTACGTACAACATTTAAAGAAAATATTTTGTAACATTACATATTTTTCTTATTTCTTTCTTAATTAAATCAAATCCTAATTTCTTTAGCCATGCTTGTAGCATGACCACAGACATATACACCACCTCCTTGCGAAATTATACTTTCATATCTGAATTCTGGAAAGCCAATCTTCCCTGAAAAAGAAAAAAAAATTTATCAAACACAAATTAATAAATGCATAAGCCAAGACATTTTGCAAAATTATCCAAGTAATAAACTAACCTGCAAGGCTCCAAAAAGCCTCTGAAAGAGGCGAGAGCGAGACCTGTGCAGGTTCCGAAGTAATTATTCAAATAAGCCCCTCAAAGTTTTGAAAAATTGTAAAAAGTAATAAGAACTTGTGTTTAAGATTTGGCAACTAGTAATGAGGGCCAAAATTATAATAGCATGCATATCCTAATCTCATTATTGGTACCACAGAGCAGAGAGACTTGTACCGAACTAAAAATCTCTGTTTTCCAACAAACATCAAAATTACGAACCACACTAGCTGGTGCAATAACTATAAGAAAATAATTGGGAAATTAAAATATATGAAAAATAGCGAGATAACTGAAGTACCTCTATAAACAAGAATTTATCCATGAATTGTGCCTCGAACTTCGCATTGATAATTAGGAAAATAGTAAAAACAAGAACTGGGGTAAGCTTTAGATTAGAGGAGCTTGTTTTTGCAAAAAAAAAAAAAAAAAAAAAGATTAGAGGAGCTTGGAAAGAGGCGATTCGGTCAAAATTTCAAGCGTCACATTGGTAAAAAAATCCGCTAGGTATAAGTAGTAGACTGCAATCGATATTAGAAATAGCGAAAAAAACTTGCCATCACAAATCAGAACATCTAACTTCTAATAAAATCAAAATCACTAAAAGCTAAACCTGCGAAGAAATAATAAATAGTTCGAATTTCATTACCTCGGTACGAGTACTTGTCATGTTTTCCAAGTGAAAAAGCATGAGATTTTTCAAGATTATACTCATCTTTTCCCAGGAAACTCGCTGGCTATTTGTGGGAGTTAATCGGCGAAAAATGAAAAGGTTTAAGCATGATTTCTTCTGGGTTTCTCACATTTGAGAAGGAGTTTAGATCCGAGACGAAGTTTTGTTTTTAGAAGAGAGAAAGGGGAGTGTAGATCCGAGACGAAGAGAAAAAAGGGAAAGGGCGAGAATACGGGAAATGGAGAATGGGGAGAGGGAGTTTAGAAGGAGGAGCAAAATTACTTGTTTACCCTTTTTACTCTACGTCTAAAATACTCATAATAATTGTCAACCGTCTGATTGATCTTCAAATTAAAATCTTGTCCGTCCGTACAAATAGTGTCCGTACCATATAATCACCCAAAATTAAAATTAAAATACTTAATTAACCCGTATATAATGGAATCCTTTGTAAATTAGGCAACACGTACGTGAAAAATACTTATGTAAAATACTTAATTAACCTGTACATGTAAGGTAATTAGGCAACCTTTGTAAATTACCATATTATTTTATTTTTTTTATTTTTTTTCAAAAATAAATTACCATATTAATTTACAAAGAACATATATAATTATTTTTCAATTTGCTATGTATATAGCATGACTTTACTTAATTGTTTGTGTATAACATGATACTTGGTAACTTGATAGCATCTGTATGCCATATACAAAATAATGGAATCCTTTGGTAAAAATACATTTCATCCACTAAAATCTTAATGTATAAAAAATAATAATATATACGAGTGTGGAAATATTTTCTTTCAATTATTGTACATTAAAACAACATTTTTTACATACATTTACAACATAATTCAACTGTACACCACACCAGTTTCTTTTTTTGTAATGGGTCTTTTGTTTATTCATAAAGACCCACTATAGGTTAAAATTAATAAAGAAGAAGTATAAATAATTCATAATGTGAATTGTAGCATAAACTAAATAAGAAGTATCAAAAAACAATTCATAATATATATTTTTTTAAATGAAACAATGATTATTCTCAATAAGGACTCATATGAGAATATCTTATGTTATTCATTTAAAAGAAAAGATTATTTATAGGGAAATTTTCAAGTGTAGACAAAATATGTTTGCGATTTATCAAACTAGACAAGAAAGTTTGGAAATTTTGAAAATAACATCATCGGCGTTTGAAAAGTCGAGGGTAGACAAGAAAGTTTGGAAATTTGGAAAATAACATCATCGACGTTTGAAAAGTCGAGGGTTTCTATCATTTTCGACTTTTGAAAAATCGGACTCATTAACTCCCCTAACTACATCCTACCTCTCTTAATGACATTCACTTAATTTTGAGCAAGCTTCCGATTTTTGAAGTGTTGAGAAGCATAAATTCGGTCTTTCAAAAGCTGGTCAAATACAATTACTGTGAAGGTCCACGTGGAGGGTCAAGTAAAGAAAAGTACTAAATGATTCTAGTGCCACAATGGCTAAAACCGGGAAACTTCCAAGTAAATTTTTTTCTCTGTAAAATATACTTGTGTCTCATTAATACCACAAAATTTGATCTTGTAGAGGTTCTGAAAAATGAGCATAAAAATTTAGCACATAATGCGAGATAATGCTAGGAGAATCTCCAGACATATTTTTCTCAATTGAGTCGTGATTTTTAACATGGCAGGCACATAAAAATTTAGCACAAAATTGATCTTGTGACATATTATAGAAAATTTCAAATAAATACAACTGGTCCAACATGAACCTAACGAATAATATTTTGACACATCATCAATGTAAGGTGATGTGAGCTTCTAAAATTGCTTAAAACTATGTGTAAAATAAGGGACCCATAAATGTCTACAAATAAAAATAATCACACAAAATCAAAAGTTAATCAATAGTTCATATGTTGCCACATATCATAATACAATGATTCAAATAATTGTGATGATGTGGCATGAAGATATTGCATAAAGATAGGTCCAAAATAAGGGGGTTGGTAAATTCTATATATTATAATAATTCCCGCGTTTCACCGCAGGTTTTTGAAATTATTTGTAGAACAAAATCGAGCATCAATATAAAAAACTTGCAATCATATTCAACAAAACAAATGAATAAACATAAATTAATATGACAACATTGGTAAAAAAAAAAAAATTAAGAATGGACAAACTACACATTCATTAAAAAGAGGATATTTTGAACTTACATTCCAATCTGCAAATGAGAGTACTATAGCATCAATCAGTGCGAGATATTGTTGAAGAAGCCATGATATGATAGTAGTTGAGACAATTAAGAGATATCATTTTTCATACGTCCATGTACAAGTTGAAGCAAAATATAATTTTTTGTAGTACTCTCATAATCATTGTTCATACATCATAAAAGCTTATTAATATTTGCATTATTAATAAAAAAAGATAAAAATTTTCTATAAGAATGAGAAAAATTTGTCGAGAGAAGCCTAGTCTTGAGTATTGTGAAGCATCATTGCATTACAATCTTAAAACAACACTGAATATGAGATGACCCGTCTCGGTTTTATTCAAAAACAAAAAAAAATAATAATCTTAACACAGCAAAAATAAAATTTGGTTAAGATTTTTTGCAAGGCTAAATTTGATATTTTTTTTAATTTTTGGAAAGTTATGTATATATAAACCTACATTGGCTTATTTTGTAACTTAAGCAAACCAGGGGGTTGTATGAATTTTTGTGTATTATAATTGTAACTACATAGATAATAATAAGCAAACCAGGGGGCTGTATGAATTACTTTCGAGTTTCGGCCAGAACGCTCCCCCCCCCCCCCCCCCCAATTTTGGGCCGGACACCCCCCCCCTTTTGGCACAGTCCCCTTTTGGGCCGGACACCCCCCCCTTTCGGCCCGGGCCCGAAACCTTTCGGGCCGGGACCCCCCTCCCCCGGAGCCCGGCCCCCCCTCCCCGCGGAGCCCGGCCTCCTTTCGGGCCCCCCCCGGAGCCTGGCCCCCATTCGGGCCGGACCCCCCCCCCCCCCCCCCCCCCCCCGGAGCCCGGCCCCCTTTCGGGCCGGACCCCCCCCCCCCCCCGAGGCCCGGCCCCCTTTCGGGCCGGACCCCCCCCCCCCCCGAGCCCGGACCCCCCCTCCCGGCGGGCCCGACCACCTTCCACCTTTTGGGCCGGACCCCCTCCCCCGGTGGGCCCGTCCCTTTTTCGGGCCGGACCACAAACACACACACACACACACACACACACACACACACTTTACATACTTTACACACACACACACACTTTACATACTTTACACACACACACACTTTACATACTTTACACACACACACACACTCTCTCTCTCTCTCTCTCTCTCTCTCTCTCTCTCTCTCTCTCTCTCTCTCTCTCTCTATTTACATACAGAGACACACACATACATACATTTACACACACACACACACACACACATTACACATTCACACATAAACCAAAACATGTAAATTTCTACAACTGCCAAATACTGCCCAACATCAAATATGATGATTTCCTTGCAAAATTCGCTGATGGTTGCATCTCTATCTCTTGTCCATTTCCATGTCAAATATTTGATGATTTCACAACTGCAAAGAAAAACATCTGATTAATCAATGTAAAAGTTGCATCTTATTTTCAAACCAGAATCATGGAAAGAAAAGAAAAACCAGGATGACTGGAAAAAAAAAATGGAGACAAACAGATAAAATGCATATGTGTATTTGCATAAATCCCTTTCAAACTTTTGTTATTCTACAATCTTACTATTAACTCATATATATACATCCTCAATTTCATATTCCATTATATGTGTATTTGCATACAATTTCATATTCCAATGACTATAAAACAGTTATTTTATAATTCAAATTCAAAATTCATATAAATTTGGAATATATTATGGACATTTTCTTTTGTATAAACAAAATGAAAATGTATTCACAGTATCTATTGTTTTTTTAGTAAAACTCAACAAAAATAATTTCAATTGTTTGAAGGGTTGTTATGTAAAAGTTAAAAGAGCAAAGAAACAAAAACAAAAAGACAAAAGAGCCATTGATGAAGAAAACAACTTACTTACTTACCCTTGTCCGAAAAGCTGAAGCAGAACCTTGCGTCCGTCGCTAGGGAGGGGCCTCGTCCTCTTCTTTTTTCCTCTCATGGCCAGTCGATGGGGTGGGTGGTAGTGAAGATCTTCGTCTCGGTAATCATCGTTCACCGTATCCATCGATAGGAAGAAGATTCTTCGATGCAAAATTGAACTCCGACACAGATTGTAAGCACGAACTACTCTCTTACTCTCTTACTCTCTCTCTCTCTCTCTCTCTCTCTCTCTCTCTCTCTCTCTCTCGCGCTCGAGAAATTAGATCTGAAAAGTGAATTGGCGAGAGAGAATGAAAGGGGTTTCTTATGCTTATAAAGCGGAGCGGGTAATCCCAACGTTCGAATCCAGCTGTCCTTAATCCCAACGTTCGGATTTCGGAATCTTATTTGCCCGTTGGAGAAGATGCGGATCTCGCAGCACATTACGATAATGCAATCGATTTCATTATAAGTGTGTCGCTCTCTCCAGAATATTCTTATTTTGCTGCTAAAAGTTTTCTTAAAACTTTTTTACACTTCACTACTATTCAATTTTCAATTACATTCAGGACCAATGCAATCGATTTCATCTCAGGTTGCCCAATTCCATTTTCGTTCTTTGGTAATAACTTTGCGCTTTAATTTCGTGATTGATAAGCTTTTTTATATTTTGATCCTCTTATTTGATATTCTTATATTTTGTAGGGGTATTTCGATATAAGTTAGTATATATTTCAATGTATATATGTTTATGTTTTTTGTGTATATGTGCAGGTGTATGGCAGGTGAGCCCCTCCTTGTTATTAATCATTGCGAAATTTACAAAAAGACCCTCTTCATTATGGCCAGAATTGGATCAAATACTCTTGAGACGAAGATGACGTGGCAGGCTCGGTAACTACGTACACGGCCGCAATTCCTGAATACATAATTGTTTTTATTAACAAAGAGGAAAGTGGGGTCCGCTTCGAGAATACCCTTGCACGTAAATTAATTAATTAATTAATTACAAATATACCCTTTGAAAACTTGAAATATCAAGAATACCCTTTCCGTAATTTTGTTTCGCAGATGGAACGTGGTTGTCAGAAGGGAACTTCACACTCCTGCTTCGGACCGCTCTTGCACTCATTTGGAATTTGACATTTCCGGCACCAATCTAAGGTAATAATAATATATTATAATATTATTTTTTTATAAATTTTTTTGTTATTATTTAATTTATTCCTTTTTTTTAACAGTTAAAAAGCTGGAGACCATTTGGGTGTATACACAGAGAACAACACCGAGACTGTCGAGGAAGCCGAGAGATTACTCAATTACCCCTCTGACACCTTATTCTCGGACAAGGAGGATGGCTCGCCACTTGGCGGCGGCTCATTGGCTGCTCCTTTCCCCTCTCCAATCACTCTCAAAGAAGCTCTCGCACGTTGCGTCGACCTTCTCAACTCCCCAAAGAAAGTGCGTTGTTTTCTTTTTTCACTCATACCCTTGTAAATTTCAAAATTATTTTTTTCTGATAATTAATTTTTGTAGAGTGCTTTGCTGGCATTGGCTCTCACCCTCGGATCCTACAGAGGCCGATAGACTCAAGTAGCTTATCCAGCTGGAAAGGTTTGGATAATTCATAATTGCATATATACCCGTATTAAATATCATGCATTTTAACAATTTTGGAAATTTTCGGGGGGGGGGGGGGGGGGGGGGGGGGGGGGGCGCCCAAAGAAGTTTATTAGAAGTAACGGCCGAATTTCCTTCGGCAAAACCGCCACTTGGCGTTTTCTTCACTGCTCCTCATCCCAACCCATATATTATTCCATTTCGTCCTCCTCAAAGTAATTAAATTTATCAAAAAGTATAGATCCGTATAGATCCACAAACACAAATCACAAATTTCTTCCCGAAATTATGTTATATATATAAATTAAACGTGGGTCCCACATAAATACCAATTAAAATTTACCATAAAAAACACTTCGGGAATGATTCGGTGGTTTAATTCTGGACTCCTATCATTCTTGTTAAATTTATTCATCATACAAAAATATTATTTAATTTGTTCTTTTATCGAAATTAATGCTAATTTTTTATAAATTTATTTAGGATGGCGCCTTCGAGAATTCACGTGACATGTGCGTTGGTATTCGAAACTAATCATGAAACCATAAATAATTATTTTTATAAATTTATTTCGTCTCCAATGGCCTGAATTAACCGTCGCATTCTCTCCTGATGTATTTATAATTTAAATTAAAAACCATAAATAATTTTGAATCTAATCATGAAAAATGCAACCAATAATCTTTTCTCAGATTATTTTGAGGAAAATTGCAAGAAAACCCATAGATGATCTAAAATTAAAAAAAATTATCTTCTTTAAAGATCTTAAAAAAAAAGGAATATGCGCTTTTAATGGAAGTTAACAAAACAGTCCATATAAAATTTTGGACATAACATTTTATAAAAAAGAGAAATTGGCAATTGGAAGGAATTAAATTAACTTTACATGGAGATCTTGTTAACTTATTTGATCACTTAGTACCGAAACTAGTAAAATGACTTGATGTTAGGATTTTCATTTTTGCAATTTCGTTAACAATGAATTTTCTTTTTCCTTTTTTTTTTTTTTTTGTTTATTTTTTTTTTAAGCATCATCAATCTTTTGTTGTGTATTTGTTAAACATTAAAATGGCATGATTTTATTTGCATTTCTTACAAAACCAAGTCCTTGATGCAATTGAATAAATCTGCTGAAAACACATAAAGTGATAAACTGAAAAAGAATTCATAATTGACATTTAAGTCATTTATCATTTTGTTATGCTGATGATAAATGACCAGGACAAATAAGTAACAGGTCAAAATGATTAATATGATTAGTTTTTCATTAATTTATTCAAACAAAACAAATCGTAAAATTTTCAAAGTGAATAAACAATGATCCAATTTTTTCTTAAAGCACATTTTCTGTCCATACCATTTTTTTTCTAATCAAACCAAATATATATATATATATACCAAACACAGTTTTTGCTTGTAAATTATTCACCGTTCGATCTGAGATCCGTGCACATTACATCTCCATTACATCTTCGTTTGCTTTCTTATTTAATTCTTCTTTCTTCCGTTAAACATACTTTTCGTCTCTTTTACATCTCCGTTCGTTCTCTCTCTCTCAGGACTTCCCTGTGTTTTTCCCCCTCTCGCCATGGATTCTTCCAGGTCGCATATTTCTCTCCGGCGGATTTGTACCAACTCTCCTGCAGAGCAGGTCACCCTTCCTCTCTCTTTGGCGGAGCTTTTACTACCTCTCTTTCGACACCGACGATGGAGAAGCCCAGACGAAGAAGCGGCAGGCCATAAGGGACTGTAGACGGAGCACTGGTCGGTTGTAAAGGTAAGATAGCCGTTTTCATTTTCGAGTTTTGTATTCCGTAATTTGGTCAAAGTTTGTAATTATGTTCATTTTTTGCTTCTCGAGTGATCTAATTGGGTCGAAATTTGATTCCATTGATCTAAACAAAGGGGAATTAATAAGCATCTCTAATTATCAATTTAGGATTTTGATGGTCCAAGCATAGTGGAGACTGACCTTTCTCCTCCAACAAATCTGATCAATAGCTTGTGACTCGAGACGGTTGATGGTGGCGACCTTAAGGTGACTAATCTCTGCCTGTTTTGGAACTCTTTTGGTGAATCTCTCTCCATTCTCTGATTCGTTGTTTGGAATTGCGCTGAATGAGGCTAAAATAGGTCTACAAATTTCAGGTTGGCGATGCTGGCGAGTGGCGAGGCGATGCTGGCGAGGAGGTTGGCGATGCTGGCAAGTGGCGAGGCGATGCTGGCGAGGCGAGGCGGGGCGATGCTGGCGAGGAGGTTGGCGATGCTGGCGAGGCGAGGCGATGCTGGCGAGGAGGCTGGCGATGCTATGTGGTGGTGCGACGACGCTCGACTCGATTTGTTTGCCCTAAATTCGGTGATGCCATCAATCCTCTTCTCTAAGGTATTCAGTTTAGCTTGACTCGATTTGTTTGCCGATGAAGAAATCTGGTACGTTGCTCGACTCGATTTTGATCCCGTGGGTTTAATTCGTTCATGTGTTCAGTTTAGCTCTTGTATTTTTGACTCAATTTTGTTGGCTGATGTAGAAATCAGGGTTGCTGGCTCAATTTTATTTGCAGTTCTTATAAAACCAAGTCCTTCATGCAATTGAATAAATCTGCTCAAAACACATGATCAATTGAGAGAGGTATTCTAATTACTCTTTCGAAAAAGGATAGTTCATGCTGCAAATGAATCATACCTTTTTGCCTACAAGAGAGAGAAGCATCGGTTTGTGCTCGACAGGAGAGAGAGGGTTCAAAATTATAATTATAATTCTACTTTAACTTGGGTTAAAAATTAAAATGTTTCCAAATAAATTCAATTTTATCATTTTGTTATGCTGATGATAAATGACAAGGACATATAAAAGATGGATGGAGGACTTAAATCATCATAATTGACATTTGAAGGACTCGAATTTAAATCATCATAATTTAAATCTCCTCAAACAAAGTTCAACCACCACCTGATTTGAGTACTCGATTTCCTCCAATGACATTGTAATTCGTCGCGGTATCAAAATTGTATATTTTGTTCATCTAAAGAATTCTGCCAATGAGTTTGTCATTTATTTTTTCACATTTGTCTTTATCGGATGATTCTTAAGTTTAGTATCTTACTGGGTTTTTTCTTCTTGTAAAAGGGTATATTTAGTTGACAAATGATATAATAAGTGTTGTTTTGTAATATTGGTTTGAGCATAACATTGGCGCTATAACTTCTTGTGAGAGTTCAAAAATATCTCGTGAGGTCTTGATCTCAAATTTTTTAGCCCATACATTGCTTCAAACCAAAATTTTTGTATGCTTTTGCAAACTTCTTTTATTATATGTTAAGGCCTTTTATTCTTGAAAAGTCCAAATAATACTATTTAAGGCCTTTAATTTTTATAGGGCGAGAAACAAATCATTGGCATCAAATTTTTTAAAAAGGTTTTATATATCAGTCCAAAAGACCTTTAATTTATTTGTGAGAAATAAATTATTGGCACCAAAATTATTATGGAGATAGTATTTCTTAAATAATATATAAATCCATTTATAATCATATTATTTTGCCAAATTGTAATAAAATAGTCAAATCAAATGTTACTTACGACAATCCTAGTTGTTAATCATATTAACCACTTTGAAATCTTGCAAATTGCACAAGTGCAATTCAACCTCTCTTTTTATCATAATTGTGAAGATAAAGTGATATGGACCAAATCAGCACAAGATAGCATAAATATAAAACAAACCTACAATTCCTCATGAGGAACGGACAACGCACAATTCAAAGGTCACATAGACGATGCAATCAGTGGAAAATTTGGGAAATTCTATGGCAATTTAAGAGTATACTCCCCAAAATTAAACTATTTGTATGGAAAATGTGCCAACGCAGGAATCCCAACGAAAGAAAATCTCAATAAAAGAATCCATCAGATCGATCCCACATGCCCTCTTTGTAAAATTGCAATACGGATAAAGAATCTATAAAACACTTATTTTCTCTGTCTACAACAAACGATAGGTTAACAAATAAACAATTTCATACTCAATCTATCTTATAACTTTTTTTGGTTCGTTAATAATTATATCTCAGACCATTGATTCTTCTATCATGATTCATGATGGGGTTGTTTTGAGCCATTTGATCATGTTGTGCTCTGATCTCTCAAGTCTTATCTTGGCCATTCTTTTTCAAATTCTTTCTTTCGCATTTTAATGGATTTTATGGTACTGATTTGGCTAATTTGACGGGTGTTGTTATCTGTTTTGGGTTTCTTTCATTTGGTTCACTATTGCTTATTTGTTCAATTTATAATTTTTATTTAAATTACTTAATTTCGAGTACAATTATTTTCAATTTATAATTTTTATTGAACTTATTTATTTGTTATGTGGGCTGGGATATTTTCCCTCTTCAGCCTTCAACACGGAAATGAAAGAAATACAAAAAAAGACATAAAGATCCATTAATGCCCCTCACTAATTAACTTTACTAATTAACAGGTTATAAATAATTAACATATAATTATACGGATTACTACATATGTAATTATACTGATTACTACATATTAATTACACATTAATGTCCCGTCCCATTGATCTCGTTGTTGACAAAAAGTAGCGCATAGTTTCTTTAGGACATAATGCATACGGGGCTGACCCTGTATGTTGGCCCAAGAGGCATTTGCCAAAGGTCATAATTTTAAAAAGGCCACAATTTTTTATAAATTTATTTTGTTACCAATAAATCTCAATTGAATTCAGTTTCATGTATTAAATTGTCGGTCCAGTTTGATTAGTAAAATCCAAATAGTCTCATTTATTAGTAAAATCCAAACAGTCTCATTTATTTCATAGCCTAACTTTCTCTCTTTTATAGAAATTAAAGTGATTTTTTATAATGTTTACCATCTTAAAATATAGTTAATAAAAAATATGATATTTATCATATTAACTCTTTTATTTCGTTCTGCGAATAATTTTGTGTCATGTTTTAATTTGAACATCTAATTTTATTTCAGCAACTAGTTTCTAAATAACTATTTTTATTTACAATTATTGATTAGTTTTCTATGCTAAAATATATAATAAATAAAATATTAAAATTATGTATATAACATATAATTTGTTTAAATTAGTATATGTTAAAAAATATTTATGATGATGTTACATTAATAAAATAATAAAGAATTGTTTATTAAATTTAAATATGAAAAATATAGGAGTATTTTAGTCCCCAAAAATTATAATATCTTGAATATCCTTATACTAAGGTAATTGTAAATGAATTTTTGTACGTATGATTTTCTTTTGAAGTTTTTCAAAAGTTAGGAATTTGTTTGCAAATTCTAAAAAGTTTATGGGATTATTTGAAAATTTTCCTTATTACAATTTAATAGCTTTATACTTGTACTTAGTCTATCTTGACTGTCTTGACGTAAGTGAAACTCCGCATATGCAGCGTGAAAAGACGCACTGCTTAATAACTCTAGCTATCCCCTATTAAGCTCATAGTACCCCCTACACGACCTAAAGCCATAAAGTAATGACTAATGCGTCTTCTTTCATAACCTCATTTGCTTTTCCATTGCTTAAACTCTGGCAACACAAAAAATTAAATAACCAAAATAATATTTTTAATCCAAAATTGTTCATTATTGTTCATTCAAATTTGCCAATTGATTTTGTTTAATTGATTTTACTTTTTTTCAGTTTCAGAATTCAGAGAACTAATTTGATACAACATGATGTTAAGGTACCAGTACATTCTTTACTATTCACAATATTTGACCATATTTGAAATTTATTTAAGTTTGTACAACTTTTAACATAAGCTCAATTATTCTCAACAATAAAAAATTTAACATAAGTTTTAACCAAGTTTCAGAGAGATTTCTTCCTTAACGGATTGGATTACTATGGGAAATGAAGATGTTTTGATCTTGACAGCAATATGTGCGTTTTGATCTCACCGTTATGTGTTTTTTTAGCGCTAGTTCAAATATTTATTATTTTTGGATTTATAATTTTTCATTTTGAGTTATTTTAAAAGTAGATTTGTAGTTGATATTGGATAAAAATTTAATGATTTTTAGTATGGATGTGTTTCAAATTTAGTGGTGAATATGAAGTATGTATTTGTTTTGTTATTCATAGACGGTTTATGTTTTTGGATTATTTTTTGTTTCTTAGTAGTATAAATTATTTATGGTGATTTGTTTATTTGCTAATATCTGATTTCAAATTGGAAGAAAGGAAATATATAAATTCAATAAAAAAGACTTACTAAAATCAAACATACAAATTGAAGTTACATAATTAAACCAAACATACAAATGTATAGTTATGTTACACATTTAAATTTTATTTTGTATTCTTGATATAAACTCACTCACTCAAGTTCCGATTACATAATATTAACATGTATTGATGTACATTGCATTTTGATTTTATAAAAATGTATATTTGTATAGGGTTTCAATTTTGATTTTATAGATGAATACCCAAGCAGATGAAAATCAAGGTTTGGCATTGCTCGTGGAGTTACTGAGTAATTATTTAATTTAATAATATAAGTTGGACATTCGCAGGGGTACAAATGAAATTGCGCGAAATTTATTTTGATTGTATTAAAAGATTTGTTTGATGTTGACATTGATTGTATTTAAATCCATCAGATGCAAATTCATTTTGAGATCATTGTTAAATACGCTATTTATAAAAATAGATATGACTAAAAAAGTTTTGTATTGCCAATGGTCCCATAGCCTAGATGGTTGAGTGCTTAGCACAATAAAACCCTCATGTTGTAGAGGTTGTGGGTTCGAATCCCGGCGGCATCAATATAAAACTCTCTCTCCCTCTATATATATATATATATATATATATATATATATATATCTCCTCATTATGAATGTCAAAATAGATCACATTCATTTATCCAATATATTCGAGACCTCGACAAATTGTCGAAGCTCCTTAAAAAAAAAAAAAAGTTTTGTATTCCTCTTTGCATTAAGCATTTGGAATATGTGACTTCATGAATTGGGCCAACTAGTATTTTAATTGAAATTTATGAATCACTAGTTTTTTAATACTTATGTCAAACTAGTTCTTCACTTCACTGAAAATTTATGTGATAAATTGATGTCCAAAAGTCAAATAAATTCCGACATAGGCTTCAATTCCATTCAAGACGGGAGTAAGCAAATATGAACATTCAAGTTGCTAAACTACTAGGTTGAATATTCGAATATACCATTGTACTATAATTTGTTTTAACATTTTTTCCATTTCCCATCCATTTTTTAAGTAAAAAATAAAAATATTAAAAATACCCATGCAACAAAATACGGAGCATTTCTGCATGCAGCCACTTTTAGAATAAAAATTCAAAAACTAACCTTCTTTTCGCAAATATTCCAAAAATAATCCCATTTTCGCAAATATTCCAAAAATAACTCTTTTTGGAATATTTGCGAAAAAGATGTTAGTTTTTGAATTTTTATTTTAAAAAAAACTACATGCAGAAATGCTCCACAAAATATAGCAGCGAGATTTGACTTTAAATTGGACGAAGAATTGTGGGCCCCGCAATATTCGCTGTGAATTGTGTTGAGCCAAAAAAAATTTCTGTTATTTTATATTTGTTTTACATAAATTAATTTCGTCCTGAACTTTTTGTCAGGATGAGTTTTTATTTGTACGATTATGTATGTATTCGTTCCTTTAAGAAGCACATTCACATGGATAAGAAATATAAAGACATAACAAATTTATTTTTTAAATATTTGTTTCTCAATATTTTATTTATTACATTGATTTTTTTTGCTGTATTATTTCGAGATTTCTGTTGCTGGATATATTATTAGAGAGTCTCTCAAGTTAAAATCAAGCGATGTTGATACTGTAAATACCTTTAAAAAATTATAATATTTTTCCGTTTTAAATTATATATACCTTTTTGTGATATATTTTTTATTATTTTCAGTAGGTGGTCAATTTGCACAATGCGTGTCAAAAAATTCTTGAACTAATTCCTTTATTGGATTGAAATGAAGTTTCTAAAAATTTCAAGGAAGAATTAGAGGATGATTTTTTTGAGATATCATATAATTCGGTTAAACGAGTTTATGATCTACAATTAACTATGATCTACAATTTCTAATACAAAAGAGGCCACATATTAATTAACATATCCCAATTAACTATGATTTACGATTCCTAAACAAGAAGCATTTATGTATGTAACCCTATATGAAAAAAAAAAATATTCGAAAATTAACCCGATTTCGAAAAATATTCCAAAACTAACCAACACCAGATTTTAAAATCCCGATACCAACTAATTTTAAAAATCCGAATGATTAGTTGGATTAAATCCAATTAATTAACTAAATTAAGATGCTTGATAATGACATGTGGATACATAATATTGACAGAAGGATAAAGTAAAAAAGGGGAGCATTTCTAAACGTAACCTTGTATGAAAAAAGATTTCAAAAAATGACCTTGTTTCAAAAAATATTCCAAAACTAATCCAAAACGAATTTTAAAATCCCGATAGTACCTGATTTTAAAAATCTGCCGAATTAATTAGATACAGGTACACATAGAGTTGAGATTAAACAAAACTCAAAAAGCACCGGATTTAAATCCGGTAAAAATAAAACTGATAAACTTTCTCAAAATTTACCTACATATCATGTATAATTCTAGTGTATACATTTAATTATGATGATAATTAATAAATAATTAAATATCATATAAATAACAGCTAATTTAAATACAACTAAGATTTATTTAAATTATTATATTAAAATTAATATTAATTAGTTTTTAATTATGTATTTTATAATTATGTTAAGTGTGTTAAATGGAATCATGAGAATAGTGTGGTGCAATATTGGAGCAACCTAACTTTTCCCTTTATTTCATAGAATAATACAAGAAAATTTTGGGTGGTGCCAAAATTTCACCACAACATTTTTTATGTTCTATTTAACACAAATAATTAGCATGATAAATTCAAAAATTTGTAATTAAAATTTGACTAATTTTAATTCAAATTTAAGAATTTAAATAAATATTAATTATATATAAATCAATTATTATTTATATGATATGTGTTAATTATATTGTTAATTAAATGTATTAATTAGTATATGTATGATATGGGGATAAAATCTGGGGAGATTTAGTAATCATTTTTACAAAGTGTTTGACCGGATTTTATAAATCCGATGCTGCCGGGATTTGTTTAATCTCCCCAGTTAAGTGTACCTGTATCTAATTAATTCGACGAATTTTTAAAATCAGGTGCTATCGTGATTTTAAAATCCGGTTTGGTTTAGTTTTGGAATATTTTTTGGAACAAGGTTATTTTCCGAAAAAAAAGTTCATACAATGTTTCCTGTTGGAAATGCTCCTAAAAAAGGATTGGGTTTATATAAAACCGGGTGAAAGAATCATATATTCTGACTACAACATATCCCCAAATTGAATTCCTACGATTTTTGTGTTTTTGTTAAGTTGTTTAATTAGATAATAACAAATCATTTTTTTTTATAATTAACGATCATTAAATATATTATAAAATTTATTTGAATTAATAAAATTTAATTAAAATAAATTATGTGATAATTATGTATTTTCTAAATTATCAATGTTATGTTAAATAAAATATAAAAAAATTATGTGTTTTCTAAATTATCAATGTTAATTATGTGTGTTAAATAAAATATAAAAATACAGAGAATGTAGTGGAGATATCTTGGGACAAAATAAGATGACACTTTTTCACACTTTCTGCATCACAGTGTACCAGTTCCGTGCAATCATGAAAGAGAAGTTATACCCATCTCCAAGATGCATCAGCGTCAACAATGCTATACACACCCCCAAAAAAATTGAACTGAAATTGTGAATTGAATACTAAAAAAAGTAATAGATCAACGTAATAGCTCAAATGGATTAATGACTCAAATAATTCTAATTTACATCTCAATTATTCAATTATTAACAAATTTCAATACAAAGTTAAGCCCTAAATGAAGTAGCTCTCCATATATGATACATGCAGCACGTTTAAAATTTCAAGTTCCCCATCAAGAGAGAGCCAACGATCAAACCAATGTCCCGAAACGATGCAGAAAAGTTGACCACAAGACTTGTCCAGTACGACCTCGCAACATATATAATCACACGAATGGACATGCCCAGTTTTCTCGCATACGAGACCTCCAATCTGAGTGCATGTACACAAGTTTCCCGAACAAAAATGACCTTTCATGGTTTCACCAACTCATCATCACTTATTCTCTCGGTGCTACCATTCGTCGCCATCCGCACGAGAAGGAAGTGGAGCTTGGCTCCGTTTGCAACTTGCATCTTGCATCGTGATGTAGTACTCGTTGATTTACGCTGGCTTAAACATCATAAATTCTACATCTCTTGCCGTACCCATTGTCCATTGAGGGGCCGTTTGATGCAACAGATTTTGAAGGATACAGAGGGATTCTTGCGTTGTCTTGCACTGTTTAGAGAAAGTGAAATATTTAAAGGACATCAATGTCTCACATGTGTTGTTTGATAAGCTAGAATTCTAAATAATGAAAATGAAAATTTATTGTTTTATGTCAAAGAAAAACTAAAAATTAGCTGAAATGAATATGGTTGATTAGAAAAATTATACACATGATTATAATTAAATTCAAAATAATAATTTATTGAATCACAATCCCAAATAATTTTTTTTGAAAATTACACACAGACTAATTAATGTTATAATGTATTAATAAAAAAATAAGGTTTAGATTTCTACTATTTTTAATTCAAAAATTAAAATATTAAATGAGAACACATAATATAATATACTTTCTAGTTCATAATTAATATACTATATAAATAAATTATATATTATATACTACAATATTATATTATATAGAACATATTATTATATATTATTTGCAAATATATTATATTATTAATTAAATATTAATTTATTGATATTTTTCAATACTAATTAATCTTAAATATTGACTAATTTATTTTATAATTTATTATTAAAAAAATTAAGTTTTAAATTTCTATTATGTTTATTTAAAATTTTAAATATTAAATAAATACACGTAATAAAGTATATTTTCTAATTCATAATTAATATATTAAATAAATAAATAATATAATATTTACTATACACACTATTATATATAACATAATATATTATTATATATTAAATATTTAATGTATTGTGTGTAATATTATATAATATTACCAAATATTAAATAATATTAAAAATTAGAAATAATTATATGAACATAATATAATGCACATAATATAATGTATTTGTTAATTGTATATTTATTTAATATTTACATATATTAATTGTTGTGAAAGATATGAATGACATTTGTGTTGTCCTAGCTTTTTTGAAGGACACACTTTGAGAGAAAATGTAGGAGAGAGAGTGTGAGAGACAAGCCATTAGGATTTGACTTTCCTTCATTTTCTTTTGAATCAAATACAAGAAAATGATTTTGTCCGGTATTTAGCTTTCATGTCATGCATAGTCTTTCTTATTCCATGTAATCAAACAGGATAAGCAGACATGCTGTTTCCTTTCTTTGCTCATGTGATGTGAGCACAGTACCTGCAAACACACTGGGCATAGTCACACCCGTACATTGAACCAAGGAGGAAGTTAAAGCACTACATTTTCAAAATACCTGCTACAAGAAAAACTTAAAACACATACAGAAATATCATAACATATAGGCCTGTGCACCTACCCTACGCAAGAAGATTAATACAAACGAGGGGTAACGTGTTAACAACCATCGTTTAAAGATTATATTCATTCAAAAAAAAAAAAAAAAAAAAAAAAAAAAAAAAAAAAAAAATATATATATATATATATATATATATATATATAGAGGGAGACTAACCTACTTAATTAAGTATCCAAGTTTTGATACTTAATATTTTTAAATCATTGAATTTGTATTGAGATTTGTGCATTTAATGATGTGCATAAAATTTCATAATCATCATGAAAAAATACAAATCTCGATGCAAATCTAATGATTAAAAAGCATTAAGTACCAAAACCTGGATACTTAATTAAATAGGTTAACCACCTTTATATATATATGAGAATGGCTAAGATACTTAATTAAGTATCATGAGTTTGGTACTTAAGACTTTTTGACCATTAGATTTGCTTTGAGATTTGTGCATTTAATGATTATCATAAACTAATATGGAAATAATTAATGATTATAATAATATTAAAAAACACAAATCTCAAAACAAATCTAATGGTTAAAATATCCTAAGTACCAAACCAAGAGGTTAATCTACTTATTAAGTATCAAAGAATTGGTATTTAATATTTTTATTCATTGAATTTGCATTGAGATTTGTGTACTCAATGATGTGCACAAAATTTCATGATTATCATGAAAAACACAAATCTCAATGCAAATTCAATGATTCAAAAATATTAAATACCAAATTTTTAATACTTAATTAAGTAGGTTAAGTAGCCTCCAAAATGTACTTGTTGTATTTATTTATATGAATAGCCTAGATAGCTATGTTGCGCGGATACTCCAAAAAACCGAATTTAGCCGTATTGTCGTATCCGTATCGTATCATAAATCATATGTTAAATTGCCGCCGTATCCGATACGCGTCGTCGTATCGCCGTATCGGCGTATCCGTGTAACACAGCAGTAGATAGAGATGAGAATGAAAAAAAAACATGATTGACATGTGTTGATGCGCATTAATGCGCGAGTGACTTCGGAGGAAAAAGATCAAGCCATGATTTTTTTTCATTTGATTTTGAAGATCAAAGCATGACATAGTAATTAGTAAGTATATTGAAAGAAAAGAAAAGATACAAATCCAGTAAAGTTATTATGTTTAGTGTACAAATTAATCCCAAAAGTAATTAAAAGAAATGAGAAATAGTTTGGAATTATTATTACCATTTGGAAAAATAATGTGTCTGAAGGATGGGAGGAAGTTTTAATTGAAGAATGACTGCTACATTTATATTTTATTCGTTTTTAGACTATAAAAAATAATTTCTAGTCAATATATAAATTGATGTAAAGAACGCTCAATACTAACTTGTACATTGGCACGGGTGCTAAGAAGATATCTTAGATAGGACATCACGGGAAAAAGAAATAAATTCTAAACAAATAAAGATAGAACGAATCATACAAAAACATATATAATTGTAAACTACATATAATCTCACGAACCATCACAAGCCATCAAAACAAACTCAGAATGGGATACACACTTTACAACATATATTTGTGAAACAATTTAACAATGGTTATTTACTATTGAATTTTATGATGCAATCAAAACAATAAGTTTATTTATTAATTCAAAACCGAATTACATATACTATGAAAATACGATTAGGATTAACTATAGAGTGACTACATTTATCAAGATGCACATTTTTCAATCCATCTTCTCTCTTCGGCTCCTTCTGCAACCATCCTTCACGACCACAACAAAAATCAAGTTTTGAGAATTACAAAATTATATAAAACATATCCCTATCCGTCCACGGTTTTTATTCTTACTGAGAATTACAAAATTTTAATATTTTGAGAATTACAAAATTTTATAAAAATCAAGTTTTGAGAATTACAAAATTATATAAAACATATCCCTATCCGTCCACGGTTTTTATTCTCTTGATCTCGGAAAGAGAAAATGATGTAGTTTCCATGTGGACAATGAGGTATTGTTACAAAATTATATAATGTTTTATGTATCTTGGTAATTAATCGAAGAAAGATTGAATTATCATTTTTTCCATTCTTACTGGGTCAACCCGTTTCGACTTGCACTGGTGTATACGGTATACCTTCTTCTCCTTCTCCAATAATCTCCCAACGTATTCCTTTCAAGCATGTTTGATTTGGGAGATTTTGATATATACATGGATAAGTGAAATACATGTATATTACTTACTATCCATGTATTTGATAATCTATGTGGATTGTTTGATTTGTTGTATTTTGAAAGCATGTATATTAAATCTCTTGTTTGATTTTTTTGTACATAATCCATGATTTCAATATTTTAATATTTTCTTATTATATTATATTATATTATCTTTCTATATTATATTAATTATAAAATATTATTTCGTATTATTTTATATTAAATTATATTATATAATATATTATTTTATATTATCTTATTTTTCATTATATTATATTATATTATATTGTTTTATATTATACCATTTTATTTTCTATTCTATTGTTTTGTATTTTCTATATTATATTATATTATCTTATACTATATTTTGGTACATTGTTTTGTATTATATTATATTATATAATATTGTTTTATATACATTATATTATATTGGATTAGATTACATTATACTCTGTTATATTATATTATATTATATTATATTACTTACATTGTTTTATATTATATTAAATGATATTCTATTGTATTGTATTATATTATTTTATGTGTTTCATAACATATTATATTACTTTAAAATATATTATATTATATTATATTGTACTATATTGTATTATATTGTTTTATATTATATTTTTTATTTTATTTTACATGAGAATATTTTATATTAGATAAAATAAGTATAAAATAAGTATAACGGGTCGGATTAAATGATTAACGAGTCGGATTTGAATATTTGTCACGTCAACATAAAAGAAGTATAAAATAATGTCACGTCAGCATATTTAACGGTCATTTAACTGAGGGGACATGAGTTATTGGACGAATGGGGCAAACCGAACACAAATAGCAAGTTCAGAAGGCAAAAAGGTACAAAAAGTTAGTCAGGGGGCAAGTTGAATAATTTGGTAATTGTTAGGGACCAAAAACAAATTTTTTTCCAAAAATAATACATACCGATAAATTCAAAAATAATACCTACCGATAAATTGTGATGGGCTTTTCTTTGACGCCTTGCATTAAATGCTGGTGTTTAAACACTGATATCCTTAATCATCCTTGATGACAGTATGATTTTCTTAACTTATTACATATTCTCTTTCATTTGCTTTTTATGCCTACAATAAAATTAACTAAATGTAAGGACTCAAAAGTAAAAAAAAAATGGTTTCAGAGTTGGGTGAATGAATAAATTACTTGTGGTGTGAGAATTGAATTCTCTTGATGTGGGTGATCCAAATTCATAATCGTGTATGATTTTGTGAATATGCTTATCGTTAATTACCTGTTAAATTGCTAGTAATTAAACAAAGATAAAAAAAAGTTATCGTTTGGTGATTTGATCGTAAGATCTAGTTAATTTACAGTACAACTATAATTTCGCATCCAATTTGGAAAACGTGAGCATACAATAAGAGCGGTGGAGAGTCAAAAGGTATGCTAATATATTTTCAAAATTATTACAAAATGCAAAATATATTTATATCAATAAAAAATTAAAAAATGGAAAAACCTGAAGAGGGTACAAAACAAATTGTAGGCTTTGTATTATATCTTCTTCTCGCATAATATTATTATCTTAAAGAACAATTTTCACAAGCCGCTTCTAAAAAATGTGATACTGGTCGACGAGATCAACCTGTACACATAATATAATATGTATACCAGAATTTATTTCAAGAAAAAAAGAAAACATAATATATTTCATGTTCTTTATTTCATGGTTTATAGTCCAATATCATGATATTAATTAATAGTATAAAAATTATTTTACAACATGAACATAAATGAAAATCATATGAGGTGATAAATTATTATTTCGACCCTAAGATTACAAATTTAAAATATAATATATACCCATTTAGATACATATTAAAAAAGATAATATAATGGCAATTTTTCATCTTCCATGTATCAAAATATTATTGAACTCAATATTGATATTAAAATATTAAAAAAAATAGAATATCATCAAGAAATTTTCCCAAAAATTGAATTAACATAGAAAATAAAGTTCATTAATGTTGATATTTATATGAAAATTAGAGGATACAAATAGTAACTAAAATCAAGAATGAAGTCATAATTAAAGGAATCAATGAAAGAGCAAAGTCGAGGGCGAATCAATTAACACAAGAAAATCAATGGCTAAGGCCTAAGAGATGACAATATGAGATGAGACCCCATCCATGGCCTAAGAGCCTAGGGGAGAGAGATGAGACCCCATCCATGGCCTAAGAGCTCTAGGGGGAGAGAGATGAGACCATGTGCGCAGCCGCAGCGTGACTTGCTTTTGTCAATTCATGTACCCGGTTAATCCAAAGAAAGTTCCTGTTAGTTGGAAATGGTGCACCAACTTGATTGACAAAATTTTGAGGGGCAAACTATATTTTTGATGCACCACGTTCACCTAAACCGTTGCTTTTAAGAGATATGGTTGTACACAGACCCTAATATCAATTGTATCGTTTTCTTTAATTTTCACATCATAATTTTGAATTTTCCACATGTATTATTTTGTGTTTGATATTTCATAGGATAGAAATAAAATTACATCTTAAACATAACTTTTTATTTTTAATTTTAACAAATATTTATACTTTAAATATTTGTACCAGGTCTGCCTATTTTTTATATACAGACAAGTTCAATTCAAAAAAAAAAAAATCACAAAAATTACAAAATAAAAAATCGTTTAACATATATTCCCGAATCTTTTATTTTTATGAGAATTAATATGCTTTGCTTAATTTATAATATTTAAATTAAATTAAATTTTAACATCTACTAACCACACATTCATTACAGTTTTGAGTCTTTTGACGGATTAAACTAACTTTTTTTTTTTTAATATTTTTTTAATTTATCTTTGATAATCTCCTTACTATATATATTATTATATATAATGCGAATGGTACGGGAGAAAAAACTGTTGGCCAATACATACTATAGACTTTTTGCGATAAAAGAATATGCATTTCTACTTCGTTTATAAGTGTAGTATTTTTTACAAAAGGATTTTGGTAAATTTTCAATTCAAATGTCCTCCAATGAATTTACAGATGAGTTTATAATATATTTCCATCGATCTTATAAAACTAAGAAAATCATACTCGTATATTGGTCTAAAAAATAACATCAGTAGGAAATGGTTATATATCAAACTGATACCAAAATAATCATACTAAATTGAAACCATTAATAAAGCAAATATCAAATAATAGACTGAAATCACTAAAACAATTCAAATTTAAGTAAACCACACAATTTAAATATTAGAGGGATTCAATCCAAATTAAATGGAGAGGATTTGACACTAAATAGAATTATAAAAATTATTATGACAAAAATATCCTTCTTAACGTATATTCATACCTAGAAATAAAATATCCTTCTGCAATGAAGTTCAACGCCTCCTTCTTAGTTGGAAGAAACAAAAAATCTGCATATTTACAACTCATAAATCCCCTAGAAATAATAACAATCAATAATCAAATATGCAAAATAATCATAATCAATACAATAATACTACATAATCATAATCATAATACTTATCATAACAAATTACAATTACAATACTAAACGGATACATCTCCGAAACCAATAAAATAACACCGTATCTAAATGTCTTACATACTTTTTACTTTTCCGTTCCACACATTCCTTGGAAGTATAATCTTCATTGGGGAATTCTATCATACACCCTTTTACGAGGGTATTTTGGGCATTTTAGCAATTAATTATATTTGTAAAAGGGTGTATCATAAAATTTATCTTTTATGGACATTTTTTTTTAAATGAACAACAAAAAATTTCAATTTAGTAAAACATTAATTGATAAATATATTTGAGATCTTACCTTAAATATTCATAAATGAATAATTACTTCAAATACCTTTGAAAATGGGTGTATGATAAGAAAAATGATGTATGATAGAAGCCCCCATCTTCATTTTCAACATCAATTTGGAAAGACTAAGTTGCAAATTAGAAAAAGCGATAATGTGTTGGATTTTCTTAGTAAAATTGTCAGTGCATTTTACTGTTCTAAATATCACTGATATGGACCGATATGTCGATTTCATATTTCTAATCAGTGTTCCTCCATTACGATATGTCCCGTATCGATTGAGTAAATCGGTCGACCGATACACGGACCGATATGGACCAATATGAGTCGATATTTGGACCGATTTGAACCGATTTAGATTTAAAACATAATTTATTTTGAATATTATTTTTGGCTGGCTCATCTTTTAACAATAATTTTGGCCCAATTATTTCTATCTTTTTCTTTCTTTATATAATATTTTTGGTCGGAAATGAAATCGATTTTGATCCAGACGAGGTTAGATTTTCATTGGAGGCACCCGCATATACACCGATGGTCAATGAACACGATTTCTTGGTTTAGTCTATTATATTATTTGTAAATTGTATGTTATAATTTTGAATGTATCTTTAGTTTAACTTGGAACTTATGTGTATTGTTGAATTTTGAATATTAATAATGTAAAATTTAAATTAGTTTAAGAAACTCAATATAAATTAATGTTATAATAATCAATTTAATATATTAATATTAAAAAGTACATCACCGGTATACCACTGATATTTTTCGTTTTGAATCTGCTATGTCGGTCATATTTCTTATCAGTGACTGACTGATATGTAAGCGATATGCGATATCTATAACATTGCATTTACATCAAATGAAAGAATTAACACAAACGTGAAAGTAAATGGAAGTACCTAACAATTTAATTTATTTGATGTCTATTATGGGATATCTTAATTCTTTTGAATAGGAAAAACAAAAACAAAACAAAATTTTACATTGTTCCTAAAATTTTACTAAAACAAAACCAAAACCAAAAACAAAAGAGTTTATTCAGGAAATACTAATAATATTTTTACTGCAAATCACCGGTAGTCCAAGAAAACTACGTGATTGTGGTTCGGAAGATATCTTAATTCAAGGGTAAATGAGTAATTATACTACACTGACTTTTTGTTAAGAAAACAATTCTCCTATATCCTTACTAAGTTGATGAATTACATATTTATCCCTCATAAATAGTTATTATCATATTTATCCTTACTAAACATATAAAATATCAAATTTATCCAAAATTCATAATTTAATTAAATTTAACATGAAATTAATACAATTGACTCTTATACCCTTCAATTTCACTAACCCAAAATCCAATAAACCTGCTGTTAAAAACCCCTAAACCCATTAACCTGCTACCCAAAAACCCTCTATTTACTCCATTTTTACCCGCTACCAGTAAATCTACTCCATTTACGAACGTTCTTCCTCCAAGAGAAGCTCGTGGTGACTTGGGCGAGAGAGATGAAACTCTCCTGGAGACTTGGCGAGAGGGTATCCTGGCGACCCGCGACTCCTATCCTGGTGACATGGTGAGAAGCTCCTATGTGGCGATTTGGGCGAGAGAGTTGGAACTTTTGCTGGCGATTTGGCGAGAGAGAAGCTCTTCTTGGCGATATGCAACTTCTCCTCTCCGACTCCTCTATTGAAAGTTCTCCTCCAAAAGTAAGGATTCTCCATTTGCTTGTTTTTTGGTTAAAATTGATGCTTAATTCCCAAAAGTAAGGATTCTCAATTTGCAAGTTTTTTGGTTAAATTGATGCTTAATTCATGCTCAATCTGGCTAAATTGATTTAGGGGATATTTTGAAAATTGACGCTCAATCGGATTTCTTATAACTTCAGGGGACTTCATTGTAATTCCAGGGTCTTATTTGTAATTTCAGGAGCTTCTTTGTAAATTCTGCATAATTGAAGGGCTTTAGTAGTTATGATATAGGTACGATGCGCATAATGTGGTAGTATGGATGGAGACATTCTGTACCAACTGAAATTAGGGGGTATATTACCATATTTCGCAATATTTGGTACGCTTGAAATCGCGCACCATTTTCGCAAGAGGTGGCGCAAATGGTGTCGATATTGATCAGTAGCTTGAATAACCCCTTACAAGAAGATCGATAAGTAGATTGAACAACACCACAACGTTTGAAGCATGGTCCTCAACTTGCGTTAAATTTGCATTAAATTATGTATAATTGGTATTCTTTGAAGTTATGTTTATATTTAGGTTAAATTATGTATATATTTTGGGTTTCGTTGCAATTTTACATAAATCAGAAGCTTCCTTCCTTGTATACATAGATTAACGGCTTCTTTGAAATTATACATAAATCAATTCTTTTTTTGTAATTGTACGTACATCACATGTTTCTTTGCAATTAAACATAAATCGAATGCTTCTTTGCACTTATATGAACACTGGCCAATATTGGTACGGTACCGACTAGACTCCATTTAAGAATCACTAAGTTTCAATAGACACCGAGCTTCTATACTATACAATTATTCAAACGCATCCATTTAATATTGGAAAACAATACCATTTTACAAGAGACTTCAAACTGTACCGGTTTTTACACCGAAACTGAACACGACTCTTAACCCTTGTACCAGTTTAGACTCGACACAACCCTAACCCCACTGCTAACCTAAATAACCAAATCGATGTACCCATACTTGCTTGATTCGACGTTACGAAACCAATTTGCATTTACCAATTTGCCCTTAATGAATTTGATTGATTAGGCTTTCTCCACACGGCAATGATACTCCTCTTTGCACCAGTCTTCCAGCAGAATCATCGGTGTATTTCTCAACTCCATCCGCTAATGATGTGCCACTACCTGAAAAAACCAACCATTCCTTGAATTCGAACCCAATGTTGATCATCATGTACATGAGACTTCAATTATACTTTAATTGAACTTAAACAATCAATTGAACTGAATGAAATATTAAAACACGGACTTCAATTAGAAATATGAAACCCAATTCGACGCACAATTACAAAGTTAGGCACTAATTTCACTTCGAAGTAAACCGATTTCAAATTCATTCGTTATATTCCAAAATTAGAAGCGGAATTCAAACTGCATATCCCAACACACAAGATTGAAGACATACTGGAGGTGAGAGAGAACAATAATAGCAAACAACATACCTTCGACTGATTGAGAGAATAAGATAGCACAAGATAAGAATACTCAATATTGATGGATTCAACCATGTCCTTGTTGCAAGAAAGAGGAGAATAAGATAGTGCAAGATAATCATACATGTCGCAAGAAATCCAGTCACAAGCAATCCAGTTGCAAGAAAGAGGGTATTGTTGTTTTTCTTCTCCAGTCGCAAGAATGGTTCTTGTTCAGTCGCAAGAATGGTTTTTCTCCGCCTAGTAGAGAAACGCCGCTTTGCTTTCTTTATTTCGACAGAGAATAGGAAGAAGAGAGAGTGGGTAATGTTTGAACAAAGAGAAGAGAAAGAAGGTACGACTGAGGCATGAGGGAGGGTGAGTTTGCTAACGGGTAAGGGTGTGTTTGTTAACGGGTGAATTTGTTTTGTTAAAGGTTTAGTTTAGAGTACTGTTTATTAAAGGGTAGTTTGGTCAATAAAAAAATTTAATTAATTTTGAAATTGAAAATTTTGTTTAGTTTAATTTTATTTTAACAAGATGGGTAAATTTGATATCAAGTAGATTTTAGCAAGGATAAATTTGATATTAATGATGTTTAGTAGGGATAAATATGATATTAACCATTTAAGAAGGATAAATATGTAATTTATGAATTTAGTAGGGATATAGGAAAAAATTTCCCTTCTGTTAAAGAGGGGGATAAATAAAATATTAGTATTTTTTGCAAATCACTGGTAGATTTTTTCAAGATTAGACTAATTTGAAATGAGCAGTGTGGGGATAAATAAGATATTAGTATTTTTGTAGAGACAAATCTGAAATGTTTAATTTTTGGAAGGACAAATTGTCCCTAAAATATATATACATTTGATTTTAAAGATAAATTTAGATTTTTTTTTTTGCATGAAATGTCAGGAGGCTAATAATGTTAAACAATACGAACTATAATAATGTTATATGGTAAAGAATAATAATTATAATCTTTTTTACAAAATAATATTGCACTATCGAAGCGATGGTGGTAAAGAACAACTTCTGCTCTAAAATAATATTGAAAACTATAAAAATCAAATATTGTCAATTTTTTCTCATAATTTGTTTCCAAAATCATTACATAAATCAATACTATTCTCAAAAATTTAAGTAGCTATTATATTGATATAAGGATAAAACGAAAAAAATTTTGAATGAAAAAAAAATTAACATACTAGAAGTATAAATGAAGCGTATCCATGATATTTCACGGTTTGTATAGGAATATTTTTGAAATTCACGTTTTGAGAGGTATACATGAAATTATGATGTTCCCAGGGTACACATGAAATTCTACCAAAAAGAAAAGTAAAACACAAGCCGCAAATTTTTTTACGTTTCGAAGAATACAAATATCGTGATTTTAGATCATTTTTATCGCATCTTTTACTACGTAACTTTTCACCAAATTTTACAAACACGCACTTCTACTGACTCCCTAAACTCGGCACACATAATTAGATGTGAACCAAAGGAGAATGTCATGTACGGTGTGGCAATTAAATTGTAGACCGTGTTCGTTTTGTATAAATATCAAAAGTTTTAACGTTAAGATTTTGTTAACGTTATTATTAAGATTTGATTTTGAAATTTGATTTTGTTAACGTTACTAATATTATTAGATATTAATATTTGTTACTTTTACTAAAACAAAAATCAAATATTTTTATATTGCGTAATATCATGATATTTTTGAGATTTTAAATTATACATAATTACTTTAAAAATATTCATCATATTTCCATATCAAAGTAGTGTATTTACTATTTTGATATTTTTCAAAAATGTACATGCAATTCTCATTTATGAAAGTATAGCACCAACGTGACATTTGTTTTTTTGGATACGTTTCATATATATTATATATAAATAATAATAATAATGGAACGTACCGGTCTATGTCTTCGGTAACAAAATCTTCAAAGAAAAAATATAAACTGCACGTTTCATATTAATATTAATATATATATTATATATTGTCTCAACCAATTCCTTTCCCAAATGTTGATCAATCCCATCAAAAAAACAAATTTGGTCTCGTTTTTACCATTTTCTAATAATGCAGGGGCTTTTAAGAATTTACAGTATAATACAGGGTCTTTTTTAAAAATTTAGCAACTTTAACGTTTGATCTTTCTCAAGCAAGTTTTCCCCTTTCGGCCCCAACAGAATCAAGGGTTTTTCAGATAAATCCCTGGTTTTATCTTCTTTTGCACTTTCCTTTAAAACATTCTTTAATCTTTCCAGACAACTCCCTTCTTTTGCCTCGATTATAGCCTCCTTAGAAATCCCATTTTTACATTAATCTCCATTTCTCCAGTTCTCATTTTTTTTTTTTTTTTTTGCATTGAAACAATTAGCAACTTTTTTTTCGAAATACTGTTCCTTCAAGGCTCCTGTCCTCGAATTTTATACCAGTCGGGTTTTCTGGGCTCGAACTAGTTTTGAAAGCCGAACTCGGATCTGAACCCGATTTTTCTTCACCGTGTAAACCCGATAATCTATCGTACATAAAAATTATTCCAAAAGAATTCTTTGAACAGAATTATACATGTTACTGTTAGGAAAAATAAACAAGATAAGTTTAAATGGCCATCTAGCACTTATATAGATCAATAGTCACTTAATATTCATGAGATCTTTTCTCTCAAATTTTCAGCATGATTTATTTTTTTATTATATTTGTAAATAAAATCTGCTTTGAGATTTGTGTGAGAAATATTAAGCATCGAATTGAAAAAAACAATTTGTTTGGCACCTTCTAGCCAATTTGAGTGTCGAAACACAATAAATTTAAAAAAACATGAGAAAATCAAATTCACACCACTTTAGATAAATAATCATCTTTTTCAAGTAAACTACATTTCACGAACAAAATAGAGATTATATATTCCCCAAATGAAGAGCAATACATGTGAAATTTCACTAATTACTAATATTAGTAAATGAAGTATTATACGTACCTAAATTTGCGATTAGCAACAAAATTCCAATTTCAATATTCTTGCCAGCAAAGTTGACCTTCAAATCTGCATTTTATCATATTTAACATTAATCTAATAGTATTAAATTATTAATGCAGAAAATTGACCTTCAAATCGCAGGAGAGGTTTCGGAAGATCTTTTTATTTCATTGGAGACCGTGCAGATTTGATTGGCAGCTCGATTGAACAAATTAAAATGTTTTGCCATTAGTCTAATCAGATTCATAACAATCTTTGAAGTTTGAACTTTGAAGTACATTTCATACCTAGTTATGCAATTTGAAACCGCTGGATTCTCAAATTGGATTCTCCGTGAATTCAATTTAGCAGCCATGTTAATAATAAGTATCTACAGAAATCCACCAGAGCAGATTATTAAAAAATAAACGAAAAACTAACGAGATACTCTAACTTGAACAAATTAAAAGTTCAATGACAGATAAAAAAATTTAAAAAATATCCGATTAAAACATATAATTCGGTGAACTAGTATGAAAATTATCCATGATTATAGTAGATTAAAGGTTGAAAATATAAGCAAGTTTAAATAGAACTAACAATAAAAAAAAGTTTGAGCTCATACGAAAAGCTTTTAATATCTCTCGCACATATTTTATGAATCAATTCCCACTTACAATGTAGCTTTCGATTAACAATTGTATAACAATACAACAATGCCATACCAGTGCATAGATGCATCATGCATATGGATTTTAGCAAAATACAAAATAGCCAACGAAAGGTCGCTTGTTTCTTCGAGTTACCAAAAGCTTCCTCTTCGAGTCACCAAAACTAATAAAAGGTTTAAGGTTCAGCTATGTATAATACACGAAACAAATTTATTACAGGACTATATTCTCAAACATTTCAATATTTATTCTTCTTTTCTTACTAAGCGCGTTGATGTATAAAAATTGCAATGTTTGGTTGGAAGATATGAGAACACTATAATTATGATTTTCATGCTTCGTATTGATGTAAGATAATTAAATATATTTATGAATCTATGTTATGACTCAATTAATTAATAGTTAATAGTATATGTATAAAATAATATGGTGTCTAAAATTTAGAATATCAATGTTGGTATTCTGAGTGCCATAATAAATGTAATTTTTTTTAATGAAAATACAATAGATATAGAGCGAGTATTTTCTGTTCTTTTCAAAAAGATAAAAATAAAAATTAGGGTCAGTGTGTGTAAAAAAAATATCGGAATATTAGGCCGTTAAATTTGGTCCACATTCATATTAAGGCCCATTAAAAATACATAAATTAAAGTCCCATTTTGTGTTATATACTAATATTTTATTCTCGATGGTGGACAGTTAAAAATCACTTCATATTAAACTTCATATTAAGGCCCGTGCGTTAATTGACGATTAAAAATCCAAAATTATTTTAATGCAAACATAACTAAAGATTTAGTTGGTATCACCAATGGTACCTTCATTGAACATCCAAACTATTTAGTATCTTCATTAAAATCAACAACAACAACTAAAGTCTAAACCCTAAACCCTAAATGAAATAATGTAGTATCCAAAATTCAAAGTTAGAACTACAACTAAAGCATCAACAACAAATGGTAAATGGTAAAATCAAATAAACAATAGAATAGTCTTTATCCAGGTGAGAGCTTCATGAATTTATTTTTTATTTTTTTTTAACAAACCCGTAGGTAAGAGCTTCATGAATTGATCAAAGGTTCACTAATAATAATATTGTGTTTTTTTCATTTAGGGCCAAAATAATTTTTGACCCTTACTTCTTCGAAACCCAATACATTTTTTTATTTCAATATGAGGCCCGTAAGCAAAACCCAATACACTTTCATCTTGCGATTATTTCATGAATTGATTAAAGGTTCATTAATTAATTAGGTTTTCTAAAAATTAAACAAATATCATAGGAGAATCCAATTATGAACAAAACAATCAATCATGACTATTATCAATACTATCAATACACAATCAAAATTACAACCATTTCAAGACTGTACACAATCAATACTAGTACATTTAACTATAATCAATACTTGAGAACTCAATACTCTAATATACTAAAAACTCAATTTATATTTTACATTAACCAATTAATACTAATCAATTAATAATGTACAGTCAATACAATACCTAATATAGGCTCAAATTGACCTCATAGTCATGACTATTATCATTTTATTATGCATCTCACAGGAAGGAAGAAATCAAAGAAACAAAAATTAACAAATTAGAGATGCTATCAAGTATCATGATATACACAAACAAATAAGTAAAGTCAATAACCAAAGAAAGAAAGAAAAATAAATGAAAAATAAATGAGCATAAATAATCAAAGTTAAAAATAAGTGTTTGAGTAATGCAATGGATATGATTTATGTCTCGCTAACCTTTACATATGCGATTTGGCTAGTTTTCATGGTCGCCATGGTAATTGACTTGAGCACATCCAATTATTTGTGTAAGAAATCATTTATTGTGACCCATTGTTTTTTCATCCTATTTTTTGAAATCACTGATTAATGATTAATTATTCAAGTAATTAACAAAAGGCACATCATTAACGATTAATTAATATATAATTGACGATTAATATTATTTCTTGTGAATGAAAATATTATATATTTCATATGTATATTTTAACAAATTTGAAAATATTATATATTTCATATATATTTTTTTACCAAATAATATGAATAATTGGTTTTGGAAAAAAGGAAAAAGGAAAATACGAAATAATTATATATTTCATAGATGAATGAATGGATGTAATTTTGCTTTTAAATATGATTGAAAATTTGAAAGCTTGGATGGCGATTGAAAATACAAAATTATTTTAATGCAATTGCAAACATAACTAAAGATTTAGTTGTTATCACACCTGGTACCTTCATTGAACATCCTAACTATAACTTCATTCAACTAATTTATTATCCAAAACTCGAAGTTTTTTTTTTTAATTGGAAACTCAAAGTTAGAACCAGAAATTAAAGAAACAACAACAAATGGAAAAATGAAATAAACAATAGAATAGTCTTTATCCCTGTATATTCTGAATTGTTGGTTTCTTGAGCAACTTTGTCCAGCTGAGAGCTTCATGAACATCGTTGTTAATTAGCGGCATATGCTTAAAGCTAAGTAAGATTAGCCGCATGTTTAGAGCTAGGGTTTGTCGAAATAAGAAAAGGTGAGCCTAATTCCTCAATGAGAATAAAAGGTTGATTATTGTTTTACTCCATAATATCACAAGATATGAAAACAAAAAATTAACTGAATAAAATTGACAGCTCAAATCAAGGGGATATTGAACAAAATCGGAGTCACATCAAAATTTGACAATAATTTAAAGGTAAAAGTGATTTTTTTTCAAAATATTTCGAGGATTTTCAAACTGAAAATATTAATAAAATGTACTGATTTATATCCTGTGTCTAAAAAGATTCATATCCTGTGTCTAATTTTTCAAAATAACTTTGAAAACAATAAATATGTAATAGATTTAAAAATCACTCGACTAACTGTTGAACAACATTTTTAATTATCATCTGTATTCCTAGAAAAATCGGAAATTTCATGTTTGTTATTTTTTCATAAATTTAATAATCCAGGCAGAGCAATTAGAATCTCACATAGCAGCCTTTAGTTACGTCTGTCCAAACGTTTAGAAAAATATGAACTATATTTCCAGTTTAATGCAATAGAAAATTGAAATTTTGGATTTAATCAAATCTCCACAAGTCAAATGCAGTTTATTCCAGCCCCATACCATACGCAATTAATTTCCTCTCAAAATTACCACACTTCACATAGGTTGAGACAATCAATAAGATGGGTTGGATTGGAGAAAAGTACAAACGCAATTTCATATATTTTATGTTAATTTTTATAAGATAGTCAATTAGGTTTAGTTTTGATTAAAAAAAAAAGAGATATATATGAGAGGAAAATTTTGATAATTATTATTTTGAAAGGATAAATTTGATATGTTGGATTTTCAAAACGATATACACGAACTTATTCCTAAATATAATTAATAGTTACCGCGGGTTTCCATTCAACAAATTAATCATACAATATTTATAATTGTACGAGAACATAAAATAAAAACTCATCAGCTCATCAAGTGCACTAGGATTAGCTATCGAAACAATCCGGATCCGAAAGACCCGAAAATCGAAACGATCCGAAACCGAATGACTCAAAAATCGAAACGACTCGAACCCGAACGAACCGAAATCCGAACGATCCGCAATCCGAACGATCTGATGACCCGAATGATTCGCAATACGAAACGAACCGAACCCGAAATGATCCGACCCGAACCCGACCCGACACCCCCAATTAGCACCTCTGCATATAATACATCCCACAGCCCATTTAACCCAGACCCGTTAGCACTATAGACGCACGTGCCCGTTACTCTCTCTCTCTCTCTCTCTCTCTCTCTCTCTCTCTCTCTCTCTCTCTCTCCAACGACACGACACTCCTAGGGCTAGCTCGTAGCTCCTCTCTCTGCACGACTCTGTGAGATGCACGACGCGACGGAAGGTTTACGCCCAAATTTTCATTTTCTCTCTTTTTTGTTTAGATTTTACATTTTCTCACCTAGTAATAGTATCCCGAAAATTAAAATAAAGTTTATGAATAAAAAATATTATGTAATGTATATCATTTTTTTTAAATAATATTTTATAAAAGAAAAAATTGATATATATTCATATTCATATAAAATTTCAAAATATTATGTATTGATGTAAATATATAAAATAATAAGTTTTTCAATTGTGTATTTTGGAGACAAACAAGTACGTAAATAAAATGTGACGTAATGTATTTCATTATTTTTGAAATGAAATTTAATTAAATGGATAATTTGCATGTAAAATTCAACTGTTTATTTTGGAATTCGGAATATATAGGTATCTTTTAATGACAAAAAGCATATGGTTAGAAAATTGTACAATTTTTTGTTAATTTTCTAGGGGAAAAAAATTAAATTCACGGTATCTTACAATATTAATTTTGCATATCAACCATGTAGGAAATGAGTTTTTTTTATCTCATTGTGGAATATTAAAACGGGAGGGTAACAGAAGCGTTTAATCCAGTCAATCAAAATACATCAAGATTGAATTCAACGGTGGATCTGATTTTTGGTTAAACGGGAGTCTCTGTTAGTTTGGATATATTTTGCATCCAGGTCCTTGCAGAAGTTCAAAATCCCTTCATACGGTTCCAAATTAGTATATATCTAGCAAATACGCCCAATATACTGTTTAAATCTCATTGAGTGAGTGAGTATGGGAGCAAGCAAAATGAGAATTTTGATTATATGGAATTTGGGGCCCAATTGTTAAATTAAGAATTTGAATTTGATTATTTGGGGCATAATTACAAACTTAGGGGCGAGGATGAATTTTTCACCTTGAGGCCGCATTAGGGATTTTTCAACTTGAATTTATTGTTCTGAGAGGAAGTATGTTCTGATTGGTCGAGAGGAAGTATGTTCTGATTGGATCACGAAACCTTGGACTTCAGGATTCTCTGTGGCAGTTCTTGTGTATCCATCGTGTAGAAGGCTGTCTTGACGGATGGGGTTTAGTTCCAGCGTGGGTCACGTGATCTTGATGCCACAGAGGATCAGAGAGAGTTGAGTTGGGAGTCATGTAGTCTTTGGTGAACTGGGTCAGTGCTGACCCCTGTGTGTCCTTTGGTGCAGTGGGTTGAGGATCTGGGTCGTCATCAGTTGTTGTGCAAGTTCTGGTGTAGCCATTCGTGTAACGGGTCATTTGAATAGGAATTCTGACCCGTTTCACCATAAACTTTGCGACTTCTTCGTCCTTCCACCAAATTGTACGATCTTTATATCGAAAACGCTCGCCTCGACGAGAGGAATTCAGCCATGGTGTTGGTTTGTAGAGATTTGGTCTTTTTTACCTGAAATAACACAAAAACATACATTAAAGTATTTTCCTCATGAATTATTTAATACTAAGATTATAGCATGATTTTGTGATTATTTACTATTTAATTTCCTTGTTTTAATATCTAAATATACGACAAAATACGCTCATATCAATTGTCAACTGGTTGTGAGATAATTGTTTAAATCAAATAAATATCTTATACCAATTTCAAAGATGATTTTGTTTATTTTTTGGTTTTTAAAATATCAATTCTAGAGTTTAACAATTGATTATTTTGATTTTCAGAATAGCCAACGAGGAGTGCGAAGGGGATCCTGTACCAGCGAATACCCGTAGATGATCACGAGCCCAGAACTCTCTTTCTCTTTTTTTTTTTTGGTCACATCATCAAGGTGATTTACTTGGGAAATTTGCATAAATCCCCTGCTGCATTATGCCTAAATTGCAATTACAACAATACCCATGCATTATAATTTTCTTTTGAAAAAGCCCCACCATTCTACAAAAAATCAAGAAGCAGGTCCTGCATTTTTGTATGATACAGGGACTTTTTTGCAGTTTAGTAGTAACGCATGGGCTTTGTTGTAAATTTCTCATTTGTTTTAACATGCATATTTTAAATTATTTAATTTTTATCTTACATTTCTTTTTTCAGGCAATTGAACAAGCGAGTTAATTTAATGATGCTTACAAAGATAACCAACAATTAATGAAGAAAAGACTATTCTCATCAGGCATGGAGTCAACTGGCCTGAACCAACAAAAATTGAATAAGCGACATCAAAACTCACTTCATTGGAAGTATGTAAATATGTATATGTATGTGTATGTGTGATTTGTGTGTGTGTGTGTGTGTGTGTGTGTGTGTGTGTGGGGGGGGGGGTGGGTGTGTGTGTGTGTTTGCTGTATATATAATATTTGTATATTGCAGGGGTGCGCGAGGACTCGTGGGGTCCGGCCCAAAAAAAGACCGGGCCCACGGGGAGAAAATGTCCGGCCTGAAGAGGGGTTGGGCCCGTGGATGGAAGGGGTACGGCCACAATCTACATAATCTCACTAAAGAAGGATTGTTTCCTGCTATTCTGCCATAATCTCACTAAAGAACTTTCCATTCTCTGGCTTTCATGCCATTTGAGATTCTTTTTTTATAAATTCTCCATACTTATTACCAATTCAATCTGTCCAACAATATACATATCTTTCTATACACATAATCCATGATTTATTTAAATTTAGTAATCTAATTTTTTCATGATTTCTTTCTTTACATATATGCAGTAAGACTACACAGATCTGCAAAATTATCATCAACAATAAATTTCCATATATTCAAATAATTATTCCAGTAAGAAAAAGAATTGATTCCCCTCTTAAAAAAAGAAAAGAAAGAGTTGACAGCACCATGTTCTTTTGAAAGGAGTAAAGTATATTTCGAATTAATTATTCAAAGCAATACAATTTGACTAATTCATCACCAATTTCTTATCTTTTCTCTGATATTTGAATTTTCTTTTGCACGGGTTATTTTATTGCCGAAGTATTATTATTATTTGTATAGTTCTTCAATCAACGAGTTCAATGTTTGAATAATTTATTGCTACATGTCATTCACTGTTTTTCAAAGTGACTTGTAATTCTTTTGCATTTGGAGAAACTTTTCTTTTTGAAGAAACAAGATTTTTTGGTACATTTGTCGAATGATGTTATGGTGAGCATGTCAAATAATATGGTGCATGTAAGGATGTATTAAAATGAGTTTTTTTATGTGCATTGTTAATCAATTTTTTTTATTATGTTTTTATGTAGTTTATTTAGCGAAAAAATATTAAAATTGTTGATTTATATATAGTACCAAAAAAAGACCTTTTCACTTTTTTGCCGAGAGCCTTTAAAGATGTTGAGCCGCCCCTGACTGTAAATTATTAATTTAGATGGTTGTTACATTAATTATATGTCCCGTGTTAATTGTGATGGTATTTGAATTTGGTTCATATACAGCGTTCAAGTAACTAAATATGAGTTAAATAATAATCATTAAAAGTCACTAAAATATTAACTTGGATCAATAAAACTTTCACCGATCCACAATATTTTTCGTCTGAAAAACTTGTGGAGGATATAATTAATACGAATCTAGGAATGAGCATACATAAAAAAATTTAATAATCATTTTGACATAAATAAATATATAAATCTTCAAAATGTTAGAAGAATTAATAAAAACTATAATAAAATTCTACTCTCCGATATATGAATTTATAAATTTGAACCAGTTAATTTGGAGTTAAATCGATGGATATATGCAAATTTTAAAATCAATCTTATTAAGAAAATAATGTGTTATCATGATACAAAGTAACCTAGAAATTGTGAGCCTGAAACCAGACCCGTTAAAGAACCCGAATCCTTTATTTCTTAACTGCTCCGGACCCATTAAGAAAAATAAACCCGACCCGTAGACATCCCCTTTCTCTCTGTTACGTCTCTTCACGATGAGGATTGCGAGAAGGCTTCTTCTGGATCGTGATTCGTGAGCGCCATGGAAATGGTGAGAGATACACGAGCTCGTGACTGCTCGTCTTCTTATCCCGGATCACTGCCACCTAGTCTTCCTCTCATCCTACTCTTCTCCCTCTCTCGCCAGTTTGCTAAAACACAAACGACCACCTCGGAATCAACCTCGACAATCCCTCTTCTCCCGCTGGATGCACCCTCACTGCTTGGAAGGGAAGGAGTTTCCATGGCAGATGGAAGCCAACCTCCACCACCTTGGCAGAAGACCCGAATCACTTTCAAGTTGCTCGCAAGCAACGGAGCAGCACGCTGCGACAACTACGACTTCTACAAACCTCTCCTATCGATCTGTACCAGATTCATGGTGTCCCGAGAGGCCGGTATGCTTTCTCGCACCATCGAAGGGTCATTCGGACCATGAAGATGTCGTGAAGAAGCTCCACTATTCAATTTCGCCTCTTACCTTCTGAAAATCACCAATATTTTGATACGATTTTAATACGAATTTTAATACGATGATATGAGTATGATACCATATGATTTTGAATTATGATACAATTTGATATGATTTTAATACGATTTTGATACGATTTTTAATATGATATAATATAATATAAACATGATATGATATGATATAATATTATATGATACGGTATGATATACGATTTTTAATACGATATGAGATGATATGAGATGATGTGATATAATTTAGATATAAATATGATTATGATATGATTTGAATATGACATGATACTAGTTTAAATAGAAATATGAAGAACAATAATATGATTTTTTTTTTAATGGTACCTATCAAGCGGTCGTTTGTCGTATGTGGTACAAAAGTGTTATTACAAAAATAAAAAAATAAAAATACATTTGGCTACTACAAATAAAAAATAATATTTGAGATCTTTACAATGCTAACAATGCCATAACCATAACAACGTCGTTTCCATTTCTTTCATTGCATTTTGCGTCGTCGTCTTTGATTTGCCTTGAAAAATTCCTCTATTTTGCTCTAGCCAGATTGTTCATGTGGTTGCAATGAAAATAGTGTCTCATGTTTTTCTTTGGTTCTTGTCGAGATTGATCATATTATTGCTCCAAAATTTTATTTTAATAGATTTTTATTTTGGTTTGGAGTCATCAAGTCGTTAGTATGAATATAATAAGAATTTGAATATGATTATGAATATGAATATAATATGATGTGATTTTGAAATGATTATGATATGTATATGATTTTAAAAAGATAAGAGAAAATATGACGATATAAATAAAAGTAAGAATGATAATTTGAATATGAATATGAATACGACTAAGAATATGAATATGTATACATAAATTTTATGAATAACGTGATAAGAAAACTTGTACAAATTTTAAAATTAAATATCATGATATAAATTTATAAGAATATGACTTTAATAATATTATGATATGATGTGAACTTATAAGAATATGATATGATGCGGTTTTGTATATAATTATAATTATAATATGATATGATTTTATTACGGTACGAAATTATATGATTTTAAGAACATTTAAAATAAAGACATGAATAAAAAGAAATAAATTATGAAATGAGAACGAATTGGAAATTTAAAGTACACATTATTTTAGTCAAAGAGGCTAGTACATCATTTAAGGTAAACTTAGCGGACTAGCCTCTGAGCCATCTCACTTAGCCATTCATATGGCTCTCTCTCGCTATGTTGCTTTTGCATGTGGTTCCATTGGAGTTTACGAGACATCTGTGAGACGTTCATTGAGGAGCTTCTAGTTAGTGACATTTTATTTTGTAAATTTTATAAGGTTACTTTATATGGGGTTATATATTCATCCCCCGAACTCCAAAATGTAGTCTTGATGAGGTGGCAAAAATGGGTTAGATGAGTTGATTAATATTATTAATTGACTCGATTAGCGATTTGATTGATCGTTTAATTGAATTGAACATCAAAATAAAAACATATGTTGACGATATTTATTGTTACGGTCTACGAATTGAACATGAAAATATCTTTAACTTTTCTCTAAGGGGCCGTTTGGCAAGCGGAATTAGTAGAATGGAATTGGATTACAAGGTGGAGCAATATTTTTTCTGGAATTAGTAATTCCACAGTTTGTTTGGATGTCTAAATTATAAAATGCTGGAAAGTATAATTCTTTGTTTGGTTGTATAAAAAATTCTGGAATTAGGTTATTGAAAAGGTAAAAATTATATTAAGAATATATTGTTTGTGTGTTTAATAATAATATTAAATGTACTATTGAGTAATTATTATAATATATGTGAGAAAATAGAATTATATAATAATCAAGTGATTAAGAAATCTGTTTTTGTTTTAAATAATAAAGTAGTCTCTATGTCCTACTTCTATTTTTATATTAAATAAAAATATCATTGTAAAACTCAAAAAAAAAAAAAAAAAAAAAAAAATATATATATATATATATATATATATATATATATATATATATATCATTGTAAGTGTCATTCAAGTTAACATTCGTTTAATGATCATGAAAAAACTAAAAATATATGTTAACAATGTTATATTGTATGATCTAGAAATTGAACATCTTTTTCCGTATAAAATTTATCATTACAAATGTTTTCCAAATTACCATTTTAACTCTTTCAAGTGTTAGGCTTTTGATTTGTTGGGCTGGACATTTTTTTATTGCCGTAAGTCACTATTAAATTGAGTACATTAAACTTTAATAAGTATTAAGTATATTAAGTATTAGGATAATATAACCTCATGAGATTGTTTAAAAGCAATTGCAAGATAATTATTTGTTGAGTATGAGATCTATATAAACTCATAATCAAACTGCTAATGAAATGAATGTGATATGCCTTTGTTGAGAATGTCCAAAGACGAGTGAAAATAAAGTTGCGAGTTTAATTATTGAAAAGTTATATTAACTTAGATGAGATTTTGGAAAATATGTACTTAACTAGGATAATACCGCGCTGTGCTGCGGAAATATAATTTGCATTAAATATTTATAAATTATAAGTAACACAAATTATAATTATAACTCCTATAAATGGATATATTTTTTTTAATGTGGCCTGTCATAAGTTCTTGTAAAATCACAATATCTTACAAAAATCATACCCAAACAATCATCAATTTCTCATATGTTGTTTTACATAATTTTCAGCTTCTTGGATGAAGTAAGTTCGTGTCAAAAATTTGAGATTTTTTTGGAAATGATAACTTTGAAGAATCTCGGAGCATATGAGACGGATAAAAAATAAGACACTGCATATTAAAAGATATTGAATCATACCGTCACAATTTTATATTATTTCCATCTACAAAACAATCATATAAATATAGTAATTATTGAACAATATAAAAAAGAATTATGAAACTATTTATAGACCACATTAATTTATTAGATTTTTAGAATCTATTGTTCAATACTTTTAAAGCGCATGGGAGATTTTCCTCTCGCAAACCAAGCCATCAATATTTCACAATCACCCACTTGGCAATCAACATGTATTATGAAAATGAAAACAAAAATAGTGATCAACAACACTCTGAAATTATTTGACTTTTAGAAACTATTGTTCGATACTTTTAATTAACACGCTTGGTCCGCTTGTCGTCATGTAGTGCTTCCGAGTCGATAGCGAAATCTAAGTGTGTCCCAAATCACCTAAAATAGGATGATTTTCCAGGAAGTCCCTGAGTTTTCCGAAATTTTTATAGAGAGGAAACCTATGATGCCGAATTTGTGTGGACTTTGGAAGTAGAATTCACTTACTGAAATTAAATAAACAAATCATATGTTCAGTGATAAATATAAGAATAATTTTTCTAAAAATAATTTGTCCGTTACTTCCCTATAAATATGGTTCGTCCATATGTATTTTATCAATAAAAAAGAATTACATAACAAACATTGATCTTGCAACTTTTCGATTTGGACCCTCATATCTTCACTTTTACACATGCACCTCCTCAAAATTTTCTCTTAGCATTGTTCTTTTAGTCCCATTCCTAACATATATCACTTGAAATTTTCAAATTTTCAATTTAGGACGGAAGTTTCTCAATTCAAATATCCCTCTCAAATTCACATTTAAAATAAGATCTCAAATTACATATTCAACCATAACATATGCGCTAATCCTGACATATCAAATTACATATCCAAACACAACTTTAAATCATAATAATAATCCCCACACAAGTAAGCCCCATATATCCTAATAAAGCCACCTCAGTATGCTGAGTAAATGCAAACAAAGGTCGAGATTAGTATGGACCCAATTGCTAAATGTTCTTATTTTCTTAGAAAGCATGATCATGAAGCGAACTCTATTTTTCTTATTTTTGAGTAATCAAAATCTAATTTTTCTAATGCCTAACACTTCAAGTCCACTGTTGCAAACACAACTCATCCCTAAAAATAATCAAAAAACTTGTTTTAATTTCTAATTTCTACGAAGAATTCGAATTTACCTCACAAAGTACTTTTTAATTCGTCGTGTTTTCATCCAAAGACTTCCCTATATGCATTATATATTATTGTTGTGCCTTCCCCTCTTATGATAGAGCTTGATTTGTGCGAAATAATTCAGATAAATGCTTAATCCTTGAAAAAGTATGAATCGCACGGATTTGAATTTAAAAAAGCACTGACCCAGAATCATTATCAATCATGTTGAGCCTGCCCGGTGAAGAGACATAGACGTTGTTTGGCGCGGCCGCGACACCTATGAAGAGGTGAAGGCATCGGCGGCATTTCTACTTAAGAGTTTAATATTTTCTTAATAATTTTTTGGGTGGATAGAAAATTGATCAACCGTGTATGTTTTTCTCTTCAATAATGTACATTTCACATGCACTTACTCATTATTTTCCTTAAATAATAAAATGGGGATAATATATTTAAATTGTTTAATATTTTTTTATGAGCTCGCAATAACAAATTTTGGGATTACGGAAGATAGAAGCAGATTGAAGTACCCTCACGTTACCTACACTACTCATTATATTTTTGCCGATTTAATTTATTTTAGTTACACCATTGGAGTATAAAAGTGGAGGTCCTTTCATTCAATTTTAGTGTTCCAAGAAATATACATATTTTATATGGACGTTCATTCATACAATATTGTACAACATAATTACCGTCGTAATTAATTAATATTGAGTGAATGTGAATAGTGTGTCTTTCACACATCTGGTATGAGGTTTTCTTAACTATAAATACAAATGTTTATCATTACTTCAATTTGCATACAAACAGTTTCTAAGGAATATCAAAAGGTAAAATTTATTCGAGTTTGTCGATTAACTGTGCATTTATTGTGTTGAATTTTGTGATGGCAAATACTCCTTCAAAAGAAAGTAGTAATTATCATGGGGAAGTTACAATATAGCAAATTGATTGATATATAGTAAATGATTGATATTTATCATGAAGAACTTACAATATATTTTAGTTTCTCGAGAAATGTTAAATATAGCAAATAATTGCTATCTAATATTCGAGGAAGTTACAATATCATGGGGAAGTAGTAATTATTGTGCTTCAGAAAAGATGAAACAATGTTATGTTTTTTTACCTCAAGTTTTTATAACACTAATTAATATATTTTACTCCGGTTTATGTTTGAGAAAGTTAAGGCCCTGAAAATTAATAATTAGTATTTTAAAATAAGAAAATTAAGTTATGTAGTTACACAATTGACTCCCAAAATCATCACAATATACTTGATAAGGTGACAAAATAAATTGATTATCATTTATAATTTACTCAATTAAATGTTAATTGACACGTTTAATTAACACACTAATAATTTATAAATATTTTTTTTGGTGAGTTTTGTTTCTATTGCAACCCAAATTATACTCATGTATGGAAGAAAAAAATAATTGGCCCCCAAACTCATTATAATATCCCCGATGAGCTGACAAAGTGAATTGATGATATCTAATAGTTAATATAATTCAACCCCCTCCACCAGGTGCTGACACGTGGAGGGGGAAAAAAAAATTTAATCCATTTTTTTTTGTTTTACAATTTTGATCCTTTTTTGGTAATTTTTTTCACCCAATTTCTTCTCTTTTCGATTTTTGTCCTTTTTTTGCTTTTTATTTTTTTTAATTGCTCATTTCGTACGAATATGTATGAAATTTTGTAAGCTCGAATTTATGCGAGTTTGCATAGAAATTTGTCATGTGTCCGTTGTATCCATCTGACATGTTGCGATTCTTTAATGAATCTTTATTAATACATTTATTGATATCAAATATATTTGTGAATATGTCATGATTATATTAATCGAGTTTAAAGCACCCGCAAAAATGCTATTTAAACAAATTATATCAGACAATAATATGAGTGATAGACTAATTTCATGAATATTTTGCATTTATTGACATCATGATATATGCAAATATGTCATGATTAGACTAATTTAGTTGAAATGCACGCGCACTAATTTACACGCGCGCTAATGCTATTTAAATAAATTATATAAAAAACATGTAATAATAGGTATGTTGTCACGCACAATTGCGCGGGAATAAAGTTAGTATGTTATAAGTTATAACATGCATCAGATAGGAGTCCATTTTCTCTGTGGTTTTAGTCGAAAGCCTAATGAGAAGCCTTATACGTACGTGGTTCTTTTTCAACCACTTATTAAGTGGACCTTACCTACTAAAATAAACACTAAGGGCCCGTTTGGCAAGCGGAATTAGTAGAGTGGAATTGGATTATAAGGTGGAGGAATAAAAAGTTCTGGAATTAATAATTCTACAGTTTGTTTGGATGTCCGAATTATAAAATGCTGGAAAGTATAATTCTTTGTTTGGTTGTTTGAAAAATTCTGGAATTTTGTTATTGTAAAATATGAAATTAGTTAAAGTTGTTATGAATTTAATAATATTTATTTTGTGAAAACTCTTTCTCACTATAATTGTACATTAAATATCCAAAAAAAAAAATCACACAACATAATCTAAATTAAAAAAAAATATTAAAATTTGGAACATAATTAAATTTTCAAATACTTATTATCGATAAACTCAAAATATAAAGTATGTTTGAAACAAAATTAACATACGACAACTAACATACAAAATATTTTCCTAACACAATTCATCTAAAACCTACATTCCGCGTCTAACCCACATCTCTCTCATGATTTGCTCTCTAACTTGAACCCATTCCCTTACGTCATCTCTAGTTCGTGATCCACTCCTCCTATGTCCTTGGGAAGGAAGTGTGGCCACATCTTCTTCGGTTGGTACGAATTCATCAAGTTCGTCGGCAATAATGTAATTGTGAAGTATGCAACACGCAATAACTATATCGACTTGGGTAGATCTAGGAAAGAAAGGCGGACCGGTAAGAATTTTGAATCGATTTTTTAACGCACCAAACGCTTGCTCAATTGTTGTGCGCAAAGATGAGTGTCTGAGGTTAAAAAGCTCTTTATCGGTCATCGGAGGATTATTAGAAAATTCTTTCAAATGGTATCGAACACCACGAAAAGGAGAGATAAATCCCGGCTGTGTAGAATATCCCGCATCGGCTAAATAATATTTTCCCTCTGGAATACATATATTGTCATCTCTCTCCATGGCGTTATTAAGTACCAAATCATCGTGTGCGGTACCTTCCCAACCAGCCAGTACGTACGTAAATTGGAGATTGAAATCGACCGCAGCTAGGACATTTTGTGTTGGAACATGCTTACGACCTCGATATCGTGATGCATCTTTACTAGCAACACTAATAGGGACGTGAGTCCCATCAACCGCACCAATGCAATTTTTAAAGAAAGGATAAAACCTAGAATTTGAGGTGATCACTTCGGATGGCTCGGTACTTGGTGGTTTCATGTACTCATCTCGCAACTCGCCAATTGCATATAAAACATTTTTGAAACGTCGACTAACAGTTTCAATTGAACGACGAAAATTAACTCCAATAACCCTACTCCGCACACTATGCCCCACAATATGCAAAAACATGGCTACTTGCTCTTCCACACTAACATAATCCGAATCTTCTAACAAATTCCTTTCTCGAAACTTTTGGCACAAATTAAAGAACAATTCTCTATTCATGCGAAGCATGTCTACGCATGCAATATCAGATTCGTAGATAATCCGGTGTAAATATCTATTTCGTTCGGAAATTCTAGTTGGTGATAATGTTCTGGTGATTTTTCTTTTCCGTTTTCGTACAAGCCAAGATACAAGAATAATTGCAAAAACACCGACAACATACTCATCTTGAGAGAGATTATCCATTTAATCTACAAACAGAAACAAAATTTGCTAATTAGAATTGTTAATTACTCAACAGGCAGCTAATTACTGACAAATAATGAAGAAATATTGAATTGCATAACTCTACAGATAGAAGATACTAAGTACTGGACAAATAATGAAGAAATAAAATGCATGAGACTCGATCAGAGAAATTGCATAATTAAAGAAATTGGGCATTCAATTAGAGACACGAACTGCATAACAAATTAAGCTTTCAACCAGAGGTGTGAATTGCATGACAAATGAAATTAGAGAGATAAAGTTGGGCATTCAATCAGACAAATTGCATCAATACATAATTTGCATGATACAAAAGAAAGTCAAAATGAGCAAATTAACACGCGCGCACACACACACACACACACACACACACACACACACACACACACCTGAATTTGGAGAAAGGCACACACACGACCTTGCAAGAGAGAAGTGAACCGTAGAGAACTGAGACAAACCGAGGCGATGCGAGGCGAACTAGTCAGAACCGAGGTTGTAGCTGTGTTGAGAAGTTTGCCCTAGACAGAGCTTGCGTGGAAATTTTTGGCGCCACAACTTTTCCGGCAAAAGTTCGCTCTAGGTTTTCAAGGAGCGGAGAAGTGGGGTATTTCATTAGAAAGAAATAATGGAGCATCTTTTAATTCTTTTTCTCATGGGGCTGCCAAACAGAGAATAACAAGGAGCGGGATTTAATTATCCGGCTCGGGCCCAAAATTCCTAATGCCAAACAGGCCCTAAACGGAAAGTTTCAAATGGAAGGAAAATGTGAAGCGAACCAAAGGTCCATAAATGGATAATTTTCATGTATAACCTTGTACATTTTACTATTATTATTCATAATAAATATTGTATGAAAATGTAAATTATTTATATGTATAAGCATTTACCAAATTAATTTTAGAAATTATAATACTAGCAATAACCCGCGCAATAATTGCGCGAGACTTCATACCTTTTTTTTTACATGTTTTTGTATAATTTGTTTAAATAAAAATTTGTGCGGGAACGTTTAAACATTATATAATCATGATATGTTTGAAAAATAAGAAATAATTCGGTCGGTTTGGTTTAACCAGTTTCCAAAACACCAAAACTGAACCGAACCGAACCGAATAAACCAAACAATATACATTTTTCAACCGAACCGAATCGAATAAATCGAGAAACCGAATCAATTAAATCGTTTCCGACCCGGTTCGATTCGGTTCCCAAATTAATCGAACCGTTCACCCACCTTAACGTCGATACAATAATTTTCAATAATAAATAATATAGGTCTTTTTATATAATATTTTATTATTTTATGAACAATAACATATAAATTAATTATTTCTTAATTGTAGGATATTATATATAAGAAGTAATAGACTTAAATTTGTTTATTGTTGAGAAGAAATATTGTAAAATTAGAATACATTATTTTGTTGATAAACAATTTATTTTGTATTATATAATTCATAAATTTTTAACTATCAAGGACTTAAATGGACTTAAATAAAAAATAAGATATTAATTTAGGAAAGTTCTATCATACACCCTTTTAAAAGGGTATTTTGGGTATTTAGAAGGGTGTATCATACATTTTAGTTTTTATGGATATTTGTTCTTTCATAGACAAATCAAATTTCCAATTAAGCCTATCATTTATTGATAAATATACTGAAAATTTACCTTAAATACTCATTAATTGATAATTACTCAAAATACCCTTGAAAATGGGTGTATCATAAGATCGCTATAGATTAAAGATTAATTAAGAATATTTGAATATTAATATATATGGATTAACCGTGTTGGGAATTCGCCCGACCCCGGGCCCGCGCAGCGGATATGAAGGCCAGGTCCGGTTCCCTAAATCCAAGATCACGCCATGACTTCGAGGGTACGATGCAAAGTAGGATAGACGATTACCAGCGTGAAATTGATCACGCACGAAGGGTTGATCGCTCTTCCTTCTTTCTTCGGTCACGTTGGTGACTAGCACGTGCGTCCCATACCGCACGTCTCCCACCGTCTTGACACGCCTCGGGTTGTTTTCGTGCGTTCCATGCCCGCATGCTTCCACAGCCCGTTACTCGGTTCGCTCGTTTCCGTCTCCGACAGATTTCGTTCCTCCGAATCGATCACAACCGAAAGAGCCCCAGATGTTGCTCCTCTACGTGTATCCACCTTGACTCGTAAGACGTTGGTCGCGGGTGCAACTGCCTAGACGAAGCACCGGCGAACTTGCTCGATCGATTGATTCTCTTCTCCGAAAAAACTATTTTTCTCGGTTCTCTCTCTTTACACCCTTTCACTCAATAGAAATATGTCTCTCAATATTTCTGGAATATTCTGAATATTCTGAATGAATTCACATCTGGATCGACCAGAGAGAGAGAGAGAGAGAGAGAGAGAGAGAGAGAGAGAAACATCCTATTTATATCACATAGGATTAGGATTGGCCAAAAGACATGTATATCCAATATACACTCTTTCACACAAAAAGTTGCATGAATCTGTCCAGTATTCTGTCCATACGAAATAATTGGTAAATTCCTCTTACAGAAAATCAACCGACACGAAAGTTGTAGATAATCTTATTATCTACACGACCCAATTTGGCCTGTCCCAATTGGAGTTCGTTTGCAAAGGTTATGACTGTTTTACTAACTGTATGTCATACTGTTGCACCCTCGCGGTATTTCATAGAAACGACACTGATACTTCGTTCATATGAAATATATTTCTACATGAAGGTTGTAGATAATCTTATTATCTATCTAACCCAATTTGAACCATTCAAATTGAATTTTCCTACTGAAAGATATGACCACGAATGTACGCTTACATTCGTTTATCCTTGTGTACACTTTTACGGTTGATCCTGAAACTGTGTTTCCTTCAAACCGTTCATTGAGAGAGAGGTAATTAGATATTGTCTTGGGATTTGTATTAATATTTTGCTGGGAAAATGAGGGAGCATGGTAGAAAGCCTCTTTTCCAAAAGATTTCTGGAATTTACCAACCCCATTATTTTGGATCCATCTTTATGCAATCTCCTCATGCCACATCATCACAACTCATGCCACATCATCACAATTATTTCAACCATTAGATTAGGACATGTGGCAACATATGAACCATAGATTAAACTTTGATTTTGTGTGATTATGTTTTATTTGTAGATATTTATGTGTCCCTTATTTTACACATAATTTTAAGCAATTTTAGAAGGTCACATCACCTTACACTGATGACGTGTCAAAATATTATTTGTTAGGTTCATGTTGGACCAGTTGTATTTGATTTTGAATTTTTCACAATATGTTGCATGATCAATTGTGAATACAAATAGAATGTGAAGAGTTTAAATATCTAAAATTAATAAATTAATATATGATATCATAAAACATACATCAAATATTGTTGGTATTTTCATAATATAATTTAAAAAAAATAAGAAATATATTCGCTTGAATTTTATCTTTATTTTGAGATCTATATTATATATATTTAATATTTTTCTCTAACTTAAAATTATGAAAACAATTATGTAAAAAAAAATATAAAAAAAAATTTAATTACATTAATGACTTGTAAGCCTAATTATTATTATTTTGACAACTATAATTGGAAAAAATTGCACATACTACTAAGTATGTTATTATCATATATTCAATAATTTTCTCTAACTTAAAATTATGAAAATAATTATGTACAAAAATTTTAATTACATTAATGATTTGTAATCCTAATAATTATTATTTTTAAAAATATGATTGAAAAAAAATTGCACATCCTAATTATTATTATCATTATTTCTAAAATAATTATGTTATATTTGTATTTTTACTTAAAACTGTTTCATATTAATCTTTAAAAAAAAATGCAAGATATTTATTTACTAAACACAAATAATTTCTTTAACTTATATAATATTTTTCAATAATAAACATGAAACATAAAATTTATCAGACACAAATAATATTTTTATACTTTTACAATGTTTTTATTCTTAATTTTAGATATGAAAATTTAAAATATCATATGATTTTGATTTTTGTTTATGTCGACGCATGTTGTTTTATTATTTTATAGTGATATTTATTCTTTTTTGTATGTGTTACATTAAAGTACAAAATAATATTTCTCAATTTGTCATATTAAAAAATAATATAATAATTTTGTTATCATCAAATTTCCTCAATCAATATGATATTTATTTTCATAAAGTCTTATATTTGATCCCGAAAATCATAACTATATATTATGTGTATGGTAAAACAAATGAAACAAAACCGCCGCGAAGCGCGGGTAATCTCCTAGTGAATTTAATAGTCCAACTCCATTCAGGGATGGGAAAAAAAAAAGAGAAAATTGATGTTATATCCACCCTTTATGTAGATTCTAATTCTAATTATAATTATGGATCCGAATTATCCTTCAGAAAAGTTTAAAAGTTGAAATCAGTGACTAAATTTCTCACTCCCTTGGTCTTGGTCTTTAACCATGAAGATGAAGCTCTGTTCTTTTTGTCTCATTTTTTTTTTGTGTTTATTTAAATTTAGAAAACGACATGTTTCTTCTCAATGAAATAATATTTACCACAGTATATCGAAATCAAATATACAATACTAATATCGATGTTTACCATTTTAATGTGGTGCATGTGTTGTGAACAGGGCCGGTCCCATCGTTTTGGTTGCCCTAGACCATTATGTTATGTAGCATCGAATGTTATCATGAGATGTTGCCCTATTATTCAGGACAAAAAAAAATACATTACATATAAAATATCATCAATATGTCTATAACTATTAGAAATATCGCCAATGACGTTAACATCCTTAATTTTTATATTTTCCGAAAGAATGCCAAAATTATATTTTCTTTCTCTTAATACATGTACAAATAGAATACGAGAATCATGAATAACTTTAAAATCATTTTAAATCAAAAATTACTATCGATGATATTTATTATATTTTGCAGACTACACTGATCCTTTTTCCACGTCCAAGATATGAATATTGTCCTTCTTGTTCATATATAATAAATAAATATAAAACCTCAATCAAAGAAACAAAATAAAATGAAATCATAAGTATATCATATTTTAATAATTGATTAATATATAATTATATTTAATTAATATATTAATTAATGTTCATACATATTAACATTTATTAATTAATTTTAGTTATATGTCTTTTGTTAATAAGTGTATTAGTTAGGTTAAGACATGGAAGATGTGGTAATGAAATCTGCGGTTCAAGTAGAAATTTCTGATTATCAATTTCGCAATAGTACATTATGATATTTGTTCAATTAAAATTAAGTACATTTCTACAATTATTTACGAATGAATATCTATTAAGATGCCATGTCAGATTAGTATAAAAATGTAAGAAAATGTAAGAATTTTGTAACAAATCAAACATTAATTGTTCCATATTTACTTGGGATTTGATATGGCAATTTTATGTTGTATATTAACACATGCGCATACAAATTATAGGGGGAATTTCTTGTATATCCCTCTAAAAACATAAAATATCATATTTGTCCCTCTAAAATAGTTAATATCAAATTTATCCATTAAAAACTAAAAAAATAACAAATTTAACCCTTCAAAGTTGAAAACCTATCAAATAAATCTATCCAAAACTAAGATAATATCAAATTTGTCAAAATTATTAACTTGTCATCCAATTAATCATGATTAACAATTATTAACTCTAGTTAAATCACTAACTACAAATTTACATGACTAAAATGCCCTTCTTTATCTAAAAATCATATCCAGCCTCAAACCCACTTCAATTTCTTTTGCTTTCTTGATAGTGACTTTTCATCTTCTTCCCCCTCGTATCCAAGAACCCACCTTGCATTTTCATCTACTATTACCTCTTTGCACATTAGTCGTTAGAATTTTTTTTGCATGGATTAAAAAAGTCAGCAGCTCACCCATCTACTCTTTCGTCTTTCCTCTCCATATATTTGGTCCTTACAAAAGTTTTGCATGGACGAAAATTAAGAAATGTTGAAAATACATAAATCTTTGAAGAAATAATTAAAACTAGATCTAAATATTTATATACTCAATCTCAATACAATTACAATACAAACTCAACACGGTTATGATACATTTCTCAAAATATATTTCATAGTTAGTTACAATTACAATTCGAAGGGATCGAAAGATAAATCAAGTATTCTTCTTTACCAAATTGCAAGCAAAAGAAAGAACCATATGCAAGCTCGCAGTACATATCCTTGGAAAACAAACACTATACAAAAAAAATCACCACGAACTAACCGAAGTCTATAGCTCCAAGCCCCATAATCTTTGCTTGATGTTTTTGTTTGCTTCCATGCATCACTTGGACACACAAGTCTCCAATGCCTAGTCCAGCTTCTTTCCATTTTTCCAGTCTTTATCCACAATTAGTTAGAAATTAATAACACTCGTGCCGAATCATTTTTTTACACTGTTGATCCAGAAGCATGCCAAGTAATCCTGCTTCCGAGGTTGTGAATACAAATTGTCTCACTGCTGAATTTTCTTTGTGGCGTAGGCTGTAGCGTGATACCATATGGTGATGCCATCTATGAATTTCAAGAATTAGTGTGTTTATGAGAAATTTTGCAAAGAAAAACTTAATTGATTGACCCCATCTTCATTTAAATCATGGATTGAAGAATCAGATGTGATAAATTAGAGATTTTTAATGAGAAAAACTCAGATCGCAATCCAAAGAGAATGAAATTCAAGTTAGTACCGAGTTATTAGCATAACTTAAGTAAATTCAATCCAAACAACCAAAAATTCAAAGAAAAGGGGCTGCCGACTCACACACACACACACACACGCGCGCGCGCGCGAGTAATCAGCCATAACAACCACGTTAGGTTGGATCGCTTCCGATACACACTCAGTCCCAGTCACATGCATCTCAATCCACAAAGCAGCCGCCTTCTCCGCCCACCACACAGAATCGACTGATTTCATAAAACTCCGCATCTCCTGCTCTTTACACCACCAACCAATGCACTGGACAGAACTGCAGATCGAAGAGCTGGGGAAGAGCTTGTTTCTATCGAAGCTCTTATGAACCACAATGATCGCTAGAAGAAGAGGGGCTGAGTTAGTGATGGTAGATAGCTTATTTGTTTAGGGGTAAATTAGTAACTGTACATTTTTTCTGTTAACTTTGATAGATTTGTTAGTGTTGGATTAATTTGATACAAATTGTGTTTTAGAGGGACAATTTTGATATTTGTAATTTTATAGGGACAAATATGAAATTTTTAGTTTTTGGAGGGACATACCAGAAATTTCCCCCAAATTATATATATAATAAACTTCTTATTAATGTCAATCCACAAAACATATGAATACTACAATCGCAGAAGATCCGGTGTATTACTTTTTCTCACAACCCCAGACAGCTACATAAATTTATCTATCGTGGAAGCTCATCTTCTTCAGTTCTTCGCCATCAGAGTTTTTTTGAATTTTTACATGGCAAAGGCTAAATACAAAAGATCGACATGTTGCCCTTTCTCGACTGGTTGCCCTAGTCCCGGGGCTTGCCAGGCTTACCCCGGGGCCGGCCCTGGTTGTGAAAAAATTTCATCGAATGTCAATTGTGGCCTAAATACTCCCCGAGTTCTATACATTTTTTTTTGTCTAAAAAAACATCAAAATTTTATATGCTCATCGTATCATTATATTATATGTTTATATTAATTTTCGTACAATCTTTTTGTATCGTATTATCAAATTCATTTCAACAATTAAATTATGATATGTGACAAAATTTAAATCATTTATTATTTATTGATTTTTCATACTCATAATTTATTTGTAGTCGTTTATGTATAAATCAATTATTTTACATCATATTTTAAACATTTGTAATAGTCAACATCATCCAACATTAAAAACGTAAATTATTGTTATTGATTAGGTTCACGTAAGCTAAGTTTATCTAATTTTTTATCATTTCACATAAAATTGAGCGATCAAATGTAAACGTCATGAAAAATTTCCACGAAAAAAATGTATATATGTAATACTAATAATTTAATATAAAATATTATAGAACATACAACTTAAGGCTATTTGACGAATAAGTATGTGATATTTTTTTTTACTATCAATACAAAGGTTCATTATTACTTGTCCATTGATTGACGGATAATAAGGCCACAACACAAGATCATAACAATTCATTCAGTGTGTTGTATTTTATGATGACAAATACTCGTTTCGAAAGCATCGCGACTCAAGAAATGTTGAATCCCAGCAAAACAAAAAATTGAATCGCCATATGAGTTACATTCTCAAGGAGGAGTTGTCAATTGTAATTGCCCTTCTTCTTGTGAGATGAAACAATTTGAGAGAAAATTTGCACACACACACACTACCCAATTAAAAAAGAAAGGGTGCTAGAGTTGATTTTGGATATTGGAATGTGTTATTTGATGTTTAAAAATACTATTTTAAAGTTGATGATGGTCTTAATGGCCAATTTTACAGTATTAGGTGAAATATCGATTAAGTAGTCTCTCACCGTAATCAATATATGAAATCCACCAATATGAAATAAACGAATGGGTTCATATCTAAGTTAGATTTTGTTATCAAAGTTTGGAATATAATAGTATCTCGTGGAATATTAGGGACAAAACTATATTCACAATGGCGGTAATAATAAATATGAGGTATTGTATTGGACACTTTGATCATAATAAATTCCTTATGATGGAATTCCAATTTGGAGCAACTATTGACCTATTAGTATTAACCCTAAATTAATACCCCCAATGTTAAATGGGACATAATAGTTATATTATCAATAGCCAATTATTTAGGGGCTATTGATGTCATTGTAAAGGTGGGTATGTTAATATCATGTATATTTCAAACCAATACATATTGATATTATACTTAAATAGGGCACCATAGATATACTATAGTCGACTATATTAGTGTACCAACATTTTTGACATATTCTATATCCCAGAGATATTAGTGTGATATTATTAAATTAAATATGAGTTCAAATTCATATACTATTAGTGTGATATTATTAAATTAAATATGAGTTCAAATTCATATACTATTAGTGTCATATTATCAAATCAAAGTATCCAATTAACTATTATTGATCAGAAATAAAATGGTACCAGTTATTTGTACATACCCGTTATGAGGTCAATCACGAATTAGCCCAACTATTGGTGAATATACACATGTTTGATATTACTCATATTTATATCTGAATTATGGATTAGACATAGAGTGAATGTTATATTATCCAAATGACCCCACATTATATACCAATTTGTATCAAGCGAGACTATTGTCACCTTAAACATGTTTTACCTAAATATGGTTCAATTCAATATGTCTCTTATCCATGAAATTTGTATACCCTCGAATCTCGATGTGTATAGCAATATTCAATTGCACCAATATTCGTCAACCCCTTGTTCAATATGGGTCAATATGTCTTTCAATAATGTGGATGGTTCTCCTATTGGCAGAATGAATAGGGAGATAATACTCAGTTAATACGTCTCCAAATTTGGAATTGAACGAATGTTTATGAGGTTGAATGATACAAGGGATTGAGGGGGGAGAGGTATTAATAATATCTACAGTTTGGAGGTCATCCATCTCAAGGCATGTTTACAGATTACGGATGTTAACGGTTCGGATATTTTATATCAATCCGATGCATATCCATTCTTTATATGGAAAGTTCTATGATACATTAATTTTTTTCAAATTGGTCTTCGTTCCCTACTATAATTTGAAACATAACCAATACAAAAATGTCAAACCTCGAATTTCCTGTTAGTCATATTATTGGAACTTACCTTGTCTTTACAATTAGATTTTCAAAATAGACATATATTAGATTTAAGTTGTTTACTAACTATGTTAAAAATAATACAAAATCAAAGACTTATATGAAAAATACATCAAAATTTGTTGAGTCCAATCTTTTTTGTCTTTTAACGAAATACAAACATGTTGCCCCCAATTTCGCTCATTTGAAAATGATTAGTATTTAACTGAAACATGAGTATTCAAATGAAGCAATCATGTAAGTTTCCCCCAATTTATCTCCATCATTCATCTTTCTTTGCACATTCTCTTGCTGGAGAGTGGAGATGTTAATCATTTCCCTTAGCCTTTCAATGAATTTATTTTGAAAGCTAAATTCGACGAACTCTAGTTCGAAGGCAGAAGAAAGAATGTCCATTTAGCCTCCTTCCTACTCAGGGTTCATAAAAAATAAACGGATAAAACTATCATGCATAGATTGGAATACAAGTCCAAGATTAAAAAGGCATTTTCGTGAAATAAATTTGTATTTATGCTTTAACTAAAGATTAATTTAACAGCAACAAAGCAAGTTTTTTTATTTCTCTTTCTTGCACGTTGCACCGAGGGCCGGCCCCTATTCATGCCAAAAGTGGCAAATAGCACAGGCCCACCGAAAATATAAAAGCCCCTAATTATTTTAAATCAAGGTTAAGAGAGTTACCATTTTTTGAATTTTCAGATAATTCTCGGTTTTTTTCATGAAGAGAGTAGTGTGGAGGAAAAAGAAGGGTTTAATTGCTTTGACAACATTTTAAAGTGGACAGATTATCAAGATCATATGTTGCAATGTATTTTATTATATTCTCGAGTTTCTATACAAATTTATTGGTTATATTTACAGTTAGTCATTGAAAATCCATTGCACTCAAAAGCAATATACAAATGACTTATTTATTTATTTATATCACAAGAATATTATAACTTCTATAAATTTGTATAAGTAAATATGTTTTATTGAAGAATATGATAGTAAATATCTTATCTTAAAATAATTTATATGATAATTATTTTTACAAACAATTCGTATATGTATATAAAAAAACTCAATGCTAAAACTTCTCTTATCTTGACATTATTAAACTTTTTTATTTTATTAAATAAACTTCTCTTATCTTGACATTATATTCTTTATATATATATATTTATTAATAAAAAAATTCAATTATATTTTCATTTAAAAATAATATTTAGAAAACAAATATAATTTATTCCGATCTCATATATTCTCTATTTACTATGTATTTAAAAAAAAATGATAATTGTTAGCCATGTCAATGTGTTACCCAAAGTTTTATTAATGAGCAGTGATTTTTTTGTAGAAAATCTCAGCCCTTGATTACAAACTGACGTACTTCAAACAACACAAAATAAACCAAAGTTTAGTACTAAAAAAAAAACGTATAATTAAACCTCACGAGTAATATTCTTCAAGATGTCAGAGAATGTTAAAAGAAAATTTGGCTTGAAGAATTTTGGAGTAGAGCCGGATTATTTTTCCCCACTCCGTGTAAATTCCTTGTTTGGCAATTCTCCATAATACGAATTAGAAAGTTCTGCAAAACATTTCTCCCCAAGGGGCCGTTTGGCAAGCGGAATTAGTAGAGTGGAATTGGATTATAAGGTGGAGGAGAAAAAAATTCTGGAATTAGTAATTCCACAGTTTGTTTGGATGTCCGAATTATAAGATGCTGGAAAATATAATTCTTCGTTTGGATGGTTAGAAAAATTCTGGAATTTCATTATTGAAAATATGGAACAAATGTTTTATTAAAATTAATACAATATAATAGTATTATCATATAATATTAAATTATTATAATATTATTGTTATTATGTTATTATATTCTTCTTCTTCTTCTTCTTCTTCTTATTATTATTATTATTATTATTATTATAATTATTATTATTATTGTTATGGTATTATAATATTATATTATTATAATGTTATAATATTATTATGATTAATTGTTATTATTATTATTATTGTTATTATTATTATTATTGTTATTATTATTAATATTATTATTGTTATAATATTATTATTGTTGTTGTTGTTGTTGTTGTTGTTGTTATGGTATTATAATACTATATTATTATAATGTTATAATATTATTATAATTAATTAATTAATTATTGTAATAATAATAATAATAATAATAATTATTATTATTATTATAGTTGTTGTTGTTGTTGTTATTATTATTATATTATTTTTGTAATCAAATTAGTTTAAATAAATAAATAATATGATTATAATATAAAATTATTAAAATATAAAATCATCATAATATTATTAATTGTAGTTATATTATTGTACTAATTTTAATATAATAATAATAATAATAATAATAATAATAATAATAATAATTATTATTATAATAATTATAATAATTATAATTATAATAATTATAATATAATAATAATTATAATTATAATATATTATATGACAATATATATTCATAATACTAATATTAATATTAAAATATTGTAAATAATACTAATATATTAATATTTTTATATTATTGCTATTATATTAGCATATTCATATAATATACTATTATAATATTAACATACTAATATTACTAATATTGTTAAAATAATATTAATATAATATTGGTATTATTATTATAATATTAATTATAATATTATTTCAATATTTAATTAATATTATATTAATAATAATATTAATTATTAATATTAATATTGGTAATATTATTATTATTATTATTATTATTATTTTAATATATTAGAATTATATTATAATAATTATAATATAATATTATAGAATATAATATATTATAATAATAATAATAATAATATTTCTATGTTATTATTATATTATTTTTATCAATATAATAATATAATAATTTTCTTTATAAATATACATATAGTATTATATTAATTATATATATCTAATATAATATAATTATTATAGTTTATTATAATAATATATAATATATTATTTAATTATAATAATATTATAATAATTATATCCATACAATATATTAAATAATAATATTATATGTATTGTTGTATTATTATAAAATTATATTTTATTCATATAATAATATTATGTATAGTAATAAATATAATATTATATTAATTATAGAGATTTAATAATTATAATACAATTATTCTTTAATTAATCTTTTGCTCCACTTTGGCACTCCTCAAATTTGGAGAATCAAATTTTCATGGAAAAATGGAATTAGAAGATTCCAAGAATTATATATTTCCAATCTTGTACACACACCAAACAAGGAATTTACTTTTGCATCATTTCAAAATTCTAATTCCAACTCAAATTCCACCCTCCAAACAAGCCCCAAATAGTTAGAATGCAAGAATCTCCAGCATGGCATAATTATGTTCTAGTTCTCTCTCTAGTCAACTTGTGAGCTATGTGCTCTCCAAGATGCAATTCATTTATATCCCTACTAATCTCTTAAATAACATATATATCCTTCTTAATATGTTAATTTCATATATCTCTCTACCAAACACAATTAATATCAAACTTAACCCTATTAAAACTTACATAATATCACATTTACCCACACCGTTGAATTAAAGTTAAATTGAACATAATTTTAAATTTTAAACTAATAAAATCATAAAATTTTATTTTTATTGACCAAATTACCCTTTATAAACATTCATAACCTCACATAATAAAACCTGTGGTACCCCCACATAATAAACACTACATGATAACCCCTAACCCTAGCGAACTGGTGAATAGGAATCCTAGCGTCTGGAGAAGGGCGACTGGGGCGGCTGGGACCACTAGGGCGACTGGCTGGCTGGCTGGCCGGAGCGACTGGGACGATGGTGCGGCTGGAGCGACCGGGGCGAAGGGTTTCAGAGAAATATATCTCATTCTTGTCGAGTAAAAATTATTGATTAGTAACTCCTTGTCTAGTAATTTCTTCTCTAGTAAAAGTATAGTCAGCCAATTTCTAAAAGATACTTTTTCTCTTTCAGATTCGGACATGAATCGAATTGAAAAGATTACAGTTGACCGCATCTGAAATGCACCTTCAGCGCTATGACCCATATAATATGTGTTTCATATCAAAATAATTGATTAGTAACTCCAATTGTCTAGTAATTTATTGTCTAGTAAAAGCATAGTCAATCAATTTCTAAAAGATACTTTTTCTCTTTCAGATTCAGACATGTATCAAATTGAAAAGATTACAGTTGACCGCACCTGAAGTGCACCTTCAACGCTACTGACCCATCTAATATGTGTTTCATATCAAAATAATTGATTAGTAACTCCAATTGTCTAGTAATTTCTTGTCTAGTAAAAGCATAGTCAATCAATTTCTAAAAGATATTTTTTCTCTTTCAGATTCAGACATGTATCAAATTGAAAAGATTATAGTTGACCGCACCTGAAGTGCACCTTCAACGCTACTGACCCATCTAATATGTGTTTCATATCAAAATAATTGATCAGTAACTCCAATTGTCTAGTAATTTCTTGTCTAGTAAAAGCATAGTCAATCAATTTCTAAAAAATACTTTTTCTCTTTCAGATTCGGACATGTATCAAATTGAAAAGATTACAGTAGACCGCACCTGAAGTGCACCTTCAACGCTACTGACCCATCTAATATGTGTTTCATATCAAAATAATTGATTAGTAACTCCAATTGTCTAGTAATTTCTTGTCTAGTAAAAGCATAGTCAATCAATTTCTAAAAAATACTTTTTCTCTTTCAGATTCGGACATGTATCAAATTGAAAAGATTACAGTTGACCGCACCTGAAGTGCACCTTCAACGCTACTGACCCATCTAATATGTGTTTCATATCAAAATAATTGATCAGTAACTCCAATTGTCTAGTAATTTCTTGTCTAGTAAAAGCATAGTCAATCAATTTCTAAAAAATACTTTTTCTCTTTCAGATTCGGACATGTATCAAATTGAAAAGATTACAGTAGACCGCACCTGAAGTGCACCTTCAACGCTACTGACCCATCTAATATGTGTTTCATATCAAAATAATTGATTAGTAACTCCAATTGTCTAGTAATTTCTTGTCTAGTAAAAGCATAGTCAATCAATTTCTAAAAAATACTTTTTCTTTTTCAGATTCGGACATGTATCAAATTGAAAAGATTACAGTTGACCGCACCTGAAGTGCACCTTCAACGCTACTGACCCATCTAATATGTGTTTCATATCAAAATAATTGATCAGTAACTCCAATTGTCTAGTAATTTCTTGTCTAGTAAAAGCATAGTCAATCAATTTCTAAAAAATACTTTTTCTCTTTCAGATTCGGACATGTATCAAATTGAAAAGATTACAGTAGACCGCACCTGAAGTGCACCTTCAACGCTACTGACCCATCTAATATGTGTTTCATATCAAAATAATTGATTAGTAACTCCAATTGTCTAGTAATTTCTTGTCTAGTAAAAGCATAGTCAATCAATTTCTAAAAAATACTTTTTCTCTTTCAGATTCGGACATGTATCAAATTGAAAAGATTACAGTTGACCGCACCTGAAGTGCACCTTCAACGCTACTGACTCATCTAATATGTGTTTCATATCAAAATAATTGATCAGTAACTCCAATTGTCTAGTAATTTCTTGTCTAGTAAAAGCATAGTCAATCAATTTCTAAAAAATACTTTTTCTCTTTCAGATTCGGACATGTATCAAATTGAAAAGATTACAGTAGACCGCACCTGAAGTGCACCTTCAACGCTACTGACCCATCTAATATGTGTTTCATATCAAAATAATTGATTAGTAACTCCAATTGTCTAGTAAAAGCATAGTCAATCAATTTCTAAAAAATACTTTTTCTCTTTCAGATTCGGACATGTATCAAATTGAAAAGATTACAGTTAACCGCACCTGAAGTGCACCTTCAATGCTACTAACCCATCTAATATGTGTTTCATATCAAAATAATTGAAAGATACAGAAAATTGAACTTAATGTTTTTGAAACCCTCAATGCAAATGAATCTCAGGAACTATGAAATGGGTCGATTCCAGAATTAAGAGGAGGAGAAGATTCCATGGCGGTGGCAAAGTAAAAGAAAATAAAAGGAAGAGAAGAAGAAGAAGAAGAAGAAAATAAAATAAAAGAATCAAAATAAGCATAAGAAATGATTTTTATGATGCATTTCAATAAATTGTTGAATAAACCAACGGACGAGGAATTGAAGTCACGAGGTGGAACAGAAAACACACCTTCGTTTAGCGTTTAGGGGACGAGGAATTGCTTAAAACTTTACTGTAATTTTGTCAAACTTCTGAAATATTAGGGATGAGGAAAAAGAAAGTGCATCCTCTAATTCAATACCGACCGTTTACTTGAGATAACATTCAATCCTGAGAGTTGTCTAATTTTAATTTGTTGTATTGTGTGGTTTTGTTTTTGATTATTTGTTCGTTTGTTTACGTATCAAATATTAAATTTGACATTATGTATTGCCATGTGGTTTCATATGTATTGGATTGGATTATGTTTGTCGTGATGTATTATCATCACATATTGATTTTGATATGTTTTGTTGTGTGGTATTATATTTGGTTTATACATCACATATTGATTTTGATATTTTTTGTTGTGTGGTATTATATTTTGTTTAAACCGTATTTAACTATCATATTTCTTTGAAAGATTAGAACATGTTTAGTAATACAATTATGTCAGGAACATCAATATTGTACTCTATTAAAATACATTTCTCAAAAAAAATCTTCACATCATTATTAACAAGACATTGCATATCTTTGTACCGATTTTAAGAACAAAAAAAACTAAATCAAGATTAACAAGACGGTGAGCATCATCTTTACCACCTGCATATACCAATCCCATATCCAAAAATAATTCAACTATATCATTCGTCGGAGCTTAACTCGTCTTGATAAATAAATCTAAAATGATAGAAAAAGATGAGTGAAAAAAAGCACTTGCAAAAGAATTATTATATGGTATATCAAATGGTCAAAAACCTGCATTATGCCTAAAATATATATACGAGGAACTACTGAATTTCTTAAGCTTTTATGAAATATTACATATATGTCCCTGCATTATGCTCAAATAGCTTTGCACAATATATTTTAACTAGTTTTTTTATGTTCTGAAATTGTGATAAGAGTGCATAACATAATTTATCAAGTTTTTCTATGATCTGTTTAGTTATCTATGAATTACCTAATCAAACAGCTTTGCACAATATATTTTAACTAGTTTTTTTATGTTCTGAAATTGTGATAAGAGTGCATAACATAATTTATCAAGTTTTTCTATGATCTGTAATCTTGTAGACCGTAGTATCTTATACGACTTTATATTTATATTCCATAGAATTTTTTTTATAGACTTATGTTGAATTGCACATATATAACTAAAACTACAAATTAGGAGTGGCCAAATGGTTTGGTTTATTTGGTAACCGAACCGAACTGGTCGAATTCGGTTTAATCGGTTCGGTTTTTCGATTTATTTGGTTCGGTCCGGTTCAAAAATTGATATTATTCGATTTATTCGGTTAGGTTCGGTTCGCTTTTAGTTTTACCGACCGAATTAGTATTTGTTTTCATGTTTTTAATTATGTTAATTAAAAAAAATTAATATTTCATATTGTAAAATTAAAAATAATATAATTATATTTGATTTGACTTGTTTTTATATTTTTTTGCTAAATAAAATTCGAACTTTATAATTATAGAACTTCTTGTTCGGTTCAACCGAACAAACCGAATAAGAAATTCGGTTTAATCGGTTCAAATTTTATTCGGTTCGGTTCGGTTTGAATCTAGTTCAGTTCGGTTTGAATCGATTTGACCTTAATCGATTCTGTTCGGTTTGGTTCAACCGAATGCCCACCCCTTACGAACAATCATTGTTAACTCGATCGATATTCGAATTAACTTGTCGACTACATATTTACACTTAATTATTTGGCAGGATTTCATGTGTACCCCTGCAAAACATCATAATTTCATGTATACCCCTCAAAACCGTAAAATTTCATAAATACCCCTAGAAAACACTTCAAATATCATGGATATCTCTAATTAAATTGTTATTTGATCATTTGTTAATTTTTCGTTCAAATTTTTTTTTTCATTTTACCTTTATGTAAAAGATAATAATTACTTAAATTTTTGAGAATAATATTAATTTCAACAATGATTTTTGGAAAGAAATTGTGAAGTATAATTGACAATATTTGACTTTTTATAGTTTTAAATTTTATTTTAAAGAAAAAATTATTCATTATCATAAAAAATAATTTGAAAAATTAGTGAATACGTTGATGGTTTTTAAATGATATAATATGACCATATGTAATATTTTAAGAATTTTATAAGGGTAATAATGATATTTGAAGGATTTTGAAGGGGTATTCATGATATTTTGAGACGTTTGCAGGGGTATTCGTGAAATTTCAAATTATTGAAGGATATATGTGAAATTTTGATGTTTTTTCAGGAGTAGAATAGAAATTGTGCCTAATTATTTATATCAACATCAAAGATTTAATTAGTAGATTCAACAGGGACTTGCATGAGAAAGACCACAATAAAGAGGAGTTCATATGTAACGTGCAGGAATCCCCGCGTAATTAGTTAACATTCAATGACCACTAAACTAAACACATCCTTTGGTACTTCACCAGTACCCTGTACTTATTAAACGGAGACCTCCAGTCGTAATGTCAACGGGGCGGGTCGGGTGTTACCCGAACCCGAACCCAAAATATCCGTGGGTAAAAATCTGTACCCGAACCCGCGGGTAAATTTCTACCCGCGGGTATTACCCGTTACCCGAAAATCCGCGACCTCTCTCTTCTTTCTCTCTTCTCTCTCTCTTTCCGCGACTCTCTTCTTTCTCTCTTCTCTGTCTCTTTCCGCGAGCTTTGCTCTCTCTTTTCCGCGACTCTCGACGGCGACGGCTGACGCGACCCTCTACTCTCGACCGCGACGCGACTGGCGACTCTCGACCGCGACGCGACTGGCGACTAGGACTCTCGACCGATTGGGGTGGCCGACGCGATTGGCGATTAGGGTTTCTTCGACAGTTCGACCGCGATTGGCGACTAGGACTCTCGACCGTGACTGCGATTGGTTAGGGTTTCTTCGACTGGGGTTGGTTCAGTTTAACTGATTTTGAAATGAAGCAAAGAAAATTATTTTTTCAATCGAACCGAACCGAACAAATCGACTCAGCAGTGAAACCAACTAGACACGAGTCGATAGTTTATTTTTTCGAATGGTCCATAAAATTTAATGAAGTTAATGTGGCATGTACAAGAAAATGTATAATAATATTATGTCATCAACTTTGTATGCCAGTTAAAAATGAAGTTCATCTCTAGATGTTTCCTCTGTCATTACAAAATCTTTTTTTTTTCTAATTTGCATGATAATAAATGATTTTTTCCAATACATTTGAGTTTGCTAAAAAAAATTTAATTTTTGGATTTGATCAATTTTTTTTCAATGCATTTTCTCTTGATCTTTATCGATATGAATATACTGTTTTTTTATTTGTTTGATCATCATATTTTATTTCATTGTATGTTATTTACCGCTTAAATATCGCCTGTAACTTTTATACATTTTTGTTAGTTCATTTATTGTAAAGATGTTGAAATACTAAATTTTGTTAAAATACCATATAATGAATAAATAACTTTTATGTTTACTAGCTTTAACCCCGCGCAATTGCGCGGGAGTCTTCGAGTTCATCACGAATTATGTTTTCTTATTTTTTGCCGGAATGAACACTCTATTGGGAATTCGCCCGACCCCGGGCCCGCGCAGCGGATATGAAGGCCCGGTCCGGTTCCCTAAATCCAAGATCACGCCATGACTTCGAGGGTACGATGCAAAGTAGGATAGACGATTACCAGCGTGAAATTGATCACGCACGACGGGTTGATCGCTCACATCCTTCTCTTCCTTCGGTGTCACGTTGGTGACTAGCCCGTACGTCCCATACCGCACGTCTCCCACCGTCTTGACACGCCTCGGGTTGTCTTCGTGCGTTCCATGCCCGCATGCTTCCACAGCCCGTTACTCGATTCGCTCGTTTCCGTCTCCGGCAGATATCGTTCCTCCGAATCAATCACAACCGAAAGAGCCCCAGATGTTGCTCCTCTACGTGTATCCACCTTGACTCGTAAGACGTCGGTCGTGGGTGCAACTGCCTAGACGAAGCACCGGCGAACTTGCTCGATCGATTGATTCTCTTCTCCGAAAAAACTGTTTTTCTCGGTTCTCTCTCTTTACACCCTTTCACTCAATAGAAAGATGTCTCTCAATATATCTGGAATATTCTGAATATTCTGAATGAATTCACATCTGGATTGACCAGTGAGAGAGAGAAAGAAACATCCTATTTATATCACATAGGATTAGGATTGGCCAAAAGACATGTATATCCAATATACACTCTTTCACACAAAAAGTTGCATGAATCTGTCCAGTATTCTGTCCATACGAAATTGGTAAATTCCTTTGACAGAAAATCAACCAACACGAAAGTTGTAGATAATCTTATTATCTACACGATCCAATTTAGCCTTGTCCAATTGGAGTTCGTATACAAAAGTTATGATTGTTTTACTAATTGTATGTCATACTGTTGTACCCTTTCGGTATTTCATAGAAACGACACTGATACTTCGTTCATATGAAATATATTTCTACATGAAGGTTGTAGATAATCTTATTATCTATCTAACCCAATTTGAACCATTCAAATTGGATTTTTCTACTGAAAGATATGACCACGAATGTATGCTTACATTCGTTTATCCTTGTGTACACTTTTACGGTTGATCCTGAAACTGTATTTCCTTCACACTCGTGCCCAAATCCGCTCTCAAAATCGGTTGATATTGAAACCTTAGTTAGTTCACGACATGGTCCAAAATGCTCTTCGAGAAAACTTCAAATCTACCAAATCCAATAAATAATATTAAACTATATTCATGACACTTATTTTATATATGAAAAATTGAAATAAAATATATAAAAAAATGAAATTAATAACCTCATTTTCATCATCATGAACAGAGCGCATCCATTTCGTTTCATTCCTCCTTCCATCCCCGGTATTGCGTCATGTGCAATTCGTAGATTAGTGGGTAATTAGTAAGTTGTAGTAGATTATGTATTTTGATTATGCATTACTTGGAAAAATATTTGATATTAGCAATACAAGTACTTTGGAAAATGTCGTTCTTTTTACTAGGAGCAATATATATTTTATACTAGCATTCTTTTTTTTATTGTATTATTTGTCAATTCTTTTAACCGAACTTTCTTTTTATTTTGTGTTCTTTTGAATGATTTGATATGTTTTGGTTTTTGAATTATTTTAAATTGAATATTGTTGAATTTATTGGCGACAGTTTGTAGGGGTGTACATAGACCGGGTTGGGAGGATTTTTATCTAAAATGTAACCCAACCCAAAAAGAACGGGTTTTCATTTTTCCAACCCAACCCAACCCATGATACCTACAAAAATTTTCAAACCCATATTGACCGGGTTGGGCGGGTATAACGATATATGTTCATATGTTCACAAAAAAAAAATGTGCAACAAAAATTATATTTTTAATTAGATCGTCAAAAAATATTTTACAAACATGCAAATCAAAATTAAACATCCATAATCAACATCTCATTATATTTATTTCATATTTCCCGACAATAAATATAAAACACATATTATATAGAAAATTTTCAAAGTTCAAACTAATTATATATTTGGTGACAAAACTGATATAGTGATATCATACAGAAATAAAAAAAATTACTATTAAAGAAAACACTAAATAATAATCAAAGACGAAGTTTACTCTTAAACAAAATAAAAGTAACAAACGAGGATACACATTTTTTTGTCAGAAAACAAAACATGTCATATATGATTTAAGTTAAGAAATTTTGTATTTTCACTTGAGAAATTTTAATTACTTGATAAACATAATATTTATATAAGGTAAAAAAAGATACTATACTATATAATATTAAAAATAATTAATAATAAATAAATTATAGCAATATAAATTACGAAAAATTAGCATATCATATATTTTATATTAAAAACTTAAACAATTAGTTGGAAATTTGGAATTATACGGGTCGGGTCGGGTTAATGCGGGTTTTTAGTTTCAAACCCGTAACCCAACCCATACTTACGGGTTTGTCAACCCGGACCCGACCCAACAACTTCGAAACCCGCAAAAAACGGGTCGGTCCAGGTCGGGTTGGGTGGGTTGGGCGGGTTGGAGAATTTTGTGTACACCCCTAACAGTTTGTGCTATGCGAGAAGTGATCGTTGAATATTACTATTGGCGACGCGAGATTATTAGTTACGGATATGATCGCAAATTTTTCATTATTTTGTTGCTTGAAAGTATTGGTGACAATCAATGAGAAACAACAAATCCAAACTATGGATATATAGGACCCGAAATTGCTTATAGTTTTCCATCCGGTATAAGCATTTAAAGATTTTAGAAAATAGTTTTTTTGTAGATTACACTTGTGAAAAATAACAAAACATGAATTTCCAATGACAAATTTATTTTCTCCATTTGTCCGAAATATTTTCTTTACTGGCACGAATCTTTCTCACATGTAGTGGAATTATTGCTCTAGTTAGCCTAGCATTGATTAACGCTGCTAAAAGTTGGGAATTATTGTGCATTAAAAAATTTAATGGGCTGAAGCCCACACTCCCCAAATTGCCATTGCTGCAGCCTGCAAGGATATATAAATATCGTCACCAATCAACTACTACGCCGCCGATTCTCCTGACCCTCCCAATCTTCCCACTCCCGCCATCAATCCCTCTCCACTCGACAGCTTCATCGTTATCAATGGCGACCTTGGCTTCTCAACGCCAAAACCCTCCGCCGTTACTGGAGGTGTGTTGTGCTGGTTGCGGCGAAACCCTAGAAGTCGAGCCAGGGTTAACCAAGTTCGTCTGTCCTGACTGCCACACGGCTCAAGCACTGCCGTCGGAGCTCATGCCACGTAAGAAGAGAGCACTCCCGCTTCCACGCGGAGCCGATTCAAGCAAGGCCCAGCTTCCTTGTGGATCTTGTAACACTTTGTTGAATGTACCGCATGGATTAGGGAGATTTAATTGTCCGAAATGCGGGGTCGAGTTAGGAGTGGATCAGGATCGATTGAAGGGATACCTTGCTGGATCCTCTGTCCCTGCCAATGAAGTTGCTATTGCGACGCCTTCTGCTGTCAGATTGCTTCTGCCTGCAGAGATCGAACCCTCGCCACAGGTCCATTTTTGTCAATATTCCATTTTACTTAGTTAATGGACCTTTTTAATCTTTCTCTTTCTTCAATGCATTAGATCAATGCTACTACTCAGAGTCAGTCTCTCGCTACTCAAATCGGACATGTTTGGTTCTTATTTCTTTTCTCATATATTACGACCGGTTTATACTTTATCCTAAATTCTTAATATAAATTTATTCAGAATCGCATGATATCATCGAAATCACCACTCACCTTGGCTCGAGACTCAGAACCTCACGTGAGTGTGTTTTTTTTCAATTAAAACCTTACTTTTATCGAAATCTTCACAATTTTCTTTGAATATAGCAGGATCTGAATCGTCGAGCTTCTTCATCGAGAGGCCTCGTATCTCCACCCATCAATACCAAACAAAATCACAATATTCCCGTTTCCTCATCGAGAACGATCGTACAGTGTCGTGTCAATACCGAACAAATCAAAATCGAAGAAGAAGAAGAAAACGATCAAATTCGCACCGCTCATCTAGAAACAAAAGAAATCAAGAAAACCAAGAGAAGTCGAAGTCGAACCACTAAAGAAACCGAGCAAATCGAAGTCGAGGAAAACAATCCAATTCGTACCGCTCCTCCCGAAGCAAAGAAAATCAAGAAAACCAAGAAGAGTCGAAGTCAACCCACTAAAGAAACCGAGCAAATCGAGGTCGAAGAAGAAGAAAACGATCCAATTCGTACCGCTCCTCCGGAAGCAAAGAAAATCAAGAAAACCAAGAAGAGTCGAAGTCAACCCACTAAAGAAACCGAGCAAATCGAGGTCGAAGAATAAGAGAACGATCCAATTCGTACCGCTCCTCCTGAAGCAAAGAAAATCAAGAAAACCAAGAAGAGTCGAAGTCAACCCACTAAAGAGACCGAGCAAATCGAGGCCAAAGAAGAAGAAAACGATCCAATTCGTACCGCTCCTCCCAAAGCAAAAAGAACCAAGAAGAGTCAAACTCAAATCACTAAAGAAACCGAGTCTTCTCTCAGACGTAGCCGCAGAATTGCCGATTCTTACCCTCCTTCCAAGAAGGTCGGAAAACAAAGTCAACCCAGTCAAAACGAGGTCAACGACGAAACTTCCCTCGAGCCGTTAAACATTGCAAGGCACTACAATGACTTGTTTCCTTTGGACAACGAACTTTCCATGTCGGATCCAATTTATCCCGACCCGGATCCAACTATCGACAGCGAGGATGAAGGTGATGATGGTGCAGACCAGAGCGAATCCGAACCCGAACCCGAAAATCACGAGCAAGAAACCGAGGTGAACATGCTAGAGGCTCTAAGGAATGCTCAACAGAGACGAGGCTTCACTACTGGTTCGATTACGAAATTAAAGTCTCGGCCTGGGAAACGGGGCCCGTCAAAATGTCTCCATATTTGGGACCGACCTGACGACGATCCAATCGAAATCGAGTTCAACTCCATAGGCCAACCAATTGGGAGCGAAGCATATTTGTTGAGCAATTTCTTGGGCTCGATTGCTCGGGACGGTAAATTGGTTCCTTTGAGATACATCGATTGGCGAGCCGTACCGGTGAATTACAAAGATACCATTTGGTTTATCGTCAAGTCGAGGTTTAAGGTACGAGAGGATAATAGACGGTACGTTATGAAGGCTTTAGGAAGGTGTTGGAGTACGTGGAAATCGACTTTGAAGAAGCGTCACTTTGATTGTCATGATAATGACGAAAAAAGCCACTAAAACTTATAACTTTTGGCAGCGTTTGTATTAAAAGCCACTAAAACTTATCACTGATCACAGCGTTTGTATGAAAAGCCACTAAAACTAAAACATTTTGCCAGCGTTTGAATTAAAAGCCATTAAAACTTATAACTTTTGGCAGCGTTTGTATTAAAAGCCACTGAAACTTATCACTTATCGCAGCGTTTGTATTAAAAGCCACTAAAACTTATCACTTATCGCAGCGTTTGTTTTAAAAGTCACTCAAACTTATAACTTTTGGCAGCGTTTGTATTAAATGCTACTCAGTCTTATGACCTTTGGCAGCGTTTGTATTAAAAGCCACTAAAACTTATGAATTATTGCAGCGTTTGTACTAAAGGCCACTAAAACTTATCACTTTTGGCAGCGTTTGTATTAAAGGCCACTAAAGCGTACAACTTATGACAGCGTTTGTATAGAAGGCCACTAAAAGTTATCACTTATCGCAGCGTTTGTATGAAAAGCAACTAAAACTAAAACATTTTGCCAGCGTTTGAATTCAAAGCCACTAAAACTTATAACTTTTGGCAGCGTTTGTATTAAACGTCACTACAACTTATAACTTTTGGCAGCGTTTGTATTAAAAAGGCACTAAAACTTCTCACTGATCGCAGCGTTTGTATTCAAAGTAACTAAAACTTATAACTTTTGGCAGCGTTTGTATTAAAAGCCACTAATCTTATCACTTATCGCAGCGTTTGTATTAAAAGCCACTAAAACTTATAACTTTTAGCAGCGTTTGTACTAAAGGCCACTAAAACTTATAACTTTTGGCAGCGGTTGTATTAAAAGCCACTAAAACATATAACTTTTAGCATAGTTTGTATTAAACGCCAGTAAAACTTATAACTTATGGCAGCGTTTGTTCTACAGGTCATGAAAACTTATAATTTTAGGCAGCGTTAATTAAACACCACCAAAACGTACTGTTTGCAGCGTTTGTACGAAAGCCACTAATCCTTTTGGCAGCTTTTGTTCTAAACGGCACTAAAACTACATAACTATTGGCAGCATCTTTTAGAAATATCTTTAAAAGCCACTAAAAACTACACTCTTTGGCATCTTTTGTTCTAAATGACACTAATATTCTGTAACTGTTGGCAGCGTTTGTATTAAATGTCACTAAAACAATATATCGTTTGGCAGCATATTTTAGAAATATTACTAAAACCATTCGGTTGGCAGCGTTTGTATTGAACTCTACTAAAACTTGTAACTTATGGCAGTGTTTGTATTAAACGCCACTAATAGTGCAGCCCCAAGGTAAAGCCCAATAATCCCTCTTTAAATGGATCTTTGCACGAATAGCTACACAAGAAAATCCACAGAAGATCACAGATGAACTCGGCACCACTCACTAACAGATCTAACTGTCACTATTTGCCCTCCATTTTAGGTCAGATGGACGTGTCCATTGATCAGCTGATTTGTTAAATTGAACTGAATCGAATCAGTGCCAGATTTCTCGACGAAATCACTGGAGAGGACGTAACTTCCTCTCCGGTGCACCAAATTCCATGATCTGGTACTCGAAACGATCGTCGGAACGTGAGGAGTATGATCGTGGAGTTTGTTTGGGTTAATTTAGTCCAGGAAGCATGAATTTATGCTATAAATCCTCGGGTTTGAGTTGACAGTCGGGCAGACGCCATCCGAGAGAGTTTGAATCCATTATAAAGCTTCTAAAACCTTCCTTAAGCCTAAAGAACAGTTCTTCCACACTTGGTTTGCTTTGAGAGAGACAACAACCCTATTTTCCTCCTCAACTCACCATTTCAGAGAGAAATCAGTCATCACCGGGGAAAAGAGAGATTTTTTATGGGTTTTCTGGCTTAGTGTATAGTCTAGAAGGGTAAAGGAACCTTGAGAAGTGAGTGAAACCCACTGGTTTATCTTCAAGCCACTTCTGGTACAAAATCAGGGGCAATTCAGTCATTTTCAGCAAATTGGTGTGACGACAATGCCAATTGAGCTGCCTCATACCTCCTCCAACCTTTCTTCAAGCTGGATCTACCTAATCAAGCCTTCCAAAGCCTCTGAGTTTATCAATCTTCTGAAAATTAGGTGATATTTTTCCTTATTTCTCTGACAGTAAGGCTAGGTTGTGATTTTTGTATGAAATTATATGTATAAACGCATGATTGACGATTATAAACCTTTTTCCTATTTTTCTGGATTTTATTTCGAATTTTCCTTGTCATGAAACCCTAATTTCTGTTAATCACTGTCTAACTTTCTTAATTAATTATAAAATTACCCAGAAATTTTTAATTACCACTTTATACTAATTACTTTGTATCTTGATCTGTTCTTGAATTACCTTTTTACAGATTTGAATTTAGAATTTTGTTTGAATTGTTATTGATTTTCAAAGTTCACTCAAAACCTAAATTCCAGTTTTCAGATTTCAAAGTGCCTATTTTCTCTGAATATTTTAAGGCATTTGTACATCTTCTTAATTCAATCAAGAATTGTTTCTGAATTTTATTGACATCAATATTCAAATATAAATTAATCTCATCACATATCATCATCAATTTTGGGAGAAATGATATTCCAAAATTGAGGAAAAAATATTCCGGAAACAATTTTGACCTATCAAATCGCGGACTTGGCAATCGCCAACTCCAAAAAAAAAAAAAATACAATTTTGACCTAATTTCCCAGAATTCAAATCTAAAGAACATATTCCTTGACCATTTTTAATTGATTTATAGATTGATCTAGATCAAACCAGTAAGTTCATATCCAAGACCAAACAATGTACTTTCAATACCTTTTTGAATCATCTATTTTGGTTGGATTTTCTATTTGATATTGAACTTTTGATATTGAACTTTATATCCTGATTCAAGGACTTAATTGTCAAATTGTGAAAATCTTGGATCTGTCCAAATTGGTGCATGTATTGTAAAATGCCTAGATCTTCTTAGACCAAACCAAGTTCACCATTGTATTGTACTAAGACCTTAATTCAATTCAAGACCAAATTCAAATTAATTGGAAGTCTATATCCTTAGTTATTTAATGTTCAAAATTGTTCATAAGTAATATTGATTCGAAAATTTAACTGGATATTTTTACAAATATGCCAGGGACTGTTTTCTAAATCGTTAATAACTTTTTATCTACAAGTACAAATTGTACAAAATTTGTACCAGACCTCAGTTACATGATAATGGACATAATTTAAAAGTTTCATAATATTTCATAAAGTGTTTAATTAAATATTAATTTAATAGTGCATATATTCTCCGTGGATCGATACCCCTATTTATCCAATACTACTTTTATCATAAAAATCTTTTGTTGTGCAAAACGACCCGCAACAAAATGACGCTGCTGCCGGGGAATTAATGTTTAAATTATTAGATTATATATATTTTCAAACTTCTTATCTTAAATTCTAAACTTTTTAAATTGTGTTCAATCTAGGTACCATCAAGATGAATTCTCAAGGGAGGGTCTTAGAAGAAACATTCGGAAGAATTCAAGAGGAGATAACGAAATTTTTCACGCCAATTTCGACTAATGTTAATCGAAAAATGCATAAGGCAATCTCCAATCTCTTCATGAGAGTACTCAAGGGTGGTTGAAAGGCTGCTAAAAGCACAAGATCTTCATTTAATATCGAGATAGGCTAACTTTGAGTGTCTAGCCCAAAGACGTAAAAGAAAGGGCGTTTGTTGGGAGGCAACCCACGCACCAAAAAAATTCAGGTTTTATCTATCCATCTTTTTCCATAATAATACATATATTGATGATGTGGACTATGTCACTATATAATTGCAAATTATGAAGAATTTATGTATTATTGATTTACATCAATTTTACAACATGTTAGATTATTTTAATGATGTGGACTATATAAATCGGTAATTGCCAAATTAATGTTATAATGCTCTACAACAACAAAAAATTAATATTATTTCTTTTGTTTATACGAGATGTCTAATTAGATTAAATTTATTTCATCCTATTTCGAAACCCTTCTTTGCAATTATCAAAAAATATAATAAACCGTCTGATAAGGACTAGCTCCAATCCTGATCTCAAGTTCGATTAACTAATGATATATTTTTGGTTTAATGGATATTTACTAGGTTATTTTAAAACATGCACCATAAATTGTTAATTTATATTATTGACTATTGTATATGTATCATAATATAAAATATAATTTAATATATTATGAAATATTTTAATAATAAAATACAGTGCAGCGTATACATTTGGAAATAATTGCCACATTTTGGAAAAAAAAACTAGGTAAGGATCATTATTGATACATTTCACATTTTGCAGAGGTGTTCGTGATATTTCACATTTTGGAGCCCATGTTTGAAATTTTGAGGTTTTTTATGTATTTCACATTTTGAAGGGGTATGTCTGATTTTTTTGTAAAATTAGGAGATGAGGTATTAAAGATATTTTTCATATTTTTAGGGGTGTTCATTATATTTCACATTTTGATTGCGTATATTTGATTTGTTTTTCTTCTAACATATTTGCTTTTGAATAATCTACAACGAACCTGAAAATCAGAGAGACCTTATTACGAGGCTTTAGTGCTCTTCTGAATTGAGTATCGATACGCAAAACCTTGCGTTGAACCAAAACACAGAGAACTGGTACGGGGTGCACATCATATTACATGCAAGAGATAAATTGAACATGTTGAAGCAAGAGACCTTGCGTTGTAGGGGTGTTCATCATATTACACGGTGAATTAGCTACTTATATTTCATTTTCATAAAACTCGTGCTCATTATATTTAATTTTCATAGTGAAAAGTTCATATGCCAAATTTAGCATATAGCGGGAAAATATCATATGTCATAGTGAAACTCAAGTTGAATTTTATATTCTTATTATGAAAAAAAAAAGGACGAGTTTTTTCAAGAATGATAGATGTCCCGAATCAGTTCACAAATCAAATCCCGAAATTAAATTATATATACAAAAAATAATCAATAACTGTGGGACCCACTTAAATTTTATACATAAAAAGCCCATTCGGGATTTGTTCGGTGGATTTCTTATGTGGGAGTAGCATTTCTGTTTTTTTTTATTATAAATAGAGAAGGTTTATATATAAAGAGCAATGCTTTCATACACCACAAAATTTGGCTCTTTTCTTGATAAATTTAATCCAAACCCTCCGATAATACAGGGGCATTTTAGGAAGAATAAAGTACAGCCGGTTCTTTGTTGGAAGAACAAAACCAATCCCGCTTCATTAATTGTCTTGGAATCAGTTTACCTTGAATAATATGTCGATATGTTATGGCATACAATTTATAGTCATTCGGACATAAAATAAGAGTGGTTCACATATTTTTAGTTTCCACACTACATTATTATTTTTTGTAAATGATTGTTCTGATATCATATTTTTATTTAATTTCTCTTGCAAGGTGTATTGGGCCAAGAAAAATGTATTGGACTTATAACTAATATCTTAAAAAATATATGTGGCCTTTCAAAATTTAAGATCCTTGACATTAACCTCTTGAGCTAACATGGTGGGCTGGTCCTGTACCTGCGTGATTGTGCTGGACATTACCTGTTGCAATCTTTCTTTCTTTTTGCCTTTCTGCGAGGAAGATACATGTTGTTTTATTGATCATATTCCTCAGTTTATATACGATATTTTTCTTCATAATATTAACTTATAATATTTTTTACATTACTCACAAGCAGTGTTGCAAAAAACGGTGTAAAACGGTAAAAAAACGGTAAAACGGTGCCAAACCGTCCCGTTTTTTGCAAGAAAAATTCAGAAAACGGTCAACCGTTTTTTTACTGTCTTTAAGACATAGAGATGTTATGGTAAAATTTGGATAATTTCGATTCGTCTATTTAATTAAAATGATAACCAGTACATGTTAGCTGTTAACTTAATATATAATTAATAATTGTTTGAATTCATAAATTTGAATAAATTTTACTGAATATTTAATTATATATCTTAATTATCAATATAATTGAACGTAATTACTAAATAATGGAGAATTCGGCGTGTACACATTGGAGGGGTTTAATTTTTTTATATATTTTTTCAACAGATGCCACGTGTGTGTCAGATATTAAAAATAAAAAAATTAATTTCCTCCAAAATGTACCCGCCGAATTATCCATTATTTAGTTATTACGTTCAATTATGTTGATAATTAAGAAATATAATTAAATATTCAATAAAATTTATTCAAATTTAAGTATTCGAATCATTATTAAATATGTATTAAGTTAACAACCAACATGTACTAGTTATTATTTTTATTAAATATACCAATTTAGAACATAGATAATGTTATGGTAAAATTCGGAAACAAATACCAAATTTTATCATAACATGATCTATGTTCTAAATTAGTATATTTAATTAAAATAATAACCAATATATGTTAGTTGTTAACTTGATACGTAATTAATAATTGTTCGAATTCATAAATTTGAATAAATTTTACTGAATATTTAATTATATTTCTTAATTATCAACATAATTGAACGTAATAACTAAATAATGGATAATTCGGCGGGTACATTTTGGAGTAGAATAAAAAAAAAATTTTATAAATTGCACAAAGTGCTCGACCTTTCAAAGGTCGAGCACTTTAGAGAGAGAGAGAGAGAGAGTGAGAGAGCATCATCATTGCAAAATTGCTCGACTTTTCAAAGGTCGAGCAGTTTGGAGAAATAATTAATCCTGTCCTGTAATCAGGTGATTAAGGAATAAAAGCGCTCGACTTTTGAAAAGTCGAGCAGTTTAGCAATCTCTCGACTTTTCAAAGGTCGAGAGTGTTATTTTCCAAATTTTGAAACTAGTTGGTCTATTTTTGGTAATATGAAACTTATTTGGTCTAAACAGTAAAATTTTCCTATTATTAATGTTTGAACTTTGGAGTAAGATTATGTTTTTAGATTAAATTGAATATGATGTTGGATCAAGTTTGTCTTTTTGGATCTCCAACTATGAAGAATTTGAGGATCCAAAATTGAACTTTAAATTTGGAAAGGGGCAACACAAGGTATAAGCTTGAGAACAGAGGAGTAGAGAAGGTGTGAGAAAGAGGAGAGCTCGAGCTATGACTATGAGCTTGCATGAGGTTGAGAACAGAGGAGTAGAGAAGGTGTGAGAAAGAGGAGAACTCGAGCTATGACTATGAGCTTGCATGAGGTTGAGAACAGAGGAGTAGAGAAGGTGTGAGAAAGAGGAGAGCTCGAGCTATGACTATGAGCTTGCATGAGGTTGAGAACAGAACAATGGGACAAGGAGCAGTGAGAGTAAATGGAACCTGAGCCCGGTGTTAGATATTGTATGGGGGAGAAAGCAATAAATCAGGACCATATGCTACACACACATCACATATGCATCCTGCGAACAAGGTGTTAAAATAAAATTACATAAATATAATTGTTAAAATAATATTATTTGAAATTGCCCATGACCAAAAAAATCACTCTTAACTTCTAACTAAATATGACATCATAAATATTTAAGAGGTAAATATGTCATTTTTATTTTAGGATATATAATATATAAATCTTCCAGTCTATTTTGATATAATTAATGTACATTAAAACATAAACACAAAATATATGTTCTATTTTCATCATATTTTGACTACTAAGCATAATTGAAGCAAAACACAAAATGAACAAAAAAACACTAGATTTTGCGATTATGCCCAAATAAAACATCAACTTTTGGTAGTAAATTATAACAAATTGATATTATAATCCTATAAAATAATATGTTATCCAAATTGATATTATAAATCCAGTGAATACTTTCCCTCATGGTGACACTGCGAAAACAACAAAAATGAAAATGCATCCAAAGACAACCTATGCCAGCAAGAAAAGATGATGAATTAAAAATTAATGATTATAATGTAACTATTTGTACCTTTGAATCACTATTTGTACTTACCAGGTTTGGAGATCTCCATTCTTTTGAATCACTATTTGTACTTTTCTTTAATAATTTCTCCATATTAAGGAAATCAATTTCGGATTATCAAGCCTTTTGAAGGCAAAACAAAGATCGAATTGGTTCTGGAATTTTCCAGCTTCTGTACAACCAAAAAACTGAACTCGAACAATGCAACTCTTCTTTCTTCTATTCACCTTATAAAAAATAACCCGTTCATGAAAATCAGAAATTAGAAGAGTGCTATGTAAAATTGCAAAAAGGCCCTCATTAAGTGTAAAATTGAATGAAGAAAACAAACCTCTGTTTTCTCGCAGATTTTATTTTTCATCCCACAGCTCGATTCTCCGGTGACGGTGAGGAATGAAGAAAACAAACCTCTGTTTCTCGCAAACCTTTGTTTCTTAGACGAGTCGATCTGAAGAAAGTAATCGGCAAAAATGAAAGAGAGAAATTAGAGGAGAAAGGGGAGAAAGGGGATAGAACGGAGGAGAGAAAATGGATCTGTTTCCGTACAAAACACATATATATATATATATATATATATATAGAGAGAGAGAGAGAGAGAGAGAGAGAGAGAGAGAGAGAGAAGAAAGGGGTAGATCCCAACGTTCGGATTTCTCTCGATGTGACAGCTGGACAAGAATGTGGATTTTTTGTGGTTTATATTGTAGTACTCTTTCTGTTGTTAGTCTGCATTTGTTTTCTTTGCACCTAACCAAATCACAACTCACATATATCAAGTAATTTCGTATTCATAAAATCATCGTGTAACTTTATTTTTCTTTTTGGATGTTTGCAAAAGAGCCCCTCCATTATGACTGAATTGCAAAATGGTATGCCTTGTTGGAAATTTGAAAAGAAGGTTGTATGTATGTTGCGAATGGATTTACGGAAAGGTTTTTTGTAATTTAGTCATAATAATTTTTTGTTTGTTATTCCACCTACACACTCTTTGGTTCTCTCTCTATGTGTATCATCCAGTGTTACAAAAAACGGTGTAAAACGATGTAAAACGGTAAAACGGTGCCAAACCGTCCCGTTTTTTGCAAGAAAAATTCAAAAAACGGTCAACCGTTTTTTTACAGTCTTTGACCGTTTTTTTTGTCAAAAAACGTTTTAAACGTTTTTTTTGACCGTTTTTTTCATAAAACAAATTTTTTTTAAATCTTTTTTTTTTTTTTTTTTTTTTAGTGTTTTTTTTTTTTGCATTACAAACCGGTAACTGTTTCGTAGTAAATTTGGAGAGAGATCAAATGTTCTCTTTCAAATAACAACTGTAATTAGTGGTATTTTGTGTTTAATTCTTACATGAACAAGGTAATTCTGGTCCAGCTTATCATGGTTAATTATTTTGTGTATAATTTCGATTGACGCATCTAATTAGTTGATCGTTTTGTCTAATTAGATAGCTAAGAATATTTATTCTGATATGTTTAGGTCGATGGACATTTATTCGATATGTTTTATGAATATTTCATATGTTTTTTTTAAATTTTAGACTTTCGTGTATGTTTAAGCTGAATTATAAAAATTGAATTATTATATTTTTGTTAGTTTTATTTTTAAATTTCTATTATAATTGTTATAAAATATTGCCGATTTAAGTAACCGTTTTTTAACCGTTTTTTTACCGTTTTACGACCGTTTTACAGTAAAACATTAAAACGGTGGCCGACCGTACCGTACCGTTTTCCGTCTTTTGCAACATTGGTATCATCTCAGAATCACCATGCAAACAAACTATGGTGTGTTGCAAGTTGCAACATGACAAAAGTGAAAATCTAGTGTTGCTGCAAGTAAACATTAACATGATTTTGAATTTAACATTTTTTCTTCCTATTTTCTGTTTAATTAATTTTTTCGGCTATTAATAATTATAAAAAATATGTTAATAGTTTTTGATTGACATGTCTATCTTTAATATATTTTTTTGTCTATTCTTTTATTTAAGCAGCACTACATATTGTATGGGGAATTTTATGGTATTAACTTCTTTTTTTATATTAGATATTTTCAAAAGAGTTTCGAACATTTTGTCAATCAATGAATATTTATTGATAAAATTCATGTGTATTTTTATCAATTAATGCTAGACAAATAGAAAGTGTTTATGATACATATTATACTTATGTATAAAGTTGGAAGAAATGGAGCTCATACATGAGGCCACGTCATCAAGGGCTTTTTTGTAAAAAAAATATTATACTTATGTATAAAGTTGGAAGAAACGGAGCTCATACATGAGGCCACGTCATCAAGGGTTTTTTTGTAAAAAAAATTATACTTACGTATAAAGTTGGAAGAAATGGAGCTCATACATGAGGCCACGTCATCAAGGGCTATTTTGTAAAAAAATATTTTTAAATTTACATTTTGGTCCTTTTTAGTTTAAAAAATTACATTTTGGTACTTTTTATTTATATTTTGATCCTCTCTTATTTACATTTCGGTCCTTTTTTACATTTTTGAATTTACATTTTGGTCCTTTTTAATTTAAGTTTATATTTTGGTCCTTTTTATTAACATTTTGGTCCTTTTTTATTTATATTTCAGTCCTTTTTTACATTTTAATTTATATTTCGGTCCTTTTTATTTATATGTTGGTCTTTTTTAGTTTTAATCTACATTTTGGTCCTTTTTATTTACATTTCGGTTTTTTTTTTTACATTTTTTTCTTATTTTACATTTGGTCTTTGTTTCCTATTTTACATACATATTAAAATTTGTGAATATGTCCTGATTATATTAATCGAATTTAGAAGCACCTGAGCAAATGCTATTTATACAAATTATATTAGAAAATAATATTCGTGATAGACTAATTTCGTGAACCTCATACATATATTGACATCATGATATTTGCAAATATGTCGTGATTAGATTAATTTAGTTCAAACGTATGCGCATTAATTCGCACACGCGTTAATTCTATTTAAATAATTATATAAAAAACATCCCGCGCAATTGCGCGGGGATAAAGCTAGTATAATATATATAAAGAAAAAATCCAATTAACTACCAATACCCAAAATATTTTTGTCAAAAGATCTTATTATAGAATCACTCATATTGTATATTATATTATACTATAATACTAAGATTAAACATTCCAGTGATTTCTCTCCTACCGACACGTGGCCACGCTTTGTGCCAGCACGTGTTGCTTTTCCTCTTCTTACCCTCGCGACACTCTCTTCTCATTTCGGCTCGCCAAAAAAAAAACGCCGTCTCGCCAAACCCTAGCTTGCGACGTCCGGCGGCTGCTTCGAGTTTAAGCGAAGAGGAAAGCCGAGGAACGATGGTGTCGCTTTTCCTCTCTCTGACGCTGCTGCCAGTTGAGACTTACGGCCTCCACATTGGCGAAAGGGGGATTTCATCTGCAACAACGGCCTGGAATCGCTACGAAAACAAGTATTACTTTCATAAATATTGAACTATCACTACAATACTTTGAACTTTCTCTAGACCATAAACATTTTGTTCTCAAAAAACAAAAAATATAATAATATAAAAATTAACATAATAAAATTGGGATGAATTTGGATATACAAAGGCCAGTACGCTAATTATTGGTATGAGTAGATATGGGGCTTAATTTGATTTTTGTTTTATATATATATATATATATATATATATATATATATATATATATATATATATAGGCACTGTTAGTATAAAGGATCAGTACATGAATAAATGTCTAAAAGTTTGGATGTTATAAATTGGAATATTGTACGTAGTAGGGATTCAAGATTTATAATTTGGTCTGTGAACCGATAGAAGTATTGTTGCCGATGCAAATAAGTATTGTTTTTAATATGCTCGCAATATGCACATCTAATTCATCTGATAATGTATTTATTTAGATACAATTTGTTATCTAGTCAATGTAATAAATAAATTAAAGCCTTCTTCATTGTTTTTAAAAAAAAAATTAAAAAATCAATCGACAAAAACAAAAACGACCTCATTGAAAAAATTAAGTTCTTATAATACAGCAGCCCTGATTAATCACCCAAGTGTGTTCAATAATAAATAATTAAATCAACGTACACGCAACCTCCAAATAATAAAGTAGTAACACAACTCTTTTAATTCAACCAATAGTGACATAACAAAACCCGTGTAAGTAATCTGAGCAGGATACGCCAAACAAAAATCATTGTTTTTTTTTTTTTTTAAACAAAAATCATTGTGAAGAAGGCAAAAATGCCTCGAGACCTGCGAAACCGAGTATATTCAGGAGTCATTTGCTTACGCTTGACCTGAAAAATGATACATTCATTAAAATTAAAATTATAAATAAGACTGTCTTCATGGACATGTTAATAAATAATAAGATCTCGCCTTATGGAAATTACCCCTTTACCCCTTCGAAATCTATGCACAGATGAAGACTTTATCCATCACCGTAAGCAAAAGCATCGATAGGTTTTGTCAATCTCTACTAACATGTTCCAGCAGCCTGCCTTGCACAAGTCGCAACGGTGATACTCAGGCTAATTGCTTCACATCTACAAATAAAATTCAATTTTAATTTTAATTACGGCTTATTCATGAATATTTAATAATTTAAGGGACTTGATCAAAAATTGTGTAGCAATCTTCATCTTGAACGAAAATATATGTACTATCTGTTATATCTAATATTATTCTAACAACCTTAAAAATATATATACTATAATTACAAGTATAATTACAAGTCTGTGTTTATTAAACTCAATAAGTAAATAAAAGTTAAAGCTGGTGCATTAAATCATTTCTCAAATGTTATATTACTGCATGGGCTATTTTGGGTACCAAATGGAAATTATAATATTGGAGCAAAATTCAAGAATTAAGGAAATAATATTAACTTCGATTGACTAACCATTGATTTACCAACCCCCTTATTTTTCACTTATTTTTGAGCTTCATCATGAACCCACATCATCATCCTTATCATGATTATTAACCATTATATGATGTAATGTGACTTCATCACATACATTAATATTATATGTGATCATTTAATACGTGTATTTTGTATGAATATTTTTAAGTATTAATTTGAACCATTAGATGTAGTAATGTGGTTTAATCTCAATCATTAATTTTTTTGTTAGATTTTTTGAAGATCATATTTTGTGTAGTCATTTATGTGTCATTATTTTACACCATGTTTTGAGCATTCTTAGAATGTCACATCATCCTATATTAATGATGTGGCATTTTATTATTGGTTAGAATTACATTATACCAAGTCTAATCAATTGTTTAACATTTCACATAAAATTACATGATCAAATGTGAATATAATGGAATATGAAAAATTTATATATAAAATACTAATAATTTAATATGTAATATTATAAACATACAACATATATTAGTATTATTTTTAGAAATTTAATTTTATAAAGCCATCAAATATATTCATTTTAATTTTCTCCTTAATTTATGCAACAAAAAAAAAAAAAAAAATCTCTTTAAAGATATTATGTAAAAAAATACAATGCAAAAAAAATACATATTTACATAATATATTTTTAAGAATTTTATATCCATAATAGACTTTTTAGGTATTATTATTTGTTTTTTAAAATACTAAAACAAGTCAGTTATGTAGTATACACATATATAAAAAATTAATGGCGAAAACCCTAATCTAAAAAAATCAATATGATAAAATGAGATTATAATAATTTGGTCAATGACCGGCCCAAACCAACATATTATATTCTGGGATATCAGAACAATTTTACAAAAATCTACTCACAATAATAAAAATTAAAATTTATCAAGATAATATTTCGAGCATTTAAATAAAGAAAAATTGATTAATGTAACATGTGCACTACTACTAGTATTTGAGCAAGAATGATAACTATTTATCGATCTTATTTATTTATTACTTGATGGTGTTCTACTTCTTGTTTAATCAAAATATTAAATTAATGTAAGAAAACGGTACTATCATAATCATTAATATAAAACCTTATTGTTTGGAAATTTTTGAAAAAAAAAAAAAACCGTACCTTTTGACACTACAAAAAAACAATATAATAGAAGATTTGTTTTGAAATATTTCCTATAAAGTTAAAACTAATTTTGGACCAAAATTCTCTTTTATTTTCCTATTCAATAATTAACTAATATTTTTTTGTTATTTTTTTATTAAATTTTTAAAAAAAATCATAAATATTTTTTAACATATAATATTTTTTTTAAATAATTATATGATATATTTAATATAATTTAATATTTTTTCACAATTAAATAATATCAAATAACATCAAAAATTATGGCGAGAGATTGACTTGTACAGCTCTTTGCAATATTTACATGCCTAATCTAGTAATCTTTGTTTTATTTCTTAATAATTGCAAGCCCTTTTCCTAGAGAAGGAAGATCAATTATTTACTATATATTTTTTGATTTAATTTTTTGCACAGATTACTTTGTTTTAGTTTATTGTACAATCAAGCATATTGTTGTTTTTTTAAATCAGGTTATTATTTTTGTCATTATTAAAATGGATATGCTCTTGCAGTTTATTTTGAATTTGAAAATTAAATTAACCAACATAATCGTTATAAAAGATAAATCACGGCAAGAATTAATTTCCACCTAACTTCATAAGTAGGAAAAAAAAATTGTTTATTTTGACTGTCAAATCTTTCACATAATTAGTAATCGTTTTGTTGATTCAATTTGTTAAATCGTTCACATAATTAATTAAATTAACTAATGAACTTTTTAAAATTGGAGAAATATTTTAAACACATCAATAGTGGAAGCAAATATCATTCAAGGACGCTTTCTCTCTTTCTTATGATTTCTTTTTGGTTGTTAACTTTACATATTTCATGTAAATTTGGAAAATCATATTAACCTTTCTTTAATATAATTAAAAGAAGCACTTGCTTCTGCGTTTAAAAAAAAAAGTGGGACTTGATATATTTTAAGTTTGCAAAGGCAAATTTGATGGGTTTTAATATTGAGAAGGATAACTATATCAGAAATTGCTCGAGTATTAATCCTTCTAAATATGATAAATGTCATATTTATATTTTATCCTTTACCGAAAACTAAAAATATCAGACCATATAGACAACAATCAACTTGATAAATTTTGTACTATAATCAACTATATTTGTACTATATCACTATATGTAATGAAACCAAGATGAACTTGACAATTTTTGTAAGTTTAGTGAGGGTAAATATGATATTTTGGATTTTTTTTAAGCATAAATATGATATTTTATTTGTTGAGGACACGTAAGGGTATTATGGAATTTTAGGAAGATAAATATGGAACTAGTGTGATATGCTGATATATAATGGAAGCAGAATAGTATTACTACACTATAGTTGCAATGAAAATAACCACATAGAGAACAAACGAATAAATGGAAATGTGTAACAAAAAAAAAGTATATAAATATTACAACGTCAACTCTGATTAAAATAGTATACGTGTAACCCAAAATATATTTGTATAATTTATTGGAGGTAGGTTCTATTTTTTTTTGTATATAATCTTTATATTGCACTTCTAATTGTTTTTTTTTTCAATGTTAATTTGAATTTGAAGAATTTTTCTTTATAATAAAAAAAAATTAGTTTATTTGAAGATTATTGAGTACGTTAGATTTTTATATGTGGATAATATTTTTCGTTATTTTTATTTTTATTTTTATTTTTAATATATGGAATTGATTTTCATATTTCTAGCATGTGATATTATTAATTTCCATAAGATTGCACGTAAAATGTTAAAGAGAATATTACATAAGAAAGGAATTGAGAAAGAAAAAATTTCGACCCGACACCCCTCCTCCCGAGGTGGGCCCGGGTCCTCGACCTGGCACCCCCTCCCCCACTCCCGGGACGGGCCGGGGTCCTCGATCCGGCATCCCCCCCCCCCCCTCCGTTTCGGTTCGGTTTCGGTTCGGTTTCGGTTCGTTGATTTTTTAATAATTTTCGGTCGGGTTCGGATTTAGACGGATCGATTCATTTTTCCAAGTCACATTTTGGCAGCTCTACATATCACATCATGTTAGAGTTGATTAATTGACTCACAATTTTAATTCGCATATTGGATGCTAATATACTTGTATGGATACTGGATTCTATTTGTTATGTTTCCAATTATTTACAAGTGAAATAAGAAATATAGATCAAGTATTTGAAAAAACTAAAAATAAATATTCAGTACAATTATATATGAGAATGACAACATGTTATTTAGGAAATAACAATAATCTTGGCCTCAATGTATATTGGGTACAATTATATATATGAGAAATACCACATGTTCATGTTAAGTAAGAAATAAAAAAACTTAACATGAAAGCAAATATTGGGTACAATTATATATGAGAAATACCACATGTTACTTTTCATGTTAAGTAAGAAATAAAAAAACTTAACATGAAAGCAAATATTGGGTACAATTATATATGAGAAATACCACATGTTACTTTTCATGTTAAGTAAGAAATAAAAAAAACATCTTGGCCCAGTGGACAACGATACTCAGCCCCAAACCGAAACCCCCTAAATGGGTTATAAGGTTCATATCCGAATCCATTAACCTTTCTCTCCCAAATCTACGTCTCCATTTATATGCACTGTTCTCTTATTCCCGCTCTATGAACAAAACAAATAGGGGATACACATACACATCTCTGATTCTCTATGGGAAGCAAACAAGCAGTGATCGGGAGAGGCGCCAATTTGATGAGACATTTTAATTATTAAATCATCAATTGCATGTTTTCAAAAATAAATATGCATTGCATAGGTTATCTCATATCCTAAAAACATCACTAATATTGTTCCGCCCATTTTCTCGCAAAATCTCAATTAATGCTGCAAATATGCAATTACTCATAATTCGGTTCAATTTCATATCATGAAATTCATTATAACATCACAGGACATGAATAATAAACTTCACCTAAATAGAAGGATACCAATAAGAAGAAGCATACCTCATATCAAGTAAAAATTGTAGTGGGACCCACAACACGAATGATCTTCGCAGCAGGTTCTTTAGCTTCTACGGGAGTTTACGATAAGAAGAAGCATATCTCAGATCTGGAGCCCCGAGATGGACGAGAATCTCGAAGGAAATCGAAGTGAAAAAAGCACAAGCCTTAGCGATTTAAAATAGAAGGAGCAAATTTCGGATCTGGAGGGAGCCATGGCGAATGAAGAACTTGAACAAGAACGAAGAAAAGGGGAGGCTTGCAAATGATGAATGTGGAGAAATGGACTGAGGAATGTGGATGGATGGAGTCTCAAACAACTACAAAGAGGACGATTTTTTTAGTATTTATTTCATTTTCTGATTTTAGTATAAGTTTGTTTTTGAAATCAAGTAAATTGGGCCGGTGGGCTAGTGTAATATGAAAATCATGTAAAATTTTATTTTCATGCGAAATACATAAATTTTCAGGTGTGGGTCAACAGAGCCTATTTTGAAATTTCAAAAAAAAAAAAAAAATTAGTATGTTAGTAAACATTTAATAATATGTTTTTCTTATAGATTATACGTACGAAACTAATTCAAATATTTCAGTTTAATTTAATAATGATGGGATAAACAAGTATGTTTAGATATTTGGCAAGATTTGCATCGAGTCATTTATGTCCCCCAATTAATTCGGGACTTTATTTTGTAATTATTTTGTAAATGATTTAGGAATTGTTTGGATTAAGCATGAATTATAAGATTTAATTTGATGATTTATAATTTATTTTGATGATCATGGATTCAATTTAAAGTTGGGATAATTTATTTTGATGATTTATAATTTATTTTGTGGTTAATTAGGGATATGTTAAGGTCAATTACAGTTTCGTTTTGCTGAAATTAAGATTTTTCGAGGTTATACTAAGGTAAATTGGGTTAATAACTTAATATTGGTTAATTTGAACAAATTATGTCGAACTCTGATTTTTACTTAGTTATAGTCAATTACGGATCCATTTTGCCGATTTTTGGGTTGGTTGAGGTTGAGTTAAGATCAATCCACTAACTAGGTTCATTGAGCTAAATTATGTCAAATTATGACCATTTATGACTGGATTTTAATTTAGATTGTATCAACGCAACTGGAATAACTAGATAATTTTATGACGAACTTCATTATTTCGACGACAAATTATGATAATGGGTGCAATCTCTTTGTGTAGAGTGGAAAATCACTGCAGAGTGCAGAGAAGAGAAGATTTCATTGCGATTGTAGGATTGTGCGAGTGTTAATTAATGCCTCCCTATTAATCCTACTAATACATTTTATAAACAGTTTTCTCAATTTTTGCACTGTCACGTCATATTTTTACCCAAAAAATTTCAATTACACACGCTTAATTATAATGTAATTTCTGTCATTTACTCAAACCTCCTCTTTTTACACACGCTTAATTCTCTTCGTCACGCCTTTTATTCTTTCAAGAGTCGCGCCTCTTATTCTTTCAAGTTAAACCTCTTCTTCACGCCTCTGTTATTTTTCATTCCAACTCCTCCTTCTACATCTACGCAGATAGACAGAAAGTACATTTCTGAGCCTCTTTCTACGTCAATTTACTATCTACTCATTCTCTCCTCCGGTCATCACTAAAGTACCCTCTCTCTCCTCCGGTTAACACTATTCTTGCGAGTCATTAATTTGAACGCATCAAACACTTGCAGAAGAAATGTCTCCTTTTAAGACGAAATGGTGAATGATTTTTGCCGTTTCCCTCATTCTCTGTCCAATTTTGGGAAAGTACGGGTCGTTTGAGGTTGTTATGATGAGTAATTGCAGAAGAAATGTCTCATTTAAGGTTGTTTTCCATCATTCAAGTCGTCTGTGTTCCATTGTAAGTTCGATTTTTTATTCTTGAATTCAGATCAATTGCTTTTCTTCATCTTCCATTAACAGATCAATTGAGTGGATCTTTGTGGACCCATAAGAGTTTTGCTAATAATTAGATTATTATCCACCCCCCTAATGCAGTAAAAAAATCGTGAAAAAATGTTAAACTTCTTCTGCGTTCCAAATTGGGGTTCAATTTTAGATTTTAAATGCGATTCACTATATTAATTGAGTTAATCGTAAAATCCACAAGAGTTCTGTTAATAATTAGATTATAATTCACCCCCATATCAGTAAAAAAACGTGAAAAAATTGTAATTTTCTTCTACATTCCAAATAGGGGTTCGATTTTAAATTTTAAATGCGATTCACTATATTAATCGGGATTGTGTTATTTTACAAACAGAATTAAACCATGTTTGGGAAATATAGTTTCGCTGGAGCATTTATCCAATTTACGAATTACAGTTTCTTCGAAGGAATGCAGGGTTGTTTTGAACTAACCTACCAAACGAAGAGGTCGAAAGGTACGTTTTCAAATCTATTTGGACCTCTTTGCAAAAACATAACTTTTCCAAACTCCTGTACCTAATGAAATTTTCAGATGTTCGCTGCTTTTCAAGAATATGATTATGCTAGAACTGGCACTGTCGCAACTGAAAAGGTTAATAATTTCCTAATATAATAATATAAATATAAATATAAATATTGTTTGTTAATTATGTAATGAATAGATTGAATTAAAAGAAGGGTGCAATTCAGTTTCGACATGGAACCTTTTTGCATAAACAAGGTTTACCTGTTTGACTTAAAGGTAAATATTCAATAAAAAATAAGTTCTTTTTTTTGTATTTAATATTTTTTATTTTACAGGTGTTATCGAATTAGTAGCGGATTATGTGGTCTGTGAAGCAGGTGCGGCTCTCTCTCCTGAAGCAGCTTGAACTTTGGTACGTATATATTTCTTAACTTATAAATTCACAAGTTTTATAATATTGATGAAATGATTATTGATTATAATATTTTTTGATATTGTTGTGCAGAGATTGTTAGGGATAAATTTCATTTATTAACTTAAAACTTTATCTTAGGTTTACTAACTTAAACTTTATCAATTCTGGAGATGATGTAACTGATGTGTTACAATTTCTTTTTTTAAGGAAATTTACAAAAAGTAACCCTGCATTATGTCTAAATTACAAAAAGACCCCTACTTTTTTTTAATAGGTACCAGTGGTAGATTGATATTTTTATTCACATTTAACGAAAATAATAAAAGTACTTTTGTTCACATATAACGAAAATAATGAAAGTAGCAGGAACATATGTCACTTTTTACCTCGATGATCTTCTCTATTGTATTTAGGGGTGTCAACGGTTCGGATACGGTTCGGATAGTGGTCGTACCAAATCCATATCCATATTTTTTTTCGGATATGGATCCGGATACGGTACTACCCGGATCCGGATACGGTTCGGATATTAAACGGATACGGATACGGTTCGGATATTGTCGGATACAGATACGGATACGGATCCTATTCGGATATTAAAACGGATACTATGATATAATAATATAATAATATTTTTAGAATTCAAATTTTGATTACTTTATAATTTTAAAACAAATTACATATATACACATATATATAAGTGATTATTGATTATTATGTATTATTATGAATTAAAATATAGTTATTGTCTATTATGTAATTATAATTTTGATCATGATTACAACAAAACAGATACCCGTTTACAAATTTTATTCGGATCCGGATCCATCAAAATTTTAGCTCCTAGATCCGGATCCATACCTGTAAAAACGGATACGGTTCCGGATCCGGATATTTTATTTTCGGATCCGGATATTTTTCGGATACGGTTCGGGTCGGTTCGGACAATATCCGCCCCATTGACACCCCTAATTGTATTGCAGTATAAGTGTTTTATTTCATATATATCCTTGAAAACTCGTATTTCGATTTAAACCCATTTTTTGACTCTTCGTTTTGTTTAGGTATGCTATGAATAAATCTGCAGACTTTGAAACAGCGAGGGCTATAAAAGAGAAGCTATGTTAGTTGTGGTTAGTATTTCAGATTTTTTTTCAGCATTTACGATTTTGCTCCTGATATTTATTTACGATTTTACCCCTGATATGTATTTGTCTAATACCTTTGTAAGCAATTATGTGCTAACAATCAGGTTGGTGCTATGGTTGTTTCGGAATAGATCATCAAAATGAGGTATGGAATATTTGCAATTTTTATAAGATAGCAACAAGGTAGTTAATTAAACCATTTGATGTGTAATCATGGCTCCGTATAATCCAACTTAGTATATTTTATAGCTTTGGTTTATATTAATTAAAATCTTAATTCTATAAAAAAAATTTGTTGCATTATTTTCTTTATCTTATAATTTGAACTGATCCATATGGACCATATCCTTGCGATGAAAATAAAATATGGTCCTTCGCATTATATGAAACATTGCATATTTTCCTATTTATTCATGACGCATCTTATTTATATATTAATGTATAGTGTTTTTAAATTAATAAATCTGTTTTCAAAGGATAAAAAAATGGTGTTTTTGGGATATTTGAAATTTTTTGGGTGTATGAAAGTGAACTTGAGAAGTGGTTTATTAGGTTTTAAAGACAATCTGAAGAAATTATGTTATTGAGATTTTGGGAACTCTCCAGGTATATATATGCAAATTTACAAAATGTATGTAATTTTATTGGAATTCTGTGGGAAATGCAATTTTACAAAATATAGATATTATTTTGCTGGATATACATATATGTATGTTGAACAAATAATAATAGAAAAATTAAGACGAAATTCTGAATTCTGGAGGGTTTTGTGAAAAAAATGTTGAAGGAGGTAATATCATCAAATAAAGGGTAGGTATGTAAAAATGCTTGCTCCACTGGATGATCTGTCAGATTTTCAAAATTGGAATATTTTTGGTAAATAACTGAACTTGGAGGCAGTTTTCGAGTTCCATGAGCAAGAAGGAATTTAAGAAACTTTGGTATGTCGATGCCATTATATTTTAATTCATTACAACAATTTTGTACCTATTTTGATTCATTTAATTATATGAATTAATGCTGGAGGTACACGTAGGGATGTCAATGGTGTGGATATTGCCCGAACCGACCCGAACCGTATCCGAAGAAATATCCGGATTCGAAAAAATATCCGGATCCGAGTGGATCCGAATATGGATCTGGTTGCTAATTTTAGGATCCGGAACCGGATTCGATATTCGGTTTTGGTGCGGGGACCGGATCCGGATACGCATATTATATATTATTTTTATGTATTATATTTGATATTAGTTGAAAAATCATATACAAATTAATGATTTGTGAGTGATTTAAACTCACAATCGTAAAATTACGTTTAAATATAATCTTATTTATCGTTCATGTCATAAATTATATATATTTAGGGCAGTGATGTACATCCCCACAACCCACACCATGAGCTTTGATGACGTGGATATGGGTTAACACCGTAAGAATTAACACACAAATACATGATTTAACGTTTTATTTTGGTGTTCAATCATAAAATAAGATAATAAAATCGCAAATTAAGATGTTAAATCATGTATTTGTGTGTTAATTCTTGAGGTGTTAATCCATATCTGTTGGTTCAAATTTTCTAATGGTTTGATTATTTCAAAACACTGTAATTACTAACGTTTACATCGAGAAAATGTGTAGGATAACGCAGGTACGACACGAAGATGATGAAGAGCTTCGAAGTCACAAGAAGCACAACAAGAAAAGATTAGAAGGAAGGCCCGTGAAGCATATCAAGAATCAAGATGTCGAAGCCTTCCGTGAGTGGGATTTGCCACAAATAAACCATAGGTAGAAACCAAGTAGATCTCAAGTAAAATCATGTTCAAATAACAAAGAGTTTAATCAAGGAAGAAGTGCGTTCTGAACGAACTCCAAGTCCGTTCAGAACGGACTTACCACATATCAAAATACCATCTCTTGATTGAACCACCCTTGTCACATGATTGTGTGCGTTCGAACGAACAAACATGTACGTTCGAACGGACACTTAGAATCCGTTCACCCACAATTTAAGTGCGTTGAAAGGACTTTCATCACTGAACAAACAAAAGGCAATGTATAATTGAGTTCGTTCTGAACAGACTTTGTCCGTTCAAACGGACTGACAAATGTACTTGTACGTTATTTTGAAACGGCTAATACAAACTACAAGTGCGTTCAGAACGAACATTGGGCGTTCGAACGGACTTGCAGTTTTCTGAAGGATTTCTATAGAGAGTATAAATAGAATCCTTCAAGGACCTTTCTCTCTCACTTCTTCACTTTCACACATTCAAATACAAAAGAGAGAAACCCTAAATCCGTGATTATCTATATCCATTGATAGCTTGAGAAATCCTCTTTAGATCATTGATCTACTTTCAATATCCTTCACTAATCGTTTCCCACTCACGTGACCGATCACGTTGTAGCTCGATTAGTGAAAATTGTAATAGGCTAGTGCAACTACTTGTAAAGAGCCTAAGCTATAGATCGATAGAAAGCGTGTAAATCGATCTAGGCGAAACTTTGTAATCGAGTGAGTTGGAATTCAATCGAAAGCCAAAAAGAGACGCAAGGCATTTTCGGAGACGTAGGTACTCGCAACTAATTGAGTCGGTCAATTAAGCGAGTAAAGGGTGAGTTAAGGCTACATAGCAACCACCTACCGAACTTCGTTAAAAAACATCTTGTGTTCAAGTGTTTACGGTATCATCTAATTTATTTAAATTATTATTAATTCCGCATAGTAAATTAGGTAATTAGCTAAAGTAATTGTACGGTAGATTACCAAATTTACCCCCCTCTAGATTAGAATTAACCAACACATATCCACGTCATCAAGGCTCGTGGGGGAGAGGAGTAGGGGATGTCCAACATTTTCCATAGAAAAAAAATATGGATATGGATCTGGTATGACCACTATCCGAACCGGATCCGAACAGTTGACACTCCTAGGTACACGAGCACGTTTCATGCTCAAGGTTCTATTTAAAAAAAAAATGCTGGAAGTACACTATCATATTATAAAATAGTTTAAGTTTGCTTTTATGTAATTGTAACTTTAATGTTTAAATAGAGAAAAGAACAACAAAATTAAAATCTCCGCAGCGTAGCGCGGGTATTGTCCTAGTTTATTTACATTTCTTGTATATGAAAATGACATTAACTTACTCAAACTTTGCATGGACTAATTCAGTACTTAATTGGGTGATTATTAAGAAAAAGATGTATTTGTTTAATGGAAATCTTTATGAATCTTCATGTTTTCATGAACTATCCCGTGTTACGAAACATGGAAACAATCTCATTCAAATACATCAACATATCAATATATCTTAAGCCAAAGAACAAAATAATTGAAACAAATATACAAGAGCATCCTTGTTATGCGCTAATTTGTACGAGAAAAACCAACAATTAATCCAAATAATCTCAAAATCCAAAACAACAAAAACAAAAGACAAATGAAGGAACATTAAAAAACAAAAATGCATACTTTGATGAGAAGGAAAAAATCACCCCCACATTCTTATTGGAACATTCTCCCTTTTGGTGGGTGCATTTATTTCAAGCATCAGATTGTTTTTTTGGGTTCTCTAGCAGATTGGAAATGGAGTTCCACGACTCCAAATCAAGATATCAAGAGCGGAATTCAGACTTCGGCTTTAGTTGACATTCGGAAACTGAGAAATGGGATGCGCATCGTATATTAACAAAAATAATACCAAGATATTAACAATTGTATAAATTACAACGTATAAATTGTGAGGCCTGGTATTAACAAATTTTGTTGACTTCACCAAATTCATTCCACCATATGCAAATTTGTAATTTATACCATGCAGGATATTAACAAAAATAATATGAAGATGGGTCTTTAGAATATTTATTTTGGAGTACAATTTCTATAAAATCGTGAGTACGCTATCTATCATTTTTTATTTTTTTGGAGGACTTTAAAATTTGGTGATATTTGTCATTTGCCAAATGGAAGGGTTGGGCTTTGATAGGCGGTACCGCAATAGTTCCATGAAGGAATGACAAGCATGGAATTAGGTTTTTCATTTTTATTGGATTTAAATAAACGTTTAATTAATGAAGTTTGATAATGAACATCTGAGCATTAACAAGGTAACTACAAAAAACAGTCAAGGTCACTTTATGAAATTAGTTCTTTCATTTTTATCTCAATTAAGAAACATAAATCATAGTTAACTTGATATATAACATCAATTTAAACGGACATGGATAAATATGATATTTGAACAATTCAAACGGTACTTGATGAAAAATTTATAAATATCATGATTCACTGAGGCAAACGTACTCAATAAATTCGTGCATTCGTAATTTGTTAATATCGCGCAATCAATATATATATAATATATTTATAGAAATTTAAGAAATCACAGTGAACTGCAACACTAAATAAAAAATGAAATATCGCCGAAAAAGGCCAAAAATAAAAGAAAATAAAAAAAATAACATATCACCAAAAAAATGATCACAAATTCGAGAGCAACCGCGCAATTGCGCAAGACGAGAGCCAGTATATTCTTCATGCCATGGTATCCTCCAATATCAATAAAAACTTCTAAAATGTATATATGATAAATGTGAAAGTTGGCATGATCCATCTCCTCGAAATGAAAAAGAAAGATAGATCATATATGGAGAAACAAAATACTTAAATAAACATGAAGAATCGTATCAAAACGAGGTTTGCATGTGTTATCTACCAGTTCACACTAGTAATGTCACTATTTACTGTACAGCATACAAGTTATATATGACTAATTATATATAGACTGATTGTTTTATAATACATGAATGAATAACTAACTTTAGAAATAATCGATTTTCACATGTATATTCATCAATATGCAACGGATCAAAAAGGGCCGTTTGATAAAAAGATTCCCAAGAATTAAAGAGGTTGAAATTTGAAATATACATGTTGCTCACACTAGTTAGATTTTAATATTCATTTATCATTTTATCAAGAAAAACTAACAAATAACAATAACGACAATTTAAAAAAACATACTTGAAATTTTTTTAAAATAAAAGATTGTGAAATTATAAAAAAATTATAAAAATAATGAAAATAAAAACTAATTGTTAAAAAATATTTTTCTACCAATATAATTTGAAGGTATTCTTTTAATATTTTTGTTTATTTTATTATTATTTGACGTTAGTTTTTCTTGACAAAAATAATAAATTAATATTAAAATCATATAACTATAACATATAACAATTCTTGTTTTGAAATTATTATGTGTTAAAAATATTTAATGATTTTTTTTTAATTAATAAAATATAACAAAAATAGTTTTTTTAACTATCAAATATGAAAATTGAAGGGTATTTTGGTCCAAAAAGTAATTAATCCTCATCCAAAGTTAAAATTAACCCCTATAGGAGAGTATTTGAAAACGAAAGTTTGATTTGATGGGTTTTTTTTGGAGTTTCTAAAAAGTTAGAGGTTTTTTCTAAAATATCCAAAAAAATTAGAGAATTTCCTAAAAAGTATTTCTGAAAATATCTTCACAAAAATATATTACATTAAGTATTGTCAAACAAAAGAAGTATGTACATATTTTAGATTTCTTATATTCAAACAAAAATATATGTATAGCCCAAGCAGTATTTTTTTTTTATGCTGGGTTCTATATGAAAATTGAATATTGAATATATTAATTAATTGCAAGAGAAATATTAAATACGAACACACAAATTTATTGAGTACATAAATGTATAACTTGTGTGTTTTAAAAAAACTTTTCATATTGTTGGTTATATTGACATTAGATACGATGTAAGCATCAGATTCAAAATTCATTTAGAAAGAGGTTTATTATTTATATTTTAATATATACGTGATTATTTTAAATTTTTTATCTCAAATGAATCATTGATTTCGGTGGAGTTAGTTAATTCAATTTGGTTTCTGAAAATAGTAAGGGTAGTTATATTTCGTACTGTTGAAATATAAAATTGAAGTTAACCAAAAAATACAATACTTGAAGCTCGAAAATATTTGAAAATATTGTTAATAAAAATGAAAAATAAAATAAAAATAATGTACATACGGTCAAATTTTATATTTTGATGTTGGGCTTTTTATTTTAGGGATAATTTGAGGTATGTCCTTTCAAAAACTAAAAATATCATATTTGTCCCTCTAAAATTCTTAATATCATATTTATCCTTCTAAATCTCCATTCTTATCAAATTAAACCAAAATTAACTTTCATGTTAGATTTGACAGAAAAAAAGATAAAAAAGACCATTTTATCCTTCTACCTTCTTCCCATTGAACTCAATGGTGTCTTTCGTGCACAACTCACAACTCCATTGTTGACGATTGAGCTCATGTGTGTTATCACGAGGAGACAAAAGCTCTTTCTACCAACTAAAGTATATGAATATCAACCATACAAACTCGCAACCACGTGGAGATTGAACTCACAGGCTCCTTTTGAGTTTTCAAAAATATTGGCGATTAAACTCCATTTCTGACATATTGAAGTGGGTTAATCCATTTCGAAGGGAAAAAAAACTCACTAATTTCTTTTGGCAATTCACTCGTGATTCAAACTCCCTTTACATATACCCTCAAAGTTAACATTTTACTCTGAAACCTCGTCATGAAACCTTGTCAAGCATTTCTTTTTGAAGGAAAAAGTCATGGGTACTTATTTTTATTTCTGAATTCTGATTGTTTCTTGTTATCTTGTGGTTAATTGGGATGGATTAAGAACAATAAGGTTCAATTGTGGATCTAGCTGCCAGTATTGCAGCGCATGTGGAGAATTATTTTTCAAATTTTAAATATTTTCATTTGTTGAATATATTATAGAAATTCAATACATTGATATAATCTTACATGTTAATTGTGTTCTTCCATTATTTTCTTGGTTAATTAGGTATGGGCTAAGCACAATTAGAAATAAATTCTTATGAACTAGGATTAATTGCAGTTGAATTTGGGCCAGTTTCGTCATACAAACGATTTAGGCTCATTTGAGTTTTGTTTAATCCAAGGCACTCAATGGCCGGAGAACGAGAAGTAAAGACTAAAATGCATTCTAACTGTTCGATAAAATGTCTAGAGCAGGGGTCCAATATGCAAAAGTCGCCAAACTCTCACATTACTCGGAATCTTAACAGTTGATGTAGTGTTAAATCGATGTAGTTTGGAGGGACATCATCGAATTTGCCACCAACAATGTTCATCCTGAAGGAAATACAGTTTTGGTTCATCGCTAAAATGGTACGTAGGACAAACGAACGTACGCGTTCGTGGGCATACGAAACAGATTAGTAAAACTGGTATAACTTTCAGTAGGAAACTCCGATTTGAATGGTTCAAATTGGGTTAGTTAGATAATGTGATTATCTAGAACTTTCATGTTGTAATATATTTCATTTGAGCGACGTATCAGTATCGTTCTAATGAAATACCGAAAGGGTGCGACAGTTTGACATACAGTCAGTAAAACGGTCGTAACTTTCGGGTCCGAACTCCAATTGGGCTGGGCCAAATTGGGTTGGAAAGATAATTAGATTATCTACAACTTTCGTAAATATTCAAAGTCGGTTGGAACGATTTAATATTTTCGTTCTGACAGATTACTGAAAGGGTGTATGCAGTTTTCTGTTTGAAAAGGTGTATAGAAGATATACATACCTTTTGGCCCATCCTTATCCTATGGAGTATATATATGATGTTTCTCTCTCTCTCATCAGTCCAACCAGTTGAATAATTAGATTAGTTCAACCAGAAAATTAATGGAGTTAATTTAGAATTAATCCAGAAATTAAGAGACTCTAATCTCTTGATGAAATAGTGCGAAGAGATTGAGAGAGAAGGAGAAAAGAATTTTCTCCGTCTAGAGAATCGAAACGCAATCATGCAAGTTCGCCGGTGCATCGTCTAGGCAGGTGCATTCGCGACCGAGGTGCTACGACTCACGGTGGATACGGGTAGAGGAGCGACACATGTGGCTCTTCGTTGTGATCAAACCGGAGAAGTAATCGAGTAACGGGCTGTGGAATCATGCGGGCATGGAACGCACGAAGACAACCCGAGGCGTGTCGAAACGGTGGGAGACGTGCGGTATGGGACGTACGGGCTAGTCACCAACGTGACACCGAAGGAAATAGAAGGCGGCGATCAACCCTTCGTGTGCCATCAATTTGGCACTGGTATGAATCTGTCCTTCTATTCGCATCGTACCCTCGAAGTCGTGGCGTGATCTCGGGAATCGGGGAATCGAACCGGGCCTACATATCCGCTGCGCGGGCCCGGGGTCGAGGATATTACCCAACAGTGGTATCAGAGCGATCGCCATCGATTCGAGGGTCGAATCATAGTCGTATATTAGATATACGCACGGGTTATCAAAGTTCGTACCCGTTTGCATGATGTTACATATAGAGAAAGTCAAATTCCGTTAAAATCACAAGTGGAATTCGCTAGAGATCGATCAAAAGTTGATTGAGAGTATCTAGGAATGATCGTGAAAAAGTTTCATGATTTATCGTTTTGGAAACGAGCGAAAACGGACGAAACTGCAAAATCTGCAGAAAGTTAGAATACGAAACAGTGAGTAAAACTAAGATAATTTTCAGTGGAAAACTCCAAATTGATTGGATCAAATTGGAGTAGTTAGATACTGAGATTATCTATGACTTTTATACATAAAGATTTTCCATTTGAACGAATTATCAGTGTCGTTTGTATGGAATACTGAAAGGGTGCGACTGTTTGACATACAGAGAATAAAACGTCCGTATATGTCGCATCGAAACTCCAATTGAGTCCAATCCAATTGGGTTAATTAGATAATAAGATTATCTAGAACTTTCGTTCACGTTGAAAGTCGGTTGGAACAATTTAATATTTTTGTTTCAACAGAATACTGAAAAGGTGTCTGTAGTTTTCTGGTTGAAAAGGTGTATATTGGATATACTTACCTTTTCGTTTGTTCGTATTTTACTAAAACTGGTATAACTTTCAGTTGAAAATTCCGATTTGAATGGTTCAAATTGTTTTAGTTAGATAATTAGATTATCTAGAACTTTCATGTTGTAATATATTTTATTTGAGCGAAGTATTAGTGTCGTTCTAATGAAATAACGAAAGGGTGCAGAAAAACAGTTTTTCTGCCTACCCGGGGGCAGTTTTTGGCGCCCCGGACGCGTCCCGGGCGAGGTTTTCTCGCGCCCCACGGCCCTTGCGTTGCAACGGATGGGGAAGTCCGTTATAACGGACCCTTCTCTGGATGCTGTTTTTGTTTTCGCGATAACTTTGGCTACGAAGCTCGGAATTTTGAGTTCTTTATATCGATTTGATCGGCATCAAACATTCTAGCCTATTAGATAATTAATTATTTAGAATAATTAATCTCCCTAAATAAATCATATGCATTTACAAATCTTGTGATAGTGATATAATATGATTATGTCACGAATTTAGAAACATGCAATGGCATGATCCCTCATAATATTTAAGTCATGGAAATGCCTTCCATATTCACAACCACTATGATCGGTACTACGTCTCACATGGGTTAAGGCCAAAGCCGACATGGGTTATTGTAGTCATCGACGGGGTGGCAAGCGTTAAATAGGGACTGATAAGGGTTAAGGCCAAAGCCGACTTATTAGTAGTTTATTTGAACGATACGATGAGTATGGTCGTGACTTAACCGTTCAAGCCAGTAAGGGTTGAGGCCAAAGCCGACTTGATTGGAAGTTCGGGGCATAGATAGGATGCACACACGGAACTGGGATTGTATAGGATACGATCCATCACCGAAATCCTATAAAGGTTCGAGAGTCGCATTGGATGCGATTGGATATAATCCTACCTAAATAGCGTGATCCCACTCGTCTGCCAAAGCAACTTGTGGGAGGATCGTAAAATATGGGTCTTGAGTGTTATGGACTTGGAGTCCCGTATCGGTATGAGGGTTATCGATTCGATAAAAATAACACATTCATATATTCATCATATAAGCATATAAATTAAGTACGCACGGTTAGGAGTTAATCTTCATCATCCGTTTAGAATTATGTTTTCAAGCAACACCAAATATATTGATGAGATCGATATGATAGATGGCTTTTGGGCCGGAATTACCGTTATTAACCTTGATAGTCAAAGAATAGTTTTTAGACTTAAAGGAACGTGTTGGACACGGAAATGGTAGATTCGGGGCTCGAGGCATTGACTTTAGAGAAAGCCGGGTTCGATAAACTTTAAGAAGGAATCGAACGATATTATGTGCCTTGTGGTGGCATGTATAGACGCATATTCTCAAAATTGTTTTGAGAATTCGGGTGTATATGAAAGTAAAACACAGCGCTCATGAAATAGTTTCAAGAGCTAGAGCGCGTTGAATGATTCAATGCGGCTCAAAGAGTTGGTTAATTTTGAGACGCCTTATGGGTCTTGGATTAACACTCGTGTGTTGATGGTACGAGATTTGATCGTCGTGACCTAATATCATATGCATTCGATAGATAAGTCGATCCCGAAATTGCATGAGATGCGATTTAAATTTGAATTGGAGATGCTCGGAGTATCCGAGGAATCCAATGCATATATATGCGTGGATGTCCTTGTAATTCAAAAGCGGGATCGAAAGAAATGTATGTCTAAGGGTATTTTGGGAAAATGTTTTCCAAAATGGAGAGTTCGGACAAGGAGTTGTCCAAACTAATGACTCAAATAATGGTGAAATCCGAGGAGGATTAAACCAAGAGGTTGATTGCTTCTTTTGGCATTGCCGTCTTGGCCATATAAACGAGATTCGCGTATCTAGATTCCATATGATGGATTGCTAGAATCATTCGAATTAAATTCGATTGATTAATGCGATAATTATTTATTAGGCAAGACGACAAAGGGCATCATTCTCCAAAGGTTGGAGAAAGATCCAACGAATTATTGGAACTTACATTCACATGTAGATGATCCGATAAGTTCCGAGGCAAGAGGAGGCTATCGGTATTTTGTTACATTTATGGACGGTTAAAGTAGATATGAAAATATCTATTTAATGCGTGCCGAAACGGAGACTTTTGAAAAGTTCAAAGAGTTTCAAAAACAAAATACGAAATCAACTAAGCAAGAAAATCAAAGCTTTTCGATAGGATCGAGAAGGCGAGTATTTGAGCTAAACCTTTCGATAGGATCGAAGAGGCAATATTTGAGTTATGAATATTGATGATCATTTAAGATTGTGGAATCGTTTCACGATTGCCTTTATTCGGAACATTGAGATGTGTCCGAAAAGAGGAAATGAACGCATGTTGGACATGGTTCGATAAATGATAAGTCAATAGGATCTCCCAAAATGTTTTGGGGATACGCCCTTGAGACAGCGGCACTAATGAATGGTTGCATATAAGATATGAATCATAAACCTTCTAATTGGTACAAAAGACGCCATATGAGATATGGATCGGAATGGTTCCGAAGTTGTCACTTGTACAGATTTGAGGATGTGAGTGTATTTCGAAATTTGTTTCGGTCAAACTCAATCCCAAATCTGGAAATTGTTCGTTTATCCTTAAGTAAACTAAAGGGTATTAGTTCTAACGTCCCGACGAAAATGAGATTTTCGTGGCTCGAAGAGATACCTTCTTGGAGGAGGACTAGATGCGCACAAGTTTGGAACTTGGTGCCATTTATCTCTATGCGGGCTAGTGGGAGTAGAATAAATCTCGAAAGAGTTCGTGATTTGAAAATGAACATTGTACCGATGAAAGTTGACATGGCTTCATCAAGAGTTGATGAACGCAAGTCGAACACACAAAGGAATTTTTCGTAGATCAAGTAGGCTATATCATAAGCCGGTAAATACTGATTTATCGAGGCTAATGATGATAGATCGAAATCATATGATGATTCGATATCCTACAAGGATGCTATGAAAAATTGATTCCACATGACATGATGTCATGAAATCTGAGATTCGATCCATGTAAATTATCAAGTTCAGAACTTGATTTCATTACTTTCTGGGTTAGACCCGTGAAATGTGAGTGGGTTTTTCAAGATGACGAACCGACATGGATAGGAATACGCATATATGTAAAGCGAGACTTTTTGCGAAGAGTTTCATGCAATTCATAGTCGGACTATGAAGAAACGTTTTCGCATGTTGCCATGCTTTCACATTTTCGAAATTCTGCTTGCCATGGTCGCATATTATGACTATATGATGTGGCAAAATTGATGTCAAAACCGAATTTCTTGACAGAAATTTTATGAAAGGATGTGTACTTGACACAACCTTACGGTTTTGTCGATTCATAAGAATCGGGGATTAGATATGCACGCTTTAACGATCCATATGATGGATTAGAGAAAGCTTCTCGGAATTGGAATATATTCGTTTTGACAAAATTATAAACTGTTATAAAATTGTCGAAACGAATGGAAACTTTGTGTACACATGAAGGTTAGTGGGAGCTGCGTTATATTTCTTGTAACGACAAAGGATTTAGACGAGACCGCTTATGAATTAAGCGTGAAGATCTATAGGATAGATCTAAGAAGTTCCTCGTTCTATGTTATAGCACATATATTGACATATTGTTGAAAATGGTTTTCAACATGTAAACTCCTTGGAGGAGATAAATCGAAATGTCGAATGGCAGAAATTTTCAACGGCTCGATGTGAGACATTAAGCAGCGCGAAAAGTAATAATATGATGCCTTACATTTGATGTTAGGATCTATTATATCTGTCATGATATGTATGTGGCTATCTGTCATACAAATAAAGCGTCTAGTTCACCGTCAATAAAATTCATGGGAATCACATGAGTTTGAATGTAATTCGATTACATGAGACTAACTCTTGTGATTGTATAATGGTTATACAAATATATACATAATGGTTATGTATATTTAAAACCCATCGGGATTTGTATTGATAGAGGTGAAGTTTATCCTTGAATACTTTGCGAAAGAATTCAGGATTTATTATCTATAATGGTGTGGAGGACGTGTTGGTTATAAAGAGTTATAACAAACAACAGTTTCCAAAGATGAAGCACGTCCAAATATGTAGCACGACTTTCGATCACAAAGTGTGTACATGTTTTGCTTAAATGAAAACACGGTTATGTGGAAAGGTTCCACAGGACCAATAGTTTATGATACTATTTACGGTGGCGAGTATATTGCGGTTATTAATCGCAAAAGGAAGTGGTATGGATCAAGGATACATGACCAAACTCTAGTAGTCACGAGTTATCGGATTTATGGTTGTTTATTGCGTGAGACGCAATAGTACAAGCCAAAAATGCCGAGGTCACAACCACTTCTAGCCAATACTCAGAAAATTTCATTTGATCCATGAAATTTTATGAAAAGATGTGATCGTAGGTATTGGAAATGTTCCAATCCTGATGATGATTAACACTAGCGGGAACGTGCGGACCCGTTTACAAGACCGCTCTCTCTAGTCGCGCGTGACTGTCATGCGATGACTATGGGTATGGAGATACCTAGAGGAGGAAGAAGAGAGTAGAGTGTAGTTATCTAATACGATAGTCCTCGCAGGTTATGGGTATGGAGATACCCATAGGTAAACGTTGTATCACCCAAATATTTAGTCCATATGAATGCATTCCTTTTAAAATTTTTGTTTACTTAAATTAAATATGCATTCACCTTATATGAAAACAGTGTGGGGGTTGTGTAATATGATTGTTACATGAACCTTGATTTGAACTTGTGTGGACGTCGACATGGTTGAGGACAATGTGCAGCGAAACCGTCACACTTAAAGTGTCATTTCTAAACATCCCTAGTCGCGGATCAGCTTGCTTAAGAGAGAAGCATTTCTATTATTGGATAGACTGAACGCGTACACTAGTACGTTTGCCGAGGAGATGATTATGTTTTGCTAATCATGGGACAAGATGCTTGTCGAATCGGGAACGTAGATATATGTTAGGTTACATGTATTGGATATGACCAAAGCCGCGAGTCCATGACATGGTTTAGTCATTATAGATGGACTTGTGACGGATGGGGTTTTAGATTCTTCATACTTGAGGGGATCATTGATTGCGTTACGTGCGTAACACAATGCTTTGATATGATCTTACGCTCACCGTAACAGGGAGTTAAAAGGGTCATCATTGGGTATTGTCCGAAACACGAAATTCAATGTGAGTCTCCAAGATAGGAATTGTTTATTCCGAAAGGAAGAGATATCTCTTAGGCGCCGCTCGATGAGTCGATTAACGAAATCTCTGGCCAGAGTCAATGATATTAATGGTAAATATCGATTGAAATTTGTTAAATCAACTCGGAATCGGGGAATAAGTATAGTTAATCAAATTATAAGGATGACTATTACCATGCATTTTGATTAACGGATATCGCAAACAAGAGAACTAGTAACCGCTATTCGAGATAGGCACAATGATCACAATCATTTTTCGTTTTAACATGGGTAGCTATGATGGAGTGACTAGATCCCGCTCATGGGCTTGTAGTGCCATGGAAACGGCCTACTGCCATCGTTAAACGAACCTACACGGTCACACAACGAGTCGTACTATGTCGGGCTTGATTGCAAGTTTTTGCACATTGGATGTGCATGGCTTTAGCGTATTTGATACGCGGGCCAGATTCTCTGATATAGTGTATATGTGATATACATGAGTACCTTTTAGGTAAATCTGAAACTGAGTGGGAGACTGAAGGAAATACAGTTTTGGTTCATCGCTAAAATGGTACGTAGGACAAACGAACGTACGCGTTCGTGGGCATACGAAACAGATTAGTAAAACTGGTATAACGTTCAGTAGGAAACTCCGATTTGAATGGTTCAAATTGGGTTAGTTAGATAATGTGATTATCTAGAACTTTCATGTTGTAATATATTTCATTTGAGTGACGTATCAGTATCGTTCTAATGAAATACCGAAAGGGTGCGACAGTTTGACATACAGTCAGTAAAACGGTCGTAACTTTCGGGTCCGAACTCCAATTGGGCTGGGCCAAATTGGGTTGGAAAGATAATTAGATTATCTACAACTTTCGTAAATATTCAAAGTCGGTTGGAACGATTTAATATTTTCGTTCTGACAGATTACTGAAAGGGTGTATGCAGTTTTCTGTTTGAAAAGGTGTATAGAAGATATACATACCTTTTGGCCCATCCTTATCCTATGGAGTATATATATGATGTTTCTCTCTCTCTCATCAGTCCAACCAGTTGAATAATTAGATTAGTTCAACCAGAAAATTAATGGAGTTAATTTAGAATTAATCCAGAAATTAAGAGACTCTAATCTCTTGATGAAATAGTGCGAAGAGATTGAGAGAGAAGGAGAAAAGAATTTTCTCCGTCTAGAGAATCGAAACGCAATCATGCAAGTTCGCCGGTGCATCGTCTAGGCAGGTGCATTCGCGACCGAGGTGCTACGACTCACGGTGGATACGGGTAGAGGAGCGACACATGTGGCTCTTCGTTGTGATCAAACCGGAGAAGTAATCGAGTAACGGGCTGTGGAATCATGCGGGCATGGAACGCACGAAGACAACCCGAGGCGTGTCGAAACGGTGGGAGACGTGCGGTATGGGACGTACGGGCTAGTCACCAACGTGACACCGAAGGAAATAGAAGGCGGCGATCAACCCTTCGTGTGCCATCAATTTGGCACTGGTATGAATCTGTCCTTCTATTCGCATCGTACCCTCGAAGTCGTGGCGTGATCTCGGGAATCGGGGAATCGAACCGGGCCTACATATCCGCTGGCGGGCCCAGGGTCGAGGATATTACCCAACACATCCGCCATAACTGATTGTTACATAGGAAACCACAGTTGATTTTTTACTTGGTAAAATGCATCGCAAGACTTCTTGAACTGGTTCAAAACAAAATGATTTTTATTAGTTTGTGATTTTTTGTTTTATTTCACATATGTTCATTGTTCATTGTATATGTTTTTCATTTTCTTCTTCTTTTGATATGTTAAATGGTACTTTGTCTTTTTTCATTTTTAAGATTTGAAGATATATGTTATCTGAAATATTACATAGAATTTGGAACAAGTGATGTGCAAGAAAGAAGTTGTTTGTGTGTGTGTGTTCGAGAGATAGCGATTAGAGAGAGAGAGAGAGAGAGAGAGAGAGAGAGAGAAAGAGATGGAGAGAAAAGAGAGAAGGGTTCAAAGGCTATTTTGGTCAAACTAATTTTACATTTAATGAGTTAATGAGCATTAGAACTTTAATGATGATGATCTTTAACGGAAATTTAATGGAGAGTTAACAGATTGGATATTTTTGATAATCTTTTTAGTTTGAAAGGATAAATTTGATAAGTTCTTAGTTTTAAAAGGACAAATATGATATTTATATTTTTGTAGGGACAAATTTGATATTTTAACTTTTTGGAGGGATATACATGAAATTACCCCTTTATTTTATGTCGGGCTTTAAAAGATGAGAATTCAGCTGCACCATTACCATTTTGACGCTGGTGGTGTTTAGACAAATCTGCCGGCGAAATTGGGATCGGTGTGTTTCGGCAACTTGGCCGACGAATCAAAAGTCGGTATGTTTCGATAACTTGGCTGGCGAAACAAGGGTGGGCCTGTTTCGGCAAAAGAGCCATGGAAACAAGGGTTTAGGGTGTTTCGGCAACTGAGCCATGGAAACAAGGGAAGGGTTTAGGGTGTTTCGGCAAAAGAGCCATGGAAACAAGGGTTTAGCCGTTAGGGTGTTTCGGCAACTGAGCCGGCGAAACAAAAGTTCAGTGTGTTTCGGCGCACCGAGCCGGCGAAACAAGGATTCAGTGTGTTTCGGCTACTGAGCCGACGAAACAAGGGTTTAGCGTGTTTCGGCCACTGAGCCGACGAAACATGGGTTCAGAGTGTTTCGTCGACTGAGCTGGCGAAACAATGGTTTAGTGTGTTTCGGCGACTGAGCCGGCGAAACAACGGTTTAATGTGTTTCGGCCTCTGAGCCGACGAAACAAGGATTTAGTGTGTTTGGGCCACCGAGCCGGCGAAACAAGAGTTAAGTGTGTCGGCCACTGAGCCGGCGAAACAAGGGATTTCGGCAAATATACTGGTGAAACAAATGTTTTCTACGCCACAATTTGTACCGAAATTTGCTGAGAGTTCACTGCCAGTTCAAAATCCTTCGATTTATCTGTATCATTTAGGGATTTCGAATTGTGAATGAGGTAAGCTTAAAATTTTGTTGTCAAATTTCATATCTCTATCATCTCTATACTGAAGAAACTTTTTAAATTTTGGTTAATTTCCAGTTTATGTTACTGGTCAATTACACGAATTGGATGTGTTGTTTGTTAATTTTTAATTATTCGTTAATTTACATGCTGTGTATTACTGGTCAATTTGATAAAGCATTGCGAAGAATTTTTCCTCAGCTTTAGTTACTGTTCTTGAAGTCACGAATTGCTTCCCTTTTCCAGTATTTTTCTTTCTCAAAAACAAATCAGCAACACGACATGAAAATTAAATAATTTTGGGGGCTAACTTGAATAATTGTAGGTTTCAGACAAAAGAAGAAGACGAAGAAGTAGAATCTGATGGGGCAAATTACCAGCTCGAAATGATGAGATGGTTTCGAGATGTAAATGTCGATATAACAGTACTGTTGGTTGGTACGTTTTGTTTTTTATTTTTATTTTTTTTAAATCAATTTAATATGATTTAATGTAATTTTTGTTCACATTTTAAATTAGGTATCAATCTACTTTGGCGGCGTCGTTACTTGCATCGCATGAAAGGCCCCTCGTGTATACCATCCACTTTTATTTTATTAATTATTAGTATTAATATTTAATATATATTATTTATTTATTTTTGTTTGTTTTTCAGGTATCAATCCTCCGCCAGATAGAAACATAATAACAAAATGGTAAACGTATTAATCGCAGTTCCTCCATTCTATACTCGGGTCTAAGAAATCCCTTATTATTTCATGCCAATGTGTGTCTTTAATTAATTAATTATTATGAATATATTTTTGTAGGTATTCCTTCTAATGAACAAAATGAGATTATCTCCAGTTGAGACGGTGAAGCGGGGTCAGAGTGGTCTAGCCAGTGATGAGTCTGAAATGAAATCAGGTAGGCAGGCTAAATATGATATATTTTTTGGTAATTAATACAATTCGGTGAATCATTAATATTTTGTAATTCTAAAAACATTCTTTTATAGAGATCTTTTTGCAATTTAGTCATAATGCAGGGGCTTTTGTGCAAATGTGAAGATTTTTTTGGCTGCTCCCATGTTTTGCTCGAAGAATGATGATCTGCAGTCCTATTCGATTATATATAATTTTGCGCAGGAGCTCGAAGAACAGTGTGCTTGTTTGAGAAATGTAATTTTTCCCCTCATGTTGGTAAATAATATTTATTAATAAAAAATTTAAATAACTTGTATGGAATTACAAGTATCATCCACACGGGTACAAATCTGTCATTTTCGCGCTCCGGATTTTATTTAGATTCAACACACCCATTATGAGGTATAACATCACAAAAATGTACATCTTAATACCTGCTGCAATCGGGACGCAATCTCACAGAACTTGTAAATTCAAATTTGATATTATGTTAAAAATCTGTAAACACCCAATGAGTAATAATAGTCATAATGATATGTGAACAATAAAGAATTTACTGAGCAACATCGTTTTGAAACTCGATCGATTTTGCCGAGTTCCCTCTCTTCTAAAATCCAGCTGGCACAATTTCTAAAATTAAACACAAAGATATTATTGAGAATCGAAGCCCTGTGTAATATCAAAATGATAAAAACCACTATGGGTCCTTTTGCAGGGGCCTTTTTGCAATTCCTGCAAAATGAAGGGGATTTTTGTAGAAAAATTAAGGTCTAAGGTTTGTTAATTAATGGAGATTTCTCGAGGTTTAACTTCCTCAAGCAAATAGCTATCCTAATCCTAATATTATATTTAATGCCTAGTTTGTATATTGGTTAATAAAATAATATGACAAAATATCTGATGAAAATAAAATCACCATCGAAATTTCAAATTTGGGTGTTTCAAGGAATTTATTTCTTTAAAAAAATAAGCTGAAAGTCTTTTGTAATAAAATATATAATAATGATTAATGAGTTAGCTGTGTTGCACGGATACGCCGATACGCCGATACGGCAACGCGTATCGGATACGACGAAACGGCAATTTAACATATGATTTAGGATACGATACGGATACGGCGATACGGATAAACTTGGTTTTTTGAAGTATCCGCGCAACATAGAGAGTTAGTTTAAGTTTACATACTTGTTCTATACATTTCTCCTTATCATTGGATCAAATAAGGGTATTATGAAAATGATATAATGCAATTATGTAAATTATTTTCCGAGAAACAAATATAAAAATATACAGTGCTAATTATATAATGCTGTTGTTCGAACACTAGGTGGTTTCGAGGAACTGCAGATCTGGATTTCTGAGGGCAAAATTGTAATTATATAATTTCATAAGTCTGTAGCTAATTATATAATGCTGATTTTGCATTTTAGATTTTAAAACGAGTCATTCAATCTTGCGATCATTTATGCATAATCGGCTTTATCCAGGTTCAGGTCTGATCCAAAATCAGAGAAAAAACCAAGGACTAAAATGTAAATTTGTGACTTTGAGAGGGGTTCATGGAAATTGATTAAATAGAAGTAGAACTGGAGTTCAAGGCTCGGTGTCTGTGTAAATAATCTCTTTTGGAGATAAATTACAAGTTATATCTTAAAATGAACAATGATCTTCGTAACAAAACACATAAAACAAAAATATCCTACATGGACCATGCATACCATGTTCATTCATAAAATCATCCGCTTTGCTCTCCTCCTCATTTCTCATTCTAGGTCTATCCGCCGCCCCCATCAGAGGCGTGTCTTTCTCTTTCCTCTGTCCGTCTGATGTAGCCACAGGCGAAAGCGAAAGCGAAAGCGAAAGCGAAGCTATGCTACCAGAGACTACGCCCCACTTCTCGGAGTCTGGTACTCAGTTGGATCTATCGTTTATCTGTCGTGGCGAGAGGCAAGGAAGCCACGTCAGCTCCTTTCTCGACGCAAGTAGAGAAAGCTCCATTATTGCGGATCTGATATCTTTGTCCAATAGTCTCGATCTTCTTGCTTGGAATGGAAACTCGGGAGAGAAGCTCCATCGTTGCGGATCTGATTTCTTTGTCTTTACCAACTGTGGCGGCATTATGTTTAAGATGCATCATCCGAGGTATGCAGCTTCCGTTTCGGGTTCTTTTTTACATATTTTCTTCCAAATTGGGTGTATTTCTCTCCTCTTGCACTTAAAACTACGATACACTTGAAACACCAGTTTTCTTGAACAATTGACAAACAACAGCTCACACATTCTTCAAATCCAGAACATTGCTTGATGCGGTGCTAAGAGGAAAGAAGATAGATTCAGTCCCAAATCCACAACTTGTAAAATCCACTGACATAATAGTTCAAAAGGAGCGTTGAGCGGCTCCACAATAAAATCCTATTCTGGATCTAAATGTGGTGTGTCGAGTGATGATAGCGAGACTAACGACGAAAGAGAGAGACGAAACTCGAAATCCCGTCTCCAATGGAAGACGCGGTAAATATTTACAAACAAATATTCGTTCCTTTCGTATTTTTTTAATATTCTATTTTTTTCGATTTACATCTGCAAAGGAAGAAATGGTCCCGGATTGGAAGACAACGCGGGTTCGACCCGGAATCAACAATGAGTCATCATTGTTGATCTAGCGGATTGTAACGGTATCCTCTCTGTCCAGCGTAACGATAATTATGTACTTATCCTTCACAATTAGGATCTTCGGATTCGTTGCGAAGATTTTGGGTTGTCACATGTGACACGTGGACCTAAAAAATTCTCAATTATTTAGTCTTATATTGAAATATTGAGAAAGTTTCAATCTCTTAACTTCGGATTCGTTTTTTTTTTCCTCTTTCCCCCCTGAATTCTTGTTTAATTTGTATTGGCAGGTACATAAAAAAAATTGTACAAAATAACGGGCTTTCTGTTCGAGAGGATGCTGTTGGTAACATTTACGGCAGTTGGTAATTTTGAAATGAATTAATGACAATTAAATTGGCCAATATTACTTAATCATTATTTGCAATTTTTCAGGGACGGTACTGAAAAAGATCTCGAAGCGGTTGCAACTGGATCCAATTCCATATTCAGGAAAATATGATGGTGTAGTTGGTGTTTTAGGTGCTATTGAAGCAATTAATTTATTAAAAAGGTTTATAAAGTTATATTTAATTTCTAATTCTTAACAAAATTACCAAATTATCAAATATACCCCTACAAAATATAGGTCTGGTTTTTGAGCCCAGAAGACCATTAGAGGGGTTATAATGTTTACATCTGAAGAACCAACTCGGTTTGGTATCAGCTGTTTAGGAAGGTCCCTCTCTCTCTCTCTCTCTCTCTCTCTCTAAAATACATTTTCGAAATTTGTTTATTTTTTAAAATAAAAATTCGAAATATTTGCAGTCCATTATTAGCAGGGAGCAAAGAATTAGCGAATTCGTTAAAAGAAACATTCGATTCGCAAAATATTTCATTTTTTAATGCCGCAAATTCTGCGGGATATAATCTCTCTCCTCAAGAATTACCGAAATTAGTTTTAAAAAAAGGGAGTTATTTCGCTTTTATCGAATTGCACATCGAACAATGCCCTTGCTAGAAGACGAAGGTACGTACCGCTCTTTTTGCGATTATGTATGAATGCAGGAACTAATTTGCAAATTTGATTTGTTTTGTGCAATTCGAAAAGGTTGTTAAAATTAATTAATTAATTTTCATAAAAAAATTCAAAAATGTCACTGCGGAATTAGCCTTGGCGGTTGAAAAACACGTTTTGGACTCTGTGGCTCAATTGATACCGACCGTACCAAACCCTAATTTTTATTTGGTACGTTAATTTTTATTTTTTGCTACATTTTGTTGGAATTCTTGAGCTACATCTGTGAATTTTGTAGAAAAATGATTTATTTGAATTTTGGGTGATAAGGAGAAATGAAGTGATTGAAATAGTACACACAAGTCTGCAATTAATATATCGTAAAATTGGAAAGTAAAATTATCTGAATTTGAATTGAATAATTGAAAAAAAAAACAAATTGGAAAACATATGTTTAATGATATGTTATTTTTGTTTTTGCTATAAAATAATTATTTGTATTCCATTAAAGATGAAAAATAAAAATTCAATTAGCAAAAAAACAAAAAATTCAAAACGTCTAACACCGGGGCCACGTATCCACGTTGGGCCGGGTAACCGAAAGTGCCGGTCTAACCGCGTGGGCCGCGTACCCCTTGGGCCGGATAACCGCGTGGGCCGCGTACCCCTTGGGCCGGATAACCGCGTACCCCTTGGGCCGGATAACTGCGTGGGTCGGGTAAAAGAGTGGGCCTAGTAACCGCATGGGCCGGGTAAAAGAGTGGGCCGCGTACCCCCTGGGCCGGATAACCGCATGGGCCGGGTAAAAGACTGGGCCGGATAACCGCATGGGCCGCTTACTGCGTTCGCCCTGTAAAAGAGTTGGCCCAGTAACCGCGTGGGCCGGGTATAAGAGTGGGCCGCGAACCCCGTGGGCTGGGTAAAAGACTGGGCCGCGAACCGTGTGGGCCGGGAACTTCGGGGGACTCTTACGGGGTGGGCCGGGTCCAGCGTGGGCCGGGGTAAGGTAACCGTGGGCAGCGTACATCGTGGGCCGCGTACCACGTGGGCCGGATAACCGTGTGGGCTGACTACCGCGTGGGCCAGGCAGCATCGTGGGCCAGGAACCGCTTGGGCCGCATACCGCATGGGCCGGGTATTCCGCATGGTGCGGGCAACAGTGGGTAAACTTTTAGGCCGCGGGCCTTTTATAGCGTGGGCTGTGTACCAACGTGGGCCACATTCACCTGCAAAAAGTGCACACACATTATTACACATTATTACACTTCACACACCACACAGACCCACACAATATACATACCAAATTACACCGAGACACACACACACACACTACAATCGACACAAGCACACACAAAGAGAGACAAACAAATTCAATTTCAATTCAATGACTATTAATTAATGATCTCGAGATGCGCTCTGACAGTCGAAAACGTACATGTTGCCGCAGACTTGTTCTCTGAACTGAAAATCTTCACATGAATTTGAATATTCAAACATTGTGCAAACTTAAATTAATTTATAATAATGAAAATAATCAAAACTTACTGAGTAAGCTCGTGTTCTTATCAAATGAACTCTGAAATTGAATCGATTTTGCCGAGTTCCTCTTCGAATATACATCACAAAAATATACATCTTCATACCGCATAGCCGCAATCTCACAGGACTTGTAAATTCGAATTTGGTATTATGTTAAAAATCTGTAAACACCAAATGAATTAATAATAGTCATAATGATATGTGAACAATAAAGAACTTACTGAGCAACATCGTTTTGAAACTCAATCGATTTTGCCAAGTCCCTCTCTTCTAACATCCAGCTGGCACAATTTCTAAAATTAAACACAAAAATATTATTGAGAATCGAAGCCCTGTGAATATCAAAATTATAAAAACCACCATGGGTCCTTTTGTAGGGGCCTTTTATGCAATTCCTGCATAACGACGGGGACTTTTGCAGAAAAATTAAGTTCTAGGGTTTGTTTATTAATGGAGATTTCTTAGGGTTTAACTTCCCCAAGTATTAAACAGCTATCCTAATATTATATTTAATGCTTAGTTTGTATATTAATTAATAAAAATAATATGAGAAAATATCTGATGAAAATAAAATCACCATCAAAATTTCAAATTTGGGTTTTTACAAGGAATTTATTTCTTAAAAAAATTAGTTGTAAAAGTATTTTATAATAAAATATATAATAATGATTAATGAGTTAGTTTCCTTACACCAAAAAGTTTACAAATTTTTTCTATACATTTCATCCTTATCATTTGATCAAAAAAGGGTATTATGGAAAAGATATAATGCAATTATGTTAAGTATTTTCAGAGAAACAAATATAAAAATATACAGTACCTTCTCGAGCTCATGGTTGGTTGAGACTTCTTTCTGAAGTTTCTCTTTGTTCTCGTTTTCAATTTGGGCAATGTGAGTCTACATTAAAAAAAGATTTGTTTATGATTTGTTCTCGTTTTTAATTTATATGAAGAACTGAAAACCATCGGTTTGGGTCTGATCTGCCGAATTCGACTGGTCGAGTAAATCCTGTATTCCGACTAATTATATATGCTTTACTGTTATATCGCATGTCTCCACCCCTTCGAAATGAAGAAATATATATCAATTAATCTCGAAAAAGTAAAAGTAAAAAATGTATTGATTGAACTTACAGTTTTCGATGAGGATGGAGGGAGAGACAATTCGAGAGGGAGAGACGTTTGAGTGGAAGAAGCCTCGAGGAAACTTGCATTTCGGAGGTTTGCTTGTATAATCCTCGCTGAAATGTAGCGTTAATGTATAAAATCCTCCTACCCAATCATTCTGACAAAAAAAGTTGAAAATTGATCAAGAATTGAGCTCTGAGGTCAATTTTGACACAAATTCTCTGTAAATTTTCAATATATCAATAAATATGAACTGAATTCATCCGACCAGAAAAATCGAACAAACGATAGCTCATTCGAGAAATCAGCACTGAGAAAGAAGAAACATCTCGATAAATGAAAACGTACCGCTTGTTTCCAGGAAGAGCTAAATCCCGCAGATCCGGTCCAAACTCCACGAGAGCCGAATCCCGCATTTCCATCCCTAGGGTTTCATCGCGATTAGTCGGTGTGTTTTTGTGGTTTCCATGGGTCGCACAAACGAAGGGAGACAGAGAAGGAGGGCGCCGCTTCCGCCTCTCTCTTTCGTCTAGGGTTTTTGTTGGTTTCGTTAATTAATTTATATCATATAACGTATTTTAAATAAATTTGCAAATTTGCAAATTCAATGTGTATACAGTAAGAATTCCAATGACTTCTTCACATTTCCAAGATATCTGCAATGTCTTTCCAAGATAGGTCCCAAAAATGTGTGATATGTTTTAAACTTGTATGGAGTAATGGATAATTTTGTCTGCAAAAACAAGTAAAAATGACTCGTTACATACGAGATCACACGAATTTGAAAAGATTACATGTAATCTGAGCCGAAAGTTGACAGTATGATTAACTCATTTCCTTCTTTCCATGCTTGAATGGCCGTAAAAAGTAAGGGGCCGTTTGGTTCGTGCTTTGGAGAATGTCTTGGCATGAAGCATGCCAAGAAATCTCATGCCAAGGCATATTATTCCATGGCATCCTCTAATATCTTGTTTGGTTGATACGTTTATTTATTCCATGACATACTCTAAAAAAGTAAAAAAGAGTTTATTTATAGAAACCTTGAGATATTTATTTTTGAAATTAAAATAAAATGTATTCCCTCCTCATGGGAATGGAGAAAAGCCACCAATTTTGGTGGTAATCATATTCCCATCAACTATTCCCTAGAGAATGGAGTATGCCATTACTTTATTACCGAGCGTGTAAACCAAACGTGGGAATGAAATCTATAAGAAAGTATTCCAAGGCATTCTAAATCCAAAGCTCCAACCAAACGCCCCCTAAATGTCTTCTCGTATAACTATGAATAAAACGAATAGCAGACCAACTTACATGCCATGACCCGCACAAACAACAATTGTGCAGGAGTTTGTATTATTTTTTGACATGTTTTTTTTTTTAATTTGTTTAATTAAAATTTGCACGGTACGTTTAAACTCAATTATATAATCATGATGAACCCGTTCGGCAAGTGATGGAATAGAAGAATAGAGGAATAAGAAATAGTCAATTAAATCATTTTATTCCAACATTGTTCGTCAAATCTAATGGAATAAAAATGTAGGATTAAAAAAAATGAATGGTAGTAATGACCAAATGCCCTTTATCGTATAACTTAATTTTTCTCTAATTAAAATCAAATCAATCAAATAATAATGATAATAATAATAACATTAATAATAATAATAATAATAATACTATTAATAACATTTATTATTATTATTATTATTATTATTATTATTATTATTAGTATTATTATTATTATTTATTATATTAATAATAATAATAATTACTATATTAATTATTATAATAATAATAACATTATTAATAATAATAATAATTATTATTAGTATATTAATAATAATAACATTAATAATAATAATAATAATTTATTATTATTATTATCATTATTATTATATTAATAATAATAATAACAACCACATCATCATTAATAATAATAATAATAATAATAATAATAATAATAATAATAAGGGATAAATTGGTCCAAAATAAATAACTATTGGATGGAATAGATCTATTTCATGTTTTATATGAAACAGACTAAACCTCTAGACCCTCATTTTATTCCTTGATAATCCATCCTTGTTCGGCAAGAATAGAGTGGATTAACCCATTTAATCCTCTATTCCACTCTATTCCATGGTTGCCGAACAGGCCCGATATGTTTGCAAATATATTAATGTCAATAAATATATTATAATTAATAAATATTCATGTAATTTGTCTATTACGAATATAGACATTATAATTAATAAGAGTCCATGAAATTGGTCCATCATTATAAATCCACACCAAATTAATAAAAGGAAAATTTCGAAAAAATCCCTATCTTTATTGTATATTCTAGAAAACCCTCTATCGTTTTGAAAATTCCAAAAAAACCCCTCTACCAAACATTTATTTTCAAATAACCCCCTATAGAGTTGTAACTAATCATAGATGGTGTTAATTTTTTTTAATGACCAAAATAGCATTCTTTTTACATATGCTGTAATTAAAAAAATATTTTTGGTTTTTTGTATTAATTTTTAAAATAGTCCTAAATTTTTTTAGCTTATAATAATTTAAAAAAATAATTACCATACGTTATTTATATAATTTTAATATTTCATACATTATATATGTTTGACTTTTATATTTTTCCCCTGAAAAACTAACATAAAATAGTAATAAGATGAACAAAAATATTAAAAGAACACCATGCAAATATTTTAAAATTATAATATTATGAAACTATTAAAAAAATACATAAAAGAAGAACGGAAATAAAAAAACTAGATGTTTAAGAAATATTTTTCAATCAATATATTTTCAAGGTGTTTATTTTATTATTATCCGATGTTAGTTTTTCATGAATAATAAATGAATATTAAAATTATACAAAACACGACATTTAATAATTTTATTTTTGTGAACTCACCACATGTTAAAAAATATTTCTAAAATTTCTTAAAACTAATAAAATTAATGAAAAAAATAACCTTTTTTTTAATTACAACATATGAAAATAGAAGGGTATTTTGGTCAATTTTTTTTAACACCATCAATGATTAGTTTTAACCCATATAGAGGGGTATTTGAAAATAAAAGTTTGGTAGAGGGGTTTTTTTGGGAGTTTTCAAAAAGATAGAGAGTTTCTTAGAATATCCAAAAAAGATAGGGGGCTTTTTGAAAATTTCCCATAGATAAAATATAACATGTTATCATTCAAACCAAATTAAAGTTTCAAAACAAATTTACAAAAACCGTGAATAATACACATAAAATCGAAATATATATTTAAAATATCATCAATTAACATAAAAAAATATCAACTTTAAAAAAAAAAAAAAAATTTTAATTATATAATATGAAATTAATAATTAAGTCATAGTTTCATACGGAAATTATATATGAAGACTCAATAACACAAGAATAACATCCTTGACGAGACGGCAAAGAGAATTAAGTAGGTTGATTAGTATTATTGATAGTCTCATTAAGCATCCAAGATTGCAAATATTTAAAACACCGTGAAAGAGCGGAATGTTGTTTAATTTAGACATGGGGGGGGGGGGGGGGGTGAATAGGAAGTCCTACGGTCCAATTTTCGCGGTAATGGATACAATTACAATTTTTTGCGGAAACGTAAATAAATTAGAGAAAAAAATACAATACCGAAACAAATAACACGCGATATTTGTTTACGGAGTTCGGTAGGTGGTTGCTTTGTAGATTTAACTCACCGGCTACTTGCTCAATCGACCGACTCGATTGATTGCAAGTACCTACGTCTCCGGGGTTCCCTTGCGCTTTTTCGGCTTTCGATTGAATACCCAACTCAAACAATTACAAGGTTTGCCTTGATCGATTTACACGAATTTATCGATCAATGGCGGGATTTACAATTAGTAACTAGCCTATTACAATTTACTACTAACGAACTAGTCGTGATCGGTCACGCAAGTTGGGAATCGTTTAGTAGTGGATTAGAAATTGGATCTAAATAATCTCTAAGAATGTTTAGATGATTAAGCTCAAGATTTAAAGCTAGAATTCTCTCTTTTGATTGGGAAAATATATTGGTTGAGATTATGAGAGAGAATGAGGGAAAAGTTCTATTTATAGAACACATAGACCCTTCCCTTATCTTGTTTTTTCTGCACAGTCCGTTACAACGGACATGTAGTCCGTTACAACGGACCAAAAGTCAAACTAGCCGTTACGGCCAATATATTCATATTTTTCATAGTCCGTTACAACGGAAATAAGGTCCGTTATAACGGAGTTCATGAATTAAGAGTTCGTTATAACGAACTACACAGTCCGTTACAACGGACGTTCAACTATGACCTCACTTCAGGTTTGTTTTATATATCCGTTATAACGAAGATTATTCCGTTACAACGGTTGGTGTTTGTCCGTTACAACGGATTGGTTATTCCGTTACAATGGACATGGAGTAATATTTGGTATACTGAAGTGAGTTCAATGTCCGTTACAACGGACATAGTGGTCCATTACAACGAACATAGTTATGTGACTTTTCTTCATGTTGGCATTAATTAGCGTTGTAACGGTGAAACTTTCGTTACAACGCTTGGTGGGTGTCCGTTACAACGGACTGGTGAATCCGTTGTAACGGACTATACTGTTTTTTCCATTCTCGAAGAGGACGAGAAGGTCTGTTACAACGGACATTGATGGTCCGTTATAACGGACATTTTTCTGTCAGCCTCATTTGCTATTTCATCTTTTTGATGGATTTCGAATATATTTCTTTGACTAATTTTGAGCTTAATAATTCATAAACAAGTTTAGGAATACCTATAAATTGTTTTGGTGATTTGTGTGATACCCCAACTTGCGGAATCTTCGATGTCTTGATATCTTCACTTGATCATGCGTTTTCGTGCCATCGTTTCTTCACCGTCTTGACTTGCGACGTCTTGATTCTTCTTTTGATCCTTTTGTGGGTTACGTCTTTTATCTCCCAACTTGCGGAATCTTCGATGTCTTGATATCTTCACTTGATCATGCATTTTCGTGCCATCGTTTCTTCACCGTCTTGACTTGCGACGTCTTGATTCTTCTTTTGATCCTTTTGTGGGTTACATCTTCTATCTCTATAAATGTTACTCCCACAAATAGATTAGTGGTATCGACATTATTTTGAGATAATCAAACCCTAGGAAATTTGAACCAACAAACTCCCCCTTTTGATTCATTTCAAAATAATGTCGATTTGGAGAGTTGAATCGATTACCGAGTAACTTTCCATATGATTTTCTCTTCTCCCCCTTTTTGAAAAGGATCAAAAGGAAATAGAGCGTAATCATACGAGAAGCTCCCCTACATACAAGCTCCCCCTAAATCGTTGCTTTTTGCAATTTTAGGCTTGTATATAGATGAATTTCGCAAATTGATGTTGAGTTTTTCAGTTTGTAAAGATGTACGAAAAGATTTTTAGTGTAAAATATGTTTTAACATAGATTCTCAACATTTGCGATGTATTAAAAAATAGTCGAAAACGTAATAAATTTTGAAACTCAATTGTAATTCTCAAGAGTATATATGCATACCTAGCTCGAGCCATGGGCTCGAGTCTTGATCTAAAACCCACAACTCCTCGTGTGACACTTATCAACATCCATTTATGTCGCGACATTAGCTCCCTTGATAGTGCAAGGTGATGATGTTGAGTTTGGTACGCATATTTGTCAACCGTTATTACGTCTTCCCGATTTATTTTCCATTTAGCATACCTACATACTTGTCAAAATACCTTTCTCGTCTTTTTGTAACTGTAGAGATGATTGAATTATCAAGAAAGAAAATGGTCAAGATATTCGAATCAACTAAACCCGAGTTTAGTGATGTGAATTCTTGTATTAGCACTCCCCCTCAAACTATGGCTAAGTTTACACGTGGATGAGGGAGTGCGTTGTCCATGACTTAAGTCGCTTTTATACACACCCCATTTGAGGTGGAGGTGCTAGCCATGTTTCGATCTTTTCGAAGCCACAACCAATTGGAATTTGGTTGCGGTTTTCGAAGAGGACAACCCGTGGAAATATGTCCCATATTGCAACAATAGTTGCAAAATGCGCGAGTCGGTTTAATTGTGTTTTCAGAACTCTTGACAAAGTGAGATTTGAAGTGGTTTGAGTAATCTTTCGGTTAGGTTATCGTCTTTGTCGACTTAGCATAATTATTAGTTGATTTAGAAAATCGTTGTGTGCTTGTGAAATGTTTGGGAGTACGTTGTTGGTCATTAGCGACATGTGGTGAACTCACCTTAGAGAAGTATCTATTTGATCCCCGTTTGTATAAACATTCGGTTCGTCCCGTATGATTATCTCTATAAGACGAGTGAGGTGCATAACGATTAACCCTATTATAGTTTCTAACATTTTTAGGTTGGTTAATTTTAGCACTTTTACACTTATTGGAATCACGGTACATGAAAGCATTTCCGCGATTCGTATTAGCATTGTACTCCCGTTTACCTTTTTGACCTTGAGATTTTGAAGACACGGGTTTATGACCGTTAGTCTTCTTAAATCCTAGACCCGTCTTATCATTGGGATTTTGTCCCTCCAAGACTTTGTCCAATGAAGGAGTGCATGGTGCAAGAGACACACACGTACTCTTCAAGGACTCATTCACAAATTTCAAATTTTGAATTTTGACTTTTAGAGAGGAAGTCTCGCTTTTTAAGGCTTGACATTCGCATTTTGAAAATCCGTTAAATTCGGTTAATTGTGCTTTGTGCGACTTTACCGATAACTCAAGAGAGGATACCTTAGCCTCGAGATTGAGAATCGTGCTCTCTTTTTCAATTTCACTCTGTCGAAGTCGATTGACTTCTCGCATTAGACTCTTGTGAGAGTCAAATTCTAACTCACTTTCCGATTCATCGGATGAGCTAGAATCTTCCTTTATCGAAATTGATTTGAGTTTAGAGTTTAGGGTTACCTCATGACCGGGGTCATGCGAAGCATCGATGTCGGAAGTTTGTGGAACAACTTGAGAAGCAACATAGGCAATTGGTTCCGGAAGAGGAGTGTTTTGCATGAGCATTTCTTGAATGGCTCGCTCAACCACGTCATTTACGTTTGGTGGTGTATTTTCCATTAGTCCCACATCCACACCTTCATTGTCGTATAGGTATTCCGAGTCGGTGGATGTGCTTGAGCACTCCGAATCTCCCCATGGATCCAAATCGACGATGAAGGCATTCGTCTTTCCGGATTTCTTCACCTTATTTTTGCCTTTGTCGGTTTGGTCTTTAGGCTCGTGTTTTCGTTCGCACCTCGAATCCTTTCTATCCTTACCTCTTGGATTGTCTTCGCGTTTGTTCCATGGTGCATGTTCGGGATGTATGGTCCAACACGTGTCGGTTGTGTGGCCCATTTTCTTGCACTCAAAACACATCGATTTCAAGTGTTTGCGCTTTCGATCATCGTTGAATTTGCGCTCTTGGTCCTTTAAATCCTCGTGTCTCCTTACCAACAAGGACATCTCATTTTTGTTTTCGTTCGTGTCGATAACGAAGTTGGCTTGATGTTCGGAATATGAGGTGCTCGCCATATTATTGCTTCGTTGGTTCATGCGTGCCTCGAAATTTCGGAGATAACTTACGAGAATTTCTGGAGTAATGTCTTGGGTGGCCATCATGGTTTCCAAGGCGACGAGGAGAGTTTCCCAATTCGACGGCATAGCTCGAAATAGCTTACCTACAACTCGAGAATTTGTTAGTGTTTCTCCTAGAGCGATGAATCCGTTTTTGATATGTGTCATTCGTGAATACATATCATCTACGGATTCATTCTCGATCATTCGGAAACGATCAAATGATTGTTCGAGTCCCATTAATTTGGTTCTCTTCATTCTATCTTTTCCTTCAAATCGGTCTAGGAGCGCTCGCCACATAGAATGAGATGTGGTACATCCATCCACAATTATAGAAAGTGACCCGACAATATTTGTGAGAACAAGATTTTGAGCATATGTGTCGGCGGTCACATCGAGATCGGTGCCGTGGCATATTTTTCGTGTGGGGTCGATTTCGGAGGTGCTTACCGTGTAAACCTCAAAACCTTTTTCCACCACCGATCTCAATTTTTGGATAGTAAATACATTTAACATGCATCTCTTCCAAAGATTCCAATTATTTCCATCTAATCTATCGGGGTATGTAATTTGGGTCCTATTACCGATTAAGGCAATGATCGTTATACAAATTGTCACTTACACAAAGAGACGGTTAGTATTTCGATCTGATACCAATTGTTGTTTAATTTAGACCTAGAGGGGGGTGAATAGGAAGTCCTACGGTCCAATTTTCGCGGTAATGGATACAATTACAATTTTTTGCGGAAACATAAATAAATTAGAGAAAGAAATACAATACCGAAACAAATAACACGCGATATTATTTTACGGAGTTCGGTAGGTGGTTGCTTTGTAGCTTTAACTCACCGGCTAATTGCTCAATCGACCGACTCGATTGATTGCAGGTACCTACGTCTCCGGGGTTCCCTTGCGCCTTTTCGGCTTTCGATTGAATACACAACTCAAACAATTACATGGTTTGCCTTGATCGATTTACACGAATTTATCGATCAATGGCGGGATTTACAATTAGTAACTACCCTATTACAATTTACTACTAACGAACTAGTCGTGATCGGTCACGCAAGTTGGGAATCGTTTAGTAGTGGATTAGAAATTGGATCTAATAATCTCTAAGAATGTTTAGATGATTAAGCTCAAGATTTAAAACTAGGATTCTCTCTTTTGATTGGGAAAATATATTGGTTGAGATTATGAGAGAGAATGAGGGAAGAATTCTATTTATATAACACATAGACCCTTCCCTTATCTTGCTTTTTCTGCACAGTCCGTTACAACGGACCAAAAGTCAAACTAGCCGTTACGGTCAATATATTCGTATTTTTCATAGTCCGTTACAACGGAAATAAGATCCGTTATAACGGAGTTCATGAATTAAGAGTTCGTTATAACGAACTACACAGTCCATTACAACGGACGTTCAACTATGACCTCACTTCAGGTTTGTTTTATATATCCGTTATAACGAAGATTATTCCGTTACAACGGTTGGTGTTTGTCCGTTACAACGGATTGGTTATTCCGTTACAACGGACATGGAGTAATATTTGGTATACTGAAGTGAGTTCAAAGTCCGTTACAACGGACATAGTGGTCCGTTACAACGGGCATAGTTCTGTGACTTTTCTTCAGGTTGGCATTAATTAGCGTTGTAACGGTGAAACTTTCGTTACAACACTTGGTGGGTGTCCGTTACAACGGACTGGTGAATCCGTTGTAACGGACTGTACAGTTTTTTCCATTCTCGAAGAGGACGAGAAGGTCCGTTACAACGGACATTGATGGTCCGTTATAACGGACATTTTTCTGTCAGCCTCATTTGCTATTTCATCTTTTTGATGGATTTCGAATATATTTCTTTCACTAATTTTGAGCTTAATAATTCATAAACAAGTTTAGGAATACCTATAAATTATTTTGGTGATTTGTGTGATACCCCAACTTGCGGAATCTTCGATGTCTTGATATCTTCACTTGATCATGCGTTTTCGTGCCATCGTTTCTTCACCGTCTTGACTTGCGATGTCTTGATTCTTCTTTTGATCCTTTTGTGGGTTACGTCTTCTATCTCCCAACTTGCGGAATCTTCGATGTCTTGATATCTTCACTTGATCATGCGTTTTCGTGCCATCGTTTCTTCACCGTCTTGACTTGCGACGTCTTGATTCTTCTTTTGATCCTTTTGTGGGTTACGTCTTCTATCTCTATAAATGTTACTCCCACAAATATATTAGTGGTATCGACATTATTTTGAGATAATAAAACCCTAGGAAATTTGAACCAACACGGAACTCCATAGTTAAAAGAGGTGCATAATTCTCAACCTTTATTAAGAAAATAATAAAATTTTAAATTATTTGCAAGGGTAACATTTTCAGACTCTCTGAATCCGAATTTTATATAACTTTCGGACTCTGAGAATTCGAAATTTTTATCTAAAATGTTCCTCCTAACACCCACTTAGCGAGATATAAAAAAATCCGGACTATAAGAGTCCGAGAATATGCAATAACAATATTGTTTCAGATTTTTTTTTTAATTCACCTAAAATGTGCACCCATATTACACACAATTAATATTTTAAATAAATAATAAAAAAAAATCACGATATATTTTCATAAATCGTCGTCGATTTTCGAGTCGTTGGATTCTCGCATCGTTCGATTTTCGTGTCGTCCAGTTGGTTTTATGTCATTTGATTCATTTGGTTGTTTGTCGGGTCGTTGGTCCATAATGTTGTGAAAACGATACGGAAATTCAAGGATTCTAAACCTGAATGATAATTTATTATAATTAATTTAAACATATAATTAATTTTATTTAAAAGCATTAAATTACCCACGCGCGCGCACACGAACACATTCGTATGCGTATTCGAGTAACATAAGATTTTACATAATTTTGATAAATTCATATTTTTATGAAATAATATAGATCATGTATAATATGAAGGCAACCCGTGTACATTTAAAAATTCCCTCATTTAAATTATGCATATAAATTCATATGAGAGTCCGCATTAAATGAGAAATTTTGATACACCCAAAATGTATTCACAATACACACAATTAACACTTTTTAATAAAATTAATTATATATCGGAATAAATTTTAATAAATAATAAAAAAATCAAGATATATTTTAACATATCGTTGTTCGATTTTCGAATCGTTGGATTCTCGTAGTGTTCCCTTTTCGTGGTTCATTATATATTTTTTTAATATAAACATTATTTTATACTTGCTTATATATCTGTCTAATGTATATACTAATAATTATAGTTTATCATGATGCCATTTCATTTTCATCTTTTTGTTTTCTTCACGGTGGTTTTCTATATCATTTTAAGACGAACAAATTCAAATTAAATTCAATGACTGTATTAATTAATGATCTCGAGATGCGAAAACAAATTCAAATTCAAATTAAATTTAAATTCAATTCAATGACTGTATTAGAATTGCACGGTGAATTCACGGTGCTTGTGTCATTGAAAGGATTGCAGCTCTCGTTTGCTTCTCTCTTTAGTCGTCGATTTATTCAGAGTCGATAAAATTATCTTTGCACCACTTAATCCAGGAAAAAGATATCATTTACTCTCAGGTATAAAAACCCTTTTCTTTGCAGGATCTCGTGAAATGCTCTTTTTTAATAGTACCATAAGAGTAAACTTTTGACAAGAAATTTACAAATCATGAAGTCACAAATAAATTTTCATTGTCAGTACCATAAATCATAATAGTGTTCAGTTTAGTTTAGTTTAGTCATTCACAAGAATACAATGTACATGTAAATATGTTCTCTCAGTCATGTAATTTGTTGTTGTTTTGTAACATAATAATATAAGCATGATCTCATTCGAAGTCAAGTTTCTCTTCTTTCTTCAATTTTATTGGTAATTGAAAGGGTAAGAAGAGACAAAGATGAACGGAGAACAAGTGGGTTATCATGTCATATTATTGAACAAAAATTATATATAAAAATAAATATTATATTTTATTATTAAATCTTAGAAAAAGTATTTTTTTATAAAATAAAATGTGTGCCTATTAAAAAATATTTTATATTTTATAAAATGACATATATCTAATAGTATTATATTTCGTAAATAAAATCATATTTGCCAAATAATTATTTGTACACAAGAAAATTAATTTTTATTATTTTATATTATCAAATTTAATTTATATGCTCCAATATAATAAAAAATGACAAAAAATTACAGATTATTTTTAAATATTTTGTTTAGAATACTAGAATATAATGTATAAAAAAATTATAGTATAATTTTTAAAATTAACACAATGAAATTTTTTATTCATAATTAAAAATATAATATTTAACTCATTGTGTTAATTTCAAAAATTATGTTATATTTTTTTATAGATTATATTCTAATAGTCTCGAAATATTTTTTAATATTTTTATCATTTTTTATTATATTGGAGAATATAAATTATATTGGAAATTATACAATTATTAAAGGTAATTTTCTTGTGTGCAAAATAATTATTAGAAAAATATGATTTTTATTTGAGGAATATAATATTAGATATATATCACTTTATAAAATTTAAACATATTCTAATAGACACACATTTTATTTTATTTAAAAAAAACTTTCTTTAACATTTAATAATAAAATGTAATATTTATTTTAACACATAATTTGTCTTCAATAATATAAATTTTAGATACATATATTGGTGTAATATGGGGCCATGTATCATAGAAAATAACTTTTGACATCTCTAAACTTTTCAAAGGTTGAGTGTATCATTTTCATAATTTTTGAACTTAATTTGTCTAACAACAAAATTTTCCCTTTTAATATTACTTTATTATTTTTTCATGAAAAATTTGCAGCAAATAATAATAAATTAAAAACATCTTTAAAAAAACAGAGATATTGTATTTGAAGTTTTTACTTTTTAATATATTAGTATGTTCATATGTCAAAGATAATAGTTGACAAATGACAATATTATTAGGAGCATTAAACACGCCAATATAATTTTTATTTATGTTCAAAATACTTTCTTCCCTTCCGAAGCTAAGCGTGGGTTTTCTTGGTATAATTTAGCTACGTAAGGACATCCAATTCATTGAAAGGTCAAGCCGTGAACCATGTTTATTTGATTTAACATTTATAAGATAAGATTATGTGACCGTTATTACATTTTGTTAACGTTGGTAAATTATGATATCTTTCAAATTATATTTGGTGTTGTTATAATTATATTTTGTTAAGGTTACATAATTACTTTTGTTAACTTGAAAACTAAATCATATTAACATAGGAAAGTTAATTATCATTGATTCATTACAAATATTTTACGATGAAAGATTACATGACCGTTATAATTATATTTTGTTAAAGTTGGAAGAAGATGTCAACATTAAATTAGATTTGGTAATGTTATAATCATATTTTGTTAAAGCTGGAAAATTATGTTGACTTTAAAATTAGATTAGATTTTGGTAACATTATATGATTAGATTTGTTAACATTAAAATTATATTATATCGTATTGAATCTTGATATTACAAAATCAATTAACTTAAAAATAGATAATACTTTATCTATTGCCCTCGACCTACAAATAAAATATAATTAGAGGCCTGATATCTATTTTTTGTTGCATTTAATTATAATGCCAATAATAATAAGAATAAGAATGTAATTAAGTTACAGTTATTATTCTTTTATAATAAGTCAAAATGAACAAAATTTTATTATCTTTTTATAGGAGATAATAGACAACATTTTTATTACGTACAAAATCGCTTGTAACAAAAAAATGTATAAAATATTTTAGTTCAGTATATGTATGAAGATAGTCTCATCTCATATACTTGAAATATAACATTTTTTTAGTTATAAATTATATTGTAATTGTAATTGTAATATTTTTTTTTGTAAAGTGGTATACATGAACGCTTTGTTTATTTGGATTCACATTTTCTTTATTTATATATTTAAAGTCAATAACATTAATTACGGTTTTTTATTATGCTATAAGAAATAATAATTAACTAGTAATAGTCCGCGTGATTGCAAGGGACTTGTATGTCTTTTTCTTTTGAGAAATTGTCTATTTTGTGCTATTATGGTAGTGGTATTGAATGAGGTGAATCTAAATTAATTTGTTACTATTCTCAGTTTTGAAAACGAGTTTTTTTTTTATTTGAGATGTGAACCTATGAATATCACCGTTTCAAGTTCAAAAAGCAAATACCAAATCTAAGTTGTTACTACAATCAACAAATCAACAAATAATGGAATTAAACCCAATTTGATTCGGTCTGTTTTGAGCCTTGTATTGTATTGCCTGCGAATGTGATTGGGAAGCATCTTGTATAATGGATTGGTTTTCTTATATTCAAAAAAATAATGGATTGGTTTTAAAAAAAAAATTGAGCATCTAAAAACAAGCAGTTATGTTCAAACGTAAATACTAACAAATCAACGAATATAATACGTTTACATATTCAATATCTCGTTTATAATTGAATTATAATGTAGTTGACCCCAATTCGATTCGGTGTGTTTTGAAGGCATGTATGTCCTTGAATGTGTGACCTTGTGAATCAACTATATAATTGCCTTGTAAATTGTAAGCATTTTAATAACTCGCATTTTTTAAAAATTCAAGAAATGTTCTCCTTAAACTAAAAAAGAAAGATAATTATTATTTTGAAATTTTCTATAATGGTGAAATTATTTTTTCAACAAACTGAAAAACGGTACCTCCGTTTTAGCGATATCGATTATCCCTGATAGTACTGTGATACATCTTTCCATATCAAAAGCCCAGTTTGAAATTTTGTACAATTTTCAAATCTATCTTTTTCGCCAGTGTGTGACAAAAGATAATGCTATTTTGTCAAAGGGTCCTGGGGAAAATGTAAGTTGTAACCATAATTTTTGCACGTTAACCCTAAAAAAATTTAATTAAGTCATTTTCGCCAAATTTTTTTGCGATAGAGGGAAATAATATATTTTTATAATTATTTTAATTTTAAAGTAGCAAAAATGTTTTTACATTTTTTCCAGCCCTGCTGTCTAAAGTGCAAGTACCAACACATGTTGAGAGACTTTTTTGTGTGATTTGAGAGACCTATATGTAAATAGGGCTATATGGGCTAGGTTCAATGGCCAACACTCTTGTTTGGCCAACTCGGCCAACAACGTTTATTTCTCATAATATATACATGAAAATAAAAATCCAACCGCATAGATGTGATATACATCACTTGAGAATGTTATAGATTTAATTTCATGAAAAATAAATATTTTTATCATCTCCATCATGATACGTAAAGATATTGACGGATGACAATATTTACGACATGATTCATCATGAAATCAATTTTAAAATTCGAATTTTTTTCATTGCATTTAATTTAAATTATATAGATAGACTTTAGATTAATTTTTACAATGTTTCGACTTTTCTTTCATCGAAATCTAAAAAAATACCGAAATAGACGCTTGTGAAAATAACTTATCGATTTTGTGAGATAGAAAAATGCAAACGAAACAAAATTTGTTCTACAACATATCTAAATGATATAGATTGAATCTATACAGTTAAAATTTAATTTTCATTTATATAATTTGAGAAATAAACGTTGTTGGCCGAGTTGGCCAAACAAGGGTGTTGTTGGCCATTGAACCTAGCCCATGTAAATATATCTTTCAAAACTGAATTATGTTTGTTTTGTTAGATTTTATAATTGTGAGTCGATTGATTTTGTGAAATTGGAATTTTTTTTCTTGAATTTCTAATTTATTTATATTTTTCTATTAATTATGAATTAAATATTTAGGTATTACGAGATTTCAACATCACAAAAAAATATTTTTTTTCTTGAGAAACTGAATTTTTTAAACATCACAAAAAAAATTAGGTTAACGTGCAAAAGTTATGATTAAATATTTTCGTCAGACGAAATACCAATCCCGACGAAAGAGCTAAATTTGCAAATTGTGCAAAATGATAGCAACCCTTGCGAACTGGGATTTTGATTTTAGACTACATGTCCAAAAAAATTCAAATATGATATACAAATTCATAACAAAATCATATTACGAATGAATATTTCATATTTAAAATATTTATGTGATTATTACTAACATAATACTACGTATTATTATTAGTTTTGTGCACTCTTAGTTGTTTAGTCTTATTATGATAAATTTAACCATTGCACAAGATGATAATTGTTACACGTGATGCCTCATGCATATTAAGTACTAACTATTTTGATAAGTGTAATATTGTTGCCAAGTGAGTTTAAGCGGATGTAAAAATTAGGACAATTTTCGTTCCAAAAACTTGAAATATAAAAAATTCCACAAAATGAATATATCTAATTTATCCTTCTCAACATAAGAATCTATTAATTTTACCCATTCAAAACTAAAAAAACATTGAAATTATGTAAAACCATTAACTTTAACAAATGTATAGTCAATTAATCCTAATTTACTTTTGAGAAAAATCATAATTACGCAGTAGGTTCATTTGCAAAATACCATAATACCCCTGATTTTCATGTATATTTTCTCCTTTCTCGTGGCTTCTTGTACTGGCAGTTATTTGGTACTTTCTAATTGTACTTGCTTTTATTTGATACTTTCTAATTGAATAATCAATGCTCATTTCGTCCTTCTTGTACTTGTTTTTCTTTGATACTTTCTAACGGTACTATTGCAAAAATTAACATAGCTTAATCAAGAACAATTACAAATTTATTTTTATCAATTAACCATTATAGCCTTATTTATAATGTTTGATACTTATTAAACATCTTCCTTAAACCATGCAAAAAATATTCTATATATGAAAAAAAAAGTTTAATGTCTGAAAAACATAGTTTTAATTTTCCTAAAATAGTATCCATAATAAATTTTCATATTGACATGTTGAATATCATTTTTAATTTGACTCAGTACTTTTTCATGACTAAAAATTAAAGTCATGAGCATATTAAAAATCTACAAAATTGATGTCCTATAAATTCAAGAAATAAAATGTTCACACAAAAATATAATTTAATATCTAATTATTCTATCATCAAGACATACTTAAATTCCATGTGCATTATGTGTAATTCCTTGATAATTATGAAATTTCTGAATAGATTAACTTCATGAAAATCATAAAATTTCAATTGCAAACGCATACAAGTTTAGTTTAAATTTTAAATAAAATCACCGAGTCAGCTTAAATAAAATTATCGACTATGGTATAATAAGCAATGGCTACACTTGGTTAATTAAAACTCATCCACACTATTTTTTTTTTGAAAAATAATAGAGTAGGCTCAAAATCCTACGTCTATTTTTTGCATTAATCAATTCAATTTACAAGCCTTACTAATTAAAGGTTTTTAACAATACTTCTAATACCCAACATGGATATACCAAACATATACTAATTGAAGCTTAAAATACTTCTAATACCCAACATGGATATACCAAACATATCTATCATTGTCCTCAATTTTCTGGTACCATGAAATACCAATGAAAAATAGGATAATGACATGATGGAAAAACTGAGATAGGATAATGCAATTCCAATAAAACCTCAGTATAAAAATCTAGGTTTTGACCTTCTTCTCTCTCTTAGCCGCTTTAATCCTTCATGCATTATCTATCGTCTCCTCCTTTCTCCTGCCGCTCTAAACACCATTTTCCAAATCTCGAAACACAATTTCTCCTGCTATGCGACCACCAGCAAATCTCTCTATCTCGAAACTAGAGAGATTGCTAAAAACTAGCGAGTTCTCAAATCATCCAATTCCTTCTTCTTCTCTCTGATTTTGCCGTTCAACACACATAGAGCGAAGATTCAAACTAGCATTTGGAAGAATTTGCTCAATTGAACCTTGAGGAATCTCTTGGATGCATCGATCCTCGGCTTGTGGCACCGTGATTTGAAGCACATCTCCACTTGAAAGCCTTTGATCAGAAGAGATCAATTCGTCTTCTTCAAGGTAAATAAGATCTCTTAGATTGTTGTAAATAAAGATTTCTCTTTCATCTTCCTCCTGTAACTATTGTCGTGTTTGGCTTTTGTGAGGTCGATTGTCACTGTTAAGCTCCGATTGAAACCACCAGATGGCAGATTCGCGGTCATTTTCATCAGACCTTCGCCTTTGACTTGATGAGAAATCGCCAAATCCACACTAATTTGGATGCAAAATCGCCAAATCCATTTATCATGTATATGAAAAGCCAAGAACAAATATTTTTTTGCAACAATTTTGCATCAAAATCCAAGAAAAAAGATTAGTTGAGAAAAACATTTTTTATTCTAGTTAATATAAAATTAAGAAATAAATTGAAAATTACATAATATGACGAAATTATATTTATTATATGTACAACCCAAACTGAATTCAGTTCAGCAGAGTAGATTCAAGCAAAACAAATATTTTTCTTTCTTTGCAATTTAGGGACAAACAATAAATTTCACAAAAATAGATGAACAATGTTTTTCCTAATGTTGAAAATAATATTTTTCACATATAGAATGACAAGAATTTTTTGAATGATTTAAGGAAAAATCTGTAATAAATATCAATCATCATAAATAGGAGTATAATGGTCATTTGATAAAAAAAATTGAATTTGTTCTTGATTAAATCATATTAGCTCTTGCAATAACGATATCCTTGTATAATTAATGGTCATTTGTAATCCAGTTCGTTAACTCGACTCTTTAACTTTGTTATGTCTTGTTGTTTAATAACTCATATTTTTTTATTATTAACGACTAGCTGATATTTATATATATTAAAAATGTGTATTGGGCAAATTTATAAAAACCAAAGCGACCGTTTTGATGAGTGTCATTCCAAAAAATTATAAGAGATATTACAAAAAAAAATGCTTGTTTTCATTTCGTTTGTTTTGAAGGAATACCAATGATATATCAACAAAACAAATTAACAACAAAATATTATTATTTTTTAAATTAAATCAAAATCCAATAATAGAAATATATAATATACTTATTATTGAAAAATAAAACAAAATTAATGTTAAATAAACTATTAAATAATTAATTAAATTAAACTCCAATAAATGAGGATTAATAGGTTTTCGCAACAAGTTTGTATTACAAAAAGATCTTCAAATATTCATGAGATGTGGCGGATAAAAATTTGAAGCCCACAAACTTATGTGCTCGAATAGGGATGAGTTCGGTTCAAACCTAACCGAATAAGGCCAAACCGATTTAAATCGAACCGAATTAAATTCAAACCGAACCGAACCGTTTTAACTTTTGAACCGATTAAAAATCGAACCGAATAGGAAACATTATAATTTTAAAATAAAATAAAATTGATCAAAATAATTATATTTTATTTATCAAAAAATATAAAAACATATTATAAAATATAATTATATTATTTTATAGAATTATCGTATCAATTTTTTATATTTTAACATTAACATATTGAAAAATTACGAAAAATGGGATGTTATTCGGCCGGTTCGGTTTAATTGGTTTTCAGAACATCAAAACCGAACCGAACCGAAACAAATAAATCAAACAATATCATTTTTTGAACCGAACCGAACCAAATAAACCAAAAAATCGAATCAATTAAATGAATTCGACCGGTTCGATTCGGTATCCGAATAAACCAAACCTACCCAACGTGGCTCACTTGAATATCTAAGTACAATAAATATCTCCACAAAAATATGAAATTTATGGAAGCTCTCTAATTTGATATATTTTTTTTAATTTTGAAAGTAGTAAATATGATAATTTTTGTTTTGGGTATTTAAATTTTAAAAAGCATACCTTTCATTATCCTCTGCTTAACAAAATAACAAATTATTTTATCAATTACAAAATTCACATTCATAAAAAATCAAATACGATCAAATTAAATACTAAACCTATCAAATTAGACCCTCCACTCATCAAACTACACTCAAATATCATCATCATCAATCAACCGTATCCATCAAATTGAGCTTGATCAATATATTAAGGTCCCTACAAAAATCGAAAATATCAAATTTGTCTCTCAAAAAATGTAAATATCAAATTTATCCTTTCAAAAATTATTTCTTATCAAATTTATCCTTTGAAAATTAGGAAATTGTCATTCTTACCCATTCGAAACTTATATAATATCAGATATATCCAAACCTGTTAATTTTCACTTGATTTTTAATTATAAACTCCATTGAGTCATTAGCTTTAAAATTATTTGACCAAAATGCCCTTTCTTCTTCAACAAACTATAACTAAACCCATTTCTCCCTAGTTTATCGAAACTTTTAGTCTTTCTCTGCACCTCATCGTGCTTCTAATGGCTGAAACTGTACTGATCCCAACCTGACTGAGATTAAGCAAAATGGATACATATTGACCACAATTAGACACTAAGCCCTAAATCATAATTAAGATTAAGGGATACAACCAAATAGATATTCCAACACCCCCGATTATTATTACTTATTGACCTTAATACACTTATGATTAACCATAATACCACCGTAATTATAGCAAATTGACCGCAATTAAGTATAATTGGCCTTAAACCATCACCAAATAGACCAAAAGAAACCGATCAACTTCAGAAATAAAGAGGATTGCCATCCCGTGGTGTATTGAAGCGTGTGATGCAATGGAGCTTGCCACAGTGTAGTGTAGATGAGTCAGAAGATCGTCAACATGGAGATACAAAGCCAGAGTGAGACCCCCCCCCCCCCCCCCCCCCCCATTAAAATGGAACTAAAACAAGGTTTCTGCTAAATGGAGTTAGAGCGAGACTCGCCATTAAAATGGAGCTAGTCAGAACGAAGACCTTGAGGTGAATGGATGAGGCTCCGAGGGCAAACTTGTCATTTTACCAGATTCTGTTAAATCTAACATTTATAGAGGCTGTTCGGGAGCTAAGTTTTGGACTATAGTTTTGACAGGAAACTCATGTTCTCATGGAATGCAAATACATGTGTTCGATGATGTATTTGTAAGTAGAAAATGTTGGAGATACTTTACCTCTTTGTAGAAATATATACAATGATAAATTAAGGAGAGATTAACGAAATGATTTTGTATTATGAGTTGATGAAATGAATTTACAATGGGTTTAATTTATAGAGATATCTAAAATTCCAAAAGTAATCATGACCGTTGGATCTAACTACTTCACTAATTAACTATTTCTAACACTCTTCCATCATATTTTTTATGATGTAGATATGATTTAACATCTTAAAAATTAACATTTCAATTCATAATTTAATGTGTTAATTGTATGTTCAATTATAAATTAAGATAATTAAATTATAAATTAAGATGTTAAATCATATTTTTGTGTGTTAATTTTGAAAGTGTTAAATCATGTTTACGTTATCAAGAATATGGGAGAATAATACTAGAGGGTGTACATGGCTACTCGTCGTAAGCCTATCAAAATCGAGGATTGTTTGCCAAACCAAAGGAAACATGGTCTATTTCTCATGTTTTAAAAAGAAAGAGGTCAGAGTGAATTTTTCATTAGGAAAGGTGAAAGAAATAATACAAAAAGGACAATTTTATTGTTTGCCTCAAATTCTTTCCGACATTTCCTATATCAAGCATTAATGATTAATCATCATGGTGATTAATAAAAATACACTCTATTAATATTTAATTAATATTGATTATTAATTATTAATACATAGTTACTTTAATTATATATTAATTAACTGTTAATGAATTTTTTTTACTAATTATCATGATAATTAATCGTTAATTCGTGATATAGCGGATGTTGGGAGGATTTGAGGGGCTTAGTAAATAGGCTCCTAAAAAAATAATATTCCTTTTTTTTAGATCGATTTTTTCACATACGTTTTTGTCATTCTTCGTTCATTCACTTTAAACCAGTGTTTTTAAAACCGGACCGGACATCGACCCGGCCGAGTCTCGGGTCACCGGTTCTTTGGTCGAACCGTCGGATCAACCGGTTGAATTGCTGATTTTCTAACGAGTATATTATATAAATTTGTTTATGCTGTTTATAAATAGATGGTATTATTGTTGAACCATCGAAGTGTTACTGAAGTTAAATTTCATCAAAAAAAAAAATATGGTATTATCATCCTAGAACATTAAAAAATCAATGTGCAAAAACAATTGTTGAAAAGGATAATAAATCCACTTGACAAATTTGTCTAAGTCCAAATCCAGACTTATCGAGTTATCACAATTTGTTTTACATAATATAACGACTCACGAGATTATCTCAACATTTTTCATTTCAGTTAGCTAACATAGCTACAGGACTTATGCAATAAGGCCCCTAAAATATCTGAAATTGTTGCAATAAAAACATAGCTTTAATACATTTGTATCTGCCTCGACACTTCTTTTCGTCATTCGTCTCAGATTCTTTTTGAGAAGCCTATGCACTGTCTTTTTGTGCATATGCTATATATATATATATATATAGTTCTCTCATTCCTAAATACTGGAAAATGAATGAAAATTCAAACAAGGATTAGAAAATATATGCAATTAGCTCAATTTTAAAGGACTAATGTAAAGATAAACATCAGTCAAATTGAATCCATTCATGAATGCCAATTTTTCTCACCATGCTCTAATTTTCTCAAACGAGACAAATTGTTTTCTCCTCTTGGCCATAAACCTGTTTTTCTTCAAATCGTTACAGTACATGACATCAGTAACAGTAACAATTATTAACATCGACTCAAAATTGTGTGTTAATTACAATTGAAGGATTGTAATTGAGAGGAGCAATGGCATTATGGACATCTTTGTTCATTTGTACAAATCGAAATCACTTGCATGATATCAATATACCAAGATGCAAGTACCATTTGAAATTGTTCAGGCCCCATTTACGGCTCAAGACTATGTTAAATGAATTTCAGTGCTTATGTTAATTGCTTCAATTAATAATATATTTTGGCAAATAGTTGAGATCAGACAAACCTCGAGAAAAGTTTCATATTGAAGAGTTGAAGAGTTTCTCGAAAAAAAATAGGAGACCAGACACGGGGAAATCGAAAGCACTAGAACTAAAACACCAAACAGAAAGAAAGGAGATGATTAAATCGCAAAAGGTCCCAGAGAAAGAAAAAAAAAAGTTCCACCAAAAATCATTGTTTTGTGTTAAAGAGGAGTAAGGGACGAATCTATGTTGGGTGTCTTGGGAAGAAAGAATAGCTCTGCACAATAACCGGGTTCAAAAGCCGGTTTATTTTCAAAAACCGGCCGGTTTAAGTTGTTTTGGGCGGTTTTTTTCGGTTAGACCCTTCTTTTTGTTGTAGATGAGGCCTGAATAGGTGACATTACCTTAATGGTAGCTAATAATGGCTTAAGTTTATCAAAACAAATTGATGCATTAAGATCCTCACACACACACTAAAATTGTTTGTGCTAATTTACCCACATTTTATTTTACATCTATGGATACAATACGTCAAAGAAATTTATGGGGTCTCACGTGTAATTCAAATTCCAAATATATTGAAATATATTATTTTCGGCTAATAATATATTTACCGTTTATATTGTTCGTGAAACTAATATATGTTTAACTAATGATAGCATTTTGACTTAGTAATATGTAAATAAATAATTAACCTTATATATTATTTAAATCCTTTATTTATATTATGTAAAATAAATACACAATTAATTATGTTTTTTCAATGTTAATGACGCATCAATTATTATAATTAACAATTAAATTATGTTAAACAATATATATAGGCGTGTAATACTAATCATTAATCATTAATAATAATAATAATAAGCATTTGGAAAAGTAGCAAACGAGACAAAAAGTTAAATTTTGATTTATATGAATATGCTCATGGCAACATAATAAAACCCAAAACCAATATTTCCGATCTCTCGGAGTCCCTTTTTTTAATTCAAAGATTATGCAATTGGCTATGAACTGATTACAGTGCCAATTGAGTCAGAGTCAGAGTCCATAATATTATGAGTCCGAAAGTCCGAAAGTCCGAAAGTGTGAGATTGTCAATATTTTTCAATCAGGTGATAAAATCTTTTCCAATCGGTGATTGTTGGAGCAAATATAATTAAAACACAAAATTAAAATTAAAATAAATGACTTGTATTTCTTGGTGGTCAAGTTGTTGGTATTTAATATTAATTATTAATTATATATTATATATTCTAACAGTTAAACATTTCAGTATATTGTGTTAATTATTTTGTAACGTTCACTTATTAATAATTGTATGAAGACCAATAGAAACGTACACTACCATTATAAAAAAATAAAAAAAGAAATTTCAAAGAAATTTTTTGAAATCAATTTTTTTTTTTGAAGAAAGTATACATCACTCCATGATCATATATATATATATATAAGATATTAAGACAATTATACTTTTCCCGCTCATTTCCCCAACAACCTCCCACACTAATTAATTTCATAATTAGCAAAGTGGATTAATAATTAATTCATGGTTACTAAAATTTTAATATGGAATTAAGGTTCATACTAATTAATGATTAATTCTAAATATTTAAAAATAGATAATTAATCGTTAATCGTTAATCCAAAACACTAATTATTGAATTAATCATGAATTACTATTGCGAGGAAATTGTGGGAGAATTTGAGGGCCATGATATATGGCCTCTATATATAAGTATACACCCCATTATCTGAATAGGAACTGAAGTTACCGATGCAATAGAGAGACAACATACATACTAGAGAGTGAGATACATAGTATACTGTATACATATAATACCTTGTGTACATTATACTTGTATGTTTTCCAATAATTCCCTATAATTCTCTATATACTATTTCGAGTTGGGTGTTGAGGAAAACTATCATCTGTTATTCTCATCGACGTGCCCTAAAGAACGACAATTCCGAATTATCTTGGACCATTTGCTACAGTCTGCACGAACGGACGAAATAATTTCCAAGAATTTCGTTCACGCGATTCGGATAAACGATTTCAATTTTATTGCTATATATTATTCCATGTTAATTTTGTATGTGTTGTATATAAATATTGTAATATAATATATTTTATTCTTTATGGTTGTTCGAATAGACCGTTATACTATATATTGTTTTAACAGTGACTTCCTGCGTTTCAATCTTCTCATCGAATCTCAATTGCGCCATCACCATCTCCATCTTCCTCGGTGCCAGGTTTTTCGAACGAGCAAGAAAATCAACAAGACGAAGAAGACAAAAAAAAAGAGCAAACATATCATCTGATATAACAAATTCATTTTTATTACAGATTTTGTTATAGGTTTGTTCCAATATCTTGTGCTTGCAAGGGTCTGATATAACATCCATTCAATTCCGATATTTAAATTATGATTCTCTATTTTTTAATATATATAAAGGCATACTGTCATACTGGTCTCTCAATATATATATATCGTCGTGTACAATATACAAAATATTGTCATGCTTTTAGGTTGTTTGCCTAACTTGTGGTTTTCACGCAAAAAATTGTTTGCATATGAATGCATTGAGCATGTTTAATTTGACATGAATGCATATTTGAATGTTTCTAGAAAACACGCATCGAGCATGATTGGGGGAGTGCATGTTTCAAATATTTTGTAAATCATGTGAGTTGGATGAGTTGGATGTAATATAAATTCATGGATCATGATTTAGAAAGAAAAGAAATACTAATTCAAAAGAAAAAAAAACAGTGTATTTTACACTAAACATTTCTGTACATTACATTAAAACATGATTTCATAAGATAGTCAAAAATTACCAGAAAAAATCTCCTAAATCAAGCATGGTCATGTATTTTATTATAGCATGCCCTCTGCTTACTAATATTTACTAGAAAAAATAATACAAAATTTAGGTCATTTAGAAAATGACAAATGATTTCTAATTAGAAGATACAATTATTATTTTGAGAAAAATATAATCTGTACATTTTTACTTTCAGGGCATTATGGTGTATTTTCTAGTGGAAATTTGTGATTTATACTATGTTGTACGGATACGGGTACGAGTATAGTATCCGATACGATATGGATACGGCGATACGGTAATTTTTAAAAAGTCTAGGATACGATACGTTATATATGTAGATTATTTAATATTATTTTAAGGGTGATTCTCCAGTAGACCCATTTTTGTATTAAACGGTCCAGATTAAATCATGTAAATTGATCTAAAGGCTGATATCATATTTGATACGGTAGACCATTTCTTAAAAAGGGTAAAATGGTAATTATATTGCCTTTACCCACCCACACTGTCCAGTAGTTTTGTTCATCTCCCACATGTATTATAACGCCTTCCCCATGTTTCTCTCCCTTTTCCCTTTTTATGTTTCTTCGATCTTTTCTCTTACTATTTGAAATCTGAGTAAAAAACCCGGAGGGTGAGAAAAGGAGGAGAGAAAGCTTAGAGGCGGTACAGTAAAGACAGAACTAACTTCGCGGAGGGAGAAAGAGAGGCACATGCGAGGGGTGTGGAGGGAGAGTGATGGTTTAGGGTTTAGGGTTTAGGGTGGGACAGCAAGAGACAGTTTCGTGGAGGAAGAGATGAGGGTTCACCAAAGCAAATCGAAGATCTGAATGAGGCATATTCTTCACTGAGATCAGTATTTTGACCGGAAAATTTTGGGTTAGTCTCTCTGTACGATTTAATTTGTTCAAATTAAGTTTGAATTTGTTGAATTAGGGTTTGTGAAATTGTCGAAATTGTACATTTTGTTAAAATGTCCCAATTTAGAGGAGGTTTGCTTGCAACTTTTTGGCAATTGAAGTTTATTTCGCAAAACAAATTCATGAATTTGGGTTTTTCGGAAATTGTGGGGATTCGTTTGCGAAATGTCAAGTAACTCCCTCCTCCTTTCTGAAAAATTCTATATACACCCCTTGCACAAAACCTCAAAAAAAAAAAAATATCTTTCAGATATGGAGAACTAAGGCAAGTCGATGATAAACCTTCTAGAAGAAGATGCGAGAGCTCTCCTCAAAGACGGCTTGCTTCCTTCTCAAACATGTTATTTGATAAAATAACATCGATTGAGATTCAATGTATTTATATGCTGTAAATATTGTCTTTATCTTGTATGTTTCTTTTTTGTTATGGAGTGACAATGCATCCTGTTAAGAGTTGATATGCCTATATATGTTTTATCAAAATGGCGAGTTTTCTCTTTGTGCAAGCCAATGTTTTTTCAAATCTGGTTCCAGGAAACTGGTACCGACTTCACTTTATTTACTTTCTTTTCTTTTTGTTAATTGGTACCAACACGAGTACCTTATTCTATCTCCTTTGCTCTGTTGACATTTTTGCACAAATTCTTTAAAATCAGCATAAATTACAGAAAGCCTTTTTTAAGTCCCACATTACGGTTTCATACAATGTCAGGGAATATATAATCCTCCATTTTATACAAGTCCAATATAAAATGATTCCCTGACTTTTGCAAATAAAAGGATACAACTAGTCACAAATATTAGTCAAGTATTATACATAACCCCTATTTCAAATTCAATATCACAAATTTGTTCATAAACCAGAAATGAAATTCATTAAAAGCATACAACTAGTCATGTCTAACATGAAATCAAATAACAATCAACAACACATAAATCACTGTATCAATGATAAATTCACATCAATTCAAAAACATAGCATCGCATTCGTCGCATTCTCCTCAAACAACATAAACGTCATTTTCGCATTGCCACCATCCTCCACGAATAACGTTGTGTCGCATTCGTCTTGATAGGCCTTAACAAATTAGAGTAAAAATTAGTTTAATAAAGCAAATATTTAATTTTAGCTTTACAATAAATAACCGGCAAAAAATCAAAATCATAAATTGAACAGATTTGGAGGATTAAAAATTATGTTAAAAATATTAAAATAAATATCTGTAAAATCTGCAATTTTTATCAAAATCAAAATATGCGAAATTTTTTGTGAAAAGATCTGCAAAATATGTCAAAACTAAATCTCTCCAAAAATAATACAAATGTAAAATAATTCAATTTGTCAAATTGATCGAATTCGACAAATTTAATAAAAACCTTCAAATCTGCAAAAATTGAATTTGTAAAAAATTAAAAGAACTTAATTTTATTAAATTTTAAGTAAAATTGACCGAAATAGAGAGACGGATAAATGTACCATTTCATTATTTTTCAATCCGGAGAAATCTTTACATGGAAGAGGGAGACAGCTTCATAGTGAGTTGCAGAGAGAACTTCACAGGCAACGAGAGAGAAAGCTTCACGATGTAAGGGGAAGAGATAAAGAAAGCTTCGCTTAGAGAGATAAAGCTTCCTCATGAGATAATGATTTCACGGTGAAGGAGAGATGAGAGCTATTTGTTCAGGGGGAGTGGACAGAAATGTACGGAGGAGTGAGCCAGAAAAAGGTTAAATTTGTAAAGAGAACAATGGAGAAGTCCAGTCCATTACTGTAGAAATGGAGAGGTTTCAAAAAACAAATAAAACTAATAATTAATACCGAGATTACCCTTTTATTAGAGGGGTCTACAGTAGAATCGCCCTTATTTTAATATAATTAAACATATATATTTAAATAATTTTGTTAAATTATTATAAAAACCAAAATGTTGTATTATCGATTTGGATATTTTACAAATAACTAAAATAATAAAATATGTGGTGCAAATTATTATTGAGTAGTAAAAGTATTGGGTATTTTTTATGTTGGTCAAATAACAAAAATTAATGAATCAGCCGTATCGGAGCCGTATCTAGCCGTATCGGAAACGTATCGTGCCGTATCGGAACCGTATCCGTTTAAATTTATATATTAAAATAGTCCGATAAGTCACGTGATGTATCGGATAGGTATCGGTGACGTATCCGTATCCGATACGGGTATGATTCATTTTTTGAAGTATCCACGCAACATAGGATTTATATTATACAAGTCTAAAATAAAATAAGTCAAAAAACATAGAAATCACATTTTCAGACTCCCGGAGCCCGGAGTCCAAAAAGTAATGTCTTTGATTTTTTTTAATGGTATTCAGATAAGGGTCGCTTGTTATTATTAGTACTTTTATTTTTTATTATGGTATCAAAAAGACTCGGATTCATAAACCTGTCTGACATATGATTTTATTGTGTCAAATATTCAACTACCTAAGTGATGATTTTATTACAAATGAGTACTTATTTTGTATATAAAAAAAATAACCTATTTTTTAGATTACAAATGATATTTGTTTTGTTTTAAATAGTAATACCCATGTATGTATGCAGAATTAAATACTAGTCCTGTTCCTGAACTTGATAGCAAGGTTAAATATTAAGGACCGGATTGGATGGTTCCGTCATCACGACGCCCATTTTATAATATTGACCAATATTACAAGGTGAATTTACAAAAAGGTTAAATAGCACATCGAAGAGCATATTTCTGGCCCGGAAATATAAAACAGATTAGTCCCCGAAATTCAAATCCAATATATTGGCCTAATACAATTATCATAACTTCAATTCAATAAATATAATATACCATAACATAATATATTATAAAAAATAATTTACGTTTGCGAACCCTGTTTCTTTTAATGTTTGAGAAAACCTGATCGTCGTCGTCAATGATAATTAAATGTTTAAATAATTTACGCGGCGCAAGGCCCGGTCCCAGGTATTTCAGGACCCGAAGCCTATTCTGAAAAAGACCCTGAAAAATACTCATATTTATTCGGTTTAATTGTATTTGTGAATTTATTTATGAATAATGGCACAAACTCACTCCTTGCTATACCATACTATAATCAGTATTATGTTCATTCCGTCAATTTTCATAAATGAATCTCTTGAAAATATATAAATAAATGGCCTGAAATTTCTCTCAAATGTCGAGAATTTTTTGTCAATTGCGTGAATATCACGAAACAAGGTAAGGAAGAGGAAATCAAACCAAATTATGGAGACACTTATAGGAAATAATTCAAGACCTGATGATTGTTCGGTTGATATCCACTACTGTCTAACTAGGACTATTTTAGCTCATCAGCCCATAGCTGGGGTCGGGTCTGCGCGGCGCCGGGCCGGAGTTGCGACGGTTTTGAATTTGTTTTCTTGTCATTTTGTCAGGAGTTTAGTTTGGAATATTTGCTGAGGAATTTAATTAAGTAAATATTTAGTTTATGATTCTAATTTCTAAATATTACCATGTTTTTAGCATAGTTGAACATTTAGCACAACCGTCAATATAATTCTAGATTTTAATTTAATTTTAATCGAGTTGAACAATTAATATGAATTTAATATGAATTTCTACGAATAAAGGATTTCATTTCAGGAATCTGGGACCGCTCGAGGCTTTCTTTCACTCGCTGGTAAACGATATATTGACGGGCGTGCGCCTATTCTGTAATATGTTTATTTTTTTATATTTTTGAATGGTACTCAACAAGCGTTCACTCATTCTCGTAACGTTTAAGTATTGAAATCGTCTTTTCATTATTGGCAATACTGATTCGGGAATTCGCATCAATTATATTTCTGAATAATTCATGATGTGTTTTTGGTCTGATGTTGAGATTCAGTACACAACTCATCATTTTTTTTATTATAGATTTCTTTCAATATCCTATACAAAGTCAAATATGACGTATCCATTCTTTTTCAGTATTTATTTTAAATTATGATTCACTATCTTTTAATATATAGGGCATGATGGTCTTTCAATAGACAAATATTGTCATGCTTTTTAAGTTGTTTACCTAATTTGTGGTTTTCACGCAAAAAATATTTGGATGAATGCATATTAGAATGTTTCTACATAACAGCGCATTGAGCATGATTAGGAAAAAGCATATTTCAATGATTTGTTAATTTTTTAATCATGTGATGTGACATGTGAGTTGTATGATTATGAATAATTGGTCCGAAATATTTACTTATATATATGTATACCGTATACGCTGGAACTAGGTTCAAAGTTATCGGCATAACTAGTATTTTACTAATCGTGAAAATCAGCTTTGGTTCATCAATGAAATTTAACAACCATTAAATATTTCATTACTTTTTTCAGTAACGTGATCGTGGACATTTGTAATTCATAGTACATAAAATAGCAATACTCGAAGTGATGTCCATTTAACAAATATATCAAAATATCACGAAACCATGAATCATATCTATCTAATGTAACTCGGAGCCTTGAATGCGTTGAATGTCTTTGGGGTATAATTATATTTTTTGTTCCAGAATATATTATTAAAAAAAACTCACTATTTAGTAATTATATCATTTGTATAATTTGTTTCTTATGATGACCATTGTGTCTTTATTAACATCATTCAATATCGGTACCCAGATTCAAAAATAGCATCCAACCTTAACATTATAATATGCTGCTATTATGAAACCGAGATTCATTTAGAAATCATTAAGCTTCTGTTATGCATAAAAAAAAACCAACACCAACCTTAAGGAGAGAATTTTAAATGTAAATTAGCAAATTTAACATTTTAAAAAGAGTGGTGATAAACAATCCCTTTAGAATTCCCTAGCACAATTGTTGTGTTGGCAATAACATTAAATTTGATCCAATGGATCGATTCACCATTTACCACATGTGAAACGTGTAAAATTTAATTAAAATATAATAAAATAAATAAGTTAGGTTTACCACCTGGTAAACCTAAAATGTAAAATTTACTATTATTAAACGTATTAAATGTTTTTTTGCCAACACATCAAGCTTTCTGGAGAATTTTAGAGGGGACAAGTATAATTTTTCTTTTAAAAATTATAATATGTTAATTTTTAGTTAGTATATAAAGCAGTGATTTAAATAGCGGTGCAATTGTGCCGTCATAGTGCAAATCACAATAAATATTTCTAAAATGCAATACCGCAAACAACTAAATAGCGTCGCAATATAGCGCAATATCGGTAATCATATCGGCAATATAGCACAATATAGCACAATGAACCGTTATGTCGCAATTTAAAACATTGATATAAAATGTTAATTAATGGCTGCGTTAATTGGGAGCGGGACTATACATACATATCCAGTCCAATGACCTAATAAATTAATTGCTGACATCAACATGACTACAAAATCGAGTTTAGGACAATCAATTAACCGTTGACGTCATGCTGACTGCATCAATACTTTTTATCACATGTCTTGGGTCAAAGTAAAATTTTGCTTAAGAAAAGAAATTATCTAAGAAAGTTCACATCAAACATTTTTTTTGAAGGAGGTTTGACAATGTGTCGAGATCTCGAATATATTAGATCAAAGAAGTAAAACGAAAGAGAGAATTTGGAGAGAATATATAAGACCATATTCTTATTTTATTTTTTGAAGAGAATCTTAGGCCACGAATCGTGACAATTATAAGTTTCTTTTTTTATATTGATGTCGCCGGGATTCGAACCCACAACCTCTACAACATGAGGGCTTATTGTTCTGAGCACTCAACCATCTAGGCTATGAGACCATTGGCATTAATCATCTACAATATTCTTTTTTTTATATTGATGCCCTTGTTTTTAAGTACAAACATTTTATTGTTTTTCTCATTAATTTCAAGGCATTAATCATCGAGAGATTTGTGTTCTATCCAGCGCGTGAACTTCAGTTATGAATTTAATTGTAGTGGTCCCATTCTTAAATTTGATCTTAAGGCTAGAGATGCTCCGAAGCGAAATAGGTGGATTAGTAAATTGTCAAGAAATGGAATCAAGGAAATCAAACTTGATTTTAATTGTAGTTTTTATTTTAATTGTAGCTCGATTCAAAATTTGGGTATTCACATCAATTATGAATAGTTTGTGCAGTGTTTTTGGTCTGTTATTGGAATTCACTATGCAACTCACCATTCTTTTATTATAGATTTCTTCCAATATCTTATGCAAAGTCAAATATAAATATTCATTTATAATATTTAAATTACGATTCTCTATCTTTTAATATATAGGGCATGCTGTTCTTTCAATATACAAATATTGTCATGATTTTTAAGTTGTTTACCTAACTTGTGATTTTCACGCAAAAAATGTTTGGATGAATGCATATTAGGATGATTCTACATAACAACACATTGAGCATGATTAGGGAAATGCATATATCAAATATGTGTATTCAATGATATATTTATTTTTTAAAGGACAATTTTTTATATTTCATTAAAAAAATTCAAAATATCATATTTGTCCCTTTAAAACTGTAAATATCAAATTTATCTTTTCAAAATGTATTTAATATCAAATTTACATTTACAAAACTAAAATCTACCGTTTATATCCACTTAAGACTTCTAAAATACATTTTGATATTAGTTGGTAATCCTAATTCAAAAGAAAAAAGAGTGCATTTTACACTAAACCTTTTAGTACGTTACATTAAAAACATTATGCCAGATAGTCGAAAACCATTTTTTTTTTGTTTTGATAATAAATGGAGAAGGTTTATATGTCCTCTATCTATTGATGTCAACGGGGATCGAACCCACAACCTCTCACAACACATGGGTTTTTGTACCTCACATTCAACCAACTAGGCTATGAGCCCATTGACAAAATCATTTTTCTTTGGTAAAAATATAATTTGTACATTTTTTCCTTGAGAAATTCTTTAAAGAACAAAGTATTTTTAATGTTTTAAAAGCGCCCCTCGCTTTTTAGATACTCCTACAAAAATCTTCAAAACAAAATTTTCTTTTCAAATACCCTCTTTAGAAAGAGTTAGTTAACTTTGTATGATGTTAAAAGATATTTGGACCAAAATACCTCTACGTATTTGTTATATTAATTTCGTTCCATATTTTTTTTATCATTTAAAAAATCCAAAATATTTTTTTAACATATACTATTTATTGAAAAACAAAAATAAGATTTTTTGTAATAATCATATAATATTAATGTTTTACCTTTATTAGGGAGAATTTCTGGCATGTCCCTCTAAAAACACAAAATATCATATTTGTCCTTCTAAAATACATAATATCAAATTTGTCCATTCAAAACTAAAAAACTAACAAATATACCAATTCAAAATTGAAAATCTATCAAATAAAACTATCTAAACTAAGATAATATCAAACTTGTCCAATAGTTAAATCACTAATTACGAATTTACATGATCAAAATACCCTTCTTTATCTAAAAATCATGTCCAGCCTCAAACTCTCTTCCATTTCTTTTGTTTTTGTGACCGTGACTTTTCATTTTCCGCCCTTCCTTTTCACATATCCAAGAGCCCACCTCCATTTTCATCTATTATTTTCTTTTCTTACAGAAAAAATTAGCGTGAATTAGAAAAACCATCAGCAAAAATGGATAGATGATTTTTCAGATAATTTGCAAATAAAGAGGGAGAAAATATCATAAATAATCATTTAAGAGCTACTTTTTCAGATAATTTTGAAGAATTTTCTGCTAAATTGGAAGCTTTGGGCAAGAGATTAATGGAATGGAATCTTCAAAAAACTGATAATTATAAAATTTTTTTGACTAATTGTTTGACAACATTAAAATGGATAGATGATGTGGCTGAAAATAGAAGCTTAAATTCAATTCAAAAATGGGTTAAAAAAATAACTAAGGAAATATACAATAATTTGGTATTGGAAAATGCAATTTATTGGAAACAAAGGTCTAAGCATTTATGGCCAAAAGAAGGGGATACTAATTCAAGATTTTTTCATTTACATGCCACATTAAGAAAAAATAAATTAATGGTACCAATATTAAAAGAAAATAATAGTATTCATCAGAATCATATGGACAAGGCTAAAGTGGTATTTAATTTTTATAAAAATTTAATGGGAAAGGATCATGTAAGGAAACCAGATATTAAAATTGGAGGAAAGATTGATTTGGATTTATTATATGGGAATAATGTTAAAAATTTAGAACATTTGGAAGAGTTAATAAAAAGAGGTAATTGATAAATGGAAAAATAATAAATCACCAGGACCCGATGCGTATAATGGGGAATTTTATAAAAAATATTGGATTAATTTAAAGGAAGAATTAGGTTTTTTATTAAATAAAGAAGGAGAAAGAGGATTATCAAAATATAATACATCTTATATAGCCTTAATCTCAAAAAAAAGATAATGCAATTGAAATTGGGAATTATAGGCCTATTAGTTTGGTAAGTTCCATTCAAAGAATATTTTCAAAAATACTTTCAAACAGATTAAAAAAGGAAATTGGATCTTTGATTGACCCGAACTAATTAGGGTTTATAAAAGGAAGAACAATTACTGATAATTATAATTATGCTAGAGAGGTAGTAAATAAAGCAAATAAATTGAATTATCCTTTATTGATATTTAAAGCCGATATTTATAAAGCTTTTGACTCAGTTTCATGGGATTTTTTAATAAAAATTTTAAAGGCTAAAGGGTTTGGTGAAAAGTGGATCAATTGGATTTCAAAATCTGTCTTGGGTGGTTCTACAAGAGTGTTATTAAATGGTGTACCAGGAAAATATATATATTTAAAAAAAGGATTAAAACAAGGGGATTCATTATCTACTTATTTATTTATTCTAGTGATGGATGTATTATCTAGAATTATAGAGGGCTTAAGTGCAAAAGGGTATTTGGAGAAGCCTCTAGATGGGATTGTGGCATCATTGTTTTATGCAGACGATTCACTATTTTTTTCTTAAGCCAACATTACTTAATATAAGAAGGCTTATGAATATTTTAAAAATATTTGGTAATGAATCTGGTTTGAATTTAAATCTTGAAAAGTCAGAAATTATAGGAGTCAATGTGGAGCAGAGAGATATGAAAATTCTATCTAGAGAAATTGGGTGTAATATTGATACATTACCTATGAATTATTTAGGGTTACCATTACATTTCAAGAAGCCAGTAAAGAAAGAATATAAAAAATTAATTGATAGGGTTAAATTGAGATTGGAAGGGTGGAAAGGGAAATTACTTAATATAAATGGAAGATTGATTTTAATTAATTCTATATTAACTTCTATTCCAATATATTATCTTAGTGTTTTTAAAGTTCCTAAATGGGTAATTAAAGCCATTGATAATTGCAGAAGAAATTTTTTATGGAAAGGAGATAAAGAAAAAAGATACAATTTAATTACAATAAGTTTATACACCACGCATAAAATATCCCGCAGGTAACCCGCAGCTGACGTGGCATGTGCGTGTTTGACACATCAGCTAAACAAATGGACGAAAAAACATTTTCGCCCGACCCGTTAAAAATTAAGAAATATATCATTTATTCACGTTTTTTACTTTTTTTGGTCTCTCTCCGATGCCCTTTTATCTCACTTTTTCTGGCTCCGGTGAGAGAAACTGCCATCTCACCGTCGCCGCGGTCATTTATCTCCATTCTCCGGTGATCGTTTTCAGCCAAGCAATCCATCCAGCATCTATCTTCTTCAGCCACTTCGCTCTCTTTCTGTAAACTCTCTCTCTCTCTCTCTCTCTCTCTCTCTCTCTCTCTGGCTCTGGGTGTGTTTTATCTTGATTATATTGGGCTTAATTGCTCAATTTAGAGTAAACTGAATTTAAAATGAGTAAAATTGAAGATTTCAATCAATTAATTTAGGGTTAACTAACTCAAAATTGGGGAAATTGAAGATTACTACGGTTGCTGAAAATTCGAAGATACCTTCAGATTATTCTCCCGTTAGTTTTAATGTATCCTCCCAAGAATATCATATTTACCCTCTCAACACATGATTTTTGACAAATTTGATATTTGGATTTTGCAGCAATGCTGGTAGCTTTTGATGATAACGCAAGTCCAAAACTTTATTACTTGTTTATTTGTACTAATTAAAAATGCTCGAAACTATTTTTTTTTATCTCGAAGAAGCAGTTATTTCTATGAAATTTGCAGGAAAAGTCTTAGGTTATCTTAATTTTTCTTATTTTTACATTTTGGTCCTCGTTGTTTTCTTTAATTACAATATTCCTTTAATTACAATATTCCTTTTTGTGAAAAATTTAATCAATGGGTAAATTTGATAGAATTTATGTTCTGAGATGATAAATATGATATTCATATTTGGGAGGGAAAATTCAATATTTAGATAATATCGGTTATTCAAAGAAAAAATAATACTAAGTCCAGTTTGGTTTCCAGATATATTAAGGGTCTTTTGATTCTCATTACATTAATGTGAATTTGGTTTTATTTTTGTACAGACTTAACTGCACGAGGCCAAAGAGTATCAACTTGAGAACAAGGAGAGAGTTGAAGGGGGTCTCATTGATGCCCAATATTGGATACTGGTCTGACAAGCTACACCCCACTCTGGATGCCCAATATCGGAATCGGAATCAAGTCGGGCGATTCCGGATGAGAGTCGCCCGCTCTGCGAACTATGCCCCGAATAATATTTAAATTCTGTTTCAGGGCAAATTGTGCCGATATTACTCGCAATGTGTCCATGAGGAAGTGCAAGGATATTGTTGAGCCTGCAGTCCAGCTCGATATCGTCGTGACCAACAAGCTTGCAAGGCTTTGTATAATTAGTTTTGTCTTTAAATTAAAGTACTCTGATATTATATGTACATTGAGATGATTTATAATTATGTTTGAAATTATATTTACATTCAGAAACTTTGTTTAACGATACTTGAAAATATAAATTATTTTCTTTGAAATGCTATGAGAAAATCTAAAAAACTAACACAAATCATATCTAAATTTTAATTAAAACTAAGTATAAATTCTACAAAATTACAACAATATAAGAAAATTCACCAAATCTTATAAAAATAATCAAACAAATAATTATTTCAGTAAAAATCATAAATAATACAATTTGACTCAATATTCTAAAATCAAATAAACACAAACATAAATAGTTCCAGGTAAATCAGTCAACTCTCTCATGTCTCGAAAACTAGTTCGTTTCATCAGGCCACTATCCGCAAGGACCTGACATTAGAAAATGGAACTTATTCTTGACAGTCGATATTAGAAATTAAGAATATATATCTTTTGACTTATTTTCGGGATGTTTTTTTCATTAGAAATTAAGAATATACATCTTAGACCCCCTCGTAAGTTCTGTTGGAATATTGTTGTGTCGAATTGCATTGCTTCAGTTGGCCTTGAAGAGTTAACATAATTGATGCGGACACCGGATTGATGCGAATATTTTTCATCTTTATTAAAAAATAAATTTTTTATTGATTTAGAACATGTAATACAACTTAATTCTATAATTCAATTATAAAGATTTTAGATAATAAAATAACAAAAAGAACAGAGCATTTCTTACCTGTGCAGCGAAATACTCTGTTTTGGAAACGAAACACAGTATCGAAACAAGTAAAGCCTCTGTGGTAGAGAGAGGCGGCGACCTGGACCAACGGAGAACGCAGAGAGAGAGAGGAACATGTCAGGAATCAGGAAACAAAGGAGAGGGAGGGCTCGATTCATTCCTTTTTCGCCAACAATTAATTACTTTTTTCCCAAAAAGTTACCATTAGCGTGCTAGACGGGTTCATTCAAGCACGGGTTAAAGACAATTCGGGTAAAAAAAAAACTTGTTTTCTCCATCCGTTAGGTCTGCTGACATGGCATGGACGCATGCGCCACGTCAGCATGCGGGATGCTGGCGGGTTGTACAGTGCGTGGCGCCAAATTTTATTGATTTAATTAATTGGTCAATTTGTTGTATGTCAAAAAAATTTGGAGGATTGGGAATTATTAATTTGGAGAAGTTTAATAATGCTTTATTGCATAAATGGATATGGAAATATTACAACTTATCTGAGGAAAATTTAAAATGGAATGAGTTAGTTGGAAAATTACAACTTTATGGAGGACCTATTTGTAAAAATGATACTAAAATTTCTTATTTTTGGAGGGATATTGTGAAATTAATTGATAAATTTAGAGAAGAGACTAAATTCATTATTGGAAATGGAATTAAGATAAATTTATGGAGGGATAATTGGATGGCAGAAGCTTTATACAAAAAATTTCCAGAATTATATTCTTTTGTTCAAAATTTTGACTTAACCCTTACAGAATTTATAGAAGAATTATTGGAGAATGAAATTCATACCATTTTACGAGTGAGGGAGCCTCTATCGAATGAAGCCGAAATCCAATTGCAAGCTCTGTACCAGCAATGCATTGAAGTTCAATTGGTACCGGACAAGGAAGATCAATTGATTTGGAAGAGTACCTCAAAAGAAGAATTTAGAGTTAATATCTGTTATTGGAATTTATCTGGTGTAAATAGAGAGGATTTAAAACAAATTTGGAATATAAAATTACCTGGTAAAATTCAAATCTTCATATGGCTTAGTGCACAGAATAGAATTTTAACTATCGATAATCTGCAGAGAAGGGGCTGGATATTAGCAAATCATTGTGTTCTATGTCGTAGTAATGCAGAATCGGTTGAACATATTTTTACAGGATGTCCATACATAAAGAAAATTTGGATTGTGTTAAAGAGAAGGTTAAACCTGAGATTCAATTCGGTCTTGGATCCAATTAAAATAATCTTATCAGAGAAGATTGACGCCAAATTGAAGCAATTGGTGGCAATATTGGTCTTCAATGTATGGAAGGAGCGATGTAGAAGAGTTTTTGAGGATTCAAAATTAGTTGAGGAGAAAATAGCAGATTTTATTGTTCAGGATAGAGATGAAATTGAGAAAGCTCTTGTAAATAAAATCTTCATGCCAGTCGAACTTAGGGAGGAAGAGATTACCTGATGCGTTACGAAGATGCTTGAGGAGGATCGTGGAAGGAAGGAGGAAAGATACGGAGAATTCATGGTCTGAGAGTAACTCGCGGTAATAAAAGGGGATCTGGTCGTGAAGAAGATGAAGTTGAGGGGAAAGAGTATTTGGGTTTTGTGAAATCCAGGAAGTAAAAGAAATATGCAGATGGGATTTCAATTCCTGGTTATTAAGGAGAAGCTTGTAAGGAGGGATTTCATTTCTAGCTTTTTCAATTCTTCAATTCCGAGATCTGGCACTGATGGATATTTCATGGGGAATTAAGAGTTGCAAGCTAATAGTTTTAATTAATTTGTTTGTTAAAGAGTAATATGTAATCCTATTATTTTGCTTTTTTATTTTCGGTGATGTTTTGTTTTGGGGTTTTATTGTTTTAACCCCAATAGAGGCTGTAAAAAACTGATTTTTAATTAATTAATAGAAGTGGGACTTACGAGCCCACTCTATTTTAATCAAAAAAAAAAAAAAAAAAAACATCAGCTCATCCCCTCTTCATACTTTGATCCTTACAAAAGTTTTGCATGAACGAAACTTAGACTTTGATTATGTTTGAAGAAACGTTGAAAAATACATAAATCTTCGAAGAAAAAATGAAAATTATACCTCAATTGTCCAAATTTATAAGCTCATTCTTAATACAATCGTAATACAAACTCAACACGATTATAACACATTTCTCAAACTACATTTCGTGATGTTTGCAATTCGAAGAGATCGAAAGATAAATCAAATATCCTTCTTTACCAAATTTGAAGCAAATACAAGTAAAAGAAAGAAAAACAACCCTCCACGAACCAACCGACTCCATAGTTCCAAACTCCATAATCGAAGGAACGAGCTCCATAGCTCCCAGTCGATTTTCTCTTTGTGAGCAACAGAGTCCAGTCCTTTGCTGCGATATCAATTTTCCAGTCGAGATTTACACTGGCACTGGATCCTTTTTCTACACTGTCGATCCAAAAGCATGCTAAGTAATTCCCTGCTTTCGAGGTTGCGAATGCAAATTGTCCTACTGTTGAGTTTTCTTTGTGATGTAGCGTGTTACCATATGGTGATTTCACCTGTGAATTTCAAGAATTGGTTGTGTTTATGAGAATTTTTGCGAAGAATTTTTTTATTGATTGATCCATCTTCATCTAAATCATGGATTGTAAGAATTAGATGAGAGGAAGAGATTTTTAATAAGAAAAACTCAGACCACAATCAAATAGAGAATGAAATTCCAGTTGGTACCGAATTATTAGAATTCAATCCAAATAACTTAAAATTCAATAATTTTTTTTTAAAAACTCACCTTAACACGATAGTAGGGTGATTATAAGCTCTTCCTCCATGCATAAAGCGAGTAATCAGCCAAAACAGCCAAGTTAGGCTGGATCCCTTTCGATACACACTTAATTGCGGTCGTAGACATCTCGATCCACAAAGTCGTCACCATCTCCATCCACCACACAACCATCAACACAGCCCCGACCACAACCGATTTTGTGAAACTCCGCATCTTTAAGCTCCTACTTTTTACACCACCAACCAATACGCAGGACAAATCTGCAGATTGTATCTTGTTCGGTTTATTATCAAGTAGAAGAAGAGCTGGCGAAGAGCTTGTTCCAGCGAAAGCTAATCACGATAAAATTCATGACAAACAACACCCGGCGAAGTTCAACTCCATCGTGGTTCAGAAGAGGCCCGCTTGCTAGAAGAAGACGGGTTCAGAAGAGGGGCAAGGCCATGGGTACTGAGTACTGACGATAGATAGCATATCTATTTAGGGGTAAAGTAGTAATTATACCTCGTTTTTATTAAGTTTGACAGATTTATTAATGTTCGATTAATTTAATATAAATTGAGATTTACAGGACAATTTTGATATTAGTTATTTTATAGGGACAAATATGATATTTTTAATTTTTTGAGGGACATACAAAAATTGCCCCTATTTATTATATTATATATTGTTATTTGGAAACTGCCATCAAATAGTAAAATGAGATTATATGTACTATGTATAATGTATTTATTACCTAACATGAGTGCATGCAGCAACGCAATAAAAAATTCAAAATAACACACGATTTCATTACTTTAATGAAGTTATATGATATGATTGTCAATATAAATCCAATCGGAAGTTATCATCACAATAACAGTTTAATATAAAGTATTTCCAATTAATTGAGGGGAGAATTTTGGCTTTTACTAAGTTTGAAATTACACAAAATGGACACAAAAAATTTGTATTTTCAAAAATGACACTCTTGACTTTTGAAAAATCGAAAAATTTGTAAGATTTATTTTTTCTTGATACTTTATCTCATATTGTACCATTGTATGTACCTAACATTTATATTATTAATAAAAATAAAAATAAAAATAATATTTCATTATTAAATTTTACAAAATTATATTTTCTTTAAAAATAAATGCGTGCATATTAAAAATATTCTTATTTTATAAATATATATATATAATAGTATTTTTTCGCAAATAAAAATCATATTCTCAAAAATATTATGTACAAAAAATTATTACATTTAAGTATACGATTAGTTTCTCATTGTGTTAATTTGAAAAATTATATTACATTTTTTACAATATGTCTTAATTTCCTCAAATATAATTATTATTTTAAATAATTTATAATATTTTATCATTTTTTAGAAATTTGCAAAAAAATACAAAAATAAAGGGAACCAAGAGTTCGGAGACAACCAATCGGAGAGTACCACATCAGCAAATTGGAGACATTTACTGAAGGAAAGTCGATTGGCTATTTTTTGTATCTTTGTCGGCTTAACCAGACACAGAAAAAAAGATTTTAACCATAAATCAAAGAGTACTGCCCCTGTTAAAAAAAATAGGAAAATAATGTCCAAATATTTTGAAAATATGTCATTTGTTATGATTATGAATAAATTTTGTTATGTTTTGAAATGGATTGCAGTCCAAAAAACTGGAGACGACTTCAACTGGTGATGGAATAATGTCAAAGCCTAATTTTTCGGGTCTCAGGAGAAAATGGATGTATAATTAGTCCTCTATTTGTTATTGAATATACGGAAAAATAATATATTTGCCACGTCATTGCCACGTCAACGTGCCACGTCAGCACTTAACCGATGACTGGGCACTTAACTGATGGAAGGGTCAAAATTGAGCAAAATGAAGAGATTGGGGGGCAAAAGTGAGCAAATTATAGTAAGGGGGGCAACTTGATAATTACACCATATAATTAAATATTAATTAATATTTATTCCAATTTATGAATTCGAATAAATATTAATTATGTATTAAGTTAATAACTAACAGCATAATTAATATTTCAATAATAGAGAATTCGGTGGGTACATTTGAATTCATAAATATTAATTTTATTGTTAGCTATTAACTTAATACATAATTAATATTTATTCGAATTCATAAATTGGAATAAATATTAGTTAATATTTAATGATATGTTGTAATTATCACGTTAATTAAATGTAATAGTTAAATAATGGAGAATTCTGTGCGTACATTTTGAGGGAGAATTCTGTAGCAACACTGTAGCGGCGGGATTTAAAAACCCGAAGGGGGTTAGTTTTTGAATTTTTATTCTAAAAGAGGGCTACATGCAGAAATGCTCCAAATTTATATTGTTAGAAAAAATTAATATTGTATTTTATTATTAAAACTTAGATAATTATTTAAAAAAAACATTTAAGTATATTCATGAATTATTCATTCTGTTAATTTAAAAAAATATATTATAATTATAGTATACATTATATTATAATATTCTCAAAATGCCAATATTATTATAAAATAATTTATAATACTTTCATCAGTTCGTATTGTATTTGTAAATATAAATTATATTTTAAGATATTTGTTGTTTTCTACGAATTAGTAATGATATTTAAAACAAGACTCTTGACTAATTCATAAAATATCACAAATATTTTAAAATACCATTACAATTATTAAATATTTTAAAATAATTTCATGAAAATACTATTAATTAAACTCACGAAATTATAAACCCTAAATCACAAATATTTTAAGAATCCTAATGGACACCCTAAATAAAATTATTAAAAGTTTTGAAATTATTTTAAAATATTTGTGATATTTTATGAATTAGTCACGAGTCTTGCTTTAAATATCACTAGCATTACCCCCGCGCAATTGCGCGGGGCTGTTCGGGTTTATAAGCAATGTAGTTGAAAAAAATTGTTGTTCATTTTGTGTATGTGACTTTCTTTTTGTAATCATTATTATATGTGTAATTTAGTGTGTTGTGTGCGAGTGAAATTTTGTAGCAAAAATCGTTTGAATATTTTAAGAGCCGGATTTCTTGAATAATTCAAACGGTTATTGCTAAAAAAATTATCTATATTTTATACTTCATAAGTAAAATAAGGAAAAAGAACGAATGAGTCGTCATGAAATTTATTAAGAACATAATAGTTCAGAAAACATTCCTGAAAAAAAGAGTGTTTTTAATTTCACAAATCCTTAATTTCGCTACATATTTAGCACAAATATTTTTCGTCCTTTGTGTGGTCAGCCAACAACAAAGTTTGACGATGTCATCGCTAACCGTTTCGTTCGAACCTTTAATTTAAATTATGTCATGATTATTCGCACATCCATGATTTGGTATATTTTTAACCCCCTAATTTTTTTTGGATATTATAAAAAATTCTCTATCTTTTCGTAAACTCCAAAAAAAAAAAACTCTTTACCAAACTTTTATTTTAAAATACTCCTTATGGATGATATTAATTTTTTTTTCCCAAAATACCCTCCAAATCTCATATGTAATAATTAAAACTTATTTTTGTTATTTTTTATTAATTTTAAGAAAATTCATAAACACTTCTTAACACGTAGTGATTTAAAAAAATTTAAATTATTACATATTTTGTTTATATAATTTTAATATTACATTCTTTATTCATAAAAAAACTAACATTAAATGATAATAAATAAACATCTTGCAAATATATTCATAGAAAATATCTATTTAAACATCTATTTTTTATGTTAGTTTTCTTTTTATGTATTTTTTAATAGTTTTGTGATATTTTATTTTTAAATATTTGCAAGATGTTCTTTTATTAATATTGTTCAACTTATTATAATTTTATTTTAGTTTTTCAAGAAAAATAATAAAGGACCAAAATGTAAATTTTAAAACTTCGAAGGACCAAAATGCAAATATAAAGGACCAAAATGTGAAAAAGGGACCAAAATATAAATTTTTTAAAAAAATAGGACCAATTTGAGGCCCCTGGACTAAAATGTAAATTTCAAAACTTCGAAGGGCCAAAATGCAAATATAAAGGACCAAAATGTAAACAAAAAAGGACCAAAATGTAAAAAAAATATTTTTTTTACAAATAGGCCCCTGGTGACGTGGCTGCACCAGGCAAGAAAAATAATAAAGAACCAAAATGTAAATTTTAAAACTTCGAAGTACCAAAATGCAAATATAAAGGACCAAAATGTGAAAAAAGGACCAAAATATAATTTTTTTTAAAAAATAGGACCAATTTGAGGCCCCTGGACTAAAATGTAAATTTCAAAACTTCGAAGGGCCAAAATGCAAATATAAAGGACCAAAATGTAACAAAAAAGGACCAAAATGTAATTGTTTTTCGAAAAAAGGACCAATTTGTAAAAAAAAAAAGGACCAAAATGTAAAATAAATATTTAAAAAAAAAGGACCAAAATGTAATTGTTTTTCGAAAAAAGGACCAATTTGTAAATAAAAAAGGACCAAAATGTAAAATAAATATTTTAAAAAAAAGGACCAAAATGTAATTGTTTTTCGAAAAAATGACCAATTTGTAAAAAAAAAGGACCAAAATGTAATTTTTTTTTCGAAAAAAGGACCAATTTGTAAATAAAAAAGGACCAAAATGTAAAAAAATAAATTTTTTTTACAAATAGGCGCCTGGTGACGTGGCTGCACCAGGCAAGAAAAATAATAAAGGACCAAAATGTAAATTTTAAAACTTTGAGGGACCAAAATGCAAATATAAAGAACCGAAATGTGATAAAAAAGGACTAAAATGTAATTTTTTTTTAAAAAACAGGACCAATTTGAGGCCGCTGGACCAAAATGTGAATATTAAAACTCGAAGGACCAAACTGCAAATATAAAGGACTAAAATGTAAGAAAAAAAGGACCAAAATGTAAATTTTTTTTTTAAAAAAGTACCAAATTATAAATAAAAAAGGACCAAAATGTAAAAAAAAAATATTTTTTTTACGAATAGGCCCCTGGTGACGTGGCTGCACCAGGGGGCTGCAAATCCCCTTGAATTAGTATATAGTATAGATTACTAATTCGTAGAAGACAACAAATATCTTAAAATATAATTTATATTTTCAAATACAATAAAAAATGATGAAAATATTATAAATTATTTTATAATAATATTGGCATTTTGAGAATATTATAATATAATGTATACTATAATTATATAATATATTTTTTTAAATTAACAGAATTAATAATTCATGAATATACTTAAATGTTTTTTTTAAATAATTATCTAAGTTTTAATAATAAAATATAATATTAAAAAAAAATATTACTTGTGTTGCTTAAAACATATTACATGGATAATATATTACTTGACATTGTATTGCTTTAAACACGATCACTCCAATATATGTTATCTCAAAACTAATTCTAAAAAAAAAATACGTGTATGCTTAAAAAATATATATAATTGTAAACATGATGATATATGAATAAAACATGTGTATGCTTAAAAATAAAATAACATATGTATTCGAATAAACCGAACCGTTTGAACGTCCCTACCGGTTATCTTCAGATTTTATTTTACAATACGAACTATTTATGTATGTATGCAAGTTCTCTGATTGAGAAACATTACGCATGTATTTTTTTGATGGTAGTGAGAATGCCCACGGGCAATTATTGTCGTAGATACATATATATTGCGAGGGTATTTTGGTCTATTCGCTAGAAAAATTATATTTGTTCCTTCTAATATCTTCTCAATTTGTATAAGATAAATACATTGAATATTACATTAATTTATATAATTAGTAAATCATAATAGTTGGCAATCAATATCATAATTTTGGACTGATCTTAAAACATCAACGAACGAAGACATAATTGAAAACACTGTACCCACCCACCGCTAGAAAAAGAATATATTAAAAAACGGTGATCGAAACAGTTGGATTCAAAAAGTGTTATAATTGAGAACACTTTGTGAACATACGATTTATGATAGATTAGATAATTTAAGCAAACGTTGCTTCCGAAAATATAAGTTTTTCATTTTCCAAGTAATTAGAATTAAAATTAACAAACAAAAATGGAAGTTGCACAAACAGAAAAAAATATTTTCAGCTAAAATTAGAATTACAACTTAAACTTCCGCAAAGTTCCTTAATTAATCCTACTATAATATTTTACAAACACAAATCTGATTCCACAGTTTGCCACGTCAGATTTAATTAGAATAATTTTATCTTTCCCCGCTAAACCACCCATTGATTTTTCCCACGCCTCTTTCAAGAGACATATCTCTTGGATTTACAAAGAGGCCATTTACTATGCCCCCCAAACCCATCACCACATCCTTGATATCCTATCCATCTCCCAAAAATTACCCACTCGATTAACAATGTTTTGAATTAGCTGTTAATTGAATTAATGAATTATTAGGTACTAATATGATGTGTTAATTGACTCACAAATTAACTGTTAATTCGAAGCATTAATTAATTTGGAGAGAGAGTGAGGTGCAAATTGGAGTTGAGAATTAACACCCAACCCAACCCAAAAAAAATCCCATACCCATCGTGGGTGTTGTGATGGGTTTGGGGGGCAGGGTATAATTTCCCATTTACAAATTACAACTCAATAACCAAAAAGTTCCAACTCTCTGTCACTTCCTCCCACTAGAAAAAATAGAAAAAGTAGTCCAAAACCTCACGATCTATCACCATCTTAAAGATGGCTCTCCACTCTCTCACTGTCTACAGGCGCCATGCCGGGCCGCTTGAACGCCTCTCCACATCTCCACTTCAAAGAGATCGTTTGAAGTTCCTGCTCTCCGCCAAACGAGGATTTTGATGTTCTTTCACGCCTTTTTTCTCAGGGCATTCACGCCTGTTCTCTCATATCGATCGATTCCGTCTTGCTCTTCTGCATATTGGTCCCAAATCAACTCGAAATCCCTTTATTGTCCTCAAATCCGATAATCCCACAAAGCTTTCGCTTTCGCTTGGTGATTTCTGGACCATACTTGATATTTGTGCATTTCATCCGAGGTATCTTTTCAATTTGTTGTCAGATTAATTTTCGATTTCTAAATCCGAGGATATTTTATCGAACAACTTGAGGGCATTGTCTATTCCTCTTGATGTAGATACCCCTTATTTCCCCCAGATTCGAGTATTCCACAAACTATTCGATTTTGCATGTTTATTTCTCAAATTTACTTGATATTTTTTTAAGAAGGGACGGAATTGCTTGAAATTTCATCATTTCTTAAATGATATTCCTGATTATTTGCATGAAATCTTGATAAGTATATAATTGTTTTAACTAAATTTTGTGTACTCCACTAATTAAATGTCTGTAATTTTACATGATCCATTTAATGCAGAACCCCCCTGTGAGGCTCTGATTTAATCATATATTATATCAGTGGACTATCACAGCCCGATTCTCATAATCGAAGACATTGCAAAGTTTTATGCTTTAACCCTTCTTTTTTTCGATTATATAATTCAATCTTAATTTCACATAACAATTCTTGCTTCTTTTCATTGAGCAGGTACAGTCTGACCCTCGATAGCACGTTGAGAAACCTATTCAACTTTCTCTGTCACAAATTAAGTAAATAGGCTTATATAACCCCAAAATGATTCAATTTTTTTGTGTATCTTATAACACAAATTATTTGCAGGCATCACCCGAAATATACCGTGACAACTGACAACTACTTTACAGGTAAAGTTACACACTTTCTCAAAGTTCCAAATTAATAAATTTAATCCCTAAGATTATAAAATATCATAAACAATAATTCATGTTGTTTAGCGATTGAAAATAACCATCATCAGGTTCAAAATGTTCTCATATTTTTTATTTGAACTTCTGTTTTAAATGTTTTTTTAGGTGGTGGTTTAATTTATTAGGGTTTGTCCATTGATGGGGGAGATGAACTTTGACGGTATCACACTGCTTCTGTGAACTTCAGGTTTCTTTCTCTCTCACTCTATTTATGTTATTATATTTTTTAATGTTAGACAAGTATTTAGGGTATTGGAGATAATAGATGGTTGTTTTTATGCCGTGAAACAAAGCATCAAATAATTACATAATGTAATTGAAAGGTAAATTATAATTTTTTAAAATCAATATACCGAAGTTACTCAAGGTTAAATTAAGAATTTATATAAGTTATATGTTAAGAATTTACGAAGATATACATATTAGTTATAAATAAACCATTTATGAAGTTCATCACAATTTCATATTTTAAATGGTCTACGTCGTAATTTTGGATTTTACAAGAATATATTAGATAACGTTAGATTTTCTAAAGATATAATGTGCAGTTTCGAATTTTATAGGGGCATATAAGATAATGTCTAATTTTTCGGCTCTTGGTCATGCTTTCAAAATTTCAAGAGATTTTCACTAGGGTATATATATAATTAATTCATTTTTTATGGGGTACCCGTGCTGACTTGAGATATTAAGGGTATGTACATACTGATTTCAAGTTTTATGGGGGTATGGATGATAATTCCATATTTTATAGGGTTATATGTGATATTTTTAACTGTTATAATGATATATAATCATTTACTTTTATATGCATGTACATCCTAATACATGATTAATCTTCATTATTTCTTTCGATATTTACAGTGTATGGGAATTGGCTTTCGGAAGGCCAACTGGATGATTGGGAATTTGATGTTTCCCTCTTTGTTCGCCAAAGAAGGCTGTTATTCATCAAGGTGTTTTGGTAATTGGTATGCATTACGGAGTGTGTTTGAGGTATTTCACAATAAGGTCACTACGAAAAGACGATCCTATACTGCTTGATGTAGAGAAATCCATGATTTCTAAGGTAATTAATTCATATATGATTTGGTTTATCCCTAAATCATTAATTAAATTTAATTATAATAATTTATGACTTGTTTATGATATACATCATAATTTCAAAATTTATAGGGATAGACATGATAAATTCAGAATTCACATGGGCATGCATATATGATAATTTCAGCAACCATTAGGTTTGTTTTTACAAGAAAAATCTTTTTAAGTTTTTTTTTGCAATTTTCAACATTTGGGAGATTTTTTTTTAATTTTCTACATTTTTAATTAATTTATTATAAATACCAGCATTTTGAGGGTGGTCTTTGCAAGTTTCAGCACTTTTGGGGGTTCTTTTGAAATTTTGCAAATGTAAATGATTTGTGTATCCTCCGAAGTATCAATTTGTGCCTACGGGCTACTAAACTAAAAAAAAAAGTATCAATTTGTCTACCAGCAATTTATTATAATGCATTTTGAGCTGACCTACGGGCTTTAAATAAAAAATAAATAAAAAGTATCAAGAGCCATTATTTGTTACCTTGATGACATGTAATTTACTGTGTTTGAATGTCATTTGCAAATGTATTTTTGTTGATGTATGAATGTATTCAATTTAGTGGTCAATGCATTTTGTTTTTGTCAATAGATTTAACAATGTATCAGTGTAGCCATATGATATATGCAACTTTCATATAATTTGTCATAATATATTTGTTTATCACATATCACAACAAATTAATGAGACAATAATCTAATCCTTGTATATTTAAAATCTAGCAAATCTCAACTGTTACAATATAATCAGTCAAATGGGTAAATGACAAACAAAGTGAACAGAAAATAATATTACAAGTTGTTAACTTATGCATATAAAATGAATGGTAAATAATAATTCAAATTATTTATTAATGAATATCCAATTCAATTGTATACGTACGAATACAACTCAATTTTTTTAACTTTTTCTAATAGATTCTCGTAATTGTGCGGGCCATTTTAATTAAATCATTCTCTCATATAATAGTGCATTGTTTCAATATATAATTTTTTTTTTTTCAATATATATATAACGTTAAATATATGTAATTTATATATCATATTTTAAATCTCGCCGCGAAGCGCGAGTAATAAACTAGTATTTTTATAATCATGATCATGAGTAATTAAATAATAATCAACCATATTAAATCATGAGTAATTAAACAAGGATAGTACGCGAGAGTAATTAAACAATAATAATCAACCATATTGAATATTTAGTAAGCATCATTAATGACAATAATCATTAATGTGGATATATATATTAAAAATTGCATTGAAATGCAATTGGTAAATTTGAGAGGATCGGTTCATACTACTAGATTGTACTGTAGTTATATCCAGGTCCAGCCTTTCGGGTCAATATTTGCACCAAATAAAGGAAACTCTGTTTCGTTGATCCCTATTTTCAAACGAACTCTTCTCTTTTGTTTTTCTTCCGTCAAAATCTTCAAATCTTCTCTAACGGCTATATCCAGCAAGGCCTAGAATCTTCTCCTCCAACGGTCATATCCAGAGAGGCGTTGGAGGAGCGCCCTGTTCTCTATATATATACTCGTCCAATCCCTCTTCGACCAGACTCTCTCTCTCTCTCTCTCTCTCTCTCTCTCTCTCCGACCAATTGAAGATGAAGCAAGTGCAAAGCCAAGTCAGAGCCAACAGATGGCTATTTCTCTCTCATCTTTTCTTCTCCAAATCGAAGATGTGTTAGAAACAGAGCGAGATATCTAGTCTTTCTCTCTCTCCTTCCTCTGTCTCTCTGTCTCTTCGACCAATTGAAGATGAAGCAAGCGACAATGAGAGTTTTCTTTCTGTTTCTAGAAGAAGCAAAAATGGCGAGTTCTCCCTTTGATTTTTACTTGAAGAAGTAACCACAGTGCATAAAGTTCCAGCTGGGCCTTATGTTCTGTTCATGCAAAACGGGTTGAACTTGAGGTAAAATACTAAAGTTCCTGTCTTTTTCGAATTATTTTTCAACTGTCTTTTGCCAGATCATGTTTGCATTATTATTTGGTTTCAATTTTGTTGGAAGTACATTTTTTCTCTTATGTGAATTTATTTCAAGAATTCGAAGTTTGCCTTCTTCTTTCTTTTTTTTGTTGATGTGAGAGCGAGAATTACTTTGGGCAATTAACAATTAACCAATTTCAAAGTTTGCCTTCTTCTGCTCGAAAAATTTCCACTGCCCTTTTTAATATTTAACCAATTAACAATTATCACTCATATCTCTTTGTTGACTTTGGGCCATTTGCAGATATTGATTTCGTTTCTTTTTTCTATTTCAGTTATTAGGATTGTAGATAAGGATCCAAATTGTGCAAAAGTACAATTTTGAGCAGCGATTAATGAGGGGGGGGGGGTCGAACAGTGACGAAGAGAACCAAGTCATTGCAGCCAAATGACAAAGGGGGCCGAGTCGGAATCTGAAGGGAACTGCCCATTGCTGTGCAAAAGTACTTATTATTATCTCAATTCCTTATTTATTTCACTTCCACTCTTTGCAAGTCTAAGTTTCTTTTTTTGTATAAATTTCAGAAGCACCAAACTTCTCAATTCCAAATAAGTCGCTGCAGCAGGATAGTATGAAGTTTCATGGATCCCTTTGCTGCTGAAAATACCTCAAGACTTTTTTTTATTACATGTGTATTTTTCTAGCTTGTTTATTTTTGTATGTATGTATGTATGTGATGTATGTGTGTGTGTGTGATGTATGTGTGTGTGTATGTCTGATATGTGTATGTGTGTGTATAATGTTTGTGTATTTGTCTTTTTCATGCAGGTTAGGGCGGGAGGAGGGGGTTCCGGGTCGGGCCCATGCGGGGCCCGGCCCGGCCCGGGGGGGGGGGGGGGGGGGGGGGGGGTCGGGCCCACGCGGGGCCCGGCCGGGGGGTCGGGCCCACGCGGGGCTCGGCCGGGGGGGTCGGGCCCACGCGGGTCGGGCCCACGCGGGGCTCGGCCGGGGGGTCGGTCCCATGCTTGGGCCTGTCCCCGGGGGGTCGGGCCCATGCGTTGGGCCTGTCCCCGGGGGGTCGGGCCCATGCGGGGCTCGGCCGGGGGGTCGGGCCCACGCGGGGCTCGGCCGGGGGGTCGGGCCCACGCGGGGCTCGGCCGGGGGGGTCGGGCCCACGCGGGGCTCGGCCGGGGGGTCGGGCCCACGCGGGGCCCGGGATCGGGCCCAAGCGCGGCCTGGCCCCGGGGGGGGTCGGGGGGGGTGTTCAATCCCGAAATGATTTTTAGGGAAAAAATTAAATGGATTTGTGTTTTAATTCGGGATATGAATCATTTTTGTTGCATGTTGTTAATTAGGTTAATTGATTATTTGCATATTAAATGTATGTTATTTGGTAAATATTTAAGCTATAATAAAATTACAGTTGTTATAAACAATTGAAAAAAGATGCCATAAATATTTCGGTTTTAATTAGAAATATTAATCATTCAAAACTGATGTAATTACTTCTTCGTAATAGAGGGTTGTGTTTGTAATAAACCATTAGGGGTATATTTGTAATTAAGTGAGATTAGGTGAGTGGATTAGATTGAATATCTAGGGGTCTCTTACTATAAATAGAGACCCTCTTCATTGTAATTAAAATCAATATAAAACTAATACAATCTTTATTCTATTTAGATGATTGTCTCTCTCTCTCTCTTAATCATCTACAATCTCTCTCTCTCTAGTTTCAACATGGTATCAGTGGTAAATCTCTGATTTACTAGGAGATTTAGGATAAAAACAGTGACCTCAGAGATCTTGAGCAAGTCAGAGGATCATTGAAGCTAGCAAGAAGAAGCACAAGAAGTTACCAAGAATTGAATTCCTCCAGTCCAGATCAAATCAAAGACGAGCCTCTCCTCTTTCAAGAAGTCTCCTCGAGCTTCGAATTGGATCTTGGTGAGCTTCACAATTCTGGTATACCACTCTCTTTCCTTCTTGTCCAGCTTCTACCATTGCTCATCTTCATCATTGGCCCTCAATTTTGGTTAAAGAACTACTCTTTCTTGTTCTTTGACTGAAATCCATCCTGTGATCGAAATTTTCTACTGGCATATTGACAATTGAATCAGATCTTGTCTGAATCTGGTCAATTGAATCAATTTTGCATCAATTCCCTCACTTCTTCTTCCACAAACACATTCTTGCTCGAATCTGATCATGGCTGACAAGATCATCACCTTTTCCAATCATCTTACTGCCAAATTTGATGGTTCAAATTATCGTGTTTGGAGCACACAAATCAGAACCTTAATAGGGGGTTATGGTCTCTCACATCATCTCGAAGGCACTGATCAGCCATCTAAAACAATCTCAGAGGCGAATGTTCTCAAAGCCAATCCTGCCTATCTTCGATGGATTCAACAGGATCTCTTTCTTCTTGGATGGCTTCATTCAACCATGGTCGAGGCATGTGTTACTCAGATTCTTAACTGTGAGTCGACAGCACAGGCCTGGGATACACTTCGTACCCTTTACAACACCACCACTTCCGCTCAGGTAATCCAAACTTTCTCAAAATTGGTTACTACTCGTAAAGGATCGAAGTCGTGCAGTGAATTTTTCAGAGAAATCAAGGGGTTTGGTGACCAGTTAGCTCAGCTAGGGTTTGGATTACCCGATTTTGTGGCTCCGGTCGCTCTTCTTCGAGGACTCGGTCCAGATTTCAACAGCTTTGTCTCAGCAATGTCCACTCGACCCAACCTTCCATCTCTCACCGAGCTCCATGGCCAACTTCTTAACCACGAGCAGCACTTACTCGAGCAAACAGCCATGGAGATTCATCCTCCTGTTGCTCTCGTGGCGACCTCGAATGGAGAAGGAAGAGGAAATGGGGCTGTCCAGCAGTCTCTCTCCAATCCCTCGCCTAAAGGGATCCCTCCAGTTGGGCTCCATGATTTATTATCAGCATTGGGCCAGCTCTCTCAGCCCAATCCGAATTCCAATCCAACAAGCTCAACTAATTCTGCTGGGTCAGCCTCTTCACAAGGTATTTTGGGCCCTGTTTATTCTCAAGACAATTTGTATCGGCCCATTTGCGAAGCTTTTGCAGCCCAGTTATTCAAACATAATAACAATAAGGGTGGCAAAAATAAAAATTATAAAAATAATCGAGGCGACAAGACGAATTCAAGCAATGGCAAGACATGTCAATTTTGTGGGAAACCAAATCACGAGGCGAACGAATGTTACAAGTTACAAAAGCTACTCAAAGGCGGGCAAGCTAATCTTGTTGAGACCTCTACTCCATCATCATCGGATGGTTGGTACCTCGACTCGGGAGCCTCAAACCATCTCACTTCCAATCTCAACTCACTTTCCTCGTACATGCCGTACTTAGGTAAAGATCGAATTCGAGTAGGTAATGGTCAAGGTCTCGAAATCAAACACATTGGTGACACATTTCTTTCTTCTCAAGAATCTCAACTCAAATTATTAAACGTCTTGCATGTTCCTCAAATAACCAAGAATTTAATTAGTATCTCTCAATTTTCGAAGGATAATAATATATTTCTTGAGTTTAATCCACTTTGTTGTCTTGTAAAGGACCGCCACACCAATAAAGTACTTCTTCGAGCGTTTCTTCATGACGGGCTTTATCGAGTTGGACCTCCCCTTTGCACTCCATCACTCTCGGCTTTTGTGGGTGAACGAGTTTCCGCATCACTTTGGCATCAACGTTTGTGTCATGTTAACTTTGATCTTGTTAAAAATCTTGTTCAACAAAATCTCTTGAGTTGTAATTCAAAGAAAGTTGATTTTTGTAATGCGTGTAAAATGGGAAAATCTTGCAAACTTCCTTTTCTTTTAAGTCCAAGTCGCTCTTCCCAACCACTTGAGTTAATTCATTCTGATGTGTGGGGTCCAACTCAAGTCGTGTCAAACTCGGGTTCCAAATATTTTGTCCACTTTACTGATGATTTTTCTAGGTATACGTGGATTTACTTCATCCAATCCAAGGACCAAGTGGCGACTGTGTTCTCACTCTTTAAACGACAAGTTGAGAATCAACTCTCCACTTCAATCAAGACACTCCAAACCGATGGAGGTACCGAGTACTCACCTCTACATCGACTTTTTCCCGAGATTACGTTTCAACTCTCATGTCCACATACCCCGCAACAGAATGGCCTCGCCGAACGGAAGCATCGTCATATAGTCGAACTTTCTCTTTCGACAATGGCGCAAGCATCCATTCCTTCTCTCTATTGGGACGACATTTTTTATAGTGTTGTCTATCTCATCAATCGAGTACCAAACAAGAACTCCAAGATTTCTCCATACCAAATTCTTTTTAACAAAGAACCCGACTACACCAATCTTCGAGTTCTTGGGTGCTTGTGCTTTCCATACACTCGGCCGTACAACACGCATAAACTTGAGGTACGCTCTATTCCTTGTGTTTTTCTTGGCTACACTCCCAATCACAAGGGGTATAAATGTCTTCATATACCAACTAACAAGATTTATACGAGCCGCCATGTGGTGTTTCATGAGACTCATTTTCCCTTTGAGTCATCTCCAACCAAGACAACCGAGCATTCCTCTCCGATCATTACGACCGAACTTCAAGTTTTTCAAGAACCACCTTCCACCGAAACCGCTTCAATTGCCAATCCACCTCACAATGAGGTACCATCTTCTCTCCATCCTATGGTTACTCGAACGAGAGATCATACACGCCGCCCACGTGTGTTTCCGGACCATGCGGTCTATACATCCACTAAGCATCCGGTTTCCACAACCCTTTGCTCAAGTGAACGTGAACCAACGTGCTTTTCTCAAGCACAAAAGGATCCCAAATGGCGAGTCGCGATGCAAGAGGAGATAAATGCTCTTCTTCAAAATAACACTTGGTCTCTCGTTCCATCCTCGAGTAATCAAAATGTGGTGGGGTGCAAATGGGTGTTTAAAATCAAACGCAATATTGATGGATCTATACAACGCTACAAAGCTCGACTTGTGGCAAAAGGGTATCATCAAGAGGAAGGAGTTGACTACACCGAGACGTTTAGTCCTGTAGTTAAACCCACGACCATTCGAGTTATCCTCTCGATCGCCCTCTCAAAAGGATGGTCCATTCGACAACTTGATGTAAACAACGCTTTTTTAAACGGTGACCTTGAAGAAGTGGTTCACATGCAACAACCCTCCGGTTTTGTTGATCCGGCTCAACCAACTCATGTGTGTCTTCTCTCTAAAGCGCTTTATGGTTTGAAGCAAGCGCCTCGTGCTTGGTTTACCAAACTTCGACGCACACTTCTCTCTCTCGGTTTTGAAGGCTCCAAAACGGATACATCGCTTTTTATTCGATATTCCAACCAAGAACTAATCTTACTTCTTGTTTATGTTGATGACATTCTCATTACAGGAAATAAACCAAGTGTGGTTGACAAGATTGTTCAAGAACTTCATCAAGAATTCTCGCTTAAAGATCTTGGTCCTCTTGGCTACTTTCTTGGAATCGAGGCAAAAACGGTTCAAGATGGCATTCACCTTTCGCAATCACAATACATTCTTGGACTTCTTGAAAGATCAAGAATGCAAGAAGCAAAACCTTGTTCATCTCCTATCATTGCCGGCGAACAACTTTCCAAACACAAAGGTGAGCCAATGAGTGATCCGAGCCTTTATCGAAGCATTGTTGGAGCTCTCCAATACGCGACCATTACGAGACCCGAAATCTCTTTTGCGGTTAATAAAGTATCGCAATTTATGCATACTCCCACCGAAGATCATTGGGTTTCGGTCAAGCGAATTCTTCGGTATCTCAAAGGGACTCTCACCCATGGATTGCTTTTTCGCTCATCGTGTGATCTTACTCTTCAAGCTTACACGGATGCGGATTGGGCGGGGTGTCCCGATGATCGAAAATCGACGACCGGTTATTGCATTTTTCTAGGACCGAACCTTGTTTCGTGGTCTTCCAAGAAGCAACCTACCGTGTCTCGATCGAGTACCGAGGCCGAATACCGTAGCTTAGCGATGGCTACTTCGGAGTTAATTTGGCTCCAATATCTTCTCCACGAACTTCATATTCCTCAATCCGTACCATCCCTTTGGTGTGACAATGTTGGTGCAACCTATCTCACTCACAACCCGGTTTTTCATGCACGTACCAAGCATATTGAGATTGACTTTCATTTTGTTCGGGATTTAGTTGCCAACAAGAAATTACTTGTTAAATATATCCATACAAATGATCAAATTGCGGACGTGTTAACTAAAGGCCTATCATCTCCTCGGTTCAAACTTCTTCGAGACAAGTTAACGGTGTATCCTATACCCGTTACACTTGAGGGGGGGTAATAGAGGGTTGTGTTTGTAATAAACCATTAGGGGTATATTTGTAATTAAGTGAGATTAGGTGAGTGGATTAGATTGAATATCTAGGGGTCTCTTACTATAAATAGAGACCCTCTTCATTGTAATTAAAATCAATATAAAACTAATACAATCTTTATTCTATTTAGATGATTGTCTCTCTCTCTCTCTTAATCATCTACAATCTCTCTCTCTCTAGTTTCAACACTTCGGTTTTTCTCTCTCTTTGGTCCATTAGAAGAAGACAAATATAAAGGCATTTTTGGTCTCTCTTTGATAAACAAAGATACATCATTCTACCAAATAACATACATTCTATTAAAAAAAACATATTAAGAAGATAAAGTTGGTTTGAAGAATTTGATGCAAGGCTTCCTATTTTTTCGAGTGAAGAATTTCGTTCTGCGATTGTGCAATCAGACGGATACGAAACTTTTTGGGGTTAGAACCTTGGAAGCACTACAAGAAAAACGAATTTCCTCGACACAATTTTTCCGACACATTGAATATCTGGTCGGCAAAGCTATCTTATCCCCCCGGCAATTTCAAACAAAAGTCGTTAAATAATGCATATTGCCAACAAAAGAACTACGACGGCATATTGTCAAAAAAGCCACATTGTTTTTTTTTTTATTAACAAAAGCCACATTATTATTAATGTGAATTGCAAATGGCAGTTATCTGAGCAATTATGTATGAAATCTTCAGTTTCTATAATCCATATTTCTTGGCCTTAATGAACGTGCCTTAAATATAGTGTAATTGTCTCCTTCCAAATTTCTTTTTATTGTAGAGGTCCTTCCATTTTTTGAGAAATTGAAACAGTCTGGTATGTACTTTCGAATTTGGCTGTTTATCTTATGAGAACACCAGAGAGGGTCCATTTTTTAATATTTAGAAAGGGGGTCCGGAGCTTGTCCGGTGAGCATTGGACATGATCTTGTCCATGCATTCCATGAACCGTTTGATCAAGTCAAGATCAATATTGATATGATCAAATTTAACACCCCTGTTAACTGCTCTTGGATGTTCCGTTTGTCAAACTTAGTAAACTCTATTCAAGAAATAATAGAATGAACTTACAAAGTTATTCCATTCTTGAAAAACAATGGACAAATATAATCTTTCTCCTTCTCTCTTTCTTTCTCACGCTCTCTTTTTATGTGAATGCAAATAAATTTTCATGATAATTTACAATTTTTTTTGTAAATTAGCATAATAATATTTACATTTATGAAGAAGCAAATGTCAATCCTCCAACAATATTACCAGAATATATACTTTCAAGTACAAGTAACTTTATCGGTTATCCAGTCTAATTAATTATAAAAGTCATATTCATATTCTCCAAGAAAAAGAGAAAAAAAATTATCTTAACTTGCAATTCAACTAATTCATTCGAATACAGCTCAGTTAATGACAGTACATGTTAAATCAAATAATTCGAACACTTAAGTATCAAACAATCCAAACACTTAAAATATAACAGAGAACAATAATTTTCTCAGCTATATTGCTTTGTTACATATTATCGATATGATGATATTGCCTAGTGTTTTGTTAATTCTTGATGTCCGGTGGTCTTTTACCATGTGCAAAAAAAAAAACCTGAATTTTTTTTTCCTCAAAGAGCAGCACTAATTTTCTGTAATTTTTCCAATGCATCCCAATTTTCTTCAAAATTACACCATTGGTTTCAGAAATTAGTAATAAATAATCCAAAATCGTCACACTCACAAGATTCACCTCATTGAAAGGGAGAGGAATCAGCTGTGAATATAGGATGAGACGGTGGCGGAGTAGCAGTCTTGACGTCGCATCTGAGACTTTTGAGAGTCGATCGGTAAGAAGGATTAGAGGGCCGATGCCGACAAGGTGAAGAGATAGGCTTGTTGAACGACCTACCTGATAACGGTAGGATAAGGAGAGAAGAGATAGGGATCATGAACTGCATCCTGCTTATTTCCATTGACGATGCAGAAATTCATGAAGGAAAAGACGATGAGGAGGAAGAGCGAGTGAGAGATAACCAATGGGAGGGATGAGGAGAACCATTGTGGCATTGTGTATGTCTCTTTCCGAAATAGGGTGGAACAATTATCTTGTGTTAGACGAATGAAACGGAGAGTTAAAATCAATTTAAACTAAGATTAGATCTCACGGTTCAAAATGTACACGGACCAGATTTGGTCCGGCGGGCATTGGACTTGCACCCAACCCTTAGAAAGGTTGATTGAAAATGATGATGCTTTCCTAAATTAGCAATAATTTGACTTAAATAAATTAAACAAATATTTTGAGACATAAAAAGCATATAAATTCTTGAAAGATACGACAATGATGTAATTCATTCTCCTTACCCTCTGATTCCAATTTTTTATGCCTAATTCTCTCAAGTAATTTGTGTAGCGAGTCAGCAAATACTCAGATTTTACATACCAACTCGCTATACAGAACTCTACAGAGATGTGATTTGCTAGAATCTAAATTATCTACAATTACTATATTGCAATACCATACAAAAATGTTTCAAATCGAGAATGTTTTTTCAAGAACTCACTTTATTAACTAAAAATGAATCAAAAATGATACACTCAAAAACAAAATTCACAAATCTAATCCCAAACATTTTTACGTATAAATTAATCATATTTGGAATATAATTAGTCTGGATCCTACCTAATTTATACCTAAAAATGCTCATCGAAATTAAATTTGTGGATTATGTTTGTGAGTGTATTTTTTTTGAAAAATGAATTGACAATTTTTATATCAAATGTCAATTATATGTTCATTGGTAATTTAACTTTTTTATGATTGACTAAATTATTCTTCCTAATATTTAGTAAGCATCATTAATGACAATAATCATTAATGTGGATATATATATATTAAAAATTGCATTGAAATGCAATTGGTAAATTTGAGAGGATCGGTTCATACTACTAGATTGTACTGTAGTTATATCCAGGTCCAGCCTTTCGGGTCAATTTTAAGCACAACAAAATTGGGTCTCTTTTCTTCACTTTGGAGCCCAAGAGAGAGAAAGAAAAAAAAATTTAGTATCGAATCAAGATTATTTTAGCTAATTTATTAGGCCTTCAAATGATGATCATCTTTCTAGCAAAAAAAAAATATATTATCATCCAAAAATGTCCAACTAGAAAAACAATTTTTTAGACCCTTAAAAAATGTAGGCTATAAGCCTATAACCACATGCCTAGTCCTAGATTGGCCCTTCAAAAAAATATTATCATCCAAAAATAATGGAGGATAAATATAGGTTTTTTCATTATAATATATACTTTATCGGAGCACTCTACTGTGTAACTGTGTTTCTGTTTCTCTTCGAGCACTTTTGCGATGCGAAGTGTTCTCTCTCTCTCTCTCTCTCTCTCTCTCTCTCTCTCTCCTAAGTTCCTAACGATAAGAAAGCGTAGCTAGCATCCTTGCCCATGGCCATGGCGACTCTCCTCTGTGGTCGTCCCAAGCAAATGCAATGACAATGAGAAGAGACTCCCCTCTACATCTCCTCCCATACTCCCATAGCCCTCTCTCTTTTGAGTTTTGATAGTTGTATTGAATCCAACCCCTAACTTTTGTGATCGCGAGCTGATTGACGGGCGGAGGTGTCCGTGTCAACGAACCATCAGAGATGAGCAAGATTTGTAACTTCAGATGATTTCTGATTACTGATTAGCGGTACCATTTTGAATATTTATTACTTTTGCATACACATTACACACACAATCTGTGCTAAAATTTCAATTGAAAAACAAAGCCTTAATCTTTTAACATAAATTGGTGATTTGGGGATAAAACGAAATTGGTGTTTCGCAAGAGAGGCCATGGCTGATCCTAAGAGAAAATTACCCAATGAATAGGAGAAATTGGCTGTTGAAAAGGAATTTACCTTCACACTTGAAATTCAAGAGAGACCTCGTCAAGCACAAAAATCTGATTTTGGCGAAGAAATCTGGTGAAGAAGAGAGAGAAGTAAGGACTAAGGACTAAGGAGGCAAGGAGGGGAGACGACTCTCTTGTGTAGACTCGGCTTGCAACCGTCGAGGAAAGAAAAGAAAGGGCTGGCTCAGCTCCACGTCATTTTTCTATTACGTATACTCTCTTCACGATTATTATGATTATATTTATGTACTCTTGATTTTCAACTTGTGTGGTGTCGGAATTAAAGAGTGCTGGACCAAATTGCAAAAGTGCAAACTTAGGGTTTAGATGTATCGGGTGTCAACGGTTCGGATAATGGTCATACCATATCCATATCCATATTGTCGGATCCGGATACGGTTCGGATAATAAACGGATACGGATACGGTTCGGATATTGTCGGATACGGATACGGATATGGTTCTGTTTCGGATATTAAAACGGATATTATGTTATCATAACGTAACTTACTTATTAGCTATAAATATATATAATTTGTGACATGAACGATAAATATGATTATATTTAAACATAATTTTACGATTGTGAGTTAAATCATTTACAAATCATTAATTTGTATATGATTTTTCAACTAATATCAAATATAATACATAAAAATAATATATAATATGAGTATCCGAATCCGATTTCGGATACTCGAATCTAGTTTCGAGTATCCGGATCCTAAAAATACCCGGATCCGGAAAACAGATCCGGTTCCCGCACCAAAACCGAATATCGAATCCGGTTCCGGATCTTAAAATTAGCAACCAGATCCATATCCGGATCCACTCGGATTCGGATATTTTTTTCGAATCCGGATATTTTTTTCGGATACGGTTCGGGTCGGTTCGGGCAATATCCACACCATTGACATCCCTAAATTCATGTAACTGAATCGTTGTATTGCTGAGGAAAAAAAGAAAGAAAGAAGAAGGTGCAGTGGAGGATTTATCATTTATTTTTATTTTTTTTGTGCAAAAAAGCCCTTAGGCAGGATTTATCATTTATGAAAAGTAAAAAGCGATATTTATTTTGATCATATAAATTTCTGTTTGTGATTTATTTGAATATTAAGTATAAATTATGGTTAATTGGATGAAGACTTAATTGTTTGGGAAAATATTTTTTGATATGTGTTATTTGAAAAAAACTTGCATCTTTCTTTTTATATGATTAATTGTGGTTTTTATCTTGACAATTTTGATTGTATTCATTATAAATTGTTATTTTATATGAATTGTTTTTTTAATCTTAATCGTATTAACCAATTTTTATATGAATTAACGAATCTTGCTTAGTCACAAAAAGTAGTTAATAAGATCAAGGCAATAAGTAAAACCAAAATAAAATTATAATCATAAAAACGTTGGGTATAACTTCATTTTTTTTAATTGAAAATGAAAAGGCTGGTTATAACTTACCAAAATAAAATTAGGGTTATACCAAAAATAACATGTTCATTTGCATCTTCTCAAAAAAACTTATTCCTCCGGTGACAGCCCACATATTAAAAAAAATATATACATCCATATCTGGTCCATTTTGGTGTTGAATTATCTTTTTTTAGTGGATTTAAACTTTTTATTCCCTTTAAATTTATAGAAAAGGCCTACAATGAATGTATAATAATTTTGAACCCAAATTCACTAGCCATTTTCTTTATAATATTTTCCAATTTGTATCCCAAAAGCCTTAATAGATTGATTTAGTTCGAAACATTCATCAATTTGAGACCATGCCCAATAATCACTAAAATGTTAAAAGACTCATTTATTTGTGATTATATTAAATTTTAAGATTTTCATTCCTAACGTATTTATACAGAAAAATGAAAGAATAAACAAATAATGTGATATAAATAACTCGTCATCTTTCCATTGGTTGAATAATGTGATACAACGTGTCATTTTTCCATTGGTTGGTATGTTGTGAAGTGCAAACCATTTACATTTTCCAAGAAATTTCATCAATTCGATAATTAAAGGAAATTTTCAAAATCCTCCTTAACTTTTCTGAATATTATGAATAGTTTTAGATTCTCACAAAAAATCTCAAATACTTTTTACTTTTTTTACTTTTTGTTTGGCAAAAATCTCATAATATTTCGTTATGTTTTTTTTGAAATGACCATTATGCTCTTATGATTTTAATTTAAAATTCTCACTACTAAAAATAATATGCATCTATAACAATATTATATAAAAAACAAAAAGTATATAATAATTTTCACTATTTTAATTTAAGATTCTTCCGAGGAGAATAATGTTCCCCAAATTAAAGCCCTGGTTTTAATACAACCATACAATAATTTGTGTTTTTATTAACCTGGGGAGAAGGAGATGATGTTTTAAAATTTTAAATATCATATTTAACATTAAAATGTCAAAATCACCATATTTACCCTCTAAAAATACAAAATATGATATATGCTCTTTCAAATCTGAAAATATCATATATATATCCTTGTAAAAAACTGAAATTTCATATGTATCTTCTTCCAAATCTGAAATATCTTATTTATCCTTTTAAAAATCTGCAAATATCATATATGTCCTTGTATAATATCTTATTTGTCCTTTAAAAAATCTAAAATATCTTATTTATCCTTTTAAAAATCTGCAAATATCATGTCTAATGTCCTTTTATAATACTAAAATATCATATATGTCCTTGTATAATATCTTATTTGTCCTTTAAAAATTCTGAAATATCTTATTTATCCTTTTAAAAATCTGCAAATATCATATATGTCCTTGTATAATACTAAAATATCGTGTTTACCCTTTCCAAAAGTCCGAAATGTCAAATTAACCCTATTAGAAGTATTGTATTTATCCTTCTCAAAATTTTAATATCATATTATCCCTATACCAGCCTGTGAAATCTACACAAAAGAAAATAATCATGAGTATACATAAATATATTTAAACAAGAATGTTATGATGATCTTATCTCCTCAAAACTCCATGGATCCCTTTGCATAAATACCAGTGCATAACAAACAGAAATTATTTAGAAAAAGTTAGGGAATGTACATGGAAAGTTCTGTGAAGAATTGCAGCTATAACTCGAAATATCGCAATCCTAAATAACCAAAAAAATAAATCAATAATTTTGAGATTTTGCAGGGGTAAATATGAAAAATTCCCCAATAGCTATTCTTTTGGATTTCGTACCAGTTGTACCAACGCGTGTTCTTTTCTGTACCAATTTTGAGAATTGGTTATTATGCCTCAATTAAAGAAACGGAATAGAAATGTGAGTAATATTATTATTACAAAATTAAAATTAAAAATGAAGACTAATTAATACCTTCACTGTACCGAAGGATCTTTTAGTAATAAAAGCCATGCCATTTTCTGATCGAACCCTCTTATTGTCCTAATTGGAACCATATCCTTTTTCAATACCCAATCTTTGATCAGGCAGTCGAAAGCATGTGCCAGTTTATTAATCTCCATTGGCTTTCTCCGTACCAGTCGTACCGGCAGTACCACCAGTAACTGCAAGTTGTATCGCCACAAAATTGCTCAAGAAGCGAAACCAATTAATTCTGTTTTTAAAGAAAAAAAGATAAAATCACAAATTCCACGAATAGAGAGAGAAAGGGAGGAATAATAACGAACTTGTTCGATTAAAGGCCTTCGTGCTTTAAAATGTTTTTCCCAGACTTTTAGTGGTAATGCTAATGACCAAATAAGAGAATAGTGAATCAAAAATAAATTAAACTCAATATTTGCAAATGAGCGCCTGTGTTATTGCAAATTTACGAAAAGCCCCTCCGTTTTTTGAGATTTTGATATTGAAGGAAGGGGCTTGTTTGCAACTAATTCCTGATAATGAAGGGGTCTTTTTGTAAATTTCTCAATGATTAATAACATCACAAGAAGGGCTCACAAGAATAAATTTTGACATGAAATAAGTGCAAGAGAACGGTACCATTTTATTCTCGATTTGAAAAGATATCACTTTCTCCTCGTCCACGAAAGGTCTTCCACTGATTCTACACATCTTTTTAATTTTTCTCACCTGTTTATAACATAATTAGGTTATTACAGGTATCGTTATGTAAAAAATAGAAATTTTACAGGGATAGTTATGCAACTAAATCGGTACCAGTTTAATTCCAACGCAAGCCTTTCTTCACCAGGCTTTCCATTCCTATAATTATCATCACAAAAAATACAGTTTTTTATTAGAAAATTCGAAATAATCTACAATGAAATTAATAAAAATTGCAAATATTAGAAAATTCGAAATTCCACTCTATTATTTTTAACAATTTTATATTATTTTTTTTTCTATTGGAGTGCTTCAATATAAACATGTATCCTAAAAATAGAAAAAAGAGAGATGAAAGTTGCGAAAATGAAAGAATTCAAGGACCTGAATGGAATTAAATTAATTAGCACCTCGACAACAGGATTGAAAACTTTTTAATTACATCACAAGCCTTTCTTCACCAGGCTTTCTCATCCCTATAATTATAATCACAAAAAATACACTTATCAGATTATTTCAAACGAGAGGCCTTGCAACAGTTAAGAATGTAACACACAATTGATTTGCTGTAAATATCAAGTAATCATAAGAATTAAATTGGTACGTACTAATGAATTTAAATCGTCAAATTAAATTTGTACGCACTAATGAATCTAAATCGTGAAATTACATACTTCTGTGACAGGATTGATTGATTTGCGAACGAATCCAGCAAAATAAATATCGAGTAATCATAAGAAAAGAATAATACAAGCTCGAAATATACTAATTTAATACCATTAATCTCCTAAACAAAAGAAAGAACTGTCAATTTCAGAATTTTCAGCTCAAAATTCAGAAACTAAAAACGAAATGGATAGATACTGTATTTTTGTCGATAAAAACCCAATTGATTGTAGAAAACCAAACCTGATCTAACAATATCCCCAAAAGAAGAAGCCTATGAAGAAAGCCTCGAGGCAGATCTTGCATATTTTAATAGAAACGGATTTCTGACGGGAGGGGGAGGCGAGGAGAGAGAAGCTTCGTGAAGGAATTGAGTACAGGTAGCCAAAATTGGAAACGGAAGTTCATTTACACAGTACATATAATATAATCGCGAAGGGCTCTTAATTCATCCAGTTCCGTATCCAGTTCCGTACAACTAGAGACCAATACCATCCAAGTTTTTCTCGAACGTTGGAAATTGGACCGTTGGTGATCCTTGGATCGGTCGCCCTTCTCTATATATTTCCCCCTTCGCCCCGCTCTCATCTCCTTCTTTCCAGATTTCTTTTCTCTTCCCACTTTCTACTTCTCTTAGCTATTCCACTCATTCGCTTGGCTTACTCTCCTCTTCCAAGGTTCTCTAACACTTCTTACAAGAGATCTATTCTTATTCTCTTTCCGCAGTCATGAACAAGACCGAGATATGGCGTCCAGATAAGATCCTTTCGAAGAACGAGATGTGGCGTCGAGATAAGATCTTTTGAAAGGTCAGAATGAGACCATGCTTGGCCTCCTGCCTGGTCCTGCGCTAATGGAACTCCTCATCCATCCTAATAGTCATAGGTACTCCTTTCTTGTCTTCTTTTTTTACTGTTCCTCTTCTTGTTTTCTCCTTTTTGGATTTACTTGAGCTTCTGTGATGATAATCTTAAAATAGATATATTTGTAATACAGCCTATCTATTTTGTTCTTATTTATTTTTACTTGAGCTTTTGTGTTATAATAAAGGCCTATGGGCCATTTTCTCAAAAAGAAAAAAAACTTTTTTACGATTTTTGCAATTCTTCGATTATGTGATGATAATTTGTAATTGGAACATAATCCACGGTTCATGCTAATTACGTGATTATTTATCCTAATTTTGGATAATAAGTTAAAAAGCCCCTGATTTATGAAGGAAGGCTTAACAACCAAACTTTTTCTTTTGAATTTGAAATATTCTTTAAAAAAAATAGCAAAATTAATCCTTGAATTTGGAATTTTCTTAATCCTCTTGATTTGTAAAATACTAAATTTACACCTTCAATTTCTGTTTTGATAAAAAACAGAAACTTTACTGTTATTGCTTCTTAATGGATTATATCTTCCTAATTTTTTTTGCACATTTGTATGTACAGGTTTGCAGTTTGTTTTGGACTCCATGCAAAGATCCCACAAGTAATGAAATGAAGAAAGACAAACTACAGGACCTTAGGCAAACCGAGCTCTCTTGCAGAAGAAATTTTTTGATCTTTCATGAATATGATTTCGAACACGAATATCTGATTTATGAATATGATATCGGATATCGGGATATGAATATGAATACGGTATTATCCATATATACCTCCATATATACCTCCGGTATCCGATATCTGATTTCGAATAAGAATACGATTACGTTAATCGGTATTCGATTTCGAATACGATTACGGTAGTCGATGTCCGATTCCGAATACAAATGAAATAATCGATATATCCGATATCAGATTTCGAACACGAATACTATATCGGATACAAATACAATATCCAATTTCGAATACGGATACGACTACGATATTTGATATTCCATTTCGAACACGAATACATATATGAATACAATATCGAATGCGTAAAAAAATACTAAAATAAAATAAAATTATATATATATATATATATATATATATATATATATATATATATATATATATATATATATATATATATATATATAATAATAATAATAATAATAATAATAATAATAATAATATGCATGTATATACCTTAAAATATGCATGAAAAAGTAGTGCATGAACACATTAAAATTGTCATGAAAAAGCATTGCACGGAAACATTAAAGCATTGCATGGACACATTAAAATTGTCATGAAAAAGCATTGCATGGAAATTAGGAGTGGTGATCCATAATTAAGTGCCATCATGTGGGAAAAAATAAAATTAAGCAAAGGCGGGGAATGAAACCCCGCCAGGCGGATAATGATACCCCGCAAACGACAAATCCGGAATTTTATGAAAAAGTTGGTTAGTTTGAGTATATAGCTTATAAACATGGTTAGAAGCGAAAAATTTCCTAAATAAAAAGTAGTTAAAACTATATAATTAATAATGTGCTATTACCTATGTCTTATGGTTCAATATTTTTATATTTGACATTGTATGAAATATTGTAAACAACAATGATATAATATTTGTCGTTTTGTTTTTTCGTAAAATTATATTATATCTCATATATTATAATAGAGTAACACTAATATAAAAATGAGTTTTTACTATCATAATATAAAACAATGGTAAAAATTTATATATAATCATAGATAAATGAGTTCAAACATATATTTAAAAATAATATTATCAATATTACGACACAAATGTGTATTTTATATTACAACTAGCTTATTCTCCCGCGTAATTGCGCGGGCGTCTGTTTTTTTTTGGGTCATGTTGTAGCTGGTTTTATATTACAATAACACATAATTTACATGTTTGTTGCGTAGCGCGGGTATTCTCCTAATATTGAAACATTTGCGGTTGCACTTACCAGGTTCAGGATGCATTCTATGATTGGCATGTTGCTATTTTGGTTGCTTATAAGTACAATGTTTAGGTTTGCAAATAAATTACCAGGTTCAAGATGCATAAAAAATGAGTATTCTCCTTATATAATTATATGGCAAATAAATTACAAATGACATATTAACATGCAGTACAATGTTTAGGTCTGCAATATAAAAGTGATGAGCAAGATATGCATTTTTTTCTGTTTCGATCATGCTAAACTAAGTTTGATAAATTTTCCCAATATTTTCTTCTTGATTTAGTTTGTTTCTCCATTGCAGAAATGTTTGCTGTCGCCAAGGAAATCCCAGGCATTCTGGCACTTTATTTTTTCATTCTTAGTTTTTTGTTATAATTTGAACTTTTTGGTTATATCTTATTCAATTATATTACATTTTGTAGGATATATCATACACATTTTTAGTCGAGTGGTATTTTTTTTTTATCTGTATAATGCACATTTTCAAAGGTATGATATGTTATTTTTAAATGTGAACACTTTTTGAAACATGTGATGTACCTTTCGAATACACATATTTGAATAACAAATATCTCTTTTGAAATACTTATAAAATATACTTTTTTAACTGCAATAAATATTATTTATTTATGTATTTATAGATGGGTGATTTACCTGGTAGAATAACAAATATGATTTTTTTACATGATCACTATATCTTTTGCAATAGAAGTTTACTTTTTTTTGAAACAGTACATACTTTCATAATAAAAATTATACCTTTAACAGCAAATTTATACTTTTACTATCAATCATCGCCAATTACCCAAATTCACGTAATGGTGTCATCTCGACATTTAATTTAAGATTATATTCCTGCGAAAACATATTAACAATGTCAAACAACCAACCTCGCGCTTTCGTCGATGTTGGTCTCTACGTCACTTTTTTCGAACTTGCCAAGGGGACCTGAATTAAAAAACATCGTTGATAATTTTCTTCTTTCGTTTGTTTCGAAATCCAATAAATAAAAATGTAACGGTTTACCTTCTTGCCATCACGCCAGAAAGTACAGAGACCATCAAACGTGTGAACACAGGATCACCAATGGCAAAGAGAAATCACGAAGACGAAGACACTTAAGGTATTTTATTATGTTTATGTGCTTCATTCTCGAGATTGTAGAATCATTTATTATAATCTACATTGGATAATTCAGATCTATAATTAGAATTAGAATTAGAATTAGAATCTACATAATGGCTGGATGCAACATCAATTTTTTTCTTTTTCTTTATTAGATTACTTAAATCTAATAATCTACATTGGATAATTCAGATCTCAAATTTACATAATTTCAAATATGACCACCAAAAAATTCACAACACATCGATTCCCTCCAGTTTTTCAAGATCCATTAATCCGATTACTTAAATCGAAGTCGTGATAAATGAATGATATTTATAGAAATAATATAATTTCTGTCAATTTCTTTCATTAAAAATGAAATGTATAAAATTTTAATTTCATACTTGCTTTTGTTCTTTTATAAACTAGTCATCCTTGCGAACGATTGGAAACAATGATACTTTGTGTTATTTCAATTTATTGCATCAATACTTTATTGTTATGTTACCTGAGGGACTAATTATTAGTTTTGGCATTTTAATTTGATATGTGGTTTGGATATAGAAATGTTAAAAATTGTGTTTGTTTGGAGATCGAATATTAATTTTGCCATTTAATTTTGTTTTATTTCATAGAATATTAAATACTATTTAAAAATTGTATCAAATTATATTATATCAAAAGCGTCAATGCACAACAAATTACACACTTTCCAAACTATCTTTATACCATTATTTACGAGATAAAATGTACAACACTTCTCAATCATTTTTACAGAGGAAGAAGCGTAGTTTTCTTTAATAGCCAGATATGCAGTGGAGCGAGCTTGCCTCAAAAGTCAAAATGTATATCATTTACAATCTCGAGACACTATTAATGAAACAATATATCGAGACATTATTAATGAAATAATACGCTATTAATCTCCTCATCATCGGCAACCATTGCAAGAGTCATGCTGATCGATTCATTTTATATAATATAATCACTGGTTCACCGCAGCGACAAAACCTTAGAGAAAATATATGATGGCATGGAGTATTTGGAAAAAAACCCTTCCTTAGCCACTGCCTGCATATCTGAGAAATAAAAAAAAACATATATACATAATATCAGTGTCAATATAGCTTTAATGTAATCGTAATCATGATCATAATTAATTTCGTAACTCAATGTTAATAAAAGCTTCAGTAAAATTTTGCATAATTAACTCTTACATGCCCTACCCAATCCAGCAATATAAACACATAATTGACCCAAATACAATTATAATTGACCTCATGTCACTTTAATTAGTCACCAATTAACAGTAATTAATCGAAAAGCACCGGAGCGCTAGTACATCACAACGCCGCGTCGAGAATCCTTCTACTCGCTCGAACAACTGTCTTCTACTCGAAACATGCATCGCAGGCACATCGTCAAATGGTGCACTGGATCAACTTCTGAATACATTGGGAAATCATACTAGAGAAGAAGAAGTTACGTCTGAATAGAGAAAGAAGCATTTAGTGGTTTCGAATATACTTCCGGGGGTAAAAAAGTCATTTTACAAACTTCTAGTTAAGTTTAACTCTTCTGTTAATTTGTTATTAGTTTGAAATAAATATAGATTTAGAGGGATAAATATGATATTAACACATTTGAAGGGACAAATATGATATTTCATGTTTTTGGAGGGACATACCGGAAATTATCCCTTTTTATTTCGTATCATGTTATCAGCACATTGTGAAAGAAATATCATTTCAATATTCTTTTGTTGCTGGTTTTTCATTTTTTTTGTAATTATTGGACTTTGCTTTTCATTAATTATTGGATTTTTTGTTTCATATTTCTCTTTTGATATTATGAATAATATTTTTCTTTTGATATTATGAATATAAATAGAAGTTTTGGTCCCGATACAAAAGAAGAAGATGCACACGCACACCTAATTTGAAGGACTACTTTTCCCGACTTCTAATACTTTCATCCACTATTATGATAAAAACCAGGAAATTACAATACAAAATTGTTCTCTGAGTTTGCTAATTGCGTGACGAGTTCTATCATACAGCCCATTTGCCGTACTATACACCCATTTGTGATCTAACGGTTGAGATGAAAATTTTGTTGTTAATCTAAAGATCAAGATTAAATTAATTTTCTTATCATAAATCCTAAAAAAGATAAAGAAATAATTTTGTAACCGCAAATTACTCTCTCTTACCCCTTCCCTCCCCCTCTCGTTCGCTCTCTCTCTAAGCGATCGCCAGTATCAACAATATCACAACTCTCTCTCTAGTACGATTCCGAAACCCTCGCCACTCTCTCTCTCTCTCTCTCTCTCTCTCTCTCTCTCTCTCTCTCTCTCTCGTGATCGCCAGTACAGATCAAGTACCGAGATTTGCCAGTACAGAATTTGGGATTTGGGTTTCATAAGGTTTGTACTATTTGTTTGATTTGTAAAAACCCTTTTTTTGTACGAGAGGAAGTGACGGTAAAAACACTCTTTCTTCTCCTCTTAGCAGTTTTGATTGTCGATTATGATTGCGAATAATCAATCCGTTGATCCGTTTGCCGTCGGATCTATTGGATGAAGAATCTGTCTGCGATGACAACTCTGTCGGTACCAGGTGGGCTGTGCTTATTGCTAGCCACTATTGTAAAAAAACGGTGGAAAACGATAAAAAACTGTGAAAAACGGTGTTACGGTGGAAAAACATTCGGTTTTTTACAAGACGGTTTGAAAAAACGGTCAAACATTTTTTTACCGTGTTTGACCATTTTTTTTTTTGGGAAAAAACGTTTTACGGTTCGAAAAACGTCCGTTTTTCACAACAAAAAATTGGGCTTTTGATTATTTATCGTTTTTCAACCCATTTTTTTTTCCAGCCCAATAAAATTACAATTTTTTTTACTTACGGTCCCGAATGATGTTAATGATTTTATTATTTAGTTTATGTTTGGATGTGAGTTTATATTTTGATGTTACGTTTTGTTGGACATTCGTTTACTGTGAGTTTATATATATTTTTTTCATCTATCAATTTTAATTAAATTATTACCGATTTCGGTGACCGTTTTTTCACCGTTTTACGGTCCCCAACCGTTTTCCGTATTTTACAATATTGTTGCTGGCTCGTTTGGATATGGAAATTACTGATTTTATTGTTTTTCTTATTAGCTCACGGAAGTATCTTTCAATTTTGATTAAATTTATATATTTTGAATCATATTTGATTTATACATTTTTTTTCTTTTGTATGAATTTTGTCCTTAATAGGCATGATAGTTGGCGTGTCACTATTGTAATTTGTTCATTTTGTCCTAAAAAAAAAAGAAGCGAAAATTTCCATAAGCCATGATGGCAGCGTTGTCTATTCCGGTGTCCCCAAGGTGTTATCATCCACTCAGAGACTTTACTCTTTACAGTTTAATGAACTATTTCAGTAAACTGATATACCTTTTTGTGTTATTTTACAAGATTACGTGGGAGAGGAGTCTGAAGAAAGGTACTTCTCCCAGCCTTGAAAACGGTTCCATCATGTTCGACTCGGTAAGTTTAAAATAATGTCACCATTAGGCATTAGGTCAACTAAAATAAGAGTAAACTAAGATCAGAGCCGGCCCCGGGGCAAGCCCAGGGGCTAGGGCAACCGAGAAAACGAGGGCAACCATTGAGAGGTATCAGTGTATAGGCTTCGTCAGGTAAAAAAATGAAAAACTTTCAACAGTGCTGAGGAAAACAAATGAACAGGGAAAAACTAATGGGGAAGAAGAAAGAATTAATTTACTTATGATTTTCTGTGAGCGAGAGATGTATATATTTTGTGTTTATGCCTAATACCATTACTTATTTTTATATTCATAGATAACACATAGTATGTACTTCAAAACAATTATATTAGATCAGATGATACAGTGACCAAATATTAAATTATTATATTTGTTCATATAATATTGCACGTCACCGATTGTACTTTTGTATACTCCTGTACTATCAACTATGTCTTTGTTGAATTTATATTTCTAGTTAATTTTGTAAGAAGTTGTATAACACTATGATTATATAGTCCAAGAAAACAAGACACATTCCAAAAGCAACTAGTGGCAATTTTCAGCTGTACCCCCGAAATATCATGCAAAACCCAGATAACTCGTAATGACTTTGATGTTAATTTTCTAATTTTTTTTCTAGTGCTTAGATACACACGATAAATTGAACCATTTTTTTTTTATCAATATGGTGGTTCGGCTTGATTAAGTACTGATACAAACTAATCGAAATAAAATTGGGTTAAGATATGCTTAATCATGATGTATCGAAATTAAATCACACAAAATTGAAATTTAGAACCGAGTCAGTAAATTACAAACCCAAATTCTTGCATTAAATACTATAATACTGTAAAAACCAAGTAATGTAGAAATTTTTCTTAATCTTCTTATTTATATAAAAAAAAGTTCTTTTGCAATAATATAAAACATTAGCATTTTTTGTAATTTGTTGTCAATGTTAGTTGTCTCTGGTATGTGCTTATGTGTGTGATTTTTACATAATTGAATTTGTATGAATTTTTTTTTCTGTAAATGACAAAATAATTAAATAAACATCTCAAGTCACTTAATCTTCTCTTTTTTTTGTGATAGATGAAAGTATTGTATAAGATATATGTTTATTTTATGTATTTTTTTCTCATTTTTTTAATTGTTAGGGCAACATATCGAATTAATACATTGGACTATTCACATTGTGGCTTGGGCAACCGAATCGTCGGGGCCGGTCCTGACTAAGAACATGAATATTTATAAGTTTGATACTGTTGAATGGAATATTTTTGTTTTATAAGTTGGGATACTCTTTATGTTCTATTTTTGTGTATAATATTTTTTATCTTGAAATATTGTATATATATATATTTTTTTTTGAATTATTTGTCTAGAAGAGTATCGTGCTCAGAGAAACGACACGAATATCAACTTAATTAATTTATTCATAATTAATTAATATCCAATTTTAATTTTTCTAACATTTATTTATTTATCTTTTTGGCATTTGAGGCAGTGGCACGATGATGATGAATATGATGGGCAAGTGAGAGAAATAACACTCAGATCAGTTTGTAAGAGTCCCATGTGTCCTCCCGTTACCGCCATGACCGAATATAAACATTACGTTCTTTCCTTTGATCAAACCTTCTTGGTTCGTGGGGATATATTTGTAATTTTGTAGTTTATGTAGGGTTATATATACTATTTTTTGTTCTTTTTGTACGGGTGGATTCAGGTATTTGAATTGGTGTTTATGTACTATGGTAGTATTTGAATGGGTGTTTATGCTCTAATTTTTGTTCTGTTATATATGTGTTAATTGGTCAATAAAATTAAACACCCCGCACTTATCAACCCGCAAACATCCCGCAGCTGACGTGGCACCCACGCTCCTGCCACGTCAGCTTGTTAAACGGATGGAGAAAAAACTCGTTTTACTTGACCCGTTAACAAAAAAACACTCGTTTAACAAAAGAGAAGCCCTTCTCTTTCTCTCTGAGATTTCTCCAGCCGAGCTTCTCTTTCCTCTCTAGTCGCCGAGGGTTACTACGTCTTTTCGTGAACGCTTAATCATCGAGATTTCTTCAAGACCTCGCTGAATCACCTCGCTGTTTCGTGAAGATCTTGAATCGCCTCGCTTTCGTGAACATCTCGCTGAATCGATGAACCGCCTCTCTTTCGTGAACATCTATTTGCTACAGATGACTTATACTCGAAGCAGGTCTCTAATTACTTCCTAAATTCTCTAATTCATGCCTCTATTTCACTGATTCTCGAACATTCTTGTTTTCAATTTTGATTTAGAGGGTGAGAAGATGAAAAGGGGGAGATGACGATTTGTGGAAGAGAAGAAAAATATGATCGAGCGGATTAAAGACCGTGTTGAGGTTGCCAGATCGACGCCATGGCCATTCAAGCTCATCTAAATAATTTGGGGATTTTTGTTCGGTTAGGTTTCTTTACCTTTGTTTGAGTATCCATAATTTGATTTGTATAAAAATATTCACTGGAATTTCATCAATCTTAGCATGCTTCATTGGTCAAATTTTTTGAGTTATGTTGATCTTTGCATTTTTCTTAAAGTTAGATTTGAGAATTTGTTCAAAACATGAAAAGTTTTGCTCTTCAATTTGAAAAATAAATTATAGTTGGGTTAGGGTAAATGCCAGTTTGATTAAGTTAATTGGAGATCCATTATAATTTAATTGGGGTTTATTGGGGAATTATAGATTACAGTCGCTATAAATCATATATCTTATAGGCTAAATTAGGGGTAAGTTCGATTAATTGTGAATAAATAGATATATTAAATAATGCAAACCCGAAAATAAAATTTGCAGATTTCAACATGTACCGATTTGGTGCCGTATGGTACATGAGGGTGTTCGTCCAGTTACGGGGCCTCGGTTTGATTGGCTTTGGAGCTATGCGGCATGGAAATTGGAATCGATCGTGGCTGGCCTCGAGGGAATTTCTTGAGTACCGATTATTTGTTTTTTTTTTCTGCGGAGTTGTACAAGGAATGATCTAGTTGTATTTGTTATTTTTTTAAATCGAAAATAACAGCGTAAAAAATCAATTGAGAAATATATTATAATTGTATAAATATGTATTGTAATTGTGCTGAAATTATGTTTATAAATATTCTTAGCAAAAGTGTAAATTTGTTCGTTACGTAGACAAAAAGTTATAGGTTTTCTGGACTTTTTAATACATTGGCAAGGAATTTTTTTGTCATTTGCACCAAAGAACAAACAAATTATTCTACAAAAAATATGACAAACTAACAAAATCATCGAATCTTCTAACAATAATCAAGCAATAACTTTTGGAACAAAATCATTAATAGTAAAACCTAATTTAATGTTCTAAAATAAAATAAACTCAAAATTTTCGTCAGGATGCCTTGACGGATGAGACGAGCTTCGCAACTTTTTTTTGTTCACGGACGTCATCTGACAAAATCTTTTACTTTCGTCTTAGTCTGCCTCATGAGTACATGCGAAAGTTACATGCCGCAAGATTTCATCGTTATATTTTTCTGCTATTCATTCTCGCCGCCGCAAATCCACGACTTTTCGCGTATTGCCCATAATACCGAAATGTCTCATCATGTGTGTTAAATAGCATACTTTCCTTGAGATTCTCGACTAGAGTATCTATCATGTGCCTCGACTTCATTAGTTTCTATAGAATTCATCATATTCACAGGGGCGGCCCCGACAATATGGTTGCCCTAGCCCAAAATGTGAATGTTTCAATTTTGTTCGAAAATGTTGCCTCTATCATTAAAAAAATTTCAAAATATTTACATCATTTAAATCTCATGATGAAATAACATCTTCAAAAAAGAAATAAAATAAAATAAAAATAATTTGTGCTGGTTTGACTGAATGACAAACGAAATATAATATATATATTTTTCTCAAAAACCAACTAGCTGAGTGATATAAATTTACTTTTTTAATTAATCAATTATTTGTAGTATTTTTTTTATGAAAACCCATAGGTATTTGTAGTATTTTTTTTGCCTTGAAAAAAAAAAACCCAAAACTTTACATATATACCTAAAAATATGAAATATCATGAACATTCCAATAAAAATGAGAAATGGGAAATAGTATTTGTACCATAATTCTTTCCAATAAAAGAATCTAAACTGTGTATTTCATTTTCACTTAATACATACCCAAATAAAAAATAATAAACCAACAATATTTTATGAATCTTGTAATGCGGATTAAGAAATAAATGATATACATACTATTTTTTGGGTATCCCGCTTAATTACAGGAATACCCGCTTAATTACCCCGTCTATTTTGTGTGGAGCTAGCCTAAGGGCATTTCTGAAAAAAAAACAAAAAAAATTGTGTGGACCTTTATTGGATTCACTTAATGATATGTCATTGTTGTATTCTACAATTTTGTACATATTGATAAACTGAAAATATATATCCAATAATACAATGCCACGTCATCCTTGAGTATTAGACGGTACAAATATGTAAAGAGACCTTGAATATCAACAAATATATTGAATTATTGTTGGGCCTACTTTCATATGATCTAATGTGAATATATTGTAATATATTCTCTGTAATAGGAAAAGAGTATTAATAGTTTTATCATTTTAGTCTAAAACACAAAATACACAAATTAATATGCACATACAATCTTACCATTTTATCTTAGTTCTTTCATCTTCCCCATCTTTAACTTTCTCACGAGAGAAGAGTTCAAACTCTCATATTTTAACTAACTATATATACACTGGAATTTTTCTCTAAAGTGTTGCCCTTACTCAGGCGGTTGCCCTAGCCCGGGGGCTTGCCGGGCTTACCCCGGGGCCGGCCCTGCATATTCATCTCTGTGAAAATGAAAAAAAAATAAATCAAATTATTGTAAACATAATATGCACATGTCCCCTACTGTACCGTGTACACATAATATTCACATAAAATGAATTAATATCAAGTTATTATGAACATAATACACGCATGTACTATGTACAATTTATAGATTTTTTGTTTGTTTTGAAAAACAGAGTATTACGGTATGAGTAGAGCAGTGAGGTAGGGCAGTAAACAAAGTAGAACGACTGAACGAGTAAAAAATTCAAATACAGAGTATTGCCGTACCTGTGCAGCAGTGAAAGAACAGTAAAAACAGAGTATTGCCGTATCGTAGAACCAACAAACTGCAACTAGAGGACGACGGTGACGGCTAAGAGACTCTACCACGAAACCTGTCAGGATCGAGAGGGAGAGGCAATTCTTTCCTTTTTCTCCAGCCCTATTTCCTTCCTTCTCCAGTCTTCTTTCCTCTTTTTCCCAAAGATCCATTAACAAGTTAATGGGTTTGGGTGATGTATAAACGGGTTGAAGTGATTTTCTCCATCCATCATGTCTGCTGATGTGGCAGCAGCGTGGGTGCCATGTCATCTGCGTGATGCTTGTGGGTTGATATGTGCGGGGTGTGTAAACTTATTGGTTAATTGGTCCTTACTTTCTTTAGTTTATACTAGCATGACCCCCGCGCAATTGCGCGGGGTTGTTCGGGTTTATAAGTAATGTAGTTGAAGAAAATTGTTGTTCATTTTGTGTATGTGAATTTCTTTTTGTAATCATTATTATATGTGTAATTTAGTGTGTTGTGTGCGAGTGAAATTTTGTAGCAAAAATCGTTTGAATATTTTAAGAGCCGGATTTCTTGAATAATTCAAACGGTTATTGTTAAAAAAATTATCTATATTTTATACATCATAAGCAAAATAAGGAAAAAGAACGAATGAGTCGTCATGAAATTTATTAAGAATCTAATAGATCAGAAAACATTGCTGAAAAAAAGAGTGTTCTTAATTTCACAAATCCTTAATTTCGCTACATATTTAGCACAAATATTGTTTGCCCTTTGTGTGGTCGGCCAACAACAAATTTTCACGATGTCATCGCTAACCGTTTCGTTCGAACCTTTAATTTAAATTATGTCATGATTATTCGCACATTCGTGATTTGGTATATTTTTAACCCCCTAATTTTTTTTGGATATTGTAAAAAATCCTCTATCTTTTCGTAAACTCCAAAAAAAAAATTCTTTACCAAACTTTTATTTTAAAATACTCCTTATGGATGATATTAATTTTTTTTTTTCAAAATACCTTCGAAATCTCATATGTAATAATTAAAACTTATTTTTGTTATTTTTTATTAATTTTAAGAAAATTCATAAACACTTCTTAACATGTAGTGATTTAAAATTTTTTAAATTATTACATATTTTGTTTATATAATTTTAATATTTCATTCTTTATTCATAAAAAAACTAACATTAAATAATAATAAATAAACATCTTGCAAATATATTCATAGAAAATATCTATTTAAATATCTACTTTTTATTTTAGTTTTCCTTTTATGTATTTTTTAATAGTTTTGTGATATTTTATTTTTAAATATTTGCAAGATGTTCTTTTATTAATATTGTTCAACTTATTATAATTTTATTTTAGTTTTTCAAGAAAAATAATACATAAGTCGAATATTTGTAATGAATGAAATATTAAAATTATATAACATATAACATATAGTAATTTTTTTTTAATTATTATGTACTACAAAAAGTTTAAGAATTTTTTAAAATTAAAAAAAGCATTTTTTTTAAATGAATACATATGTAAATTAATTTTTTTTTACAATATCTAAAAATTTAAATTATTACATATTTTGTTTATATAATTTTAATATTCCATTCTTTATTCATAAAAAAACTAACATTAAATAATAATAAATAAACATCTTGCAAATATATTCATAGAAAATATCTATTTAAATATCTACTTTTTATTTTAGTTTTCCTTTTATGTATTTTTTAATAGTTTTGTGATATTTTATTTTTAAATATTTGCAAGATGTTCTTTTATTAATATTGTTCAACTTATTATAATTTTATTTTAGTTTTTCAAGAAAAATAATACATAAGTCGAATATTTGTAATGAATGAAATATTAAAATTATATAACATATAACATATAGTAATTTTTTTTTAATTATTATGTATTACAAAAAGTTTAAGAATTTTTTAAAATTAAAAAAACATTTTTTTTAAATGAATACATATGTAAATTAATTTTTTTTTACAATATCTAAAAATTTATGGAGTCTTTTGAAAAATTTTCAAGTAAAGTGGTGATAGGGAGGCATAATAAGGTGTTGATGTGGACGCATGAGATGAGAGGAATTATTAATAATGTAAAAAAGGACCGAAATTTAAATTAAAAATGACCAAAATGTTAATAAAAAGTACCAAAGTGCGAAGTAAAAATGAAAATGACCAAGATATAAATAAAAAGGACTATAATATAAATTCAAAAATGTAAAAAAGGATGAAGATGTAAATATGAAGGACCGAAATGTAATTTTCTAAACTCAAAAGGACAAAAATGTAAATAGAAAGGACCAAAATATAGTTTTTTCAACTAAAAAGGACAAAAATGTAAATAAAAAGGACCAAAATGTAAATAATTTTTTTACAAAGAGGCTCTTGGACCAAAGTTTAATTTTTCAAACTTGAAAGGACTAAATGTAAATAAAAAGGACCAAAATGCAAATAAAAAAGGACCAAAATGTAAAGAAAAAGGACCAAATTTTTTTTTTTTTTCAAAAAAGTACCAAAATGTAAATAAATTATTTTTACAAAGAGGCCCCTGGACCAAAATGTAAATTTTAAAACTTCGAAGGATCAAAATGCAAATATAAAGGACCAAAATGTGGGAAAAAGGACCAAAATGTAATTTAAAAAAAAAATAGGACCAATTTGAGACCCCTGGACTAAAATGTAAATTTCAAAACTTCGAAGGACCAAAATGCAAATATAAAGGACCAAAATGTAAAAAAAAAGGACCAAAATGTAAAATTTTTTTAGGAAAAAGGACCAATTTGTAAATAAAAAAGGACCAAAATGTAAAAAAAATATTTTTTTTTACGAAAAGGCCCCTCGTGACGTGGCTGCACCAGGAGGCTGCAAATCCCCTTCAATTAGTATATAGTATAGATAGGGTTATATTTGGAAATTGATTATGTTATCTAAGGCCAGCAAGTACTGGTGTTTATGTACTATGTTAGTGGTAGTGGATATTTAAATTCCAAGGACCAATAAAAATCCATGATCAATCATATATTAAATCATTTCAACCCTACCGAAGCCACTTAAAATTCCAGCCCATATCAGGTAATTTGTGTGAATATAATTATTATCAAGTTTCAGTATTTTTACAATATACCATGTGTCGTTTTTCCTTATTTTTGTATTGAATTCTATAAATATCATCTGTTGTTTCCATAAATGCCAATAAAGAATATTGAATGAAGTATAAGATTGGATACGAAATAAATTAGATTTAAAATTGATTGATGTTTTACCGTATCTAATTTTGAGGTGCAAATGGACAAATATTTTTACTCAATTTATCTTTAATTTTCTCAAATATTACATACATCAAAATAGAAAATAAATCTTCAATGAATGAAAATTTGGAATCTTTTTTTTGATAATTTTTCATATCTATGTTTCCTTCTTAATTTATTGATGATTTTCTTGGAGACTTCTATCATACACTATTTTCCTTATCATACACCCATTTTCAAGGGTAGTTGGAGTAATTATCCATTTATGAATATTTAAGGTAAAATCTCAAATATATTTTTCAATTAATGTTTGACTAAATTAGAATTTTTTGTTGTTCATTTAAACAAAAATGTCCATAAAAAATAAATTTTATGATACACCCTTTTACAAATATAATTAATTGCTAAAATACCCAAAATACCCTTGTAAAAGGGTGTATGATAGAATTCCCCGATTTTCTTATATAAAGCCTGCGAAACATAATGTTACATTTGTAAGTTTGAAAAAATCTACTATTTTATTGCTAAAGATGTTTCGTTCTCAAATAATGGTACGCATTTTATATATTTTTAAAATTCATATGAATATGAATATGAATTACTTTTACCCCTAGTATTTACTGCATGCATACAAATCTATTTTTTGTGGTGTTGCTTTTTTTCGGAACTAAACATATGATTTCTATTTATAATACAATGTTAAACTTGTTCTTGTATTTGATTTTTTTTCGGTTCTAATACCTCTAAAACATTGAAGCAGCACGTTTTGTTTTTCAATGATTTTTTTAAGAAAAGGGCAAGTAAAATAATTAAAATATTATAAAAATCATAAATATTAAAAAAGAACATAACTGTTTTATTTTTTCTTATTGTCTAGGCTTGATATTTTTGTTTTTTCTGGTTTTGTTATCTTTAATATTGGATTATGAAATTACCTTATGTTATTTTTTGTTTTAAAACTGTTTTTATATTATGCTTAAATATTTACTTTTATAAACTTGTTAACATAACTAATATCAGTTTTATTTTAATGGAATTTTAAATGATGCATATCATACATTCAAGCTAGAGATCAACAAGAGTATTAAACTTCAATAGAACTTGGAAATATACTTTTTTTTGGAAATATACATACAATAACATCACATGGGAAAAAAAAAATGTAAATTTAGTTTTTATATGAAAACAAGTCACAAACAATTTCTGGAGGGGTTCGGATATGATCCAACAGTTGTTGGAGGATACTCCGACTAATACATTAACGACCATTGGATTTTGATTTTGATGATAATTATGATATTTCTTTTAAGGTTATTGTTGATCGTGTGTATATCGTGTTAAGAAATTATCATCAAAATCAGAATTCAATGGTCATTAATGTATTGATCGGAGCATCCTCCAACGACTGTTGGAACATATCCAAATCTTTTTTGGAGATATTTATTATTAAAGACCAGGAAAAAATTGTCAAAATCATTTATTTTGTTAAACTTGCTCTTAGCGAGTTATATGATATAACATAATTACTTGTTTTTTTCAAACTTACATAGTTATATTTTTTTTCAAACTCTTTTTTTAAGATAATATTTTCTAGGGATGTACATAGATCGGATTGGGTGGGTTTTTATCCAAAATATAACCCAACCCATCTAGAACGGATTTTCATTTTTCCAACCCAACCCAACCAACCCATGATAGCTATATAAATTTGCAAACCCATCTTGATCGGGTTGGGTGGGTTGGGCGGATTTTTTTTTTTTTCCGTAAATACATATTATAACGATATATGTTCATATGTTCCCCAAAAAAATATGCAATAAAATTTATATTTTTAATTAGATCATCGAAAAATATTTTACAAACACATAAATCAAAACTAAATATGCATAATCAACTTCTCATTTTATTTATTATTCTTTCTGACAATAATTATAAAACATTGATTATGCATATTTAGTTTCAAAATCAAAACTAATTATTTATTTTATGACAAAACTAATATGAGGTTATATATTTGGCCCCTCAAACCCGAAAAAATGTCTCGAGGTGTCATCAACGTGTCAATTAAGCCTGGCCCACACGCTTCCCCCCCTTAATGGTTCGATTTATCCCTTTGAATTGACCGGGTCGGGTTGACGGGTCGGGCGGATTGACAACCCCGACCCATATATAAGCCCTCAATCCAATGTTTTCTCTCTCCTCTCATTTCAACACACAAAGCCGCGGCATCCATGGCGATTTTTCAGATCTAGGGTTAGATCTGCGGGTTAAGTTTGTTTATAACTTCTTTGGTATTTTTTTTGGTGAGATCTATGTTGTTTGTTGAGATTCGTTTTTTGGTATTTTTTTTGCGAAAATAACAGATCTTGTCATTTTTGCTGGTTTCGTTTTGGATTATTTTCGTTTTTTGCTTGTTTTTCCAGATGTATTATTTACTTATTTGTTGCTTTTCCAGATCTATTTTTTTTGCTGTCTTCTAGATGTTTTTGCGAAAATAACAGATCCATTGATTTGTTGGTTTTTTCAAATTTTTGTACTGGTTTTTTACTGGTTTTGTAATTGATTTAGTTTTGTAATTGATTGTATTCGTTAATTTGTGCAAATATAGTTCTAGATTTCAGGGGGTTTTATGAATTTCAGGGGGGTTTGGACTGATTTCAGGGGGTTTTATGAATTTTTTTTTAATTTTTCAGGGTTTTTATGCAATTTTTTTATTTTGATGGGTTTTTGGACTGATTTCAGGGGGGGTTTGTGCAAATATACTTTGCCGAAAAATACTTTTTTATCAAAAGTGGGTTATTTTCCAAATCTAAATATTTTCCATGGATTGTTTTTGGTGTTCTTAAATTGTTTGTTTCATGGATCTCGATTTTTTCTATTTTTCAGGGTTTGTATGCAATTTTTTAATTTTCTGTCAATTAAAAGGTTTGCCCTAAATTGGTGTTCTTAAATTGGTGTAATTTATTAGTATGGCAAGTTTCTCAGATTTTCTGTCCTAAATTGTTTCATGGATCTCGATTTGTCAATTTCAGATTTTCTGTCCTAAATTGGTGTAAATTTGGTGTTCTTAAATTGGGGTAATTTTCTATCAATTTTTTAGATTTTCTTCCTAAATTGGAGGTGTCAATTAGGAAATTATCAAAAGTAATTAATGGTGTAATTTATTAGGATGGCAAAAATTATAAATTTGGAATGTAAATAATTATTCAAAATTGTAATGAATGATGTAATGAATTCATTTAATTAATATTTCAGATTTTGAATTGATGACTTAATTTGAATTTGGTAAATTATGAGTTGAAATATTAGTAATTTGAATTGATAAATTGATAGATTATGAGAAAAAAATATTAAGTGAATTAATATAAACATAAATGTTAATTGATTTACACAGTTAACATTTTAATTACAAATTGAATGAAAATAGTAATCAAAATTAATGAATGAAATTAATTGTTTAATTGAACAATACCGAATGTCCATCAATAAGTTACTTGTAAAATGATGCTAATTAGTAGAACTCCCTAACTATTGATTAATTTATTCTTGTAAAACATTAAATTGAATATGTTAAAAATTAATTTTTTGATTAATGAAGTTAGCTAATTAAATTAATTAAATAATTAATTTACTTATCAAAGTTAATAAACTGCTAATTAAATTAATTGTTGTGATTTTTTATTCTTTTATTAATTTGATTGATTAGTAATTCAAATGATAAATTCAACCGTGTCAATTGATAATATACACAATCAAAAATGATACATCTACAGAAGTAAATTACCGAATGGTTACCGAAATAATAATTTTGGAAATAATACAACCTGGGCCCCACATCATTATTTCCTTAATAATACAATCGGGATTATATTTGTGATTCAATTCGGTAGATATATCATTTTTGTATACACAATTAACATTTGAATTGATTATTAAATTCAATTACTGAAAATAGTAATCAAAATTAATCAATGAAGTTAATTGTTTAATTAAAAAATACACATAAATATGTTCATTGATACGTTATTTGTGAAATGATGTTAACTAAAACTCAACCTAATTATTGATTCCTAATCAAACTGAAAGTTCATATATTAATTTCATCAATTAAGAATTAAAATAAACTTGGTAAAAGAAATATAATTAACAGAATTAATTTTGTTTGAGTTAATATAATTATATTAATCGTATTAATTAAATTAATTGACATAATTAATAAGATTATTTTTTATAAATCAAGTATTATTTTTATAATGACATAATTGATTAACATTCAAATTAATAATTAATTATCATAATAATGATGTTTTTATTATTTTATAATTACTTATCATAATTTGATTGTAATAAATTAATCAAATAATAGGTGTATTGTCAATTGAACATGGTGTACCATGTAATTGATAAATTCATAATTTTATTGGTACATGTCAATTGATTTAGTGGGGTCTAAAGTGACATGTGCCACCTCATCGAGGCTTCAAAAGTGAGATTGGGGGGCAAAGTATATTTTCCCAACTAATATAGTGATATCATAAATAAATAAATAAATAAATAAAAATCTTACTATTAAAAAACACAAAATAGTAACAAAGGACGAAGTTTACACTTAAATAAAATAAAAAATAACAAAAGAAGAATATTTATTTTTTGTCAGAAAACAAAACATGTCATATGATTTAAGTTAAGAAATTTTGTATTTTAATTTGAGAAATTTCAATTACTTGATAAACATAATATTCAAGTAAGATAAAAGAGATAAGGTGCTATATAATATTGAAAATTATTAATAATAAATAAATTATAGCAATATAATTTATGAAAAATAGTATATCAGATAATTTATATTAAAAACATAAACAATTATTTGGAAATTTGGAATTGTACGGGTCGGGTTGGGTTAATGCGGGTTTTTGTTTCGAACCCGTAACCCGACCCATACTTCCGGTTTTGTCAAAGTTCCAACCCGGATCCGGCCCAACAACTTCGAAACCCGCAAAAAATGGATCGGTCCGGATCGGGTTGGACGGGTTAGAGAATTTTGTGTACACCCCTAATATTTTCAACGAGTTAGATGATTATATTTCAACGAGAGAAGAGGGAGGGTTCTGGAGAGGAGGGAGGAGACGAGGGAGAGGGAATATTAGAATGGTAAGAGAGAAAATTAAGGTGAAAAAAAGTAATGGAGAGAATATTTTTGAAAGAAATGGAGAAAAATAACTAACGATACAAGGTAACAATACTAATATCCAAATTTTTTTTTTATCAAAATGACGTATGATAGAAATTCCTTATCTATTTACTTAATATAGTTATATCTTAGTTAGTAAATATTTATTCAAGAATCAATACAAATGTGTCATTCTTTTTGCTGAGAAATTCACGAATATTAAGAAATTGCAATTTGTTGAGAACAAAATGAAAGAGGAAGAAATAATCTCATCATTGATTTGAGTTGAGACATGACTTTCATCCTTGTAGAATTGATGGTTCCGTCATTCATTAGTAATTGCAAAACATCATCTGATTTAACCGCCCGTGAATCCATACAGATGAGTGATTGATTACACCTCAAATAAATTCTATCTCAAGTTAGCGCAGAGGTGAGTGCAATCTGGTTATCTTAATAATCTTTTGGGTGGACCCGTTCAACAATCCATTTCAAAATATCAATTATGGAATTTTGAAAAAAAAAAATGAAAATTCGCATGTGTTTGTTTTCAATTTTTGAGCTTTTTTGAGGAACATGAAAATTAATTATTTTATTCGTTCTAAACAAAAATATTGAAAATGTATTAAAAAATATGATAATTGATAATTTCGAAGCTGTTAGTTTGGCTCCAAATATTTCATCAAATATTGTGTTTGGCTATGTTACGCGGATACTTCAAAAACGCAGAAGTATCCTGAGAATACGGGTATCCGATACGGATACGGATACGATACGGCTCGGATACGTATCGGATACGTCATGTGGCGTATCCGATTATTTTAATATTTTTTTTTTCCGGATACGACGGGAATACGACAGGATACGATAGGATACGGCTGGGATAAGTTCAGGATACGGCTAAGATACTTCATTTAGGATAATTCGGCCAATTATTTATTTTGGCACATAATATTTTTAAATAAATTATAGAAAAAAACTCACTTTTGCTCCCTGAACTGTACCAAAAAGTGTAAGTTGCCCTCCCAAACTTTAATTTTGTTCACTTTACCCCCTGAATTCTCGATTCTGCTCACTTTTGTCCCTTCCATCAGTTAACTGTCCAGTCAGCAGTTAAGTGATGATGTGTCAGTGTGACGTGGCAATTTTTAGATGATTTTATTGATGACATGGCAAAATTTAAATTATAAAATTACACATCCATTAATTCATTTAATTAGAATCATTAATCATTAATTAAAACCCAAACCCAATATTAAAACCCAAACCCATTAACCCATTATTTGAATCCCTCTCTCACCCCGTCTCTCTCTCGCTCTCAGCCAGCTCCATTGTCGCCCCGTCGCCATTGTCGCCATCGTGAAGGTTAGCTGTACTCTCTCTCTCTCTCTCTCGCAGCTCTCTCTCTCTCTCTCTCTCTCTCTCTCTCAGACTAACGGTCAATTAGGGTTTTTTTTCTCGACTAATTTTCTGAAATTTGGGTTTTTAGTGGAATTTTAGGTTATTTTCAGCAAAAAAACAGCAAATAATGGTTATTTTCAGCAAATTTCAGCAATTTAGGGTTATTTTGAGTATATTTTGAGCAAATTAGGTTTTTTTTAGTCTAATTATGGTTAATTTTAGGTTTTTTTCGAGTATTGATGAAATTAATGACCATGGTATGAAAAACTATTTATTGTGTTTGTTTGATTTGTGTAATTTGTATTTAAAAATGTTTTGTTGTGGTTGTTGAGGTAATGACAGGGACTTGGAAGAAATTTCAGAAAATAAGGAGGGGGAAAATGCAAATTCTTACTCTGACAGGCTTTTGCTTTCTGAATATTTAAATTTGTGCTCGTCTGAAATAACACAACCATCAAAAGAAACTGAGATTCTAATCGAAACTGCAGTAGAGGAAAATGTCGAAACTACCCCTGATATGATTAAATGCGAAGAAAATAAAGAAATTCGGAATTCGAGACCGATTCAAGTTCGAGCGATTCTGATTGAGTTATGAAATAGTGTGTGGTTCCTTGAGTGGTACTGGTTTTGAACCAGAAATGTTAATTTGTAATTTTGTACTTATTTTGGACATTTTCGAACATAATTAAAAAAAATTGTTACTTTCAGATCTCCTTGAGTGGTACTGGTTCCATTTCCAGTATGATCAAAACTGGTACCACCCTAAAAAATATGATTATCACAACACGATTTTAGAGTAACGAACAATGAAATACGATAATATGATTATCACAACATGATTTAACATATAAATAATATCTTTGCATCCTCTTCCGAATTTATCTAAACAAGTCCAAATAAAAAAAAAATAACGAACAAAATACCCTACCACAAATCGGCCTCGGCCATATCCCAAAATAAAAATTACAAAAAAAATAAAACTTTCGATTTTAAAACAAGCAATTCATCAACACGTGTTTACGGAGCAGGTTCGCGGGTCGTGATTTCAATGTCCCCCCTCTTCGGCCGAATTACTCTCTCCTACTAATCTCTGCTCCAATGCCTTCTCTCCTCTCTCTCTGCAAATCATTTCCAAAATAAAATTAAAATCACAATTCACATGATTTCGAATATCACACAAAATTCTCTTAGGGCTTGTTTGGAGGGTGGAATTTGAGTTGGAATTAGAATTTTGAAATGATGCAAAAGTAAATTCCTTGTTTGGTGTGTGTACAAGATTGGAAATATATAATTCTTGGAATCTTCTAATTCCATTTTTCCATGAAAATTTGATTCTCCAAATTTGAGGAGTGCCAAAGTGGAGCAAAAGATTAATTAAAGAATAATTGTATTATAATTATTAAATCTCTATAATTAATATAATATTATATTTATTACTATACATAATATTATTATATGAATAAAATATAATTTTATAATAATACAACAATACATATAATATTATTATTTAATATATTGTATGGATATAATTATTATAATATTATTATAATTAAATAATATATTATATATTATTATAATAAACTATAATAATTATATTATATTAGATATATATAATTAATATAATACTATATGTATATTTATAAAGAAAATTATTATATTATTATATTGATAAAAATAATATAATAATAACATAGAAATATTATTATTATTATTATTATAATATATTATATTCTATAATATTATATTATAATTATTATAATATAATTCTAATATATTAAAATAATAATAATAATAATATTACCAATATTAATATTAATAATTAATATTATTATTAATATAATATTAATTAATATTGAAATAATATTATAATTAATATTATAATAATAATACCAATATTATATTAATATTATTTTAACAATATTAGTAATATTAGTATGTTAATATTATAATAGTATATTATATGAATATGCTAATATAATAGCAATAATATAAAATATTAATATATTAGTATTATTTACAATATTTTAATATTAATATTAGTATTATGAATATATATTGTCATATAATATATTATAATTATAATTATTATTATATTATAATTATTATAATTATAATTATTATAATTATTATAATAATAATAATAATAATAATAATAATAATTATTATTATTATTATATTAAAATTAGTACAATAATATAACTACAATTAATAATATTATGATGATTTTATATTTTAATAATTTTATATTATAATCATATTATTTATTTATTTAAACTAATTTGATTACAAAAATAATATAATAATAATAACAACAACAACAACAACTATAATAATAATAATAATAATAATTATTATTATTATTATTACAATAATTAATTAATTAATTATAATAATATTATAACATTATAATAATATAGTATTATAATACCATAACAACAACAACAACAACAACAACAACAATAATAATATTATAACAATAATATTAATAATAATAACAATAATAATAATAATAACAATAATAATAATAATAACAATTAATCATAATAATATTATAACATTATAATAATATAATATTATAATACCATAACAATAATAATAATTATTATAATAATAATAATAATAATAATAATAATAAGAAGAAGAAGAAGAAGAAGAATATAATAACATAATAACAATAATATTATAATAATTTAATATTATATGATAATACTATTATATTGTATTAATTTTAATAAAACATTTGTTCTATATTTTCAATAATGAAATTCCAGAATTTTTCTAACCATCCAAACGAAGAATTATATTTTCCAGCATCTTATAATTCGGACATCCAAACAAACTGTGGAATTACTAATTCCAGAATTTTTTTCTCCTCCACCTTATAATCCAATTCCACTCTACTAATTCCGCTTGCCAAACGGCCCCTTACCTTCTTCTAGAAGACTTGGAAGGATCCGAAACGGTAATAGCCTGGTGACCGGCCCTGGATCTCGCACCCAATATCTTATCTTGTCAAACGTATTCGCTATCGGATCCACGGGTCTACATCCCCCCCCCCCCCCCCATGCCCCTGGCCCTGACCCAACCCCCCCTCCCCCTCCCCCGACGTCCCTGGCCCTGACCCAACACCCCTCCCCCCCGCCCCTGGCCCTGGCAACCCACCAATTTGCCAATTTGCCAAATTCATCCCCAATTTCAGCACCAATTTGCGAAATTCATCTCCAATTTGGCAAATTAATCCCCAATTTGGCCCTGACCCACCAATTTACCAAAATTAATCCCCAATTTGACAAGAACCATCCATATCTATCCCTAATTAATCCCCAATTTTCCAAATTCAGCACCAATTTGCTAAAATTAAAGCTCCCTGAATCAAAAGAGAGAGACAGAGAGAGAGAAATCAACAAAAATAAAGCACCAATTAGGATTTAGTAAGAATTAGGGTTGAATCGAAAGCACCAAAAATCAAACGAGAGAGAGAAAGAGAGCACCTTGACGACGGTGTCGAGAGATAGCAACCGGAGCGAAGAGAGAAAGAGAGCGTCGCGAGAGAGGGCAGTGAACTTCAATGGTAGAGAAAGAGAGCGTCGCGAGAGAGAAAGAGAGATCGTCGCAGAGAGAGAGAGAGAGAGAGACGGGGTGAGAGAGGGAGGTTAATGGGTATATAATGGGTTTGGGTTAAATAATGGGTATAATGGGTTTGGATTAATATAATGGGTTTGGGTTAAATAATGGGTATAATGGGTTTGGATTAATATAATGGGTTTGGGTTAAATAATGGATCAATTTAATGGGTTTGGGTATAATTTCATTGAATAATTTTATATTCAAAATTTTGCCATGTCATCTAAAAGAATTGTTAAAAATTGCCAACTCACACTGCCACATCATCACTTAACTGCTGATTGGGCAGTTAACTGATGGAAGGGGCAAAAGTGAGCAAAATCGAGAATTCAGGGGGTAAAATGAACAAAATTAAAGTTTGGAGGGCAACTTGCACTTTTTGGTACAGTTTAGGAGGCAAAAGTGAGTTTTTTTCTAAATTATATGGGATACTTGTAGGATATTTCTAAATTAGTTCTAAGATAATTCTAGAATAAATTTAGAATATTTTTATGATATTTGTATTGTTGTGTTGATTTTATTTATTTTCATGATATTTAAATTCAAAATATTATTTAATTTATTATTTATTTATTTATTATATACAATACAAATATATTAAAATAATAATTATATAGCCGTATCCGTATCCGTGATTTTTTGAAAATTGCCGTATCGCCGTATCCGTATCGTATCGGATACGATACCCGTATTCATATCCGTGCAACATAGGTGTTTGGTGACATAAAATATATTTTGAAATATTTGGAGTCCCTCAACCGTTTTCATAATCCATAATTTTTTTCTTTATCAATATGAATTCGGAACACCATATTTCCAAATTTGGAGCTCATCAACTAATCACTAATTTTTAACTCAAATTTGTGATTAAATATAGGATATAAATGCTATTATCAAAGTTAATCATTGCAACAATATATTACTTTAGACAAATTTGTCGCAATTTGGGATGGGATTGGAATTCGATATAGATGCACCCGTTGTGCAATATATTTTCATCAAACCAAAATATATGGTATTGTGTAATATTATGCGATATTTTGTCCATCAAATTCAACAACTAATATTTCAACATTTTGTCATTTATTAGTCTTATTGAGTGATAGACTATTTCATAATTATTTCCTAAATTATTCAGACTATATCCCAATCAATATACATGTAACACATATTCTTATTGATGTTACAACCCAAAATTCATGTCACAACGAACTTCTCTTCAAATTGATATTTTTGTTTATTTTGCAAATTTTCAATATTGTAACATTCAAGTAATTGCGCAGACAAAATATTATCTCAATCGCAACATCAATAATCGCAACACCAATTCACATCTTATTTTCTCTTACATATCAATATATCCCAATATGAACTTGTCTCAAAATTCAAATCTCAATATGAATTCGGACTCCAAATTGACATTTTCATGTGTTACATAGCTCAAATGTTCTTTTGCAACACTTTGGTTTCTTAACATAGAGTACTCACAATCGCGATAATACTAAAATTGACTTTCAAATTGACTTTCGATATTACTAAAATTGAGATACGAATTTACAAACTAATAAATTGACAAAACCGACTAATCGTTAGTCGATGGTCCGCCATCTCGATAATCTCTTGATTTTTTGTGTTTGGTGGTTTTCCGCCAAACCGACTAATTGTTACAAGTCATTAATGTAATTATATTTATTTTTATATATTGTTTTACATAATTATTTTTATAATTTTAAGTTAGAGAAAATTATTGAATATATGAAAATATGGAACTCAAAATAAAGATAAAATTCAAGTGAATATATATTTTAATTTTTAAAAATTATATTATGAAAAATACTAATAATATTTGATTTATGTTTTATGATATTATATATTAATTTATTAATGTTAGATATTTAAATTCTTTATATTTTATTTGTATTCACAAACATATTGTGAAAAAATTCAAAATTAAATACAACTGGTTCAACGTGAACCTAACAAATAATATTTTGACATGTCATCAATGTAAGGTGATGTTGTCTTCTAAAATTGCTTATAACTATGTGTAAAATAAGTAATGCATAAATTTCTATAAATAAAACATAATCACACAAAATCAAAGATTAATCTATGGTTTATATTTTGCCACATATCATAATCTAATGGTTTAAATAATTGCGATGATGTGGAACGATGAGATTACATAAAGATGGGTCTAAAATAAGAAGGGTTTGTAAATTAGGAATATTCAAAAATTAATAATTATAAATTAATTGTTAATTGACAGAGGTAATTAGTGGATTAATTATGAATGATGATGTCATCATGAAAGTGTGGGGGGATGTGCAGGTGTGTGTGTGTGTGTGGGGAGGGGGGGCATGGTAGAAAGCCTCTATAGTCTATAGTATACATAGGGATGTCAATGGGCCGGGTAGAAACCCGAACCCGCGGGTACCCGACCCGAACGGGGCGGGTAATACCCGAAAAAAAATACCCGTGGGTCGGGTAATACCCGAAAAAAAATACCCGCTCCGGGTTCGGGTACGGGAGGAATTTATTACCCGCGGGTATATCCGTTACCCGAACCCGAACCCGAACCCGAATCCGAAAAATACCCGAAAATTACCCGAAAATATCCCATAATAAGAAAATTTTGGATGTTTTATGGATTAATTATTTGTAATATTCGAATTTTTGACGTATTTGTACAAGTTGTTTGTTTTATGTATTTAAAATTATTGATAATTTTACGTATTTGTATAATAATTTTTAATTTTTTAATTTTTTTAGATTATTTATTAATAATTTTCGAGTAACGGGTTCGGGTTCGGGTATACCCGTTATCCGCGGGTTCGGGTATGGATTTTTACCCGCGGGTATTTTGGGTTCGGGTTCGGGTAATACCCGAAATTTCGGGTTCGGGTATGGGGGAGGCTTACCCGAACCCGACCCGTCCCGTTGACATCCCTAAGTATACACTATAACAAGTTTGGGCAACAGAGACATTTCAAAGGAAATATAGTAAATATACAAAACGCAAAAAAAAATGGTCGAGCGAGAAAAGGTGCATGAAAGAGCATTAATGCCTTCATTTGAAGATGATAAAGAAGAGCACGACTTCATAAAAGATAGTTCAAACGGATATTTTGTATGTAACATAACTATCTATTTTACCAACAAATCTCAAACAATATCAAAATAATACTTAAATAATACATAAAACGACATTATAATTTTACGAAACAAAATCAAGTATTTGTCAAATATTTTGGGATTTGGAAAAGCATACATGAAAGATTCATTTTCTTTTAGAATGGACTTGATTTATCAATAATAAATCATGCAAACATAAACTTATATTGGGTCTATAAAACCATAGTTTTTTTAAAACATAATAAATTTTCAAAAACGGATATCCGTTTTTATACTGTTATTCGGATCCGATCCCAAAATCAAAACCGAATCCGGATCCGGATATTTAGACGGATTCGGTTCGGGTCGGTTCGGATAATATCCGAACCGTTTACATCCCTACCTACACACAAATGGACCCCCCCCCCCCCCCCCCCCCCCCCCCCCCCCCCCCCCCCCCCCCACACACACACACACACACACACACACCCCAATTGATATCCAACTCATTAAAGACCTCACAGTTCACGTGAATGAACTCTCTTCTGCACTACAGCAGTGGCACCAGACCCAAAAAAAATGATACGCGGCGACAAAATAGTAGGGAATACAAGAAGTGTAATTACCAATCTGCCCTTACAATTATGTTTTGGTGACCGGCTCATTGCAGATTTTAAGATCTTTTAACCGGCTCATTAGTTTTATCCGGTTTTTCCGAGTTAATTCTGACCGTATGATGTGATGATTGGACGGTGGAGAAAAGTTTGGTGTACGAAAGAAAAACTCATTATATTTTTATGAGTTAGTTTTATAATTCATACATTAATATATACAATTATTCCTTATACTTGTAGAGATCACTTGCAAGCGATCTTGAAAACCTGTTGATTGAGGTTCGCAAGAAGCAAAATAACTATTTAAAATGCCTCAAACAGCAAAAAAGGTTCTTTCTTTTATAATGTTTTCTCTAATTATGAAATTCATTTGTCAAACTTAATACTCAGTTTGTATGTGTTAATTCTGATTAAGATGTGGTTTTTCTCTATTTCTGAAATTTACAACTAATTAAGTAAATTCAATTTAGGAGTCTTATGCTTACTGATTTGCTTGTGAACTTATCAATGCGGTATAAGTCAGATCTTCATTAGGATAATTTGATCGATTTTATTAAAAAATATTATATTTTATGATCTATTTGATTGCTTGTGAGGTTTGATTTACATAAATGTTGTTATAGTGTATTGTTGGTATGATTTATTTTGTATGTAGTACTTATTTACTAGTCTCTGTGGATGAGAGATTGATATCTTAAGAAATTTTATTTTACCGAAATTTGGATGCACAAATAAGAGTCGAGATTAGTGAAAAAAAAATAAAGTTTGAACTTTATCTCACTTCAAGCCAAAATGATTACATTAATAAGAAAATAAATTGAAAAGGAATTGGACGTTACTCTCATCAAATCATTGGTGACACAAAAATTGAAACTATTATACACCAGAAATTGGAACTCTTCTACACAAGAATTTTTTAGCATGTAATTTATAAATTTAGTGGGACCATACTACTATAAACTATCTCAAACATGAAATCTAAGTCTCGGCATGGAATTTAGTATGACCAAAATCATAAGATCAAATTTATACACTTATTTATGCAAGTATGAGAACACATAAAAGATATATATATATATATTTTTTTTGAAGGAGGTTTGACAATGTGTCGAGACCTCGAATATATTAGATCAAAGAAATGAAACGAAAGAGAGAATTTAGAGAGAATATATAAGACAATATTCTTATTTTTTTGAAGAGAATCATAAGCCAAGAATCGTGGTCATTATAGGGTTTTTTTTTTTTTATATTGATGCCGCCGAGATTCGAACCCACAACCTCTACAACATGAGGATTTATTGTGATGAGCACTCAACCATCTAGGCCAATATAGGTTTTTTTTTTTTTTTTCATATTAAACAACTAATTTGGTAACATCAAATTACATTCTAATCTCCTTCCTTCGCCAGCTCCCTCACTTTTTATCCGAGCCTTATATATTTGAACATATGTACAAAGTAAAAAAAAATGAACTCAAGATAGTACACCAATTTGTTCAAGATATATTATGTACATCTTTTTGTTGAGGCTCTAATACATTCATTTTATATGAGTACTTAACCTCTATGTTCATATGATAACATTACGTTACGTAACAAAAAAAATGAGTATAATAAAAAATAAGAGCCGAAGACTTGCCTAAATAAATTTTTTGTTCGATATTCTAAAGAATCCCCTCTAACCAAAATTTTTGTTTAAAATATCACTTTACAGGGTTAAATCTAATTTTGGACGGTGTTAATATTTTTTGGACCAATATACCCTTTTATTTTCATATTTGATAATTAAAAAAAGTATTTTTCATTATCTTTTTTTGTTAATTTTACAAAATTTTGTAAATATATTTTAACATATAATAATTTCAAAATAATTATTATATGCCATATGTTACCTAATTTTAATATTCTTTTACTATTTTTTAATTAAAAACTAACATCGAATAATAACAATTTGTACTACTCACATCTAACTATTGATAGAAAAATACTTTTTAAAAGCTACTTTTATTTTCATTATCTTTTTATATATTTTCTGTAATAGTTTCACAATCTTTTATATTTAAATATTTTCAAGTTATTTTTTAATATTGTTTTTATCGTATTTGGATATTTTTTTAGCCAAATTTTTTATGAGACCATATACCGTACCCCTATATTTCACCACAACATCCTTTGTATCCCTAATTAATGATTAATTAGCATGATCATTAACAAAAGAACATCCGACAAATAATTAATTAATATATATAATTAAAATACATATACATTAACAATTTTTAATTACTATTAATTAACTGTTAATCGGATGTACTTCTGTTAACGATCATGCTAATTAATAATCAATTAATAATTAATTGGTGATATAGAGGATGTGGTGGGGAAATGAGGGGGTATGGTATAGGTGTTAAAATCTTGTTTTGAATCGAAAAACAAACTTTCTTAGTGTTTGTGAAATTTGGTCAAAAGTTATGTACTAAAAGATACGATACAAATGATCTAAAAACACGTTATTTGAACTCCTCAAAGCGTTAAAATCTTGTTTTGAATCGAAAAATAAACTTTCTTAGTGTTTGTGAAATTTGGTGAAAAGTTATGTAGTAAAAGATACGATACAAATGATCTAAAAACACGTTATTTGAACTCCTCAAAGCGTTAAAATCTTGTTTTGAATCGAAAAACAAACTTTCTTAGTGTTTGTGAAATTTGGTGAAAAGTTATGTAGTAAAAGATACGATACAAATGATCTAAAAACACGTTATTTGAACTCCTCAACGCGTTAAAATCTTGTTTTGAATCGAAAAACAAACTTTCTTAGTGTTTGTCAAATTTGTTGAAAAGTTATGTAGTAAAAGATACGATACAAATGATCTAAAAACAAGTTATTTGAACTCCTCAAAGCGTTAAAATCTTGTTTTGAATCGAAAAACAAACTTTCTTAGTGTTTGTGAAATTTGGTGAAAAGTTATGTAGTAAAAGATACGATACAAATGATCTAAAAACACGTTATTTGAACTCCTCAAAGCGTTAAAAATCTTGTTTTGAATCGAAAAACAAACTTTCTTAGTGTTTGTAAAATTTGGTGAAAAGTTATGTAGTAAAAGATACGATACAAATGATCTCAAAACACGTTATTTGAACTCCTCAAAGCGTTAAAATCTTGTTTTGAATCGAAAAACAAACTTTCTTAGTGTTTGTGAAATTTGGTGAAAAGTTAGATCTAAAAACACGTTATTTGAACTCCTCAAAGCGTTAAAATCTTGTTTTGAATCTAAAAACAAACTTTCTTAGTGTTTGTGAAATTTGGTGAAAAGTTATGTAGTAAAAGATACTATACAAATGATCTAAAAACACGTTATTTGAACTCCTCAAAGCGTTAAAATCTTGTTTTGAATCGAAAAACAAACTTTCTTAGTGTGTGTGAAATTTGGTGAAAAGTTATGTAGTAAAAGATACGATACAAATGATCTAAAAACACGTTATTTGAACTCCTCAAAGCGTTAAAATCTTGTTTTGAATCGAAAAACAAACCTTCTTTGTGTTTGTAAAATTTGGTGAAAAGTTATGTTGTAAAAGATACGATACAAATGATCTAAAAACACGTTATTTGAACTACTCAAAGCGTTAAAATCTTGTTTTGAATCGAAAATAAACTTTCTTTGTGTTTGTGAAATTTGGTGAAAAGTTATGTAGTAAAAGATACGATACAAATGATCTAAAAACACGTTATTTCAACTCCTCAAAGCGTTAAAATCTTGTTTTGAATCGAAAAACAAACTTTCTTAGTGTTTGTGAAATTTGGTGAAAAGTTATGTAGTAAAAGATACGATACAAATAATCTAAAAACCTGTTTTTTGAACTCCTCAAAGCGTTAAAATCTTGTTTTGAATCGAAAAACAAACTTTCTTAGTGTTTGTGAAATTTGGTGAAAAGTTATGTAGTAAAAGTTACGATACAAATGATCTAAAAACACGTTATTTGAACTCCTCAAAGCGTTAAAATCTTGTTTTGAATCGAAAAACAAACTTTCTTAGTGTTTGTGAAATTTGGTGAAAAGTTATGTAGTAAAAGATACGATACAAATGATCTAAAAACACGTTATTTCTACTCCTCAAAGCGTTAAAATCTTGTTTTGAATCGAAAAACAAACTTTCTTAGTGTTTGTGAAATTTGGTGAAAAGTTATGTAGTAAAAGATACGATACAAATGATCTAAAAACACGTTATTTGGACTCCTCAAAGCGTTAAAATCTTGTTTTGAATCGAAAAACAAACTTTCTCAGTGTTTGTGAAATTTGGTGAAACGTTACGTAGTAAAAGATACGACACAAATGATCTCAAAACACCTTATTTGAACTCCTCAAAGCGTTAAAATCTTGTTTTGAATCGAAAAACAAATTTTCTTAGTGTTTGTGAAATTTGGTGAAAAGTTACGTACTAAAAGATACGATACAAATGATCTCAAAACACGTTATTTGAACTCCTCAAAGCGTTAAAATCTTGTTTTGAATCGGAAAACAAAATTTCTTAGTGTTTGTGAAATTTGGTGAAAAGTTATGTAGTAAAAGATACGATACAAATGATCTAAAAACCTGTTATTTGAACTCCTCAAAGCGTTAAAATCTTGTTTTGAATCGAAAAACAAACTTTCTTAGTGTTTGTCAAATTTGCTGAAAAGTTACGTACTAAAAGATACGATACAAATGATCTCAAAACACGTTATTTGAACTCCTCAAAGCGTTAAAATCTTGTTTTGAATCGAAAAACAAACTTTCTTAGTGTTTGTGAAATTTGGTGAAAAGATATGTAGTAGATACGATACAAATGATCTAAAAACCTGTTATTTGAACTCCTCAAAGCGTTAAAATCTTGTTTTGAATCGAAAAACAAACTTTCTTAGTGTTTGTGAAATTTGGTGAAAAGTTATGTAGTAAAAGATACGATACAAATGATCTAAAAACACGTTATTTGAACTCCTCAAAGCGTTAAAATCTTGTTTTGAATCGAAAAACAAACTTTCTTAGTGTTTGTGAAATTTGGTGAAAAGTTATGTAGTAAAATATACGATTCAATTGATCTAAAAACACGTTATTTCAACTCCTCAAAGCGTTAAAATCTTGTTTTGAATCGAAAAACAAACTTTCTTAGTGTTTGTGAAATTTGGTGAAAAGTTAGGTAGTAAAAGATACGATACAAATGATCTAAAAACACGTTATTTGGACTCCTCAAAGCGTTAAAATCTTGTTTTGAATCGAAAAACAAACTTTCTTAGTGTTTGTGAAATTTGGTGAAAAGTTACGTAGTAAAAGATACGATACAAATGATCTCAAAACACGTTATTTGATCTCCTCAAAGCGTTAAAATCTTGTTTTGAATCGAAAAACAAACTTTCTTAGTGTTTGTGAAATTTGGTGAAAAGTTACGTACTAAAAGATACGATACAAATGATCTCAAAAGACATTATTTGAACTCCTCAAAGCGTTAAAATCTTGTTTTGAATCGAAAAACAAAATTTCTTAGTGTTTGTGAAATTTGGTGAAAAGTTATGTAGTAAAAGATACGATACAAATGATCAAAAAACCTGTTATTTGAACTCCTCAAAGCGTTAAAATCTTGTTTTGAATCGAAAAACAAACTTCCTTAGTGTTTGTCAAATTTGGTGAAAAGTTACGTACTAAAAGATACGATACAAATGATCTAAAAACACGTTATTTGAACTCCTCAAAGCGTTAAAATCTTGTTTTGAATCGAAAAACAAACTTTCTTAGTGTGTGTGAAATTTGGTGAAAAGTTATGTAGTAAAAGATACGATACAAATGATCTAAAAACACGTTATTTGAACTCCTCAAAGCGTTAAAATCTTGTTTTGAATCGAAAAACAAACCTTCTTTGTGTTTGTAAAATTTGGTGAAAAGTTATGTTGTAAAAGATACGATACAAATGATCTAAAAACACGTTATTTGAACTCCTCAAAGCGTTAAAATCTTGTTTTGAATCGAAAATAAACTTTCTTTGTGTTTGTGAAATTTGGTGAAAAGTTATGTAGTAAAAGATACGATACAAATGATCTAAAAACACGTTATTTCAACTCCTCAAAGCGTTAAAATCTTGTTTTGAATCGAAAAACAAACTTTCTTAGTGTTTGTGAAATTTGGTGAAAAGTTATGTAGTAAAAGATACGATACAAATGATCTAAAAACCTGTTTTTTGAACTCCTCAAAGCGTTAAAATCTTGTTTTGAATCGAAAAACAAACTTTCTTAGTGTTTGTGAAATTTGGTGAAAAGTTATGTAGTAAAAGTTACGATACAAATGATCTAAAAACACGTTATTTGAACTCCTCAAAGCGTTAAAATCTTGTTTTGAATCGAAAAACAAACTTTCTTAGTGTTTGTGAAATTTGGTGAAAAGTTATGTAGTAAAAGATACGATACAAATGATCTAAAAACACGTTATTTCTACTCCTCAAAGCGTTAAAATCTTGTTTTGAATCGAAAAACAAACTTTCTTAGTGTTTGTGAAATTTGGTGAAAAGTTATGTAGTAAAAGATACGATACAAATGATCTAAAAACACGTTATTTGGACTCCTCAAAGCGTTAAAATCTTGTTTTGAATCGAAAAACAAACTTTCTCAGTGTTTGTGAAATTTGGTGAAACGTTACGTAGTAAAAGATACGACACAAATGACCTCAAAACACGTTATTTGAACTCCTCAAATCGTTAAAATCTTGTTTTGAATCGAAAAACAAATTTTCTTAGTGTTTGTGAAATTTGGTGAAAAGTTACGTACTAAAAGATACGATACAAATGATCTCAAAACACGTTATTTGAACTCCTCAAAGCGTTAAAATCTTGTTTTGAATCGGAAAACAAAATTTCTTAGTGTTTGTTAAATTTGGTGAAAAGTTATGTAGTAAAAGATACGATACAAATGATCTAAAAACCTGTTATTTGAACTCCTCAAAGCGTTAAAATCTTGTTTTGAATCGAAAAACAAACTTTCTTAGTGTTTGTCAAATTTGCTGAAAAGTTACGTACTAAAAGATACGATACAAATGATCTCAAAACACGTTATTTGAACTCCTCAAAGCGTTAAAATCTTGTTTTGAATCGAAAAACAAACTTTCTTAGTGTTTGTGAAATTTGGTGAAAAGATATGTAGTAGATACGATACAAATGATCTAAAAACCTGTTATTTGAACTCCTCAAAGCGTTAAAATCTTGTTTTGAATCGAAAAACAAACTTTCTTAGTGTTTGTGAAATTTGGTGAAAAGTTATGTAGTAAAAGATACGATACAAATGATCTAAAAAAACGTTATTTGAACTCCTCAAAGCGTTAAAATCTTGTTTTGAATCGAAAAACAAACTTTCTTAGTGTTTGTGAAATTTGGTGAAAAGTTATGTAGTAAAATATACGATTCAAATGATCTAAAAACACGTTATTTCAACTCCTCAAAGCGTTAAAATCTTGTTTTGAATCGAAAAACAAACTTTCTTAGTGTTTGTGAAATTTGGTGAAAAGTTAGGTAGTAAAAGATACGATACAAATGATCTAAAAACAAGTTATTTGGACTCCTCAAAGCGTTAAAATCTTGTTTTGAATCGAAAAACAAACTTTCTTAGTGTTTGTGAAATTTGGTGAAAAGTTACGTAGTAAAAGATACGATACAAATGATCTCAAAACACGTTATTTGAACTCCTCAAAGCGTTAAAATCTTGTTTTGAATCGAAAAACAAACTTTCTTAGTGTTTGTGAAATTTGGTGAAAAGTTACGTACTAAAAGATACGATACAAATGATCTCAAAAGACATTATTTGAACTCCTCAAAGCATTAAAATCTTGTTTTGAATCGAAAAACAAAATTTCTTAGTGTTTGTGAAATTTGGTGAAAAGTTATGTAGTAAAAGATACGATACAAATGATCAAAAAACCTGTTATTTGAACTCCTCAAAGCGTTAAAATCTTGTTTTGAATCGAAAAACAAACTTTCTTAGTGTTTGTCAAATTTGGTGAAAAGTTACGTACTAAAAGATACGATACAAATGATCTCAAAACACGTTATTTGAACTCCTCAAAGCGTTAAAATCTTGTTTTGAATCGAAAAACAAACTTTCTTAGTGTTTGTGAAATTTGGTGAAAAGATAGGTAGTAAAAGATACGATACAAATGATCTAAAAATCTGTTATTTGAACTCCTCAAAGCGTTAAAATCTTGTTTTGAATCGAAAAACAAACTTTTTTAGTGTTTGTGAAATTTGGTGAAAAGTTATGTAGTAAAAGATACGATACAAATGATCTAAAAACACGTTATTTGGACTCCTCAAAGCGTTAAAATCTTGTTTTGAATCGAAAAACAAACTTTCTTAGTGTTTGTGAAATTTGGTGAAGAGTTATGTAGTGAAAGATACGATACAAATGATCTAAAAACACGTTATTTGAACTCCTCAAAGCGTTAAAATCTTGTTTTGAATCTAAAAACAAACTTTCTTAGTGTTTGTGAAATTTGGTGAAAAGTTATGTAGTAAAAGATACGATACAAATGATCTAAAAACACGTTATTTGAACTCCTCTAAGCGTTAAAATCTTGTTTTGAATCGAAAAACAAACCTTCTTAGTGTTTGTGAAATTTGGTGAAAAGTTATGTAGTAAAAGATACGATACAAATGATCTAAAAACACGTTATTTGAACTCGTCAAAGCGTTCAAATCTTGTTTTGAATCGAAAAACAAACTTTCTTAGTGTTTGTGAAATTTGGTGAAAAGTTACGTACTAAAAGATACGATACAAATGATCTCAAAACACGTTATTTGAACTCCTCAAAGCGTTAAAATCTTGTTTTGAATCGAAAAACAAAATTTCTTAGTGTTTGTGAAATTTGGTGAAAAGTTATGTAGTAAAAGATACGATACAAATGATCTAAAAACCTGTTATTTGAACTCCTCAAAGCGTTAAAATCTTGTTTTGAATCGAAAAACAAACTTTCTTAGTGTTTGTCAAATTTGGTGAAAAGTTACGTACTAAAAGATACGATACAAATGATCTAAAAACCTGTTATTTGAACTCCTCAAAGCGTTAAAATCTTGTTTTGAATCGAAAAACAAACTTTCTTAGTGTTTGTGAAATTTGGTGAAAAGTTATGTAGTAAAAGATACGATACAAATGATCTAAAAACACGTTATTTCAACTCCTCAAAGCTTTAAAATCTTGTTTTGAATCGAAAAACAAACCTTCTTAGTGTTTGTGAAATTTGGTGAAAAGTTATGTAGTAAAAGATACGATACAAATGATCTAAAAACACGTTATTTGAACTCCTCAAAGCGTTAAAATCTTGTTTTGAATCGAAAAACAAACTTTCTTAGTGTTTGTGAAATTTGGTGAAAAGTTATGTAGTAAAAGATACGATACAAATGATCTAAAAACCTGTTTTTTGAACTCCTCAAAGCGTTAAAATCTAGTTTTGAATCGAAAAACAAACTTTCTTAGTGTTTGTGAAATTTGGTGAAAAGTTATGTAGTAAAAGATACGATACAAATGATCTAAAACACGTTATTTGAACTCCTCAAAGCGTTAAAATCTTGTTTTGAATCGAAAAACAAACTTTCTTAGTGTTTGTGAAATTTGGTGAAAAGTTATGTAGTAAAAGATACGATACAAATGATCTAAAAACACGTTATTTCAACTCCTCAAAGCGTTAAAATCTTGTTTTGAATCGAAAAACAAACTTTCTTAGTGTTTGTGAAATTTGGTGAAAAGTTATGTAGTAAAAGATACGATACAAATGATCTAAAAACACATTATTTGGACTCCTCAAAGCGTTAAAATCTTGTTTTGAATCGAAAAACAAACTTTCTCAGTGTTTGTGAAATTTGGTGAAAAGTTACGTAGTAAAAGATACGATACAAATGATCCCAAAACACGTTATTTGAACGCCTCAAAGCGTTAAAATCTTGTTTTGAATCGAAAAACAAATTTTCTTAGTGTTTGTGAAATTTGGTGAAAAGTTACGTACTAAAAGATACGATACAAATGATCTCAAAACACGTTATTTGAACTCCTCAAAGCGTTAAAATCTTGTATTGAATCGAAAAACAAAATTTCTTAGTGTTTGTGAAATTTGGTGAAAAGTTATGTAGTAAAAGATACGATACAAATGATCTAAAAACCTGTTATTTGAACTCCTCAAAGCGTTAAAATCTTGTTTTGAATCGAAAAACAAACTTTCTTAGTGTTTGTCAAATTTGGTGAAAAGTTACGTACTAAAAGATACGATACAAATGATCTCAAAACACGTTATTTGAACTCCTCAAAGCGTTAAAATCTTGTTTTGAATCGAAAAACAAACTTTCTTAGTGTTTGTGAAATTTGGTGAAAAGATATGTAGTAAAAGATACGATACAAATGATCTAAAAACCTGTTATTTGAACTCCTCAAAGCGTTAAAATCTTGTTTTGAATCGAAAAACAAACTTTCTTAGTGTTTGTGAAATTTGGTGAAAAGTTATGTAGTAAAAGATACGATACAAATGATCTAAAAACACGTTATTTGAACTCCTCAAAGCGTTAAAATCTTGTTTTGAATCGAAAAACAAACTTTCTTAGTGTTTGTGAAATTTGGTGAAAAGTTATGTAGTAAAAGATACGATACAAATGATCAAAAAACCTGTTATTTGAACTCCTCAAAGCGTTAAAATCTTGTTTTGAATCGAAAAACAAACTTTCTTAGTGTTTGTCAAATTTGGTGAAAAGTTACGTACTAAAAGATACGATACAAATGATCTCAAAACACGTTATTTGAACTCCTCAAAGCGTTAAAATCTTGTTTTGAATCGAAAAACAAACTTTCTTAGTGTTTGTGAAATTTGTTGAAAAGATAGGTAGTAAAAGATACGATACAAATGATCTAAAAATCTGTTATTTGAACTCCTCAAAGCGTTAAAATCTTGTTTTGAATCGAAAAACAAACTTTTTTAGTGTTTGTGAAATTTGGTGAAAAGTTATGTAGTAAAAGATACGATACAAATGATCTAAAAACACGTTATTTGGACTCCTCAAAGCGTTAAAATCTTGTTTTGAATCGAAAAACAAAGTTTCTTAGTGTTTGTGAAATTTGGTGAAAAGTTATGTAGTGAAAGATACGATACAAATGATCTAAAAACACGTTATTTGAACTCCTCAAAGCGTTAAAATCTTGTTTTGAATCTAAAAACAAACTTTCTTAGTGTTTGTGATATTTGGTGAAAAGTTATGTAGTAAAAGATACGATACAAATGATCTAAAAACACGTTATTTGAACTCCTCTAAGCGTTAAAATCTTGTTTTGAATCGAAAAACAAACCTTCTTAGTGTTTGTGAAATTTGGTGAAAAGTTATGTAGTAAAAGATACGATACAAATGATCTAAAAACACGTTATTTGAACTCGTCAAAGCGTTCAAATCTTGTTTTGAATCGAAAAACAAACTTTCTTAGTGTTTGTGAAATTTGGTGAAAAGTTACGTACTAAAAGATACGATACAAATGATCTCAAAACACGTTATTTGAACTCCTCAAAGCGTTAAAATCTTGTTTTGAATCGAAAAACAAAATTTCTTAGTGTTTGTGAAATTTGGTGAAAAGTTATGTAGTAAAAGATACGATACAAATGATCTAAAAACCTGTTATTTGAACTTCTCAAAGCGTTAAAATCTTGTTTTGAATCGAAAAACAAACTTTCTTAGTGTTTGTCAAATTTGGTGAAAAGTTACGTACTAAAAGATACGATACAAATGATCTAAAAACCTGTTATTTGAACTCCTCAAAGCGTTAAAATCTTGTTTTGAATCGAAAAACAAACTTTCTTAGTGTTTGTGAAATTTGGTGAAAAGTTATGTAGTAAAAGATACGTTACAAATGATCTAAAAACACGTTATTTCAACTCCTCAAAGCTTTAAAATCTTGTTTTGAATCGAAAAACAAACCTTCTTAGTGTTTGTGAAATTTGGTGAAAAGTTATGTAGTAAAAGATACGATACAAATGATCTAAAAACACGTTATTTGGACTCCTCAAAGCGTTAAAATCTTGTTTTGAATCGAAAAACAAAGTTTCTTAGTGTTTGTGAAATTTGGTGAAAAGTTATGTAGTGAAAGATACGATACAAATGATCTAAAAACACGTTATTTGAACTCCTCAAAGCGTTAAAATCTTGTTTTGAATCGAAAAACAAACTTTCTTAGTGTTTGTCAAATTTGGTGAAAAGTTATGTAGTAAAAGATACGATACAAATGATCTAAAACACGTTATTTGAACTCCTCAAAGCGTTAAAATCTTGTTTTGAATCGAAAAACAAACTTTCTTAGTGTTTGTGAAATTTGGTGAAAAGTTATGTAGTAAAAGATACGATACAAATGATCTAAAAACACGTTATTTCAACTCCTCAAAGCGTTAAAATCTTGTTTTGAATCGAAAAACAAACTTTCTTAGTGTTTGTGAAATTTGGTGAAAAGTTATGTAGTAAAAGATACGATACAAATGATCTAAAAACACATTATTTGGACTCCTCAAAGCGTTAAAATCTTGTTTTGAATCGAAAAACAAACTTTCTCAGTGTTTGTGAAATTTGGTGAAAAGTTATGTAGTAAAAGATACGATACAAATGATCTAAAAACCTGTTATTTGAACTTCTCAAAGCGTTAAAATCTTGTTTTGAATCGAAAAACAAACTTTCTTAGTGTTTGTCAAATTTGGTGAAAAGTTACGTACTAAAAGATACGATACAAATGATCTAAAAACCTGTTATTTGAACTCCTCAAAGCGTTAAAATCTTGTTTTGAATCGAAAAACAAACTTTCTTAGTGTTTGTGAAATTTGGTGAAAAGTTATGTAGTAAAAGATACGTTACAAATGATCTAAAAACACGTTATTTCAACTCCTCAAAGCTTTAAAATCTTGTTTTGAATCGAAAAACAAACCTTCTTAGTGTTTGTGAAATTTGGTGAAAAGTTATGTAGTAAAAGATACGATACAAATGATCTAAAAACACGTTATTTGGACTCCTCAAAGCGTTAAAATCTTGTTTTGAATCGAAAAACAAAGTTTCTTAGTGTTTGTGAAATTTGGTGAAAAGTTATGTAGTGAAAGATACGATACAAATGATCTAAAAACACGTTATTTGAACTCCTCAAAGCGTTAAAATCTTGTTTTGAATCGAAAAACAAACTTTCTTAGTGTTTGTGATATTTGGTGAAAAGTTATGTAGTAAAAGATACGATACAAATGATCTAAAAACACGTTATTTGAACTCCTCTAAGCGTTAAAATCTTGTTTTGAATCGAAAAACAAACCTTCTTAGTGTTTGTGAAATTTGGTGAAAAGTTATGTAGTAAAAGATACGATACAAATGATCTAAAAACACGTTATTTGAACTCGTCAAAGCGTTCAAATCTTGTTTTGAATCGAAAAACAAACTTTCTTAGTGTTTGTGAAATTTGGTGAAAAGTTACGTACTAAAAGATACGATACAAATGATCTCAAAACACGTTATTTGAACTCCTCAAAGCGTTAAAATCTTGTTTTGAATCGAAAAACAAAATTTCTTAGTGTTTGTGAAATTTGGTGAAAAGTTATGTAGTAAAAGATACGATACAAATGATCTAAAAACCTGTTATTTGAACTTCTCAAAGCGTTAAAATCTTGTTTTGAATCGAAAAACAAACTTTCTTAGTGTTTGTCAAATTTGGTGAAAAGTTACGTACTAAAAGATACGATACAAATGATCTAAAAACCTGTTATTTGAACTCCTCAAAGCGTTAAAATCTTGTTTTGAATCGAAAAACAAACTTTCTTAGTGTTTGTGAAATTTGGTGAAAAGTTATGTAGTAAAAGATACGTTACAAATGATCTAAAAACACGTTATTTCAACTCCTCAAAGCTTTAAAATCTTGTTTTGAATCGAAAAACAAACCTTCTTAGTGTTTGTGAAATTTGGTGAAAAGTTATGTAGTAAAAGATACGATACAAATGATCTAAAAACACGTTATTTGGACTCCTCAAAGCGTTAAAATCTTGTTTTGAATCGAAAAACAAAGTTTCTTAGTGTTTGTGAAATTTGGTGAAAAGTTATGTAGTGAAAGATACGATACAAATGATCTAAAAACACGTTATTTGAACTCCTCAAAGCGTTAAAATCTTGTTTTGAATCGAAAAACAAACTTTCTTAGTGTTTGTCAAATTTGGTGAAAAGTTATGTAGTAAAAGATACGATACAAATGATCTAAAACACGTTATTTGAACTCCTCAAAGCGTTAAAATCTTGTTTTGAATCGAAAAACAAACTTTCTTAGTGTTTGTGAAATTTGGTGAAAAGTTATGTAGTAAAAGATACGATACAAATGATCTAAAAACACGTTATTTCAACTCCTCAAAGCGTTAAAATCTTGTTTTGAATCGAAAAACAAACTTTCTTAATGTTTGTGAAATTTGGTGAAAAGTTATGTAGTAAAAGATACGATACAAATGATCTAAAAACACATTATTTGGACTCCTCAAAGCGTTAAAATCTTGTTTTGAATCGAAAAACAAACTTTCTCAGTGTTTGTGAAATTTGGTGAAAAGTTACGTAGTAAAAGATACGATACAAATAATCCCAAAACACGTTATTTGAACGCCTCAAAGCGTTAAAATCTTGTTTTGAATCGAAAAACAAATTTTCTTAGTGTTTGTGAAATTTGGTGAAAAGTTACGTACTAAAAGATACGATACAAATGATCTCAAAACACGTTATTTGAACTCCTCAAAGCGTTAAAATCTTGTATTGATTCGAAAAACAAAATTTCTTAGTGTTTCTGAAATTTGGTGAAAAGTTATGTAGTAAAAGATACGATACAAATGATCTAAAAACCTGTTATTTGAACTCCTCAAAGCGTTAAAATCTTGTTTTGAATCGAAAAACAAACTTTCTTAGTGTTTGTCAAATTGGGTGAAAAGTTACGTACTAAAAGATACGATACAAATGATCTCAAAACACGTTATTTGAACTCCTCAAAGCGTTAAAATCTTGTTTTGAATCGAAAAACAAACTTTCTTAGTGTTTGTGAAATTTGGTGAAAAGATATGTAGTAAAAGATACGATACAAATGATCTAAAAACCTGTTATTTGAACTCCTCAAAGCGTTAAAATCTTGTTTTGAATCGAAAAACAAACTTTCTTAGTGTTTGTGAAATTTGGTGAAAAGTTATGTAGTAAAAGATACGATACAAATGATCTAAAAACACGTTATTTGAACTCCTCAAAGCGTTAAAATCTTGTTTTGAATCGAAAAACAAACTTTCTTAGTGTTAGTGAAATTTGGTGAAAAGTTATGTAGTAAAAGATACGATTCAAATGATCTAAAAACACGTTATTTGAACTCCTCAAAGCGTTAAAATCTTGTTTTGAATCGAAAAACAAACTTTCTTAGTGTTTGTGAAATTTGGTGAAAAGTTACGTAGTAAAAGATACGATACAAATGATCTAAAAACACGTTATTTGAACTCCTCAAAGCGTTAAAATCTTGTTTTGAATCGAAAAACAAACTTTCTTAGTGTTTGTGAAATTTGGTGAAAAGATATGTAGTAAAAGATACGATACAAATGATCTAAAAACCTGTTATTTGAACTCCTCAAAGCGTTAAAATCTTGTTTTGAATCGAAAAACAAACTTTCTTAGTGTTTGTCAAATTTGGTGAAAAGTTACGTACTAAAAGATACGATTCAAATGATCTAAAAACACGTTATTTGAACTCCTCAAATCGTTAAAATCTTGTTTTGAATCGAAAAACAAACTTTCTTAGTGTTTGTGAAATTTGGTGAAAAGTTATGTAGTAAAAGATACGATACAAATGATCTAAAAACACGTTATTTGGACTCCTGAAAGCGTTAAAATCTTGTTTTGAATCGAAAAACAAACTTTCTTAGTGTTTGTGAAATTTGGTGAAAAGTTATGTAGTAAAAGATACGATACAAATGATATCAAAACACGTTATTTGAACTCCTCAAAGCGTTAAAATCATGTTTTGAATCGAAAAACAAACTTTCTTAGTGTTTGTGAAATTTGGTGAAAAGTTATGTAGTAAAAGATACGATACAAATGATCTAAAAACACGTTATTTCAACTCCTCAAAGCGTTAAAATCTTGTTTTGAATCGAAAAACAAACTTTCTTTGTGTTTATGAAATTTGGTGAAAAGTTATGTAGTAAAAGATACGATACAAATGATCTAAAAACACGTTATTTGAACTCCTCAAAGCGTTAAAATCTTGTTTTGATTCGAAAAACAAAATTTCTTAGTGTTTCTGAAATTTGGTGAAAAGTTATGTAGTAAAAGATACGATACAAATGATCTAAAAACCTGTTATTTGAACTCCTCAAAGCGTTAAAATCTTGTTTTGAATCGAAAAACAAACTTTCTTAGTGTTTGTGAAATTTGGTGAAAAGTTATGTAGTAAAAGATACGATACAAATGATCTAAAAACACGTTATTTGAACTCCTCAAAGCGTTAAAATCTTGTTTTGAATCGAAAAACAAACTTTCTTAGTGTTTGTGAAATTTGGTGAAAAGTTATGTAGTAAAAGATACGATACAAATGATCTAAAAACACGTTATTTGAACTCCTCAAAGCGTTAAAATCTTGTTTTGAATCGAAAAACAAACTTTCTTAGTGTTTGTGAAATTTGGTGAAAAGTTATGTAGTAAAAGATACGATACAAATGATCTAAAACACGTTATTTGAACTCCTCAAAGCGTTAAAAGCTTGTTTTGAATCGAAAAACAAACTTTCTGAGTGTTTGTGAAATTTGGTGAAAAGTTATGTAGTAACAGATACGATACAAATGATCTAAAAACACGTTATTTGAACTCCTCAAAGCGTTAAAATCTTGTTTTGAATCGAAAAACAAACTTTCTCAGTGTTTGTGAAATTTGGTGAAAAGTTACGTAGTAAAAGATACGATACAAATGATCTCAAAACACGTTATTTGAACGCCTCAAAGCGTTAAAATCTTGTTTTGAATCGAAAAACAAACTTTCTTAGTGTTTGTGAAATTTGGTGAAAAGTTATGTAGTAAAACATACGATACAAATGATGTAAAAACATGTTATTTGAACTCCTCAAAGCGTTAAAATCTTGTTTTGAATCGAAAAACAAACCTTCTTTGTGTTTGTAAAATTTGGTGAAAAGTTATGTAGTAAAAGATACGATACAAATGATCTAAAAACACGTTATTTGAACTCCTCAAAGCGTTAAAATCTTGTTTTGAATCGAAAAACAAACTTTCTTAGTGTTTGTGAAATTTGGTGAAAAGTTATGTAGTAAAAGATACGATACAAATGATCTAAAAACACGTTATTTGAACTCCTCAAAGCGTTAAAATCTTGTTTTGAATCTAAAAACAAACTTACTTAGTGTTTGTGAAATTTGGTGAAAAGTTATGTAGTAAAAGATACGATACAAATGATCTAAAAACACGTTATTTGAACTCCTCAAAGCGTTAAAAATCTTGTTTTGAATCTAAAAACAAACTTTCTTAGTGTTTGTGAAATTTGGTGAAAAGTTATGTTGTAAAAGATACGATACAAATGATCTAAAAACACGTTATTTGAACTCCTCAAAGCGTTAAAATCTTGTTTTGAATCGAAAAACAAACTTTCTTAGTGTGTGTGAAATTTGGTGAAAAGTTATGTAGTAAAAGATACGATACAAATGATCTAAAAACACGTTATTTGAACTCCTCAAAGCGTTAAAATCTTGTTTTGAATCGAAAAACAAATTTTCTTAGTGTTTGTGAAATTTGGTGAAAAGTTACGTACTAAAAGATACGATACAAATGATCTCAAAACACGTTATTTGAACTCCTCAAAGCGTTAAAATCTTGTTTTGAATCGGAAAACAAAATTTCTTAGTGTTTGTGAAATTTGGTGAAAAGTTATGTAGTAAAAGATACGATACAAATGATATAAAAACCTGTTATTTGAACTCTTCAAAGCGTTAAAATCTTGTTTTGAATCGAAAAACAAACTTTCTTAGTGTTTGTCAAATTTGCTGAAAAGTTACGTACTAAAAGATACGATACAAATGATCTCAAAACACGTTATTTGAACTACTCAAAGCGTTAAAATCTTGTTTTGAATCGAAAAACAAACTTTCTTAGTGTTTGTGAAATTTGGTGAAAAGATATGTAGTAGATACGATACAAATGATCTAAAAACCTGTTATTTGAACTCCTCAAAGCGTTAAAATCTTGTTTTGAATCGAAAAACAAACTTTCTTAGTGTCTGTGAAATTTGGTGAAAAGTTATGTAGTAAAAGATACGATACAAATGATCTAAAAACACGTTATTTGAACTCCTCAAAGCGTTAAAATCTTGTTTTGAATCGAAAAACAAACTTTCTTAGTGTTTGTGAAATTTGGTGAAAAGTTATGTAGTAAAATATACGATTCAAATGATCTAAAAACACGTTATTCCAACTCCTCAAAGCGTTAAAATCTTGTTTTGAATCGAAAAACAAACTTTCTTAGTGTTTGTGAAATTTGGTGAAAAATTAGGTAGTAAAAGATACGATACAAATGATCTAAAAACACGTTATTTGGACTCCTCAAAGCGTTAAAATCTTGTTTTGAATCGAAAAACAAACTTTCTTAGTGTTTGTGAAATTTGGTGAAAAGTTACGTAGTAAAAGATACGATACAAATGATCTCAAAACACGTTATTTGAACTACTCAAAGCGTTAAAATCTTGTTTTGAATCGAAAAACAAACTTTCTTAGTGTTTGTGAAATTTGGTGAAAAGTTACGTACTAAAAGATACGATACAAATGATCTCAAAAGACATTATTTGAACTCCTCAAAGCGTTAAAATCTTGTTTTGAATCGAAAAACAAAATTTCTTAGTGTTTGTGAAATTTGGTGAAAAGTTATGTAGTAAAAGATACGATACAAATGATCAAAAAACCTGTTATTTGAACTCCTCAAAGCGTTAAAATCTTGTTTTGAATCGAAAAACAAACTTTCTTAGTGTTTGTCAAACTTGGTGAAAAGTTACGTACTAAAAGATACGATACAAATGATCTCAAAACACGTTATTTGAACTCCTCAAAGCGTTAAAATCTTGTTTTGAATCGAAAAACAAACTTTCTTAGTGTTTGTGAAATTTGGTGAAAAGATAGGTAGTAAAAGATATGATACAAATGATCTAAAAATCTGTTATTTGAACTCCTCAAAGCGTTAAAATCTTGTTTTGAATCGAAAAACAAACTTTTTTAGTGTTTGTGAAATTTGGTGAAATGTTATGTAGTAAAAGATACGATACAAATGATCTAAAAACACGTTATTTGGACTCCTCAAAGCGTTAAAATCTTGTTTTGAATCGAAAAACAAACTTTCTTAGTGTTTGTCAAATTTGGTGAAAAGTTACGTACTAAAAGATACGATTCAAATGATCTAAAAACACGTTATTTGAACTCCTCAAAGCGTTAAAATCTTGTTTTGAATCGAAAAACAAACTTTCTTAGTGTTTGTGAAATTTGGTGAAAAGTTATGTAGTAAAAGATACGATACAAATGATCTAAAAACACGTTATTTGGACTCCTGAAAGCGTTAAAATCTTGTTTTGAATCGAAAAACAAACTTTCTTAGTGTTTGTGAAATTTGGTGAAAAGTTATGTAGTAAAAGATACGATACAAATGATATCAAAACACGTTATTTGAACTCCTCAAAGCGTTAAAATCATGTTTTGAATCGAAAAACAAACTTTCTTAGTGTTTGTGAAATTTGGTGAAAAGTTATGTAGTAAAAGATACGATACAAATGATCTAAAAACACGTTATTTGAACTCCTCAAAGCGTTAAAATCTTGTTTTGAATCGAAAAACAAACTTTCTTTGTGTTTATGAAATTTGGTGAAAAGTTATGTAGTAAAAGATACGATACAAATGATCTAAAAACACGTTATTTGAACTCCTCAAAGCGTTAAAATCTTGTTTTGATTCGAAAAACAAAATTTCTTAGTGTTTCTGAAATTTGGTGAAAAGTTATGTAGTAAAAGATACGATACAAATGATCTAAAAACCTGTTATTTGAACTCCTCAAAGCGTTAAAATCTTGTTTTGAATCGAAAAACAAACTTTCTTAGTGTTTGTGAAATTTGGTGAAAAGTTATGTAGTAAAAGATACGATACAAATGATCTAAAAACACGTTATTTGAACTCCTCAAAGCGTTAAAATCTTGTTTTGAATCGAAAAACAAACTTTCTTAGTGTTTGTGAAATTTGGTGAAAAGTTATGTAGTAAAAGATACGATACAAATGATCTAAAAACACGTTATTTGAACTCCTCAAAGCGTTAAAATCTTGTTTTGAATCGAAAAACAAACTTTCTTAGAGTTTGTGAAATTTGGTGAAAAGGTATGTAGTAAAAGATACGATACAAATGATCTAAAACACGCTATTTGAACTCCTCAAAGCGTTAAAAGCTTGTTTTGAATCGAAAAACAAACTTTCCTAGTGTTTGTGAAATTTGGTGAAAAGTTATGTAGTAACAGATACGATACAAATGATCTAAAAACACGTTATTTGAACTCCTCAAAGCATTAAAATCTTGTTTTGAATCGAAAAACAAACTTTCTCAGTGTTTGTGAAATTTGGTGAAAAGTTACGTAGTAAAAGATACGATACAAATGATCTCAAAACACGTTATTTGAACGCCTCAAAGCGTTAAAATCTTGTTTTGAATCGAAAAACAAACTTTCTTAGTGTTTGTGAAATTTGGTGAAAAGTTATGTAGTAAAACATACGGTACAAATGATGTAAAAACACGTTATTTGAACTCCTCAAAGCGTTAAAAATCTTGTTTTGAATCTAAAAACAAACTTTCTTAGTGTTTGTGAAATTTGGTGAAAAGTTATGTTGTAAAAGATACGATACAAATGATCTAAAAACACGTTATTTGAACTCCTCAAAGCGTTAAAATCTTGTTTTGAATCGAAAAACAAACTTTCTTAGTGTGTGTGAAATTTGGTGAAAAGTTATGTAGTAAAAGATACGATACAAATGATCTAAAAACACGTTATTTGAACTCCTCAAAGCGTTAAAATCTTGTTTTGAATCGAAAAACAAATTTTCTTAGTGTTTGTGAAATTTGGTGAAAAGTTACGTACTAAAAGATACGATACAAATGATCTCAAAACACGTTATTTGAACTCCTCAAAGCGTTAAAATCTTGTTTTGAATCGGAAAACAAAATTTCTTAGTGTTTGTGAAATTTGGTGAAAAGTTATGTAGTAAAAGATACGATACAAATGATATAAAAACCTGTTATTTGAACTCTTCAAAGCGTTAAAATCTTGTTTTGAATCGAAAAACAAACTTTCTTAGTGTTTGTCAAATTTGCTGAAAAGTTACGTACTAAAAGATACGATACAAATGATCTCAAAACACGTTATTTGAACTACTCAAAGCGTTAAAATCTTGTTTTGAATCGAAAAACAAACTTTCTTAGTGTTTGTGAAATTTGGTGAAAAGATATGTAGTAGATACGATACAAATGATCTAAAAACCTGTTATTTGAACTCCTCAAAGCGTTAAAATCTTGTTTTGAATCGAAAAACAAACTTTCTTAGTGTCTGTGAAATTTGGTGAAAAGTTATGTAGTAAAAGATACGATACAAATGATCTAAAAACACGTTATTTGAACTCCTCAAAGCGTTAAAATCTTGTTTTGAATCGAAAAACAAACTTTCTTAGTGTTTGTGAAATTTGGTGAAAAGTTATGTAGTAAAATATACGATTCAAATGATCTAAAAACACGTTATTTCAACTCCTCAAAGCGTTAAAATCTTGTTTTGAATCGAAAAACAAACTTTCTTAGTGTTTGTGAAATTTGGTGAAAAATTAGGTAGTAAAAGATACGATACAAATGATCTAAAAACACGTTATTTGGACTCCTCAAAGCGTTAAAATCTTGTTTTGAATCGAAAAACAAACTTTCTTAGTGTTTGTGAAATTTGGTGAAAAGTTACGTAGTAAAAGATACGATACAAATGATCTCAAAACACGTTATTTGAACTACTCAAAGCGTTAAAATCTTGTTTTGAATCGAAAAACAAACTTTCTTAGTGTTTGTGAAATTTGGTGAAAAGTTACGTACTAAAAGATACGATACAAATGATCTCAAAAGACATTATTTGAACTCCTCAAAGCGTTAAAATCTTGTTTTGAATCGAAAAACAAAATTTCTTAGTGTTTGTGAAATTTGGTGAAAAGTTATGTAGTAAAAGATACGATACAAATGATCAAAAAACCTGTTATTTGAACTCCTCAAAGCGTTAAAATCTTGTTTTGAATCGAAAAACAAACTTTCTTAGTGTTTGTCAAATTTGGTGAAAAGTTACGTACTAAAAGATACGATACAAATGATCTCAAAACATGTTATTTGAACTCCTCAAAGCGTTAAAATCTTGTTTTGAATCGAAAAACAAACTTTCTTAGTGTTTGTGAAATTTGGTGAAAAGATAGGTAGTAAAAGATACGATACAAATGATCTAAAAATCTGTTATTTGAACTCCTCAAAGCGTTAAAATCTTGTTTTGAATCGAAAAACAAACTTTTTTAGTGTTTGTGAAATTTGGTGAAATGTTATGTAGTAAAAGATACGATACAAATGATCTAAAAACACGTTATTTGGACTCCTCAAAGCGTTAAAATCTTGTTTTGAATCGAAAAACAAACTTTCTTAGTGTTTGTGAAATTTGGTGAAAAGTTATGTAGTGAAAGATACGATACAAATGATCTAAAAACACGTTATTTGAACTCCTCAAAGCGTTAAAATCTTGTTTTGAATCTAAAAACAAACTTTCTTAGTGTTTGTGAAATTTGGTGAAAAGTTATGTAGTAAAAGATACGATACAAATGATCTAAAAACACGTTATTTGAACTCCTCTAAGCGTTAAAATCTTGTTTTGAATCGAAAAACAAACCTTCTTAGTGTTTGTGAAATTTGGTGAAAAGTTATGTAGTAAAAGATACGATACAAATGATCTAAAAACACGTTATTTGAACTCGTCAAAGCGTTCAAATCTTGTTTTGAATCGAAAAACAAACTTTCTTAGTGTTTGTGAAATTTGGTGAAAAGTTACGTACTAAAAGATACGATACAAATGATCTCAAAACACGTTATTTGAACTCCTCAAAGCGTTAAAATCTTGTTTTGAATCGAAAAACAAAATTTCTTAGTGTTTGTGAAATTTGGTGAAAAGTTTTGTAGTAAAAGATACGATACAAATGATCTAAAAACCTGTTATTTGAACTCCTCAAAGCGTTAAAATCTTGTTTTGAATCGAAAAACAAACTTTCTTAGTGTTTGTCAAATTTGGTGAAAAGTTACGTACTAAAAGATACGATACAAATGATCTAAAAACCTGTTATTTGAACTCCTCAAAGCGTTAAAATCTTGTTTTGAATCGAAAAACAAACTTTCTTAGTGTTTGTGAAATTTGGTGAAAAGTTATGTAGTAAAAGATACGATACAAATGATCTAAAAACACGTTATTTCAACTCCTCAAAGCTTTAAAATCTTGTTTTGAATCGAAAAACAAACCTTCTTAGTGTTTGTGAAATTTGGTGAAAAGTTATGTAGTAAAAGATACGATACAAATGATCTAAAAACACGTTATTTGAACTCTTCAAAGTGTTAAAATCTTGTTTTGAATCGAAAAACAAACTTTCTTAGTGTTTGTGAAATTTGGTGAAAAGTTATGTAGTAAAAGATACGATACAAATGATCTAAAAACCTGTTTTTTCAACTCCTCAAAGCGTTAAAATCTAGTTTTGAATCGAAAAACAAACTTTCTTAGTGTTTGTGAAATTTGGTGAAAAGTTATGTAGTAAAAGATACGATACAAATGATCTAAAACACGTTATTTGAACTCCTCAAAGCGTTAAAATCTTGTTTTGAATCGAAAAACAAACTTTCTTAGTGTTTGTGAAATTTGGTGAAAAGTTATGTAGTAAAAGATACGATACAAATGATCTAAAAACACTGAGAATGTTTGTGTTTCGATTCAAAACAAGATTTTAACGCTTTGAGGAGTTCAAATAACGTGTTTTTAGATCATTTGTATCGTATGTTTTAGTACATAACTTTTCACCAAATTTCACAAACACTAAGAAAGTTTGTTTTTCGATTCAAAACAAGATTTTAACGCTTTGAGGAGTTCAAATAACGTGTTTTTAGATCATTTGTATCGTATCTTTTAGTACATAACTTTTCACCAAATTTCACAAACACTAAGAAAGTTTGTTTTTCGATTCAAAACAAGATTTTAACGCTTTGAGGAGTTCAAATAACGTGTTTTTAGATCATTTGTATCGTATATTTTACTACATAACTTTTCACCAAATTTCACAGACACTAAGAAAGTTTGTTTTTCGATTCAAAACAAGATTTTAACGCTTTGAGGAGTTCAAATAACCTGTTTTTAGATCATTTGTACCGTATCTTTTAGTACATAACTTTTCACCAAATTTCACAAACACTAAGAAAGTTTGTTTTTCGATTCAAAACAAGATTTTAACGCTTTCAGGAGTTCAAATAACCTGTTTTTATATCATTTGTATCGTATCTTTTAGTACATAACTTTTCACCAAATTATACAAACACTAAGAAAGTTTGTTTTTCGATTCAAAACAAGATTTTAACGCTTTGAGGAGTTCAAATAACGTGTTTTTAGATCATTTGTATCGTATCATTCTGTACATAACTTTTCACCAAATTTCACAAACACTAAGAAAGTTTGTTTTTCGATTCAAAACAAGATTTTAACGCTTTGAGGAGTTCAAATAACGTATTTTAAGATCATTTGTATCGTATCTTTCAGTACATAACTTTTCACCAAATTTCACAAACACTTAGAAAGTTTGTTTTTCGATTCAAAACAAGATTTTAACGCTTTGAGGAGTTCAAATAACGTGTTTTTAGATCATTTGTATCGTATCTTTTACTACATAACTTTTCACCAAATTTCACAAACGCTAAGAAAGTTTGTTTTTCGATTCAAAACAAGATTTTAACGCTTTGAGGAGTTCAAATAACGTGTTTTTAGATCATTTGTATCGTATCTTTTACTACATAACTTTTCACCAAATTTCACAAACGCTAAGAAAGTTTGTTTTTCGATTCAAAACAAGATTTTAACGCTTTGAGGAGTTCAAATAACGTGTTTTTAGATCATTTGTATCGTATCATTCTGTACATAACTTTTCACCAAATTTCACAAACACTAAGAAAGTTTGTTTTTCGATTCAAAACAAGATTTTAACGCTTTGAGGAGTTCAAATAACGTATTTTAAGATCATTTGTATCGTATCTTTCAGTACATAACTTTTCACCAAATTTCACAAACACTGAGAAAGTTTGTGTTTCGATTCAAAACAAGATTTTAACGCTTTGAGGAGTTCAAATAACGTGTTTTTAGATCATTTGTATCGTATGTTTTAGTACATAACTTTTCACCAAATTCCACAAACACTAAGAAAGTTTGTTTTTCGATTCAAAACAATATTTTAACGCTTTGAGGAGTTCAAATAACGTGTTTTTAGATCATTTGTATCGTATCTTTTACTACATAACTTTTCACCAAATTTCACAGACACTAAGAAAGTTTGTTTTTCGATTCAAAACAAGATTTTAACGCTTTGAGGAGTTCAAATAACGTGTTTTTAGATCATTTGTATCGTATGTTTAAGTACATAACTTTTCACCAAATTCCACAAACACTAAGAAAGTTTGTTTTTCGATTCAAAACAAGATTTTAACGCTTTGAGGAGTTCAAATAACGTGTTTTTAGATCATTTGTATCGTATCTTTTACTACATAACTTTTCACCAAATTTCACAAACACTGAGAATGTTTGTGTTTCGATTCAAAACAAGATTTTAACGCTTTGAGGAGTTCAAATAACGTGTTTTTAGACCATTTGTATCGTATGTTTTAGTACATAACTTTTCACCAAATTCCACAAACACTAAGAAAGTTTGTCTTTCTATTCAAAACAAGATTTTAACGCTTTGAGGATTTCAAATAACGTGTTTTTAGATCATTTGTATCGTATCTTTTACTACATAACTTTTCACCAAATTTCACAAACGCTAAGAAAGTTTGTTTTTCGATTCAAAACAAGATTTAACGCTTTGAGGAGTTCAAATAACGTGTTTTTAGATCATTTGTATCGTATCTTTTACTACATAACTTTTCACCAAATTTCACAAACGCTAAGAAAGTTTGTTTTTCGATTCAAAACAATATTTTAACGCTTTGAGGAGTTCAAATAACGTGTTTTTAGATCATTTGTATCGTATCATTCTGTACATAACTTTTCACCAAATTTCACAAACACTAAGAAAGTTTGTTTTTCGATTCAAAACAAGATTTTAACGCTTTGAGGAGTTCAAATAACGTATTTTAAGATCATTTGCATCGTATCTTTCAGTACATAACTTTTCACCAAATTTCACAAACACTGAGAAAGTTTGTGTTTCGATTCAAAACAAGATTTTAACGCTTTGAGGAGTTCAAATAACGTGTTTTTAGATCATTTGTATCGTATGTTTTAGTACATAACTTTTCACCAAATTCCACAAACACTAAGAAAGTTTGTTTTTCGATTCAAAACAATATTTTAACGCTTTGAGGAGTTCAAATAACGTGTTTTTAGATCATTTGTATCGTATCTTTTACTACATAACTTTTCACCAAATTTCACAGACACTAAGAAAGTTTGTTTTTCGATTCAAAACAAGATTTTAACGCTTTGAGGAGTTCAAATAACGTGTTTTTAGATCATTTGTATCGTATCTTTTACTACATAACTTTTCACCAAATTTCACAAACACTGAGAATGTTTGTGTTTCGATTCAAAACAAGATTTTAACGCTTTGAGGAGTTCAAATAACGTGTTTTTAGTTCATTTGTAACGTATTTTTTACTACATAACTTTTCACCAAATTTCACAAATGCTAAGAAAGTTTGTTTTTCGATTCAAAACAAGATTCTGACGCTTTGAGGAGTTCAAATAATGTGTTGTTAGATCATTTGTATCGTATCTTTTACTACATAACTTTTCACCAAATTTCACAAACACTGAGAATGTTTGTGTTTCGATTCAAAACAAGATTTTAACGCTTTGAGGAGTTCAAATAACGTGTTTTTAGACCATTTGTATCGTATGTTTTAGTACATAACTTTTCACCAAATTCCACAAACACTAAGAAAGTTTGTTTTTCTATTCAAAACAAGATTTTAACGCTTTGAGGAGTTCAAATAACGTGTTTTTAGATCATTTGTATCGTATCTTTTACTACATAACTTTTCCCCAAATTTCACAAACACTAAGAAATTTTGTTTTTCGATTCAAAACAAGATTTTAACGCTTTGAGGAGTTCAAATAACGTGTTTTTAGATCATTTGTATCGTATATTTTACTACATAACTTTTCACCAAATTTCACACACACTAAGAAAGTTTGTTTTTCGATTCAAAACAAGATTTTAACGCTTTGAGGAGTTCAAATAACCTGTTTTTAAATCATTTGTATCGTATCTTTTAGTACATAACTTTTCACCAAATTTCACAAACACTAAGAAAGTTTGTTTTTCGATTCAAAACAAGATTTTAACGCTTTGAGGAGTTCAAATAACGTGTTTTTAGATCATTTGTATCGTATCTTTTACTACATAACTTTTCACCAAATTTCACAAACGCTAAGAAAGTTTGTTTTGCGATTCAAAACAAGATTTTAACGCTTTGAGGAGTTCAAATAACGTGTTTTTAGATCATTTGTATCGTATCTTTTACTACATAACTTTTCACCAAATTTCACAAACACTGAGAATGTTTGTGTTTCGATTCAAAACAAGATTTTAACGCTTTGAGGAGTTCAAATAACGTGTTTTTAGTTCATTTGTAACGTATTTTTTACTACATAACTTTTCACCAAATTTCACAAACGATAAGAAAGTTTGTTTTTCGATTCAAAACAAGATTCTAACGCTTTGAGGAGTTCAAATAACGTGTTTTAAGATCATTTGTATCGTATCTTTTACTACATAACTTTTCACCAAATTTCACAAACACTGAGAATGTTTGTGTTTCGATTCAAAACAAGATTTTAACGCTTTGAGGAGTTCAAATAACGTGTTTTTAGATCATTTGTATCGTATGTTTTAGTACATAACTTTTCACCAAATTCCACAAACACTAAGAAAGTTTGTTTTTCGATTCAAAACAAGATTTTAACTCTTTGAGGAGTTCAAATAACGTGTTTTTAGATCATTTGTATCGTTTCTTTTACTACATAACTTTTCACCAAATTTCACAAACACTAAGAAAGTTTGTTTTTCGATTCAAAACAAGATTTTAACGCTTTGAGGAGTTCAAATAACGTGTTTTTAGATCATTTGTATCGTATATTTTACTACATAACTTTTCACCAAATTTCACAGACATTAAGAAAGTTTGTTTTTCGATTCAAAACAAGATTTTAACGCTTTGAGGAGTTCAAATAACCTGTTTTTTGATCATTTGTATCGTATCTTTTAGTACATAATTTTTCACCAAATTTCACAAACACTAAGAAACTTTGTTTTTCGATTCAAAACAAGATTTTAACGCTTTGAGGAGTTCAAATAACGTGGTTTTAGATCATTTGTATCGTATCTTTCAGTACATAACTTTTCACCAAATTTCACAAACACTAAGAAAGTTTGTTTTTCGATTCAAAACAAGATTTTAACGCTTTGAGGAGTTCAAATAACGTGTTTTTAGATCATTTGTATCGTATCTTTTACTACATAACTTTTCACCAAATTTCACAAACGCTAAGAAAGTTTGTTTTGCGATTCAAACAAAGATTTTAACGCTTTGAGGAGTTCAAATAACGTGTTTTTAGATCATTTGTATCGTATCTTTTACTACATAACTTTTCACCAAATTTCACAAACACTGAGAATGTTTGTGTTTCGATTCAAAACAAGATTTTAACGCTTTGAGGAGTTCAAATAACGTGTTTTTAGTTCATTTGTAACGTATTTTTTACTACATAACTTTTCACCAAATTTCACAAACGATAAGAAAGTTTGTTTTTCGATTCAAAACAAGATTCTAACGCTTTGAGGAGTTCAAATAACGTGTTTTAAGATCATTTGTATCGTATCTTTTACTACATAACTTTTCACCAAATTTCACAAACACTGAGAATGTTTGTGTTTCGATTCAAAACAAGATTTTAACGGTTTGAGGAGTTCAAATAACGTGTTTTTAGATCATTTGTATCGTATGTTTTAGTACATAACTTTTCACCAAATTTCACAAACACTAAGAAAGTTTGTTTTTCGATTCAAAACAAGATTTTAACGCTTTGATGAGTTCAAATAACGTGTTTTTAGATCATTTGTATTGTATCTTTTAGTACATAACTTTTCACCAAATTTCACAAACACTAAGAAAGTTTGTTTTTCGATTCAAAACAAGATTTTAACGCTTTGAGGAGTTCAAATAACGTGTTTTTAGATCATTTGTATCGTATATTTTACTACATAACTTTTCACCAAATTTCACAGACACTAAGAAAGTTTGTTTTTCGATTCAAAACAAGATTTTAACGCTTTGAGGAGTTCAAATAACCTGTTTTTAGATCATTTGTATCGGATCTTTTAGTACATAACTTTTCACCAAATTTCACAAACACTAAGAAAGTTTGTTTTTCGATTCAAAACAAGATTTTAACGCTTTCAGGAGTTCAAATAACCTGTTTTTAGATCATTTGTATCGTATCTTTTAGTACATAACTTTTCACCAAATTATACAAACACTAAGAAAGTTTGTTTTTCGATTCAAAACAAGATTTTAACGCTTTGAGGAGTTCAAATAACGTGTTTTTAGATCATTTGTATCGTATCATTCTGTACATAACTTTTCACCAAATTTCACAAACACTAAGAAAGTTTGTTTTTCGATTCAAAACAAGATTTTAACGCTTTGAGGAGTTCAAATAACGTATTTTAAGATCATTTGTATCGTATCTTTCAGTACATAACTTTTCACCAAATTTCACAAACACTTAGAAAGTTTGTTTTTCGATTCAAAACAAGATTTTAACGCTTTGAGGAGTTCAAATAACGTGTTTTTAGATCATTTGTATCGTATCTTTTACTACATAACTTTTCACCAAATTTCACAAACGCTAAGAAAGTTTGTTTTTCGATTCAAAATAAGATTTTAACGCTTTGAGGAGTTCAAATAACGTCTTTTTAGATCATTTGTATCGTATCTTTTACTACATAACTTTTCACCAAATTTCACAAACGCTAAGAAAGTTTGTTTTTCGATTCAAAACAAGATTTTAACGCTTTGAGGAGTTCAAATAACGTGTTTTTAGATCATTTGTATCGTATCATTCTGTACATAACTTTTCACCAAATTTCACAAACACTAAGAAAGTTTGTTTTTCGATTCAAAACAAGATTTTAACGTTTTGAGGAGTTCAAATAACGTATTTTAAGATCATTTGTATCGTATCTTTCAGTACATAACTTTTCACCAAATTTCACAAACACTGAGAAAGTTTGTGTTTCGATACAAAACAAGATTTTAACGCTTTGAGGAGTTCAAATAACGTGTTTTTAGATCATTTGTATCGTATGTTTTAGTACATAACTTTTCACCAAATTCCACAGACACTAAGAAAGTTTGTTTTTCGATTCAAAACAATATTTTAACGCTTTGAGGAGTTCAAATAACGTGTTTTTAGATCATTTGTATCGTATCTTTTACTACATAACTTTTCACCAAATTTCACAAACACTGAGAATGTTTGTGTTTCGATTCAAAACAAGATTTTAACGCTTTGAGGAGTTCAAATAACGTGTTTTTAGACCATTTGTATCGTATGTTTTAGTACATAACTTTTCACCAAATTCCACAAACACTAAGAAAGTTTGTCTTTCTATTCAAAACAAGATTTTAACGCTTTGAGGATTTCAAATAACGTGTTTTTAGATCATTTGTATCGTATCTTTTACTACATAACTTTTCACCAAATTTCACAAACGCTAAGAAAGTTTGTTTTTCGATTCAAAACAAGATTTAACGCTTTGAGGAGTTCAAATAACGTGTTTTTAGATCATTTGTATCGTATCTTTTACTACATAACTTTTCACCAAATTTCACAAACGCTAAGAAAGTTTGTTTTTCGATTCAAAACAATATTTTAACGCTTTGAGGAGTTCAAATAACGTGTTTTTAGATCATTTGTATCGTATCATTCTGTACATAACTTTTCACCAAATTTCACAAACACTAAGAAAGTTTGTTTTTCGATTCAAAACAAGATTTTAACGCTTTGAGGAGTTCAAATAACGTATTTTAAGATCATTTGCATCGTATCTTTCAGTACATAACTTTTCACCAAATTTCACAAACACTGAGAAAGTTTGTGTTTCGATTCAAAACAAGATTTTAACGCTTTGAGGAGTTCAAATAACGTGTTTTTAGATCATTTGTATCGTATGTTTTAGTACATAACTTTTCACCAAATTCCACAAACACTAAGAAAGTTTGTTTTTCGATTCAAAACAATATTTTAACGCTTTGAGGAGTTCAAATAACGTGTTTTTAGATCATTTGTATCGTATCTTTTACTACATAACTTTTCACCAAATTTCACAGACACTAAGAAAGTTTGTTTTTCGATTCAAAACAAGATTTTAACGCTTTGAGGAGTTCAAATAACGTGTTTTTAGATCATTTGTATCGTATCTTTTACTACATAACTTTTCACCAAATTTCACAAACACTGAGAATGTTTGTGTTTCGATTCAAAACAAGATTTTAACGCTTTGAGGAGTTCAAATAACGTGTTTTTAGTTCATTTGTAACGTATTTTTTACTACATAACTTTTCACCAAATTTCACAAAGGCTAAGAAAGTTTGTTTTTCGATTCAAAACAAGATTCTGACGCTTTGAGGAGTTCAAATAATGTGTTGTTAGATCATTTGTATCGTATCTTTTACTACATAACTTTTCACCAAATTTCACAAACACTGAGAATGTTTGTGTTTCGATTCAAAACAAGATTTTAACGCTTTGAGGAGTTCAAATAACGTGTTTTTAGACCATTTGTATCGTATGTTTTAGTACATAACTTTTCACCAAATTCCACAAACACTAAGAAAGTTTGTTTTTCTATTCAAAACAAGATTTTAACGCTTTGAGGAGTTCAAATAACGTGTTTTTAGATCATTTGTATCGTATCTTTTACTACATAACTTTTCCCCAAATTTCACAAACACTAAGAAATTTTGTTTTTCGATTCAAAACAAGATTTTAACGCTTTGAGGAGTTCAAATAACGTGTTTTTAGATCATTTGTATCGTATATTTTACTACATAACTTTTCACCAAATTTCACACACACTAAGAAAGTTTGTTTTTCGATTCAAAACAAGATTTTAACGCTTTGAGGAGTTCAAATAACCTGTTTTTAAATCATTTGTATCGTATCTTTTAGTACATAACTTTTCACCAAATTTCACAAACACTAAGAAAGTTTGTTTTTCGATTCAAAACAAGATTTTAACGCTTTGAGGAGTTCAAATAACGTGTTTTTAGATCATTTGTATCGTATCTTTTACTACATAACTTTTCACCAAATTTCACAAACGCTAAGAAAGTTTGTTTTGCGATTCAAAACAAGATTTTAACGCTTTGAGGAGTTCAAATAACGTGTTTTTAGATCATTTGTATCGTATCTTTTACTACATAACTTTTCACCAAATTTCACAAACACTGAGAATGTTTGTGTTTCGATTCAAAACAAGATTTTAACGCTTTGAGGAGTTCAAATAACGTGTTTTTAGTTCATTTGTAACGTATTTTTTACTACATAACTTTTCACCAAATTTCACAAACGCTAAGAAAGTTTGTTTTTCGATTCAAAACAAGATTCTGACGTTTTGAGGAGTTCAAATAACGTGTTTTTAGATCATTTGTATCGTATCTTTTACTACATAACTTTTCACCAAATTTCACAAACACTGAGAATGTTTGTGTTTCGATTCAAAACAAGATTTTAACGCTTTGAGGAGTTCAAATAACGTGTTTTTAGATCATTTGTATCGTATGTTTTAGTACATAACTTTTCACCAAATTCCACAAACACTAAGAAAGTTTGTTTTTCGATTCAAAACAAGATTTTAACTCTTTGAGGAGTTCAAATAACGTGTTTTTAGATCATTTGTATCGTTTCTTTTACTACATAACTTTTCACCAAATTTCACAAACACTAAGAAAGTTTGTTTTTCGATTCAAAACAAGATTTTAACGCTTTGAGGAGTTCAAATAACGTGTTTTTAGATCATTTGTATCGTATATTTTACTACATAACTTTTCACCAAATTTCACAGACATTAAGAAAGTTTGTTTTTCGATTCAAAACAAGATTTTAACGCTTTGAGGAGTTCAAATAACCTGTTTTTTGATCATTTGTATCGTATCTTTTAGTACATAATTTTTCACCAAATTTCACAAACACTAAGAAACTTTGTTTTTCGATTCAAAACAAGATTTTAACGCTTTGAGGAGTTCAAATAACGTGGTTTTAGATCATTTGTATCGTATCTTTCAGTACATAACTTTTCACCAAATTTCACAAACACTAAGAAAGTTTGTTTTTCGATTCAAAACAAGATTTTAACGCTTTGAGGAGTTCAAATAACGTGTTTTTAGATCATTTGTATCGTATCTTTTACTACATAACTTTTCACCAAATTTCACAAACGCTAAGAAAGTTTGTTTTGCGATTCAAACAAAGATTTTAACGCTTTGAGGAGTTCAAATAACGTGTTTTTAGATCATTTGTATCGTATCTTTTACTACATAACTTTTCACCAAATTTCACAAACACTGAGAATGTTTGTGTTTCGATTCAAAACAAGATTTTAACGCTTTGAGGAGTTCAAATAACGTGTTTTTAGTTCATTTGTAACGTATTTTTTACTACATAACTTTTCACCAAATTTCACAAACGATAAGAAAGTTTGTTTTTCGATTCAAAACAAGATTCTAACGCTTTGAGGAGTTCAAATAACGTGTTTTAAGATCATTTGTATCGTATCTTTTACTACATAACTTTTCACCAAATTTCACAAACACTGAGAATGTTTGTGTTTCGATTCAAAACAAGATTTTAACGGTTTGAGGAGTTCAAATAACGTGTTTTTAGATCATTTGTATCGTATGTTTTAGTACATAACTTTTCACCAAATTTCACAAACACTAAGAAAGTTTGTTTTTCGATTCAAAACAAGATTTTAACGCTTTGATGAGTTCAAATAACGTGTTTTTAGATCATTTGTATTGTATCTTTTAGTACATAACTTTTCACCAAATTTCACAAACACTAAGAAAGTTTGTTTTTCGATTCAAAACAAGATTTTAACGCTTTGAGGAGTTCAAATAACGTGTTTTTAGATCATTTGTATCGTATATTTTACTACATAACTTTTCACCAAATTTCACAGACACTAAGAAAGTTTGTTTTTCGATTCAAAACAAGATTTTAACGCTTTGAGGAGTTCAAATAACCTGTTTTTAGATCATTTGTATCGGATCTTTTAGTACATAACTTTTCACCAAATTTCACAAACACTAAGAAAGTTTGTTTTTCGATTCAAAACAAGATTTTAACGCTTTCAGGAGTTCAAATAACCTGTTTTTAGATCATTTGTATCGTATCTTTTAGTACATAACTTTTCACCAAATTATACAAACACTAAGAAAGTTTGTTTTTCGATTCAAAACAAGATTTTAACGCTTTGAGGAGTTCAAATAACGTGTTTTTAGATCATTTGTATCGTATCATTCTGTACATAACTTTTCACCAAATTTCACAAACACTAAGAAAGTTTGTTTTTCGATTCAAAACAAGATTTTAACGCTTTGAGGAGTTCAAATAACGTATTTTAAGATCATTTGTATCGTATCTTTCAGTACATAACTTTTCACCAAATTTCACAAACACTTAGAAAGTTTGTTTTTCGATTCAAAACAAGATTTTAACGCTTTGAGGAGTTCAAATAACGTGTTTTTAGATCATTTGTATCGTATCTTTTACTACATAACTTTTCACCAAATTTCACAAACGCTAAGAAAGTTTGTTTTTCGATTCAAAATAAGATTTTAACGCTTTGAGGAGTTCAAATAACGTCTTTTTAGATCATTTGTATCGTATCTTTTACTACATAACTTTTCACCAAATTTCACAAACGCTAAGAAAGTTTGTTTTTCGATTCAAAACAAGATTTTAACGCTTTGAGGAGTTCAAATAACGTGTTTTTAGATCATTTGTATCGTATCATTCTGTACATAACTTTTCACCAAATTTCACAAACACTAAGAAAGTTTGTTTTTCGATTCAAAACAAGATTTTAACGTTTTGAGGAGTTCAAATAACGTATTTTAAGATCATTTGTATCGTATCTTTCAGTACATAACTTTTCACCAAATTTCACAAACACTGAGAAAGTTTGTGTTTCGATACAAAACAAGATTTTAACGCTTTGAGGAGTTCAAATAACGTGTTTTTAGATCATTTGTATCGTATGTTTTAGTACATAACTTTTCACCAAATTCCACAGACACTAAGAAAGTTTGTTTTTCGATTCAAAACAATATTTTAACGCTTTGAGGAGTTCAAATAACGTGTTTTTAGATCATTTGTATCGTATCTTTTACTACATAACTTTTCACCAAATTTCACAGACACTAAGAAAGTTCGTTTTTCGATTCAAAACAAGATTTTAACGCTTTGAGGAGTTCAAATAACGTGTTTTTAGATCATTTGTATCGTATGTTTTAGTACATAACTTTTCACCAAATTCCACAAACACTAAGAAAGTTTGTTTTTCGATTCAAAACAAGATTTTAACGCTTTGAGGAGTTCAAATAACGTGTTTTTAGATCATTTGTATCGTATCTTTTACTACATAACTTTTCACCAAATTTCACAAACACTAAGAAAGTTTGTTTTTCGATTCAAAACAAGATTTTAACGCTTTGAGGAGTTCAAATAACGTGTTTTTAGATCATTTGTATCGTATATTTTACTACATAACTTTTCACCAAATTTCACAGACACTAAGAAAGTTTGTTTTTCGATTCAAAACAAGATTTTAACGCTTTGAGGAGTTCAAATAACGTGTTTTTAGATCATTTGTATCGTATATTTTACTACATAACTTTTCACCAAATTTCACAGACACTAAGAAAGTGTGTTTTTCGATTCAAAACAAGATTTTAACGCTTTGAGGAGTTCAAATAACCTGTTTTTTGATCATTTGTATCGTATCTTTTAGTACATAACTTTTCACCAAATTTCACAAACACTAAGAAAGTTTGTTTTTCGATTCAAAACAAGATTTTAACGCTTTGAGGAGTTCAAATAACAGGTTTTTAGATCATTTGTATCGTATCTTTCAGTACATAACTTTTCACCAAATTTCACAAACACTAAGAAAGTTTGTTTTTCGATTCAAAACAAGATTTTAACGCTTTGAGGAGTTCAAATAACGTGTTTTTAGATCATTTGTATCGTATCTTTTGCTACATAACTTTTCACCAAATTTCACAAACGCTAAGAAAGTTTGTTTTGCGATTCAAACAAAGATTTTAACGCTTTGAGGAGTTCAAATAACGTGTTTTTAGATCATTTGTATCGTATCTTTTACTACATAACTTTTCACCAAATTTCACAAACACTGAGAATGTTTGTGTTTCGATTCAAAACAAGATTTTAACGCTTTGAGGAGTTCAAATAACGTGTTTTTAGTTCATTTGTAACGTATTTTTTACTACATAACTTTTCACCAAATTTCACAAACGATAAGAAAGTTTGTTTTTCGATTCAAAACAAGATTCTAACGCTTTGAGGAGTTCAAATAACGTGTTTTTAGATCATTTGTATCGTATCTTTTACTACATGACTTTTCACCAAATTTCACAAACACTGAGAATGTTTGTGTTTCGATTCAAAACAAGATTTTAACGCTTTGAGGAGTTCAAATAACGTGTTTTTAGATCATTTGTATCGTATGTTTTAGTACATAACTTTTCACCAAATTTCACAAACACTAAGAAAGTTTGTTTTTCGATTCAAAACAAGAATTTAACGCTTTGAGGAGTTCAAATAACGTGTTTTTAGATCATTTGTATCGTATCTTTTAGTACATAACTTTTCACCAAATTTCACAAACACTAAGAAAGTTTGTTTTTCGATTCAAAACAAGATTTTAACGCTTTGAGGAGTTCGAATAACGTGTTTTTAGATCATTTGTATCGTATATTTTACTACATAACTTTTCACCAAATTTCACAGACACTAAGAAAGTTTGTTTTTCGATTCAAAACAAGATTTTAACGCTTTGAGGAGTTCAAATAACCTGTTTTTAGATCATTTGTATCGTATCTTTTAGTACATAATTTTTCACCAAATTTCACAAACACTAAGAAAGTTTGTTTTTCGATTCAAAACAAGATTTTAACGATTTCAGGAGTTCAAATAAACTGTTTTTAGATCATTTGTATCGTATCTTTTAATACATAACTTTTCACCAAATTATACAAACACTAAGAAAGTTTGTTTTTCGATTCAAAACAAGATTTTAACGCTTTGAGGAGTTCAAATAACGTGTTTTTAGATCATTTGTATCGTATCATTCTGTACATAACTTTTCACCAAATTTCACAAACACTAAGAAAGTTTGTTTTTCGATTCAAAACAAGATTTTAACGCTTTGAGGAGTTCAAATAACGTATTTTAAGATCATTTGTATCGTATCTTTCAGTACATAACTTTTCACCAAAAATTCACAAACACTTAGAAAGTTTGTTTTTCTATTCAAAACAAGATTTTAACGCTTTGAGGAGTTCAAATAACGTGTTTTTAGATCATTTGTATCGTATCTTTTACTACATAACTTTTCACCAAATTTCACAAACGATAAGAAAGTTTGTTTTTCGATTCAAAACAAGATTGTAACGCTTTGAGGAGTTCAAATAACCTGTTTTTAAATCATTTGTATCGTATCTTTTAGTACATAACTTTTCACCAAATTTCACAAACACTAAGAAAGTTTGTTTTTCGATTCAAAACAAGATTTTAACGCTTTGAGGAGTTCAAATAACGTGTTTTTAGATCATTTGTATCGTATCTTTTAGTGCATAACTTTTCACCAAATTTCACAAACACTAAGAAAGTTTGTTTTTCGATTCAAAACAAGATTTTAACGCTTTCAGGAGTTCAAATAACGTGTTTTTATATCATTTGTATCGTATCTTTTAGTACATAACTTTTCACCAAATTTCACAAACACTAAGAAAGTTTGTTTTTCGATTCAAAACAAGATTTTAACACTTTGAGGAGTTCAAATGACGTGTTTTTAGATCATTTGTATCGTATCTTTTAGTACATAACTTTTCACCAAATTTCACAAACACTAAGAAAGTTTGTTTTTCGATTCAAAACAAGATTTTAACGCTTTCAGGAGTTCAAATAATTTGTTTTTAGATCATTTGTATCGTATCTTTCAGTACATAACTTTTCACCAAATGTCACAAACACTAAGAAAGTTTGTTTTTCGATTCAAAACAACATTTTAACGCTTTGAGGAGTTCAAATAACGTGTTTTAAGAGCATTTGTATCGTATCTTTCAGTACATAACTTTTCACCAAATTTCACAAACACTATGAAAGTTTGTTTTTCGATTCAAAACAAGATTTTAACGCTTTGAGGAGTTCAAATAACGTGTTTTTATATCATTTGTATCGTATCTTTTAGTACATAACTTTTCACCAAATTTCACAAACACTAAGAAAGTTTGTTTTTCGATTCAAAACGAGATTTTAACGCTTTGAGGAGTTCAAATAACGTGTTTTTAGATCATTTGTATCGTATCTTTTAGTACATAACTTTTCACCAAATTTCACAAACACTAAGAAAGTTTGTTTTTCGATTCAAAACAAGATTTTAACGCTTTGAGGAGTTCAAATAATTTGTTTTTAGATCATTTGTATCGTATCTTTCAGTACATAACTTTTCACCAAATTTCACAAACACTAAGAAAGTTTGTTTTTCGATTCAAAACAACATTTTAACGCTTTGAGGAGTTCAAATAACGTGTTTTAAGATCATTTGTATCGTATCTTTCAGTACATAACTTTTCACCAAATTTGACAAACACTATGAAAGTTTGTTTTTCGATTCAAAACAAGATTTTAACGCTTTGAGGAGTTCAAATAACGTGTTTTTAATTCATTTGTATCGTATCTTTTACTACATAACTTTTCACCAAATTTCACAAACACTAAGAAAGTTTGTTTTTCGATTCAAAACAACATTTTAACGCTTTGAGGTGTTCAAATAACGTGTTTTAAGATCATTTGCATCGTATCTTTCAGTACATAAGTTTTCACCAAATTTTACAAACACTAAGAAAGTTTGTTTTTCGATTCAAAACAAGATTTTAACGCTTTGAGGAGTTCAAATAACGTGTTTTTAGATCATTTGTATCGTATCTTTTAGTACATAACTTTTCACCAAATTTTACAAACACTAAAAAAGTTTGTTTTTCGATTCAAAACAAGATTTTAACGCTTTGAGGAGTTCAAATAACCTGTTTTTAGATCATTTGTATCGGATCTTTTAGTACATAACTTTTCACCAAATTTCACAAACACTAAGAAAGTTTGTTTTTCGATTCAAAACAAGATTTTAACGCTTTCAGGAGTTCAAATAACCTGTTTTTAGATCATTTGTATCGTATCTTTTAGTACATAACTTTTCACCAAATTATACAAACACTAAGAAAGTTTGTTTTTCGATTCAAAACAAGATTTTAACGCTTTGAGGAGTTCAAATAACGTGTTTTTAGATCATTTGTATCGTATCATTCTGTACATAACTTTTCACCAAATTTCACAAACACTAAGAAAGTTTGTTTTTCGATTCAAAACAAGATTTTAACGCTTTGAGGAGTTCAAATAACGTATTTTAAGATCATTTGTATCGTATCTTTCAGTACATAACTTTTCACCAAATTTCACAAACACTTAGAAAGTTTGTTTTTCGATTCAAAACAAGATTTTAACGCTTTGAGGAGTTCAAATAACGTGTTTTTAGATCATTTGTATCGTATCTTTTACTACATAACTTTTCACCAAATTTCACAAACGCTAAGAAAGTTTGTTTTTCGATTCAAAATAAGATTTTAACGCTTTGAGGAGTTCAAATAACGTCTTTTTAGATCATTTGTATCGTATCTTTTACTACATAACTTTTCACCAAATTTCACAAACGCTAAGAAAGTTTGTTTTTCGATTCAAAACAAGATTTTAACGCTTTGAGGAGTTCAAATAACGTGTTTTTAGATCATTTGTATCGTATCATTCTGTACATAACTTTTCACCAAATTTCACAAACACTAAGAAAGTTTGTTTTTCGATTCAAAACAAGATTTTAACGTTTTGAGGAGTTCAAATAACGTATTTTAAGATCATTTGTATCGTATCTTTCAGTACATAACTTTTCACCAAATTTCACAAACACTGAGAAAGTTTGTGTTTCGATTCAAAACAAGATTTTAACGCTTTGAGGAGTTCAAATAACGTGTTTTTAGATCATTTGTATCGTATGTTTTAGTACATAACTTTTCACCAAATTCCACAAACACTAAGAAAGTTTGTTTTTCGATTCAAAACAATATTTTAACGCTTTGAGGAGTTCAAATAACGTGTTTTTAGATCATTTGTATCGTATCTTTTACTACATAACTTTTCACCAAATTTCACAGACACTAAGAAAGTTCGTTTTTCGATTCAAAACAAGATTTTAACGCTTTGAGGAGTTCAAATAACGTGTTTTTAGATCATTTGTATCGTATGTTTTAGTACATAACTTTTCACCAAATTCCACAAACACTAAGAAAGTTTGTTTTTCGATTCAAAACAAGATTTTAACGCTTTGAGGAGTTCAAATAACGTGTTTTTAGATCATTTGTATCGTATCTTTTACTACATAACTTTTCACCAAATTTCACAAACACTAAGAAAGTTTGTTTTTCGATTCAAAACAAGATTTTAACGCTTTGAGGAGTTCAAATAACGTGTTTTTAGATCATTTGTATCGTATATTTTACTACATAACTTTTCACCAAATTTCACAGACACTAAGAAAGTTTGTTTTTCGATTCAAAACAAGATTTTAACGCTTTGAGGAGTTCAAATAACGTGTTTTTAGATCATTTGTATCGTATATTTTACTACATAACTTTTCACCAAATTTCACAGACACTAAGAAAGTGTGTTTTTCGATTCAAAACAAGATTTTAACGCTTTGAGGAGTTCAAATAACCTGTTTTTTGATCATTTGTATCGTATCTTTTAGTACATAACTTTTCACCAAATTTCACAAACACTAAGAAAGTTTGTTTTTCGATTCAAAACAAGATTTTAACGCTTTGAGGAGTTCAAATAACAGGTTTTTAGATCATTTGTATCGTATCTTTCAGTACATAACTTTTCACCAAATTTCACAAACACTAAGAAAGTTTGTTTTTCGATTCAAAACAAGATTTTAACGCTTTGAGGAGTTCAAATAACGTGTTTTTAGATCATTTGTATCGTATCTTTTATTACATAACTTTTCACCAAATTTCACAAACACTGAGAATGTTTGTGTTTCGATTCAAAACAAGATTTTAACGCTTTGAGGAGTTCAAATAACGTGTTTTTAGTTCATTTGTAACGTATTTTTTACTACATAACTTTTCACCAAATTTCACAAACGATAAGAAAGTTTGTTTTTCGATTCAAAACAAGATTCTAACGCTTTGAGGAGTTCAAATAACGTGTTTTTAGATCATTTGTATCGTATCTTTTACTACATGACTTTTCACCAAATTTCACAAACACTGAGAATGTTTGTGTTTCGATTCAAAACAAGATTTTAACGCTTTGAGGAGTTCAAATAACGTGTTTTTAGATCATTTGTATCGTATGTTTTAGTACATAACTTTTCACCAAATTTCACAAACACTAAGAAAGTTTGTTTTTCGATTCAAAACAAGAATTTAACGCTTTGAGGAGTTCAAATAACGTGTTTTTAGATCATTTGTATCGTATCTTTTAGTACATAACTTTTCACCAAATTTCACAAACACTAAGAAAGTTTGTTTTTCGATTCAAAACAAGATTTTAACGCTTTGAGGAGTTCGAATAACGTGTTTTTAGATCATTTGTATCGTATATTTTACTACATAACTTTTCACCAAATTTCACAGACACTAAGAAAGTTTGTTTTTCGATCCAAAACAAGATTTTAACGCTTTGAGGAGTTCAAATAACCTGTTTTTAGATCATTTGTATCGTATCTTTTAGTACATAATTTTTCACCAAATTTCACAAACACTAAGAAAGTTTGTTTTTCGATTCAAAACAAGATTTTAACGCTTTCAGGAGTTCAAATAAACTGTTTTTAGATCATTTGTATCGTATCTTTTAATACATAACTTTTCACCAAATTATACAAACACTAAGAAAGTTTGTTTTTCGATTCAAAACAAGATTTTAACGCTTTGAGGAGTTCAAATAACGTGTTTTTAGATCATTTGTATCGTATCATTCTGTACATAACTTTTCACCAAATTTCACAAACACTAAGAAAGTTTTTTTTCGATTCAAAACAAGATTTTAACGCTTTGAGGAGTTCAAATAACGTATTTTAAGATCATTTGTATCGTATCTTTCAGTACATAACTTTTCACCAAAAATTCACAAACACTTAGAAAGTTTGTTTTTCGATTCAAAACAAGATTTTAACGCTTTGAGGAGTTCAAATAACGTGTTTTTAGATCATTTGTATCGTATCTTTTACTACATAACTTTTCACCAAATTTCACAAACGATAAGAAAGTTTGTTTTTCGATTCAAAACAAGATTTTAACGCTTTGAGGAGTTCAAATAACCTGTTTTTAAATCATTTGTATCGTATCTTTTAGTACATAACTTTTCACCAAATTTCACAAACACTAAGAAAGTTTGTTTTTCGATTCAAAACAAGATTTTAACGCTTTGAGGAGTTCAAATAACGTGTTTTTAGATCATTTGTATCGTATCTTTTAGTGCATAACTTTTCACCAAATTTCACAAACACTAAGAAAGTTTGTTTTTCGATTCAAAACAAGATTTTAACGCTTTCAGGAGTTCAAATAACGTGTTTTTAGATCATTTGTATCGTATCTTTTACTACATAACTTTTCACCAAATTTCACAAACGCTAAGAAAGTTTGTTTTTCGATTCAAAATAAGATTTTAACGCTTTGAGGAGTTCAAATAACGTCTTTTTAGATCATTTGTATCGTATCTTTTACTACATAACTTTTCACCAAATTTCACAAACGCTAAGAAAGTTTGTTTTTCGATTCAAAACAAGATTTTAACGCTTTGAGGAGTTCAAATAACGTGTTTTTAGATCATTTGTATCGTATCATTCTGTACATAACTTTTCACCAAATTTCACAAACACTAAGAAAGTTTGTTTTTCGATTCAAAACAAGATTTTAACGTTTTGAGGAGTTCAAATAACGTATTTTAAGATCATTTGTATCGTATCTTTCAGTACATAACTTTTCACCAAATTTCACAAACACTGAGAAAGTTTGTGTTTCGATTCAAAACAAGATTTTAACGCTTTGAGGAGTTCAAATAACGTGTTTTTAGATCATTTGTATCGTATGTTTTAGTACATAACTTTTCACCAAATTCCACAAACACTAAGAAAGTTTGTTTTTCGATTCAAAACAATATTTTAACGCTTTGAGGAGTTCAAATAACGTGTTTTTAGATCATTTGTATCGTATCTTTTACTACATAACTTTTCACCAAATTTCACAGACACTAAGAAAGTTCGTTTTTCGATTCAAAACAAGATTTTAACGCTTTGAGGAGTTCAAATAACGTGTTTTAAGATCATTTGCATCGTATCTTTCAGTACATAAGTTTTCACCAAATTTTACAAACACTAAGAAAGTTTGTTTTTCGATTCAAAACAAGATTTTAACGCTTTGAGGAGTTCAAATAACGTGTTTTTAGATCATTTGTATCGTATCTTTTAGTACATAACTTTTCACCAAATTTTACAAACACTAAAAAAGTTTGTTTTTCGATTCAAAACAAGATTTTAACGCTTTGAGGAGTTCAAATAACCTGTTTTTTGATCATTTGTATCGTATCTTTTAGTACATAACTTTTCACCAAATTTCACAAACACTAAGAAAGTTTGTTTTTCGATTCAAAACAAGATTTTAACGCTTTGAGGAGTTCAAATAACGTGTTTTTAGATCATTTGTATCGTATCTTTCAGTACATAACTTTTCACCAAATTTCACAAACACTAAGAAAGTTTGTTTTTCGATTCAAAACAAGATTTTAACGCTTTGAGGAGTTCAAATAACGTGTTTTTAGATCATTTGTATCGTATCTTTTACTACATAACTTTTCACCAAATTTCACAAACGCTAAGAAAGTTTGTTTTGCGATTCAAACAAAGATTTTAACGCTTTGAGGAGTTCAAATAACGTGTTTTTAGATCATTTGTATCGTATCTTTTACTACATAACTTTTCACCAAATTTCACAAACACTGAGAATGTTTGTGTTTCGATTCAAAACAAGATTTTAACGCTTTGAGGAGTTCAAATAACGTGTTTTTAGTTCATTTGTAACGTATTTTTTACTACATAACTTTTCACCAAATTTCACAAACGATAAGAAAGTTTGTTTTTCGATTCAAAAACAAAACAAGATTCTAACGCTTTGAGGAGTTCAAATAACGTGTTTTAAGATCATTTGTATCGTATCTTTTACTACATAACTTTTCACCAAATTTCACAAACACTGAGAATGTTTGTGTTTCGATTCAAAACAAGATTTTAACGGTTTGAGGAGTTCAAATAACGTGTTTTTAGATCATTTGTATCGTATGTTTTAGTACATAACTTTTCACCAAATTTCACAAACACTAAGAAAGTTTGTTTTTCGATTCAAAACAAGATTTTAACGCTTTGATGAGTTCAAATAACGTGTTTTTAGATCATTTGTGTTGTATCTTTTAGTACATAACTTTTCACCAAATTTCACAAACACTAAGAAAGTTTGTTTTTCGATTCAAAACAAGATTTTAACGCTTTGAGGATTTCAAATAACGTGTTTTTAGATCATTTGTATCGTATATTTTACTACATAACTTTTCACCAAATTTCACAGACACTAAGAAAGTTTGTTTTTCGATTCAAAACAAGATTTTAACGCTTTGAGGAGTTCAAATAACCTGTTTTTAGATCATTTGTATCGGATCTTTTAGTACATAACTTTTCACCAAATTTCACAAACACTAAGAAAGTTTGTTTTTCGATTCAAAACAAGATTTTAACGCTTTCAGGAGTTCAAATAACCTGTTTTTAGATCATTTGTATCGTATCTTTTAGTACATAACTTTTCACCAAATTATACAAACACTAAGAAAGTTTGTTTTTCGATTCAAAACAAGATTTTAACGCTTTGAGGAGTTCAAATAACGTGTTTTTAGATCATTTGTATCGTATCATTCTGTACATAACTTTTCACCAAATTTCACAAACACTAAGAAAGTTTGTTTTTCGATTCAAAACAAGATTTTAACGCTTTGAGGAGTTCAAATAACGTATTTTAAGATCATTTGTATCGTATCTTTCAGTACATAACTTTTCACCAAATTTCACAAACACTTAGAAAGTTTGTTTTTCGATTCAAAACAAGATTTTAACGCTTTGAGGAGTTCAAATAACGTGTTTTTAGATCATTTGTATCGTATCTTTTACTACATAACTTTTCACCAAATTTCACAAACGCTAAGAAAGTTTGTTTTTCGATTCAAAATAAGATTTTAACGCTTTGAGGAGTTCAAATAACGTCTTTTTAGATCATTTGTATCGTATCTTTTACTACATAACTTTTCACCAAATTTCACAAACGCTAAGAAAGTTTGTTTTTCGATTCAAAACAAGATTTTAACGCTTTGAGGAGTTCAAATAACGTGTTTTTAGATCATTTGTATCGTATCATTCTGTACATAACTTTTCACCAAATTTCACAAACACTAAGAAAGTTTGTTTTTCGATTCAAAACAAGATTTTAACGTTTTGAGGAGTTCAAATAACGTATTTTAAGATCATTTGTATCGTATCTTTCAGTACATAACTTTTCACCAAATTTCACAAACACTGAGAAAGTTTGTGTTTCGATTCAAAACAAGATTTTAACGCTTTGAGGAGTTCAAATAACGTGTTTTTAGATCATTTGTATCGTATGTTTTAGTACATAACTTTTCACCAAATTCCACAAACACTAAGAAAGTTTGTTTTTCGATTCAAAACAATATTTTAACGCTTTGAGGAGTTCAAATAACGTGTTTTTAGATCATTTGTATCGTATCTTTTACTACATAACTTTTCACCAAATTTCACAGACACTAAGAAAGTTCGTTTTTCGATTCAAAACAAGATTTTAACGCTTTGAGGAGTTCAAATAACGTGTTTTTAGATCATTTGTATCGTATGTTTTAGTACATAACTTTTCACCAAATTCCACAAACACTAAGAAAGTTTGTTTTTCGATTCAAAACAAGATTTTAACGCTTTGAGGAGTTCAAATAACGTGTTTTTAGATCATTTGTATCGTATCTTTTACTACATAACTTTTCACCAAATTTCACAAACACTAAGAAAGTTTGTTTTTCGATTCAAAACAAGATTTTAACGCTTTGAGGAGTTCAAATAACGTGTTTTTAGATCATTTGTATCGTATATTTTACTACATAACTTTTCACCAAATTTCACAGACACTAAGAAAGTTTGTTTTTCGATTCAAAACAAGATTTTAACGCTTTGAGGAGTTCAAATAACGTGTTTTTAGATCATTTGTATCGTATATTTTACTACATAACTTTTCACCAAATTTCACAGACACTAAGAAAGTGTGTTTTTCGATTCAAAACAAGATTTTAACGCTTTGAGGAGTTCAAATAACCTGTTTTTTGATCATTTGTATCGTATCTTTTAGTACATAACTTTTCACCAAATTTCACAAACACTAAGAAAGTTTGTTTTTCGATTCAAAACAAGATTTTAACGCTTTGAGGAGTTCAAATAACAGGTTTTTAGATCATTTGTATCGTATCTTTCAGTACATAACTTTTCACCAAATTTCACAAACACTAAGAAAGTTTGTTTTTCGATTCAAAACAAGATTTTAACGCTTTGAGGAGTTCAAATAACGTGTTTTTAGATCATTTGTATCGTATCTTTTGCTACATAACTTTTCACCAAATTTCACAAACGCTAAGAAAGTTTGTTTTGCGATTCAAACAAAGATTTTAACGCTTTGAGGAGTTCAAATAACGTGTTTTTAGATCATTTGTATCGTATCTTTTACTACATAACTTTTCACCAAATTTCACAAACACTGAGAATGTTTGTGTTTCGATTCAAAACAAGATTTTAACGCTTTGAGGAGTTCAAATAACGTGTTTTTAGTTCATTTGTAACGTATTTTTTACTACATAACTTTTCACCAAATTTCACAAACGATAAGAAAGTTTGTTTTTCGATTCAAAACAAGATTCTAACGCTTTGAGGAGTTCAAATAACGTGTTTTTAGATCATTTGTATCGTATCTTTTACTACATGACTTTTCACCAAATTTCACAAACACTGAGAATGTTTGTGTTTCGATTCAAAACAAGATTTTAACGCTTTGAGGAGTTCAAATAACGTGTTTTTAGATCATTTGTATCGTATGTTTTAGTACATAACTTTTCACCAAATTTCACAAACACTAAGAAAGTTTGTTTTTCGATTCAAAACAAGAATTTAACGCTTTGAGGAGTTCAAATAACGTGTTTTTAGATCATTTGTATCGTATCTTTTAGTACATAACTTTTCACCAAATTTCACAAACACTAAGAAAGTTTGTTTTTCGATTCAAAACAAGATTTTAACGCTTTGAGGAGTTCGAATAACGTGTTTTTAGATCATTTGTATCGTATATTTTACTACATAACTTTTCACCAAATTTCACAGACACTAAGAAAGTTTGTTTTTCGATTCAAAACAAGATTTTAACGCTTTGAGGAGTTCAAATAACCTGTTTTTAGATCATTTGTATCGTATCTTTTAGTACATAATTTTTCACCAAATTTCACAAACACTAAGAAAGTTTGTTTTTCGATTCAAAACAAGATTTTAACGATTTCAGGAGTTCAAATAAACTGTTTTTAGATCATTTGTATCGTATCTTTTAATACATAACTTTTCACCAAATTATACAATCACTAAGAAAGTTTGTTTTTCGATTCAAAACAAGATTTTAACGCTTTGAGGAGTTCAAATAACGTGTTTTTAGATCATTTGTATCGTATCATTCTGTACATAACTTTTCACCAAATTTCACAAACACTAAGAAAGTTTGTTTTTCGATTCAAAACAAGATTTTAACGCTTTGAGGAGTTCAAATAACGTATTTTAAGATCATTTGTATCGTATCTTTCAGTACATAACTTTTCACCAAAAATTCACAAACACTTAGAAAGTTTGTTTTTCGATTCAAAACAAGATTTTAACGCTTTGAGGAGTTCAAATAACGTGTTTTTAGATCATTTGTATCGTATCTTTTACTACATAACTTTTCACCAAATTTCACAAACGATAAGAAAGTTTGTTTTTCGATTCAAAACAAGATTGTAACGCTTTGAGGAGTTCAAATAACCTGTTTTTAAATCATTTGTATCGTATCTTTTAGTACATAACTTTTCACCAAATTTCACAAACACTAAGAAAGTTTGTTTTTCGATTCAAAACAAGATTTTAACGCTTTGAGGAGTTCAAATAACGTGTTTTTAGATCATTTGTATCGTATCTTTTAGTGCATAACTTTTCACCAAATTTCACAAACACTAAGAAAGTTTGTTTTTCGATTCAAAACAAGATTTTAACGCTTTCAGGAGTTCAAATAACGTGTTTTTATATCATTTGTATCGTATCTTTTAGTACATAACTTTTCACCAAATTTCACAAACACTAAGAAAGTTTGTTTTTCGATTCAAAACAAGATTTTAACACTTTGAGGAGTTCAAATAACGTGTTTTTAGATCATTTGTATCGTATCTTTTAGTACATAACTTTTCACCAAATTTCACAAACACTAAGAAAGTTTGTTTTTCGATTCAAAACAAGATTTTAACGCTTTCAGGAGTTCAAATAATTTGTTTTTAGATCATTTGTATCGTATCTTTCAGTACATAACTTTTCACCAAATGTCACAAACACTAAGAAAGTTTGTTTTTCGATTCAAAACAACATTTTAACGCTTTGAGGAGTTCAAATAACGTGTTTTAAGAGCATTTGTATCGTATCTTTCAGTACATAACTTTTCACCAAATTTCACAAACACTATGAAAGTTTGTTTTTCGATTCAAAACAAGATTTTAACGCTTTGAGGAGTTCAAATAACGTGTTTTTATATCATTTGTATCGTATCTTTTAGTACATAACTTTTCACCAAATTTCACAAACACTAAGAAAGTTTGTTTTTCGATTCAAAACGAGATTTTAACGCTTTGAGGAGTTCAAATAACGTGTTTTTAGATCATTTGTATCGTATCTTTTAGTACATAACTTTTCACCAAATTTCACAAACACTAAGAAAGTTTGTTTTTCGATTCAAAACAAGATTTTAACGCTTTGAGGAGTTCAAATAATTTGTTTTTAGATCATTTGTATCGTATCTTTCAGTACATAACTTTTCACCAAATTTCACAAACACTAAGAAAGTTTGTTTTTCGATTCAAAACAACATTTTAACGCTTTGAGGAGTTCAAATAACGTGTTTTAAGATCATTTGTATCGTATCTTTCAGTACATAACTTTTCACCAAATTTGACAAACACTATGAAAGTTTGTTTTTCGATTCAAAACAAGATTTTAACGCTTTGAGGAGTTCAAATAACGTGTTTTTAATTCATTTGTATCGTATCTTTTACTACATAACTTTTCACCAAATTTCACAAACACTAAGAAAGTTTGTTTTTCGATTCAAAACAACATTTTAACGCTTTGAGGAGTTCAAATAACGTGTTTTAAGATCATTTGCATCGTATCTTTCAGTACATAAGTTTTCACCAAATTTTACAAACACTAAGAAAGTTTGTTTTTCGATTCAAAACAAGATTTTAACGCTTTGAGGAGTTCAAATAACGTGTTTTTAGATCATTTGTATCGTATCTTTTAGTACATAACTTTTCACCAAATTTTACAAACACTAAAAAAGTTTGTTTTTCGATTCAAAACAAGATTTTAACGCTTTGAGGAGTTCAAATAACCTGTTTTTAGATCATTTGTATCGGATCTTTTAGTACATAACTTTTCACCAAATTTCACAAACACTAAGAAAGTTTGTTTTTCGATTCAAAACAAGATTTTAACGCTTTCAGGAGTTCAAATAACCTGTTTTTAGATCATTTGTATCGTATCTTTTAGTACATAACTTTTCACCAAATTATACAAACACTAAGAAAGTTTGTTTTTCGATTCAAAACAAGATTTTAACGCTTTGAGGAGTTCCAATAACGTGTTTTTAGATCATTTGTATCGTATCATTCTGTACATAACTTTTCACCAAATTTCACAAACACTAAGAAAGTTTGTTTTTCGATTCAAAACAAGATTTTAACGCTTTGAGGAGTTCAAATAACGTATTTTAAGATCATTTGTATCGTATCTTTCAGTACATAACTTTTCACCAAATTTCACAAACACTTAGAAAGTTTGTTTTTCGATTCAAAACAAGATTTTAACGCTTTGAGGAGTTCAAATAACGTGTTTTTAGATCATTTGTATCGTATCTTTTACTACATAACTTTTCACCAAATTTCACAAACGCTAAGAAAGTTTGTTTTTCGATTCAAAATAAGATTTTAACGCTTTGAGGAGTTCAAATAACGTCTTTTTAGATCATTTGTATCGTATCTTTTACTACATAACTTTTCACCAAATTTCACAAACGCTAAGAAAGTTTGTTTTTCGATTCAAAACAAGATTTTAACGCTTTGAGGAGTTCAAATAACGTGTTTTTAGATCATTTGTATCGTATCATTCTGTACATAACTTTTCACCAAATTTCACAAACACTAAGAAAGTTTGTTTTTCGATTCAAAACAAGATTTTAACGTTTTGAGGAGTTCAAATAACGTATTTTAAGATCATTTGTATCGTATCTTTCAGTACATAACTTTTCACCAAATTTCACAAACACTGAGAAAGTTTGTGTTTCGATTCAAAACAAGATTTTAACGCTTTGAGGAGTTCAAATAACGTGTTTTTAGATCATTTGTATCGTATGTTTTAGTACATAACTTTTCACCAAATTCCACAAACACTAAGAAAGTTTGTTTTTCGATTCAAAACAATATTTTAACGCTTTGAGGAGTTCAAATAACGTGTTTTTAGATCATTTGTATCGTATCTTTTACTACATAACTTTTCACCAAATTTCACAGACACTAAGAAAGTTCGTTTTTCGATTCAAAACAAGATTTTAACGCTTTGAGGAGTTCAAATAACGTGTTTTTAGATCATTTGTATCGTATGTTTTAGTACATAACTTTTCACCAAATTCCACAAACACTAAGAAAGTTTGTTTTTCGATTCAAAACAAGATTTTAACGCTTTGAGGAGTTCAAATAACGTGTTTTTAGATCATTTGTATCGTATCTTTTACTACATAACTTTTCACCAAATTTCACAAACACTAAGAAAGTTTGTTTTTCGATTCAAAACAAGATTTTAACGCTTTGAGGAGTTCAAATAACGTGTTTTTAGATCATTTGTATCGTATATTTTACTACATAACTTTTCACCAAATTTCACAGACACTAAGAAAGTTTGTTTTTCGATTCAAAACAAGATTTTAACGCTTTGAGGAGTTCAAATAACGTGTTTTTAGATCATTTGTATCGTATATTTTACTACATAACTTTTCACCAAATTTCACAGACACTAAGAAAGTGTGTTTTTCGATTCAAAACAAGATTTTAACGCTTTGAGGAGTTCAAATAACCTGTTTTTTGATCATTTGTATCGTATCTTTTAGTACATAACTTTTCACCAAATTTCACAAACACTAAGAAAGTTTGTTTTTCGATTCAAAACAAGATTTTAACGCTTTGAGGAGTTCAAATAACAGGTTTTTAGATCATTTGTATCGTATCTTTCAGTACATAACTTTTCACCAAATTTCACAAACACTAAGAAAGTTTGTTTTTCGATTCAAAACAAGATTTTAACGCTTTGAGGAGTTCAAATAACGTGTTTTTAGATCATTTGTATCGTATCTTTTGCTACATAACTTTTCACCAAATTTCACAAACACTGAGAAAGTTTGTTTTGCGATTCAAACAAAGATTTTAACGCTTTGAGGAGTTCAAATAACGTGTTTTTAGATCATTTGTATCGTATCTTTTACTACATAACTTTTCACCAAATTTCACAAACACTGAGAATGTTTGTGTTTCGATTCAAAACAAGATTTTAACGCTTTGAGGAGTTCAAATAACGTGTTTTTAGTTCATTTGTAACGTATTTTTTACTACATAACTTTTCACCAAATTTCACAAACGATAAGAAAGTTTGTTTTTCGATTCAAAACAAGATTCTAACGCTTTGAGGAGTTCAAATAACGTGTTTTTAGATCATTTGTATCGTATCTTTTACTACATGACTTTTCACCAAATTTCACAAACACTGAGAATGTTTGTGTTTCGATTCAAAACAAGATTTTAACGCTTTGAGGAGTTCAAATAACGTGTTTTTAGATCATTTGTATCGTATGTTTTAGTACATAACTTTTCACCAAATTTCACAAACACTAAGAAAGTTTGTTTTTCGATTCAAAACAAGAATTTAACGCTTTGAGGAGTTCAAATAACGTGTTTTTAGATCATTTGTATCGTATCTTTTAGTACATAACTTTTCACCAAATTTCACAAACACTAAGAAAGTTTGTTTTTCGATTCAAAACAAGATTTTAACGCTTTGAGGAGTTCGAATAACGTGTTTTTAGATCATTTGTATCGTATATTTTACTACATAACTTTTCACCAAATTTCACAGACACTAAGAAAGTTTGTTTTTCGATTCAAAACAAGATTTTAACGCTTTGAGGAGTTCAAATAACCTGTTTTTAGATCATTTGTATCGTATCTTTTAGTACATAATTTTTCACCAAATTTCACAAACACTAAGAAAGTTTGTTTTTCGATTCAAAACAAGATTTTAACGATTTCAGGAGTTCAAATAAACTGTTTTTAGATCATTTGTATCGTATCTTTTAATACATAACTTTTCACCAAATTATACAAACACTAAGAAAGTTTGTTTTTCGATTCAAAACAAGATTTTAACGCTTTGAGGAGTTCAAATAACGTGTTTTTAGATCATTTGTATCGTATCATTCTGTACATAACTTTTCACCAAATTTCACAAACACTAAGAAAGTTTGTTTTTCGATTCAAAACAAGATTTTAACGCTTTGAGGAGTTCAAATAACGTATTTTAAGATCATTTGTATCGTATCTTTCAGTACATAACTTTTCACCAAAAATTCACAAACACTTAGAAAGTTTGTTTTTCGATTCAAAACAAGATTTTAACGCTTTGAGGAGTTCAAATAACGTGTTTTTAGATCATTTGTATCGTATCTTTTACTACATAACTTTTCACCAAATTTCACAAACGATAAGAAAGTTTGTTTTTCGATTCAAAACAAGATTGTAACGCTTTGAGGAGTTCAAATAACCTGTTTTTAAATCATTTGTATCGTATCTTTTAGTACATAACTTTTCACCAAATTTCACAAACACTAAGAAAGTTTGTTTTTCGATTCAAAACAAGATTTTAACGCTTTGAGGAGTTCAAATAACGTGTTTTTAGATCATTTGTATCGTATCTTTTAGTGCATAACTTTTCACCAAATTTCACAAACACTAAGAAAGTTTGTTTTTCGATTCAAAACAAGATTTTAACGCTTTCAGGAGTTCAAATAACGTGTTTTTATATCATTTGTATCGTATCTTTTAGTACATAACTTTTCACCAAATTTCACAAACACTAAGAAAGTTTGTTTTTCGATTCAAAACAAGATTTTAACACTTTGAGGAGTTCAAATAACGTGTTTTTAGATCATTTGTATCGTATCTTTTAGTACATAACTTTTCACCAAATTTCACAAACACTAAGAAAGTTTGTTTTTCGATTCAAAACAAGATTTTAACGCTTTCAGGAGTTCAAATAATTTGTTTTTAGATCATTTGTATCGTATCTTTCAGTACATAACTTTTCACCAAATGTCACAAACACTAAGAAAGTTTGTTTTTCGATTCAAAACAACATTTTAACGCTTTGAGGAGTTCAAATAACGTGTTTTAAGAGCATTTGTATCGTATCTTTCAGTACATAACTTTTCACCAAATTTCACAAACACTATGAAAGTTTGTTTTTCGATTCAAAACAAGATTTTAACGCTTTGAGGAGTTCAAATAACGTGTTTTTATATCATTTGTATCGTATCTTTTAGTACATAACTTTTCACCAAATTTCACAAACACTAAGAAAGTTTGTTTTTCGATTCAAAACGAGATTTTAACGCTTTGAGGAGTTCAAATAACGTGTTTTTAGATCATTTGTATCGTATCTTTTAGTACATAACTTTTCACCAAATTTCACAAACACTAAGAAAGTTTGTTTTTCGATTCAAAACAAGATTTTAACGCTTTGAGGAGTTCAAATAATTTGTTTTTAGATCATTTGTATCGTATCTTTCAGTACATAACTTTTCACCAAATTTCACAAACACTAAGAAAGTTTGTTTTTCGATTCAAAACAACATTTTAACGCTTTGAGGAGTTCAAATAACGTGTTTTAAGATCATTTGTATCGTATCTTTCAGTACATAACTTTTCACCAAATTTGACAAACACTATGAAAGTTTGTTTTTCGATTCAAAACAAGATTTTAACGCTTTGAGGAGTTCAAATAACGTGTTTTTAATTCATTTGTATCGTATCTTTTACTACATAACTTTTCACCAAATTTCACAAACACTAAGAAAGTTTGTTTTTCGATTCAAAACAACATTTTAACGCTTTGAGGAGTTCAAATAACGTGTTTTAAGATCATTTGCATCGTATCTTTCAGTACATAAGTTTTCACCAAATTTTACAAACACTAAGAAAGTTTGTTTTTCGATTCAAAACAAGATTTTAACGCTTTGAGGAGTTCAAATAACGTGTTTTTAGATCATTTGTATCGTATCTTTTAGTACATAACTTTTCACCAAATTTTACAAACACTAAAAAAGTTTGTTTTTCGATTCAAAACAAGATTTTAACGCTTTGAGGAGTTCAAATAACCTGTTTTTAGATCATTTGTATCGGATCTTTTAGTACATAACTTTTCACCAAATTTCACAAACACTAAGAAAGTTTGTTTTTCGATTCAAAACAAGATTTTAACGCTTTCAGGAGTTCAAATAACCTGTTTTTAGATCATTTGTATCGTATCTTTTAGTACATAACTTTTCACCAAATTATACAAACACTAAGAAAGTTTGTTTTTCGATTCAAAACAAGATTTTAACGCTTTGAGGAGTTCAAATAACGTGTTTTTAGATCATTTGTATCGTATCATTCTGTACATAACTTTTCACCAAATTTCACAAACACTAAGAAAGTTTGTTTTTCGATTCAAAACAAGATTTTAACGCTTTGAGGAGTTCAAATAACGTATTTTAAGATCATTTGTATCGTATCTTTCAGTACATAACTTTTCACCAAATTTCACAAACACTTAGAAAGTTTGTTTTTCGATTCAAAACAAGATTTTAACGCTTTGAGGAGTTCAAATAACGTGTTTTTAGATCATTTTTATCGTATCTTTTACTACATAACTTTTCACCAAATTTCACAAACGCTAAGAAAGTTTGTTTTTCGATTCAAAATAAGATTTTAACGCTTTGAGGAGTTCAAATAACGTCTTTTTAGATCATTTGTATCGTATCTTTTACTACATAACTTTTCACCAAATTTCACAAACGCTAAGAAAGTTTGTTTTTCGATTCAAAACAAGATTTTAACGCTTTGAGGAGTTCAAATAACGTGTTTTTAGATCATTTGTATCGTATCATTCTGTACATAACTTTTCACCAAATTTCACAAACACTAAGAAAGTTTGTTTTTCGATTCAAAACAAGATTTTAACGTTTTGAGGAGTTCAAATAACGTATTTTAAGATCATTTGTATCGTATCTTTCAGTACATAACTTTTCACCAAATTTCACAAACACTGAGAAAGTTTGTGTTTCGATTCAAAACAAGATTTTAACGCTTTGAGGAGTTCAAATAACGTGTTTTTAGATCATTTGTATCGTATGTTTTAGTACATAACTTTTCACCAAATTCCACAAACACTAAGAAAGTTTGTTTTTCGATTCAAAACAATATTTTAACGCTTTGAGGAGTTCAAATAACGTGTTTTTAGATCATTTGTATCGTATCTTTTACTACATAACTTTTCACCAAATTTCACAGACACTAAGAAAGTTCGTTTTTCGATTCAAAACAAGATTTTAACGCTTTGAGGAGTTCAAATAACGTGTTTTTAGATCATTTGTATCGTATGTTTTAGTACATAACTTTTCACCAAATTCCACAAACACTAAGAAAGTTTGTTTTTCGATTCAAAACAAGATTTTAACGCTTTGAGGAGTTCAAATAACGTGTTTTTAGATCATTTGTATCGTATCTTTTACTACATAACTTTTCACCAAATTTCACAAACACTAAGAAAGTTTGATTTTCGATTCAAAACAAGATTTTAACGCTTTGAGGAGTTCAAATAACGTGTTTTTAGATCATTTGTATCGTATATTTTACTACATAACTTTTCACCAAATTTCACAGACACTAAGAAAGTTTGTTTTTCGATTCAAAACAAGATTTTAACGCTTTGAGGAGTTCAAATAACGTGTTTTTAGATCATTTGTATCGTATATTTTACTACATAACTTTTCACCAAATTTCACAGACACTAAGAAAGTGTGTTTTTCGATTCAAAACAAGATTTTAACGCTTTGAGGAGTTCAAATAACCTGTTTTTTGATCATTTGTATCGTATCTTTTAGTACATAACTTTTCACCAAATTTCACAAACACTAAGAAAGTTTGTTTTTCGATTCAAAACAAGATTTTAACGCTTTGAGGAGTTCAAATAACAGGTTTTTAGATCATTTGTATCGTATCTTTCAGTACATAACTTTTCACCAAATTTCACAAACACTAAGAAAGTATGTTTTTCGATTCAAAACAAGATTTTAACGCTTTGAGGAGTTCAAATAACGTGTTTTTAGATCATTTGTATCGTATCTTTTACTACATAACTTTTCACCAAATTTCACAAACACTGAGAATGTTTGTGTTTCGATTCAAAACAAGATTTTAACGCTTTGAGGAGTTCAAATAACGTGTTTTTAGTTCATTTGTAACGTATTTTTTACTACATAACTTTTCACCAAATTTCACAAACGATAAGAAAGTTTGTTTTTCGATTCAAAACAAGATTCTAACGCTTTGAGGAGTTCAAATAACGTGTTTTTAGATCATTTGTATCGTATCTTTTACTACATGACTTTTCACCAAATTTCACAAACACTGAGAATGTTTGTGTTTCGATTCAAAACAAGATTTTAACGCTTTGAGGAGTTCAAATAACGTGTTTTTAGATCATTTGTATCGTATGTTTTAGTACATAACTTTTCACCAAATTTCACAAACACTAAGAAAGTTTGTTTTTCGATTCAAAACAAGAATTTAACGCTTTGAGGAGTTCAAATAACGTGTTTTTAGATCATTTGTATCGTATCTTTTAGTACATAACTTTTCACCAAATTTCACAAACACTAAGAAAGTTTGTTTTTCGATTCAAAACTAGATTTTAACGCTTTGAGGAGTTCGAATAACGTGTTTTTAGATCATTTGTATCGTATATTTTACTACATAACTTTTCACCAAATTTCACAGACACTAAGAAAGTTTGTTTTTCGATTCAAAACAAGATTTTAACGCTTTGAGGAGTTCAAATAACCTGTTTTTAGATCATTTGTATCGTATCTTTTAGTACATAATTTTTCACCAAATTTCACAAACACTAAGAAAGTTTGTTTTTCGATTCAAAACAAGATTTTAACGCTTTCAGGAGTTCAAATAAACTGTTTTTAGATCATTTGTATCGTATCTTTTAATACATAACTTTTCACCAAATTATACAAACACTAAGAAAGTTTGTTTTTCGATTCAAAACAAGATTTTAACGCTTTGAGGAGTTCAAATAACGTGTTTTTAGATCATTTGTATCGTATCATTCTGTACATAACTTTTCACCAAATTTCACAAACACTAAGAAAGTTTGTTTTTCGATTCAAAACAAGATTTTAACGCTTTGAGGAGTTCAAATAACGTATTTTAAGATCATTTGTATCGTATCTTTCAGTACATAACTTTTCACCAAAAATTCACAAACACTTAGAAAGTTTGTTTTTCGATTCAAAACAAGATTTTAACGCTTTGAGGAGTTCAAATAACGTGTTTTTAGATCATTTGTATCGTATCTTTTACTACATAACTTTTCACCAAATTTCACAAACGATAAGAAAGTTTGTTTTTCGATTCAAAACAAGATTTTAACGCTTTGAGGAGTTCAAATAACCTGTTTTTAAATCATTTGTATCGTATCTTTTAGTACATAACTTTTCACCAAATTTCACAAACACTAAGAAAGTTTGTTTTTCGATTCAAAACAAGATTTTAACGCTTTGAGGAGTTCAAATAACGTGTTTTTAGATCATTTGTATCGTATCTTTTAGTGCATAACTTTTCACCAAATTTCACAAACACTAAGAAAGTTTGTTTTTCGATTCAAAACAAGATTTTAACGCTTTCAGGAGTTCAAATAACGTGTTTTTAGATCATTTGTATCGTATCTTTTACTACATAACTTTTCACCAAATTTCACAAACGCTAAGAAAGTTTGTTTTTCGATTCAAAATAAGATTTTAACGCTTTGAGGAGTTCAAATAACGTCTTTTTAGATCATTTGTATCGTATCTTTTACTACATAACTTTTCACCAAATTTCACAAACGCTAAGAAAGTTTGTTTTTCGATTCAAAACAAGATTTTAACGCTTTGAGGAGTTCAAATAACGTGTTTTTAGATCATTTGTATCGTATCATTCTGTACATAACTTTTCACCAAATTTCACAAACACTAAGAAAGTTTGTTTTTCGATTCAAAACAAGATTTTAACGTTTTGAGGAGTTCAAATAACGTATTTTAAGATCATTTGTATCGTATCTTTCAGTACATAACTTTTCACCAAATTTCACAAACACTGAGAAAGTTTGTGTTTCGATTCAAAACAAGATTTTAACGCTTTGAGGAGTTCAAATAACGTGTTTTTAGATCATTTGTATCGTATGTTTTAGTACATAACTTTTCACCAAATTCCACAAACACTAAGAAAGTTTGTTTTTCGATTCAAAACAATATTTTAACGCTTTGAGGAGTTCAAATAACGTGTTTTTAGATCATTTGTATCGTATCTTTTACTACATAACTTTTCACCAAATTTCACAGACACTAAGAAAGTTCGTTTTTCGATTCAAAACAAGATTTTAACGCTTTGAGGAGTTCAAATAACGTGTTTTAAGATCATTTGCATCGTATCTTTCAGTACATAAGTTTTCACCAAATTTTACAAACACTAAGAAAGTTTGTTTTTCGATTCAAAACAAGATTTTAACGCTTTGAGGAGTTCAAATAACGTGTTTTTAGATCATTTGTATCGTATCTTTTAGTACATAACTTTTCACCAAATTTTACAAACACTAAAAAAGTTTGTTTTTCGATTCAAAACAAGATTTTAACGCTTTGAGGAGTTCAAATAACCTGTTTTTTGATCATTTGTATCGTATCTTTTAGTACATAACTTTTCACCAAATTTCACAAACACTAAGAAAGTTTGTTTTTCGATTCAAAACAAGATTTTAACGCTTTGAGGAGTTCAAATAACGTGTTTTTAGATCATTTGTATCGTATCTTTCAGTACATAACTTTTCACCAAATTTCACAAACACTAAGAAAGTTTGTTTTTCGATTCAAAACAAGATTTTAACGCTTTGAGGAGTTCAAATAACGTGTTTTTAGATCATTTGTATCGTATCTTTTACTACATAACTTTTCACCAAATTTCACAAACGCTAAGAAAGTTTGTTTTGCGATTCAAACAAAGATTTTAACGCTTTGAGGAGTTCAAATAACGTGTTTTTAGATCATTTGTATCGTATCTTTTACTACATAACTTTTCACCAAATTTCACAAACACTGAGAATGTTTGTGTTTCGATTCAAAACAAGATTTTAACGCTTTGAGGAGTTCAAATAACATGTTTTTAGTTCATTTGTAACGTATTTTTTACTACATAACTTTTCACCAAATTTCACAAACGATAAGAAAGTTTGTTTTTCGATTCAAAACAAGATTCTAACGCTTTGAGGAGTTCAAATAACGTGTTTTAAGATCATTTGTATCGTATCTTTTACTACATAACTTTTCACCAAATTTCACAAACACTGAGAATGTTTGTGTTTCGATTCAAAACAAGATTTTAACGGTTTGAGGAGTTCAAATAACGTGTTTTTAGATCATTTGTATCGTATGTTTTAGTACATAACTTTTCACCAAATTTCACAAACACTAAGAAAGTTTGTTTTTCGATTCAAAACAAGATTTTAACGCTTTGATGAGTTCAAATAACGTGTTTTTAGATCATTTGTATTGTATCTTTTAGTACATAACTTTTCACCAAATTTCACAAACACTAAGAAAGTTTGTTTTTCGATTCAAAACAAGATTTTAACGCTTTGAGGAGTTCAAATAACGTGTTTTTAGATCATTTGTATCGTATATTTTACTACATAACTTTTCACCAAATTTCACAGACACTAAGAAAGTTTGTTTTTCGATTCAAAACAAGATTTTAACGCTTTGAGGAGTTCAAATAACCTGTTTTTAGATCATTTGTATCGGATCTTTTAGTACATAACTTTTCACCAAATTTCACAAACACTAAGAAAGTTTGTTTTTCGATTCAAAACAAGATTTTAACGCTTTCAGGAGTTCAAATAACCTGTTTTTAGATCATTTGTATCGTATCTTTTAGTACATAACTTTTCACCAAATTATACAAACACTAAGAAAGTTTGTTTTTCGATTCAAAACAAGATTTTAACGCTTTGAGGAGTTCAAATAACGTGTTTTTAGATCATTTGTATCGTATCATTCTGTACATAACTTTTCACCAAATTTCACAAACACTAAGAAAGTTTGTTTTTCGATTCAAAACAAGATTTTAACGCTTTGAGGAGTTCAAATAACGTATTTTAAGATCATTTGTATCGTATCTTTCAGTACATAACTTTTCACCAAATTTCACAAACACTTAGAAAGTTTGTTTTTCGATTCAAAACAAGATTTTAACGCTTTGAGGAGTTCAAATAACGTGTTTTTAGATCATTTGTATCGTATCTTTTACTACATAACTTTTCACCAAATTTCACAAACGCTAAGAAAGTTTGTTTTTCGATTCAAAATAAGATTTTAACGCTTTGAGGAGTTCAAATAACGTCTTTTTAGATCATTTGTATCGTATCTTTTACTACATAACTTTTCACCAAATTTCACAAACGCTAAGAAAGTTTGTTTTTCGATTCAAAACAAGATTTTAACGCTTTGAGGAGTTCAAATAACGTGTTTTTAGATCATTTGTATCGTATCATTCTGTACATAACTTTTCACCAAATTTCACAAACACTAAGAAAGTTTGTTTTTCGATTCAAAACAAGATTTTAACGCTTTGAGGAGTTCAAATAACGTGTTTTTAGATCATTTGTATCGTATATTTTACTACATAACTTTTCACCAAATTTCACAGACACTAAGAAAGTGTGTTTTTCGATTCAAAACAAGATTTTAACGCTTTGAGGAGTTCAAATAACCTGTTTTTTGATCATTTGTATCGTATCTTTTAGTACATAACTTTTCACCAAATTTCACAAACACTAAGAAAGTTTGTTTTTCGATTCAAAACAAGATTTTAACGCTTTGAGGAGTTCAAATAACAGGTTTTTAGATCATTTGTATCGTATCTTTCAGTACATAACTTTTCACCAAATTTCACAAACACTAAGAAAGTTTGTTTTTCGATTCAAAACAAGATTTTAACGCTTTGAGGAGTTCAAATAACGTGTTTTTAGATCATTTGTATCGTATCTTTTACTACATAACTTTTCACCAAATTTCACAAACGCTAAGAAAGTTTGTTTTGCGATTCAAACAAAGATTTTAACGCTTTGAGGAGTTCAAATAACGTGTTTTTAGATCATTTGTATCGTATCTTTTACTACATAACTTTTCACCAAATTTCACAAACACTGAGAATGTTTGTGTTTCGATTCAAAACAAGATTTTAACGCTTTGAGGAGTTCAAATAACGTGTTTTTAGTTCATTTGTAACGTATTTTTTACTACATAACTTTTCACCAAATTTCACAAACGATAAGAAAGTTTGTTTTTCGATTCAAAACAAGATTCTAACGCTTTGAGGAGTTCAAATAACGTGTTTTTAGATCATTTGTATCGTATCTTTTACTACATGACTTTTCACCAAATTTCACAAACACTGAGAATGTTTGTGTTTCGATTCAAAACAAGATTTTAACGCTTTGAGGAGTTCAAATAACGTGTTTTTAGATCATTTGTATCGTATGTTTTAGTACATAACTTTTCACCAAATTTCACAAACACTAAGAAAGTTTGTTTTTCGATTCAAAACAAGAATTTAACGCTTTGAGGAGTTCAAATAACGTGTTTTTAGATCATTTGTATCGTATCTTTTAGTACATAACTTTTCACCAAATTTCACAAACACTAAGAAAGTTTGTTTTTCGATTCAAAACAAGATTTTAACGCTTTGAGGAGTTCGAATAACGTGTTTTTAGATCATTTGTATCGTATATTTTACTACATAACTTTTCACCAAATTTCACAGACACTAAGAAAGTTTGTTTTTCGATTCAAAACAAGATTTTAACGCTTTGAGGAGTTCAAATAACCTGTTTTTAGATCATTTGTATCGTATCTTTTAGTACATAATTTTTCACCAAATTTCACAAACACTAAGAAAGTTTGTTTTTCGATTCAAAACAAGATTTTAACGCTTTCAGGAGTTCAAATAAACTGTTTTTAGATCATTTGTATCGTATCTTTTAATACATAACTTTTCACCAAATTATACAAACACTAAGAAAGTTTGTTTTTCGATTCAAAACAAGATTTTAACGCTTTGAGGAGTTCAAATAACGTGTTTTTAGATCATTTGTATCGTATCATTCTGTACATAACTTTTCACCAAATTTCACAAACACTAAGAAAGTTTGTTTTTCGATTCAAAACAAGATTTTAACGCTTTGAGGAGTTCAAATAACGTATTTTAAGATCATTTGTATCGTATCTTTCAGTACATAACTTTTCACCAAAAATTCACAAACACTTAGAAAGTTTGTTTTTCGATTCAAAACAAGATTTTAACGCTTTGAGGAGTTCAAATAACGTGTTTTTAGATCATTTGTATCGTATCTTTTACTACATAACTTTTCACCAAATTTCACAAACGATAAGAAAGTTTATTTTTCGATTCAAAACAAGATTTTAACGCTTTGAGGAGTTCAAATAACCTGTTTTTAAATCATTTGTATCGTATCTTTTAGTACATAACTTTTCACCAAATTTCACAAACACTAAGAAAGTTTGTTTTTCGATTCAAAACAAGATTTTAACGCTTTGAGGAGTTCAAATAACGTGTTTTTAGATCATTTGTATCGTATCTTTTAGTGCATAACTTTTCACCAAATTTCACAAACACTAAGAAAGTTTGTTTTTCGATTCAAAACAAGATTTTAACGCTTTCAGGAGTTCAAATAACGTGTTTTTATATCATTTGTATCGTATCTTTTAGTACATAACTTTTCACCAAATTTCACAAACACTAAGAAAGTTTGTTTTTCAATTCAAAACAAGATTTTAACACTTTGAGGAGTTCAAATAACGTGTTTTTAGATCATTTGTATCGTATCTTTTAGTACATAACATTTCACCAAATTTCACAAACACTAAGAAAGTTTGTTTTTCGATTCAAAACAAGATTTTAACGCTTTCAGGAGTTCAAATAATTTGTTTTTAGATCATTTGTATCGTATCTTTCAGTACATAACTTTTCACCAAATGTCACAAACACTAAGAAAGTTTGTTTTTCGATTCAAAACAACATTTTAACGCTTTGAGGAGTTCAAATAACGTGTTTTAAGAGCATATGTATCGTATCTTTCAGTACATAACTTTTCACCAAATTTCACAAACACTATGAAAGTTTGTTTTTCGATTCAAAACAAGATTTTAACGCTTTGAGGAGTTCAAATAACGTGTTTTTATATCATTTGTATCGTATCTTTTAGTACATAACTTTTCACCAAATTTCACAAACACTAAGAAAGTTTGTTTTTCGATTCAAAACGAGATTTTAACGCTTTGAGGAGTTCAAATAACGTGTTTTTAGATCATTTGTATCGTATCTTTTAGTACATAACTTTTCACCAAATTTCACAAACACTAAGAAAGTTTGTTTTTCGATTCAAAACAAGATTTTAACGCTTTGAGGAGTTCAAATAATTTGTTTTTAGATCATTTGTATCGTATCTTTCAGTACATAACTTTTCACCAAATTTCACAAACACTAAGAAAGTTTGTTTTTCGATTCAAAACAACATTTTAACGCTTTGAGGAGTTCAAATAACGTGTTTTAAGATCATTTGTATCGTATCTTTCAGTACATAACTTTTCACCAAATTTCACAAACACTATGAAAGTTTGTTTTTCGATTCAAAACAAGATTTTAACGCTTTGAGGAGTTCAAATAACGTGTTTTTAATTCATTTGTATCGTATCTTTTACTACATAACTTTTCACCAAATTTCACAAACACTAAGAAAGTTTGTTTTTCGATTCAAAACAACATTTTAACGCTTTGAGGAGTTCAAATAACGTGTTTTAAGATCATTTGCATCGTATCTTTCAGTACATAAGTTTTCACCAAATTTTACAAACACTAAGAAAGTTTGTTTTTCGATTCAAAACAAGATTTTAACGCTTTGAGGAGTTCAAATAACGTGTTTTTAGATCATTTGTATCGTATCTTTTAGTACATAACTTTTCACCAAATTTTACAAACACTAAAAAAGTTTGTTTTTCGATTCAAAACAAGATTTTAACGCTTTGAGGAATTCAAATAACCTGTTTTTTGATCATTTGTATCGTATCTTTTAGTACATAACTTTTCACCAAATTTCACAAACACTAAGAAAGTTTGTTTTTCGATTCAAAACAAGATTTTAACGCTTTGAGGAGTTCAAATAACGTGTTTTTAGATCATTTGTATTGTATCTTTCAGTACATAACTTTTCACCAAATTTCACAAACACTAAGAAAGTTTGTTTTTCGATTCAAAACAAGATTTTAACGCTTTGAGGAGTTCAAATAACGTGTTTTTAGATCATTTGTATCGTATCTTTTACTACATAACTTTTCACCAAATTTCACAAACGCTAAGAAAGTTTGTTTTGCGATTCAAACAAAGATTTTAACGCTTTGAGGAGTTCAAATAACGTGTTTTTAGATCATTTGTATCGTATCTTTTACTACATAACTTTTCACCAAATTTCACAAACACTGAGAATGTTTGTGTTTCGATTCAAAACAAGATTTTAACGCTTTGAGGAGTTCAAATAACATGTTTTTAGTTCATTTGTAACGTATTTTTTACTACATAACTTTTCACCAAATTTCACAAACGATAAGAAAGTTTGTTTTTCGATTCAAAACAAGATTCTAACGCTTTGAGGAGTTCAAATAACGTGTTTTAAGATCATTTGTATCGTATCTTTTACTACATAACTTTTCACCAAATTTCACAAACACTGAGAATGTTTGTGTTTCGATTCAAAACAAGATTTTAACGGTTTGAGGAGTTCAAATAACGTGTTTTTAGATCATTTGTATCGTATGTTTTAGTACATAACTTTTCACCAAATTTCACAAACACTAAGAAAGTTTGTTTTTCGATTCAAAACAAGATTTTAACGCTTTGATGAGTTCAAATAACGTGTTTTTAGATCATTTGTATTGTATCTTTTAGTACATAACTTTTCACCAAATTTCACAAACACTAAGAAAGTTTGTTTTTCGATTCAAAACAAGATTTTAACGCTTTGAGGAGTTCAAATAACGTGTTTTTAGATCATTTGTATCGTATATTTTACTACATAACTTTTCACCAAATTTCACAGACACTAAGAAAGTTTGTTTTTCGATTCAAAACAAGATTTTAACGCTTTGAGGAGTTCAAATAACCTGTTTTTAGATCATTTGTATCGGATCTTTTAGTACATAACTTTTCACCAAATTTCACAAACACTAAGAAAGTTTGTTTTTCGATTCAAAACAAGATTTTAACGCTTTCAGGAGTTCAAATAACCTGTTTTTAGATCATTTGTATCGTATCTTTTAGTACAAAACTTTTCACCAAATTATACAAACACTAAGAAAGTTTGTTTTTCGATTCAAAACAAGATTTTAACGCTTTGAGGAGTTCAAATAACGTGTTTTTAGATCATTTGTATCGTATCATTCTGTACATAACTTTTCACCAAATTTCACAAACACTAAGAAAGTTTGTTTTTCGATTCAAAACAAGATTTTAACGCTTTGAGGAGTTCAAATAACGTATTTTAAGATCATTTGTATCGTATCTTTCAGTACATAACTTTTCACCAAATTTCACAAACACTTAGAAAGTTTGTTTTTCGATTCAAAACAAGATTTTAACGCTTTGAGGAGTTCAAATAACGTGTTTTTAGATCATTTGTATCGTATCTTTTACTACATAACTTTTCACCAAATTTCACAAACGCTAAGAAAGTTTGTTTTTCGATTCAAAATAAGATTTTAACGCTTTGAGGAGTTCAAATAACGTCTTTTTAGATCATTTGTATCGTATCTTTTACTACATAACTTTTCACCAAATTTCACAAACGCTAAGAAAGTTTGTTTTTCGATTCAAAACAAGATTTTAACGCTTTGAGGAGTTCAAATAACGTGTTTTTAGATCATTTGTATCGTATCATTCTGTACATAACTTTTCACCAAATTTCACAAACACTAAAAAAGTTTGTTTTTCGATTCAAAACAAGATTTTAACGTTTTGAGGAGTTCAAATAACGTATTTTAAGATCATTTGTATCGTATCTTTCAGTACATAACTTTTCACCAAATTTCACAAACACTGAGAAAGTTTGTGTTTCGATTCAAAACAAGATTTTAACGCTTTGAGGAGTTCAAATAACGTGTTTTTAGATCATTTGTATCGTATGTTTTAGTACATAACTTTTCACCAAATTCCACAAACACTAAGAAAGTTTGTTTTTCGATTCAAAACAATATTTTAACGCTTTGAGGAGTTCAAATAACGTGTTTTTAGATCATTTGTATCGTATCTTTTACTACATAACTTTTCACCAAATTTCACAGACACTAAGAAAGTTCATTTTTCGATTCAAAACAAGATTTTAACGCTTTGAGGAGTTCAAATAACGTGTTTTTAGATCATTTGTATCGTATGTTTTAGTACATAACTTTTCACCAAATTCCACAAACACTAAGAAAGTTTGTTTTTCGATTCAAAACAAGATTTTAACGCTTTGAGGAGTTCAAATAACGTGTTTTTAGATCATTTGTATCGTATCTTTTACTACATAACTTTTCACCAAATTTCACAAACACTAAGAAAGTTTGTTTTTCGATTCAAAACAAGATTTTAACGCTTTGAGGAGTTCAAATAACGTGTTTTTAGATCATTTGTATCGTATATTTTACTACATAACTTTTCACCAAATTTCACAGACACTAAGAAAGTTTGTTTTTCGATTCAAAACAAGATTTTAACGCTTTGTGGAGTTCAAATAATGTGTTTTTAGATCATTTGTATCGTATATTTTACTACATAACTTTTTACCAAATTTCACAGACACTAAGAAAGTGTGTTTTTCGATTCAAAACAAGATTTTAACGCTTTGAGGAGTTCAAATAACCTGTTTTTTGATCATTTGTATCGTATCTTTTAGTACATAACTTTTCACCAAATTTCACAAACACTAATAAAGTTTGTTTTTCGATTCAAAACAAGATTTTAACGCTTTGAGGAGTTCAAATAACAGGTTTTTAGATCATTTGTATCGTATCTTTCAGTACATAACTTTTCACCAAATTTCACAAACACTAAGAAAGTTTGTTTTTCGATTCAAAACAAGATTTTAACGCTTTGAGGAGTTCAAATAACGTGTTTTTAGATCATTTGTATCGTATCTTTTACTACATAACTTTTCACCAAATTTCACAAACGCTAAGAAAGTTTGTTTTGCGATTCAAACAAAGATTTTAACGCTTTGAGGAGTTCAAATAACGTGTTTTTAGATCATTTGTATCGTATCTTTTACTACATAACTTTTCACCAAATTTCACAAACACTGAGAATGTTTGTGTTTCGATTCAAAACAAGATTTTAACGCTTTGAGGAGTTCAAATAACGTGTTTTTAGTTCATTTGTAACGTATTTTTTACTACATAACTTTTCACCAAATTTCACAAACGATAAGAAAGTTTGTTTTTCGATTCAAAACAAGATTCTAACGCTTTGAGGAGTTCAAATAACGTGTTTTTAGATCATTTGTATCGTATCTTTTACTACATGACTTTTCACCAAATTTCACAAACACTGAGAATGTTTGTGTTTCGATTCAAAACAAGATTTTAACGCTTTGAGGAGTTCAAATAACGTGTTTTTAGATCATTTGTATCGTATGTTTTAGTACATAACTTTTCACCAAATTTCACAAACACTAAGAAAGTTTGTTTTTCGATTCAAAACAAGAATTTAACGCTTTGAGGAGTTCAAATAACGTGTTTTTAGATCATTTGTATCGTATCTTTTAGTACATAACTTTTCACCAAATTTCACAAACACTAAGAAAGTTTGTTTTTCGATTCAAAACAAGATTTTAACGCTTTGAGGAGTTCGAATAACGTGTTTTTAGATCATTTGTATCGTATATTTTACTACATAACTTTTCACCAAATTTCACAGACACTAAGAAAGTTTGTTTTTCGATTCAAAACAAGATTTTAACGCTTTGAGGAGTTCAAATAACCTGTTTTTAGATCATTTGTATCGTATCTTTTAGTACATAATTTTTCACCAAATTTCACAAACACTAAGAAAGTTTGTTTTTCGATTCAAAACAAGATTTTAACGCTTTCAGGAGTTCAAATAAACTGTTTTTAGATCATTTGTATCGTATCTTTTAATACATAACTTTTCACCAAATTATACAAACACTAAGAAAGTTTGTTTTTCGATTCAAAACAAGATTTTAACGCTTTGAGGAGTTCAAATAACGTGTTTTTAGATCATTTGTATCGTATCATTCTGTACATAACTTTTCACCAAATTTCACAAACACTAAGAAAGTTTGTTTTTCGATTCAAAACAAGATTTTAACGCTTTGAGGAGTTCAAATAACGTATTTTAAGATCATTTGTATCGTATCTTTCAGTACATAACTTTTCACCAAATTTCACAAACACTTAGAAAGTTTGTTTTTCGATTCAAAACAAGATTTTAACGCTTTGAGGAGTTCAAATAACGTGTTTTTAGATTATTTGTATCGTATCTTTTACTACATAACTTTTCACCAAATTTCACAAACGATAAGAAAGTTTGTTTTTCGATTCAAAACAAGATTTTAACGCTTTGAGGAGTTCAAATAACCTGTTTTTAAATCATTTGTATCGTATCTTTTAGTACATAACTTTTCACCAAATTTCACAAACACTAAGAAAGTTTGTTTTTCGATTCAAAACAAGATTTTAACGCTTTGAGGAGTTCAAATAACGTGTTTTTAGATCATTTGTATCGTATCTTTTAGTGCATAACTTTTCACCAAATTTCACAAACACTAAGAAAGTTTGTTTTTCGATTCAAAACAAGATTTTAACGCTTTCAGGAGTTCAAATAACGTGTTTTTATATCATTTGTATCGTATCTTTTAGTACATAACTTTTCACCAAATTTCACAAACACTAAGAAAGTTTGTTTTTCGATTCAAAACAAGATTTTAACACTTTGAGGAGTTCAAATAACGTGTTTTTAGATCATTTGTATCGTATCTTTTAGTACATAACTTTTCACCATATTTCACAAACACTAAGAAAGTTTGTTTTTCGATTCAAAACAAGATTTTAACGCTTTCAGGAGTTCAAATAATTTGTTTTTAGATCATTTGTATCGTATCTTTCAGTACATAACTTTTCACCAAATGTCACAAACACTAAGAAAGTTTGTTTTTCGATTCAAAACAACATTTTAACGCTTTGAGGAGTTCAAATAACGTGTTTTAAGAGCATTTGTATCGTATCTTTCAGTACATAACTTTTCACCAAATTTCACAAACACTATGAAAGTTTGTTTTTCGATTCAAAACAAGATTTTAACGCTTTGAGGAGTTCAAATAACGTGTTTTTATATCATTTGTATCGTATCTTTTAGTACATAACTTTTCACCAAATTTCACAAACACTAAGAAAGTTTGTTTTTCGATTCAAAACGAGATTTTAACGCTTTGAGGAGTTCAAATAACGTGTTTTTAGATCATTTGTATCGTATCTTTTAGTACATAACTTTTCACCAAATTTCACAAACACTAAGAAAGTTTGTTTTTCGATTCAAAACAAGATTTTAACGCTTTGAGGAGTTCAAATAATTTGTTTTTAGATCATTTGTATCGTATCTTTCAGTACATAACTTTTCACCAAATTTCACAAACACTAAGAAAGTTTGTTTTTCGATTCAAAACAACATTTTAACGCTTTGAGGAGTTCAAATAACGTGTTTTAAGATCATTTGTATCGTATCTTTCAGTACATAACTTTTCACCAAATTTCACAAACACTATGAAAGTTTGTTTTTCGATTCAAAACAAGATTTTAACGCTTTGAGGAGTTCAAATAACGTGTTTTTAATTCATTTGTATCGTATCTTTTACTACATAACTTTTCACCAAATTTCACAAACACTAAGAAAGTTTGTTTTTCGATTCAAAACAACATTTTAACGCTTTGAGGAGTTCAAATAACGTGTTTTAAGATCATTTGCATCGTATCTTTCAGGACATAAGTTTTCACCAAATTTCACAAACGATAAGAAAGTTTGTTTTTCGATTCAAAACAAGATTCTAACGCTTTGAGGAGTTCAAATAACGTGTTTTTAGATCATTTGTATCGTATCTTTTACTACATGACTTTTCACCAAATTTCACAAACACTGAGAATGTTTGTGTTTCGATTCAAAACAAGATTTTAACGCTTTGAGGAGTTCAAATAACGTGTTTTTAGATCATTTGTATCGTATGTTTTAGTACATAACTTTTCACCAAATTTCACAAACACTAAGAAAGTTTGTTTTTCGATTCAAAACAAGAATTTAACGCTTTGAGGAGTTCAAATAACGTGTTTTTAGATCATTTGTATCGTATCTTTTAGTACATAACTTTTCACCAAATTTCACAAACACTAAGAAAGTTTGTTTTTCGATTCAAAACAAGATTTTAACGCTTTGAGGAGTTCGAATAACGTGTTTTTAGATCATTTGTATCGTATATTTTACTACATAACTTTTCACCAAATTTCACAGACACTAAGAAAGTTTGTTTTTCGATTCAAAACAAGATTTTAACGCTTTGAGGAGTTCAAATAACCTGTTTTTAGATCATTTGTATCGTATCTTTTAGTACATAATTTTTCACCAAATTTCACAAACACTAAGAAAGTTTGTTTTTCGATTCAAAACAAGATTTTAACGCTTTCAGGAGTTCAAATAAACTGTTTTTAGATCATTTGTATCGTATCTTTTAATACATAACTTTTCACCAAATTATACAAACACTAAGAAAGTTTGTTTTTCGATTCAAAACAAGATTTTAACGCTTTGAGGAGTTCAAATAACGTGTTTTTAGATCATTTGTATCGTATCATTCTGTACATAACTTTTCACCAAATTTCACAAACACTAAGAAAGTTTGTTTTTCGATTCAAAACAAGATTTTAACGCTTTGAGGAGTTCAAATAACGTATTTTAAGATCATTTGTATCGTATCTTTCAGTACATAACTTTTCACCAAATTTCACAAACACTTAGAAAGTTTGTTTTTCGATTCAAAACAAGATTTTAACGCTTTGAGGAGTTCAAATAACGTGTTTTTAGATTATTTGTATCGTATCTTTTACTACATAACTTTTCACCAAATTTCACAAACGATAAGAAAGTTTGTTTTTCGATTCAAAACAAGATTTTAACGCTTTGAGGAGTTCAAATAACCTGTTTTTAAATCATTTGTATCGTATCTTTTAGTACATAACTTTTCACCAAATTTCACAAACACTAAGAAAGTTTGTTTTTCGATTCAAAACAAGATTTTAACGCTTTGAGGAGTTCAAATAACGTGTTTTTAGATCATTTGTATCGTATCTTTTAGTGCATAACTTTTCACCAAATTTCACAAACACTAAGAAAGTTTGTTTTTCGATTCAAAACAAGATTTTAACGCTTTCAGGAGTTCAAATAACGTGTTTTTATATCATTTGTATCGTATCTTTTAGTACATAACTTTTCACCAAATTTCACAAACACTAAGAAAGTTTGTTTTTCGATTCAAAACAAGATTTTAACACTTTGAGGAGTTCAAATAACGTGTTTTTAGATCATTTGTATCGTATCTTTTAGTACATAACTTTTCACCATATTTCACAAACACTAAGAAAGTTTGTTTTTCGATTCAAAACAAGATTTTAACGCTTTCAGGAGTTCAAATAATTTGTTTTTAGATCATTTGTATCGTATCTTTCAGTACATAACTTTTCACCAAATGTCACAAACACTAAGAAAGTTTGTTTTTCGATTCAAAACAACATTTTAACGCTTTGAGGAGTTCAAATAACGTGTTTTAAGAGCATTTGTATCGTATCTTTCAGTACATAACTTTTCACCAAATTTCACAAACACTATGAAAGTTTGTTTTTCGATTCAAAACAAGATTTTAACGCTTTGAGGAGTTCAAATAACGTGTTTTTATATCATTTGTATCGTATCTTTTAGTACATAACTTTTCACCAAATTTCACAAACACTAAGAAAGTTTGTTTTTCGATTCAAAACGAGATTTTAACGCTTTGAGGAGTTCAAATAACGTGTTTTTAGATCATTTGTATCGTATCTTTTAGTACATAACTTTTCACCAAATTTCACAAACACTAAGAAAGTTTGTTTTTCGATTCAAAACAAGATTTTAACGCTTTGAGGAGTTCAAATAATTTGTTTTTAGATCATTTGTATCGTATCTTTCAGTACATAACTTTTCACCAAATTTCACAAACACTAAGAAAGTTTGTTTTTCGATTCAAAACAACATTTTAACGCTTTGAGGAGTTCAAATAACGTGTTTTAAGATCATTTGTATCGTATCTTTCAGTACATAACTTTTCACCAAATTTCACAAACACTATGAAAGTTTGTTTTTCGATTCAAAACAAGATTTTAACGCTTTGAGGAGTTCAAATAACGTGTTTTTAATTCATTTGTATCGTATCTTTTACTACATAACTTTTCACCAAATTTCACAAACACTAAGAAAGTTTGTTTTTCGATTCAAAACAACATTTTAACGCTTTGAGGAGTTCAAATAACGTGTTTTAAGATCATTTGCATCGTATCTTTCAGGACATAAGTTTTCACCAAATTTTACAAACACTAAGAAAGTTTGTTTTTCGATTCAAAACAAGATTTTAACGCTTTGAGGAGTTCAAATAACGTGTTTTTAGATCATTTGTATCGTATCTTTTAGTACATAACTTTTCACCAAATTTTACAAACACTAAAAAAGTTTGTTTTTCGATTCAAAACAAGATTTTAACGCTTTGAGGAGTTCAAATAACCTGTTTTTTGATCATTTGTATCGTATCTTTTAGTACATAACTTTTCACCAAATTTCACAAACACTAAGAAAGTTTGTTTTTCGATTCAAAACAAGATTTTAACGTTTTGAGGAGTTCAAATAACGTGTTTTTAGATCATTTGTATCGTATCTTTCAGTACATAACTTTTCACCAAATTTCACAAACACTAAGAAAGTTTGTTTTTCGATTCAAAACAAGATTTTAACGCTTTGAGGAGTTCAAATAACGTGTTTTTAGATCATTTGTATCGTATCTTTTACTACATAACTTTTCACCAAATTTCACAAACGCTAAGAAAGTTTGTTTTGCGATTCAAACAAAGATTTTAACGCTTTGAGGAGTTCAAATAACGTGTTTTTAGATCATTTGTATCGTATCTTTTACTACATAACTTTTCACCAAATTTCACAAACACTGAGAATGTTTGTGTTTCGATTCAAAACAAGATTTTAACGCTTTGAGGAGTTCAAATAACATGTTTTTAGTTCATTTGTAACGTATTTTTTACTACATAACTTTTCACCAAATTTCACAAACGATAAGAAAGTTTGTTTTTCGATTCAAAACAAGATTCTAACGCTTTGAGGAGTTCAAATAACGTGTTTTAAGATCATTTGTATCGTATCTTTTACTACATAACTTTTCACCAAATTTCACAAACACTGAGAATGTTTGTGTTTCGATTCAAAACAAGATTTTAACGGTTTGAGGAGTTCAAATAACGTGTTTTTAGATCATTTGTATCGTATGTTTTAGTACATAACTTTTCACCAAATTTCACAAACACTAAGAAAGTTTGTTTTTCGATTCAAAACAAGATTTTAACGCTTTGATGAGTTCAAATAACGTGTTTTTAGATCATTTGTATTGTATCTTTTAGTACATAACTTTTCACCAAATTTCACAAACACTAAGAAAGTTTGTTTTTCGATTCAAAACAAGATTTTAACGCTTTGAGGAGTTCAAATAACGTGTTTTTAGATCATTTGTATCGTATATTTTACTACATAACTTTTCACCAAATTTCACAGACACTAAGAAAGTTTGTTTTTCGATTCAAAACAAGATTTTAACGCTTTGAGGAGTTCAAATAACCTGTTTTTAGATCATTTGTATCGGATCTTTTAGTACATAACTTTTCACCAAATTTCACAAACACTAAGAAAGTTTGTTTTTCGATTCAAAACAAGATTTTAACGCTTTCAGGAGTTCAAATAACCTGTTTTTAGATCATTTGTATCGTATCTTTTAGTACATAACTTTTCACCAAATTATACAAACACTAAGAAAGTTTGTTTTTCGATTCAAAACAAGATTTTAACGCTTTGAGGAGTTCAAATAACGTGTTTTTAGATCATTTGTATCGTATCATTCTGTACATAACTTTTCACCAAATTTCACAAACACTAAGAAAGTTTGTTTTTCGATTCAAAACAAGATTTTAACGCTTTGAGGAGTTCAAATAACGTATTTTAAGATCATTTGTATCGTATCTTTCAGTACATAACTTTTCACCAAATTTCACAAACACTTAGAAAGTTTGTTTTTCGATTCAAAACAAGATTTTAACGCTTTGAGGAGTTCAAATAACGTGTTTTTAGATCATTTGTATCGTATCTTTTACTACATAACTTTTCACCAAATTTCACAAACGCTAAGAAAGTTTGTTTTTCGATTCAAAATAAGATTTTAACGCTTTGAGGAGTTCAAATAACGTCTTTTTAGATCATTTGTATCGTATCTTTTACTACATAACTTTTCACCAAATTTCACAAACGCTAAGAAAGTTTGTTTTTCGATTCAAAACAAGATTTTAACGCTTTGAGGAGTTCAAATAACGTGTTTTTAGATCATTTGTATCGTATCATTCTGTACATAACTTTTCACCAAATTTCACAAACACTAAGAAAGTTTGTTTTTCGATTCAAAACAAGATTTTAACGTTTTGAGGAGTTCAAATAACGTATTTTAAGATCATTTGTATCGTATCTTTCAGTACATAACTTTTCACCAAATTTCACAAACACTGAGAAAGTTTGTGTTTCGATTCAAAACAAGATTTTAACGCTTTGAGGAGTTCGAATAACGTGTTTTTAGATCATTTGTATCGTATGTTTTAGTACATAACTTTTCACCAAATTCCACAAACACTAAGAAAGTTTGTTTTTCGATTCAAAACAATATTTTAACGCTTTGAGGAGTTCAAATAACGTGTTTTTAGATCATTTGTATCGTATCTTTTACTACATAACTTTTCACCAAATTTCACAGACACTAAGAAAGTTCGTTTTTCGATTCAAAACAAGATTTTAACGCTTTGAGGAGTTCAAATAACGTGTTTTTAGATCATTTGTATCATATGTTTTAGTACATAACTTTTTACCAAATTCCACAAACACTAAGAAAGTTTGTTTTTCGATTCAAAACAAGATTTTAACGCTTTGAGGAGTTCAAATAACGTGTTTTTAGATCATTTGTATCGTATCTTTTACTACATAACTTTTCACCAAATTTCACAAACACTAAGAAAGTTTGTTTTTCGATTCAAACCAAGATTTTAACGCTTTGAGGAGTTCAAATAACGTGTTTTTAGATCATTTGTATCGTATATTTTACTACATAACTTTTCACCAAATTTCACAGACACTAAGAAAGTTTGTTTTTCGATTCAAAACAAGATTTTAACGCTTTGAGGAGTTCAAATAACGTGTTTTTAGATCATTTGTATCGTATATTTTACTACATAACTTTTCACCAAATTTCACAGACACTAAGAAAGTGTGTTTTTCGATTCAAAACAAGATTTTAACGCTTTGAGGAGTTCAAATAACCTGTTTTTTGATCATTTGTATCGTATCTTTTAGTACATAACTTTTCACCAAATTTCACAAACACTAAGAAAGTTTGTTTTTCGATTCAAAACAAGATTTTAACGCTTTGAGGAGTTCAAATAACAGGTTTTTAGATCATTTGTATCGTATCTTTCAGTACATAACTTTTCACCAAATTTCACAAACACTAAGAAAGTTTGTTTTTCGATTCAAAACAAGATTTTAACGCTTTGAGGAGTTCAAATAACGTGTTTTTAGATCATTTGTATCGTATCTTTTACTACATAACTTTTCACCAAATTTCACAAACGCTAAGAAAGTTTGTTTTGCGATTCAAACAAAGATTTTAACGCTTTGAGGAGTTCAAATAACGTGTTTTTAGATCATTTGTATCGTATCTTTTACTACATAACTTTTCACCAAATTTCACAAACACTGAGAATGTTTGTGTTTCGATTCAAAACAAGATTTTAACGCTTTGAGGAGTTCAAATAACGTGTTTTTAATTCATTTGTAACGTATTTTTTACTACATAACTTTTCACCAAATTTCACAAACGATAAGAAAGTTTGTTTTTCGATTCAAAACAAGATTCTAACGCTTTGAGGAGTTCAAATAACGTGTTTTTAGATCATTTGTATCGTATCTTTTACTACATGACTTTTCACCAAATTTCACAAACACTGAGAATGTTTGTGTTTCGATTCAAAACAAGATTTTAACGCTTTGAGGAGTTCAAATAACGTGTTTTTAGATCATTTGTATCGTATGTTTTAGTACATAACTTTTCACCAAATTTCACAAACACTAAGAAAGTTTGTTTTTCGATTCAAAACAAGAATTTAACGCTTTGAGGAGTTCAAATAACGTGTTTTTAGATCATTTGTATCGTATCTTTTAGTACATAACTTTTCACCAAATTTCACAAACACTAAGAAAGTTTGTTTTTCGATTCAAAACAAGATTTTAACGCTTTGAGGAGTTCAAATAACGTGTTTTTAGATCATTTGTATCGTATATTTTACTACATAACTTTTCACCAAATTTCACAGACACTAAGAAAGTTTGTTTTTCGATTCAAAACAAGATTTTAACGCTTTGAGGAGTTCAAATAACCTGTTTTTAGATCATTTGTATCGTATCTTTTAGTACATAATTTTTCACCAAATTTCACAAACACTAAGAAAGTTTGTTTTTCGATTCAAAACAAGATTTTAACGCTTTCAAGAGTTCAAATAAACTGTTTTTAGATCATTTGTATCGTATCTTTTAATACATAACTTTTCACCAAATTATACAAACACTAAGAAAGTTTGTTTTTCGATTCAAAACAAGATTTTAACGCTTTGAGGAGTTCAAATAACGTGTTTTTAGATCATTTGTATCGTATCATTCTGTACATAACTTTTCACCAAATTTCACAAACACTAAGAAAGTTTGTTTTTCGATTCAAAACAAGATTTTAACGCTTTGAGGAGTTCAAATAACGTATTTTAAGATCATTTGTATCGTATCTTTCAGTACATAACTTTTCACCAAATTTCACAAACACTTAGAAAGTTTGTTTTTCGATTCAAAACAAGATTTTAACGCTTTGAGGAGTTCAAATAACGTGTTTTTAGATCATTTGTATCGTATCTTTTACTACATAACTTTTCACCAAATTTCACAAACGATAAGAAAGTTTGTTTTTCGATTCAAAACAAGATTTTAACGCTTTGAGGAGTTCAAATAACCTGTTTTTAAATCATTTGTATCGTATCTTTTAGTACATAACTTTTCACCAAATTTCACAAACACTAAGAAAGTTTGTTTTTCGATTCAAAACAAGATTTTAACGTTTTGAGGAGTTCAAATAACGTGTTTTTAGATCATTTGTATCGTATCTTTTAGTGCATAACTTTTCACCAAATTTCACAAACACTAAGAAAGTTTGTTTTTCGATTCAAAACAAGATTTTAACGCTTTCAGGAGTTCAAATAACGTGTTTTTATATCATTTGTATCGTATCTTTTAGTACATAACTTTTCACCAAATTTCACAAACACTAAGAAAGTTTGTTTTTCGATTCAAAACAAGATTTTAACACTTTGAGGAGTTCAAATAACGTGTTTTTAGATCATTTGTATCGTATCTTTTAGTACATAACTTTTCACCAAATTTCACAAACACTAAGAAAGTTTGTTTTTCGATTCAAAACAAGATTTTAACGCTTTCAGGAGTTCAAATAATTTGTTTTTAGATCATTTGTATCGTATCTTTCAGTACATAACTTTTCACCAAATGTCACAAACACTAAGAAAGTTTGTTTTTCGATTCAAAACAACATTTTAACGCTTTGAGGAGTTCAAATAACGTGTTTTAAGAGCATTTGTATCGTATCTTTCAGTACATAACTTTTCACCAAATTTCACAAACACTATGAAAGTTTGTTTTTCGATTCAAAACAAGATTTTAACGCTTTGAGGAGTTCAAATAACGTGTTTTTATATCATTTGTATCGTATCTTTTAGTACATAACTTTTCACCAAATTTCACAAACACTAAGAAAGTTTGTTTTTCGATTCAAAACGAGATTTTAACGCTTTGAGGAGTTCAAATAACGTGTTTTTAGATCATTTGTATCGTATCTTTTAGTACATAACTTTTCACCAAATTTCACAAACACTAAGAAAGTTTGTTTTTCGATTCAAAACAAGATTTTAACGCTTTGAGGAGTTCAAATAATTTGTTTTTAGATCATTTGTATCGTATCTTTCAGTACATAACTTTTCACCAAATTTCACAAACACTAAGAAAGTTTGTTTTTCGATTCAAAACAAGATTTTAACGCTTTGAGGAGTTCAAATAACGTGTTTTTAGATCATTTGTATCGTATCTTTTACTACATAACTTTTCACCAAATTTCACAAACGCTAAGAAAGTTTGTTTTGCGATTCAAACAAAGATTTTAACGCTTTGAGGAGTTCAAATAACGTGTTTTTAGATCATTTGTATCGTATCTTTTACTACATAACTTTTCACCAAATTTCACAAACACTGAGAATGTTTGTGTTTCGATACAAAACAAGATTTTAACGCTTTGAGGAGTTCAAATAACGTGTTTTTAGATCATTTGTATCGTATCTTTGAGTACATAACTTTTCACCAAATTTCACAAACGCTAAGAAAGTTTGTTTTTCAATTCAAAACAAGATTCTGACGCTTTGAGGAGTTCAAATAACGTGTTTTTAGATCATTTGTATCGTATCTTTTACTACATAACTTTTCACCAAATTTCACAAACACTGAGAAAGTTTGTGTTTCGATTCAAAACAAGATTTTAACGCTTTGAGGAGTTCAAATAACGTGTTTTTAGATCATTTGTATCGTATGTTTTAGTACATAACTTTTCACCAAATTCCACAAACACTAAGAAAGTTTGTTTTTCGATTTCAAAACAAGATTTTAACGCTTTGAGGAGTTCAAATAACGTGTTTTTAGATCATTTGTATCGTATCTTTTAGTACATAACTTTTCACCAAATTTCACAAACACTAAGAAAGTTTGTTTTTCGATTCAAAACAAGATTTTAACGCTTTGAGGAGTCTAAATAACAAGTTTTTAGATCATTTGTATCGTATCTTTTACTACATAACTTTTCACCAAATTTTACAAACACTAAGAAAGTTTGTTTTTCGATACAAAACAAGATTTTAACGCTTTGAGGAGTTCAAATAACGTGTTTTTTGATCATTTGTATCGTATCTTTGAGTACATAACTTTTCACCAAATTTCACAAACGCTAAGAAAGTTTGTTTTTCGATTCAAAACAAGATTCTGACGCTTTGAGGAGTTCAAATAACGTGTTTTTAGATCATTTGTATCGTATCTTTTACTACATAACTTTTCACCAAATTTCACAAACACTGAGAAAGTTTGTGTTTCGATTCAAAACAAGATTTTAACGCTTTGAGGAGTTCAAATAACGTGTTTTTAGATCATTTGTATCGTATGTTTTAGTACATAACTTTTCACCAAATTCCACAAACACTAAGAAAGTTTGTTTTTCGATTCAAAACAATATTTTAACGCTTTGAGGAGTTCAAATAACGTGTTTTTAGATCATTTGTATCGTATCTTTTACTACATAACTTTTCACCAAATTTCACAGACACTAAGAAAGTTTGTTTTTCGATTCAAAACAAGATTTTAACGCTTTGAGGAGTTCAAATAACGTGTTTTTAGATCATTTGTATCGTATGTTTTAGTACATAACTTTTCACCAAATTCCACAAACACTAAGAAAGTTTGTTTTTCGATTCAAAACAAGATTTTAACGCTTTGAGGAGTTCAAATAACGTGTTTTTAGATCATTTGTATCGTATCTTTTACTACATAACTTTTCACCAAATTTCACAAACACTAAGAAAGTTTGTTTTTCGATTCAAAACAAGATTTTAACGCATTGAGGAGTTCAAATAACGTGTTTTTAGATCATTTGTATCGTATATTTTACTACATAACTTTTCACCAAATTTCACAGACACTAAGAAAGTTTGTTTTTCGATTCAAAACAAGATTTTAACGCTTTGAGGAGTTCAAATAACGTGTTTTTAGATCATTTGTATCGTATCTTTCAGTACATAACTTTTCACCAAATTTCACAAACACTAAGAAAGTTTGTTTTTCGATTCAAAACAAGATTTTAACGCTTTGAGGAGTTCAAATAACGTGTTTTTAGATCATTTGTATCGTATCTTTTACTACATAACTTTTCACCAAATTTAACAAACGCTAAGAAAGTTTGTTTTGCGATTCAAAACAAGATTTTAACGCTTTGAGGAGTTCAAATAACGTGTTTTTAGATCATTTGTATCGTATCTTTTACTACATAACTTTTCACCAAATTTCACAAACACTGAGAATGTTTGTGTTTCGATTCAAAACAAGATTTTAACGCTTTGAGGAGTTCAAATAACGTGTTTTTAGTTCATTTGTAACGTATTTTTTACTACATAACTTTTCACCAAATTTCACAAACGCGAAGAAAGTTTGTTTTTCGATTCAAAACAAGATTCTGACGCTTTGAGGAGTTCAAATAACGTGTTTTTAGATCATTTGTATCGTATCTTTTACTACATAACTTTTCACCAAATTTCACAAACACTGAGAATGTTTGTGTTTAGATTCAAAACAAGATTTTAACGCTTTGAGGAGTTCAAATAACGTGTTTTTAGATCATTTGTATCGTATGTTTTAGTACATAACTTTTCACCAAATTCCACAAACACTAAGAAAGTTTGTTTTTCGATTCAAAACAAGATTTTAACGCTTTGAGGAGTTCAAATAACGTGTTTTTAGATCATTTGTATCGTATCTTTTAGTACATAACTTTTCACCAAATTTCACAAACACTAAGAAAGTTTGTTTTTCGATTCAAAACAAGATTTTAACGCTTTGAGGAGTTCAAATAACGTGTTTTTAGATCATTTGTATCGTATCTTTTAATACATAACTTTTCACCAAATTATACAAACACTAAGAAAGTTTGTTTTTCGATTCAAAACAAGATTTTAACGCTTTGAGGAGTTCAAATAACGTGTTTTTAGATCATTTGTATCGTATCATTCTGTACATAACTTTTCACCAAATTTCACAAACACTAAGAAAGTTTGTTTTTCGATTCAAAACAAGATTTTAACGCTTTGAGGAGTTCAAATAACGTATTTTAAGATCATTTGTATCGTATCTTTCAGTACATAACTTTTCACCAAATTTCACAAACACTTAGAAAGTTTGTTTTTCGATTCAAAACAAGATTTTAACGCTTTGAGGAGTTCAAATAACGTGTTTTTGGATCATTTGTATCGTATCTTTTACTACATAACTTTTCACCAAATTTCACAAACGATAAGAAAGTTTGTTTTTCGATTCAAAACAAGATTTTAACGCTTTGAGGAGTTCAAATAACCTGTTTTTAAATCATTTGTATCGTATCTTTTAGTACATAACTTTTCACCAAATTTCACAAACACTAAGAAAGTTTGTTTTTCGATTCAAAACAAGATTTTAACGCTTTGAGGAGTTCAAATAACGTGTTTTTAGATCATTTGTATCGTATCTTTTAGTGCATAACTTTTCACCAAATTTCACAAACACTAAGAAAGTTTGTTTTTCGATTCAAAACAAGATTTTAACGCTTTCAGGAGTTCAAATAACGTGTTTTTATATCATTTGTATCGTATCTTTTAGTACATAACTTTTCACCAAATTTCACAAACACTAAGAAAGTTTGTTTTTCGATTCAAAACAAGATTTTAACACTTTGAGGAGTTCAAATAACGTGTTTTTAGATCATTTGTATCGTATCTTTTAGTACATAACTTTTCACCAAATTTCACAAACACTAAGAAAGTTTGTTTTTCGATTCAAAACAAGATTTTAACGCTTTCAGGAGTTCAAATAATTTGTTTTTAGATCATTTGTATCGTATCTTTCAGTACATAACTTTTCACCAAATGTCACAAACACTAAGAAAGTTTGTTTTTCGATTCAAAACAACATTTTAACGCTTTGAGGAGTTCAAATAACGTGTTTTAAGAGCATTTGTATCGTATCTTTCAGTACATAACTTTTCACCAAATTTCACAAACACTATGAAAGTTTGTTTTTCGATTCAAAACAAGATTTTAACGCTTTGAGGAGTTCAAATAACGTGTTTTTATATCATTTGTATCGTATCTTTTAGTACATAACTTTTCACCAAATTTCACAAACACTAAGAAAGTTTGTTTTTCGATTCAAAACGAGATTTTAACGCTTTGAGGAGTTCAAATAACGTGTTTTTAGATCATTTGTATCGTATCTTTTAGTACATAACTTTTCACCAAATTTCACAAACACTAAGAAAGTTTGTTTTTCGATTCAAAACAAGATTTTAACGCTTTGAGGAGTTCAAATAATTTGTTTTTAGATCATTTGTATCGTATCTTTCAGTACATAACTTTTCACCAAATTTCACAAACACTAAGAAAGTTTGTTTTTCGATTCAAAACAACATTTTAACGCTTTGAGGAGTTCAAATAACGTGTTTTAAGATCATTTGTATCGTATCTTTCAGTACATAACTTTTCACCAAATTTCACAAACACTATGAAAGTTTGTTTTTCGATTCAAAACAAGATTTTAACGCTTTGAGGAGTTCAAATAACGTGTTTTTAATTCATTTGTATCGTATCTTTTACTACATAACTTTTCACCAAATTTCACAAACACTAAGAAAGTTTGTTTTTCGATTCAAAACAACATTTTAACGCTTTGAGGAGTTCAAATAACGTGTTTTAAGATCATTTGCATCGTATCTTTCAGTACATAAGTTTTCACCAAATTTTACAAACACTAAGAAAGTTTGTTTTTCGATTCAAAACAAGATTTTAACGCTTTGATGAGTTCAAATAACGTGTTTTTAGATCATTTGTATCGTATCTTTTAGTACATAACTTTTCACCAAATTTTACAAACACTAAAAAAGTTTGTTTTTCGATTCAAAACAAGATTTTAACGCTTTGAGGAGTTCAAATAACCTGTTTTTTTATCATTTGTATCGTATCTTTTAGTACATAACTTTTCACCAAATTTCACAAACACTAAGAAAGTTTGTTTTTCGATTCAAAACAAGATTTTAACGCTTTGAGGAGTTCAAATAACGTGTTTTTAGATCATTTGTATCGTATCTTTCAGTACATAACTTTTCACCAAATTTCACAAACACTAAGAAAGTTTGTTTTTCGATTCAAAACAAGATTTTAACGCTTTGAGGAGTTCAAATAACGTGTTTTTAGATCATTTGTATCGTATCTTTTACTACATAACTTTTCACCAAATTTCACAAACGCTAAGAAAGTTTGTTTTGCGATTCAAACAAAGATTTTAACGCTTTGAGGAGTTCAAATAACGTGTTTTTAGATCATTTGTATCGTATCTTTTACTACATAACTTTTCACCAAATTTCACAAACACTGAGAATGTTTGTGTTTCGATTCAAAACAAGATTTTAACGCTTTGAGGAGTTCAAATAACATGTTTTTAGTTCATTTGTAACGTATTTTTTACTACATAACTTTTCACCAAATTTCACAAACGATAAGAAAGTTTGTTTTTCGATTCAAAACAAGATTCTAACGCTTTGAGGAGTTCAAATAACGTGTTTTAAGATCATTTGTATCGTATCTTTTACTACATAACTTTTCACCAAATTTCACAAACACTGAGAATGTTTGTGTTTCGATTCAAAACAAGATTTTAACGGTTTGAGGAGTTCAAATAACGTGTTTTTAGATCATTTGTATCGTATGTTTTAGTACATAACTTTTCACCAAATTTCACAAACACTAAGAAAGTTTGTTTTTCGATTCAAAACAAGATTTTAACGCTTTGATGAGTTCAAATAACGTGTTTTTAGATCATTTGTATTGTATCTTTTAGTACATAACTTTTCACCAAATTTCACAAACACTAAGAAAGTTTGTTTTTCGATTCAAAACAAGATTTTAACGCTTTGAGGAGTTCAAATAACGTGGTTTTAGATCATTTGTATCGTATATTTTACTACATAACTTTTCACCAAATTTCACAGACACTAAGAAAGTTTGTTTTTCGATTCAAAACAAGATTTTAACGCTTTGAGGAGTTCAAATAACCTGTTTTTAGATCATTTGTATCGGATCTTTTAGTACATAACTTTTCACCAAATTTCACAAACACTAAGAAAGTTTGTTTTTCGATTCAAAACAAGATTTTAACGCTTTCAGGAGTTCAAATAACCTGTTTTTAGATCATTTGTATCGTATCTTTTAGTACATAACTTTTCACCAAATTATACAAACACTAAGAAAGTTTGTTTTTCGATTCAAAACAAGATTTTAACGCTTTGAGGAGTTCAAATAACGTGTATTTAGATCATTTGTATCGTATCATTCTGTACATAACTTTTCACCAAATTTCACAAACACTAAGAAAGTTTGTTTTTCGATTCAAAACAAGATTTTAACGCTTTGAGGAGTTCAAATAACGTATTTTAAGATCATTTGTATCGTATCTTTCAGTACATAACTTTTAACCAAATTTCACAAACACTTAGAAAGTTTGTTTTTCGATTCAAAACAAGATTTTAACGCTTTGAGGAGTTCAAATAACGTGTTTTTAGATCATTTGTATCGTATCTTTTACTACATAACTTTTCACCAAATTTCACAAACGCTAAGAAAGTTTGTTTTTCGATTCAAAATAAGATTTTAACGCTTTGAGGAGTTCAAATAACGTCTTTTTAGATCATTTGTATCGTATCTTTTACTACATAACTTTTCACCAAATTTCACAAACGCTAAGAAAGTTTGTTTTTCGATTCAAAACAAGATTTTAACGCTTTGAGGAGTTCAAATAACGTGTTTTTAGATCATTTGTATCGTATCATTCTGTACATAACTTTTCACCAAATTTCACAAACACTAAGAAAGTTTGTTTTTCGATTCAAAACAAGATTTTAACGTTTTGAGGAGTTCAAATAACGTATTTTAAGATCATTTGTATCGTATCTTTCAGTACATAACTTTTCACCAAATTTCACAAACACTGAGAAAGTTTGTGTTTCGATTCAAAACAAGATTTTAACGCTTTGAGGAGTTCAAATAACGTGTTTTTAGATCATTTGTATCGTATGTTTTAGTACATAACTTTTCACCAAATTCCACAAACACTAAGAAAGTTTGTTTTTCGATTCAAAACAATATTTTAACGCTTTGAGGAGTTCAAATAACGTGTTTTTAGATCATTTGTATCGTATCTTTTACTACATAACTTTTCACCAAATTTCACAGACACTAAGAAAGTTCGTTTTTCGATTCAAAACAAGATTTTAACGCTTTGAGGAGTTCAAATAACGTGTTTTTAGATCATTTGTATCATATGTTTTAGTACATAACTTTTCACCAAATTCCACAAACACTAAGAAAGTTTGTTTTTCGATTCAAAACAAGATTTTAACGCTTTGAGGAGTTCAAATAACGTGTTTTTAGATCATTTGTATCGTATCTTTTACTACATAACTTTTCACCAAATTTCACAAACACTAAGAAAGTTTGTTTTTCGATTCAAAACAAGATTTTAACGCTTTGAGGAGTTCAAATAACGTGTTTTTAGATCATTTGTATCGTATATTTTACTACATAACTTTTCACCAAATTTCACAGACACTAAGAAAGTTTGTTTTTCGATTCAAAACAAGATTTTAACGCTTTGAGGAGTTCAAATAACGTGTTTTTAGATCATTTGTATCGTATATTTTACTACATAACTTTTCACCAAATTTCACAGACACTAAGAAAGTGTGTTTTTCGATTCAAAACAAGATTTTAACGCTTTGAGGAGTTCAAATAACCTGTTTTTTGATCATTTGTATCGTATCTTTTAGTACATAACTTTTCACCAAATTTCACAAACACTAAGAAAGTTTGTTTTTCGATTCAAAACAAGATTTTAACGCTTTGAGGAGTTCAAATAACAGGTTTTTAGATCATTTGTATCGTATCTTTCAGTACATAACTTTTCACCAAATTTCACAAACACTAAGAAAGTTTGTTTTTCGATTCAAAACAAGATTTTAACGCTTTGAGGAGTTCAAATAACGTGTTTTTAGATCATTTGTATCGTATCTTTTACTACATAACTTTTCACCAAATTTCACAAACGCTAAGAAAGTTTGTTTTGCGATTCAAACAAAGATTTTAACGCTTTGAGGAGTTCAAATAACGTGTTTTTAGATCATTTGTATCGTATCTTTTACTACATAACTTTTCACCAAATTGCACAAACACTGAGAATGTTTGTGTTTCGATTCAAAACAAGATTTTAACGCTTTGAGGAGTTCAAATAACGTGTTTTTAGTTCATTTGTAACGTATTTTTTACTACATAACTTTTCACCAAATTTCACAAACGATAAGAAAGTTTGTTTTTCGATTCAAAACAAGATTCTAACGCTTTGAGGAGTTCAAATAACGTGTTTTTAGATCATTTGTATCGTATCTTTTACTACATGACTTTTCACCAAATTTCACAAACACTGAGAATGTTTGTGTTTCGATTCAAAACAAGATTTTAACGCTTTGAGGAGTTCAAATAACGTGTTTTTAGATCATTTGTATCGTATGTTTTAGTACATAACTTTTCACCAAATTTCACAAACACTAAGAAAGTTTGTTTTTCGATTCAAAACAAGAATTTAACGCTTTGAGGAGTTCAAATAACGTGTTTTTAGATCATTTGTATCGTATCTTTTAGTACATAACTTTTCACCAAATTTCACAAACACTAAGAAAGTTTGTTTTTCGATTCAAAACAAGATTTTAACGCTTTGAGGAGTTCAAATAACGTGTTTTTAGATCATTTGTATCGTATATTTTACTACATAACTTTTCACCAAATTTCACAGACACTAAGAAAGTTTGTTTTTCGATTCAAAACAAGATTTTAACGCTTTGAGGAGTTCAAATAACCTGTTTTTAGATCATTTGTATCGTATCTTTTAGTACATAATTTTTCACCAAATTTCACAAACACTAAGAAAGTTTGTTTTTCGATTCAAAACAAGATTTTAACGCTTTCAAGAGTTCAAATAAACTGTTTTTAGATCATTTGTATCGTATCTTTTAATACATAACTTTTCACCAAATTATACAAACACTAAGAAAGTTTGTTTTTCGATTCAAAACAAGATTTTAACGCTTTGAGGAGTTCAAATAACGTGTTTTTAGATCATTTGTATCGTATCATTCTGTACATAACTTTTCACCAAATTTCACAAACACTAAGAAAGTTTGTTTTTCGATTCAAAACAAGATTTTAACGCTTTGAGGAGTTCAAATAACGTATTTTAAGATCATTTGTATCGTATCTTTCAGTACATAACTTTTCACCAAATTTCACAAACACTTAGAAAGTTTGTTTTTCGATTCAAAACAAGATTTTAACGCTTTGAGGAGTTCAAATAACGTGTTTTTAGATCATTTGTATCGTATCTTTTACTACATAACTTTTCACCAAATTTCACAAACGATAAGAAAGTTTGTTTTTCGATTCAAAACAAGATTTTAACGCTTTGAGGAGTTCAAATAACCTGTTTTTAAATCATTTGTATCGTATCTTTTAGTACATAACTTTTCACCAAATTTCACAAACACTAAGAAAGTTTGTTTTTCGATTCAAAACAAGATTTTAACGCTTTGAGGAGTTCAAATAACGTGTTTTTAGATCATTTGTATCGTATCTTTTAGTGCATAACTTTTCACCAAATTTCACAAACACTAAGAAAGTTTGTTTTTCGATTCAAAACAAGATTTTAACGCTTTCAGGAGTTCAAATAACGTGTTTTTATATCATTTGTATCGTATCTTTTAGTACATAACTTTTCACCAAATTTCACAAACACTAAGAAAGTTTGTTTTTCGATTCAAAACAAGATTTTAACACTTTGAGGAGTTCAAATAACGTGTTTTTAGATCATTTGTATCGTATCTTTTAGTACATAACTTTTCACCAAATTTCACAAACACTAAGAAAGTTTGTTTTTCGATTCAAAACAAGATTTTAACGCTTTCAGGAGTTCAAATAATTTGTTTTTAGATCATTTGTATCGTATCTTTCAGTACATAACTTTTCACCAAATGTCACAAACACTAAGAAAGTTTGTTTTTCGATTCAAAACAACATTTTAACGCTTTGAGGAGTTCAAATAACGTGTTTTAAGAGCATTTGTATCGTATCTTTCAGTACATAACTTTTCACCAAATTTCACAAACACTATGAAAGTTTGTTTTTCGATTCAAAACAAGATTTTAACGCTTTGAGGAGTTCAAATAACGTGTTTTTATATCATTTGTATCGTATCTTTTAGTACATAACTTTTCACCAAATTTCACAAACACTAAGAAAGTTTGTTTTTCGATTCAAAACGTGATTTTAACGCTTTGAGGAGTTCAAATAACGTGTTTTTAGATCATTTGTATCGTATCTTTTAGTACATAACTTTTCACCAAATTTCACAAACACTAAGAAAGTTTGTTTTTCGATTCAAAACAAGATTTTAACGCTTTGAGGAGTTCAAATAATTTGTTTTTAGATCATTTGTATCGTATCTTTCAGTACATAACTTTTCACCAAATTTCACAAACACTAAGAAAGTTTGTTTTTCGATTCAAAACAAGATTTTAACGCTTTGAGGAGTTCAAATAACGTGTTTTTAGATCATTTGTATCGTATCTTTTACTACATAACTTTTCACCAAATTTCACAAATGCTAAGAAAGTTTGTTTTGCGATTCAAACAAAGATTTTAACGCTTTGAGGAGTTCAAATAACGTGTTTTTAGATCATTTGTATCGTATCTTTTACTACATAACTTTTCACCAAATTTCACAAACACTGAGAATGTTTGTGTTTCGATACAAAACAAGATTTTAACGCTTTGAGGAGTTCAAATAACGTGTTTTTAGATCATTTGTATCGTATCTTTGAGTACATAACTTTTCACCAAATTTCACAAACGCTAAGAAAGTTTGTTTTTCGATTCAAAACAAGATTCTGACGCTTTGAGGAGTTCAAATAACGTGTTTTTAGATCATTTGTATCGTATCTTTTACTACATAACTTTTCACCAAATTTCACAAACACTGAGAAAGTTTGTGTTTCGATTCAAAACAAGATTTTAACGCTTTGAGGAGTTCAAATAACGTGTTTTTAGATCATTTGTATCGTATGTTTTAGTACATAACTTTTCACCAAATTCCACAAACACTAAGAAAGTTTGTTTTTCGATTTCAAAACAAGATTTTAACGCTTTGAGGAGTTCAAATAACGTGTTTTTAGATCATTTGTATCGTATCTTTTAGTACATAACTTTTCACCAAATTTCACAAACACTAAGAAAGTTTGTTTTTCGATTCAAAACAAGATTTTAACGCTTTGAGGAGTTTAAATAACAAGTTTTTAGATCATTTGTATCGTATCTTTTACTACATAACTTTTCACCAAATTTTACAAACACTAAGAAAGTTTGTTTTTCGATACAAAACAAGATTTTAACGCTTTGAGGAGTTCAAATAACGTGTTTTTTGATCATTTGTATCGTATCTTTGAGTACATAACTTTTCACCAAATTTCACAAACGCTAAGAAAGTTTGTTTTTCGATTCAAAACAAGATTCTGACGCTTTGAGGAGTTCAAATAACGTGTTTTTAGATCATTTGTATCGTATCTTTTACTACATAACTTTTCACCAAATTTCACAAACACTGAGAAAGTTTGTGTTTCGATTCAAAACAAGATTTTAACGCTTTGAGGAGTTCAAATAACGTGTTTTTAGATCATTTGTATCGTATGTTTTAGTACATAACTTTTCACCAAATTCCACAAACACTAAGAAAGTTTGTTTTTCGATTCAAAACAATATTTTAACGCTTTGAGGAGTTCAAATAACGTGTTTTTAGATCATTTGTATCGTATCTTTTACTACATAACTTTTCACCAAATTTCACAGACACTAAGAAAGTTTGTTTTTCGATTCAAAACAAGATTTTAACGCTTTGAGGAGTTCAAATAACGTGTTTTTAGATCATTTGTATCGTATGTTTTAGTACATAACTTTTCACCAAATTCCACAAACACTAAGAAAGTTTGTTTTTCGATTCAAAACAAGATTTTAACGCTTTGAGGAGTTCAAATAACGTGTTTTTAGATCATTTGTATCGTATCTTTTACTACATAACTTTTCACCAAATTTCACAAACACTAAGAAAGTTTGTTTTTCGATTCAAAACAAGATTTTAACGCATTGAGGAGTTCAAATAACGTGTTTTTAGATCATTTGTATCGTATATTTTACTACATAACTTTTCACCAAATTTCACAGACACTAAGAAAGTTTGTTTTTCGATTCAAAACAAGATTTTAACGCTTTGAGGAGTTCAAATAACGTGTTTTTAGATCATTTGTATCGTATCTTTCAGTACATAACTTTTCACCAAATTTCACAAACACTAAGAAAGTTTGTTTTTCGATTCAAAACTAGATTTTAACGCTTTGAGGAGTTCAAATAACGTGTTTTTAGATCATTTGTATCGTATCTTTTACTACATAACTTTTCACCAAATTTCACAAACGCTAAGAAAGTTTGTTTTGCGATTCAAAACAAGATTTTAACGCTTTGAGGAGTTCAAATAACGTGTTTTTAGATCATTTGTATCGTATCTTTTACTACATAACTTTTCACCAAATTTCACAAACACTGAGAATGTTTGTGTTTCGATTCAAAACAAGATTTTAACGCTTTGAGGAGTTCAAATAACGTGTTTTTAGTTCATTTGTAACGTATTTTTTACTACATAACTTTTCACCAAATTTCACAAACGCGAAGAAAGTTTGTTTTTCGATTCAAAACAAGATTCTGACGCTTTGAGGAGTTCAAATAACGTGTTTTTAGATCATTTGTATCGTATCTTTTACTACATAACTTTTCACCAAATTTCACAAACACTGAGAATGTTTGTGTTTCGATTCAAAACAAGATTTTAACGCTTTGAGGAGTTCAAATAACGTGTTTTTAGATTATTTGTATCGTATGTTTTAGTACATAACTTTTCACCAAATTCCACAAACACTAAGAAAGTTTGTTTTTCGATTCAAAACAAGATTTTAACGCTTTGAGGAGTTCAAATAACGTGTTTTTAGATCATTTGTATCGTATCTTTTACTACATAACTTTTCACCAAATTTCACAAACACTAAGAAAGTTTGTTTTTCGATTCAAAACAAGATTTTAACGCTTTGAGGAGTTCAAATAACGTGTTTTTAGATCATTTGTATCGTATCTTTTACTACATAACTTTTCACCAAATTTCACAAACACTGAGAATGTTTGTGTTTCGATTCAAAACAAGATTTTAACGCTTTGAGGAGTTCAAATAACGTGTTTTTAGTTCATTTGTAACGTATTTTTTACTACATAACTTTTCACCAAATTTCACAAACGCTAAGAAAGTTTGTTTTTCGATTCAAAACAAGATTTTAACGCTTTGAGGAGTTCAAATAACGTGTTTTTAGATCATTTGTATCGTATCATTCTGTACATAACTTTTCACCAAATTTCACAAACACTAAGAAAGTTTGTTTTTCGATTCAAAACAAGATTTTAACGTTTTGAGGAGTTCAAATAACGTATTTTAAGATCATTTGTATCGTATCTTTCAGTACATAACTTTTCACCAAATTTCACAAACACTGAGAAAGTTTGTGTTTCGATTCAAAACAAGATTTTAACGCTTTGAGGAGTTCAAATAACGTGTTTTTAGATCATTTGTATCGTATGTTTTAGTACATAACTTTTCACCAAATTCCACAAACACTAAGAAAGTTTGTTTTTCGATTCAAAACAATATTTTAACGCTTTGAGGAGTTCAAATAACGTGTTTTTAGATCATTTGTATCGTATCTTTTACTACATAACTTTTCACCAAATTTCACAGACACTAAGAAAGTTCGTTTTTCGATTCAAAACAAGATTTTAACGCTTTGAGGAGTTCAAATAACGTGTTTTTAGATCATTTGTATCATATGTTTTAGTACATAACTTTTCACCAAATTCCACAAACACTAAGAAAGTTTGTTTTTCGATTCAAAACAAGATTTTAACGCTTTGAGGAGTTCAAATAACGTGTTTTTAGATCATTTGTATCGTATCTTTTACTACATAACTTTTCACCAAATTTCACAAACACTAAGAAAGTTTGTTTTTCGATTCAAAACAAGATTTTAACGCTTTGAGGAGTTCAAATAACGTGTTTTTAGATCATTTGTATCGTATATTTTACTACATAACTTTTCACCAAATTTCACAGACACTAAGAAAGTTTGTTTTTCGATTCAAAACAAGATTTTAACGCTTTGAGGAGTTCAAATAACGTGTTTTTAGATCATTTGTATCGTATATTTTACTACATAACTTTTCACCAAATTTCACAGACACTAAGAAAGTGTGTTTTTCGATTCAAAACAAGATTTTAACGCTTTGAGGAGTTCAAATAACCTGTTTTTTGATCATTTGTATCGTATCTTTTAGTACATAACTTTTCACCAAATTTCACAAACACTAAGAAAGTTTGTTTTTCGATTCAAAACAAGATTTTAACGCTTTGAGGAGTTCAAATAACAGGTTTTTAGATCATTTGTATCGTATCTTTCAGTACATAACTTTTCACCAAATTTCACAAACACTAAGAAAGTTTGTTTTTCGATTCAAAACAAGATTTTAACGCTTTGAGGAGTTCAAATAACGTGTTTTTAGATCATTTGTATCGTATCTTTTACTACATAACTTTTCACCAAATTTCACAAACGCTAAGAAAGTTTGTTTTGCGATTCAAACAAAGATTTTAACGCTTTGAGGAGTTCAAATAACGTGTTTTTAGATCATTTGTATCGTATCTTTTACTACATAACTTTTCACCAAATTGCACAAACACTGAGAATGTTTGTGTTTCGATTCAAAACAAGATTTTAACGCTTTGAGGAGTTCAAATAACGTGTTTTTAGTTCATTTGTAACGTATTTTTTACTACATAACTTTTCACCAAATTTCACAAACGATAAGAAAGTTTGTTTTTCGATTCAAAACAAGATTCTAACGCTTTGAGGAGTTCAAATAACGTGTTTTTAGATCATTTGTATCGTATCTTTTACTACATGACTTTTCACCAAATTTCACAAACACTGAGAATGTTTGTGTTTCGATTCAAAACAAGATTTTAACGCTTTGAGGAGTTCAAATAACGTGTTTTTAGATCATTTGTATCGTATGTTTTAGTACATAACTTTTCACCAAATTTCACAAACACTAAGAAAGTTTGTTTTTCGATTCAAAACAAGAATTTAACGCTTTGAGGAGTTCAAATAACGTGTTTTTAGATCATTTGTATCGTATCTTTTAGTACATAACTTTTCACCAAATTTCACAAACACTAAGAAAGTTTGTTTTTCGATTCAAAACAAGATTTTAACGCTTTGAGGAGTTCAAATAACGTGTTTTTAGATCATTTGTATCGTATATTTTACTACATAACTTTTCACCAAATTTCACAGACACTAAGAAAGTTTGTTTTTCGATTCAAAACAAGATTTTAACGCTTTGAGGAGTTCAAATAACCTGTTTTTAGATCATTTGTATCGTATCTTTTAGTACATAATTTTTCACCAAATTTCACAAACACTAAGAAAGTTTGTTTTTCGATTCAAAACAAGATTTTAACGCTTTCAAGAGTTCAAATAAACTGTTTTTAGATCATTTGTATCGTATCTTTTAATACATAACTTTTCACCAAATTATACAAACACTAAGAAAGTTTGTTTTTCGATTCAAAACAAGATTTTAACGCTTTGAGGAGTTCAAATAACGTGTTTTTAGATCATTTGTATCGTATCATTCTGTACATAACTTTTCACCAAATTTCACAAACACTAAGAAAGTTTGTTTTTCGATTCAAAACAAGATTTTAACGCTTTGAGGAGTTCAAATAACGTATTTTAAGATCATTTGTATCGTATCTTTCAGTACATAACTTTTCACCAAATATCACAAACACTTAGAAAGTTTGTTTTTCGATTCAAAACAAGATTTTAACGCTTTGAGGAGTTCAAATAACGTGTTTTTAGATCATTTGTATCGTATCTTTTACTACATAACTTTTCACCAAATTTCACAAACGATAAGAAAGTTTGTTTTTCGATTCAAAACAAGATTTTAACGCTTTGAGGAGTTCAAATAACCTGTTTTTAAATCATTTGTATCGTATCTTTTAGTACATAACTTTTCACCAAATTTCACAAACACTAAGAAAGTTTGTTTTTCGATTCAAAACAAGATTTTAACGCTTTGAGGAGTTCAAATAACGTGTTTTTAGATCATTTGTATCGTATCTTTTAGTGCATAACTTTTCACCAAATTTCACAAACACTAAGAAAGTTTGTTTTTCGATTCAAAACAAGATTTTAACGCTTTCAGGAGTTCAAATAACGTGTTTTTATATCATTTGTATCGTATCTTTTAGTACATAACTTTTCACCAAATTTCACAAACACTAAGAAAGTTTGTTTTTCGATTCAAAACAAGATTTTAACACTTTGAGGAGTTCAAATAACGTGTTTTTAGATCATTTGTATCGTATCTTTTAGTACATAACTTTTCACCAAATTTCACAAACACTAAGAAAGTTTGTTTTTCGATTCAAAACAAGATTTTAACGCTTTCAGGAGTTCAAATAATTTGTTTTTAGATCATTTGTATCGTATCTTTCAGTACATAACTTTTCACCAAATGTCACAAACACTAAGAAAGTTTGTTTTTCGATTCAAAACAACATTTTAACGCTTTGAGGAGTTCAAATAACGTGTTTTAAGAGCATTTGTATCGTATCTTTCAGTACATAACTTTTCACCAAATTTCACAAACACTATGAAAGTTTGTTTTTCGATTCAAAACAAGATTTTAACGCTTTGAGGAGTTCAAATAACGTGTTTTTATATCATTTGTATCGTATCTTTTAGTACATAACTTTTCACCAAATTTTACAAACACTAAGAAAGTTTGTTTTTCGATTCAAAACGTGATTTTAACGCTTTGAGGAGTTCAAATAACGTGTTTTTAGATCATTTGTATCGTATCTTTTAGTACATAACTTTTCACCAAATTTCACAAACACTAAGAAAGTTTGTTTTTCGATTCAAAACAAGATTTTAACGCTTTGAGGAGTTCAAATAATTTGTTTTTAGATCATTTGTATCGTATCTTTCAGTACATAACTTTTCACCAAATTTCACAAACACTAAGAAAGTTTGTTTTTCGATTCAAAACAAGATTTTAACGCTTTGAGGAGTTCAAATAACGTGTTTTTAGATCATTTGTATCGTATCTTTTACTACATAACTTTTCACCAAATTTCACAAATGCTAAGAAAGTTTGTTTTGCGATTCAAACAAAGATTTTAACGCTTTGAGGAGTTCAAATAACGTGTTTTTAGATCATTTGTATCGTATCTTTTACTACATAACTTTTCACCAAATTTCACAAACACTGAGAATGTTTGTGTTTCGATACAAAACAAGATTTTAACGCTTTGAGGAGTTCAAATAACGTGTTTTTAGATCATTTGTATCGTATCTTTGAGTACATAACTTTTCACCAAATTTCACAAACGCTAAGAAAGTTTGTTTTTCGATTCAAAACAAGATTCTGACGCTTTGAGGAGTTCAAATAACGTGTTTTTAGATCATTTGTATCGTATCTTTTACTACATAACTTTTCACCAAATTTCACAAACACTGAGAAAGTTTGTGTTTCGATTCAAAACAAGATTTTAACGCTTTGAGGAGTTCAAATAACGTGTTTTTAGATCATTTGTATCGTATGTTTTAGTACATAACTTTTCACCAAATTCCACAAACACTAAGAAAGTTTGTTTTTCGATTTCAAAACAAGATTTTAACGCTTTGAGGAGTTCAAATAACGTGTTTTTAGATCATTTGTATCGTATCTTTTAGTACATAACTTTTCACCAAATTTCACAAACACTAAGAAAGTTTGTTTTTCGATTCAAAACAAGATTTTAACGCTTTGAGGAGTTTAAATAACAAGTTTTTAGATCATTTGTATCGTATCTTTTACTACATAACTTTTCACCAAATTTTACAAACACTAAGAAAGTTTGTTTTTCGATACAAAACAAGATTTTAACGCTTTGAGGAGTTCATATAACGTGTTTTTTGATCATTTGTATCGTATCTTTGAGTACATAACTTTTCACCAAATTTCACAAACGCTAAGAAAGTTTGTTTTTCGATTCAAAACAAGATTCTGACGCTTTGAGGAGTTCAAATAACGTGTTTTTAGATCATTTGTATCGTATCTTTTACTACATAACTTTTCACCAAATTTCACAAACACTGAGAAAGTTTGTGTTTCGATTCAAAACAAGATTTTAACGCTTTGAGGAGTTCAAATAACGTGTTTTTAGATCATTTGTATCGTATGTTTTAGTACATAACTTTTCACCAAATTCCACAAACACTAAGAAAGTTTGTTTTTCGATTCAAAACAATATTTTAACGCTTTGAGGAGTTCAAATAACGTGTTTTTAGATCATTTGTATCGTATCTTTTACTACATAACTTTTCACCAAATTTCACAGACACTAAGAAAGTTTGTTTGTCGATTCAAAACAAGATTTTAACGCTTTGAGGAGTTCAAATAACGTGTTTTTAGATCATTTGTATCGTATGTTTTAGTACATAACTTTTCACCAAATTCCACAAACACTAAGAAAGTTTGTTTTTCGATTCAAAACAAGATTTTAACGCTTTGAGGAGTTCAAATAACGTGTTTTTAGATCATTTGTATCGTATCTTTTACTACATAACTTTTCACCAAATTTCACAAACACTAAGAAAGTTTGTTTTTCGATTCAAAACAAGATTTTAACGCATTGAGGAGTTCAAATAACGTGTTTTTAGATCATTTGTATCGTATATTTTACTACATAACTTTTCACCAAATTTCACAGACACTAAGAAAGTTTGTTTTTCGATTCAAAACAAGATTTTAACGCTTTGAGGAGTTCAAATAACGTGTTTTTAGATCATTTGTATCGTATCTTTCAGTACATAACTTTTCACCAAATTTCACAAACACTAAGAAAGTTTGTTTTTCGATTCAAAACTAGATTTTAACGCTTTGAGGAGTTCAAATAACGTGTTTTTAGATCATTTGTATCGTATCTTTTACTACATAACTTTTCACCAAATTTCACAAACGCTAAGAAAGTTTGTTTTGCGATTCAAAACAAGATTTTAACGCTTTGAGGAGTTCAAATAACGTGTTTTTAGATCATTTGTATCGTATCTTTTACTACATAACTTTTCACCAAATTTCACAAACACTGAGAATGTTTGTGTTTCGATTCAAAACAAGATTTTAACGCTTTGAGGAGTTCAAATAACGTGTTTTTAGTTCATTTGTAACGTATTTTTTACTACATAACTTTTCACCAAATTTCACAAACGCGAAGAAAGTTTGTTTTTCGATTCAAAACAAGATTCTGACGCTTTGAGGAGTTCAAATAACGTGTTTTTAGATCATTTGTATCGTATCTTTTACTACATAACTTTTCACCAAATTTCACAAACACTGAGAATGTTTGTGTTTCGATTCAAAACAAGATTTTAACGCTTTGAGGAGTTCAAATAACGTGTTTTTAGATCATTTGTATCGTATGTTTTAGTACATAACTTTTCACCAAATTCCACAAACACTAAGAAAGTTTGTTTTTCGATTCAAAACAAGATTTTAACGCTTTGAGGAGTTCAAATAACGTGTTTTTAGATCATTTGTATCGTATCTTTTACTACATAACTTTTCACCAAATTTCACAAACACTAAGAAATTTTGTTTTTCGATTCAAAACAAGATTTTAACGCTTTGAGGAGTTCAAATAACGTGTTTTTAGATCATTTGTATCGTATCTTTTACTACATAACTTTTCACCAAATTTCACAAACACTGAGAATGTTTGTGTTTCGATTCAAAACAAGATTTTAACGCTTTGAGGAGTTCAAATAACGTGTTTTTAGTTCATTTGTAACGTATTTTTTACTACATAACTTTTCACCAAATTTCACAAACGCTAAGAAAGTTTGTTTTTCGATTCAAAACAAGATTCTAACGCTTTGAGGAGTTCAAATAACGTGTTTTTAGATCATTTGTATCGTATCTTTTACTACATAACTTTTCACTAAATTTCACAAATACTGAGAATGTTTGTGTTTCGATCCAAAACAAGATTTTAACGCTTTGAGAAGTTCAAATAACGTGTTTTTAGATCATTTGTATCGTATGTTTTAGTACATAACTTTTCACCAAATTTCACAAACACTAAGAAAGTTTGTTTTTCGATTCAAAACAAGATTTTAACGCTTTGAGGAGTTCAAATAACGTGTTTTTAGATCATTTGTATCGTATCTTTTAGTACATAACTTTTCACCAAATTTCACAAACACTAAGAAAGTTTGTTTTTCGATTTCAAAACAAGATTTTAACGCTTTGAGGAGTTCAAATAACGTGTTTTTAGATCATTTGTATCGTATCTTTTACTACATAACTTTTCACCAAATTTCACAAACGCTAAGAAAGTTTGTTTTGCGATTCAAACAAAGATTTTAACGCTTTGAGGAGTTCAAATAACGTGTTTTTAGATCATTTGTATCGTATCTTTTACTACATAACTTTTCACCAAATTTCACAAACACTGAGAATGTTTGTGTTTCGATTCAAAACAAGATTTTAACGCTTTGAGGAGTTCAAATAACGTGTTTTTAGATCATTTGTATCGTATCTTTGAGTACATAACTTTTCACCAAATATCACAAACGCTAAGAAAGTTTGTTTTTCGATTCAAAACAAGATTCTGACGCTTTGAGGAGTTCAAATAACGTGTTTTGAGATCATTTGTATCGTATCTTTTACTACATAACTTTTCAACAAATTTCACAAACACTGAGAAAGTTTGTGTTTCGATTCAAAACAAGATTTTAACGCTTTGAGGAGTTCAAATAACGTGTTTTTAGATCATTTGTATCGTATGTTTTAGTACATAACTTTTCACCAAATTCCACAAACACTAAGAAAGTTTGTTTTTCGATTCAAAACAATATTTTAACGCTTTGAGGAGTTCAAATAACGTGTTTTTAGATCATTTGTATCGTATCTTTTACTACATAACTTTTCACCAAATTTCACAGACACTACGAAAGTTTGTTTTCCGATTCAAAACAAGATTTTAACGCTTTGAGGAGTTCAAATAACGTGTTTTTAGATCATTTGTATCGTATGTTTTAGTACATAACTTTTCACCAAATTCCACAAACACTAAGAAAGTTTGTTTTTCGATTCAAAACAAGATTTTAACGCTTTGAGGAGTTCAAATAACGTGTTTTTAGATCATTTGTATCGTATCTTTTACTACATAACTTTTCACCAAATTTCACAAACACTAAGAAAGTTTGTTTTTCGATTCAAAACAAGATTTTAACGCTTTGAGGAGTTCAAATAACGTGTTTTTAGATCATTTGTATCGTATATTTTACTACATAACTTTTCACCAAATTTCACAGACACTAAGAAAGTTTGTTTTTCGATTCAAAACAAGATTTTAACGCTTTGAGGAGTTCAAATAACGTGTTTTTAGATCATTTGTATCGTATCTTTCAGTACATAACTTTTCACCAAATTTCACAAACACTAAGAAAGTTTGTTTTTCGATTCAAAACAAGATTTTAACGCTTTGAGGAGTTCAAATAACGTGTTTTTAGATCATTTGTATCGTATCTTTTACTACATAACTTTTCACCAAATTTCACAAACGCTAAGAAAGTTTGTTTTGCGATTCAAAACAAGATTTTAACGCTTTGAGGAGTTCAAATAACGTGTTTTTAGATCATTTGTATCGTATCTTTTACTACATAACTTTTCACCAAATTTCACAAACACTGAGAATGTTTGTGTTTCGATTCAAAACAAGATTTTAACGCTTTGAGGAGTTCAAATAACGTGTTTTTAGTTCATTTGTAACGTATTTTTTACTACATAACTTTTCACCAAATTTCACAAACGCTAAGAAAGTTTGTTTTTCGATTCAAAACAAGATTCTGACGCTTTGAGGAGTTCAAATAACGTGTTTTTAGATCATTTGTATCGTATCTTTTACTACATAACTTTTCACCAAATTTCACAAACACTGAGAATGTTTGTGTTTCGATTCAAAACAAGATTTTAACGCTTTGAGGAGTTCAAATAACGTGTTTTTAGATCATTTGTATCGTATGTTTTAGTACATAACTTTTCACCAAATTCCACAAACACTAAGAAAGTTTGTTTTTCGATTCAAAACAAGATTTTAACGCTTTGAGGAGTTCAAATAACGTGTTTTTAGATCATTTGTATCGTATCTTTTACTACATAACTTTTCACCAAATTTCACAAACACTAAGAAAGTTTGTTTTTCGATTCAAAACAAGATTTTAACGCTTTGAGGAGTTCAAATAACGTGTTTTTAGATCATTTGTATCGTATATTTTACTACATAACTTTTCACCAAATTTCACAGACACTAAGAAAGTTTGTTTTTCGATTCAAAACAAGATTTTAACGCTTTGAGGAGTTCAAATAACCTGTTTTGAGATCATTTGTATCGTATCTTTTAGTACATAACTTTTCACCAAATTTCACAAACACTAAGAAAGTTTGTTTTTCGATTCAAAACAAGATTTTAACGCTTTGAGGAGTTCAAATAACGTGTTTTTAGATCATTTGTATCGTATCTTTTACTACATAACTTTTCACCAAATTTCACAAACGCTAAGAAAGTTTGTTTTGCGATTCAAAACAAGATTTTAACGCTTTGAGGAGTTCAAATAACGTGTTTTTAGATCATTTGTATCGTATCTTTTACTACATAACTTTTCACCAAATTTCACAAACACTGAGAATGTTTGTGTTTCGATTCAAAACAAGATTTTAACGCTTTGAGGAGTTCAAATAACGTGTTTTTAGTTCATTTGTAACGTATTTTTTACTACATAACTTTTGACCAAATTTCACAAACGCTAAGAAAGTTTGTTTTTCGATTCAAAACAAGATTCTGACGCTTTGAGGAGTTCAAATAACGTGTTTTTAGATCATTTGTATCGTATCTTTTACTACATAACTTTTCACCAAATTTCACAAACACTGAGAATGTTTGTGTTTCGATTCAAAACAAGATTTTAACGCTTTGAGGAGTTCAAATAACGTGTTTTTAGATCATTTGTATCGTATGTTTTAGTACATAACTCTTCACCAAATTCCACAAACACTAAGAAAGTTTGTTTTTTGATTCAAAACAAGATTTTAACGCTTTGAGGAGTTCAAATAACGTCTTTTTAGATCATTTGTATCGTTTCTTTTACTACACAACTTTTCACCAAATTTCACAAACACTAAGAAAGTTTGTTTTTCGATTCAAAACAAGATTTTAACGCTTTGAGGAGTTCAAATAACGTGTTTTTAGATCATTTGTATCGTATATTTTACTACATAACTTTTCACCAAATTTCACAGACACTAAGAAAGTTTGTTTTTCGATTCAAAACAAGATTTTAACGCTTTGAGGAGTTCAAATAACGTGTTTTTAGATCATTTGTATCGTATCTTTCAGTACAAAACTTTTCACCAAATTTCACAAACAATAAGAAAGTTTGTTTTTCGATTCAAAACAAGATTTTAACGCTTTGAGGAGTTCAAATAACGTGTTTTTAGATCATTTGTATCGTATCTTTTACTACATAACTTTTCACCAAATTTCACAAACGCTAAGAAAGTTTGTTTTGCGATTCAAACAAAGATTTTAACGCTTTGAGGAGTTCAAATAACGTGTTTTTAGATCATTTGTATCGTATCTTTTACTACATAACTTTTCACCAAATTTCACAGACACTAGGAAAGTTTGTTTTTCGATTCAAAACAAGATTTTAACGCTTTGAGGAGTTCAAATAACGTGTTTTTAGATCATTTGTATCGTATGTTTTAGTACATAACTTTTCACCAAATTCCACAAACACTAAGAAAGTTTGTTTTTCGATTCAAAACAAGATTTTAACGCTTTGAGGAGTTCAAATAACGTGTTTTTAGATCATTTGTATCGTATCTTTTACTACATAACTTTTCACCAAATTTCACAAACACTAAGAAAGTTTGTTTTTCGATTCAAAACAAGATTTTAACGCTTTGAGGAGTTCAAATAACGTGTTTTTAGATCATTTGTATCGTATATTTTACTACATAACTTTTCACCAAATTTCACAGACACTAAGAAAGTTTGTTTTTCGATTCAAAACAAGATTTTAACGCTTTGAGGAGTTCAAATAACGTGTTTTTAGATCATTTGTATCGTATCTTTCAGTACATAACTTTTCACCAAATTTCACAAACACTAAGAAAGTTTGTTTTTCGATTCAAAACAAGATTTTAACGCTTTGAGGAGTTCAAATAACGTGTTTTTAGATCATTTGTATCGTATCTTTTACTACATAACTTTTCACCAAATTTCACAAACGCTAAGAAAGTTTGTTTTGCGATTCAAAACAAGATTTTAACGCTTTGAGGAGTTCAAATAACGTGTTTTTAGATCATTTGTATCGTATCTTTTACTACATAACTTTTCACCAAATTTCACAAACACTGAGAATGTTTGTGTTTCGATTCAAAACAAGATTTTAACGCTTTGAGGAGTTCAAATAACGTGTTTTTAGTTCATTTGTAACGTATTTTTTACTACATAACTTTTCACCAAATTTCACAAACGCTAAGAAAGTTTGTTTTTCGATTCAAAACAAGATTCTGACGCTTTGAGGAGTTCAAATAACGTGTTTTTAGATCATTTGTATCGTATCTTTTACTACATAACTTTTCACCAAATTTCACAAACACTGAGAATGTTTGTGTTTCGATTCAAAACAAGATTTTAACGCTTTGAGGAGTTCAAATAACGTGTTTTTAGATCATTTGTATCGTATGTTTTAGTACATAACTTTTCACCAAATTCCACAAACACTAAGAAAGTTTGTTTTTTGATTCAAAACAAGATTTTAACGCTTTGAGGAGTTCAAATAACGTGTTTTTAGATCATTTGTATCGTTTCTTTTACTACACAACTTTTCACCAAATTTCACAAACACTAAGAAAGTTTGTTTTTCGATTCAAAACAAGATTTTAACGCTTTGAGGAGTTCAAATAACGTGTTTTTAGATCATTTGTATCGTATATTTTACTACATAACTTTTCACCAAATTTCACAGACACTAAGAAAGTTTGTTTTTCGATTCAAAACAAGATTTTAACGCTTTGAGGAGTTCAAATAACCTGTTTTTTGATCATTTGTATCGTATCTTTTAGTACATAACTTTTCACCAAATTTCACAAACACTAAGAAAGTTTGTTTTTCGATTCAAAACAAGATTTTAACGCTTTGAGGAGTTCAAATAACGTGTTTTTAGATCATTTGTATCGTATCTTTCAGTACAAAACTTTTCACCAAATTTCACAAACAATAAGAAAGTTTGTTTTTCGATTCAAAACAAGATTTTAACACTTCGAGGAGTTCAAATAACGTGTTTTTAGATCATTTGTATCGTATCTTTTACTACATAACTTTTCACCAAATTTCACAAACGCTAAGAAAGTTTGTTTTGCGATTCAAACAAAGATTTTAACGCTTTGAGGAGTTCAAATAACGTGTTTTCAGATCATTTCTATCGTATCTTTTACTACATAACTTTTCACCAAATTTCACAAACACTGAGAATGTTTGTGTTTCGATTCAAAACAAGATTTTAACGCTTTGAGGAGTTCAAATAACGTGTTTTTAGTTCATTTGTAACGTATTTTTTACTACATAACTTTTCACCAAATTTCACAAACGATAAGAAAGTTTGTTTTTCGATTCAAAACAAGATTCTAACGCTTTGAGGAGTTCAAATAACGTGTTTTTAGATCATTTGTATCGTATCTTTTACTACATAACTTTTCACCAAATTTCACAAACACTGAGAATGTTTGTGTTTCGATTCAAAACAAGATTTTAACGCTTTGAGGAGTTCAAATAACGTGTTTTTAGATCATTTGTATCGTATGTTTTAGTACTTAACTTTTCACCAAATTTCACAAACACTAAGAAAGTTTGTTTTTCGATTCAAAACAAGATTTTAAAACTTTGAGGAGTTCAAATAACGTGTTTTTAGATCATTTGTATCGTATCTTTTAGTACATAACTTTTCACCAAATTTCACAAACACTAAGAAAGTTTGTTTTTCGATTCAAAACAAGATTTTAACGCTTTGAGGAGTTCAAATAACGTGTTTTTAGATTATTTGTATCGTATATTTTACTACTTAACTTTTCACCAAATTTCACAGACAGTAAGAAAGTTTGTTTTTCGATTCAAAACAAGATTTTAACGCTTTGAGGAGTTCAAATAACCTGTTTTTAGATCATTTGTATCGTATCTTTTAGTACATAACTTTTCACCAAATTTCACAAACACTAAGAAAGTTTGTTTTTCGATTCAAAACAAGATTTTAACGCTTTCAGGAGTTCAAATAACCTGTTTTTAGATCATTTGTATCGTATCTTTTAGTACATAACTTTTCACCAAATTATACAAACACTAAGAAAGTTTGTTTTTCGATTCAAAACAAGATTTTAACGCTTTGAGGAGTTCAAATAACGTATTTTAAGATCATTTGTATCGCATCTTTCAGTACATAACTTTTCACCAAATTTCACAAACACTAAGAAAGTTTGTTTCTCGATTCAAAACAAGATTTTAACGCTTTCAGGAGTTCAAATAATTTGTTTTTAGATCATTTGTATCGTATCTTTCAGTACATAACTTTTCACCAAATGTCACAAACACTAAGAAAGTTTGTTTTTCGATTCAAAACTACATTTTAACGCTTTGAGGAGTTCAAATAACGTGTTTTAAGATCATTTGTATCGTATCTTTCAGTACATACCTTTTCACCAAATTTCACAAACACTATGAAAGTTTGTTTTTCGATTCAAAACAAGATTTTAACGCTTTGAGGAGTTCAAATAACGTGTTTTTATATCATTTGTATCGTATCTTTTAGTACATGACTTTTCACCAAATTTCACAAACACTAAGAAAGTTTGTTTTTCGATTCAAAACGAGATTTTAACGCTTTGAGGAGTTCAAATAACGTGTTTTTAGATCATGTGTATCGTATCTTTTTGTACATAACTTTTCACCAAATTTCACAAACACTAAGAAAGTTTGTTTTTCGATTCAAAACAAGATTTTAACGCTTTGAGGAGTTCAAATAATTTGTTTTTAGATCATTTGTATCGTATCTTTCAGTACATAACTTTTCACCAAATTTCACAAACACTAAGAAAGTTTGTTTTTCGATTCAAAATAACATTTTAACGCTTTGAGGAGTTCAAATAACGTGTTTTAAGATCATTTGTATCGTATCTTTCAGTACATAACTTTTCACCAAATTTCACAAACACTATGAAAGTTTGTTTTTCGATTCAAAACAAGATTTTAACGCTTTGAGGAGTTCAAATAACGTGTTTTTAATTCATTTGTATCGTATCTTTTACTACATAACTTTTCACCAAATTTCACAAACACTAAGAAAGTTTGTTTTTCGATTCAAAACAACATTTTAACGCTTTGAGGAGTTCAAATAACGTGTTTTAAGATCATTTGCATCGTATCTTTCAGTACATAAGTTTTCACCAAATTTTACAAACACTAAGAAAGTTTGTTTTTCGATTCAAAACAAGATTTTAACGCTTTGAGGAGTTCAAATAACGTGTTTTTAGATCATTTGTATCGTATCTTTTAGTACATAACTTTTCACCAAATTTTACAAACACTAAAAAAGTTTGTTTTTCGATTCAAAACAAGATTTTAACGCTTTGAGGAGTTCAAATAACGTGTTTTTAGATCATTGGTATCGTATCTTTTAGTACATAACTTTTCACCACATTGCACAAACGCTAAGAAAGTTTGTTTTTCGATTCAAAACAAGATTTTAACGCTTTGAGGAGTTCAAATAACGTGTTTTTAGATCATTTGTATCGTATCTTTTACTACATAACTTTTCACCAAATTTCACAAACGCTAAGAAAGTTTGTTTTTCGATTCAAAACAAGATTTTACCGCTGTGAGGAGTTCAAATAACGTGTTTTTAGATCATTTGTATCGTATCTTTTACTACATAACTTTTCACCAAATTTCACAAACACTGAGAATGTTTGTGTTTCGATTCAAAACAAGATTTTTTGAGGAGTTCAAATAACGTGTTTTTAGATCATTTGTATCGTATGTTTTAATACATAACTTTTCACCAAATTTCACAGACACTAAGAAAGTTTGTTTTTCGATTCAAAACAAGATTTTAACGCTTTGAGGAGTTCAAATAACGTGTTTTTAGATCATTTGTATCGTATCTTTTACTACATAACTTTTCACCAAATTTCACAAACACTAAGAAAGTTTGTTTTTCGATTCAAAACAAGATTTTAACGATTTGAGGAGTTCAAATAACGTGTTTTTAATTCATTTGTATCGTATCTTTTACTACATAACTTTTCACCAAATTTCACAAACACTAAGAAAGTTTATTTTTCGATTCAAAACAAGATTTTAACGCTTTGAGGAGTTCAAATAACGTGTTTTTAGATCATTTGTATTGTATCTTTTAGTACATAACTTTTCACCAAATTTCACAAACACTAAGAATGTTTGTTTTTCGATTCAAAACAAGATTTTAACGCTTTGAGAAGTTCCAATAACGTGTTTTTAGATCATTTGTATCGTATCTTTTTGTACATAACGTTTCACCAAATTTCACAAACACTAAGAAAGTTTGTTTTTCGATTTCAAAACAAGATTTTAACGCTTTGAGGAGTTCAAATAACGTGTTTTTAGATCATTTGTATCGTATCTTTTAGTGCATAACTTTCCACCAAATTTCACAAACACTAAGAAATTTTGTTTTTCGATTTCAAAACAAGATTTTAACGCTTTGAGGAGTTCAATTAACGTGTTTTTAGATCATTTGTATCGAATCTTTTTACTACATAACTTTTCACCAAATTTCACAAACACTAAGAAAGTTTGTTTTTCGATTCAAAACAAGATTTTAACGCTTTGAGGAGTTCAAATAACGTGTTTTTATATCATTTGTATCGTATGTTTTAGTACATAACTTTTCACCAAATTTCACAAACACTAAGAAAGTTTGTTTTTCGATTCAAAACAAGATTTTAACGCTTTGAGGAGTTCAAATAATGTATTTTTAGATCATTTGTATCGTATCTTTTACTACATAACTTTTCACCAAATTTCACAAACACTAAGAAAGTTTATTTTTCGATTCAAAACAAGATTTTAACGTTTTGAGGAGTTCAAATAACGTGTTTTTAGATAATTTGTATCGTATCTTTTACTACATAACTTTTCACCAAATTTCACAAACACTAAGAAAGTTTGTTTTTCGATTCAAAACAAGATTTTAACGCTTTGAGGAGTTCAAATAACGTGTTTTTAGATCATTTGTATCGTATCTTGTAGTACATAACTTTTCACCAAATTTCACAAACACTAAGAAAGTTTGTTTTTCGATTCAAAACAAGATTTTAACGCTTTGATGAGTTCAAATAACGTGTTTTAAGATCATTTGTATCGTATCTTTCAGTACATAACTTTTCACCAAATTTCACAAACATTATGAAAGTTTGTTTTTCGATTCAAAACAAGATTTTAACGCTTTGAGGAGTTCAAATAACGTGTTTTTAGATAATTTGTATCGTATCTTTTACTACATAACTTTTCACCAAATTTCACAAACGCTAAGAAAGTTTGTTTTTCGATTCAAAACAAGATTTTAACGCTTTGAGGAGTTCAAATAACGTGTTTTTAGATCATTTGTATCCTATCTTTTACTACATAACTTTTCACCAAACTTCACAAACACTGAGAATGTTTGTGTTTCGATTCAAAACAAGATTTTGACGCTTTGAGGAGTTCAAATAACGTGTTTTTAGATCATTTGTATCGTATGTTTTAGTACATAACATTTCACCAAATTTCACAGACACTAAGAAAGTTTGTTTTTCGATTCAAAACAAGATTTTAACGCTTTGAGGAGTTCAAATAACGTGTTTTTAGATCATTTGTATCGTATCTTTTACTACATAACTTTTCACCAAATTTCACAAACACTAAGAAAGTTTGTTTTTCGATTCAAAACAAGATTTTAACGCTTTGAGGAGTTCAAATAACATGTTTTTAATTCATTTGTATCGTATCTTTTGCTACATAACTTTTCACCAAATTTCACAAACGCTAAGAAAGTTTATTTTTCGATTCAAAACAAGATTTTAACGCTTTGAGGAGTTCAAATAACGTGTTTTTAGATCATTTGTATCGTATCTTTTAGTACATAACTTTTCACCAAATTTCACAAGCACTAAGAAAGTTTGTTTTTCGATTCAAAACAAGATTTTAACGCTTTGAGGAGTTCAAATAACGTATTTTTAGATCATTTGTATCGTATCTTTTAGTACATAACTTTTCACCAAATTTCACAAACACTAAAAAAGTTTGTTTTTCGATTTCAAAACATGATTTTAACGCTTTGAGGAGTTCAAATAACGTGTTTTTAGATCATTTGTATCGTATCTTTTAGTACATAACTTTTCACCAAATTTCACAAACACTAAGAAAGTTTGTTTTTCGATTTCAAAACAAGATTTTAACGCTTTGAGGAGTTCAAATAACGTGTTTTTAGATCATTTGTGTCGAATCTTTTTACTACATAACTTTTCACCAAATTTCACAAACACTAAGAAAGTTTGTTTTTCGATTCAAAACAAGATTTTAACGCTTTGAAGAGTTCAAATAACGTGTTTTTATATCATTTGTATCGTATGTTTTAGTACATAACTTTTCACCAAATTTCACAAACACTAAGAAAGTTTGTTTTTCGATTCAAAACAAGATTTTAACGCTTTGAGGAGTTCAAATAACGTGTTTTTAGATCATTTGTATCGTATCTTTTACTACATAACTTTTCACCAAATTTCACAAACCCTAAGAAAGTTTATTTTTTGATTTAAAACAAGATTTTAACGCTTTGAGGAGTTCAAATAACATGTTTTTAGATCATTTGTATCGTATCTTTTAGTACATAACTTTTCACCAAATTTCACAAACACTAAGAAATTTTGTTTTTCGATTCAAAACAAGATTTTAACGCTTTGAGGAGTTCAAATAACGTGTTTTTAGATCATTGGTATCGTATCTTTTACTACATAACTTTTCACCAAATTTCACAAACGCTAAGAATGTTTGTTTTTCGATTCAAAACAAGATTTTAACGCTTTGAGGAGTTCAAATAACGTGTTTTTAGATCATTTGTATCGTATCTTTTAGTACATAACTTTTCACCAAATTTCACAAAACACTAAGAAAGTTTGTTTTTCGATTCAAAACAAGATTTTAACGCTTTGAGGAGTTCAAATAACGTGTTTTTAGATCATTTGTATCGTATGTTTTACTGGTTAACATATCACTATTGAATTTTATGTTGCAATCGAAACAGAAGTCAGAAAGTTCATTCATTAACTCAAACCCAATTACATATTCTATGAAAATACGATTAAGATGAACTAATGCAACGACTACATTTAGAGAGATGCACATTTCTCAATCCATCTTCCCTCTTCAACTCCTTCGGCAACCATCTTTGACGACAACAACAAAAATCAAGTTTTGAGGATTTTAATCAATTATTCAAAACAAAGATGATTCAAAGAAAGAAAAATACCAAGTATTAAGTGCAAATTACCAAACTAATTTAATATAAGGGGAAAACATAGCTATCCCCGCTCACAGCTCTTATTCTCTTGATTTCGTAAAGAGAAAATATGCTGTCTGTTTCCGTACGGACAATGATGTTTTGTTAAAACTTCGAGTTGTCGTTCACAAGTATTACCTATATATATTTGGGGATCTACAAATTAAAAAAATATAATGTTTCAGGTACCTTGGTAATTAATCGAAGAAAAATTGAATTAACATTTTCCCATCCATACCAGGTCGATCCGTTTCGACTTGTACTGGTGTATACCTTCTTCTCCTTCTCCATAGTCTCTAACTTTTTCCTTTCAATTCCTGATGTAAAGAGCTTAGCTATTTGTTAGCGTTAAAATATATTTATAAAGTACATATTTCATTTTAGTCCCTGATTTTCAAGGGCATATCTGTAATTTACGAAATTTGGTGGGAAAAGTTTAAAAAACAGCAGCCTAATTAATGATGTGCTTATTGATTGTACCAAGTTGGTACAAATCTATTAACATAACATAAAATAATTAGAAGGTAATGGTACTCGAAACATGCTGTGCTGATGCACCACTGATTTTCTCCGAATAATTTTACCGATTTTAAAAATTATGACAAAATGTCAAATATATTTATTTAAATTTTTTTTTAATAATAAATGGAAAAGTCTCATATGTCTTCAACTAACAACCGTTCACAACATATGATTTTTTGTGCATCCCACTCAACCAACTAAGTTATAGGTCCATTAACAAGATCTAATTTCGATTCATCGGCACCATCTGTACATTTCAGTTTGTTCATACCAGCTTCGGAATTGGTCGGTACCACCATGGCAGCGGTCTCCTTAGACAACCTAATTGCACTGAGACGATTTGTCGCATCTAATCTTGCACATATCTCTGACAAATCCAGAGTAACTGAAAAAGGAAGTTCGTTGTACAAGTACAAGCAAGAACACAAAAAAACCGTGCAAATCAGCATGTAAAGAGAAGAGAAAGACATGCTTGAAAGGACGGCGGTGGCTGGCGTCAACGATGGTCGCTTGAAAGAATATTATAACAAGTAAAATAATGTTATCATAACATTAGTATGAACAGATATTAATGTTTACAAATATACTCTTATTTGATATGATTAAATAATTTATTCACAATCCCATTTTGGTATAATATCACCTGTTTATCATAATTCCATAGAATGTGTGTGTGAGATTATAATGGTAATTATTTGTTGGCAAAAATGATTTTCCATTTCATATTCAATACTATAATACTATAATAATATTATCATTATTGAATACGAACGACTCAAAAGTGTATGAGATAATATTTTATTCTGAGCGGCGGAAGTATGTAGCAAAATAAGCGGTGGTCTGAGGCCCATAAAGAATAAAGGCCTTGTATTTATTTAATTTAATATACTAATTAAGATAGAATTCAAAAATGGAAAATATTAAAAATTAAAGGCCTTGTATCAAAACTTTTGGGCCCCTAATTTCGTTCACAATTTATGTTTGCATTTGCATACAATATGAATAAATAAAATAATACCTTCCAATTTAATTGAGATCTCAAATTATTGTAATTCTTCTCTTGATAAATTGCTTTCGTCAATACTTCCTTATTTTCACCGTCAAGTCATCTTATCCCTAAATTAGTTGCAATTTTCATCATTCGGAAACATTTTTTTTTTCTTTCATCTTTTGAGATTTTATTTTTGTCAGTTGATGACTTTTATGTTTTGTCTTGTTCTGTTAGAGAATATATTGATATTTGGAAATCTCACTCGACAAGACAGTTTTATTTCTGCATTTTTTGTTATTTTTTTGGCAAGAAATATGTTATTTAAAATATGGTTCCTTGACTTCTAAAATGTGTTAGTATCATCCAAGTTTTTTCAAATTTTTAATTTAGTAAGCTTACAACGTATTAAAAAATTTGATTATATAAAATGACAAAAGAACATCTAATATTTTGCCGAGAGCTCTTTATTTCGCATAAACAATATCATATTCAATAAGATTATTTTTCAAGGAGTTATTATAGGTATTATTATTACTTGAACAAGCAATATATTATAAATACTTTGTCACCTGATAAAATGCTGACAAGATCAGAAGTGCAAAAGAAAACATTATTTAAACTGATAATATTATGATAAACTACCTAATTTCATAGGTTTGCCTTGCCTTCTAGAATCATTTTTGAGAATATTCTTATTTATTTATCAAAACATATGATAATATACAATGCTAAACAATATCTTTTTAGCTGTTATTTTATGAAGCGTAAAGTATTTTTTGGTATTAAAGTGAATTGACATACTAGTGTTTTAACTATCATCGTAATGATTTTTTAATAATAGATTCCTGATCAAAAAGAGGAAATAAGGTAGATCATACTTATAATAATATTATTATTATAAGTATGATATAAATCGAGCTAATTGGATTGATCATATAAATCATTTTATTTTTTGTTATTTTTTTCCCTGTAAATAAATATTTACCCTTGCGCTCATATTATAAACATGCAAATGTTCATTATTCCCTGTAAATAACGCTTCACGAATTCTCCCAAGATGAATATTATTGTCCTTTATTGTTTCTCCAAGTGTAATCACATTGTTACATGAAATGAGCGAAACATGAGACAGATTAGAACAAAACTTCAGAAAAATAAATTTCTAAGTATCTACATCAAATGTATTTTTTTGCCATTTAGACCTATTTTTTATTGATGCAGAATTACATTTACGATGGCTATTTGCCCCAATATGTACAAACAATTTGAAGTTGATTTTTTTTATACATCACTGGCTAATAAATTTTTTTCCTATTTTGGGTATATTTACAATTTGTGCATGTGTCGAGTTATTCTATAAGTATTCATTTATTTGAATGTGATAAACACAATGCAACTAGGTAATGATATTGACAAAAAAATAATATTACTGGAAAGAGAAATTTAAATTTGAAATAATAATTTTAATTTTAATTCATGTCAAATTTAAATAAAATTTTCTATATCTAGTATTTATTTTTTCTGCCTATATCACTATCCATTGCAATTATATAAATTGAAATTGACATAGTATATATGGATCCTATCATATCATACAATATATACAATAGAAATATTTTGTTCAAGATGCGGATTTTCTGAACAATTAGTATATTTCACACATTACAATAGAATTATATTTTTTCATACATCATCAGCATCATATTATGATTTATTTTTCATTGAAGAACAAAAGATTATGTTTCATGTAATCCTTAGGAACCAAATAAGCGAGATAATATTTCATCTAATCACGACGAAAAAAAGAATTGTTCGCATTTCTTCGTAATTTTTGTATATGGAAATTTATATTATAAGATGAGTTCTGTTCATGCTTAGATTTAGAAAGGAATATGTTTATAGGATCTATCAAATTTACATACAACATAAGCACAATCGAATTATGCAAATTTTATAACACGAAAATATTAACGAATATGAACACATGGATTGGACTTGAGCAAAAACCAATCACCAATGAAATGATATGAATTATATATTAAGGGCACTTAATAACTATCTATATGTTCAATGATTATGTTCTCAAGAGATTTTGAATATTGATTCACTTTGATGACAATTAACACAATGAAATTACCTGAATCAAGATTGTCTCATATCATTTCATATCGTAAATTGAGCTGAACAATAAAGATATTTTGCACATTACAATAAAATTATGTTTTTACATGCATCACTGGCAATACATCATAAATTATTATTGATCGTAGAAAAAGAGAGAATTTTTTGGGTAGTCGTCAGGAAACAACTAAATATTTCGACATTGTTAGAAATTTGATACATGAGAAGCAACACTATAAGAGGAGGCAACAGACAGAACAAATACCAGGAAATCTGTTCAATGCCATCAGTCAAATTATTCGGGAAATTACCCAAAAAGCCACAGTTCAATCCGATTGATTCACATAGACAAATTACAAAAATAAATAAAAGGAAACACAAATAGAGCGAATCCCAGGAGAACAAATACACTCGTGTTCATGAACAGCCCAACACATAATATGAATACTAATATAAGCTTGATAAATTGCCAAAGGAACAAAAAGGGAACACCAAAAAGAAAAATCTCAAAAAAAGTTACAGTCGTGCTAATAAGAATATTAGTGCTAATAAGTTTCCATGCACAAACCGAGCACGGAGATATTTCTTTCGAAAACAAACCAAAAAAATCCAGCAGTAACAACAGGGCTAAAAAGTCCAAAAAAAAAACCTTAAAACGAACCAAAAAACAGAAATCGTACACAGCAAAAAAGCACAAAAAGGATTGTTCGTGTTCATGAATGGCCGAACACAACAAAAAATGATGAACACAACCCATTATGGGAATACACAAAAGAAAACGAAAAAACCTACAAAACTATCTACATGTCTGCACAAAGTGCAAAAAAATTGACAACAATAAGCACTAATTAGCATATCTAAACGGATTAAACTACCAAGCAAAAGCAAAGAAGAAAATCTACCTCAGAAACACAGATCTCTGAAGAAGGGAAAGAGCAAAACAAAAAAGGCGCCGAAAGCAGAATTCTGGAACGGAGAAGAAGGGACGAAATAGTGTTTATATACACAAACCATCTGTCCACTGACACTGTACACCAAAAACACCTAATAGATAAAGCACAAACACCAAGCGCAGGTAAAAAATTAGCCTACGAAAAATGGACCACATGACATGCATGAACCATACACCACCCTGAAACATAATAGAACACATGGACCGGGATTAAATGAGAAGTATTAGTATTACCCTAAAATTGTTAATTATAACTAGTAAATGTTATCTTAGCTCATATAAAATATCACAATGATGAACTCCATCCCGCTAGATCATAGTAAACATAAAACATCGCATTTTAATTATAATCCTTTATAATTAAAATATGTTACTTCAATAATATTATTCTCGACTCAAGTAAATGCATAGATTACTTAGTATCACCGTGCCCACATAATTAACATTATGATATATTACTTCCATAATTTGACTTTCTCAATTCAAGTCATTTTATAATGTTAAAATTATAATATTATAATTATAATGTCATATTTAAAACTGACCCTCAATATCACACAGTGCAAATAATAATATTGTATATTAGTCAAATATACAATATTATTATTTACACTATATTTGATATTATCATAACTTATTTGCAGGTGTTTATGAGTATTGCTTATCGTATATTATAGTTTACTGAAAATTAATTCATACTACTTGACTTTGAGATAACATACTCACTATATTATAATCTATTTCATACGTTTAGATGGAATTTGGCAGTCAAATATATGAGGTTTATGTTTATCAAGGAAAAAAATGAACAATACACAGTACACAAGTTTTCAAATTTTATTCAACAAAAACAATTTTGGAAAAAATTTGATCTATGACATTTTCGGACTCCGAGTCTCCGATTTTTGATGAAATTTCGGACTCTGAGAGTCCGAAATTATTTTAATATAATAAAATATAATTCAAATAATTTTATTAAATTATAAAAATAAAATTTTTTATTAAATTTAATATTATCGATCTGAATATTTTATTAATAAGTAAAATAAAAAAATATGTGATGTAAAAGACTATTGAGTAATATGAGTTGGGTATTTTTATATTGAGACAAAAAAACAAAAAATAATGGTTCAACCGTATCCTGCAGTATTTGACCCGTATTCGGCAGTATCGAAAACGTATTGTGCCGTATCGAAATCGTGTCCCTTCAAATATATATATTAAAATAGTCTGATATGTCATGTGGCGTATCGGATACGTATCGGTGCCGTATCAAGGGCCATATCCCTATCCAATATGGATATGGTTAATTTTTTGAAGTATACGCGCAACATAAATTAATATACGTGCCAATTCAATTAAATACTCAATTAAATCGCTAATCGAATCAATTAACAATACTAAAGAACGTAGTTTATCATTATTTGACACTTCATCAAGTCTTATTTTTGGTGTTGTGGAGACTATATATAACCCGTAATAATAATATGGGTATTTTTTTTCCATTTCTAGTAAAGTTGACAAACTACGCGGGTTATTTCGGATTGTGTGTCATTTGATATGCGAGTCTTTCGGGTCAAGGATTTTTTAATCCAATCGTTTGGAGTTTGAGGTCGGGAATGATTTTAAGTAATTTGGGAGATTCGTGTTACGCGTCAATTCTTGCATATATTTTTTTCGGATCACTTCGCGAGATATTTATTTGGAGCATTTCTGCACGTAATCCCTTTTAGAATAAAAATTCAAAAACTAACCCCTTTTCGCAAATATTCCAAAAATAACCCCTTTCGGGTTTTTAAATCCCGTCGCTACAGTGTTTTTGAAAAAAAAAAGGTTTATTCTCCTTCAAAATGTACCCATCGAATTCTCCATTATTTAACTATTACATTTAATTAACGTGATAATTACAACATATCATTAAATATTAACTAATATTTATTCCAATTTATGAATTCGAATAAATATTAATTATGTATTAAGTTAATAGCTAACAATAAAATTAGTATTTATGAATTCAAATGTACCCACCGAATTCTCTATTATTGAAATATTAATTATGATGTTAGTTATTAACTTAATACATAATTAATATTTATTCGAATTCATAAATTGGAATAAATTGGAATAAATATTAATTAATATTTAATGATATGTTGTAATTATCACGTTAATTAAATGTAATAGTTAAATAATGGAGAATTCGGTGGGTACATTTTGAAGGAGAATAATTTTTTTTTCAAAACACTGTAGCGGCGGGATTTAAAAATCCGAAAGGAATTATTTTTGGAATATTTGCGAAAATGGGGTTAGTTTTTGAATTTTTATTTTAAAAGGGGATACATGCAGAAATGCTCCATAAATAAAGGCTTGTTTATTCTTTTCTTCACGTGTGTTCCCTTTTTGACTAGCAACCAAGAATTATGTGAAGTCCCAAATATGCAAAAACGAGATTTCCATATATCTGACACGACCGACTCGAAAAATCTAACTACCCCGTTTTGCATTGATCCGTTGAAAGAAATCAATCATCTAAAATCTGTTCATATCAAACTCCAAATTTGAAAAACCGAGTAGAAATTCGATTGACCCTTAATTTAAATCTGCCCAGCCAAAAAAACTAATTCAAAAAGGGAGTTAGTTTTTGAATTTTTATTCTAAAAGAGGTTACGTGCAGAAATGCTCATTTATTTATTTTTATTTTTTTTTGCAAAAGATAAACAAGCCTTCATAATCAATCATTTCAATTAATAAAGTACAGTTAAAAGTTCAATTAATTAATTTTTAATTAAATTAATTAATAATCTAATGAATTTGATTTCAATTAAAGTAATCAAATTATAATTTTAATTATAATTTTAATTGGAAGCAACATTGGGATGCAAATTGAGAATAGTTTTTATCCAACTTTAATTAATTATCACATCAATAAAAATCGAGTAAAATTGGAGAGCATAGTATAAAATTACATTGTACAATTGTACCTTTTTATTTAAGAGGCTGCCTACTCTTCTTCTTCATCCCCCGGTTTTTTCCCGATCCCAATTAACACTACAATTAACATTATGAATTAATTATTAACACATAATTAGTAATTTTTAAATATTTATTACTAACTGATCATTTGCAGAGACTTTAATTATATATCAAATTTTTACTAATTATACATTAATCGTTAATTTACTGTACTAATTAAGGTGTTAATTGGGGTTGGAAAAAATATGTGGGAAATGAAGGGGCAAGTATAATTTTCCTTTATTTAATACGAATTTATTGAATAAGAAGATGATGCTGAGGGAATTGAGATTGGGACTTGGTTTGTATATTACTAGCTTTTTACCCGCGCAATTGCGCGGGAGCCCTCGAGTTTGTCATGATTATTCGCACATCCGAGATTTGCTATATTTTTAACCCCCTAATTTTTTTGGATAAATATGTAAATTAATTGTTTTTTACAATATCTAAAAATTTAAGGAGTCTTTTGAAATTTTTCCAAGTAAAGTGGTGATAGGAAGGCATAATAAGGTGGTGATGTGGAGGCATGAGATGAGAGGAATTATTAATAATGTAAAAAAGGACCGAAATTTAAATAAAAAAGGACCAAAATATTAATAAAAAGTACCAAAGTGTGAACTAAAACTGAAAGGACGAACATATAAATAAAAAAGACTGTAATGTAAAATGAAAAATGTTAAAAAGGACCGATATGTAAATAAAAGAGGATAAAAATGTAAATATGAAGGGCCAAAATGTCAGTTTTTCAACTTAAAAGGACCGAAATGTAAATAAAAAGGACCGAAATGTAGTTTTTTCAATTAAAACGGACCTATATATAAATAAAAAAGGACCGAAATGTAAATAATTTTTTTTAACAAAGAGGCCCCTGGTCCAAAATGTAAATTTTAAAACTTCGAAGGACCAAAATGGAAATATAAAGGATGAAATTGTAAATAAAAAAGGACCAAAATGTAATTTTAAATGCAATTTTTTAATTAAAAAGGACCAAAATGAAAAAAAAGGACCGAAATGTAAATAAAATTTCCTTTTTACAAAGAGGCTCCTGGACCAAAATGTAAATTTTAAAATTTCGAAGGACCAAAATGCAAATATAAAGGACCAAAATGTAAATTTTTTTTAAAAAGAGGACCAATTTGAGGTCCCTGGACCAAAATGTAAATTGTAAAACTTCGAAGGACCAAAATGCAAATTTAAAGGACTAAAATGTAAAAAAAAGGACCAAAACGTAAATTTTTTTTAAAAAAGGACTAATTTATAAATAAAAAAGGACCAAAATGTAAAAAAAAAAATTTAAGAACATATAAATAAAAAAGACTGTAATGTAAATTGAAAAATGTTAAAAAGGACCGATATGTAAATAAAAGAGGATCAAAATGTAAATATGAAGGACCAAAATGTAAGTTTTTCAAAATGTAAATTTTTTTTAAAAAGAGGACCAATTTGAGGCCGCTGGACCAAAATGTAAATTGTAAAACTTCGAAGGACCAAAATGGAAATTTCAAGGACTAAAATGTAAAAAAAAAAACACCAAAACGTAAAATTTTTTTTAAAAAAGGACTAATTTTTAAATAAAAAGGACCAAAATGTAAAAAAAAAAATTTGACGAAAATATAAATAAAAAAGACTGTAATGTAAATTGAAAAATGTTCAAAAGGAACGATATGTAAATAAAAGAGGATCAAAATGTAAATATGAAGGACCAAAATGTAAGTTTTTCAACTTAAAAGAACCGAAATGTAAATAAAAAGGACCGAAATGTAGTTTTTTCAATTAAAAAGGACCAATATATAATTTAAAAAGGACCGAAATGTAAATAAATTTTTTTAACAAAGAGGCCCCTGGTCCAAAATGTAAATTTTAAAACTTCGAAGGACCAAAATGGAAATATAAAGGATGAAAATATAAATAAAAAAGGACCAAAATGTAATTTTAAATGCAATTTTTTAATTAAAAAGGACCAAAATTAAAAAAAAGGAGCGAAATGTAAATAAAATTTCTTTTTTACAAAGTGGCTCCTGGACCAAAATGTAAATTTTAAAACTTCAAAGGACCAAAAGGCAAATCTAAAGTTTTTTTAAAAAAAGAGGACCAATTTTAGGCCCCTGGACCAAAATGTAAATTGTAAAACTTCTAAGGACCAAAATACAAATTTAAAGGACTAAAATGCAAAAAAAAAGGACCAAAACGTAATTTTTTTAAAAAAAAAGGACTAATTTGTTAATAAAACTGACCAAAATGAAAAAAAAAAATTTGGAGAACATATAAATAAAATAGATTGTAATGTAAATTGAAAAATGTTAAAAAGGACCGATATGTAAATAAAAGAGGATCAAAATGTAAATTTGAAGGACCAAAATGTAAGTTTTTCAACTTAAAAGGTCCGAAATGTAAATAAAAAGGACCGAAATGTTGTTTTTTCAATTAAAAAGGACCAATATATAAAAAAAAAAAGGACCGAAATGTAAATAAATTTTTTTAACAAAGAGGCCTCTGGTCCAAAATGTAAATTTTAAAACTTCGAAGGACCAAAATGGAAATATAAAGGATGAAAATGTAAATAAAAAAGGACCAAAATGTAATTTTAAATGCAATTTTTTAATTAAAAAGAACCAAAATGAAAAAAAGGACCGAAATGTAATTAAAATTTCTTTTTTACAAAGAGGCTCTTGGACCAAAATGTAAATTTTAAAACTTCGAAGGACCAAAATGCAAATATAAAGGACCAAAATGTGTAAAAAGGACTAAAATGTAATTTGTTTTTAAAAAGAGGACCAATTTGAGGCTCCTGGACCAAAATGTAAATTGTAAAACTTCGAAGGACCAAAATGCAAATTTGAAGGACTAAAATGTAAAAAAAAAGGACGAAAACGTAATTTTTTTTTTAAAAAAAGGACTAATTTGTAATTAAAAAAGGACCAAAATGTAATTTTTTTTTTTTACAAAACAGCCCCTGGCGACGTGGCTCATTGTGGGGGTAGCAAATTGTCCAACTTTAGTACTTAGTACTAGTTTTTCCCCCGCGCAATTGCGCGGGAGCCCTCGAGTTTGTCATGATTATTCGCACATCTGTGATTTGGTATATTTTTAACCCTCTAATTTTTTTGGATATCCTCTATCTTTTCGTAAACTCCAAAAAACTCTTTATCAAACTTTTATTTTAAAATATCCCTTATGGATGATATTAATTTATTTTTTTCCAAAATACCCTTGAAATCTCATATGTAATAATTAAAAGTTATTTTTGTTATTTTTTATTAATTTTAAGAAAATTCATAAACACTTCTTAACATGTAGTGATTTAAAAAATTTTAAATTATTACATATTTTGTTTATATAATTTTAATATTCCATTCTTTATTCATAAAAAACTAACATTAAATAATAATAAAATAAACAATAATAAATAAATACCTTGCAAATATATTCATAGAAAATATCTATTTAAACATCTACTTTTTATTTTAGTTTTCCTTTTATGTATTTTTTAATAGTTTTATGATATTTTATTTTTAAATATTTGCAAGATTTTCTTTTAATAATATTGTTCAACTTATTATAATTTTATGTTAGTTTTTCAAGAAAAATAATACATAAGTCGAATATTTGTAATGAATGAAATATTAAAATTATATAACATATAACATATAGTAATTTTTTTTTAATTATTATATATTACAAAAAGTTTAAGATTTTTTTAAAATTAAAAGAAGCATTTTTTTTATGAATACATATGTAAATTAATTGTTTTTTACAATATCTAAAAATTTAAGGAGTCTTTTGAAAATTTTCCAAGTAAAGTGGTGATAGGGAGGCAAGGACGAAGATATAAATAAAAAGGACTATAATGTAAATTCAGAAATGTAAAAAAAGACCGACATGTAAATAAAAGAGGATCAAGATGTAAATATGAATGACCAAAATGTAAGTTTTTAAAATTAAAAGGGCCAAAATATAAATAAAAAGGACCAAAATATAGTTCAATTTATTATAATTTTATGTTAGTTTTTCAAGAAAAATAATACATAAGTCGAATATTTGTAATGAATGAAATATTAAAATTATATAACATATAACATATAGTAATTTTTTTTTAATTATTATATATTACAAAAAGTTTAAGAATTTTTTTAAATTAAAAGAAGCATTTTTTTTAATGATTACATATGTAAATTAATTGTTTTTTACAATATCTAAAAATTTAAGGAGTCTTTTGAAAATTTTCCAAGTAAAGTGGTGATAGGGAGGCAAGGACGAAGATATAAATAAAAAGGACTATAATGTAAATTCAGAAATGTAAAAAAGGACCGACATGTAAATAAAAGAAGATCAAGATGTAAATATGAAGGACCAAAATGTAAGTTTGTTTTTTACAATATCTAAAAATTTAAGGAGTCTTTTGAAAATTTTCCAAGTAAAGTGGTGGTAGGGAGGCAAGAACGAAGATATAAATAAATAAGACTATAATGTAAATTCAGAAATGTAAAAAATGACCGACATGTAAAAAAAAGAGGATCAAGATGTAAATATGAAGGACCAAAATGTAAGTTTTTAAACTTAAAAGGGCCAAAGTATAAATAAAAATGACCAAAATATAGTTTTTTCAACTAAAAAGGACCAAAATGTAATTAAAAAGGACCAAAATGTAAATTAAATTTTTTACAAAGAGGACCCTGGACCAAAATGTAATTTTTTAAACTTGAAGGACCAAAATGTCAATAAAAAGGACCAAAATGTGAATAAAAAAGGACAAAAATGTAATTATTTTTTTAAAAAAGGACAAAAATGTAAATAAAAAATAACCAAAATGTAAATTAATTTTTTTTTTTTACAAATAGGCCCCTGGTGACGTGGCTGCACAGATATCTCCCATTTCCCCTAACTTTATAAGTAAGATAGATAGATTTGTTGGACATTTGAACAAAAACACATTTTTTTTGTTCTTACTTACAACGCGTGTTCATGAGCCTTTGAAGGTAGCTTCCCTTTCATTTCTTTCTTTATATACACGTATATTTCTTATATAAATTTGTGAAGCTAAGTTCATTCCCTTAATAACATCCATAACGATAAACTGAAGAAAGCCTAAATGGCCTCTCCTCCTCCCACAAATTATGGAAACCAATACCTTGATCAAACTGAAATCGCCATTAGAGAGGTAGGAAGAGTTTTTGACCTAATCAAGAAACTTCAAGCTCTTGATCTCCAATTCAATACCACAAATGATCAGGAAGCGAGACGCATGCATGAGTTAGCTCAGTCTCTTTTTGGGGAGAGTCTGCAAGGCCTCAACCATGCTCTTTGTATCATGAAATCGAAAAGGATGAAAATGGAGGACATCAAACGGGAGATACCATTCGATGGAACCATTTCACCGGGTTATAGTCGTCATGGTAGTCCAGTTAACTCGTATGATTCGGATAAAATGATTTCTGGTCCAAAACCTAAAAGAAGAAGGTAGACATATTTAGTCAATGTTTGAATTATTTGCAAAATGAAACGTGAATTTCGATAATATTTCAACGTAATTCAATTTTTGATCGTATTCATGCATATTGAATCATTATTTATCTTAAACAAAAGGGTGGAGGATTATTCTTGGACAACTGTTACATACATGCCTTATGATGATGGTTATCAATGGAGAAAATATGGAGAAAAGAAGATTAGTGGCTCAGATTTTCCAAGGTTAATAACAAGATTTTGCAGTTTTTCCAAATATTCTGAAATAATATTCATATGGAACTATATTATATGCATCATGTAATGTAAATTAACATAAGTTTCTTAAATTTTTTCGATGTATACAGAAGCTATTTTCGATGCACATACAAAGATGAACAGACTTGCCAAGCGACAAAGCTAGTGCAACAAAAAAACAACAATGATCCACCCCTTTATGATGTTAAATACTCACACGAACACACATGTAATTCTGTCAAGCAAATTATTGGACCCTCTCACGAACCCCATGTAGACCCATTCAGTTCAATCGAAAACTACAATGATATAGATCAAATTACCTTCAGTTCTATGAAAGATCATAATCATGCGACAGTTCAACCAATAGATCGCCAAGTTTCAGTTTTAAATGATGATAACTTGAGAGAAATTTTTAACGGCGGTTCAATGGTTCCAAGCTCTAACGGATGGGACATGGATTCCTGGTTCATGGAGTTAGGAGGCTTAGAAGAGGATGATAGTTTTCTCCTTGGAAGCTTGAAATCTTTTTGATGCATGAAATGATGATTTTGCATGTACGTACGTTGAAATGAGATTTACTTTTCCTACTTTTTTTTGTTTTGTTAAAAAGTTAAGGTTAACTAATTTGATGTCTTTGTAATCATATACAATTGAGAAAGTATTGCTCTCCCTTTAAATTGACCACCACTTTGCGTTCTAATATTGGGCCACGTGACTCTTATCCGACCGTCAAATCTATTTTTTAATCTGAGCCATTGATTCATTTTTCTTACTTTTTTTTTTGAAGAGACCGTACATGTCTTTTTTCTCTTACACCCTACAGCTACGTATCTTTCCAACTTTTTCCCCTCCACCCTACAGTTACAGCCCCTCCGTCCTACAGTTACACGAGAGGAGAGAGGCACCTACAGCCTATAGAGAGAGATGCATACAAAGAAAGATGCAAGAGAGAGACGCATACAAAGAGAGATGCAAAGATAGAGGCAAAGGGAGGAGAGAGGCAAAGGGAGAGTCGAAGCGAGGCTACCTCCTCATCGACAAGAGACGGAGCAACGAGAGAGGCAAAGCGAGGAGAGACGGAAACGCTCTGTAGCTGCCTCTACCAACAGAGGCCACAAACGGCAGCGAGGAGAGACAGAAACGCTCGATCAGCAGCGAGGGGAGACGGCGACACTCGATAAGTTCTCCGGAAACATAATATAGGCTGCAAGCGGCGGTAGAATGGAGACTGGCGCATTTTAATGGTGGCTCTGAGGGTTTGGGGGCTCCAAGAAATTCGAAGCTCCTAAGTCAGCTGCAGAATGATGGTGGCTGGTGGATTTTCTAGCTCCAAGAGGGGCGGTGGTGAAAGTTAGTTCGTTTTTATCCCGATTTATTTCCTATTTCACCGATTGTTCTTGTGCAATACTTTTCAGTTCGTTATAGTTCGAGGTGACAAGCAGCTCCCTCCACCGTCGTTGCGAGCAGCTTCAAGGCGACAAGGGCAGAACACACACAACATGTTTGTTATAATGCCTCAGTCCATTTGAGTAAGGTAATTTTAGTATGTGCATACAAGGTCTTTGTTATAATGCACTTGATTTTTAATTAGTCAGCTCTTCGATCTCTCAAACTTTTTGAGAGGGTTAAATATCGAGCAACTTCACAGAAAGCGACGAGGCAATAAGCAATGACAGAGGGCACACAAGGTGTTTCTTATCATGCCTCAATCCACTTCAGTAAGCCAATTTTAGTATATGCATACAAGGTGTTTGTTCTTTGATCTCTCGAACTTTTCCAGAGGGTTAAAAGTAGAGCAGCTTCACAGAAGCGAGGAGGCGACAAACACACAAGGTGTTTGTTAAAATGCCTCGATCCATTTGAGTAAGCTAATTTTACTATGTGCATACAAAGTGTTTGTTACAAAGCAGTTGTTTATTTATTTTTTATCTTTGTAAATAAGTGAGGAGCTCCAGATAAGCGGGAAAGTGAGGAGAGACGGCTGCACAACAAGTAAGCTCTTTGATCTCTCAAACTTTTTCAGAGGGTTAGTAATGTTATTTTATATTTTTCAGAGGGTAAATCGGATTTTTTTTATTTTTTATTTCTTGAAAGATAAATATTAGTTTGATATTTTTTGTGTGCATAGTGCGGTGCGACACTCTATGGATCCTCCATTTCATAGGCGCAGCGAAATACCTTTTAACATCGGGTTCATAATTTTACTTTCTATTCCTTTTATTTTATTTCTTGTATTTTTGTGAATTAATTGTTAATAAATAGCTGATATGTATTGATTTTATATTTTTTATCTTTCGGAGCGTTCATATTAAATTGGGCCAAAAGCTGCTCATTCTATCAAGGTGTTTGGAAGTACTTATGGTATTTATATACTTCGCTTCAATCTTGTTTTGAAACATTTGAATTGTCCTTTAAATATTTGTGTGTATTTATATTCTTCCATATATTTCGTGCACATTAGTTCTTTGAATTTCATGGAGGCAAATCAATAATTGGGATAGACGAGTCTCCAACAACTTGACCGCCAATTTTTACTCGAAGACTGATAATTGATAAAAAGATATAATCCTAATTTAAATTGTTGTTTCTTATTTGTTATTGACTTGTTTTTTTAATTATTTTGTTTGTTGTGTCATGTATAAATTTTTGAATGAAATCATTACATTTGCTCATTAGAAGATGAGCTTCACAAATCCTATATAATATCATAGCTCCTAATGTATACTTTAAATTCGACTTTTCTGCAGCTTGAAAATATGAAATATGAAAAATCAACTTTTATGTAATTGATATGACCGTCATTATTATTGTTGGTTAATATATTGTTTTATCTTTCTGCTTGCAAGAAGGTTTGATCTTGACAGTTTGAGGTTAGTACAGTGTCACACTATTTCTAGATAATGGCATAGCACACCTGTCATATTATTTTTATTTCTAGATAATGGTTGTTCAAAACTTTAGGCTTGGTGATATCAAGATACTTTTTTCATATATATCCTTCCAAAATTTAAAAATATCAAATTTACCGTTGTAAAAAGTTTTGAACCATTTTGATTGTTAATATTTTTTTATTTTTTTTCTTTTGTTACAAAAAGCCTTACTTGAACAAATTTTTGTGATGCATGTAGTCACTACAAAAAGTAAGTTGTTTCCTCCGACTTTTACATATATATATAAAAGTCCAATTATTATTGTATATATTAATTGTCTAATTTTGTCTCCTTGTATGGGCTCGTCATTCCAAACGTCCTTTCACATCTTTCACATATTGAAGTATTTCTCACATCATCGTGTCAACCTTTAGGTTTTTTTTTTTTTTTTTTATCTCTCTTCATATTTATTTTCCTATTTCATATATTGATATATTGTTTTAGAATGTTATGTGTTTCACTTTCAGTGTTTGTATGCAAGCATGAATGACAATTTCAGTTGTCTTTCGTGCATGTGTTAAAAAAAAAATTATCTGCTTGCGATTATATTATATGAATGTGTTTATTATTTATTTTGATTATCAAGAAAAAATAAAAAGGAAAAATTATATAATATAACACATTGATTCGTTATGTTGTAAAACTCGCAGCGAAGCGCGGACTGTTTTTTCTAGTATTTTAAAATATTGAAAAAAAAAGTACGTGTTTGTTCCATCTAATATCTTCACATTGCGACATTTTGTTGTCGGTAACTATTATCGAATATTCCTAAAATGCACAAGTAAGTATTTGGTTTTTCAAGGAGACCTATTAACATCATTAATATCCAATAGAAAAAGAAAAATATCAAGTGTGAAAAAAGAATGAATGTCAAGATAGACGGCAAAGAACACGAAATCTATGAAAAGAACGTAATAAACGTATATTTAGAATGAAGGAAGTTCTGCCTTTAACTATAGCAAGGAGAAGGTGATCGATAGAAGAGGCTAGGAATTGGTGTTACGAAAGAGTTAATTATGATTCGTTATTTAAATAAGATGGTGGATGTAAAATTACATGTAAATATTTTCCTTTATTAATAATATAAGCAATTAATATATCACATTTCGAAATCTGCAACGCAACGCGGATATTATCCTAGTTTAAATACATTCGCTATTTATAATCTTCAACCATTAGATAAATGGTTTTACTTAACATTTTCCAATACATAATGAGCATTTATTCATCAATTTTTTTACTTAAATTAAATATTTTATGACAAATAACCACAATCCAATTAGATCAGTGCAAGCAAGTATATGTATACTAGGAAATTTGTCCGCGTTTCCCTGCGAATTTTTAATGTAATTGATTAAATGCGTAAAACATGATATAAATTAATGAATATCAAATCATAAAATAAATATGAAATCTTAAAATAAATATGAAAACATGATATAAATATTAATATAATTAAGGTAGAACATGATATAAATATCATAAAATAAATTATTAAATGATTAATGGGTAAAACATGATATAAATTAATGGATACATGATATAAATTAATGGATATAATCAAATCATAAAATAAATATAAAAAATATATGAATATTAATATGTGTGATAGAAAATCAAAGATGAAGTGGCTCAATGTGAAATCTCAAAAACATCCACTATTTAAAGGAAGAACAATCATTGATATTTATAGAGAAAAATGTATGTGGATGATAAAATACATTTAACATTAGCTCACCACTTATTCCCTCCTAATTATTATTATAGTGCAATACTTGTACTATAATATCAAATGTTAATCACACTATTTTATTCATCTCTAATTTCATGAAACTTCCCTAATTAAAATATAAACATGAGCTCCATGAGTCTTCTTGGTCAAAAAAGATTTTCACTAAACTCGAATATGATTTCCAGGTTCCCCACTTTGTCAAACATAGAAAAAATTTTGTCGACTTCGTATCCACTAAGAATCTTTTGTGTTGGGAACGAAATAATCGTAGTACCCTTTATTTCGTACCTTATTAGTGAATAAACGTGCGTTTACTTATTAGAGTATATAAAATTAACACTAACACGTTATCAGATATTGAGGACTCTTTTGCCCCTTATGGACGGTCAAATACTTTAATTGTATATAATACTAAGCTTACTAGGATAATTTTCGCGCTTTGCTGCGAATTTTGTCAATTATTTGCTCGATAAAATCTAGATCAATATAAAAAATCTTGCAATCATATTCAACAAAGCAATATAAATAAATAAACAGAAGTTATTAGTACATTACTAAACTAAACATGTTTTAAAAGATGTCAATCTTATATTGTAATTATGTTTCAGTCATAAAATTGAATAGCATAGTATTATACAAGTTTTTTTTATTGTAAAAGAATGGAAGCACAAACAAAATTGAAAATAAATATATTACTTTTGTGGAATTCAACTTAATATTGATATCAATACAAATCCTTGATAACTTCTGAAAACACAAACAAGAAAACGTAAACATATTTTTTCATCAAAGAAATGTGAAATTGTTTTGCAAATTGAACAAACAAATAGGATGAATGAATTTTAAATCCATGAAAATAAACATGTAGAATGAAAATAGAGCGTGAAAAGATGTGCAAAACAAAGAAATTGTTTTAGGGAAATTTTACTGTATAGACCAAATAAGTTTGATATTACCAAAAATAGACCAAGTAGTTTGAAAATTTGAGAAATAACACTCTCGACCTTTCAAAAGTCGAGAGATTGTTAAACTGCTGGACTTTTCAAAAGTCGAGAGCTTTTATACCTTAAACATCCAGTTTGGCAGGACTGACAGGATTAATTACTTCCCCATTCCGTTCGACCTTTCAAAGGTCGAGCACTTTTTGCCACTTCCTCGGGAACCGGACCGTTCGACCTTTCAAAAGTCGGTCGATTTAACTCTCCTCCCCAACTCCCAACAGTCACCTACCACCAACCCGTGATAAATACCCCTTCGACCTTTGAAAGGTCGATCGTTTCCCCTATTTAAACCCCCCCCCCCCCCCCCCCCCCCCCCCCCCCCCCCCGCGCGGTCCCTCTCAACCCACTCTCGCTATCACTCTCTCTCTCTCAAAATTCTGTCCCCCTCTCCCCCACCTTTCCCACTCGTCCCCACTCGTCCCCACTCTCTCTCACATATTTTTCCTATTTGGTCCCACACTCTTTCTTTCTCTAACGTTTAATTATGTCAAGTGTATTATCGGGTCCGATCGAAACGGACGTGTTATTTTCGCAACAAAATCATCGTTCCGAAAAAATTCGACATGATAGAACGGCTATACGTTTCGAGCAAAAATCTACTTCTTGGAAAAAATGGAAAATTACGGACCAAAGAATGGTGAATCGGTTAAAACGATCGGGATTTTATCCGATAATGCAATGTGCCGTTAACGAGTTAAATCAATCATTACTCACGGCTTTAGTCGAAAGATGGCGTCCCGAGACCAATACATTTCACATGAGATGCGGTGAAATGACCGTTATCCTTCAAGATGTGGCGCTTCTTAGTGGATTATGCGTCGACGGTAATCCCGTTATCACTCCATACATTTATACGAGTCGAAAGATGGCGTCCCGAGACCAATAAATTGGAATAATATTAGTTCATATTTAATGATATGTTGTAATTATCACGTTAATTAAATGTAATAGTTAAATAATGGAGAATTCGGTGCGTACATTTTGAGGGAGGATAAATCTTTTTTTTCTTCAAAACACTGTAGAAACACTGTAGCGCGGGATTTAAAAAGCCGAATCTCAGATGAGACCCATAGTTTTTTCTTTTTTTAAAGAACGGTCCGATAACAATTACATAGCCCAATATTAAAAGGCAAAGTATTTATCAATTTAAAGGAGACCCACGTCTCGCCACCACTGCCTCTTTAGAAAACGGAGGCAACGAAGGTGAGAAGCGGTGGTGTGATCTTGTTTATAGGATTTCTCTCTTTCCGCCTCTCTCTCGCGCGTGCCTGTAGGGTTTACGGAAAAATGGGGGTGCACGTTAAAGTGTTTTTTGAGAGCATGGTATTATTCTTTTTATCCCTTTTAATTGACGGCTCAGATGAGACCCACATCTTTTTTTTAAAGAACGGCCAAATAACAATTACGTGGCACAATATTAAAAGACAAAGTGTTTATCAATTTAAAGGAGACCCACGACTCGCCACCACTGCCTCTTTAGAAATCGAAGGCAACGAAGGTGAGAAGCGATGGTGCGATCTTGTCTATAGGGGTTCTCTCTTTCCGCCTCCCTCTCTCTCTCTCTCTCTCTCTCTCTCTCTCTCGCGCGCGCGCGCCTCTAGGGTTTACGGAAAAATGGGGTTGCACGTTAAAGTGTTTTTTGAGAGCATGGTCTTAATCTTTTTATCCCTATTAATTGACGGTTCAAATGAGACCCACAACTTTTTTTAAAGAACGGTCAAATAATAATTACGTGACCAAATATTAAAAGACAAAGTGTTTATCAATTTAAAGGCAGAGCAATCATTTGAGTATATTATCTCAATTATCTCAATTTACTCCGCAGTTTTCTTTTTTGGAGATTAATTTCAAATATGAACTAAAACAATTATTTTTGTTATTAGTTTTCTTGAGTTGAAATCGAGAATCTTTATTAGAGAATAATAGCTAACCCATTTAAAGCTAATTTGGCAAAATTATTTTTGTGTTAGTACTAGAATTGATAATAACAGCTAACCCATTTAAAGCTAATTTGGTAAAATTATTTTTGTGTTAGTACTAGAATTGAGGCACAAATGCATATAATTTGGTACAGTTTCTGTGTTAGTGTAAAATGCCAAGTCAAACTAAGGCAATGCTCACTCCAAAAGTGCAAAAGTCAATTGAGGCTTAACTATGTAAATAGAGCCACCAGATTTTGTAGTGACGTGTAGGTATTTAATACAAGTACACGAATATTTTGAATGCGTAAGCATATTTTGGAAATTGAGTTTCATGATTATTGAACGACAATTAAAAGTATAAAGGGAAACTAATTATAGATCATATAATGTTGCTTCCTTCCAAAGGTATTACACGTGAAAGGTATAATTTTTATTTTAACTTCTTTTCTTTTTAATTTTGAGTTTTTTTTTTTTGGTAAGTTTTGTTTGACTTCATTTTTTTTCTTTTTCTTTTTCGATTTTGATTTTTTTTTTTACTTGCTCAATTCACATGACTATGTATGCAATTTTGTAAGTTCAAATTTATGCGAGTTTTCATAAAAAATTGTCATGTGACAGTTATATTCATAGATTTTTTGTGAGTTTCTTTTTTGTAATTTTTTTACCTCATTTTTTCTCCTTTTTCGATTTTGGTTCTTTTTTTTATTTACTCATTTCGTACGGGTATGTTTAAAAAAATTTAAGCTCAAATTTATGCGAGGTTTCAAAAAAATTTGTCATGTAACCGTTATATCCATCTGACACGTTACGATTGTTTAATGAACCCTTATTAATGGATCTATGGACATCAAATATATTTCCGAATATGTCATGATTATATTAATCGAGTTTAAAAACACCTGAGCTAATGATATTTAAACAAATTATATCATAAAATAATATTCGTGATAGACTAATTTCATGAACCTTATGCATCTATTGATATCATGATATTCAAAATATCATGATTAAATTAATTTAGTTGAAATGCACGCGTACTAATTTGCACGCACGATAATTTAGTTGAAACGCACGCGTACTAATTTGCACGCATGATAATTATATTTAAATAAAGTATGTAAAAGAATAGGTACGTGGTCCCGCACAATTGTGCTAAAGTTAGTTTAAAATACTATTAGAGTTAGCATATTAATCAAGGAAAGTCGTAATGGTTAACCCTTCATCGTTTCACTTAGTCATTCATATGACTAACCGTTCGTTTTCGTTTCATTGCATGTGATGTTATCGGGTTAGGAGCTACAACGGATGAGGTGAATCCGTGAGAGACGATCCAGACCGTCTTCTTGTTACTTTAGGCGATAGACATAGTATGTTCTTTCTTTCTTATTGTGATTATGTGTGTGACTTGAGATGTATGAACGCCGCGACGATTGTCACATCCTATATTGTGATTATGTTCTTTCTTTCTGGCTATAATGTATGAACGCCGCGAAGACATAGTATGTTCTTTCTAATTTCTTGCTACAATGTATGACGCTGCGAAGACATAGTATGTAGCCGTGAAAACATAGTATGTTTTTTCTTTCTTGCTACAATGTATGAACGCCGCAAAGACACAGTACGTTCTTTCTTTCTTGCTACAATGTATGAACGCCGCGAAAACATAGTATGTTTTTTCTTTCTTATTATGAACGTTATACTATGTTTGGTGTCGTAATTCAAAGCCTTGTGTTAAATGAACGCCGTGAAGATTGTCACCTCTTAAATTGATTTGGGTGTGACATTCTCCAAATCCTCATCTTTGTCTAAATTCCAAAACACCTGTCTTTCTTCTCACACATGTGTCAATCTTCCCCAAAAATATTTCAATTATTTTGGGGATTCATTATTGTAAGAGACTTGGTTTGATAATTTAATGGCAAAATTAGGAAGCAATGATTGATTTAATTTTCATAAGATGACTTATAGCAAAAAGTATAGAGACACAAACACAAATCACAAATTTATTTTCAAAATTATATTTTACATATAAATTAGAGATGGATCCCACATAGATACAAATTATTTTTTTTATCATAAAAGTAATAAAAGTAATTTGGGGAATAAATTTGTGGTGGTGTTTGTGGAATACCAAAAAAGAAAGTAGAGAAAGAGAAGGATGTCTATGGATGTAAGAAACGATGAAAGAGGGGTTATTACTCTCAATGGTTATATGAATATTCATTTAGCTCTAGTTATCTATCATATAATGGTGATAGTCATTCCAATATTAGAAAAACCGTTGAACACAATTTTATCTTATTAAGTAATTAAAGAGGATTAACAATAACAATTAACAGGGATATTAGAGGGGTATTTTAGTAATTTTCATTTATATTCATTATTTAAATAGGATTGACAATCTTAATCTAAAGGAAAGTTCAATATTTGAATTAATTTGATAATTATTAGGTTTTAAGCGGGTACGTTGTTATTTTGGTTTTGCAAAGACAAATTTGATAGGTTTTCAAATTATCAAAGATAAATTTGTAATAATATGATTGGCTTTCACCCCACGCAAATTGAAGGAAGCACAAATGAAAATAATATGATTCAGATTTAAAAAAAAAAATACAAATAGTATGTATTATTGGAAAAATCCAGCTTCATTCGATTTATTTGACTTATTCCATTTTCATGTAATCTTTTGTAATAATTGAATAATTCCCAGATTTTTTTATAATAATTTCTATAACATCTGATATTATTTACCACAACTAACCATTAATTATTGTTAGCCTTCCTCATGTCTTAACCCATAATTTTTTTCTTTATCTTCTTCCTTTCTAAGATGGCTTTTTTTTTTTTTTTTGTAAAAAACATTCAAACCGACAAGATGGTTTTCTTGTGTGTATGCATATACTTGCTTTGACGCGTTTGCCTTATAATGTTTTAATTGCTTTTAGTTTTAACCTGTATTTGAAAATTGTGTTTTATGTTGGCTTGTTTGGCGTTGCAGAAATTAACAAAAAAAAAGGATCGAAGGTTAAATTGATTCCTAATGGTGACCACAATTATACAATTGGAAGGGTAATCGACGCAGAATTGGACTAAAAAAATTATTCATATTATTAGATTTAACTGTACACATTTGAGCTAATTTCATTTGATTTATGTTTCGTCTGATATAATTTTTTTAATAATAATATAAATGTTTGTCTAACCTCTGTATATTTTCTAATACTAACATATATCAATATATTTGTAATAGAAATATTTAAAAGGAAAATTATACGTGGTAGTCATGCTGCGTAACAATTAAATGGTGCACCAACATAGTTTTTGTATTTAATTGGTCTTTGTAGTTCTATTCATTAATTAAATACCAAGTCTGTATAATTAGTTCGTCATAATTACCATCTCGTCTTCTAGTTCATACATAAATTTGATTGTTGTATTTGTAGTACATGTAAAAATGATTGCAATTCGTCATCTAAAACACATACAACACAAAATATCTTCATACAACGTGATTAATTAATTAATCACCCTCCGATTAGTAAACAATTACAATTACAATCCATTACAATTCATACAAGATAATTGCCACGTACTTCAATTAACAAGCTTTTTTGAAAATTTATAGGGATTAACAAACATATCTTCATTTATGGGAACCAACACAAAATATTAAAAAAAAAAAAAAAAAAAAAAACAGAATTAAAAGGGAAAAAAGAACCCTATAAGCATCATTTATGAAACCTGAAAAAATAAATTAAGTAAAAATAACTGCACAAGGAATGAAATAAATAATGCAAAAGGAATCAAAAACCAAAAAAGATTAATTCATAAATAAATTGCATGCCATAATTAACTGGTATAACTACATACATTGACTGACATAACTACATTTGTTAATCCATAAGTGCAATATTTTGTACAAAAATATTACCAACCATTGAAATGATTAATCAATTTAATCACTCATGTCATAAATCATATACTGATTCCTAAATTTATTTCAATCATACATCATGTTGAGAATAATATTTTTTTAATCCAGTAGTTCATTCAACACCTGATCTGCATAAATACTAGAATTTGGCAAAAAAAATTCCAAGTTAAAAGTAAATTAAAAATTAGGTAAAAAAAATGAAGTTCAACTTTTATATGTAATATGCTAACTATTAAAAAACATATGTTTATCATAAGCACGAAATTTAACTACCTCATCAGTTTCCTGTATCATAAACAGACACTTTTTGGCTAAATACTTTTATTTAATATAAAAAATTCCAACAAATATCATGGTCATAAGTAATCATACTTTTGTGCAAAATACTAGAAGATATAAAATATAACCATTAAATTCAGAAGGAGAGAGAGAGAGAGATAGAGAGAGAGAGAGAGAGAGAGAGGGGACCCAGACTGTTTCAATTTCTTAAAAAATGGACGGACCTCTACAAACTGAATTCGATAATAACGGACTGTAAATTTACAAATTGTTGCAAATTAATATTTTTTTCTACTTCGTCTTGATTCTCAAAATGTTCCACTATGGGATAATTACCCCTCCCATTAAATTTACACCACTTTGGAGCCAAACCAGGAGGCCACGTCATCCACTACTGTTCACCATCTTCAGAGTACTGTTCATAGGATTACTGTTTGAAAATTTTTCTGATCCAACTTTTACTGTTCGCCCGCCGCCTTTTCAGCTTTACTGTTCATAGGATTACTGTTCACAAAATTTAATGTTCATAGACTTACTGTTCACTTTTTTTTTTTTTCGAGCTGCGTCTTTTATGCGTCTATGTACCAATCTGCGTTTTTGTGTGCTTATTATAACAGTTTTGATTGGTACCAAGTTTCGTCTTTTATGTTTTTTTGTTTTCCTTTTTTAGAATTTTATTTTATTTCACATGTCTGATATTCTAAATAAAACATTTGAATTTTTCTTTTGGAACATATGATATGCTTTCATGAGGAAAAAAATTTGTATTTATTGCATGTCTGATATTCTAAATAAAACATTTGAATTTTTCTTTTGGAACATATGATATGCTTTCAGGAGGAAAAAAATTTGTATTTATTGCGTAATATTTATGAGACTATTTAATATCAGAGTTTTTTTTTTAATTAACATTTGGATAAAATTGAAAAGTTTGATTTGTACTTATAACGTTTTAGATAAAATTATTATTTTATGATCATAAAAAATTTTGAAATATCGCAGCGAAGCGCGAGAAATATTCCTAGTTGATTTAAATGTTGAAGTATAAAAAACTCTGACATAAAATTGGGATTGACTCGAAAAACTAATTAATTCATGATCATTCAAATTGAAGCTTCAATTACCAAAACAATCATACATCTACAATATTATTGAAACAAAAACTCTCACAATAGGCAAATCTAAAAAGACAAAAGGAAAAACGGCACAAGCACTTGTGGAACAAAGACATAAATTAGTGGAAAATAGAACAAATAATTATCTTCATATAGCATGCCTGCTAGAAGAGAGAAGGAAAGCAACAAAAAAGTGAGCATAGAGCGCAAGATGAGGATAAGATAAATGAGAAAATTAATGAGAAAAATAATGTGTTTATTTAGCTGAGATATTATTCCATAAAAAAAAACAACGCCTTATTTAGCTAAACTGAGAGTTGACATAAGTGTTAGTTTTGATCAATCAAAGATTATCGACCATAGTTGTTCAATTCGCGAATAATTCGCGTATAATTTACGAATAATTACGTATTACGAATAATATACGTATTGACGTTCCCGTACTCAACTTGATGAATAATTCACGTATTTTATAATTGTTTTAAAAAAACACGAATAATACACGTATTTCCGTATAATACTTTTTTAGAAAAAAAATATATAATTTTTTTAAATAAATAAAAAAACATAAATTTCCAAAAATGATTAAGAAAATCAAAATATCAATAATAATATATAAATTTATGATTTTGAAATAAAATAAATATTGTTTAATAAAATAATTATAATTATGAATTATTTATGGATAAACAAATGTACGTTTATATACTTTTATATACCGAATTATTGTTCCGTATTATGTAAAATAAACATAACTATACACGAATAAGCGAATTGACGAATTATTAGCGTATTGCGTTTTATTTGACCGAATATTTGACCGACTTGAAAAACGTTTGATCCGAATTATACACGAACATATTACGTACCGTATTATTCGCGTATCACGAATGACTAACTATGTTATCGACAAATAGATCGGACGATCACATCGGCATTTGGTCAGACTCTCTGCCAAAGGGAATTGGGCAAGCCCCGTCAGACTCTCTACAAAAATTATTACTGATACATTATATATTATTAAGTCCAACGGTTATGTGAAAAAAATTCAAAAGTGAGAACTTTTAATGCTGATACAAAAATTATTACTATGTTTTTTTCAATTAAATAATGAAGATAAATCGATAATGATAACTTTTTAGAACTCTAGAATCTACTAATTTGGTGTTTACATTTCATAAAAGATGCCTATCCTTATAACTAGATACATATTTAAATCGGATGTCAAAAAAACAAAAGACAAAAATGATCTTTAAATATCAAATTGGATGATATACTCTATATTTAGGTGAATTATAGAAGTATTGTTAGATTTTTTTTAATAATAATGACCATTTTGACACACAAGAAACTCACAAGAATAGTTGAAATTTTGAACATGTGCATGAATCTCGAGCCGAGCCCCGAGTGCTCCGCGTGGGTCCCCCCCCGAACAGGTATGGGAAAGTACTGATTTCGACTGAAACCGTGAGTCAAACGAGACAAATTAAAACATTGTCGTGATTGGAGGATGCTTAATTATCCGGGATTGCAAATGCTTGTATTCTCAACAACATTCATGTTGCTTTCAAGGAAGTCAATTCCCAGTTTCTTATTAGGAGACTCATAATGATTTTAGGTTTAAACTTTAATGTAAACTATTTCATTTTAGTTTTAACTTATTTTTTTTTTTTTGCGATTATGTAATTTCAGGAATTGCAGGGACTAGTGAAGAAAGGATCGCAGATCTCCTTTATTTCTCTCTTTAGTCGTCGATTTATTCAGAGTTGATAAAGTTATCTCCTTCGGCATGCCTATTGGCCCTTTTCAGTAAGCTCCAAAAAATAAATATTGGGAGATTTTTCAAATTATATTTAATTTAATGTTATTTTTTGATGATCGGTGATGTGGCTGGATAGGGAGTTGTTTTGGCAGCAAAGGATATATTTGCAAATTTGTTTAAAAGAACGGACTTTTGAATCTTTGATTCCCTTTAATGCAATTATTGGTTCAGAATGACCATCAAAGTATTTTTTTTTTACATTTGTTTTGTAACCAATATCACTTTTTATTTTGTACCGAATTAATTAAAATTTAATTATGGACTTGTATGCAAAAGTAATAATAAAGGATATTATATATTCGAAAAATCTAGCAAGCCATAACCAGATCCAAGAATTCAACCAAGTATCGAAGAATCTCCAAAAGGTTCTCTTGGACTAAATTTTTGCTTGAATAACCCTAAATTTTGCAATATTTGTTTACATGTCTTGTTAAATACTGAAATGTCTGAAAGGTACCTTCCCACATATACAACTTTTGATTTCAAATACAGGTACCAGTGTACCACTCAATATATTGATTTCGCCATCACATATATTTAATTAAGGGGGAGGGAGATCGTCGACGAGAGAAAGATCGGTACAATCACCGCAAAGAAAATCCTCAAACATCTCTGCATCGAGGTGAGGGGGGCCTTTTTTGCAATTTTGAGATAATACAGGGGCCTTTTGTAAATTTGCTGAAAAAATAATTTCATGCCTGGAGAGACTGTAGATCCCACTCTTAACTATGGACCAGGTTCATTTTAATATTATTAATTTTATTAATATGGTTAAACATATAGAAGGGTTAAATTTGATGTAGTATAATTTGTGTTGATAAGGAGGAATATCAAATGGAGAGATAATTAACTTGCCAATTGGTTTCAAACCCACTGCAACTATTAGTGTATGCATATTATTAAGTATAAATTTCTATTTTCTGTTATAATTTAATTCCAAAAAGGATTAATTAATTATTAATATAGAAAATGCATTACACTCGGCATAGAGGTGAGGAGGGCCTTTTTGTAATTTTGAGATAATACAGGGCCTTTTTGCAAAAAGAGAGAAGAAAGAATCACGATCATTGTGTTGTTCCCGGAGGTATAAAACAAATAAAATTTTGCAAAAGACCCTGGATTATTAGTAATTCCGCAAAAAGAACCCTTTGAAATAATATTATTGTATTTATATTATACTGGTATAAATGGTGCAAAAGGACAAAACGAGCTTCTTCCATTTTCGTCTAATCTTCAAGAGACTCTCCCAATGGTTAATCATGTTTAAGGCGTGAAATAATGGATTATCTTATTTTTGCATTTTTTCTCTATTTTATTTTATCTCAATTAAAAAAAATTTAGTATGATCATTGTCTTTTTTTTTTTTAATCTTTGGTTGTTTGGTTTGTCTTTGTTTTGATTTTTCAGGAGACGTGTTGTGCGTTTCATTTGATTTATGTTCAGGCGAAGATCTAGGACCAATTTGTAATTTTGTAATAATATTAATGGACTATCATTTGATTTATGATCATTGTCTTCTCGACTTTCGTTTGAAATAATATTATCTTCAAACTATTTCAACTCCAGTATCATCAATATTATCTTCTAACTAATTTAATATTAACAATCAGATATTAACATAACATTTAAATAATTCACAAATTTACATTTAAAATCTCAAATTACACGTTGAACCACAACCTCAAACCGAGTCATTTTGAGGCCTCTCACAAAAAAAGTTGGCTATTAAATAAATACTATCTTTTTTTGAAAAATAATGATCATCACAATTACTGAATCACGTAACAAAAGAAATACTAAATATTATATTATCTTAATATTTAACTATTATTAAAACAAAAACAATATTAAAACAAAAAATCTACGTACCTTAATAAACATATTCTTAAACCATCAAAAGATTGTCTCAATTAAGGACGATTCTGGTCATTATTCATAACAAAATCATATGAAATACATCTACTTTTTACTTAATCCACTACATGAATTAAAGCCAACAACATGATGGTAATAATTTAACTGTTACAAAAAATGAGCTATTCTTCAATACACCATAAATTTTTCTAATTTTTTGGAATGATTCAATCTCAACCGTAGATCAAGCAAAGGGTATTTTTGGTACAAGGTTTCAACAAGTCATCTTCTTTAATCTATGCATATCAAGTCCCAATACCATCATAGTTACTCCAAACAACTTCATTTCACTTCTCTCTCTTCCTTCGAGTTCTCCATTCTCTCTTCTTCGTCTCTCCAACAGTAAAACACACCTCTCTCTCCATCTCCTTCTCTCCAACAGGAAATTATTTCTTTCTTTTGATAGTATGAAAATGAGCAATAAACGACGAGAATATTTTATAGATCAGGATGAAAGCAACATTAAAGAGAAAAATAAGTATGTACCTAACGATGAAACGGTGAGTTTCGGTTTTCTAAACTTTGTGTTGTTCAATGAGGAAGGAGAACACACCCCTTATTTTCCTTCAAAAAAATATGTGGTTCACGGTTTTATTTGCAGTTAGTAGATTTTTGGTGTATTTTGAAGTACTACAAAAATGTTTTCTATTTTATTGTATTTGTTTTCAAGTTATGATTATTGCTTTATTTGTTTGTAAGTTTAATGGGATATTCAGGAAGTTTTCGATTTCAAAGAGAGAGAGAGAGAGATAGATAGAGAGAGAGAGAGAGAGAGAGAGAGAGAGAGAGAGAGGATGGTTAATTAAGAAAGTTTTTGTTGTATTTGTTTTAGTCAACGAGATAAGAAGTTTGTTTTTCAATTTTTTTTTGACATATCGCGAATGAGAATTATACGTGAATTAATAATTTGTGGGATATTAATAAGATATATAATGAACTGATAAAATAGTTTTATGAAGTCATTAATGAAATAAGATAATTTGTGGCATTTTGTTTTAATCATCCATTCCATGTATGAGAGAACAAACTTCTGAATATCATACTTTTGAGTTAATGGCTTAACTTAATAAACAAACATGTCAAGCAAAAGAAGTTTATAGAGTGCAAAATAAACATATTCAATATCCAATAAAGATGAACCAAATTCAAATCCCACTTCCAATAAAAATAAAGCAAGTTTATATAGCAAGGTACCGTTATCCTAGCAAAAAAGAAAAAGAAGACTAGCAAAAATGAAGAAGACTAGCAAAAAGAAGATGTACTGAAGAAAGATGCCAACCATGTGTCTACGAAGCAGGAATGAGAATAAGTCCGTCCCATTCCTTTCCTTTGACTTCTTCTTTGTCCTACGATGTAGATTAATTTATATTTTATCCATTTAAAGAGGGGAGTTGAAGAGTTTGCTTTGGAACTTGGGAGGGTTTAAATACTAGATACACAAAATCAAATGATTATGTTGTCGCATTTTTTAATATAAAGTTTGATAAATAACTCCAAAATCAGTTGTTATATACATACATAACGGTGTATTAATATCATAAATAATGTATTAATATCAATGTTTTAAATTGCGATATAGCGCACTATTGCACTTGGACTGTAATTTACATGTGATTACCGATATTGCGCGATATTGTGGCGATATTGCGGCGCTATTTAGTACGTTGCGATGTTGCGTTTTATAAATATTTATTGCGATTTGCGCTATTGTGACGCAATTGTCCACAATTTAAATCACTGATTAATACCAAAAATATTATAATAGTATCGAAAATATTATTCAGTATAATTTTAATGAAATTGAATTTAAAAATCTCAAATCATATATATGAAATCTTTTAGTTCGTTAACAATTAACAATCCATTTTAATCGTAACGAACAAGACCATGCCATTAAACTATGAAACAAGTTTATGATATGATGATGTACATAACCAAATTAAACATCATTTATTCATCAACCGTTTATTCACAGAGTTTCAATGGTTGAAATTTTGAGTTTATAATTAATATTATTTGTCATTTCATATTTTGGTTTGAAAATGATTTATTTGAAATGAATAGTATTTTAACAAAAATATCATGTTAAGAGAAATTTGAAAGGAATATATTTAACGAAATTTTAAAAGTAAAGTTTCTAATGACACACCGAAAAATATTTTTGATATATTCCTATTGGTTTAGTCCATTTAAAATAATAAATCCATAAATCCCTTCCGTGATATAATTCCTTATTTTTAAAAAAAAAATCTTACATTTTCATAATATGATATAGCACATCAAAATTGGAAAATTTATTTATAAGATGTACATGCAAAATGTAAATAGTGTACATATTTATAATAATAATAATAATCATATGTTTTAACAAGCATACAATATATTTGCAATAAAAAAATAGTTGGTGTATCGCTTATGAAATATAAAAAAAATTGGTTTTATAATATTTCATTTAATGATATATTGAGATATCACTAATAATAAGATATAATCTGTGTGAATTGATTTACGAGATATTAAGAAGATACATATACATATGCGAACTTATAAAATATTTATATGAATCCATTAAAAAAAAATGAATTAAAAAGATGCATGAAAATTTTAATGATCATTGAAACATGAGTTACATACAAAGCAACAAAAAAAAACATATTATTAACTTATGAAAACAAAAATTACATTATAAATATATTTGAATAATAAAAATAAAAATTTGAAATCGAAATCGAAATAAATGAGTAATACATATAAGTTTATAATTAAATATAATAAACATTTACTTTTTTTTTTTTGAGTAAATTCGGAGAGGGCTCAAAGTCCCCCATCCAAACACAATCTCTTCTTTTTTCTTTTTTTTATTACAAACACGTAGGCCACACACTCAGTTCACTCATTTAATATTTAAACCACAATTCAGTGTCCCCGCCGGGAATCGAACCCCACACCTCCCGCTCCCTAGCCAAGAGGTGTGACCAACTAGGCTAACTCTAGTTGGTATAAACATTTACTTAATATGATGTTATTTCTTTAAAAAAAAAGATTTAGCATATATTATGTAAAATATATGACATAAAAATAAATATATAAATATAATTAATAAATTAATAAAATATAATATATAATAGACGTATCATATCCTATTTTTTTTTAAAAAAATTGTCATATCACCGTATGAAGGAAATGCAGTTTCACATATACGGTAAAATCGTACGTATAAGGATATATGAACATGGTAGTTCATAGAAATATAACATGTGTATTAGATGCACATATGTATATATGATATACATAATTATATTGATAAGATAAGATTTTAGGAAAAATCTGTTTGGAACATTTTTACTAAAACGGACATAACTTTCGCATAGGAACATCGATTTGGATGATTCAACTCTCATAAGTTAGATAATTGGATTATCTACAACTTTCATATTAAGTGGAAAAACATTTGAATAACGTAGGACGTTCATTCTAATGAAATACACGAAAGGTTGCGGCAGTTCGACGAAAGGACGCGAACGTTTACTAAAACTAGCATAACTTTCGGACTGGATATCCAAATTGGATAAACTCGGATTTGTTGGAAAGGTGATAAGATCATCTAGAAGTTTTGTTCTGAACGTTCCTGTTAATTACGGACCTAAGTCGGTCGAAATTCCAATTTAGTGAAAGTGTGTCTGCTGATTCTGCAGAAGACACATCTTTTGATCAAATTTTCTAGAAACTTGTCATTTCATGCATATAAAAGTATCATTTGATTGATTAAAGAGTGTCTATTTACTGGTAAAGGAATACAAGTTATTCTATAAATAGGACCCTAATCTCACTCAATCAAATCAATCTAAGCAACCATTATTTCCACTAATTAATCCAGTAATTAAGAGAGAGAAAAGTTCGCCGGAATTCTCCATTGATTCCGGCAAGAGTTTAAGCAAGAGTGATTACGAGGCGTCTAGGCAGTTTCGTGATTATCCGACGACTCCCGTTTCGCGGTGGATACGAGTAGAGGTACGTATACGTTTGCGTACTAACGAGTTAAGTTCATCAACCGACGAGAAGACGAACGGAGAAAGACGACCGGTTTGGGCGTGGGACGAACCGGTACGAGCGAAAAGGTGCGAACGTAAATGTGCGACATGAATGGAAGTGAAGGCTTCGCAGCGACAAATCCTTCGTAAGCGATCAATTTCGCTAGGTACAAATATTACGTTTATTAGATTTACGTTATATTAGTTATAGGCAATTTGATAAACAAATCGTAGATGAGATCTCGGGGATTTGTACTCCATCGAGTCCAATAATTATCCGCTGCGCGGACTCGATGGGGTGTAGATAACCCAACACCGTATTCGTATCTTGTCGGATACGATATCCGTATCCGTATTCGTGCAACATAGTATTTATTGCATGAAAATATACAAGAATTAATTATATTTAATATATTGATACTCCAAACGACTTATTGCCACTAAAATATCATACATAATTGATTAATTTCTTAAGAACAGTGAACAATACATACAATAGTAATATATATATATATATATATATATATATATATATATATATATATATATATATATATATATATATATATATATATATATATATATATATATATATATATATATATTTAATTATTTGTAAATTAATTAATTATAATTATAAACAAGTACATATATTCGTTTATTAATTTGTTCATATGCAAATTATTTAATATCAATAAAATATTGGTCATAAATTTGGTTCCAATTTTTTCCTAGTTCTTTTATTCATGTCAAACTTATGTCCGTCATGTCCCTTGCTATGTTAATAATATTTTGGATAAAATATTAATGTTACTTGAATTTTTTTGTTCAAAACTTTCAATATTGTATTAATCTGTTTTTGTACATTAAGAAGTAATTATATTTTTATTTAAAACTATAATATTTTATTTTTAGAAATTAATTTATCTTTTTAATGTAATTGTCTTAAATTTTGTAATATTTTTGTTAGTATGCAATTTTTGGGAGATCAATAAGATTTCTATGTATTAAATATTGCATTTAAATAAACTTCCTCGACCCACGTGTCCATGCAGCAGGCTTACCCAATTCATTTAAGAATTGAAATAAATAAATTGGGGCATTTCTCACAGTAACCCTACTTTAAAAAATAATTCGAAAAATAATTTTATTTTGAAAAAAGTTCTAAACTAACCCAAATCGGGTTCTAAAAAACCGTTATTACCTGATTTCTAAAACTCGAAGGTCTAATTGCATAAAAGTATACTTAATTGGACTGATTAAAAAAAAAATACAACGGTTTTTAAAATCACGGTCACATTTTTTTTTACAAAAAACATATACATGTCCCCATATTGTACCCTCTAGTCTTGTATGTCATAATTAAGTAACATTATTATTGACGTATCGGATACGCAACGTGGCGTATTATTATTATTATTTTAATATTTATTTTTTTCGGGTACGGCGGGGATACGGCAGGATACGGCCTGGATACGTTGAGGATACGACTGAGATACTCCATTTATGATACTTCGGCCCATTATATATTTTGGCCCATAATATTTTTTAAATAAATTATATAGGATATTTCTAGGATACTTCTAAATTAGTTCTATGATACTTCTAGAATAAATTTATGATGTTTTTATAATAGTTGTATTGTTTGGTCGATTTGATTTATTGTCATGATATTTAATTTAAAATTAGTATTTATCTAGTATTTATTTGTTAATTATATACAATATAAATATAATAAAATAATAATTATATAGCCGTATTAGTATCCGTGATTTTTTGAAAAATGCCGTACTGCCGTATCCGTATCGTATCGGATACGATACCCGTATCCGTATCCTGCAACATAGATAATGATATATTGAATATTATAATTATATATTTCCGTTTAAATTAGTATATTAACTTTGAAAACGTATATTGACACCCAAAAAATATATATATAGATACTGATAAAAATATATTGACACGAACTATAATATATAGATATTCAAAACAACGTATTGTCACTAAAATATCACACAAAATATTAAAGTTCGAAAAATCTAGGAAACTAGGACGAAACAATATTAAGTATTAATAATCTACAAAGATACGATAGTAAAAATTAATAATATATATAAATGCAATATTAAATTTTAGCAATCTTACATGATATGATATTATATTAAAGTTGTTCAGCCGAAAAAAATATTCGATGACATGTAATGAAATTTGTCCAATTATAATTGTTCGATGATATGATGGTGGTGGTGGTGGTGGTGGTGGTAGTAGTAGTAGTAGTAGTAGTAGTAGTAGTAGTAGTAGTAGTAATAATAATAATAATAATAATAATAATAATAATAATAATATGTTTTAACAACCATATATAATATGTTTACAATAAAAATATAGTTGGTGTATCGCTTACGAAATATAAAAAATTGGTCTTAAAATATTTCATTTAATGATATATTGAGATATCACTAAAAAAATTACATTATGCAACTTATGTATAATCTCATTTATATTTTCATTTTTTACATCTTTAATTAGATTTGCGTTTGAAAAAATTAATTGTGCCACCATCCTCTTCATAAACAAATCCATACGCTTATAAAATATTATAAATAAATTAAACTTGTTATTTTTTAATATTATTATTATTATTATTATTAATAATTATTATATATATATACCCAAAACATAATATAGTGATATATCTATAAATATTGAAAATGGTATATTGCTACTAACAACTTGATATATTGATAATGATATATTGAATATGAATATGAAAACTATATATTTCCTCTAAATTAGTATGGTAACGTTAAAATATGTATAATGACACCACAAAATATATATACACATTGATAAAAAAGTATATTGACACAAATTATAATATATTGGTACTCCAAACGACTTATTGCCACTAAAATATCACATATAATATTAATGTTAATAAAATCTAGAAAATTAGGACGAACACTATTAAGTTTTAATAATTCGCAAAGAATGAAATTTGATCAAAATATATTAAACTTTGACAATCGATATATGATACTAAAAATGAATATTAATAACCTATATAAATGCAATATTAAACTTTAGCTATTATACTTGACATGATACTATGTTAAAGTTGATAAGCATTTATGAGTAATATATTTGGTGAAATAAAAACGGTCGATGACATGTAATGAAATTTTCGCAATTATAATTGTTCGATTATCATCCACAATTCACAAAGTGTAACGAGAAACGCTCTAGTTATTTCTTAAAAATGTGTATTTATTAATTTGTTATAACACATTTAAAAAATTAATATATATTTTTTTATTTCAATTTATTTTTAAATAGTAGCAAGATTATTCTTTAATATAATTGTATTGACTTTTTAATGTTTTTTTTAGTATCGATATTTTGGGAGATGGATAGAATATCTCATTTATTGGCAAGCCACGCGTGGTAAAAATCAACACACATCCAAAGAGTAGACAAACAATAAAAATAAATGGGTCCTACACCTAGCAATAATAAATGAGCATGCTGCATCCTATTGAAACTTATGAGTAAATGAGGCGTGCATGTATTTGAGGAGAAAGAAAAAATATGGAGCAAGTGAAATTATTTTTATGTCCTTTTGTTCTATAATAATAATGGTAACATGCTGAATAACATATTTTACCTGCTGAATAGAGCTAGCAGGTTTTCTTGTTTAATCTGGACCATTAGATTTAGGAAAGTGGACGGTTAAGAAAGTTTTGGTGAATTACATATTTTTGGGTTAAACAACTTTACCTGCTGAATAACATATTTTACCTGGTGAATAACATATTTTACCTGCATTGAAGAAAAACTCACAAAAAATACTCCTTACTATTAATATTTAATTTTATTAACCCTCTCGGTATTATTATTTATTATTTAAAAAATCTCTCGAATTATCTTTAAATTAGATTAATGTGAAAAAAAAAAATGAAATGATGTTATTTATAAATTTTTGGATTTAACTTTGGCCTCTTCAGTCCAATTACACGTCAAATGTGTGCAAAGGTAGTGGGCCTCAACATGAGTGTTAATAAACTGACTTCATAATTAACAATATTTTTTGTTAAAAAATTGATTCGTTACACGATTATCTATAAAGAGTGTCACACAAAATTAAGAAAAAAAAAATGTATTCTTGATAAACATTTCTATTTAAATAATAGATAATTGAACAACATTTCAATAGTTTTAAAAAACTAATTTGAAAAATTACATAACCATCCCACTTGATTGATATAATTTTTTTCAGCAAAATACATTATGTTCGGGTATTTTATTGATCAAATATCCCTTGGAAATTTTTTTATTTTGCAAAAAGTGGGCCTTCTATATTTGAAATAATACAGAAATTTAAAAGTCTTTATTAGTTAAGGCGTTATTTTTATTTGAGAAATTTTATTTTGCCCCCAAAATTCGTCATTATATTCCATATCTCAATATTTTAATCAAAAAGCCTATGCTGCAGGAAATATTCTACCGAAGCTTTACCGAAATGTCACTTGAAGATCAATATTGCTTGGTGTGCCAGCTCAACACATAAAATGACTAATGATCTGTCTCTTCTTTCTATCTGGGAGTTTTACCATTTTGTCTAATATTTTTCCATCAATGACGATATTCTTTCTTTTTCTCGATCAGATGATTGCAAAATTTATTTTCCTCCTCTTTTCCCAATTTCACCAAGTTTTATTTCCTCAGAACTTCTGAAGATAAAAAACCGTCGCCAGATTTCGTCACTGAACTTCTTTATCCAGAAAACCTAAATTTGCTCAAAGCAAGAGAGAGAGAGAGAGAGAGAGAGAGAGAGAGAGAGAGAGAGAGAATACACATTAGGTTGGTTGTGTATCTCTCCTCGCCAGGAGCAATCTTCCCTCTGAAAGAACGACAATACACACTGCGTCTACCTCTAGCCAAGGAGAGAAAACAAAGAAAAATTGCTTCTTTTTTGTCTCCTTCTCTAACCATCAAAATCTCCCATGATTTCTTCCAAATTAAGCAATATTAAGTTACGATTTGACTTCTAATTGCATTATTTATTTGACTTTTAAATTAGTTAAACCAATTTACATGGATATACTTGACCTTATTCTGAAGGAGTTATCAAGCGTCATATGAGTTCTATTTTATTTTTATGATTGTTGCATCCTGTCAAGCATATAAATTAATTTGCTTATCAAATTTGATATCTTGATTTAATGAACAATATTTAGAGTTCTATTTGGTTCTAGTTATTGGGATTTGAGTTTTATAGTATTTATGTTGAGTATTTCTTTCATGTTTTGAGTAATTGCACAATAATGTTTAATTTGTAAATCACCATAAGAATTCGCCCTTATTCACTGAATCATCACTGTAATCGGACTGAATGTCTGATTGTATTAGGAAGAGGAAATTAAATTGCACTTGATTTTTTTATGAATATGCATGTATGTTGTGCTCAATTTTGAATTGAGTTGAAAATGCAACATAAAAAGAAAAGAGCATAACTTTTTGTAGTCTTGTAAGTACTGAAGTATTAAAACTTTGGAGAAAAGAACAGAGTTTCTAACAAACTCACTGAAAACTGATTATACAGATGAGAAAAACAGAGGATTAAAGAATTGATGACTCGTGGTGAAACTGAATCTCTTACATGAATTTGAGGAATCTCGTACAAACTTTTTGTAGAATCTCAATTCAATCATGAAATCCATCTGACAAAATAAATTTGGATTGATCATTTTTTACTTGGATATCAATATATCAAAATAATAGATGATTCAGTATTGTTGAATAATATAGGTACACAATGCTTCAAGCGAGGATTATAGCAAGTAAATGCCAACTTTGAAATCAGACACATATTTGTTGGAAGAATCAGGGCAAATTGAGAATTGTTATGATATTTTGTTTTATTTGACTCTTTTGTAATTAATAATTACAGATATTTCAAACACATATATCAGCAACGATTTTTTTATTTTAATTGGACTGCACAAATTATTAGGCTCAGTCAAAAGCCCTTGAATTAACACGACAAATTCATAAAAACTTAAGCGGCCTTGTATGTAGGTATTTAAATTTTAGGCCCAATTAATAACCCATTCATTAACAACATATTATTTTTCGATCCAAAACATTAATTTGTGCACTTTTTGTTAATCGGGATGACGTTTATGTCTGATTTTGATGATCCAATTAACAACCAAGGAAATTATGTGATATTTGGACAACACATTTTGGATCCAATTAACCAGATAATAATTTGTTAATCGAGCTGAAATTTTGGGTCATATATGATGAAAATAAATATTATGCATTATTCAAATTAAAGTTAATTGCAAAAGTAAATATTATCTATTTAGTACTTGCTTCGAATGATTCAAATTAAAGCTTATTAACAATGAGATAATACCTTTGGGTCATGTCTGGAAGTTGGATAAGCGTGGAATAAGTTACACCTTGTAATCCTGTCAAACAAAGAATAAAATGAAGTATTTTGAAATCCTAATTAAACACCAAAAACCACCCGACCTAAATTAATTATTTTACAAGGATATAAAGTATTTTCTGATTTTAAGTAGTAGGATCTAATTATTTTATTTGTATGCTATTTTACATTACATTACGATATGTACCAAAGATCATCTACATTTTTGTGTATCAGTGACACGTGCAGCGTTATTCGTGTGTTTATATGAATTATTTACACATTACTAATTATTTGTACAAAATGCTCTGATTTTGTGACAAAACTTCTGTGTACAAAGTGAAATATAATTTTGATACCATGTTATGCACAACCATAAGATTAGATGAAATATTTAATATTTAATTTCATATTCGAAGTAGGTAAGTAGGTAAGTTGAAAGAAAGGTATCCATCCTAGTACTATCTTACAATCTTATGAAACACATTATATTTCACCTTCCCCTCAACGGTACAATTTCATAAAATGTTAAAAATATATAATAAACCAATTATATTCTTATATCCAAGTTCATAGAACATGCATCCCAATTTCTCCACTGAATCATACACTAATTTTATAATCTAGTAGGAACACAATACATCCATAATCATACATATAATACACACATTACAAATTTTAACACCAATTCACAAACATTAAATTTGGCTACATATCCATCCATACCGGCCATGCATTGACCTTGTATCCACTGTAAACATTTAGATAATGAAAAATCGAAAAACGTATCAAATTTCTCAAATTAATATGAGTCTCGCACAATAAAACTCAAAACTGAATACGATTTAGAATAAAATCACAGCATCATTTTCAAATTTCTATGGTCATGCTCAAAAGTAAAAACAAAATATTCATAAATCACAAGTGTCAATTAAAGAATAAAATCTGAACTCAAATAGTTCATCATTTTTGGAAAATAATTTGCTGCTGGAAAAAATTATCGAAGAGGAGAAGAGATGAGGCGACCTAGGGATGGAGAAATATTTCTACTACTTGGATAAAAATGACGAGTAGACGAGGCAACGAATGAACATGAGACTATGATAGGCATCATTTAACGAAAATTAAACTTTCTAAATCGTTAAAGAGAGAGAAGAGAGGACATAATAGGACTTGAAGTTTTTGTATTTGAGCAAGGAAATGAAAACTTTCTAAATCGTTAAAGAGAGAGAAGAGATGACATAATAGGACTTGAAGTTTTTGTATTTGAGCAAGAAAATGAGAACTTTCTAAATCGTTAAAGAAAGAGAAGAGAGGACATAATAGGACTTGAAGTTTTTGTATTTGAGCAAGGAAATGAGAACTTTCTAAATCGTTAAAGAGAGAGAAGAGAGGACATAATAAGACTTGAAGTTTTTGTATTTGAGCAAAGAAATGAGAACTTTCTAAATCGTTAAAGAGAGAGAATAGAGGACATAATAGGACTTGAAGTTTTTGTATTTGAGCAAGGAAATGAGAACTTTCTAAATAGTTAAATAGAAAGAAGAGAAGACATAATATGACTTGAAGCATTCCCTATTTGAGCAACGAAATGAGAACTTTCTAAATCGTCAAAGAGAGAGAAGAAAAGACATAATAGGACTTGAAATATTCCCTACTTGAGCAAGGAAATGAGAACTTTCTAAATCGTTAAAGAGAGAGAAGAGAAGACATAATATGACTTGAAGTATTCCCTACTTGAACAAGGAAATGAAAACTTTCTAAATCGTTAAAGAGAGATTAGAGGACATAATAGGACTTGAAGTATTCCCTATTTGAGTAAAGAAATGAAAACTTTCTAAATCGTTAAAGAGAGAGAAGAGAGGACATAATATGACTTCAAGTATTCCCTATTTGAGCAAGGAAATGAGAAATTTCTAAATCATTAAAGAGAGAGAAGAGATGACATAATATGACTTGCAGTATTCTCTATTTAAGCAAGGAAATGAGAACTTTCTAAATCGTTAAAGAGAGAGAAGAGATGACATAATAGGACTTGAAGTATTTCCTATTTGAGCAAGGAAATGAGAACTTTCTAAACCGTTAAAGAGAGAGAAAAGAGGACATAATAGGACTTGAAGTATTTCCTACTTGAGCAAGGAAATAAAAACTTTCTAAATCGTTAAAGAGAGAGAAGAGAGGACATGATATGACTTGAAGTATTCCCTATTTGAGCAAGGAAATGAAAACTTTCTAATTTGACCAAACGGAATAGTTGTCAAAAGAGTTAAGTTCATCAATCGAAAATCTATCAAAAATCTATCAAAAATCAATCAAGATTAGTGAAGGAAATACATTTTTGGATCAACTAGAAGAACGTACAAACCAGGATATGGTTCGTTCGAACGGACAAAGATGGTTCGTTCGAACGCACCAGGTTGAGTTCACAATGAGATTGTGCAAACTCAGGAACCAGGAGATGGTTCGTTCGATCGGACTATAATGGTTCGTTTGAACACACTATGGTACGATCGATTGAATATGAGATTCGTTCGAACGCACAACTGGAACACATTGACAGTGACTAGTTCGTTCGAACGAACCGTAAGGTGCGTTCGAACGCACTGTGTTCCGAATTTTGTGTTACCAGTTTTATCTCCAATTAATTGTCCTGTAATTAAATGTATGATCTGAGATTGATGGTATTAAATCTCAGATCTGGCCATTAGAGAAAATAGAATTGCTTCTTGATCTTCTTCCTCAAGAAAAAGGAGTGAATTTAGAGAAGAGTTCTCAAATTCAGATTCAAGCAAGTTTACGCGTAGATATACTAGGAGGATTCACATGTAACCGAAAGTCGATAACTCGAGGTGGATACGAGTAGAGAGATCTCAGTTGAGATCTTTGCATTGTGATCAACTGACATGAAAATCATATAAAAACTGATGATAAAATCATATAAATACTGACACTGACATGGCAAAGGAACCAGGACAAGATGCAAACGACAAAAACAGAAAATAAACTTACAAATATGGAATCAATTCGATTGAAAAAACTCAATCGTTCTATCTCGAAGAACATGAACTGAAAAATAAATTCAAAATTTCCACAAAAAACAAACCTAGATCTGTCCGGCAAACTTTTCACCTCGATGTTCTGATCTATACCAGAGGAAAAAAGGGACGAAAAAGACGAGAAAATGGGCGAATACTGGAAGGAAATAAAACACTGTCTATAGATATCTCTCTTCAATTGATTTTGCAAGAGAAAGAGAGGCGCGATCTGATTAGATTCGACCTGCTTTTCCTATCTTCTCCAGCCTTGTGTGTGTTGTGTGTGTGAGAGAGAGAGAAGGAGAGAGAGAGTTATCAATTCTCAGCTTTGAGAGAGAGAGAGAAAAGAGAGTGAGATCTATTATCGGCTTTGAGGGAGGGAGGGAGCGAGAGAAGAGAGAAGAAGAAAGGAGACGAACAGATACATGACAAAAGGAGACGGAAAGGTGCTTCGTTAACATTAAAAACATCGCTCCGTTTCCACTAGATCAGCACAAATCTTCCGACAAATCTAACGGTGAATAAGTTGCAAGTAGAATTCATGTTTTACTTGTACAAGTATTTTAGTTGCACTCTCTCTCTCTCTCTCTATATATATATATAGAATAACTAAAAAACTTGTACAAGTTTCATCTGTTTTTTGTTTGTAAGTTTTAAACCGTTAGATTTACCTCCAGATCCCTGCAAGTTTTTATTTCATGCCTTCCCGTTAGTTTAAGTTATTTTTAGTCATCTCCGTTAAAATACCTTGCTCTCAGTCTCAACTCATCCCCTCTCCTTGTTCTCTTTTCTTCTTTCTTTCCACCTGTTTCGTGAAGGAAATAATTGTCCAATACTTGATGCAGGGGCTGTATTCGATGAATTGGGGGCTAATTAGGGTCCATTAAGCTAGTTTAGGCTTTATATTGTGCACGTTTAGGATAATTGTCCAATACTTGATTTTATATAGTTCAAATCTTTATTTGCAGATATGGATGATGTCGAGAATGTTTGTTATTGTAAGCAATTGGAATCAATTTTCAGTGGCACTAATAATTAAATATTCCTCCAATGAATATTGGTTATTTATCGAAATATAATATTCGTTATTGTAAGCAATTGGATATGTATCGAAATATAGTATTTGTATGGGATGTGTTGAAAATGAAATGTGTATCGAATCTCAATTTTTAGGTACCAATTTTTCTAATGTGTGTGTATCGGATCTGAAAATTTAGGCACTAGTTTTGCAAAAAAATTAGTACTCTTGCAATTATGTATGTGGTACCAGGTTATATATGTACCTACATGTAAGATCTTGAAAATTTTATGTGTTTCTCGCAATTATACATGTATTGTTTGAACATGTATAAAGTTGTTTAATTTGGTAGGAATGTAATTACAAAATATTATGAAGTTGTACCATAATTAGGAACTTAATACAAAATATTATAAATTTTGCCATTAAATTTTCAAACGACTATTAAGTTCAGAGAATACATGTTTTGTACCAATACACATTCACATTCGATAGAATCTTACATTTCAATGCATTCAATACATATTTGCATTTCAATCCACTATACATTCAATACCCATTTACATCGCATCACACATTCAGAACATATCTCAAATACGTATTACATTCAATATGTAAATGTCCTGGTCCACTGAAGCTTTTAGATGGTCTGATACGTGTCGCGGCAGAAATTGCTTCCTCTTCCAATTTGCCTTTGTTCTTGCTCACCCTTTTTCTGAAATAATCCACAATAGAAATTTCAGAATATTATTTTAACCTCCAAGTATGCCTCAATTTAATAAGATATTAACATTAAGTTATTCTTCACTTCTTGCTCAGTTCCAAACAACATTCCTACGAGCTCGACTCATATTAGCTACATACTCCATTGCATTGTGCCTCTAAAAAACGTAATGCAGGGTGTTGTCTGCAAATCCAAAAAACACAAAACAATGTAAATATTAAAAAGAAATTTAAGAAATACTTGAATTAATTCTAAATTTAGGTATTATATGATATACTTGTTTTAGTTCACAATTAATCACAAGTTGAGAAATTTTTAGAATAATTTCAGAATAATAGTGTGATCGCATCTGTCCGACACACAATTTCAGAAAAATTCCCAATTAATTGCTAATTAATCACAAATTCTCCACCCATAAATACTTGTATTAATTCATAATTAATACCTACTTTAAGAATAATTTCAGAAATACTTGTATTAAAAATTCTCCAATCACAAATTCACAGATACTAGGCCCCAATAAAGATGAAACTCACCTATTGGGCGACTATGACATATTTTCTTTGAAGAGAGAATCATCAATATAGATATGATCAATATCATATGGCCAACATCCTTGTATATCCTTAATTTCTCTAAATCGATAATTGAAAATCAAAATCCACCCATATAGATATGATCAATATCATATAGATACATTGTAAAATAAATTTCGTGTGATTTTCATAATTTGATCTAACAAAAAAACAACAAATTTTCACAACCGTTTATTTTGTTCAATTTTTCGATTCCCATGAAGGAAAACTCGAAATATTATGAAAATTTATCATAATCCAATCTATATAAATTAAATTGAATCCATCGAAAAAAATTTGAATTTTGCAAGTTATTTTATGATAAATCATGTCATAAAAAATTTCGACCGTCAATTATTTTACGTGTTATGATGAATATGATAGAAATTTTTATTTTCTATGAAATTAAATCTACAACATTTATGAGTGATAAAGAACATATCCATACGGTTGAAATTTGATTTTGATATTTAGATTTAGAGAAATTAGTTCCGTTGGCCGATGTTGGCCATGCAAGGATGTTGGCCATTGAGTCTAGCCCCTTAGAAGAAAATTTGTACAAGTTCAACCTATTTTTTGCTTAGAGGGTTTTTAACCCTTAGATTAACATCCAGACCGTGCAAAATTTTTATTATATACAATCACGTTACTTGCTGTTATCTATAGTTATCTTTGTTAAAAACTTAAAATGCGTTCTCTCCTAGGAAATGTCAATGGGTCGGGTTCGGATCGGATATAGGCTCATCCATATCCTTACCCATCTTAATCGGGTAATATCCATACTCGACTCGTCAACCAAACGGATAATTTTACCCGCCCCATTTAGCACCCGAGGTTTTTCGGGTTATCTACGGAAATTTTTACTTATGCCCTAATATATACAAAAACATTAAAATATACTAGCAAACAAATATATTTTTTCAAATTAAAATATCACCGCACAACATAATAATATCATAAAATACACAACAAATATTTTTAATTAGAAATTGTATTATGAAACTAAGATTAATAAAAACGTGAAATAGAAGTAAAAAAAAAAAAAAAACATAAATCTAGAAACATATTTATTTTAGTTTTATTTACTAAACAAACAGAAAAATAAAAATAAATCATATAATAAAAAATAGAAGGAAAAAATATATTAAAATCATTTAAAAAACAGCAAAAAAATACTAAAAAATATATTAAAATATTAATATAAAAGATAATTAAGAATCGGATTCGGATCGGACGATCTCATCCATATCCTATTCGTATTTGTGTCGGTATGTTTTAATCGGGTATTCGGATAATACCCGATCCGCAGGTAGGCTCAATCGGATTACCCGACTCGCCCGGGTTGGATACTCATCGGGAACGGGTATTACTCGACCCACCCATGGCAGCTGTCTCTCGATTTCTCATCTCATCCATGGAAGCTCCTTTGTTTCCCCCCATCAAGCGGCTTCTTTAAGATCGCTGTGTCCTCCAAATTGCTGCCGTGGAAACGGCTCCAATCATCGAAAATCTCTTGAAGAAGGTGAGTTTCAATTTTTTTGTCTCTCGGTTTGAATTTGGGGGTGGAGAATTCACAATTTTATTGGCAATTAATTGGGAACTGATTGAGAACCTACCTGAATTTGAAAGTAATTTGAAATTTGAAATTTCTCAGATATATATTGTGCTATTTGAACCGGTAATTGGATATTTATCTCCACAGTTTTTTTCTGAATTTGTTACATCTATTTGATATATTGAAATTATTACTTCTACTTAATATTGAACCGCGAATTGGGAATTTATCTCAACATTTTTACTGAAATTGTCGATAATTTATTTTTCTAAAACTACTACTTCTATTTCACTGAATTATAACTTTTTTTAGTGTCAATTTGAGCCAGCAATTGACAATTGTTCTGAACCAATTTATCTCAATTAGACTATTTGAATCAGTCCCCGAGACATCGAAGCCCCTCCAGATCACGACAATATATTTTATTTTTGGGATTATTCTGATCCAGTCCCCGAGATAGGTGTTAATTACGATGAAGACCCCGAAGAGGGCGAGAAAAGGAAAGAAGATAATTAACTTGAGAGTATTGATATGAAACCTTGTCGAGGGAGGAAGAGGTCGAGCACGGATCTCGATGCAAATGTTGATGAAGAATCTTCAAACAAGATTGAGAAGTTAACTCACAAAATAAGGACTAGGAGTCGTAAGAGAAGACAAGGTATATACTTTTTAAATTGAGATTGTCAGGTTGATACACGAAGCTAATGTCGTTAAGACGGAGAGAGAAGGTGATTTGTGCTCAACTTTGTTACGTTGTACAATCTCAGGGTTTGAAAGAAACAAGTTCGCGTACAATCTCAGGGTTTGAATTGAATGAATGGGTATTTAAAATTGAGATGAACTTGTGGGTAATAAATACTTAAATGAAATTAATGTGTGATTTTTTTTGTGTGATTTCATCTTTTGTTGCCATGGAACTTGAGGATAAAAAGTGATACCAATATATATATATATATATATATATATATATATATATATATATATATATATACACACACACGCACACACTTATTCCGGTGCATAAATTATTATGGTGCATAAATTTTCAGTTTGGAAGAGAACTTGGATGCTAGTAAATCAAAGAGAAACTCTTTTATTTAGACATTGGAGATAAACTAAAACAATGAACAAAAAAAAAACCATTGAAACAATAATATAACATAAGTGTCCTGTAATCTACAATATAGTCATGACTTCAATGCGAGGGTTAAGAAAAAGTTAGGCTTTGTTGTGCAGGATCAGGGCCCGTCCCAAGCTCGGGACGACCCAAGGCCATTTTCAAAACAAAACCCTATATGATAATAAAGTTCTTAAACAGAAATTCTTGTAAATATTATAATTGAATGCTACTAAATATAATAACCATTTTATCTAATTTCTTGTAAATATTTTTGTTAATCTTTTGTTAATGAAATTTATTGGATACCCTTGGTACCCCAATCAATAAAGAAAAGAAAAAAATTATAGAAGAAAAGGAAAAACAAATTTCTGTTTTGGAGAAAATCAACTCACTGAAAAGATCTCAAATTACATCTCAAGAAAAGATAAACTTAATTTCTTATCATATAGTATATACTACCATTAAAATAACATCTTAATACTCTCAAATTCATATTGAAAATAAGATCCCAAATTACATATTCAACCATAACCTATGCTCTAATCCTGACATATGAAAGTACATATCCAAACACAATCTTAAATCATAATAATCCCCACAAGTAGGCCTCACATCGTAATAAAGCCACCACCTCAGTATGCTGAGTACAAATGAAAAAAAGTCGAATTAGTATGGATCCAATTGCTAAATGTTGTTATTTTTTCTTATAAAGTCAACTCATTTCTTATTTTCAAGTACTAATCAAAATCTAAATTTTCTTATAATACCTAACATTTCAAGTCCACTGTTGCAAACACAACACAGCATTAAAAATTAAAAAACTTGTTTTAATTTCTTTGAAGGATTCAAATTTACCTGATAGTGTACTTTTTAGTTCGTCGTGTTTTCATCCAAAGACTTCTCTCTCTCTATCTATCTATCTATCTATCTATCTATCGATCTATATATATATATATATATATATATATATATATATATATATAAAAGCTAACGTACTCAATTAAGTAAATTAATTAGTGTACTTAAACCTTCTAAGCCATCCGATTCATCTTAATCACGTTGAAATTGTTGATAGACGGAACGGAGGGCCTTTTAGACGTTACCCCTACTTACTACTTACGCACATGTTCTTCTTGCCAAAACAATTATTTCCTCCTCTCCGCTTTTCTCTTTTGCTCTCCAGAAGAACAAGAGGCTTGACCTCTCTGACGGCTCCCATGCTCTCCGAGAAGAAGAAACTAGGCCTCCATGTACGACTATCCAGCTTGACCTCCCAGTATGGCTTGCTTCTCCCCTCATTTTTGCTTGTGCCTCTCTTCTAGGTGCTCAAACCCTATCATTTTTATCTCGTGTCAAATATCAAGAGATTGCCTCCTCTCTTTCTTCTTCGATATTGGATAAAATTGATCGTCAAGATGAACCCAATTTGGCTCAAATAGGTGAAATCTGATTTTTCTTCATTTGTTTCTCGAAAAGGTGATTCTTTAAATTCGTACTTTAGCTTTGGTTATATAGTTAATGCATAAATTAATCGATGATTATATCGTAAATTGATTTTTTGCAGGCATTAAATTCGTACTTTAGCTTTGATTGTTTTTCAGCCAAATACGAGGTATTATTTGCTCTGATTTAGGGAAATAACATACAGGAAGCATTATTGGCTCTGATTTGGAGAAATAGCATACAAACACATGCCATATCCGAGATGGGTTCTCGCTCAAAACTTCAATCCAACTAGATCAAGCACTACTGGAGGCATTTTTTTACTTGTTTGAATACTTCAACTTTGTTTGATGATGTATAGTTATGAATAATTTTCTGTTTACTTGATGTATTGGAGTTTTATTGATGATTTCTAATGTATAATTTGGGTGTTAAGAGGAATTATGCGTAAAAATGTAAACCACAATGTAAAAGAAAATGAATTTTATGAAATTTCAGATTTTAAATTGCTCATTGGTACCATCGGTACGAGCCAGCTCTTCACATAATTTGTATTCTACGGGACATACATCATTCAAAACAAGCACAATACCTAATAAAAAATAAAATAAGTATAACCATTTATCATTTAACAAAGTTGTTTTTCTACAATTCACGCAACATATACGTACATTCCTAACTAAAACAAGTAAAACCATGTTCATATCTAAAGATTTATCAAATAACAAAGTTGTATTTCTAAAAAGCATACACACATACATGCAACTCAATTTCTACAAATCTACTTCCTAAACTACTTCAGTATTACACCTCATGCATTCGAGATTGCCTCCGGTATTGGTTGATCCAGTGGTAGTGAAGATTGTGTGAGAATGCATCTCGAGAAACCAAATTACTGCCCGCACCAAGTTAAGCATCGACATTCTAATAACAAAAACACAAATTAATGTTTCCTTGAACGGTAAGTGGTTGCATTAATGAACAAATTGGTCTTGTCCACCAATTGCGAAATTGTTCACAATTTTTACATCAATTATTTATTAATCTATAATCACATACAAAGATAATATCAAATAAGAAAAGTATCAAAAATAGTTACCAACATAATTAATGATATATAATAAGCCATTACAAGAAAATCATCGATCATGGAGGCAGCGACATCTGGCAGAGATTATTCCTGGAACTGATTAACTTACAAGACAATTATTGATCAATTTACGCGTTAACTGCATAATCAAAGCAAAAAAAACGAATCGAAAGAATCACCCTTTCAAGACACAAAAGAAGTAAAACAAGATTCCACCTTTTTGCACAAAATTTGGTTTGTTTTGACATCTAGCTCTATAGAATCTGGAAAAATCAAGAGAAGTCGATCTCGTGATATTTAAGACTGAATCACGACAAAAAATAGTTAGGGTTTCGACCTTCAGGAAGAGCACTAGCACCACGAGCCGTACATGGAGAACGACCTTCGGGGAGAGCACTAGCACCAAGGAGAGGTGGAGGTGGAGCTTCTGGAAGAGCATTAGAGGGGAGCCATCAGCGAAATAATTAAGGTCAAGACAAGAGAGCAACGCCATGAAATTATTTGAAGGTTTTTTTAATCATTCTGAAGAGGAAAGAGATGCAAACGGAAGGAATAATATCTTTTTCCGTCTATCATCACATTTTCATCAGCGCACATTTCAATCTAAATCGGATGGTTGAAAACGTTTAAGTACAAGAAGCAATTTACTCAATTAAGTACTTTAGCTTTTCTCTCTCTCTCTATATATATATTATTCTCGTGCCTTCCCCTCTAAAGGGTGTCAAAGGTTCGGATACGGTTCGGATACTGGTTATACCAGATCCATATCCATATTTTTTTTCCGGATACGGTATTATCCGGATCCGGATACGGTCTGGAAACTAAACGGATACATATACGGTTCGGAATGCAACAATTAATTGAGTTACTTTTCATATACCAGAGGAATGCAACAATTAATTGATCTTGATTAATTTGATCGGAACATCTGAATTGTGTGTGTGATATTTGAAAGTTACATTTTCATATAAGATAATTTTATTTACACTTTCAAACCAGTTAATGAACCGGTTGACTCGCTAGTTCAACCGGTGACCCGAGGCTCGACTGAGTCATTGTCCGATCCGATTTTTAAAACATTGCTAATTTCTGTAAGCATAACAAGACAACATTGAAAGAATCTTCATAGATACAAGAGTTACATTGTTGGCAAGAAAATATTACTGTAATCTCAAAGAAAATATTTGATTTAAATCGTAAACAATGGCAAAAGCTGAAATCATTACGAGTCTACGAACCTCAAATGTACGTGCAATCACAGTGACAATAGACCATTTCCATCATCAAAGATCATTTGTTTTTGACATGGGGTACCTGGGCTACATGCCGAAGTCGATTACTGTCATGGCTGACGAAGGTTGGCGACAAGTCATGGCTAAAGGAGACGGACCCACGAGTCATGACAAAGTACGATTCAGTTGTTTACGGGTTTTGCATGAATTTGCTTCGGGTATGAATTAATTATAAATCCTAAATCCTAAATATACACTTTTTGTTGTTGTTGTTGAGGATTTTGGATTGGAGAGCTGGAGGTTGGGTTTTTTGAGTTCTTTTTGTGTTTTGCGATTTTTATTTGTGAAGTAAAGAATAAAGATATTACTTAGGGAAATTATTTGGGTTGTTATTTCTTGTACATGTTCACAAACAACGTTATCTTTGGCCGAGTTTAAATGTATACTTCTACATTTCTTTCGTCGAAACGAGCGATTTTGATGTAAAGATCGAGCCATTTGGTGAAAAAAGAATGAGAAAGTTACGACGGTTTTAACATAACGGCATTACCATTTTCTCTAGTTTATTGTTATCTACTTTTTACAATTATTTGGTTAAATAATGAAGAATTTTTATCCTTAAATTATACGCCTGAAATTCACTGGAGGCGGTCTCTCCTCTTACATTTCTTCGCGCAAAATAGGTTGTTTTCAACTCGCAAAATCATGCCATAATCATTGTATTTAATAATTCAGGACTAAATTACAATAAACTGTATTTTCTATTAATTTGGGTTAAAAAGACCTAATCTCCCAAATCCAATCACGAGGCTGCATTTCTCTCGTTGAGGCGAGCGATTTTGATATAAAAATCGTGACATTTGGTGAAAGTATGTGAAAGTTACAAGGGTTTTAACATAACGACATTATCATTTTATCTAGTTTATTGTAATATGCATTTTACAATTAATTGGTTAAATAAAAAATAACTTTTATCCATAAATTATACGCCTGAAATTCACTGGATGCGGTCTCTCCTCCTTCATTTCTTTGCGCAAAATAGGTCGTTTTCAACTTGCAAAATCAATGCCATAATCATCGTATGTAATAATTCATGACTAAATTACAATAAACTGTATTTTCTGTTAATCCGGATTTAAAAGACCAAATCTCCCAAATCCAGTAACGAGGCCGCATTCCTCTCGCCGAGACGAGCAATTTTGATATAAAAATTGTGTCATTTGGTGAAATTATGAGAAAATTACAAGGGTTTTATTATAATAGCATTACTATTTTCTCTAGTTTATTGTTATCTGCATTTTACAATTAATTGGTTAAATAAAGAGTTACTTTTATCCTGAAATTATACGTCTGAATTCACTGGAGGCGGTCTCTCCTCGTTTAATTTCTTCGCGCAAAATATGTCGTTCTCAACTCGCAAAATCATGCCATAATCATCGTATTTAATAATTCATGACTAAATTACAATAAGCTGTATTTTCTGATAATTCGGGTTAAAAAGACCAAATCTACCAACTCCAGTCACGTGGCTGCATTTCTCTCGTCGAGACGAGCGATTTTGATACAAAAATCGTGCCATTAGGTGGAAAAAAGTATGAGAAAGTTAGGAGGGGTTTAACATAACGGCATTACCATTTTCTCTAGTTTATTGTTATCTGTATTTTACAATTAATTGGTTAAATAAAGAATTACTTTTATCCTGAAATTATACGTCTGAATTCACTTGAGGCGGTCTCTCCTCCTTTAATTTCTTCGCGCAAAATAGGTCGTTCTCAACTCGCAAAATCATGCCATAATCATCGTATTTAATAATTCATAACTAAATTACTATAAACTGTATTTTCTGAGAATTCGGGTTAAAAAGACCAAATCTACCAAATCCAGTCACGTGGCTGCATTTCTCTCGTCGAGACAACCGATTTTGATACAAAAATCGTGCCATTTGGTGAAAAAAAGTATGAGAAAGTTACGAGGGTTTTAACATAACGACATTACCTTTTTCTCTAGTTTATTGTTATCTGCATTTTACAATTAATTGGTTAAATAAAGAATTACTTTTATCCTTAAAATATAAGCCTGAAATTCACTGGAGGCAGTCTCTCTTCCTTCATTTTTTTGCGCAAAATAGGTCGTTTTCAACTCACAAAATCATGCCATAATCATCGTATTTAATAATTCTTGACTAAATTACAATAAATTGTATTTTCTCTGAACTCGGGTTAAAAAGACCAAATCTCCCAAATCCAGTAACGTGGCTGCATTTCTTGCGTCGAGACGAGATATTTTGATACAAAAATCGTGCCATTTGGTGAAAAAAAGTATGAGAAAGCTACGAGGGTTTTAACATTACGGCATTACCATTTTCTCTAGTTTATTGTTATCTGCATTTTACAATTAATTGGTTAAATAAAGAATTACTTTTACCCTTAAAATATACGCCTGTAATTCACTGGAGGCGGTCTCTCCTCCTTCATTTCATCGCGCCAAATAGGTCGTTCTCAGCTCGCAAAATCAAGCCATAATCATCGTATTTAATAATTCATGACTAAATTACAATAAACTGTATTTTCTTTGAATTCGGGTTAAAAATACCAAATCTCCCAAATCCAATCGCGTTGCTGCATTTCTCTCTCCCAGACAAGCGATTTTGATATAAAAATCATGCAATTTGGTGAAAAAAAAGTTTGAGAAAGTTACGAGAGTTTGAACATAACGGCATTACCATTTTCTCAAGTTTATTGTTATCTGCATTTTACAATGAATTGGTTAAATAAAGAATTACTGTTATCCTTAAAATATACGCTTGAAAATCACTGGTGGCGGTCTCTCCTCCTTCATTTCTTCGCGCAAAATAGGTCGTTCTTAACTCGCAAAATCATAGCATAATCATCGTATTTAATAATTCATGACTAAATTACAATAAACTGTATTTTCTTTGAATTCGGGTTAAAAAGGCCTAATCTCCCAAATCCAGTCTCGTGGCTGCATTTCTCTCACCGAGACGAGCGATTTTGATATAAAAATCGTGCATTTGGTGAAAAAAAGTTTGAGAAAGTTACGAGCGTTTTAACATAACGGCATTACCATTTTCTCTAGTCTATTGTTTTCTACATTTTACAATTAATTGGTTAAATAAAGAATTAGTTTTATCCTTATAATATACGCTTGAAATTCACTAGAGGCGGTCTATCCTCCTTCATTTCTTCGCGCAAAATATGTCGTTTTGAACTTGCAAAATCATGCCATAATCATCGTATTTAATAATTCATGACTAAATTACAATTAACTATATTTTCTGTGAATTCGGGTCAAAAATACAAAATCTCCCAAATCCAGTCACGTGGCTGCATTTCTCTCATCGAGACGTGTGATTTTGATATAAAAATCGTGCCATTTGGTGAAAAAAAGGTGTGAGAAAGTTACGAGGGTTTTAACATAACGGCACATTGTTATCTGCATTTTACAATTAATTGGTTAAATAAAGAATTACTTTTATCCTTAAAAAATATGGTTGAAATTCACTGGAGGCGGTCTCTCCTCCTTCATTTCTTCGCGCAAAATATGTCATTTTCAACACACAAAATCATGTCATAATCATCGTATTTAATAATTCATGACTAAATGACAATAAACAGTATTTTCTGTGACATCGGTTTAAAAAGACCTAATCTCCCAAATCCAGTCGCATGGCTGTATTTCACTCGTCGAGACGAGCGACTTTGAAATAAAAATCGTGCCATTTGGTGCAAATAAGCATGAGAAAATTACGAGAGTTTTAACATAACGGAATTATCATTTTCTCTAGTTTATTGTTTTCTGCATTTTACAATTAATTAGTTAAATAAAGAATTACTCTTATCCTTAAAATATACGCTTGAAATTCACTGGAGCCGGTCTCACCTCCTTTATTTCTTCGTGCAAAATAGGTCGTTTTCACCTCGCAAAATCATGCCATAATCATCGTATTTAATAATTCATGACTAAATTACAATAAACTGTATTTTCTGTGAATTCGAGTTAAAAAGACCAAATCTCCAAAATCCAGTCGCGTGGCTGCATTTCTCGCGTCGAGACGAGATATTTTGATACAAAAATCGTGCCATTTGGTGAAAAAAGTATGAGAAAGTTACGAGGGTTTTAACATAACGACATTCCCATTTTCTCTAGTTTATTGTTATCTGCATTTTACAATTAATTGGTTAAATAAAGAATTACTTTTATCCTTAAAATATACGCCTGAAATTAACTGGAGGCGGTCTCTCCTCCTTCATTTCATCGCGCAAAATAGGTCGTTCTCAACTCGCAAAATCATGCCAAAATCATCGTATTTAATAATTCATGACAAAATTATAATCGACTGTATTTTCTCGAAATTCAGGTTAAATAGACCAAATCTCCCAAATCCAATCACGTGGCAACATTTCTCTCGCCGAGACGAGCGATTTTGATATAAAAATCAAGCCATTTGGTGAAAAAAAGTATGAGAAATTTACAAGGGTTTTAACATGACGGCATTACCATTTTCTCTAGTTTATTTTTATCTACATTTTACAATTAATTGGTTAAATAAAGAATTACTTTTATCCTTAAAATATACGCCTGAAAATCACTGGAGGCGGTCTCTCCTCCTTCATTTCATCGCGCAAAATAGGTCGTTCTCAACTCGCAAAATCATGCCATAATCATCGTATTTAATAATTCATGAATAAATTACAATAAACTGTATTTTCTGTGAATTCGGGTTAAAAAGACCTAATCTCCAAAATCCAGTCGCGTGGCTGCATGTCTCTCGTCGAGACGAGATATTTTGATACAAAAATCGTGCCATTTGATGAAAATAAGTATGAGAAAGTTACGAGGGTTTTAACATAACGGCATTACCATTTTCTCTAGTTTATTGTAATCTGCATTTTACAATTAATTTGTTAAATAAAGAACTATTTTTATCCTTAAAATATACGCCTGAAAATCACTGGAGGCGGTCTCTCCTCCTTCATTTCATCGCGCAAAATAGGTCGTTCTCAACTCGCAAAATCATGCCATAATCATCATATTTAATAATTCATGACTAAATTACAATAAACTGTATTTTCTGTGAATTCGGGTTAAAAAGACCAAATCTCCAAAATCCAGTCGCGTGGCTGCATTTCTCTCCTCGAGACGAGATATTTTGATACAAAAATCGTGCCATTTGGTGAAAAAAAGTATGAGAAAGTTACGAGGGTTTTATCATAACGGCATTAGAATTTTCTGAAGTTTATTGTTATCTGCATTTTACAATTAATTGGTTCAATAAAGAATTACTTTTATCCCTAAAATATACGCTTGAAATTCACTGGAGGCGGTCTCTCCTCCTTCATTTCAACGCGCAAAATAGGTCGTTCTCAACTAGCATAATCATGCCAAAATAATCGTATTTAATAATTCATGACTAAATTACAATAGACTGTATTTTCTATGAATTCGGGTTAAAAAGACCAAGTCGCCCAAATCCAGTCACGTGGCTGCATTTCTCTCGCCGAGACGAGCGATTTTGATACAAAAATCGTGCCATTTGGTGAAAAAAAGTATGAGAAAGTTACGAGGGTTTTATCATAACGGCATTAGAATTTTCTGTAGTTTATTGTTATCTGCATTTTACAATTAATTGGTTAAATAAAGAATTACTTTTATCCATAAAATATACGCCTGAAAATCACGGGAGGCGGTCTCTCCTCCTTCATTTCATCGCGCAAAATAGGTCGTTCTCAACTCGCAAAATCATGCCATAATCATCATATTTAATAATTCATGACTAAATTACAATAAATTGTATTTTCTGTGAATTCAGGTTAAAAAGACCAAATCTCCAAAATCCAATCGCGTGGCAGCATTTCTCTCGTCGAGACGAGATATTTTGATACAAAAATCGTGCCATTTGGTGAAAAAAAGTATGAGAAAGTTACGAGGGTTTTATCATAACGGCATTAGAATTTTCTGTAGTTTATTGTTATCTGCATTTCACAATTAATTGGTTAAATAAAGAATTACTTTTATCCCTAAAATATACGCTTGAAATTCACTGGAGGCGGTCTCTCCTCCTTCATTTCATCGCGCAAAATAGGTCGTTCTCAACTAGCAAAATCATTCCAAAATAATCGTATTTAATAATTCATGACTAAATTACAATAGACTGTATTTTCTATGAATTCGGGTTAAAAAGACCAAGTCGCCCAAATCCAGTCACGTGGCTGCATTTCTCTCGTCGAGACGAGCGATTTTGATATAAAAATCATGCCATTTGGTGAAAAAAAGTATGAGAAAGTTTCGAGGGTTTTAACATGACGGCATTACCATTTTCTCTAATTTATTGTTATCTGCATTTTACAATTAATTGGTTAAATAAAGAATTATTTTTATCCTTAAAATATATGCCTGAAATTCACTGGAGGCAGTCTCTCCTCCTTCATTTCATCGCGCAAAATAGGTCGTTCTCAACTCGCAAAATCATGCCAAAATCATCGTATTTAATAATTCATGACTAAATTACAATAAACTGTATTTTCTGTGAATTCGGGTTAAAAAGACCAAATCTCCAAAATCTAGTCGCATGGCTGGATTTCTCTCGTCGAGACGAGATATTTTGATACAAAAATTGTGCCATTTGGTGAAAAAAAGTATGAGAAAGTTACGAGGGTTTTAACATAACGACATTACCATTTTCTCTAGTTTATTGTTATCTGCATTTTATAATTAATTGGTTAAATAAAGAATTACTTTTATCCTTAAAATGTACGCCTGAAATTCACTGGAGGCGGTCTCTCCTCCTTAATTTCATCGCGCAAAAATAAGTCGTTCTCAACTAGCAAAATCATGCCAAAATAATCGTATTTAATAATTCATGACTAAATTACAATAGACTGTATTTTCTTTGAATTCGGGTTAAAAGGACCAAGTCGCCCAAATCCAGTTACGTGGCTGCATTTCTCTCCCCGAGACGAGTGATTTTGATATAAAAATGATGCCATTTGGTGAAAAAAAGTATGAGAAAGTTACGAGGGTTTTAACATAATGGCATTACCATTTTCTCTAGTTTATTGTTATTTGTATTTTACAATTAATTGGTTAAATAAAGAATTACTTTTATCCTTAAAATATACGCCTGAAAATCACTGGAGGCGGTCTCTCCTCCTTCATTTCATTGTGCAAAATAGGCCGTTCTCAACTCTCAAAATCATGCCATAATCATCGTATTTAAAAATTCATGACTAAATTACAATAAACTGCATTTTCTGTGAATTCGGGTTAAAAAGACCAAATCTCCCAAATCCAGTCACGTGGATGCATTTGTCTCGTCGAGACGAGATATTTTGATACAAAAATCGTGCCATTTGGTGAAAAAAGTATGAGAAAGTTACGAGGGTTTTAACATAACGGATTTATCATTTTCTCTAGTTTATTGTTATCTGCATTTTACAATTAATTGGTTAAATAAATAATTACTTTTATCCTAAAAATATACACCTGGAATTCACTGGAGGCGGTCTCTCCTCCTTCATTTCATCGTGCAAAATAGGTCGTTCTCAACTCACAAAATCATACAAAAATCATCGTATTTAATAATTCATGACTAAATTATAATAGACTGTATTTTCTCAAAATTCGGGTTAAATAGACCAAATCTCCCCAATCCAGTCTCGTGGCTGCATTTCTCTCGTCGAGACGAGCGATTTTGATATAAAAATCATTCCATTTGGTGAAAAAAAGTATGAGAAAGTTTCGAGGGTTTTAACATGACGGCATTACCATTTTCTCTAGTTTATTGATATCTGTATTTTACAATTAATTGGTTAAATAAAGAATTATTTTTATCCTTGAAATATATGCCTGGAATTCACTGGAGGCAGTCTCTCCTCCTTCATTTCATCGCGCAAAATAGGTCGTTCTCAACTCGCAAAATCATGCCAAAATCATCGTATTTAATAATTCATGGCTAAATTACAATGAACTGTATTTTCTGTGAATTCGGGTTAAAAATACCAAATCCCCATAATCCAGTCGCGTGGCTGCATTTCTCTCGTCGAGACGAGATATTTTGATACAAAAATCGTGCGATTTGGTGAAAAAAAGTATGAGAAATTTACGAGGGTTTTAACATAACGGCATTACCATTTCCTCTAGTTTATTGTTATTTGTATTTTACAATTAATTGGTTAAATAAAGAATTACTTTTATCTTTAAAATATACGCCTGAAATTCACTGGAGGCGGTCTCTCCTCCTTCATTTCATCTCGCAAAATAGGTCGTTCTCAACTCGCAAAATCATGCCAAAATTATTGCATTTAATAATTCATGACTAAATTATAATAGACTGTATTTTCTCAGAATTCGGGTTAAATAGATCAAATCTCCCAAATCCAGTCACGTGGCTGCATTTCTCTCGCCGAGACGAGCGATTTTGATATAAAAATCATGTCATTTGGAGAAAAAAAGTATGAGAAATTTACGAGGGTTTTAACATGACGACATTACCATTTTCTCTAGTTTATTGTTATCTGCATTTTACAATTAATTGGTTAAATAAAGAATTACTTTTATCCTTAAAATATACGCCTGAAATTCACTGGAGGCAGTCTCTCCTCCTTCATTTCATCGCGCAAAATAGGACGTTCTCAACTCGCAAAATCAAGTCAAAATTATCGTATTTAATAATTCATGAGTAAATTATAATAGGCTGTATTTTCTAAAAATTCGGGTTAAATAGACCAAATCTCCCAAATCCAGTCACGTGGCTGCATTTCTCTCGCCGAGACGAGCGATTTTGATATAAAAATCATGCCATTTGGTGAAAAAAAGTATGAGAAAATTACGAAGGTTTTAACATGACGGTATTACCATTTTCTCTTCTTTATTGTTATCTGCATTTTACAAATAATTGGTTAAATAAAGAATTACTTTTATCCTTAAAATATACGCCTGGAATTCACTGGAGGCAGTCTCTCCTCCTTCATTTCATCGCGCAAAATAGGTCGTTCTCAACTCGCAAAATAATGCCAAAATCATCGTATTTAATAATTCATGACTAAATTACAATAAACTGTATTATCTGTGAATTCGGGTAAAAAAGACCAAATCTCCAAAATCCAGTCGCGTGGCTGCATTTCTCTCATCGAGACGAGATATTTTGATACAAAAATCGTGCCATTTGGTGAAAAAAAGTATGAGAAAGTTACGAGGGTTTTAACATAACGGCATTACCATTTTCTCTAGTTTATTGTTATCTACATTTTACAATTAATTGGTTAAATAAAGAATTAATTTTATCCTTAAAATGTGCGCCTGAAATTCACTGGAGGCGGTCTCTCCTCCTTCATTTGATCGCGCAAAATAGGTCGTTCTCGAGTCGCAAAATCATGACAAAATCATCATATTTAATAATTCATGACTAAATTAAATTAAACTGTATTTTCTGTGAATTCGGGTTAAAAAGACCAAATCTCCAAAATCCAGTCGCGTGGCTGCATTTCTCTCGTCGAGACGAGATATTTTGATTCAAAAAATGAGCCATTTGGTGAAAAAAAGTATGAGAAAGTTACGGGTGTTTTAACATAACGGCATTACCATTTTCTCTAGTTTATTGTTATCTGTATTTTACAATTAATTGGTTAAATAAAGAATTACTTTTATTCTTAAAATATACGCCTGAAATTCACTGGAGGCGGTCTCTCCTCCTTCATTTCATCGCGCAAAATAGGTCGTTCTCAACTCGCAAAATCATGCCAAAATTATTGTATTTAATAATTCATGACTAAATTATAATAGACTGTATTTTCTCAGAATTCGGGTTAAATAGACCAAATCTCCCAAATCCAGTCACGTGGCTGCATTTCTCTCGCCGAGACGAGCGATTTTGATATAAAAAACATGCCATTTGGTGAAAAATAGTATGAGAAAGTTACGAGGGTTTTAACATGACGACATTACCATTTTCTCTAGTTTATTGTTATCTGCATTTTACAATTAATTGGTTAAATAAAGAATTACTTTTATCCTTAAAATATATGCCTGAAATTCACTGGAGGCAGTCTCTCCTCCTTCATTTCATCGCGCAAAATAGGACCTTCTCAACTCGCAAAATCAAGCAAAAATTATCGTATTTAATAATTCATGACTAAATTATAGTAGACTGTATTTTCTCAAAATTCGGGTTAAATAGACAAAATCTCCCAAATCAAGTCATGTTGCTGCATTTCTCTCGCCGAGACGAGCGATTTTGATATCAAAATCATGCCATTTGGTGAAAAAAAAGTATGAGAAAATTACGAGGGTTTTAACATGACGGCATTACCATTTTCTCTAGTTTATTGTTATCTGTATTTTACAATTAATTGGTTAAATAAAGAATTACTTTTATCCTTAAAATATACGCCTGTAATTCACTGGAGGCAGTCTCTCCTCCTTCATTTCATCGCGCAAACTAGGTCCTTCTCAACTCGCAAAATCATGCCAAAATCATCGTATTTAATAATTCATGACTAAATTACAATAAACTGTATTATCTGTGAATTCGGGTTAAAAAGACCAAATCTCCAAAATCCAGTCGCGTGGCTGCATTTCTCTCGTCGAGACGAGATATTTTGATACAAAAATCGTGCCATTTGGTGAAAAAAGTATGAGAAAGTTACGAGGTTATTAACATAACGGCATTACCATTTTCTCTAGTTTATTGTTATTTGCATTTTACAATTAATTGGTTAAATAAAGAATTACTTTTATCCTTAAAATACACGCCTGAAATTCACTCGAGGCGGTCTCTCCTGCTTCATTTCATCGCGCAAAATAGGTCGTTCTCGACTCGCAAAATCATGCCAAAATCATCGTATTTAATAATTCATGACTAAATTATAATTGACTGTATTTTATCAGAATTCGGGTAAAAAAGACCAATTCTCCTAAATCCAGTCACGTGGCTGCATTTCTCTCGCCGAGACGAGCGATTTTGATATAAAAATCAAGCCATTTGGTGAAAAAAAATATGAGAAAGTTACGAGGGTTTTAACATGACGGCATTACCATTTTCTCTAGTTTAATGTTATCTGCATTTTACAATTAATTGGTTAAATAAAGAATTAGTTTTATCCTTAAAATAAACGCCTGAAATTCACTGGACGCGGTCTCTCCTCCTTCATTTAATCGCGCAAAATAGGTCGTTCCCGACTCGCAAAATCATGCCAAAATCATCGTATTTAATAATTCATGACTAAATTATAATTGACTGTATTTTATCAGAATTCGGGTAAAAAAAGCCAATTCTCCTAAATCCAGTCACGTGGCTGCATTTCTCTCGCCGAGACGAGCGATTTTGATATAAAAATCAAGCCATTTGGTGAAAAAAAGTATGAGAAAATTACGAGGGTTTTAACATGACGGCATTACCATTTTCTCTAGTTTAATGTTATCTGCATTTTACAATTAATTGGTTAAATAAAGAATTAGTTTTATCCTTAAAATATACGCCTGAAATTCACTGGACGCGGTCTCTCCTCCTTCATTTAATCGCGCAAAATAGGTCGTTCTCGACTCGCAAAATCATGCCAAAATCATCGTATTTAATAATTCATGACTAAATTAAAATAGATAGTATTTTCTGTGAATTCGGGTTAAAAAGACCAAATCTCCAAAATCCAGTCGCGTGGCTGCATTTCTCTCGTCGAGACGAGATATTTTGATACAAAAATCGTGCCATTTGGTGAAAAAAAGTATGAGAAAGTTACGAGGGTTTTAACATAACGGCATTACCATTTTCTCGAGTTTGTTGTTATTTGCATTTTACAATTAATTGGTTAAATAAAGAATTACTTTTATCCTTAAAATATACGCCTGAAATTCACTGGAGGCGGCCTCTCCTCCTTCATTTCATCGCGCAAAATAGGTCGTTCTCAACTCGCAAAATCATGCCAAAATTATCGTATTTAATAATTCATGACAAAATTATAATAGACTGTATTTTCTCTGAATTCGGGTTAAATAGACCAAATCTCCCAAATTCAGTCACGTGGCTGCATTTCTCTCGCCGAGACGAGCGATTTTGATATAAAAATCATGCCATTTCGTGAAAAAACGTATGAGAAAGTTACGAGGGTTTTAACATGACGACATTACCATTTTCTCTAGTTTATTGTTATCTGCATTTTACAATTAATTGGTTAAATAAATAATTACTTTTATCCTTAAAATATACGCCTGGAATTAACTGGAGGCGGTCTCTCCTCCTTCATTTCATCGCTCAAAATAGGTCGTTCTCAACTCGCAAAATCATGCCAAAATAATCATATTTAATAATTCATGACTAAATTATAATAGACTGTATTTTCTCGGAATTCGGGTTAAATAGACCAAATCTCCCAAATCCAGTCACGTGCATGCATTTCTCTCGCCGAGATGAGCGATTTTGATATAAAAATCATGCCATTTGGTGAACAAAAGTATGAGAAAGTTTCGAGTATTTAACATGACGACATTACCATTTTCTCTAGTTTATTGTTATCTGCATTTTACAATTAATTGGTTAAATAAATAATTACTTTTATCCTTGAAATATACGCCTGAAATTCACTGGAGGAAGTCTCTCCTCCTTCATTTCATCGCGCAAAATAGGTCGTTCTAAACTCGCCAAATCATGCCAAAATCATCGTATTTAATAATTCTGGACTAAATTACAATAAACAGTATTTTCTGTGAATTTGGGTTAAGAAGACCAAATCTCCAAAATCCAGTCGCACGGCTGCATTTCTCTCGTCGAGACGAGATATTTTGATACAAAAATCGTGCCATTTGGTGAAAAAAAGTATGAGAAAGTTACGGGTGTTTTAACATAACGGCATTACCATTTTCTCTAGTTTATTGTTATCTGTATTTTACAATTAATTGGTGAAATAAAGAATTACTTTTATCCTTAAAATATACGCCTCAAATTCACTGGAGGCGGTCTCTCCTCCTTCATTTCATCGCGCAAAATAGGTCGTTCCCAACTCGCAAAATCATTCCAAAATCATCGTATTTAATAATTCATGACTAAATTATAATAGACTGTATTTTCTCAGAATTCGGGTTAAATAGACCAAATCTCCCAAATCCAGTCACGTGGCTGCATTTATCTTGTCGAGACGAGCAATTTTGACATAAAAATCACGTCATTTGGTGAAAAAAAGTATGAGAAAGTTACGAGGGTTTTAACATGGCGACATTACCATTTTCTCTAATTTATTGTTATCTGAATTTTACAATTAATTGGTTAAATAAAGAATTACTTTTATCCTTAAAATATACGCCTGAAATTCATTGGAGGCAGTCTCTCCTCCTTCTTTTCATCGCGCAAAATAGGACGTTCTCAACTCGCAAAATCAAACCAAAATTATCGTATTTAAAAATTCATGACTAAATTATAATAGACTGTATTTTCTCAAAATTCGGGTTAAATAGACCAAATCTCCCAAATCCAGTCGCGTGGCTGTATTTCTCTCGACGAGACGAGCGATTTTGATATAAAAATCATGTCATTTGGTGAAAAAAAGTATGAGAATATTATGAGGGTTTTAACATGACGGCATTACCATTTTCTCTAGTGTATTGTTAACTGCATTTCATAATTAATTGGTTGAATAAAGAATTACTTTTATCCTTAAAACATACGCCTGGAATTCACTGGAGGCAGTCTCTCCTCCTTCATTTCATCGTGCAAAATAGGTCGTTCTCCACTCGCAAAATCATGCCAAAATCATCGTATTTAATAATTAATGACTAAATTACAATAAAATGTATTATCTGTGAATTCGGGTTAAAAAGACCAAATCTCCAAAATCCAGTCGCGTGGCTGCATTTCTCTCGTCGAGACGAGATATTTTGATACAAAAATCGTGCCATTTGGTGAAAAAAAGTGTGAGAAAGTTACGAGGGTTTTAGCATAACGGCATTACCATTTTCTCTAGTTTATTGTTATTTGCATTTTACAATTAATTGGTTAAATAAAGAATTACTTTTATCCTTAAAATATACGCCTGGAATTCACTGGAGGTAGTCTCTCCTCCTTCATTTCATCGCGCAAAATGGGTCGTTCTCAACTCGTAAAATCATGCCAAAATCATCGTATTTAATAATTCATGACTAAATTACAATAAAATATATTTTCTGGGAATTCGGGTTAAAAATACCAAATCTCCAAAATCCAGTCGCGTGGCTGCATTTCTTTCGTCGAGACGAGATATTTTGATACAAAAATCGTGCCATTTGGTGAAAAAAAATATGAGAACGTTACGAGGGTTTTAACATAACGGATTTAGCATTTTCCCTAGTGTATTGTTATCTATATTTTAAAATTAATTGGTTAAATAAAGAATTACTTTTATCCTTACAATATAGGCCTGAAATTCACTGGAGGCGGTTTCTCCTCCTTCATTTTTTCGCACAAAATAGGTCGTTCTCAACTCGCAAAATCATGCCAAAATTATCGTATTTAATAATTCTAGACTAAATTATAATAGACTGTATTTTCTCAGAATTCGGGTTAAATAGACCAAATCTCCCAAATCCAATCACGTGGCTGCATTTCTCTCGCCGAGACGAGCGATTTCGATATAAAAATCATGCCATTAGGTGAAAAAAAGTTTGAGAAAGTTACGAGGGTTTTAACATGACGACATTACCATTTTCTCTAGTTTATTGTTATCTACATTTTACAATTAATTGGTTAAATAAAGAATTACTTTTATCCTTAAAATATACGTCTGAAATTCACTGGAGGCAGTCTCTCCTCCTTCATTTCATCTCACAAAATAGGTCGTTCTCAACTCGCAAAATCATGCCAAAATCATCGTATTTAATAATTCATGACTAAATTATAATAGACTGTATTTTCTCAAAATTCGGGTTAAATAAACCAAATCTCCCAAATCCAGTCACGTGGCTGCATTTCTATCGCCCAGACGAGCGATTTTGATATAAAAATCATGCCATTTGGTGAAAAAAAGTATGAGAAAGTTACGAGGGTTTTAGCATGACGGCATTACCATTTTCTCTAGTTTATTGTTATCTGCATTTTACAATTAATTGGTTACATAAAGAATTACTTTTATCCTTAAAATATTCGCCTGGAATTCACTGGAGGCAGTCCGTCCTCCTTCATTTCATCGCGCAAAATAGGTCGTTCTCAACTCGCAAAATTATGCCAAAATCATCGTATTTAATAATTCATGACTAAATTACAATAAACTGTATTATCTGTGAATTCGGGTTAAAAAGACCAAATCACCAAAATCCAGTCGCGTGGCTGCATTTCTCTCGTCGAGACTACAAAAAACGTGCCATTTGGTGAAAAAAAGTATATGAGAAAGTAATGAGGGTTTTAACATAACGGCATTACCATTTTCTCTAGTTTATTGTTATTTGCATTTTACAATCAATTGGTTAAATCAAGAATTATTTTTATCCTTAAAATGTACGCCTGGAATTCACTGGAGGTAGTCTCTCCTCCTTCATTTCATCGCGCAAAATAGGTTGTTCTCAACTCGCAAAATCATGCCAAAATCATCGTATTTAATAATTCATGACTAAATTACAATAAACTATATTTTCTGAGAATTCAGGTTAAAAATACCAAATCTCCATAATCCAGTCGCGTGGCTGCATTTCTCTCGTCGAGACGAGATATTTTGATACAAAAATCGTGCCATTTGGTGAAAAAAAGTATGAGAAAGTTACGAGGATTTTAACATAACGGCATTACCATTTTCTCTAGTTTATTGTTATTTGTATTTTACAATTAATTGGTTAAATAAATAATTACTTTTATCCTTAAAATATACGCCTGAAATTCACTGGAGGCGGTCTCTCCTCCTTCTTTTCATCGCGCAAAATAGGTCGGTCTCGACTCGCAAAATCATGGCAAAATCATCGTATTTAATAATTCAAGACTAAATAATAATAGACTTTATTTTCTCAGAATTCGGGTTATATAGACCAAATCTCCCAAATCCAGTCACGTGGCTGCATTTCTCTCGCCGAGACGAGCGATTTTGATATAAAAATCATGCCATTTGGTGAAAAAAATTATGAGAAAGTTACGAGGGTTTTAACATGACGACATTACCATTTTCTCTAGTTTATTGTAATCTGCATTTTACAATTAATTGGTTAAATAAAGAAATTACTTTTATCCTTAAAATATTCGCCCGGAATTCACTGGAGGCAGTCTGTCCTCCTTCATTTCATCGCGCTAAATAGGTCGTTCTCAACTCGCAAAATCATGCCAAAATTATCGTATTTAATAATTCATGACTAAATTACAATAAACTATATTGTCTGCGAATTCGGGTTAAAAAGACAAAATCTCCAAAATCCAGTCGCGTGGCTGCATTTCTCTCGTCGAGACGAGATATTTTGATACAAAAATCGTGCCATTTGGTGAAAAAAAGTATGAGAAAGTTATGAGGGTTTTAACATAACGGCATTACCATTTTCTCTAGTTTATTGTTATCTGTATTTTACAATTAATTGGCCAAATAAAGAATTACTTTTATCCTTAAAATATACGTCTGAAATTCACTGGAGGCGGTCTCTCCTCCTTCATTTCATCGCGCAAAATAAGTCGTTCTCAACTCGCAAAATCATGCCAAAATCATCGTATTTAATAATTCATGACTAAATTATAATAGACTGTATTTTCTCAGAATTCGGGTTAAATAGACCAAATCTCCCAAATCCAGTCGCGTGGCTGCATTTCTCTCGCCGAGACGAGCGATTTGAATATAAAAATCATACCATTTGGTGTAAAAAAGTATGAGAAAGTCACGAGGGTTTTAACATGACGACATTACCATTTTCTCTAGTTTATTGTTATCTGCATTTTACAATTAATTGGTTAAATAAAGAATTAGTTTTATACTTAAAATATTCGCCTGGAATTCACTGGAGGCAGTCTGTCCTCCTTCATTTCATCGCGCAAAATAGGTCGTTCTCAACTCGCAAAATCATGCCAAAATCATCGTATTTAATAATTCATGACTAAATTACAATAAATTGTATTATCTGTGAATTCGGGTTAAAAAGACCAAATCTCCAAAATCCAGTCGCGTGGCTCCATTTCTCTCGTCGAGACAAGATATTTTGATATAAAAATCATGCCAATTGGTGAAAAAAAGTATGAGAAATTTACGAGGGTTTTAAAATGGCGACATTACCATTTTCTCTAGTTTATTGTAATCTGCATTTTACAATTAATTGGTTAAATAAAGAATAACTTTTATCCTTAAAATATACGCCTGAAATTCACTGGAGGCAGTGTCTCCTCCCTCATTTCATCGCGCAAAATTGGTCGTTCTCAACTCGCAAAATCATGCCAAAATCATCGTATTTAATAATTCATGACTAAATTATTATAGACTATATTTTCTCAAAATTCGGGTTAAATAGACCAAATATCCCAAATCCAGTCACGTGGCTGCATTTCTCTCGCCCAGACGAGCGATTTTGATATAAAAATCATGCCATTTGGTGAAAAAAAGTATGAGAAAGTTACGAGGGCTTTAGCATGACGGCATTACCATTTTCTCTAGTATATTGTTATCTACATTTTTCAATTAATTGGTTAAATAAAGAATTACTTTTATCCTTAAAATATTCGCCCGGAATTCACTGGAGGCAGTCTGTCCTCCTTCATTTCATCGCGCAAAATAGGTCGTTCTCAACTCGCAAAATCATGCCAAAATCATCGTATTTAATAATTCATGACTAAATTACAATAAACTGTATTATCTGCGAATTCGGGTTAAAAAGACCAAATCTCCAAAATCCAGTCGCGTGGCTGCATTTCTCTCGTAGAGACGAGATATTTTGATACAATAATCGTGCCATTTGGTGAAAAAAAGTATGAGAAAGTTACGAGGGTTTTAACATAACGGCATTACCATTTTCTCTAGTTTATTGTTATATGTATTTTACAATTAATTGGTCAAATAAAGAAATTACTTTTATCCTTAAAATATACGCCTGAAATTCACTGGAGGCGGTCTCTCCTCCTTCATTTCATCGCGCAAAATAGGTCGTTCTCAACTCGCAAAATCATGCCAAAATCATCGTATTTAATAATTCTTGACTAAATTATAATAGACTGTATTTTCTCAGAATTCGGGTTAAATAGACCAAATCTCCCAAATCAAGTCGCGTGGCTGCATTTCTCTCGCCGAGACGAGCGATTTGAATATAAAAATCATACCATTTGGTGAAAATAAGTATGAGAAAGTCACGAGGGTTTTAACATGACGACATTACCATTTTCTCTAGTTTATTGTTATCTGCATTTTACAATTAATTGGTTAAATAAAGAATTAGTTTTATCCTTAAAATATTCGCCTGGAATTCACTGGAGGCAGTCTGTCCTCCTTCATTTCATCGCGCAAAATAGGTCGTTCTCAACTCGCAAAATCATGCCAAAATCATCGTATTTAATAATTCATGACTAAATTACAATAAACTGTATTATCTGTGAATTCGGGTTAAAAAGACCAAATCTCCAAAATCCAGTCGCGTGGCTGCATTTTTCTCGTCGAGACAAGATATTTTGATATAAAAATCATGTCATTTGGTGAAAAAAAGTATGAGAAAGTTACGAGGGTTTTAACATGGCGACATTACCATTTTCTCTAGTTTATTGTAATCTGCATTTTACAATTGATTGGTTAAATAAAGAATAACTTTTATCCTTAAAATATACGCCTGAAATTCACTGGAGGCAGTGTCTCCTCCTTCATTTCATCGCGCAAAATTGGTCGTTCTCAACTCGCAAAATCATGCCAAAATCATCGTATTTAATAATTCATGACTAAATTATAATAGACTGTATTTTCTCAAAATTCGGGTTAAATAGACCAAATATCCCAAATCCAGTCACGTGGCTGTATTTCTCTCTCCCAGACGATCTATTTTGATATAAAAATCATGCAATTTGGTGAAAAAAAGTATTAGAAAGTTACGAGGGTTTTAGCATGACGGGATTACCATTTTCTCTAGAATATTGTTATCTGCATTTTTCAATTAATTGGTTAAATAAAGAATTACTTTTATCCTTAAAATATTCGCCCGGAATTCACTGGAGGCAGTCTGTCCTCCTTCATTTCATCGCGCAAAATAGGTCGTTCTCAACTCGCAAAATCATGCCAAAATCATCGTATTTAATAATTCATGACTAAATTACAATAAACTGTATTATCTGCGAATTCGGGTTAAAAAGACAAAATCTCCAAAATCCAGTCGCGTGGCTGCATTTCTCTCGTAGAGACGAGATATTTTGATACAAAAATCGTGCAATTTGGTGAAAAAAAGTATGAGAAAATTACGGGGGTTTTAACATAACGGCATTACCATTTTCTCTAGTTTATTGTTATATGTATTTTACAATTAATTGGTCAAATAAAGAATTACTTTTATCCTTAAAATATACGCCTGAAATTCACTGGAGGCGGTCTCTCCTCCTTCATTTCATCGCGCAAAATAGGTCGTTCTCGACTCGCAAAATCATGCCAAAATCATCGTATTTAATAATTCATGACTAAATTATAATAGACTGTATTTTCTCAGAATTCGGGTTAAATAGACCAAATCTCCCAAATCCAGTCGCGTGGCTGCATTTCTCTCGCCGAGACGAGCGATTTTGATATAAAAATCATGCAATTTGGTGAAAAAAAGTATGAGAAAGTTACGAGGGTTTTAACATGACGACATTACCATTTTCTCTAGTTTATTGTTATCTGCATTTAAAATTAATTGGTTAAATAAAGAATTAGTTTTATCCTTAAAATATACGCCTGAAATTCACTGGAGGTAGTCTCTCCTCCTTCATTTCATCGCGCATAATAGGTCGTTCTCAACTCGCAAAATCATGCCAAAATCATCGTATTTAATAATTCATGACTAAATTACAATAAATTGTATTTTCTGTGAATTCGGGTTAAATAGACCAAATCTCCAAAATCCAGTCGCGTGGCTGCATTTCTTTCGTCGAGACGAGATATTTTGATACAAAAATCGTGCCATTTGGTGAAAAAAAGTATGAGAAAGTTACGAGGGTTTTAACATAACGGCATTAGCATTTTCTCTAGTTTATTGTTATCTGTATTTTACAATTAATTGGTTAAATAAAGAATTACTTTTATCCTTACAATATACGCCTAAAATTCACTGGAGGCGGTCTCTCCTCCTTCATTTATTCGCACAAAATAGGTCGTTCTCAACTCGCAAAATCATGCCAAAATTATCGTATTTAATAATTCATGACTAAATTATAATAGACTGTATTTTCTCAGAATTCGGGTTAAATAGACCAAATCTCCCAAATCCAGTCACGTGGATGTATTTCTCTTGCCGAGACGAGCGATTTCGATATAAAAATCATGCCATTTGTTGAAAAAAAGTATGAGAAAGTTACGAGGGTTTTAACATGACGACATTACCATTTTCTCTAGTTTATTGTTTACTGCATTTTACAATTAATTGGTTAAATAAAGAATTAGTTTTATCCTTAAAATATACGCCTGAAATTAACTGTAGGCAGTCTCTCCTCCTTCATTTCATCGCGCAAAATAGGTCGTTCTCAACTTGCAAAATCATGCCAAAATCATCGTATTTAATAATTATTTACTAAATTACAATAAACTGTATTATCTGTGAATTCGGGTCAAAAACACCAAATCTCCAAAATCCAGTCGCGTGGCGGCATTTCTCTCGTCGAGACAAGATATTTTGATACAAAAAACGTGCCATTTGGTGAAAAAAAGTATGAGAAACTTACGAGGGTCTTAACATAACGGCATTACCATTTTCTATAGTTTATTGTTATTTGCATTTTACAATCAATTGGTTAAATAAAGAATTACTTTTATCCTAAAAATGTACGCCTGGAATTCACTAGAGGTAGTCTCTCCTCCTTCATTTCATCGCGCAAAATAGGTTGTTCTCAACTCGCAAAATCATGCCAAAATCAACGTATTTAATAATTCATGACTACATTACAAAAAACTATATTTTCTGTGAATTTTAAAATACCAAATCTCCATAATCCAGCCGCGTGGCTGCATTTCTCTCGTCGAGACGAGATATTTTAATACAAAAATCGTGCCATTTGGTGAAAAAAAGTATGAGAAAGTTCCGAGGGTTTTAACATAACGGCATTACCATTTTCTCTAGTTTATTGTTATCTATATTTTACAATTAATTGGTTAAATAAAGAATTACTTTTATCCTTAAAATATACGCCTGCAATTCACTGGAGGCGGTCTGTCCTCCTTCAGTTATTCGCACAAAATAGGTCGTTCTCGACTCGCAAAATTATGCCAAAATCATCGTATTTAATAATTCATGACTAAATTATAATAGACTGTATTTTCTAAGAATTCGGGTTAAATAGACCAAATCTCCCAAATCCAGTCACGTGGCTGCATTTCTCTCGCCGAGACGGGCGATTTCGATATAAAAATCATGCCATTTGTTGAAAAAAAGTATGAGAAAGTTACGAGGGTTTTAACATGACGACATTACCATTTTCTCTAGTTTATTGTTATCTGTATTTTACAATTAATTGGTTAAATAAAGAATTACTTTTATCCTTAAAATATTCGCCCGGAATTCACGGGAGGCAGTCTGTCCTCCTTCATTTCATCGCGCAAAATCGGTCGTTCTCAACTCGCAAAATCATGCCAAAATCATCGTATTTAATCATTCAAGACTAAATTACAATAAACTGTATTATCTGCGAATTCGGGTTAAAAAGACCAAATCTCCAAAATCCAGTCGCGTGGCTGCATTTCTCTCGTCGAGACAAGATATTTTGATACAAAAAACGTGCCATTTGGTGAAAAATAGTATGAGAAAGTTACGAGGGTTTTGACATAATGGCATTACCATTTTCTCTAGTTTATTGTTATTTGCATTTTACAATCAATTGGTTAAATAAAGAATTACTTTTATCCTTAAAATGTTCGCCTGGAATTCACTGGAGGTAGTCTCTCCTCCTCCATTTCATCGCGCAAAATAGGTTGTTCTCAACTTGCAAAATCATGCCAAAATCATCGTATTTAATAATTCATGACTAAATTACAATAAACTATATTTTCTGTGAATTCGGGTCAAAAATACCAAATCTCCATAATCCAGTCGCGTGGCTGCATTTCTCTCGTCGAGACGAGATATTTTGATACAAAAATCGTGCCATTTGGTGAAAAAAAGTATGACAAAGTTACGAGGGTTTTAACATTACGGGATTACCATTTTCTCTAGTTTATTGTTATCTGTATTTTATAATTAATTGGTTAAATAAAGAATTACTTTTATCCTTAAAATATACGCCTGAAATTCACTGGAGGCGGTCTCTCCTCCTTCAGTTATTCGCACAAAATAGGTCGTTCTCAACTCGCAAAATCATGCCAAAATTATCGTATTTAATAATTCATGACTAAATTATAATAGACTGTATTTTCTCAGAATTCGAGTTAAATAGACCAAATCTCCCAAATCCAGTCACGTGGCTGCATTTCTCTCGCCGAGACGAGCGATTTCGATATAAAAATCATGCCATTTGGTGAAAAAAAGTATGAGAAAGTTACGAGGGTTTTAACATGACGACATGATAAGAGGAAAATAAAGCACCTTTTTGATATCTAATTTGGGGATTTTAGCCCTTTTGAATCACAACTTTATATATATAATTGTTCATATTTAAGATTGCAAGAATATTTCTTCACTAAGTGTGTTTTATTGATAATTTTAGGTTTTTTGGCGAAAGTTTTCGACATTCCAACAGTGTAGTTGTCTTCCTCTCCTCGCGCCGATAAAATCGATATATTATACTGCCCATTTCGGTACACGTATGAAGAAGGAGGCAAGTAATCTACCACACAAAAGTCTACACCAAATTCTATACGAAAACCACTCATACTTTGACCACCATTCAGCCCACCTTCGTCACCTACAATTACCAAACTACCCTCAATCCTCTCAACCATCTCTTGACCAATGAGAAGGCTCCAAATGCACTATAAATAGACCCCAAAGGCCCTTGGGCAGGATTTGCTTCTTCTTCCCTACCCTTTCTTCTCTCTCTCTCTCTCTAAACACTTCCAAGAACTTTCAAGAACGTCAAGAACCATTCAAGAATTACTCAAATTCTCGAGTGATTGTTTGCCGGACTCGAAGCTTACTTCATCCGGTGAACCGATCTAATCGAAGCTAGTCGCAGAAGATACACGTCACAACCGGACTCGGAGCTTTCTTCATCCGGGAGAGTCGACAAGTTCGAGCGAGAAGCGCTCGTACCGTCCTAGCTTTCTGGCGGTTCGAGCATCGAGCGACGACACTAGGCGAGGAAAGGAGCTCCTCTTGGCGCGTTGAAGCTCTACTTTCTTCGAATTAGGTGTATTCTTTATAAATCTTGAAATTCTTGTATGTTGAATGATAGTTTAAGGTTGTAATTGAATCTTTTTCTTTGCTCTAAATCTTTGTTTTTTGCATTCAATCTTTGTCTCTCTTTGTGTGATATTTTTGTTCTCTTTTTGTTCTGCGTAGATCTTCATTTCTAGTTTCAGGAACTTTTTGAATCGTAGAATTTCATGAAATATTCGAATTGATATGAATTTTTGAAAACTGTCACTTAAACTGAAAACCTGCTGTTTCCAGGGGACTGTTTTTCAGAGACCTGATTGTAATTCGTTAATAACTTTTTATTACGTTGTCCAAATTGTTTGAAATTTTAGGATAAATTTGATCATATTCAGACCTATCTCTAGACAAATTTGCATTAATTTTGGAAACTTAGAAATAATTATTTTTGATTAAGTTTCTTCCTATTTAGAAAAAGTTTCTGCCCTTAATTTTCTTTTTGGAAAAGTTTCTGCCTTTTGGCTCGTTTTGATTCATTATTTGACGCATATACTCCTCGTGGAACGAACTTGCATATTACTACTGTACACATTAAATTCCAAACTTGTTGATTGAATTGGTTTTCACATACAACGATATATCAAATTAAAATGTGATCGAAAACCCGCTCATCACGACATTACCATTTTCTCTAGTTTATTGTTATCTGCATTTTACAATTAATTGATTAAATAAAGAATTACTTTTATCATTAAAATATACGCCAGAAATTAACTGGAGGCAGTCTCTCCTCCTTCATTTCATCGCGCAAAATAGGTCGTTCTCAACTCGCAAAATCATGCCAAAATCATCGTATTTAATAATTCATGACTAAATTACAATAAACTGTATTATCTGTGAATTCGGGTCAAAAAGACCAAATCTCCAAAATCCAGTCGCGTGGCGGCATTTCTCTCGTCGAGACAAGATATTTTGATACAAAAAACGTGCCATTTGGTGAAAAAAAGTATGAGAAAGTTACGAGGGACTTAACATAACGGCATTACCATTTCTATAGTTTATTGTTATTTGCATTTTACAATCAATTGGTTAAATAAAGAATTACTTTGATCCTTAAAATGTACGCCTGGAATTCACTAGAGGTAGTCTCTCCTCCTTCATTTCATCGCGCAAAATAGGTTGTTCTCAACTCGCAAAATCATGCCAAAATCAACGTATTTAATAATTCATGACTAAATTACAAAAAACTATATTTTCTGTGAATTCGGGTTTAAAATACCAAATCTCCATAATCCAGTCGCGTGGCTGCATTTCTCTCGTCGAGACGAGATATTTTGATACAAAAATCGTGCATTTTGGTGAAAAAATGTATGAGAAAGTTACGAGGGTTTTAACATAACGGCATTACCATTTTCTCTAGTTTATTGTTATCTGTATTTTACAATTAATTGGTTAAATAAAGAATTAATTTTATCCTTAAAATATTCGCCCGGAATTCACGGGAGGCAGTCTGTCCTCCTTCATTTCATCGCGCAAAATAGGTCGTTCTCAACTCGCAAAATCATGCCAAAATCATCGTATTTAATAATTCAAGACTAAATTACAATAAACTGTATTATCTGCGAATTCGGGTTAAAAAGACCAAATCTCCAAAATCCAGTCGCGTGGCTGCATTTCTCTCGTCGAGACAAGATATTTTGATACAAAAAACGTGCCATTTGGTGAAAAAAAGTATGAGAAAGTTACGAGGGTTTTAACATAATGGCATTACCATTTTCTCTAGTTTATTGTTATTTGCATTTTACAATCAATTGGTTAAATAAAGAATTACTTTTATCCTTAAAATGTTCGCCTGGAATTCACTGGAGGAAGTCTCTCCTCCTCCATTTCATCGCGCAAATTAGGTTGTTCTCAACTTGCAAAATCATGCCAAAATTATCGTATTTAATAATTCATGACTAAATTACAATAAACTATATTTTCTGTGAATTCGGGTTAAAAATACCAAATCTCCATAATCCAGTCACGTGGCTGCTTTTCTCTCATCGAGACGAGATATTTTGATACAAAAATCGTGCCATTTGGTGAAAAAAAGTATGACAAAGTTACGAGGGTTTTAACATAACGGGATTACCATTTTCTCTAGTTTATTGTTATCTGTATTTTACAATTAATTGGTTAAATAAAGAATTACTTTTATCCTTAAAATATACGCCTGAAATTCACTGGAGGCGGTCTCTCCTCCTTCAGTTATTCGCACAAAATAGGTCGTTCTCAACTCGCAAAATCATGCCAAAATTATCGTATTTAATAATTCATGACTAAATTATAATAGACTGTATTTTCTCAGAATTCGGGTTAAATAGACCAAATCTCCCAAATCCAGTCACGTGGCTGTATTTCTCTCGCCGAGACGAGCGATTTTGATATAAAAATCATGCCATTTGGTTGAAAAAAGTATGAGAAAGTTACGAGGGTTTTAACATGACGACATTACCATTTTCTCTAGTTTATTGTTATCTGCATTTTACAATTAATTTGTTAAATAAAGAATTAGTTTTATCCTTAAAATATACGCCTGAAATTCACTGGAGGTAGTCTCTCCTCCTTCATTTCATCGCGCAAAATAGGTCGTTCTCAACTCGCAAAATCATGCCAAAATCATCGTATTTAATAATTCATGACTAAATTACAATAAACTGTATTTTCTGTGAATTCGGGTTAAAAAGACCAAATCTCCAAAATCCAGTCGCGTGGATGGATTTCTCTCGTCGAGACGAGATATTTTGATACAAAAATAGAGCCATTTGGTGAAAAAAAGTATGAGAAAGTTACGAGGGTTTTAACATTACGGCATTAGCATTTTCTCTAGTTTATTGTTATCTGTATTTTACAATTAATTGGTTAAATAAAGAATTACTTTTATCCTTACAATATACGCCTGAAATTCACTGGAGGCGGTCTCTCCTCCTTCATTTATTCGCACAAAATAAGTCGTTCTCAACTCGCAAAATCATGCCAAAATTATCGTATTTAATAATTCATGACTAAATTATAATAGACTGTATTTTCTCAGAATTCGGGTTAAATAGACCAAATCTCCCAAATCCAGTCACGTGGCTGCATTTCTCTCGCCGAGACGAGCGATTTCGATATAAAAATCATGCCATTTGGTTGAAAAAAGTATGAGAAAGTTACGAGGGTTTTAACATGACGACATTACCATTTTCTCTAGTTTATTGTTATCTGCATTTTACAATTAATTTGTTAAATAAAGAATTAGTTTTATCCTTAAAATATATGCCTGAAATTCACTGGAGGCAGTCTCTCCTCCTTCATTTCATCGCGCAAAATAGGTCGTTCTCAACTCGCAAAATCATGCCAAAATCATCATATTTAATAATTCATGACTAAATTATAATAGACTGTTTTTTCTGTGAATTCGGGTCAAAAATACCAAATCTCCATAATCGAGTCGCGTGGCTGCATTTCTCTCGCCGAGACGAGATATTTTGATACAAAAATCGTGCAATTTGGTGAAAAAAAGTATGAGAAAGTTACGAGGGTTTTAACATAACGGCATTACCAGTTTCTCTAGTTTATTGTTATCTGTATGTTACAATTAATTGGCTAAATAAAAAATTACTTTTATCCTTAAAATATACGCCTGAAATTCACTGGAGGCGGTCTCTCCTCCTTCATATCATCACACAAAATAGGTCGTTCTCAACTCGCAAAATCATGCCAAAATCATCAAATTTAATAATTCATGACTAAATTATAATAGACTGTATTTTCTCAGAATTCGGGTTAAATAGACCAAATCTCCCAAATCCAGTCACGTGGCTGCATTTCTCTCGCCGAGACGAGCGATTTTTATATAAAAATCATGCCATTTGGTTAAAAAAAAGTATGAGAAAGTTACGAGGGTTTTAACATGACGACATTTCCATTTTCTCAAGTTTATTGTTATCTGCATTTTACAATTAATTGGTTAAATAAAGAATTAGTTTTATCCTTAAAATATACGCCTGAAATTCACTCGAGGTAGTCTCTCCTCCTTCATTTCATCGCGCTAAATAGGTCGTTCTCAACTCGCAAAATCATGCCAAAATCATCGTATTAAATAATTCTTGACTAAATTACAATAAACTGTATTTTCTGTGAATTCGGGTTAAAAAGACCAAATCTCCAAAATCCAGTCGAGTGGCTGCATTTCTCTCGTCGAGACGAGATATTTTGATACAAAAATCGTGCCATTTGGTGAAAAAAAGTATGTGAAAGTTACGAGGGTTTCAACATAACGGCATTAGCATTTTCTCTAGTTTATTGTTATCTGTATTTTACAATTAATTGGTTAAATAAAGAATTACTTTTATCCTTACAATATAGGCCTGAAATTCACGGGAGGCGGTCTCTCCTCCTTCATTTATTCGCACAAAATAGGTCGTTCTCAACTCGCAAAATCATGCCAAAATTATCGTATTTAATAATTCATGACTAAATTATAATAGACTATATTTTCTCAAAATTCGGGTTAAACAGACCAAATCTCCCAAATCCAGTCACGTGGCGGCATTTCTCTCGCCGAGACGAGCGATTTCGATATAAAAATCATGCCCTTTGGTGAAAAAAAGTATGAGAAATTTACGAGGGTTTTAACATGACGACATTACCATTTTCTCTAGTTTATTGTTATCTGCATTTTACAATTAATTGGTTAAATAAAGAATTACTTTTATCCTTAAAATATACGCCTGAAATTCACTGGAGGCAGTCTCTCCTCCTTCATTTCATCGCGCAAAATAGGTCGTTCTCAACTCGCAAAATCATGCCAAAATCATCGAATTTAATAATTCATGACTAAATTATAATAGACTGTATTTTCACAGAATTCGGGTCAAATAGACCAAATCTCCCAAATCCAGTCACGTGACTGCATTTCTCTCGCCGAGACGAGTGATTTTGATATAAAAATCATGCCATTTGGTGGAAAAAAGTATGAGAAAGTTACGAGGGTTTTAACATGACAACATTACCATTTTCTCTAGTTTATTGTTACCTGCATTTTACAATTAATTTGTTAAATAAAGAATTAGTTTTATCCTTAAAATATATGCCTGAAATTCACTGGAGGTAGTCTCTCCTCCTTCATTTCATCGCGCAAAATAGGTCGTTCTCAACTCGCAAAATCATGCCAAAATCATCGTATTTAATAATTCTTGATTAAATTACAATAAACTGTATTTTCTGTGAATTCGGGTTAAAAAGACCAAATCTCCAAAATCCAGTCGCGTGGCTGGATTTTTCTCGTCGAGACGAGATATTTTGATACAAAAATCGTGCCATTTGGTGAAAAAAAGTATGAGAAAGTTACGAGGGTTTTAACATTACGGCATTAGCATTTTCTCTAGTTTATTGTTATCTGTATTTTATAATTAATTGGCTAAATAAAGAATTACTTTTATCCTTACAATATACGCCTGAAATTCACTGGAGGCGGTCTCTCCTCCTTCATTTATTCGCACAAAATAAGTCGTTCTCAACTCGCAAAATCATGCCAAAATTATCGTATTTAATAATTCATGACTAAATTATAATAGACTGTATTTTCTCAGAATTCGAGTTAAATAGACCAAATCTCCCAAATCCAGTCACGTGGCTGCATTTTTTCTCGCCGAGACGAGCGATTTCGATATAAAAATCATGCCATTTGGTGCAAAAAAGTATGAGAAATTTACGAGGGTTTTAACATGACGACATTACCATTTTCTCTAGTTTCTTGTTATCTGTATTTTACAATTAATTGGTTAAATAAAGAATTACTTTTATCCTTAAAATATACGCCTGAAATTCACTGGAGGCAGTCTCTCCTCCTTCATTTCATCGCGCAAAATAGGTCGTTCTCAACTCGCAAAATCATGCCAAAATCATCGTATTTAATAATTCATGACTAAATTATAATAGACTGTATTTTCTGTGAATTCGGGTCAAAAATACCAAATCTCCATAATCGAGTCGCGTGGCTGCATTTCTCTCGTCGAGACGAGATATTTTGATACAAAAATCGTGCCATTTGGTGAAAAAAAGTATGAGAAAGTTACGAGGGTTTAACATAACGGCATTACCATTTTCTCTAGTTTATTGTTATCTGTATGTTACAATTAATTGGCTAAATAAAAAATTACTTTTATCCTTAAAATACTCGCCTGAAATTCACTGGAGGCGGTGTCTCCTCCTTCATTTCATCGCACAAAATAGGTCGTTCTCGACTCGCAAAATCATGTCAAAATCATCGAATTTAATAATTCATGACTAAATTATAATAGACTGTATTTTCTCAGAATTCGGGTTAAATAGACCAAATCTCCCAAATCCAGTCACGTGGCTGCATTTCTCTCGCCGAGACGAGCGATTTTGATATAAAAATCATGCCATTTGGTTAAAAAAAAGTATGAGAAAGTTACGAGGGTTTTAACATGACGACATTTCCATTTTCTCTAGTTTATTGTTATCTGCATTTTACAATTAATTGGTTAAATAAAGAATTAGTTTTATCCTTAAAATATACGCCTGAAATTCACTCGAGGTAGTCTCTCCTCCTTCATTTCATCGCGCTAAATAGGTCGTTCTCAACTCGCAAAATCATGCCAAAATCATTGTATTTAATAATTCATGACTAAATTACAATAAACTGTATTTTCTGTGAATTCGGGTTAAAAAGACCAAATCTCCAAAATCCAGTCGCGTGGCTGCATTTCTCTCGTCGAGACGAGATATTTTGATACAAAAATCGTGCCATTTGGTGAAAAAAAATATGTGAAAGTTACGAGGGTTTTAACATAACGGCATTAGCATTTTCTCTAGTTTTTTGTTATCTGTATTTTACAATTAATTGGTTAAATAAATAATTACTTTTATCCTTACAATATACGCCTGAAATTCACGGGAGGCGGTCTCTCCTCCTTCATTTATTCACACAAAATAGGTCGTTCTCAACTCGCAAAATCATGCCAAAATTATCGTATTTAATAATTCATGACTAAATTATAATAGACTGTATTTTCTCAAAATTCGGGTTAAATAGACCAAATCTCCCAAATCCAGTCAAGCGGCATTTCTCTCGCCGAGACGAGCGATTTCGATATAAAAATCATGCCCTTTGGTGAAAAAAAGTATGAGAAAGTTACGAGGGTTTTAACATGACGACATTACCATTTTCTCTAGTTTATTGTTATCTGCATTTTACAATTAATTGGTTAAATAAAGAATTACTTTTATCCTTAAAATATACGCCTGAAATTCACTGGAGGCAGTCTCTCCTCCTTCATTTCATCGCGCAAAATATGTCGTTCTCAACTCGCAAAATCGTGCCAAAATCATCGTATTTAATAATTCATGACTAAATTATAATAGACTGTATTTTCTCTAAATTCGGGTTAAATAGACCAAATCTCCCAAATCCAGTCACGTGGCGGCATTTCTCTCGCCGAGACGAGCGATTTCGATATAAAAATCATGCCCTTTGGTGAAAAAAGTATGAGAAAGTTACGAGGGTTTTAACATGACGACATTACCATTTTCTCTAGTTTATTGTTATCTGCATTTTACAATTAATTGGTTAAAGAAAGAATTACTTTTACCATTAAAATATACGCCTGAAATTCACTGGAGGCAGTCTCTCCTCCTTCATTTCATCGCGCAAAATAGGTCGTTCTCAACTCGCAAAATCATGTCAAAATCATCGTATTTACTAATTCATGACTAAATTATAATAGACTGTATTTTCTCAAAATTCGGGTTAAATAGACCAAATCTCCCAAATCCAGTCACGTGGCTGTATTTCTCTCGCCCAGACGAGCGATTTTGATATATAAAAATCATGCCAATTGGTGAAAAAAAGTATGAGAAAGTTACGAGGGTTTTAGCATGACGGCATTACCATTTTCTCTAGTTTATTGTTATCTGCATTTTACAATTAATTGGTTAAATACAGAATTAATTTTATCCTTAAAATATTCGCCTGGAATTCACTGGAGGCAGTCTGTCCTCCTTCATTTCATCGCACAAAATAGGTCGTTCTCAACTCGCAAAATCATGCCGAAATCATCGTATTTAATAATTCATGACTAAATTACAATAAACTGTATTATCTGTGAATTCGGGTTAAAAATACCAAATCTCCAAAATCCAGTCGCGTGGCTGCATTGCTCTGGTCGAGACAAGATATTTTGATACAAAAAACGTGCCATTTGGTGAAAAAAAGTATGAGAAAGTTACGAGGGTTTTAACATAACGGCATTACCAATTTCTCTAGTTTATTGTTATTTGCATTTTGCAATCAATTGTTTAAATAAAGAATTACTTTTAACCTTAAAATGTACGCCTGGAATTCACTGGAGGTAGTCTTTCCTCCATCATTTTATCGCGCAAAATAGGTTGTTCTCGACTCGCAAAATCATGCCAAAATCATCGTATTTAATAATTCATGACTAAATTATAATAGACTTTATTTTCTCAGAATTCGGGCTAAATAGACCAAATCTCCCAAATCCAGTCACGTGGCTGCATTTCTCTCGCCGAGACGAGCGATTTTGATATAAAAATCATGCCATTTGGTGAAAAAAAGTATGAGAAAGTTACGAGGGTTTTAACATGACGACATTACCATTTTCTCTAGTTTATTGTTATCTGCATTTTACAATTAATTGGTTAAATAAAGAATTAGTTTTATCCTTAAAATATACGCCTGAAATTCACTGGAGGCAGTCTCTCCTCCTTCATTTACTCGCGCAAAATAGGTCGTTCTCAACTCGCAAAATCATGCCAAAATCATCGTATTTAATAATTCATGACTAAATAATAATAGACTGTATTTTCTCAAAATTCGGGTTAAATAGACCAAGTCTCCCAAATCCAGTCACGTGGCTGCATTTCTCTCGCCCAGGCGAGCGATTTTGATATAAAAATCATGCCATTTGGTCAAAAAAAGTATGAGAAAGTTAGGAGGGTTTGAGCATGACGGCATTACCATTTTCTCTAGTTTATTGTTATCTGCATTTTACAATTAATTGGTTAAATACAGAATTACTTTTATCCTTAAAATATTCGCCTGGAATTCACTGTAGGCAGTCTGTCCTCCTTCATTTCATCGCGCTAAATAGGCCGTTCTCAACTCGCAAAATCATGCCAAAATCATCGTATTTAATAATTCATGACTAAATTACAATAAACTATATTTTCTGCGAATTTGGGTTAAAAAGACCAAATCTCCAAAATCCAGTCGCGTGGCTGCATTTCTCTCGTCGAGACGAGATATTTTGATACAAAAATCGTGCCATTTAGTGAAAAATAGTATGAGAAAGTTACGAGGGTTTTAACTTAACGGCATTAGCATTTTCTATAGTTTATTGTTATCTGTATTTTACAATTAATTGGTTAAATAAAGAATTACTTTTATCCTTACAATATACGCCTGAAATTCACGGGAGGCGGTCTCTCCTCCATCATTTATTCGCGCAAAATAGGTCGTTCTCAACTCGCAAAATCATGCCAAAATTATCGTATTTAATAATTCATGACTAAATTACAATAAACTATATTTTTTGTGAATTCGGGTTAAAAATACCAAATCTCCATAATCCAGTCGCTTGGCTGCATTTCTCTCGTCGAGACGAGATATTTTGATACAAAAATCGTGCCATTTGGTGAAAAAAAGTCTGAGAAAGTTACGAGGGTTTTCACATAACGGCATTACCATATTCTCTAGTTTATTGTTATTTGTATTTTACAATTAATTGGTTAAATAAAGAATTACTTTTATCCTTAAAATATACGCCTGAAATTCACTGGAGGCGGTCTCTCCTCCTTCATTTCATCGCGCAAAATAGGTCGTTCTCAACTCGCAAAATCATGCCAAAATCATCGTATTTAATAATTCATGACTAAATTATAATAGACTTTATTTGCTCAGAATTCTGGTTAAATAGACCAAATCTCCCAAATCCAGTCACGTGGCTGCATTTCTCTCGCCGAGACGAGCGATTTTGATATAAAAATCATGCCATTTGGTGAAAAAAAGTATGAGAAAGTTACGAGGGTTTTAACATGACGACATTATCATTTTCTCTAGTTTATTGTTAACTGCATTTTACAATTAATTGGTTAAATAAAGAATTACTTTTGTTCTTAAAATATACGCCTGAAATTCACTGGAGGCAGTCTCTCCTCCTTCATTTCATCGCGCAAAATAGGTCGTTCTCAACTCGCAAAATCATGCCAAAATCATCGTATTTAATAATTCATGACTAAATTATAATAGACTGTATTTTCTCGAAATTCGGGTTAAATAGACCAAATCTCCCAAATCCAGTCACGTGGCTGCATTTCTCTCGCCAAGACGAGCGATTTTGATATAAAAATCATGCCATTTGGTGAAAAAAAGTATGAGAAAGTTACGAGGGTCTTAGAATGACGGCATTACCATTTTCTCTAGTTTATTGTTATCTGCATTTTACAATTAATTGGTTCAATACATAATTACTTTTATCCTTAAAATATTCGGCTGGAATTCACTGGAGGCAGTCTGTCCTCCTTCATTTCATCGCGCAAAATAGGTCGTTCTCAACTCGCAAAATCATGCCAAAATCATCGTATTTAATAATTCATGACTAAATTACAATAAATTATATTTTTTGTGAATTCGGGTTAAAAATACCAAATCTCCATAATCCAGTCGCGTGGCTGCATTTCTCTCGTTGAGACGAGATATTTTGATACAAAAATCGTGCCATTTGGTGAAAAAAAGTATGAGAAAGTTAGGAGGGTTTTAACATAACGGCATTACCATTTTCTCTAGTTTATTGTTATTTGCATGTTACAATCAATTGGTTAAATAAAGAATTACTTTTATTCTTAAAATGTACGCCTGGAATTCACTGGAGGTAGTCTCTCCTCCATCATTTCATCGCGCAAAATAGGTTGTTCTCAACTCGCAAAATCATGTCAAAATCATCGTATTTAATAATTCATGACTAAATTACAATAAATTATATTTTTTGTGAATTGGGGTTAAAAATACCAAATCTCCATAATCCAGTCGCGTGGCTGCATTTCTCTCGTCGAGACGAGATATTTTGATACAAAAATCGTGCCATTTGGTGAAAAAAAGTATGAGAAAGTTACGAGGGTTTTAACATTACGGCATTAGCATTTTCTCTAGTCTATTGTTATCTGTATTTTACAATTAATTGGTTAAATAAAGAATTAATTTTATCCTTACAATATACGCCTGAAATTCACTGGAGGCGGTCTCTCCTCCTTCATTTCATCGCGCAAAATAGGTCGTTCTCAACTCGCAAAATCATGCCAAAATCATCGTATTTAATAATTCATGACTAAATTATAATAGACTTTATTTTCTCAGAATTCTGGTTAAATAGACCAAATCTTCCAAATCCAGTCACGTGGCTGCATTTCTCTCGCCGAGACGAGCGATTTTGATATAAAAATCATGCCATTTGGTGAAAAAAAGTATGAGAAAGTTACGAGGGTTTTAACATGACGACATTACCATTTTCTCTAGTTTATTGTTAACTGCATTTTACAATTAATTGGTTAAATAAAGAATTACTTTTATCCTTAAAATATACGCCTGAAATTCACTGGAGGCAGTCTCTCCTCCTTCATTTCATCGCGCAAAATAGGTCGTTCTCAACTCGCAAAATCATGCCAAAATTATCGTATTTAATAATTCATGACTAAATTATAATAGAATGTATTTTCTCAGAATTCGGGTTAAATAGACAAAATCTCCCAAATCCAGTCACGTGGCTGCATTTCTCTCGCCGAGACGAGCGATTTCGATATAAAAATCATGTTATTTGGTGAAAAAAAGTATGAGAAAGTTACGAGGGTTTTAACATAACGACCTTACCATTTTCTCTAGTTTATTGTTATCTGCATTTTACAATTAATTGGTTAAATAAAGAATTACTTTTATCCTTAAAATATACGCCTGAAATTCACTGGAGGCAGTCTCTCCTCCTTCATTTCATCGCGCAAAATAGGTCGTTCTCAACTCGCAAAATCATGCCAAAATCATCGTATTTAATAATTCATGACTAAATTATAATATATTGTATTTTCTCGAAATTCGGGTTAAATAGACCAAATCTCCCAAATCCAGTCACGTGGCTGCATTTCTCTCGCCAAGACGAGCGATTTTGATATAAAAATTATGCCATTTGGTGAAAAAAAGTATGAGAAAGTTACGAGGGTTTTAGCATGACGGCATTACCTTTTTCTCTAGTTTATTATTATCTGCATTTTACAATTAATTGGTTAAATAAAAATTACTTTTATTCTTAAAATGTACGCCTGAAATTCACTGGAGGCGGTCTCTCCTCCTTCATTTCATTGCGCAAAATAGGACGTTCTCGACTCGCAAAATCATGCCAAATTCATCGTATTTAATAATTCATGACTAAATTACAATAGACTATATTTTCTGTGAATTAGGGTTAAAAAGACCAAATCTCCAAAATCCAGTCACGTGGCGGCATTTCTTTCGTCGTGACGAGATATTTTAATACAAAAATCGAGCCATTTGGTGAAAAAAAGTAAGAGAAAGTTACGAGAGTTTTAACATAACGTCATTACCATTTTCTCTAGTTTATTGTTATTTGCATTTTACAATTAATTGGTTAAATAAATAATTACTTTTATCCTTAAAATATACGCCTGGAATTCACTGGAGGCAGTCTCTCCTCCTTCATTTCATCGCGCAAAATAGGTCGTTCTCAACTAGCAAAATCATGCCAAAATCATCGTATTTAATAATTTCATGACTAAATTACAATAGACTGTAGTTTCTGTGAATTCGGGTTAAAAAGGCCAAATCTCAAAAATCCAGTCGCGTGGCTGCATTTCTCGCGTCGAGACGAGATATTTTGTTACAAAAATCGTACCATTTGGTGAAAAAAAAACGAGAAAGTTACAAGGGTTTTAACATAACGGCATCACTATTTTCTCTAGTTTATAGTTATCTGCATTTTACAATTAATTGGTTAAATAAAGAATTACTTTTATCCATAAAATGTACGCCTGAAATTCACTGTAGGCAGTCTCTCCTCCTTCATTTCATCGCGCAAAATAGGTCGTTCTCAACTCGCTAAATCATGCCAAATTCATCGTATTTAATAATTCATGACTAAATTTCAATAGACAGTATTTTCTGTGAATTCGGGTTAAAAAGGCCAAATCTCAAAAATCCAGTCACGTGGCTGCATTTCTCGCGTCGAGACGAGATATTTTGTTACAAAAATCGTACCATTTGGTGAAAAAAAAAATGAGAAAGTTACAAGGGTTTTAACGTAACGGCATCACTATTTTCTCTAGTTTATAGTTATCTGCATTTTACAATTAATTGGTTAAATAAAGAATTACTTTATCCATAAAATGTTCGCCTGGAATTCACTGGAGGCAGTCTCTCCTCCTTCATTTCATCGCGCAAAATAGGTCGTTCTCAACTCGCAAAATCATGCCAAAATCATCATATTTAATAATTCATGAGTAAATTATAATAGACTGTATTTTCTCAGAATTCGGGTTAAATAGACCAAATCTCTCAAATCCAGTCACGTGGCTGCATTTCTCTCGCCGAGACGAGCGATTTTGATATAAAAATCATGCCATTTGGTGAAAAAAAGTATGAGAAAGTTATGAGGGTTTTAACATGACGACATTATCATTTTCTCTAGTTTATTGTTATCTGCATTTTACAATTAATGGGTTAAATAAATAATTACTTTTATCCTTAAAATATACGCCTGAAATTCACTGGAGGCTGTCTCTCCTCCTTCATTTCATCGCGCAAAATAGGTCGTTCTCAACTCGTAAAATCATGCCAAAATGATCGTATTTAATAATTCGTGACTAAATTACAATAAACTGTATTTTCTGTGAATAACACCAAATCTCCAAAATCCAGTCACGTGGCTGCATTTCTCTCGTCGTGATGAGATATTTTGATACAAAAATCGTGCCATTTGGTGAAAAAAATTACGAGAAAGTTACGAGGGTTTTAACATAACGGCATTACCATTTTCTCTAGTTTATTGTTATCTGCATTTTACAATTAATTGGTTAAATAAAGAATTACTTTTATCCTTAAAATGTACGCCTGAAATTCACTGGAGGCAGTCTCTCGTCCTTCATTTCATCGAGCAAAATAGGTCGTTCTCAACTCGTAAAATCATGCCAAAATCATCGTATTTAATAATTCATGACTAAATTACAAGAATTCATCCGTGTTAATTCATAAGTTAATTAAGTTGGTTAATTAGAAAATAAGGAGTGTTTCTTTGAAATATGTAGGGATGGCCAAATGGCCAAATGTTGCGGTTTATTTGGAAACCAAACAGAACTATTCAATTTCGATTCGGTTCGGTTGTTCGCATTAACTCGATCAGTTAGGTTCAAAAATTTATATATTTCGATTTATCGGTTTCGCTTCGATTTGCATTTTTTCATAACGGTTTGAACCGAATAAACAGTATTATAAAAGTGTTCGTGTGATGCACAAAAAATAGTAACTTTGATTCCATGATAAGATAATTGATTTATCATAAAACTTCCGAATTGTACCTTTCGACTTTTGTCTCAGATTACATGTAATCTTTCTCACATTCGTGTGATCTTGTATGTAACGAGTCATTTGCTTGTTTTTACCAACAAAATTATCGATTATTCCATAAAAGTTACATTTTTCTCTGACCTCAGAGATCGCAGATATCTTGAAAATATTATAAAGTCATTGGAATGGAATTGGAATTCTTACTGTATGCATTGAATTTGTAAATTTATTTAAATTACGTTATATATGGGGAATGAAAAAAAACTGGTTTTGGATGGGGGAATGAAAAAGTCTTCCCCAAACTTACAAATTCAATGGCTTTATAACATTTTCAAGATATGCCTGCAAGTATTCAATGAAAGACGTTATTTACATTATACAGGCCTATTGAGGCCTATTGATTTTTTAAGCCCACCATGCCATTTCTTTTTTCCTGCGGCCCATCTCATCTTTCTTCATACGTACACAAGAAAACACGTTCAGTGTGGCCGCCTTCCTCTTTTTGCTCTCGAAGCTTCTTCTTTCCTTATGGATCTAGGGTTTCCTTCTTCGCCGAGCTCTCACTCTCAGACTTTCGATCCTCCTTCGCTCGGAATAGTCTCCATTCGGTATCTATCTCTTCAACTAACTGCTGTCCTTCCTTTCTTTCTTCAGTGAAGACGCGGCGGCACCGCTCTCTCCACAACACGAAATACGTTATATCATATAATGAATTAACAAAAACAACAAAAACCCTAGAGACGGAAGCGGCGCCCTCCTTCTCTTTCTCCCTTCTTTTGTGCGACCCAAGGAAACAACAAAAACACACCGAAACCCTAGGGACGGAAGTGCGGGATTCGGCTGGTGTGGAGTTTGGACTAGACCTGATGTTAAGCTCTTCCTGGAAACAAGCGGTACGTTTTTATTTCTCGAGATGTATCTTCTTTCTCAGTGCTGATTTCTTGAATGAGCTATCGTTTGTTCTTTCTGGTCGGATGAATTCAGTTCATATTTTTATTGATATATTGAAAATGTACAGAGAATTGTGTCAAAATTAACTTCAAAGCTCAATTATTGATCAATTTTCAACCTTTTTTGTCAGAGTGATTGGGTTGGGAAGGAGGATTTTATACATTAATGCTATATTTCAGCGAGGACTATACAAGCAAACCTCAAAAATGCAAGTTTCCTCAACGAAGAATGTGCAAGTTCAATGAATTATTTTTTTACTTTTAGTTTTTCTAGATTAATTGATATATATTTCTTCATTTCGAAGGGGTGGAGACCTGCGATAACAGAAAAACAGATATAAATAGTCGGAATACAGGATTTACTCGAACGGTCAAATTCGGCAGATCATGCCCAAACCGATGTTTATCAGTTCTTCATATAAATTAAAAACGAGAACAAATCATAAACAAATCTTTTTTGAATGTAGACTCACATGGGCCAATTGAAAACGAGAACAAAGAGAAACTTCAGAAAGAAGTCTCAACCAGCCAAGGGCTCGAGAAGGTACTGTATATCTTTATATTTGTTTCTCTGAAAATACTTTACATAATTGCATTATATCTTTTCCATAATACCCTTATTTGATTCAATGATAAGGATGAAATCTGTAGAAAAAGTATGTAAAATTTTTGGTGTAAGAAAACTAACTCATTTTATGATTATTATATATTTTATTATAGAAAATTTTTACAACTCATTTTTTTAAAGAAATAAATTCCTTGAAAAAAACCCAAATTTGAAATTTCGATGATGATTTTTTTTCATCGGATATTTTATCATATTATTCTATTAACTAAACATAAAATATAATATTTTCATCAGTCCTTCATTTTTCTGCTAAACAAATATTTATTGAGAGAATCAAGTTCAATTTTTTGCTAAAAAATAAATAATTACTCTTAAATAAGATATAAATTTGAATATTGTTCAATCAAGTTCAATTTTTTAATACAAAAACCATCAAATATTCAAATTTAAGAGTACATATTATGTTTAATTACGAGACCCTTGACTTTCAAAAATACTGAAATTCTCTTCTCTTGTCTGATTTAATAATTTTCATCAGTTCATTTATTTTCTGCTAAACAAATATTTATTGAGAGAGTCAAGTTCAATTTTCAGCTAAAAAATAAATAATTGCTCTTAATGATGATATAAATTTGAATATTTTTCAATACAAAAACCATCAAATATTCAAATTTAAGAGTAATTATTATGTTTAACTACGAGACCCTTGACTTTCAAAAATACTGAAGCTCTCTTCTCTAATTGCGTCCTCGATTACAGGCGCGTAATTTAAGGAAAAAAGTTCTTCGTTATTTAACCAATGAATTGTAAAATACATATAACATTAATAGGGTGAGTTGGAGAATATGGTACTGACGTTATGTTAAAACCCTTGTCATTTTCTCATGCTTTCTTTCACCAAGTGGCACGATCTTTATATCAAAATCGCTCTTCTCGACGAGAGAGATGTAGCCACGCGATTGGATTTGGGAGATTCGATCTTTTTGACCGGAATTAACAGAAAAGCACAGTTTACTATAATTTCCTCATGTATTATTAAATACGAAGATTATCGCATGATTTTGCGAGTCGAAAACGACATATTTTGCGTGAAGAAATGCAAAGGTGCACATACCGCCTCCAGTGGATCCTGGCGTGTAATTTAAGGATAAAATTTCTTTGTTATTTAACCAATTAATTGTAAAATTCAGATAATAGTAATAGGGTGAGCTGGAGAATATGGTAATGTCGTTATGTTAAAACCCTTGTAACTTTCTCATCCTTCACCAAATGGCACGATCTTTATATCAAAATCGCTCGCCTCCACGATAGGAATGCAATCGCGCGACTGGATTTCGAAAATTCGGTCTTTTTGACCCGAATTAACAGAAAGCACAGTTTATTCTAATTTCGTCATGAATTATTAAATATGAAGATTATCGCATGATTTGGGAGTTGAAAACGACCTATTTTTCAAGAAGAAATGAAGGAGCAGAGACCGCCTCCAGTGGATTCTAGGCGTGTAATTTACGGATAAAAGTTCTTCGTAATTTAACCAATTAATTGTAAATTACAGATAACATTAATAGGGTGAGCTGGAGAATATGGTAATAACGTTATGTTAAAACCCATGTCACTTTCTCACGCTTTCTTTCTCCAAATGGCATGATCTTTATATCAAAATCGCTCGTCTCGACGAGAGAAATGTAGCCACGCGACTCGATTTGGGAGATTCGGTCTTTTTGACAAGAATTAACAGAAAGCACAGTTTATTGTAATTTCAGCATGTATTATTAAATATGAAGATTATCGCATGATTTTGCGAGTAGAAAATGACATATTTTGCAAGAAGAAATGAAGAAGGAGAGACCGCCGTCAGTGAATTCCAGCCGTGTAATTTAGGGATAAATTTTTTTCGCTATTTAACCAATTAATTGTAAAATTCAGATGACAGTAATCGGGTGAGCTGGAGATTATGGTAATGCCGTTATGTTAAAACCCATGTAACTTTCTCATCCTTTCACCAAATTGCACGATCTTTATATCAAAATCGCTCGCCTCCACGATAGGAATGCAACCGCGTTACATGATTTTGGAAATTAGGTTTTTTTTATCCCGAATTAACAGAAAGCACAGTTTATTGTAATTTCATCTTGAATTATTAAATATGAAGATTATCGCACGATTTGGGAGTTGAAAACGAATTATTTTTCGAGAAGAAATGAAGGAGGATAGACCGCCTCCAGTGAATTCCAGGTGTGTAATTTAAGGATAAAAGTTCTTCGTAATTTAAAGAATTAATTGTAAAATGCAGATAACATTAATATGGTGAGCTGGAGAATATGGTAATGACGTTATGTTAAAACCCTTGTCACTTTCTGATGCTTTCATTCACCAAATGGCATGATCTTTATATCAAAATCGCTCATCTCGACGAGGGAAATGTAGCCACGCGAATGGATTTGGGAGATTCGGTTTTTTTGACCAGAATTAACAGAAAGCACAGTTTATTGTAATTTCGGCATGTATTATTAAATATGAAGATTATCGCATGATTTTATGGATCGATAATGACATATTTTGCGCGAGGAAATGAAGGAGGAGAGACCGCCTATAGTGAATTTCAGGCGTGTAATTTAAGGAGAAAATTTCTTCGTAATTTAACCAATTAATTGTAAAATGCAGATAACATTAATAGGGTGAGCTGGAGAATATGATAATGACGTTATGTTAAAACCTTGTACCTTTCTCATGCTTCCATTCACCAAATGGCACGATCTTTATATCAAAATCGCTCGTCTCGATGAGCGAAATGTAGCCACGTGACTAGATTTGGGAGATTCGGTCTTTTTTACCAGAATTAACAGAAAGCACAGTTTATTGTAATTTCAGCATGTATTATTAAATATGAAGATTATGGCATAATTTTGCGAGTCAAAAATGATATATTTTGCAAGAAGAAATGAAGGAGGGGAGACCGCCTCCAGTGAATTCCAGGCGTGCAATTTAAGGATAAAATTCCTTCGCTATTTGACCAATTAATTGTAAAATTCAGATAACAGTAATGGGGTGAGCTGGAGAATATGGTACTAACGTTATGTTAAAACCCTTGTAACTTTCTCATGCTTTCATGCACCAAATGGCACGATATTTATATCAAAATTGCTCGTCTCGACGAGGGAAATGTAGCCACGCGACAGGATTTGGGAGATTTGGTCTTTTTGACCAGAATTAACAGAAAGCACAGTTTATTGTAATTTCAGCATGTATTATTAAATATGAAGATTATCGCATGATTTTGCGAGTCAAAAATGACATATTTATCGATAAGAAATGAAGGAGGAGAGACCGCCTCCAGTGAATTCCAGGTGTGTAATTTAAGGATAAAATTTCTTCGTAATCTAACCAATTAATTGTAAAAATGCAGATAACATTAATACGGTGAGCTGGAGAATATGATAATGACGTTATGTTAAAGCCCTTGTCACTTTCTCATGTTTTCATTCACCAGATGGCACGATCTGTATATAAAAATCGATCGTCTCGACGAGGGAAATTTAGCCACGCGACTAGATTTGGGAGATTCGGCATTTTTGACCAGAATTAACAGAAAGCACAGTTTATTGTAATTTCAGCATGTATTAATAAATATGAAGATTATCGCATAATTTTGCGAGTCAAAAATGATATATTTTGCGAGAAGAAATGAAGGAGGGGAGATCGCCTCCAGTGAATTCCAGGCGTGCAATTTAAGGATAAAATTCCTTCGCTATTTGACCAATTAATTGTAAAATTCAGATAACAGTAATGGGGTGAGCTGGAGAATATGGTACTAACGTTATGTTAAAACCCTTGTAACTTTCTCATGCTTTCATTCACCAAATGGCACGATATTTATATCAAAATTGCTCGTCTCGATGAGGGAAGTGTAGCCACGCGACAGGATTTGGGAGATTTGGTCTGTTTGACCAGAATTAACAGAAAGCACAGTTTATTGTAATTTCAGCATGTATTATTAAATATGAAGATTATCGCATGATTTTGCGAGTCAAAAATGACATATTTATCGATAGGAAATGAAGGAGGAGAGACCGCCTCCAGTGAATTCCAGGTGTGTAATTTAAGGATAAAATTTCTTCGTAATCTAACCAATTAATTGTAAAAATGCAGATAACATTAATACGGTGAGCTGGAGAATATGATAATGACGTTATGTTAAAGCCCTTGTCACTTTCTCATGTTTTCATTCACCAGATGGCACGATCTGTATATAAAAATCGAACGTCTCGACGAGGGAAATTTAGCCACGCGACTAGATTTGAGAGATTCGGCATTTTTTACCAGAATTAACAGAAGGCACAGTTTATTGTACTTTCAGCATGTATTATTAAATATGAAGATTATCGCATTATTTTGCGAGTCGAAAATGACATATTTTGCTAGAAGAAATGACGGAGGAGAGATCGCCTCGAGTGAATTCCAGGCGTGTAATTTAAGGATAAAATTTGTTCACTATTTAACCAATTAATTTTAAAATCCAAATAACAGTAATATGGTGAGCTGGAGAATATGGTAATGCCGTTATGTTGACCCTTGTACCTTTCTCATCCTTGCACCAAATGGCACGATCTTTATATCAAAATCGCTCGCCACCATGATAGGAATGCAACCGCGCAACTGGATTTGGGAAATTCGGTCTTTTTAACCCGAATTAACAGAAACCAAAGTTTATTCTAATTCCATCATGTATTATTAAATATGAAGATTATCGCGTGATTTCGGAGTTGAAAACGACATATTTTTCGAGAAGAAATGAAGGAGGAGAGACCGCCTTCAGTGGATTCCAAGCGTGTATTTTACGGATAAAAGTTCTTCGTAATTTAACCAATTAATTGTAAAATGCAGATAACATTAATAGGGCGAGCAGGAGAATATGGTAATAAAGTTATGTTAAAACCCTTGTCACTTTCTCACGCTTTCTTTCTCCAAATGACACGATCTTTATATCAAAATCGCTCGTCTCGATGAGAGAAATGTAGCGACGCGACTGGATTTGGGAGATGCGGTCTTTTTGACAAGAATTAACAGAAAGTATAGTTTATTGTAATTTCAGCATGTATTATTAAATATGAAGATTATCGCATGATTTTGCGAGTAGAAAACGACATATTTTGCGGGAGGAAATAAAGGAGGAGAGCCCGCCTTCCATGAATTCTAGGCGTGTAATTTAAGGATAAAAAGTCTTCGCTATTTAACTAATTAATTGTAAAATTCAGATAACTGTAATAGGGTAAGCTGGAGAATATGGTAATGCCGTTATGTTAAAACCCTTGTAACTTTCTCATGCTTTCACCAAATGGCACAATCTTTATATCAAAATCGCTCGCCTCCACGGTAGGAATGCAACCGTGCTACTGGATTTGGGAAATTAGGTCTTTTTATCCCGAATTAAAAGAAAACACAGTTTATTGTAATTTCATCATGAATTATTAAATATGAAGATTATCGCATGATTTGGGAGTTGAAAACGACCTATTTATCGAGAAGAAATGAAGGAGGAGAGACCGCCTCCAGGCGTATAATTTAAGGATAAAATTTCATCGTAATTTAAACAATTAATTATAAAATGCAGATAACATTAATGGGGTGAGCTGGAGAATATGGTAATGACGTTATGTTAAGACCATTGTCACTTTCTCATGCTTTCATTCACCAAATGACATGATCTTTATATCAAAATCGCTCGTCTCGGCGAGGGAAATGTAGCCACGTGACTGGATTTGGGAGATTCGGTCTTTTTGACCAGAATTAATAGAAAGCACAGTTTATTGTAATTTCAGCATGTATTATTAAATACGAAGATTATCGCATGATTTTGCGAGTCAAAAACAATATATTTTGCGAGAAGAAATGAAGGAGGAAAGACCGCCTCCAGTGAATTACGGGCATGTAATTTAAGGATAAAATTTCTTCGCTATTTGACCAATTAATTGTAAAATTCGGATAACAGTAATGGGGTGAGCTGGAGAATATGGTAATGACGTTATGTTAAAACCCCTTGTAACTTTCTCATGCTTTCATTCACCAAATGGCACGATATTTATATCAAAATCGCTTGTCTCGACGAGGGAAATGCAGCCACGTGACTGGATTTGGGAGATTCGGTCTTTTTGACCCGAATTAACAGAAAGCACAATTTATTGTAATTTCAGAATGTATTATTAAATCTGACGATTATCGCATAATTTGGCGAGTCGAAAACGACATATTTTGCGAGAAAAAAATGAAAGAGGAGAGACCGCCTCCAGTGAATTCCAGGCATGTAATTTAAGGATAAAATTTCTTTTCTATTTAACCAGCTAATTGTAAAATTCAGATAACAGTAATAGGGTGAGCTGGAGAATATTGTAATGCTGTTATGTTAAAATCCTTGTAATTTTCTCATCCTTTCCCCAAATGGCACGATCTTTATATCAAAATCGCTCGCCTCCACGATAGGAATGCAACCGTACGACTGGATTTTGCAAATTATGTATTTTTAAACCGAATTAACATAAAGCACAGTTTATTGTAATTTCATCATGAATTATTAAATATGAAGATTATCTCATGATTTGGGAGTTGAAAACGACTTATTTTCGACAAGAAATGATCGAGGAGGGACCGCCTCCAGTTGATTACAGGCGCGTAATTTAAGGATAAAAGTTCTTCGTTATTTAACCAATTAATTGTAAAATACAGATAACATTAATAGGGTGAGTTGGAGAATATGGTATTGACGTTATGTTAAAACCCTTGTCATTTTCTCATGCTTTCTTTCACCAAGTGGCACGATCTTTATATCAAAATCGTTCTTCTCGACGAGAGAGATGTAGCCACGCGATTAGATTTGGGAGATTCGATTTTTTTGACCGGAATTAACAGAAAATCACAGTTTACTATAATTTCCTCATGTATTATTAAATACGAAGATTATCGCATGATTTTACGAGTCGAAAACGACATATTTTGCGAGAAGAAATGCAAAGGTGCACAGACCGCCTCCAGTGGATCCAGGCGTGTAATTTATGGATAAAAGTTCTTTGTTATTTAACCAATTAATTGTAAAATTCAGATAACAGTAATAGGGTCAGCTGGAGAATATGGTAATGTCGTTATGTTAAAACCCTTGTAACTTTCTCATCCTTTCGCCAAATGGCACGATCTTTATATCAAAATCGCTCGCCTCCACGATAGGAATGCAACCGCGCGACTGGATTTCGAAAATTTGGTCTTTTTAACCCGAATTAACAGAAAGCACAGTTCATTCTAATTTCGTCATGAATTATTAAATATGAAGATTATCGCATGATTTGGGTGTTGAAAATGACCTATTTTTCGAGAAGAAATGAAGGAGCAGAGACCGCCTCCAGTGGATTCCAGGCGTGTAATTTACGGATTAAAGTTCTTCGTAATTTAAGCAATTAATTGTAAATTACAGATAACATTAATAGGATGGGCAGGGGAATATGGTAATAACGTTATGTTAAAACCCTTGTCACTTTCTCACGCTTTCTTTCTCCAAATGGCATGATCTTTATATCAAAATCGCTCGTCTCGACGAGAGAAATGTAGCCACGCGACTCGATTTGGGAGATTCGGTCTTTTTGACAAGAATTAACAGAAAGCACAGTTTATTGTAATTTCAGCATGTATTATTAAATATGAAGATTATCGCATGATTTTGCGAGTAGAAAATGACATATTTTGCAAGAAGAAATGAAGAAGGAGAGACCGCCGTCAGTGAATTCCAGCCGTGTAATTTAGGGATAAATTTTTTTCGCTATTTAACCAATTAATTGTAAAATTCAGATGACAGTAATCGGGTGAGCTGGAGATTATGGTAATGCCGTTATGTTAAAACCCATGTAACTTTCTCATCCTTTCACCAAATTGCACGATCTTTATATCAAAATCGCTCGCCTCCACGATAGGAATGCAACCGTGTTACATGATTTTGGAAATTAGGTTTTTTTTATCCCGAATTAACAGAAAGCACAGTTTATTGTAATTTCATCTTGAATTATTAAATATGAAGATTATCGCACGATTTGGGAGTTGAAAACGAATTATTTTTCGAGAAGAAATGAAGGAGGATAGACCGCCTCCAGTGAATTCCAGGTGTGTAATTTAAGGATAAAAGTTCTTCGTAATTTAAAGAATTAATTGTAAAATGCAGATAACATTAATATGGTGAGCTGGAGAATATGGTAATGACGTTATGTTAAAACCCTTGTCACTTTCTGATGCTTTCATTCACCAAATGGCATGATCTTTATATCAAAATCGCTCATCTCGACGAGGGAAATGTAGCCACGCGAATGGATTTGGGAGATTCGGTTTTTTTGACCAGAATTAACAGAAAGCACAGTTTATTGTAATTTCGGCATGTATTATTAAATATGAAGATTATCGCATGATTTTATGGATCGATAATGACATATTTTGCGCGAGGAAATGAAGGAGGAGAGACCGCCTATAGTGAATTTCAGGCGTGTAATTTAAGGAGAAAATTTCTTCGTAATTTAACCAATTAATTGTAAAATGCAGATAACATTAATAGGGTGAGCTGGAGAATATGATAATGACGTTATGTTAAAACCTTGTACCTTTCTCATGCTTCCATTCACCAAATGGCACGATCTTTATATCAAAATCGCTCGTCTCGATGAGCGAAATGTAGCCACGTGACTAGATTTGGGAGATTCGGTCTTTTTTACCAGAATTAACAGAAAGCACAGTTTATTGTAATTTCAGCATGTATTATTAAATATGAAGACTATCGCATAATTTTGCGAGTCAAAAATGATATATTTTGCAAGAAGAAATGAAGGAGGGGAGACCGCCTCCAGTGAATTCCAGGCGTGCAATTTAAGGATAAAATTCCTTCGCTATTTGACCAATTAATTGTAAAATTCAGATAACAGTAATGGGGTGAGCTGGAGAATATGGTACTAACGTTATGTTAAAACCCTTGTAACTTTCTCATGCTTTCATGCACCAAATGGCACGATATTTATATCAAAATTGCTCGTCTCGACGAGGGAAATGTAGCCACGCGACAGGATTTGGGAGATTTGGTCTTTTTGACCAGAATTAACAGAAAGCACAGTTTATTGTAATTTCAGCATGTATTATTAAATATGAAGATTATCGCATGATTTTGCGAGTCAAAAATGACATATTTATCGATAAGAAATGAAGGAGGAGAGACCGCCTCCAGTGAATTCCAGGTGTGTAATTTAAGGATAAAATTTCTTCGTAATCTAACCAATTAATTGTAAAAATGCAGATAACATTAATACGGTGAGCTGGAGAATATGATAATGACGTTATGTTAAAGCCCTTGTCACTTTCTCATGTTTTCATTCACCAGATGGCACGATCTGTATATAAAAATCGATCGTCTCGACGAGGGAAATTTAGCCACGCGACTAGATTTGGGAGATTCGGCATTTTTGACCAGAATTAACAGAAAGCACAGTTTATTGTAATTTCAGCATGTATTAATAAATATGAAGATTATCGCATAATTTTGCGAGTCAAAAATGATATATTTTGCGAGAAGAAATGAAGGAGGGGAGATCGCCTCCAGTGAATTCCAGGCGTGCAATTTAAGGATAAAATTCCTTCGCTATTTGACCAATTAATTGTAAAATTCAGATAACAGTAATGGGGTGAGCTGGAGAATATGGTACTAACTTTATGTTAAAACCCTTGTAACTTTCTCATGCTTTCATTCACCAAATGGCACGATATTTATATCAAAATTGCTCGTCTCGACGAGGGAAGTGTAGCCACGCGACAGGATTTGGGAGATTTGGTCTGTTTGACCAGAATTAACAGAAAGCACAGTTTATTGTAATTTCAGCATGTATTATTAAATATGAAGATTATCGTATGATTTTGCGAGTCAAAAATGACATATTTATCGATAGGAAATGAAGGAGGAGAGACCGCCTCCAGTGAATTCCAGGTGTGTAATTTAAGGATAAAATTTCTTCGTAATCTAACCAATTAATTGTAAAAATGCAGATAACATTAATACGGTGAGCTGGAGAATATGATAATGACGTTATGTTAAAGCCCTTGTCACTTTCTCATGTTTTCATTCACCAGATGGCACGATCTGTATATAAAAATCGAACGTCTCGACGAGGGAAATTTAGCCACGCGACTAGATTTGAGAGATTCGGCATTTTTTACCAGAATTAACAGAAGGCACAGTTTATTGTACTTTCAGCATGTATTATTAAATATGAAGATTATCGCATTATTTTGCGAGTCGAAAATGACATATTTTGCTAGAAGAAATGACGGAGGAGAGATCGCCTCGAGTGAATTCCAGGCGTGTAATTTAAGGATAAAATTTGTTCACTATTTAACCAATTAATTTTAAAATCCAAATAACAGTAATATGGTGAGCTGGAGAATATGGTAATGCCGTTATGTTGACCCTTGTACCTTTCTCATCCTTGCACCAAATGGCACGATCTTTATATCAAAATCGCTCGCCACCATGATAGGAATGCAACTGCGCAACTGGATTTGGGAAATTCGGTCTTTTTAACCCGAATTAACAGAAACCAAAGTTTATTCTAATTCCATCATGTATTATTAAATATGAAGATTATCGCGTGATTTCGGAGTTGAAAACGACATATTTTTCGAGAAGAAATGAAGGAGGAGAGACCGCCTTCAGTGGATTCCAAGCGTGTATTTTACGGATAAAAGTTCTTCGTAATTTAACCAATTAATTGTAAAATGCAGATAACATTAATAGGGCGAGCAGGAGAATATGGTAATAAAGTTATGTTAAAACCCTTGTCACTTTCTCACGCTTTCTTTCTCCAAATGACACGATCTTTATATCAAAATCGCTCGTCTCGATGAGAGAAATGTAGCGACGCGACTGGATTTGGGAGATGCGGTCTTTTTGACAAGAATTAACAGAAAGTATAGTTTATTGTAATTTCAGCATGTATTATTAAATATGAAGATTATCGCATGATTTTGCGAGTAGAAAACGACATATTTTGCGGGAGGAAATAAAGGAGGAGAGCCCGCCTTCCATGAATTCTAGGCGTGTAATTTAAGGATAAAAAGTCTTCGCTATTTAACTAATTAATTGTAAAATTCAGATAACTGTAATAGGGTAAGCTGGAGAATATGGTAATGCCGTTATGTTAAAACCCTTGTAACTTTCTCATGCTTTCACCAAATGGCACAATCTTTATATCAAAATCGCTCGCCTCCACGGTAGGAATGCAACCGTGCTACTGGATTTGGGAAATTAGGTCTTTTTATCCCGAATTAAAAGAAAACACAGTTTATTGTAATTTCATCATGAATTATTAAATATGAAGATTATCGCATGATTTGGGAGTTGAAAACGACCTATTTATCGAGAAGAAATGAAGGAGGAGAGACCGCCTCCAGGCGTATAATTTAAGGATAAAATTTCATCGTAATTTAAACAATTAATTATAAAATGCAGATAACATTAATGGGGTGAGCTGGAGAATATGGTAATGACGTTATGTTAAGACCATTGTCACTTTCTCATGCTTTCATTCACCAAATGACATGATCTTTATATCAAAATCGCTCGTCTCGGCGAGGGAAATGTAGCCACGTGACTGGATTTGGGAGATTCGGTCTTTTTGACCAGAATTAATAGAAAGCACAGTTTATTGTAATTTCAGCATGTATTATTAAATACGAAGATTATCGCATGATTTTGCGAGTCAAAAACAATATATTTTGCGAGAAGAAATGAAGGAGGAAAGACCGCCTCCAGTGAATTACGGGCATGTAATTTAAGGATAAAATTTCTTCGCTATTTGACCAATTAATTGTAAAATTCGGATAACAGTAATGGGGTGAGCTGGAGAATATGGTAATGACGTTATGTTAAAACCCCTTGTAACTTTCTCATGCTTTCATTCACCAAATGGCACGATATTTATATCAAAATCGCTTGTCTCGACGAGGGAAATGCAGCCACGTGACTGGATTTGGGAGATTCGGTCTTTTTGACCCGAATTAACAGAAAGCACAATTTATTGTAATTTCAGAATGTATTATTAAATCTGACGATTATCGCATAATTTTGCGAGTCGAAAACGACATATTTTGCGAGAAAAAAATGAAAGAGGAGAGACCGCCTCCAGTGAATTCCAGGCATGTAATTTAAGGATAAAATTTCTTTTCTATTTAACCAGCTAATTGTAAAATTCAGATAACAGTAATAGGGTGAGCTGGAGAATATTGTAATGCTGTTATGTTAAAATCCTTGTAATTTTCTCATCCTTTCCCCAAATGGCACGATCTTTATATCAAAATCGCTCGCCTCCACGATAGGAATGCAACCGTACGACTGGATTTTGCAAATTATGTATTTTTAAACCGAATTAACATAAAGCACAGTTTATTGTAATTTCATCATGAATTATTAAATATGAAGATTATCTCATGATTTGGGAGTTGAAAACGACTTATTTTCAACAAGAAATGATCGAGGAGGGACCGCCTCCAGTTGATTACAGGCGCGTAATTTAAGGATAAAAGTTCTTCGTTATTTAACCAATTAATTGTAAAATACAGATAACATTAATAGGGTGAGTTGGAGAATATGGTATTGACGTTATGTTAAAACCCTTGTCATTTTCTCATGCTTTCTTTCACCAAGTGGCACGATCTTTATATCAAAATCGTTCTTCTCGACGAGAGAGATGTAGCCACGCGATTAGATTTGGGAGATTCGATTTTTTTGACCGGAATTAACAGAAAATCACAGTTTACTATAATTTCCTCATGTATTATTAAATACGAAGATTATCGCATGATTTTGCGAGTCGAAAACGACATATTTTGCGAGAAGAAATGCAAAGGTGCACAGACCGCCTCCAGTGGATCCAGGCGTGTAATTTATGGATAAAAGTTCTTTGTTATTTAACCAATTAATTGTAAAATTCAGATAACAGTAATAGGGTCAGCTGGAGAATATGGTAATGTCGTTATGTTAAAACCCTTGTAACTTTCTCATCCTTTCGCCAAATGGCACGATCTTTATATCAAAATCGCTCGCCTCCACGATAGGAATGCAACCGCGCGACTGGATTTCGAAAATTCGTTCTTTTTAACCCGAATTAACAGAAAGCACAGTTCATTCTAATTTCGTCATGAATTATTAAATATGAAGATTATCGCATGATTTGGGTGTTGAAAATGACCTATTTTTCGAGAAGAAATGAAGGAGCAGAGACCGCCTCCAGTGGATTCCAGGCGTGTAATTTACGGATTAAAGTTCTTCGTAATTTAACCAATTAATTGTAAATTACAGATAACATTAATAGGATGGGCAGGGGAATATGGTAATAACGTTATGTTAAAACCCTTGTCACTTTCTCACGCTTTCTTTCTCCAAATGGCATGATTTTTATATCAAAATCGCTCGTCTCGACGAGAGAAATGTAGCCACGTGACTCGATTTGGGAGATTTGGTCTTTTTGACAAGAATTAACAGAAAGCACAGTTTATTGTAATTTCAGCATGTATTATTAAATATGAACATTATCGCATGATTTTGCGAGTCGAAAATGACATATTTTGCAAGAAGAAATGAAGAAGGAGAGACCGCCGTCAGTTAATTTCAGCCGTGTAATTTAGGGATAAATTTTTTTCGCTATTTAACCAATTAATTGTAAAATTCAGATGACAGTAATCGGGTGAGCTGGAGAATATGGTAATGCCGTTATGTTAAAACCCATGTAACTTTCTCATCCTTTCACCAAATTGCACGATTTTTATATCAAAATCGCTCGCCTCCACGATAGGAATGCAACCGCGTTACATGATTTGGGAAATTAGGTTTTTTTTATCCCGAATTAACAGAAAGCACAGTGTATTGTAATTTCATCATGAATTATTAAATATGAAGATTATCGCATGATTTGGGAGTTGAAAACGAATTATTTTTCGAGAAGAAATGAAGGAGGATAGACCGCCTCCAGTGAATTCCAGGTGTGTAATTTATGGATAAAAGTTCTTCGTAATTTAAAGAATTAATTGTAAAATGCAGATAACATTAATATGGTGAGCTGGAGAATATGGTAATGACATTATGTTAAAACCCTTGTCACTTTCTGATGCTTTCATTCACCAAATGGCATGATCTTTATATCAAAATCGCTCATCTCGACGAGGAAAATGTAGCCACGCGACTGGATTTGGGAGATTCGGTTTTTTTGACCAGAATTAACAGAAAGCACAGTTTATTGTAATTTCAGCATGTATTATTAAATATGAAGATTATCGCATGATTTTATGGATCGATAATGACATATTTTTGCGCGAGGAAATGAAGGAGGAGAGACCGCCTACAGTGAATTTCAGGCGTATAATTTAAGGAGAAAATTTCTTCGTAATTTAACCAATTAATTGTAAAATGCAGATAACATTAATAGGGTGAGCTGGAGAATATGATAATGACGTTATGTTAAAACCTTGTACCTTTCTCATGCTTCCATTCACCAAATGGCACGATTTTTATATCAAAATCGCTCGTCTCGATGAGGGAAATGTAGCCACATGACTAGATTTGGGAGATTCGGTCTTTTTGACCAGAATTAACAGAAAGCACAGTTTATTGTAATTTCGGCATGTATTATTAAATATGAAGATTATCGCATAATTTTGCGAGTCAAAAATGATATATTTTGTGAGAAGAAATGAAGGAGGTGAGACCGCCTCCAGTGAATTCCAGGCGTGTAATTTAAGGATAAAATTTCTTCGCTATTTGACCAATTAATTGTAAAATTCAGATAACAGTAATGGGGTGAGCTGGAGAATATGGTACTGACGTTATGTTAAAACCCTTATAACTTTCTCATGCTTTCATTCACCAAATGGCACGATATTTATATCAAAATCGCTCGTCTCGACGAGGGAAATGTAGCCACGCGACTGGATTTGGGAGATTTGGTCTTTTTGACCAGAATTAACAGAAAGCACAATTTATTGTAATTTCAGCATGTCATATTTAATAATTCAAGATGAAATTACAATAAACTGTGATTTCTATTAATTCGGGTTAAATAGACTGAATTTTTCAAATCCAGTCCCGCGGTTACATTCCTATCGTGGAGGCGAGCGATTTTGATATAAAGGTCGTGCCATTTGGTGAAAGCATGAGAAAGTCACAAGGATTTTAACATAACGACATTACCATATTCTTCACCTCACCCTATTACTGTTATCTGAATTTTACAATTAATTGGTTAAATAGAGAAGAAATTTTATCCTTAAATTACACGCCTGGAATTCACTAGAGGCAGTCTCTTCTCCTTCATTTCTTCCCGCAAAATACGTCATTTTCGACTCGCCAAATCATGCGATAATCTTCATATTTAATAATGCATGCTGAAATTACAATAAACTGTCCTTTTTGTTAATTCTTGCCAAAAAGACCGAATCTCCCGAATCCAGTCAATTCCAGGCGTGTCATTTAAGGATAAAAGTTGTTCGTAATTTAACCAATTAATTATAAAATGCAGATAACATTAATAGGGTGAGCTGGAGAATATGGTACTGACGTTATGTTAAAACCCTTGTCACTTTCTCATGCTTTCTTTCACCAAATGGTACGATCTTTATACCGAAATCGCTCGTCTCAACGAGAGAAATTTAGCCACGCGATTTGATTTGGGAGATTCGGTCTTTTAGACCAGAATTAACAGAAAGTGCAGTTTATTATTTTTTCAGCATGTATTATTAAATATTAAGATTATCGCATGATTTTGTGAGTCGAAAATGATATATTTTGCGAGAAGAAATGAAGGAGGAGAGGCTGCCTCCAGTGAATTGCAGGCGTGTAATTTAAGGATAAAATTTCTTCTCCATTTGACCAATAATTGTAAAATTCAGATAACAATAATATGGTGAGCTGGAGAATATGGTAATGCCGTTATGTTGAAACCCTTGTAACTTTCTCATCCTTTCACCAAATGACACGATCTTTATATCAAAATCGCTCGCCTCCACGGTAGGAATGCAACCGCGTGACTAGATTTGGGAAATTCGGTCTTTTTAACCCTATTTAACAGAAAGCACAGCTTATTGTAATTTCATCATGAATTATTAAATATGAAGAATATCGCATGATTTGGGAGTTGAAAACGACCTATTTTTCGAGATGAAATGAAGGAGGTGAGACCGCTTCCAGCGGATTCCAGGCGTGTAATTTAGGGATACAAGTTCTTCGTAATTTAACCAATTAATGGTAAAATACGGATAACATTATTAGGGTGAGATGGAGAATATGGTAATGACATTATGTTAAAACTCTTGTCACTTTCTCATCCTTAATTTCACCAAATGGCACGATCTTTATATCGAAATCGCTCGTCTCAACGAGAGAAATGTAGCCACGCTACTTGATTTAGGAGATTCGATCTTTTTGACCAGAATTAATAGAAAGTACAGTTTAATGTAATTTCAGCATTTATTATTAAATACGAAGATTATCGCATGATTTTGCGAGTCAAAAACGACATATTTTGTGAGAAGAAATGAAGGAGGAGAGACCGCCTCCAGTGAATTCCAGGCGTGTAAAAAATGAAGGAGTTGAAAACGACATATTTTGAATTGTTTTCTCACCCGTTTCACAAATTTGTGTGCAACTTCTTCCTCCTTTCTCCAAATACTATGATCTTTATATGAAAAAAGCTCGGCTTAACGCGAGGAATCCAAGCAAGGGATTGGTTTGTTGACATTTGGTCTTTTTTACCTAAGATAAACACAATTTCATCGTTCAAATATTTTCTCAAGATTTTGTGTTTATTTATTATTTAATTCCATTGTTTCAAACCCTAAAAATGTGCTTAATTATGTTCATTACAAAAACCACAAGCTAATTTTCTTTTCTTTTTTGAAGAAAATCATAAACTAATTTTCTTTTTTTGAAGAAAACCACAAACTAATTTTCTTTTTTTGAAGAAAACTACATACTAATTTTCTTTTCTTTTTGAAGAAAACCACAAACTAATTTTCTTTTCTTGAAGAAAACCACAGACTAATTTTTTTTTTTTGAAGAAAACCACGGATTAAATTTCTTTTTTTGAAGAAAACCACAAACTAATTTTTATTTTTTTGAAGAAGACCACAAACTAATTTTTCTTTTCTTGAAGAAACCAACAAACTAATTTTCTTTTTTTGGAAGAAAATCACAAACCAATTTTATTTTCTTGAAGAAAACCACATACTAATTTTATATTTTTTGAGGAAAACCACAAATTAATTTTTTTTTTTGAAGAAAAGCACAAACTAATTTTTCTTTTTTTGAAGAAAACCACAACCTAATTTTCTTTTTTGGAAGAAAACTACAAACTAATTTTCTTTTTTTTTGAAGAAAACCACAAACCAATTTTCTTTTTTTGAAGAAAACCACAAACTAATTTTCTTTTTTTTTTGAAGATAACCACAAACTAATTTTCTTTTTTTTGAAGAAAAACACAAACTAATTTTCTTTTTTTCGTAGAAAACCTAATTTTCTTTTCTTTTTTAAGAAAATCATAAACTAATTCTCTTTTTTTGAAAAAAACCACAAACTAATTTTCTTTATTTGAAGAAAACCACAAACTAATTTTCTTTTTTTGAATAAAAACACAAACTAATTTTTCTTTTTTTTGAAGTAAACCACAAAGTAATATTCTTTTTGTGAAGAAAACCACAAACTAATTTTCTTCTTTTGAAGAAAACCACAAACTAATTTTCTTTTTTTAAAAAAAACTACAAACTAATATTCTTTTTTTGAAGAAAGCCTCAAACTGATTTTCTTTTTATGAAGAAAACCACAAACTAATTTTCTTTTTTTTCAGAAAACCACAAACTAATTTTTTCTTTTTTTGAAGAAAACCACAAACTAATTTTTTTTTTTTGAAGAAAACCACAAACTAATTTTTCTTTTTTTGAAGAAAACCACAAACTAATTTATCTTTTTTTTAATAAAACCACAAACTAATTTTCTTTTTTTGAAGAAAACCACAAAATAATTTACTTTTTTTTTTGAAGAAAACCACAAACTAATTTTTCTTTTTTTTCGAAAACAACAAACTAATTTTCTTTTTTTGAAGAAAACCACAAACTAATTTTCTTTTTTTGATGAAAACCACAAAATAATTTTTTATTTTTGAAGAAAACCACAAACTAATTTTCTTTTTTTGAAGAAAACCACAAACTAATTTTTCTATTTATGAAGAAAACCACAAACTAATTTTCTTTTTTTGAAGAAAACCACAAACTAATTTTTCTATTTATGAAGAAAACCACAAACTATTTTTCTTTTTTTGAACAAAACCACAAACTAATTTTCTTTTTTTTGAAGAAAACCACTAACTAATTTTCTTTTTCTTTTTTAAGTAAAACACAAACTAATTTTTCTTTTTTTGAAGAAAACCACAAACTCTTTTTTTTTTTGAAGGAAACCACAAACTAATTTTTTCTTTTTTTGAAGAAAACCACAAACTAATTTTCATTTTTTGAAGAAAACCACAAACTAACTTTCTTTTTTTTTGAAGAAAACCACAAACTAATTGTTCTTTTTTTGAAGAAAACCACAAACTAATTTTATTTATTTGAAGAAAACAACAAACTAATTTTCTTTTTTTGAAGAAAACCACAAATTAATTTTATATTTTTGAAGAAAACCACAAACTAATTTTTCTTTTTATGAAGAATACCACAAACTAATTTTCTTTTTTTTTCAAGAAAACCACCAACTAATTTTTTTTTTTTTTGAAGAAAACCACAAACTAATTTTATTTTTTTGAAGAAAACCACAAAATAATTTTATTTTTTTGAAGAAAACCACAAACTAATTTTCTTTTTTCTAAGAAAACCTCAAACTAATTTTATTTTTTTGAGGAAAACCACACACTAATTTTCTTTTTTTTTGAGAAAACCTCAAACAAATTTTTCTTTTTTTGAAGAAAACCACAAACTAATTTTTTTTTTGAAGAAAACCACAAACTAATTTTCTTTTTTTGAAGAAAACCACAAACTAATTTTGTTTTTTTCAAGAAAACCACGAACTTATTTTCTTTTTTTGAAGAAAACGACAAACTAATTTTTTATTTTTTAGAAAACCACAAACTAATTTTTCTTTTTTTGAAGAAAACGACAAACTAATTTTCTTTTTTTTAAGAATAGCATAAACTAATTTTATTTTTTTTTAGAAAACCACAAACAAATTTTTCTTTTTTTGAACAAAACCACAAACTAATTTTATATTTTTGAAGAAAACCACAATGAAATTTTCGTTTTTTTTTAGAAAACGACAAACTAATTTTTTTTTTTTTTTTAATAAAACCACAAACTAATTATATATTTTTTAAGTAAACCACAAACTAATTTTCTTTTTTGTAGAAAACCACAAACTAATTTTTCTTTTTTTGAAGAAAACCACAAACTAATTTTCCTTTTTTGAAGAAAACCACGAACTAATTTTCTTTTTTTGAAGAAAACCACAAACTAATTTTCTTTTTTTTAAGAAAACCACAAACTAATTTTCTTTTTTTGAAGAAAACCACAAACTAATTTTTCTTTTTTTTCGAAAACAACAAACTAATTTTCTTCTTTTGAAGAAAACCACAAACTAATTTTCTTTTTTTGAAGAAAACCACAAAATAATTTTTTTTTTTTGAAGAAAACCACAAAATAATTTTTTTTTTGAAGAAGAAGACCACAAACTAATTTTTCTTTTTTTTTTGAAGAAAACCACGAACTAATTTTTCGATTTATGAAGAAAACCACAAACTAATTTTCTTTTTTTGGAAGAAAACCACAAACTAATTTTTCTTTTTTTTCGAAAACAACAAACTAATTTTCTTCTTTTGAAGAAAACCACAAACTAATTTTCTTTTTTTGAAGAAAACCACAAAATAATTTTTTTTTTGAAGAAGAAGACCACAAACTAATTTTTCTTTTTTTTTTGAAGAAAACCACGAACTAATTTTTCGATTTATGAAGAAAACCACAAACTAATTTTCTTTTTTTGAAGACAACCACAAACTAATTTTTTTTTTTGAAGAAAACAACAAATTAATTTTAATTTTTTGAAGAAAACCACAAATTAATTTTATATTTTTGAAGAATAGCACAAACTAATTTTCTTTTTTTTTAGAAAACCACAAACTAATTTTTCTTTTTTTGAAGAAAACCACAAACTAATTTTATATTTTTGAAGAAAACCACAAACAAATTTTCTTTTTTTTTTAGAAAACGACAAACAAATTGTTTTTTTTTTTTTTTTGAATAAAACCACAAACTAATATTATATTTTTTAAGTAAACCACAAACTAATTTTCCTTTTTTTTAGAAAACCACAAACTAATTTTTCTTTTTTTGAAGAAAACCACAAACTAATTTTTTCTTTTTTTGAAGAAAACCACAAACTAATTTTCTATTTTTGAAGAAAACCACAAACTAATTTTCATTTTTTGAAGAAAACCACAAACTAACTTTCTTTTTTTTTGAAGAAAACCACAAACTAATTGTTCTTTTTTTGAAGAAAACCACAAACTAATTTTATTTTTTTGAAGAAAACAACAAACTAATTTTCTTTTTTTGAAGAAAACCAAAAATTAATTTTATATTTTTGATGAAAACCACAAACTAATTTTTCTTTTTTTGAAGAAAACCACAAACTAATTTTCTTTTTTTTTCAAGATAACCACAAACTATTTTTTCTTTTTTTGAAGAAAACCACAAACTAATTTTATTTTTTTGAAAAAAACCACAAAATAATTTTATTTTTTTGAAGAAAACCAAAAACTAATTTTCTTTTTTCTAAGAAAACCTCAAACTAATTTTCTTTTTTTTGAAGAAAACCACAAACTAATTTTCTTTTTTTGAAGAAAACCACAAAATAAATTTTTATTTTTGAACAAATCCACAAACTAATTTTCTTATTTTGAAGAAAACCACAAACTAATTTTTCTTTTTTTGAAGAAAACCACAAACTAATTTTATTTTTTTGAAGAAAACCACAAAATAATTTTATTTTTTTGAAGAAAACCACAAACTAATTTTTTTTTTCCTAGAAAACCTCAAACTAATTTTATTTTTTTGAGGAAAACCACACACTAATTTTCTTTTTTTTTTAGAAATCCTATAACTAATTTTTCTTTTTTTGAAGAAAACCACAAACTAATTTTTTTTTTTGAAGAAGACCACAAACTAATTTTCTTTTTTTGAAGAAAACCACAAACTAATTTTACTTTTTTTGAAGAAAACCACTAACTAATTTTTCTTTTTTTTAAGAAAATCATAAACTAATTTTCTTTTTTTGAAGAAAACCACAAACTAATTTACTTTTTTTTTTAAGAAAACCACAAACTAATTTTTCGTTTTTTTCGAAAACAACAAACTAATTTTCTTTTTTTGAAGAAAACCACAAACTAATTTTCTTTTTTTGAAGAAAACCACAAAATAATTTTTTATTTTTAAAGAAAACCACAAACTAATTTTCTTTTTTTGAAGAAAACCACAAACTTATTTTTCTATTTATGAAGAAAACCACAAACTAATTTTATTTTTTTGAAGAAAACCACAAACTAATTTTTTTTTTCTTAGAAAACCTCAATCTAATTTTATTTTTTTGAGGAAAACCACTCACTAATTTTCTTTTTTTTTTTGAAAACCTAAAACTAATTTTTCTTTTTTTGAAGAAAACCACAAACTAATTTTTTTTTTAGAAGAAAACCACAAACTAATTTTCTTTTTTTGAAGAAAACCACAAACTAAGTTTTCTTTTTTTTAAGAAAACCACAAACTAATTTTTTTTTTGAAGAAAACCACAAACTAATTTTCTTTTTTTCAAGAAAACCACGAACTAATTATCTTTTTTGGAAGAAAACGACAAACTAATTTTTTTTTTTGAAGAAAACCACAAAATAATTTTATTTTTTTGAAGAAAACCACAAACTAATTTTATTTTTTTTAAGAAAACCACAAACTAATTTTATATTTTAGAGGAAAACCACACACTAATTTTCTTTTTTTTTTAGAAAACCACAAACTAATTTTTCTTTTTTTGAAGAAAACCACAAATTAATTTTTTTTTTGAAGAAAACCACAAACTAATTTTTCTTTTTTTTAAGAAAACCATAAACTAATTTTCTTTTTTTTTTAGAAAACCAAAAACTAATTTTTCGTTTTTTTCGAAAACAACAAACTAATTTTATTTTTTTGAAGAAAACAACAAACTAATTTCTTTTTTTGAAGAAAACCAAAAATTAATTTTATATTTTTGATGAAAACCACAAACTAATTTTTCTTTTTTTGAAGAAAACCACAAACTAATTTTCTTTTTTTTTCAAGAAAACCACAAACTAATTTTTCTTTTTTTGAAGAAAACCACAAACTAATTTTATTTTTTTGAAGAAAACCACAAAATAATTTTATTTTTTTGAAGAAAACCAAAAACTAATTTTCTTTTTTCTAAGAAAACCTCAAACTAATTTTATTTTTTTGAGGAAAACCACACACTAATTTTCTTTTTTTTTTACAAAACCTAAAACTAATTTTTCTTTTTTTGAACAAAACCACAAACTAATTTTCTTTTTTTGAAGAAAACCACAAAATAATTTTTTATTTTTAAAGAAAACCACAAACTAATTTTCTTTTTTTGAAGAAAACCACAAACTTATTTTTCTATTTATGAAGAAAACCACAAACTAATTTTCTTTTTTTGAAGACAACCACAAACTAATTGTTCTTTTTTTGAAGAAAACCACAAACTAATTTTATTTTTTTGAAGAAAACAACAAACTAATTTTCTTTTTTTGAAGAAAACCACAAATTAATTTTATAATTTTGAAGAAAACCACAAACTAATTTTTCTTTTTTTGAAGAAAACCACAAACTAATTTTCTTTTTTTTTCAAGAAAACCACAAACTAAGTTTTCTTTTTTTGAAGAAAACCACAAACTAATTTTATTTTTTTGAAGAAAACCACAAAATAATTTTATTTTTTTGAAGAAAACCACAAACTAATTTTTTTTTTCTTAGAAAACCTCAAACTAATTTTATTTTTTTGAGGAAAACCACACACTAATTTTCTTTTTTTTTTAGAAAACCTAAAACTAATTTTTCTTTTTTTGAAGAAAACCACAAACTATTTTTTTTTTTTGAAGAAAACCACAAACTAATTTTCTTTTTTTGAAGAAAAACACAAACTAATTTTTTTTTTTTTAAGAAAACCACAAACTAATTTTTTTTTTGAAGAAAACAACAAACTAATTTTCTTTTTTTCAAGAAAACCACGAACTAATTTTCTTTTTTTGAAGAAAACGACAAACTAATTTTTTTTTTTGAAGAAAACCACAAAATAATTTTATTTTTTTGAAGAAAACCACAAACTAATTTTATTTTTTTTAAGAAAACCACAAACTAATTTTATATTTTAGAGGAAAACCACACACTAATTTTCTTTTTTTTTTAGAAAACCACAAACTAATTTTTCTTTTTTTGAAGATAACCACAAATTAATTTTTTTTTTGAAGAAAACCACAAACTAATTTTTCTTTTTTTTAAGAAAACCATAAACTAATTTTCTTTTTTTTTTAGAAAACCAAAAACTAATTTTTCGTTTTTTTCGAAAACAACAAACTAATTTTATTTTTTTGAAGAAAACAACAAACTAATTTTCTTTTTTTGAAGAAAACCAAAAATTAATTTTATATTTTTGATGAAAACCACAAACTAATTTTTCTTTTTTTGAAGAAAACCACAAACTAATTTTCTTTTTTTTTCAAGAAAACCACAAACTAATTTTTCTTTTTTTGAAGAAAACCACAAACTAATTTTATTTTTTTGAAGAAAACCACAAAATAATTTTATTTTTTTGAAGAAAACCAAAAACTAATTTTCTTTTTTCTAAGAAAACCTCAAACTAATTTTATTTTTTTGAGGAAAACCACACACTAATTTTGTTTTTTTTTTAGAAAACCTAAAACTAATTTTTCTTTTTTTGAAGAAAACCACAAACTACTTTTTTTTTTTTGAAGAAAACCACAAACTAATTTTCTTTTTTTGAAGAAAACCACGAACTAATTTTCTTTTTTTGAAGAAAACGACAAACTAATTTTCTTTTTTTGAAGAAAACCACAAAATAATTTTATTTTTTTGAAGAAAACCACAAACTAATTTTTTTTTTCTTAGAAATCCTCAAACTAATTTTATTTTTTTGAGGAAAACCACACACTAATTTTCGTTTTTTTTTAGAAAACCTAAAACTAATTTTTCTTTTTTTGAAGAAAACCACAAACTATTTTTTTTTTTTTGAAGAAAACCACAAACTAATTTTCTTTTTTTGAAGAAAAACTCAAACTAATTTTTTTTTTTTTTTAAGAAAACCACAAACTAATTTTTTTTTTGAAGAAAACAACAAACTAATTTTCTTTTTTTCAAGAAAACCTCGAACTAATTTTCTTTTTTTGAAGAAAACGACAAACTAATTTTTTTTTTTGAAGAAAACCACAAAATAATTTTATTTTTTTGAAGAAAACCACAAACTAATTTTATTTTTTTTAAGAAAACCACAAACTAATTTTATATTTTTGAGGAAAACCACACACTAATTTTCTTTTTTTTTTAGAAAACCACAAACTAATTTTTCTTTTTTTGAAGAAAACCACAAATTAATTTTTTTTTTGATGAAAACCAGAAACTAATTTTCTTTTTTTGAAGAAAACCACAAACTAATTTTCTTTTTTTGAAGAAAACCAAAAAATATTTTTTATTTTTGAAAAAAACCACAAACTAGTTTTCTTTTTTTGAAAAAAACCGCAAACTAATTTCTCTATTTATGAAGAAAACCACAAATTAATTTTCTTTTTTTGAAAAAAACCACAAACTAATTTTTTTTTTCTTAGAAATCCTCAAACTAATTTTATTTTTTTGAGGAAAACCACACACTAATTTTCGTTTTTTTTTAGAAAACCTAAAACTAATTTTTCTTTTTTTGAAGAAAACCACAAACTAATTTTTTTTTTTTGAAGAAAACCACAAACTAATTTTCTTTTTTTGAAGAAAACCACGAACTAATTTTCTTTTTTTGAAGAAAACGACAAACTAATTTTCTTTTTTTGAAGAAAACCACAAAATAATTTTATTTTTTTGAAGAAAACCACAAACTAATTTTCTTTTTTTTAAGAAAACCACAAACTAATTTTATATTTTTGAGGAAAACCACACACTAATTTTCTTTTTTTTTTAGAAAACCACAAACTAATTTTTCTTTTTTTGAAGAAAACCACAAATTAATTTTTTTTTTGATGAAAACCAGAAACTAATTTTCTTTTTTTGAAGAAAACCACAAACTAATTTTCTTTTTTTGAAGAAAACCAAAAAATATTTTTTATTTTTGAAAAAAACCACAAACTAGTTTTCTTTTTTTGAAGAAAACCGCAAACTAATTTCTCTATTTATGAAGAAAACCACAAATTAATTTTCTTTTTTTTAAGAAAACCACAAACTAATTTTATATTTATGAAGGAAACCACAAACTAATTTTTTCTTTTTTTGAAGAAAACCACAAACTAATTTTTCTTTTTTTGAAGAAAACCACAAACTAATTTTCTTTTTTTTTGAAGAAAACCACAAACTAATTTTTTCTTTTTTTGAAGAAAACCACAAACTAATTTTATTTTTTAAAAAAAAACAACAAACTAATTTTCATCTTTTTAAGAACACCACGAACTAATTTTCTTTTTTTTTGAAGAAAACCACAAACTAATTTTCTTTTTTTGAAGAAAACCACAAACTAATTTTCCTTTTTTTATGAAAACCACGAACTAATTTTCTTTTTTTTGAAGAAAACCACAAACTAATTTTCTTTTTTTGAAGAAAACCACAAACTAATTTTCTTTTTTTTAAGAAAACCACAAACTAATTTTTTCTTTTTTTGAAGAAAACCACAAACTAATTTTTCTTTTTTTGAAGAATTCCACAAACTAATTTTTCTTTTTTTGAAGAAAACCACAAACTAATTTTTCTTTTTTTTAAGAAAACCATAAACTAATTTTCTTTTTTTGAAGAAAACCACAAACTAATTTACTTTTTTTTTTTTGAAGAAAACCACAAACTAATTTTTCGTTTTTTTCGAAAACAACAAACTAATTTTCTTTTTTTGAACAAAACCACAAACTAATTTTCTTTTTTTGAAGAAAACCACAAAATAATTTTTTATTTTTAAAGAAAACCACAAACTAATTTTCTTTTTTTGAAGAAAACCACAAACTTATTTTTCTATTTATGAAGAAAACCACAAACTAATTTTCTTTTTTTGAAGACAACCACAAACTAATTTTCTTTTATTGAAGATAGCCTCAAACTAATTTTCTTTTTTTGAAGAAAACCACTAACTAATTTTCTTTATTTTTTGAAGAAAATCACAAACTAATTTTTCTTTTTTTGAAGAAAACCACAAACTAATTTTATTTTTTTGAAGGAAACCACAAACTAATTTTTTCTTTTTTTGAAGAAAACCACAAACTAATTTTCTATTTTTGAAGAAAACCACAAACTAATTTTCTTTTTTTGAAGAAAACCACAAACTAACTTTCTTTTTTTTTCAAGAAAACCACAAACTAATGTTCTTTTTTTGAAGAAAACCACAAACTAATTTTATTTTTTTGAAGAAAACAACAAACTAATTTTCTTTTTTTGAAGAAAACCACAAATTAATTTTATATTTTTGAAGAAAACCACAAACTAATTTTTCTTTTTTTGAAGAAAACCACAAACTAATTTTCTTTTTTTTTCAAGAAAACCACAAACTAATTTTTCTTTTTTTGAAGAAAACCACAAACTAATTTTATTTTTTTGAAGAAAACCACAAAATAATTTTATTTTTTTGAAGAAAACCACAAACTAATTTTTTTTTTCTTAGAAAACCTCAAACTAATTTTATTTTTTTGAGGAAAACCACACACTAATTTTCTTTTTTTTTAGAAAACCTAAAACTAATTTTTCTTTTTTTGAAGAAAACCACAAACTATTTTTTTTTTTTGAAGAAAACCACAAACTAATTTTCTTTTTTTGAAGAAAAACACAAACTAATTTTTTTTTTTTTTAAGAAAACCACAAACTAATTTTTTTTTTGAAGAAAACCACAAACTAATTTTCTTTTTTTCAAGAAAACCACGAACTAATTTTCTTTTTTTGAAGAAAACGACAAACTAATTTTTTTTTTTGAAGAAAACCACAAAATAATTTTATTTTTTTGAAGAAAACCGCAAACTAATTTTATATTTTTGAGGAAAACCACACACTAATTTTCTTTTTTTTTTAGAAAACAACAAACTAATTTTTCTTTTTTTGAAGAAAACCACAAATTAATTTTTTTTTTGATGAAAACCAGAAACTAATTTTTTCTTTTTTTGAAGAAAACCACAAACTAATTTTTCTTTTTTTGAAGAAAACCACAAATTAATTTTTTTTTTGAAGAAAACCACAAACTAATTTTCTTTTTTTGAAGAAAACCACAAACTAATTTTCTTTTTTTTGAAGAAAACCACAAAATATTTTTTTATTTTTGAAGAAAACCACAAACTAATTTTCTTTTTTTGAAGAAAACCACAAACTAATTTCTCTATTTATGAAGAAAACCACAAATTAATTTTCTTTTTTTTGAAGAAAACCACAAACTAATTTTCTTTTTTTGAAGAAAACCACAAAATAAATTTTTATTTTTGAACAAATCCACAAACTAATTTTCTTATTTTGAAGAAAACCACAAACTAATTTTTCTTTTTTTGAAGAAAACCACAAACTAATTTTATTTTTTTGAAGAAAACCACAAAATAATTTTATTTTTTTGAAGAAAACCACAAACTAATTTTTTTTTTCCTAGAAAACCTCAAACTAATTTTATTTTTTTGAGGAAAACCACACACTAATTTTCTTTTTTTTTTAGAAATCCTATAACTAATTTTTCTTTTTTTGAAGAAAACCACAAACTAATTTTTTTTTTTGAAGAAGACCACAAACTAATTTTCTTTTTTTGAAGAAAACCACAAACTAATTTTTCTTTTTTTGAAGAAAACCACTAACTAATTTTTCTTTTTTTTAAGAAAATCATAAACTAATTTTCTTTTTTTGAAGAAAACCACAAACTAATTTACTTTTTTTTTTAAGAAAACCACAAACTAATTTTTCGTTTTTTTCGAAAACAACAAACTAATTTTCTTTTTTTGAGGAAAACCACAAACTAATTTTCTTTTTTTGAAGAAAACCACAAAATAATTTTTTATTTTTAAAGAAAACCACAAACTAATTTTCTTTTTTTGAAGAAAACCACAAACTTATTTTTCTATTTATGAAGAAAACCACAAACTAATTTTATTTTTTTGAAGAAAACCACAAACTAATTTTTTTTTTCTTAGAAAACCTCAATCTAATTTTAATTTTTTGAGGAAAACCACTCACTAATTTTCTTTTTTTTTTTGAAAACCTAAAACTAATTTTTCTTTTTTTGAAGAAAACCACAAACTAATTTTTTTTTTAGAAGAAAACCACAAACTAATTTTCTTTTTTTGAAGAAAAACACAAACTAATTTTTCTTTTTTTTAAGAAAACCACAAACTAATTTTTTTTTTGAAGAAAACCACAAACTAATTTTCTTTTTTTCAAGAAAACCACGAACTAATTATCTTTTTTGGAAGAAAACGACAAACTAATTTTTTTTTTTGAAGAAAACCACAAAATAATTTTATTTTTTTGAAGAAAACCACAAACTAATTTTCTTTTTTTTAAGAAAACCACAAACTAATTTTATATTTTAGAGGAAAACCACACACTAATTTTCTTTTCTTTTTTAGAAAACCACAAACTAATTTTTCTTTTTTTGAAGAAAACCACAAATTAATTTTTTTTTCGAAGAAAACCACAAACTAATTTTCTTTTTTTTGAAGAAAACCACAAACTAATTTTCTTTTTTTGAAGAAAACCACAAAATATTTTATTATTTTTGAAGAAAACCACAAACTAATTTTCTTTTTTTGAACAAAACCACAAACTAATTTTTCTTTTTTTGAAGAAAACCACAAACTAATTTTTCTTTTTTTTAAGAAAACCATAAACTAATTTTCTTTTTTTGAAGAAAACCACAAACTAATTTACTTTTTTTTTTTAAGAAAACCACAAACTAATTTTTTGTTTTTTTCGAAAACAACAAACTAATTTTCTTTTTTTGAAGAAAACCACAAACTAATTTTCTTTTTTTGAGGAAAACCACAAAATAATTTTTTATTTTTAAAGAAAACCACAAACTAATTTTCTTTTTTTGAAGAAAACCACAAAATTATTTTTCTATTTATGAAGAAAACCACAAACTAATTTTCTTTTTTTGAAGACAACCACAAACTAATTTTCTTTTATTGAAGATAGCCTCAAAATATTTTTCTTTTTTTGAACAAAACCACAAACTAATTTTCTTTTTTTGAAGAAAACCACTAACTAATTTTCTTTTTTTTTTGAAGAAAACCACAAACTAATTTTTCTTTTTTTGAAGAAAACCACAAACTAATTTTATTTTTTTGAAGGAAACCACAAACTAATTTTTTCTTTTTTTGAAGAAAACCACAAACTAATTTTCTATTTTTGAAGAAAACAACAAACTAATTTTCTTTTTTTGAAGAAAACCACAAACTAACTTTCTTTCTTTTTTAAGAAAACCACAAACTAATTGTTCTTTTTTTGAAAAAAACCACAAACTAATTTTATTTTTTTGAAGAAAACAACAAACTAATTTTCTTTTTTTGAAGAAAACCACAAATTAATTTTATATTTTTGAAGAAAACCACAAACTAATTTTTCTTTTTTTGAAGAAAAGCACAATCTAATTTTCTTTTTTTTTCAACAAAACCACAAACTAATTTTTCTTTTTTTGAAGAAAACCACAAACTAATTTTATTTTTTTGAAGAAAACCACAAAATAATTTTATTTTTTTGAAGAAAACCACAAACTAATTTTTTTTTTCTTAGAAAACCTCAAACTAATTTTATTTTTTTGAGGAAAACAACTCACTAATTTTCTTTTTTTTTTAGAAAACCTAAAACTAATTTTTCTTTTTTTGAAGAAAACCACAAACTAATTTTTTTTTTTAAGAAAACCACAAACTAATTTTTCTTTTTTTGAAGAAAACTACAAACTAATTTTTCTTTTTTTGAAGAAAACCACAAACTAATTTTTTTTTTCAAGAAAACCACAAACTAATTTTTCTTTTTTTCAAGAAAACCACGAACTAATTTTCTTTTTTTGAAGAAAACGACAAACTAATTTTCTTTTTTTGAAGAAAACTACAAAATAATTTTATTTTTTTGAAGAAAACCACAAACTAATTTTCTTTTTTTTAAGAAAACCACAAACTAATTTTATATTTTAGAGGAAAACCACACACTAATTTTCTTTTCTTTTTTAGAAAACCACAAACTAATTTTTCTTTTTTTGAAGAAAACCACAAATTAATTTTTTTTTTGAAGAAAACCACAAACTAATTTTCTTTTTTTGAAGAAAACCACAAACTAATTTTCTTTTTTTGAAGAAAACCACAAAATAAATTTATTTTTTTCAGGAAAACCACAAACTAATTTTCTTTTTTTTTAGAAAACCTAACACTAATTTTTCTTTTTTTGAAGAAAACCACAAACTAATTTTTTTTTTTGAAGAAAACCACAAACTAATTTTCTTTTTTTGAAGAAAACCAAAAACTTATTTTTTTTTACTAAGAAAACCTCAAACTAATTTTATTTTTTTGAAGAAAACCACAAAATAATTTTCTTTTTTTGAAGAAGACCACAAACTAATTTTATTTTTTTGAAGAAAACCACAAACTAATTTTTCTATTTATGAAGAAAACCACAAACTAATTTTCTTTTTTTGAAGACAACCACAAACTAATTTTATTTTTTTGAAGAAAACCACAAAATAATTTTATTTTTTTGAAGAAAACCACAAATTAATTTTATATTTTTTTCAAGAAAACCACATACTAATTTTTCTTTTTTTGAAGAAAACCACAAACTAATTTTATTTTTTTGAAGAAAACCACAAAATAATTTTATTTTTTTGAAGAAAACCAAAAAACTAATTTTTTTTTACTAAGAAAACCTCAAACTAATTTTATTTTTTTGAAGAAAACCACAAAATAATTTTCTTTTTTTCAAGAAAACCACGAAATAATTTTCTTTTTTTGAAGAAAACGACAAACTAATTTTTTTTTTTTGAAGAAAACCACAAAATAATTTTATTTTTTTGAAGAAAACCACAAACTAATTTTTTTTTTTTAAGAAAACCACAAACTAATTTTATATTTTAGAGGAAAACCACACACTAATTTTCTTTTTTTTTTAGAAAACCACAAACTAATTTTTCTTTTTTTGAAGAAAACCACAAATTAATTTTTTTTTTGAAGAAAACCACAAACTAATTTTCTTTTTTTGAAGAAAACCACAAACTAATTTTCTTTTTTTGAAGAAAACCACAAAATATTTTTTTATTTTTGAAGAAAACCACAAACTAATTTTCTTTTATTGAAGAAAACCACAAACTAATTTCTCTATTTATGAAGAAGACCACAAATTAATTTTCTTTTTTTGAAGAAAACCACAAACTAATTTCCTTTTTTTGAAGAAAACCACAAAATAAATTTTTATTTTTGAACAAATCCACAAACTAATTTTCTTTTTTTGAAGAAAACCACAAACTAATTTTTCTTTTTTTGAAGAAAACAACAAACTAATTTTATTTTTTTGAAGAAAACCACAAAATAATTTTATTTTTTTGAAGAAAACCACAAACTAATTTTTTTTTTTTTAAGAAAACCACAAACTAATTTTATATTTTTGAGGAAAACCACACACTAATTTTCTTTTTTTTTTAGAAAACCACAAACTAATTTTTCTTTTTTTGAAGAAAACCACAAACTAATTTTTTTTTTGAAGAAAACCACAAACTAATCTTCTTTTGTTGAAGAAAACCACAAACTAATTTTCTTTTTTTCAACAAAACCACGAACTAATTTTCTTTTTTTGAAGAAAACGACAAACTTATTTTATTTTTTTGAAGAAAACCACAAAATAATTTTATTTTTTTGAAGAAAACCACAAACTAACTTTCTTTTTTTTTTAAGAAAACAACAAACTAATTGTTCTTTTTTTGAAGAAAACCACAAACTAATTTTATTTTTTTCAAGAAAACAACAAACTAATTTTCTTTTTTTGTAGAAAACCACAAATTAATTTTATATTTTAAAAGAAAACCACAAACTAATTTTTTCTTTTTTTGAAGAAAACCACAAACAAATTTTTTTTTTTTTTTGAAGAAAACCACAAACTAATTTTTCTTTTTTTGAAGAAATCCACAAACTAATTTTATGTTTTTGAAGAAAACCACAAAATAATTTTATTTTTTTGAAGAAAACCACAAACTAATTTTCTTTTTTCTAAGAAAATCACAAACTAATTTTATATTTTTGACGAAAACCACACACTAATTTTTTTTTTTTTTTAGAAAACCACAAACTAATTTTTCTTTTTTTTAAGAAAACCACAAAATAATTTTTTTTTTGTAGAAAACCACAAACTAATTTTTTTTTTTTGAAGAAAACCACAAACTAATTTTCTTTTTTTCAACAAAACCACGAACTAATTTTCTTTTTTTTGAAGAAAACGACAAACTTATTTTCTTTTTTTGAAGAAAACCACAAAATAATTTTATTTTTTTCAAGAAAACCACAAACTAATTTTTTTTTTTAAGAAAACCACAAACTAATTTTATATTTTTGAGGAAAACCACAGACTAATTTTTCTTTTTTTTTTGAAAACCACAAACTAAGTTTTCCTTTTTTGAAGAAAACCGCAAACTAATTTTTTTTTTGAAGAAAACCACAAACTAATTGTTCTTTTTTTGAAGAAAACCACAAACTAATTTTATTTTTTTGAAGAAAACAACAAACTAATTTTCTTTTTTTGAAGAAAACCAAAAATTAATTTTATATTTTTGAAGAAAACCACAAACTAATTTTTCTTTTTTTGAAGAAAACCACAAACAAATTTTCTTTTATTTTCAAGAAAATCACATACTAATTTTTCTTTTTTTGAAGAAAACCACAAACTAATTTTATTTTTTTGAAGAAAACCACAAAATAATTTTATGTTTTTGAAGAAAACCAAAAACTAATTTTATTTTTTCTAAGAAAACCTCAAACTAATTTTATTTTTTTGAGTAAAACCACACACTAATTTTCTTTTTTTTTTACAAAACCTAATACTAATTTTTCTTTTTTTGAAGAAAACCACAAACTAATTTTTTTTTTTGAAGAAAACCACGAACTAATTTTCATTTTTTGAAGAAAACGACAAACTAATTTTCTTTTTTTGAAGAAAACCACAAAACAATTTTATTTTTTTGAAGAAAACCACAAACTAATTTTCTTTTTTTTAAGAAAACCACAAACTAATTTTATATTTTTGAGGAAAACCACACACTAATTTCCTTTTTTTTTTAGAAAACCACAAACTAATTTTTCTTTTTTTGAAGAAAACCACAAATTAATTTTTTTTTTTTGAAGAAAACCACAAACTAATTTTCTTTTTTTGAAGAAAACCACCAACTAATTTTCTTTTTTTTGAAGAAAACCACAAAATATTTTTTTATTTTTGAAGAAAACCACAAACTAATTTTATTTTTTTGAAGAAAACCACAAACTAATTTCTCTATTTATGAAGAAAACCACAAATTAATTTTCTTTTTTTGAAGCAAACCACAAACTAATTTTCTTTTTTTGAAGAAAACCACAAAATAAATTTCTTTTTTTTTATGGAAACAACAAACTAATTTTTTCTTTTTTTTGAAGAAAACCACAAACTAATTTTCTTTTTTTGAAGAAAACCACAAACTAATTTTCTTTTTTTTTTTGAAGAAAACCACAAACTAATTTTATTTTTTTTGAAGAAAACCACAAACTAATTTTATTTTTTTGAAGAAAACAACAAACTAATTTTATTTTATTTTTGAAGAAAAGCACAAACTAATTTTTCTTGTTTTGTAGAAAACCACAAACTAATTTTATTTTTTGGAAAAAAACCACAAAATAATTTTATTTTTTTGAAGAAAACCACATACTAATTTTCTTTTTTGTAAGAAAACCACAAACTAATTTTTCTTTTTTTTAAGAAAACCACAAACTAATTTTTTTTTTGAAGAAAACCACAAACTAATTTTCTTTTTTTGAAGAAAACCACAAACTAATTTTCTTTTTTTCAACAAAACCACGAACTAATTTTCTTTTTTTGAAGAAAACGACAAACTTATTTTCTTTTTTTGAAGAAAACCAAAAAATAATTTTATTTTTTTGAAGACAACCACAAACTATTTTTTTTTTTTTAAGAAAACCACAACCTAATTTTATATTTTTGAGGAAAACCACAGACTAATTTTTCTTTTTTTTTGAAAACCACAAACTAATTTTTCTTTTTTTGAAGAAAACCACAAACTAATTTTTTTTTTGAAGAAAACCACAAACTAATTGTTCTTTTTTTGAAGAAAACCAAACACTAATTTTATTTTTTTGAAGAAAACAACGAACTAATTTTCTTTTTTTGAAGAAAACCAAAAATTAATTTTATATTTTTGAAGAAAACCACAAACTAATTTTTCTTTTTTTGAAGAAAACCACAAACTAATTTTCTTTTTTTTTCAAGAAAACCACATACTAATTTTTCTTTTTTTGAAGAAAACCACAAACTAATTTTATTTTTTTGAAGAAAACCACAAAATAATTTTATTTTTTTGAAGAAAACCAAAAACTTATTTTTTTTTTACGAAGAAAACCTCAAACTAATTTTATTTTTTTGAGGAAAAACCACACACTAATTTTCTTTTTTTTTACAAAACCTAAAACTAATTTTTCTTTTTTTGAAGAAAACCACAAACTAATTTTTTTTTTTGAAGAAAACCACAAACTAATTTTCTTTTTTTCAAGAAAACCACGAACTAATTTTCTTTTTTTGAAGAAAACGACAAACTAATTTTTCTTTTTTTGAAGAAAACCACATAATAATTTTATTTTTTTGAAGAAAATCACAAACTAATTTTCTTTTTTTTAAGAAAGCCACAAACTAATTTTATATTTTTGAGGAAAACCACACACTAATTTTCTTTTTTTTTTACAAAACCACAAACTAATTTTTCTTTTTTTGAAGAAAACCACAAATTAATTTTTTTTTTGAAGAAAACCACAAACTAATTTTCTTTTTTTGAAGAAAACCACAAACTAATTTTCTTTTTTTGAAGAAAACCACAAACTAATTTCTCTATTTATGAAGAAAACCAAAAACTAATTTACTTTTTTTGAAGAAAACCACAAACTAATTTTCTTTTTTTGAAGAAAACCACAAAATATTTTTTTATTTTTGAAGAAAACCACAAACTAATTTTCTTTTTTTGAAGAAAACCACAAACTAATTTCTCTATTTATGAAGAAAACTAAAAATTAATTTTCTTTTTTTTAAGAAAACCACAAACTAATTTTATATTTATGAAGGAAACCACAAACTAATTTTTTCTTTTTTTGAAGAAAACCACAAACTAATTTTCTTTTTTTTGAAGAAAACCACAAACTAATTTTCTTTTTTTGAAGAAAACCACAAACTAATTTTCTTTTTTTTAAGAAAACCACAAACTAATTTTTTCTTTTTTTGAAGAAAACCACAAACTAATTTTCTTTTTTTGAAGAAAACCACAAACTAATTTTTTCTTTTTTTGAAGAAAAACACAAACTAATTTACTTTTTTTTATGAAAACCATAAACTAATTTTCTTTTTTTGAAGAAAACCACAAACTAATTTACTTTTTTTTTTGAAGAAAACGACAAACTAATTTTACTTTTTTTTCGAAAACAACAAACTAATTTCCTTTTTTTGAAGAAAACCACAAACTAATTTTCTTTTTTTCAAGAAAACCACAAAATAATTTTTTATTTTTGAAGAAAACCACAAACTAATTTTCTTTTTTTGAAGAAAACCACAAACTTATTTTTCTATTTATGAAGAAAACCACAAACTAATTTTCTTTTTTTGAAGACAACCACAAACTAATTTTCTTTTATTGAAGATAGCCTCAAACTATTTTTCTTTTTTTGAACAAAACCACAAACTAATTTTCTTTTTTTGAAGAAAACCACTAACTAATTTTTGTTTTTTTTTGAAGAAAACCTCAAACTAATTTTTCTTTTTTTGAAGAAAACCACAAACTAATTTTATTTTTTTGAAGGAAACCACAAACTAATTTTTTCTTTTTTTGAAGAAAACCACAAACTAATGTTCTATTTTTGAAGAAAATGACAAACTAATTTTTTTTTTTTTGAAGAAAACCACAAACTAATTTTCTTTTTTTTTCAAGAAAACCACAAACTAATTTTTTTCTTTTTTTGAAGAAAACCACAAACTAATTTTATTTTGCTGAAGAAAACCACAAAATAATTTTATTTTTTTGAAGAAAACCACAAACTAATTTTCTTTTTTCTAAGAAAACCTCAAACTAATTTTATTTTTTTGAGGAAAACCACACACTGATTTTCTTTTTTTTTTGGAAAACCTAAAACTAATTTTTCTTTTTTTGAAGAAAACCACAAACTAATTTTTTTTTTTTGAAGAAAACCACAAACTAATTTTCTTTTTTTGAAGAAAACCACAAACTAATTTTCTTTTTTTCAAGAAAACCACGAACTAATTTTCTTTTTTTGAAGAAAACGACAAACTAATTTTCTTTTTTTGAAGAAAACCACAAAATAATTTTATTTTTTTGAAGAAGACCACAAACTAATTTTCTTTTTTTGAAGAAAACCACAAACTAATTTACTTTTTTTGAAGAAAACCACAAACTAATTTTCTTTTTTCCAAGAAAACCACAAAATAATTTTTTATTTTTGAAGAAAACCACAAACTAATTTTCTTTTTTTGAAGAAAACCACAAACTTATTTTTCTATTTATGAAGAAAACCACAAACTAATTTTCTTTTTTTGAAGACAACCACAAACTAATTTTCTTTTATTGAAGAAAACGACAAACTAATTTTCTTTTTTTGAAGAAAACGACAAACTAATTTTCTTTTTTTGAAGAAAACCACAAAATAATTTTATTTTTTTGAAGAAGACCACAAACTAATTTTCTTTTTTTGAAGACAACCACAAACTAATTTCCTTTTTTTGAAGAAAACCACAAACTAATTTTCTTTTTTTCAAGAAAACCAAAAAATAATTTTTTATTTTTGAAGAAAACCACAAACTAATTTTCTTTTTTTGAAGAAAACCACAAACTTATTTTTCTATTTATGAAGAAAACCACAAACTAATTTTCTCTTTTTGAAGACAACCACAAACTAATTTTCTTTTATTGAAGATAGCCTCAAACTATTTTTCTTTTTTTGAACAAAACCACAAACTAATTTTCTTTTTTTGAAGAAAACCGCTAACTAATTTTTTTTTTTTTTTGAAGAAAACCACAAACTAATTTTTCTTTTTTTGAAGAAAACCACAAACTAATTTTATTTTTTTGAAGGAAACCACAAACTAATTTTTTCTTTTTTTGAAGAAAACCACAAACTAATGTTCTATTTGATAAGAAAATGACAAACTAATTTTTCTTTTTTTGAAGAAAACCACAAACTAATTTTCTTTTTTTTTCAAGAAAACCACAAACTAATTTTTCTTTTTTTGAAGAAAACCACAAACTAATTTTATTTTTTTGAAGAAAACCACAAAATAATTTTATTTTTTTGAAGAAAATCACAAACTAATTTTCTTTTTTCTAAGAAAACCTCAAACTAATTTTATTTTTTTGAGGAAAACCACACCCTTATTTTCTTTTTTTTTTAGAAAACCTAAAACTAATTTTTCTTTTTTTGAAGAAAACCACAAACTAATTTTTTTTTTTGAAGAAAACCACAAACTAATTTTCTTTTTTTGAAGAAAACCACAAACTAATTTTCTTTTTTTCAAGAAAACCACGAACTAATTTTCTTTTTTTGAAGAAAACGACAAACTAATTTTCTTTTTTGAAGAAAACCACAAAATAATTTTATTTTTTTGAAGAAGACCACAAACTAATTTTCTTTTTTTGAAGAAAACCACAAACTAATTTACATTTTTTTTTTAAGAAAACCACAAACTAATTTTTCATTTTTTTCGAAAACAACAAACTAATTTTTCTTTTTTTGAAGAAAACCACAAACTAATTTTCATTTTTTGAAGAAAACCACAAAATAATTTTTTATTTTTAAAGAAAACCACAAACTAATTTTCTTTTTTTGAAGAAAACCACAAACTTATTTTTCTATTTATGAAGAAAACCACAAACTAATTTTCTTTTTTTGAAGACAACCACAAACTAATTTTCTTTTATTGAAGATAGCCTCAAACTATTTTTCTTTTTTTGAACAAAACAACAAACTAATTTTTCTTTTTTTGAAGAAAACCACTAACTAATTTTCTTTTCTTTTTTGAAGAAAACCACAAACTAATTTTTCTTTTTTTGAAGAAAACCACAAACTAATTTTATTTTTTTGAAGGAAACCACAAACTAATTTTTTCTTTTTTTGAAGAAAACCACAAACTAATTTTCTTTTTTTGAAGAAAACCACAAACTAATTTTCTTTTTTTTTTGAAGAAAACCACAAACTAATTTTTTCTTTTTTTGAAGAAAACCACAAACTAATTTTCTTTTTTTGAAGAAAACCACAAACTAACTTTCTTTTTTTTTGAAGAAAACCACAAACTAAATGTTCTTTTTTTGAAGAAAACCACAAACTAATTTTATTTTTTTGAAGAAAACAACAAACTAATTTTCTTTTTTTGAAGAAAACCACAAATTAATTTTATATTTTTGAAGAAAAGCACAAACTAATTTTTCTTTTTTTGAAGATAACCACAAACTAATTTTCTTTTTTTTTCAAGAAAACCACAAACTAACTTTTCTTTTTTTTAAGAACACCACAAACTAATTTTATTTTTTTGAAGAAAACCACAAAATAATTTTATTTTTTTGAAGAAAACCACAAACTAATTTTTTTTTTCTTAGAAAACCTCAAACTAATTTTATTTTTTTGAGGAAAACCACTCACTAATTTTCTTTTTTTTTTAGAAAACCTAAAACTAATTTTTCTTTTTTTGAAGAAAACCACAAACTAATTTTTTTTTTTGAAGAAAACCACAAACTAATTTTCTTTTTTTGAAGAAAACCACAAACTAATTTTTCTTTTTTTCAAGAAAACCACGAACTAATTTTCTTTTTTTGAAGAAAACGACAAACTAATTTTCTTTTTTTGAAGAAAACCACAAAATAATTTTATTTTTTTGAAGAAGACCACAAACTAATTTTCTTTTTTTGAAGAAAACCACAAACTAATTTACATTTTTTTTTTAAGAAAACCACAAACTAATTTTTCATTTTTTTCGAAAACAACAAACTAATTTTTCTTTTTTTGAAGAAAACCACAAACTAATTTTCTTTTTTTGAAGAAAACCACAAAATAATTTTTTATTGTTAAAGAAAACAACAAACTAATTTTCTTTTTTTGAAGAAAACCACAAACTTATTTTTCTATTTATGAAGAAAACCACAAACTAATTTTCTTTTTTTGAAGACAACCACAAACTAATTTTCTTTTATTGAAGATAGCCTCAAACTATTTTTCTTTTTTTGAACAAAACAACAAACTAATTTTTCTTTTTTTGAAGAAAACCACTAACTAATTTTCTTTTCTTTTTTGAAGAAAACCACAAACTAATTTTTCTTTTTTTGAAGAAAACCACAAACTAATTTTATTTTTTTGAAGGAAACCACAAACTAATTTTTTCTTTTTTTGAAGAAAACCACAAACTAATTTTCTTTTTTTGAAGAAAACCACAAACTAATTTTCTTTTTTTTTTGAAGAAAACCACAAACTAATTTTTTCTTTTTTTGAAGAAAACCACAAACTAATTTTCTTTTTTTGAAGAAAACCACAAACTAACTTTCTTTTTTTTTGAAGAAAACCACAAACTAAATGTTCTTTTTTTGAAGAAAACCACAAACTAATTTTATTTTTTTGAAGAAAATAACAAACTAATTTTCTTTTTTTGAAGAAAACCACAAATTAATTTTATATTTTTGAAGAAAACCACAAACTAATTTTTCTTTTTTTGAAGAAAACCACAAACTAATTTTCTTTTTTTTTCAAGAAAACCACAAACTAACTTTTCTTTTTTTTAAGAAAACCACAAACTAATTTTATTTTTTTGAAGAAAACCACAAAATAATTTTATTTTTTTGAAGAAAACCACAAACTAATTTACTAATTTTTTTTTTCTTAGAAAACCTCAAACTAATTTTATTTTTTTGAGGAAAACCACTCACTAATTTTCTTTTTTTTTTAGAAAACCTAAAACTAATTTTTCTTTTTTTGAAGAAAACCACAAACTAATTTTTTTTTTTTTTGAAGAAAACCACAAACTAATTTTCTTTTTTTGAAGAAAACCACAAACTAATTTTTCTTTTTTTTAAGAAAAGCACAAACTAATTTTCTTTTTTTCAAGAAAACCACAAACTAATTTTCTTTTTTGAAGAAAACGACAAACTAATTTTCTTTTTTTGAAGAAAACCACAAAATAATTTTATTTTTTTGAAGAAAACCACAAACTAATTTTTCTTTTTTTTAAGAAAACCACAAACTAATTTTATATTTTTGAGGAAAACCACACACTAATTTTCTTTTTTTTTTAGAAAACCACAAACTAATTTTTCTTTTTTCGAAGAAAACCACAAATTAATTGTTTTTTTGAAGAAAACCACAAACTAATTTTTTTTTTTGAAGAAAACTACCAACTAATTTTCTTTTTTTGAAGAAAACCACAAAATATTTTTTTATTTTTGAAGAAAACCACAAACTAATTTTCTTTTTTTGAAGAAAACCACAAACTAATTTCTCTATTTATGAAGAAAACCACAAATTAATTTTCTTTTTTTGAAGAAAACCACAAACTAATTTTCTTTTTTTGAAGAAAACCACAAAATAAATTTTTTTTTTTGAACAAATCCACAAACTAATTTTCTTTTTTTGAAGAAAACCACAGACTAATTTTTCTATTTATGAAGAAAACCACAAACTAATTTTCTTTTTTTGAAGATAACCACAAACTAATTTTCTTTTTTTGAAGATAGCCACAAACTATTTTTCTTTTTTTGAACAAAACCACAAACTAATTTTCTTTTTTTGAAGAAAACCACTAACTAATTTTCTTTTTTTTTTGAAGAAAACCACAAACTAATTTTTCTTTTTTTGAAGAAAACCACCAAATAATTTTCTTTTTTTGATGGCAACCACAAACTAATTTTTTCTTTTTTTGAAGAAAACCACAAACTAATTTTCTTTTTTTGAAGAAAACGACAAACTAATTTTCTTTTCTTTTTTAAGAAAACCACAAACTAATTTTTATTTTTTTGAAGAAAACCACAAACTAATTTTATTTTTTTGAAGAAAACAACAAACTAATTTTCTTTTTTTTTTGAAGAAAACCACAAACTAATTTTTCTTTTTTTGTAGAAAGCCACAAACTAATTTTATTTTTTTGAAGAAAACCACAAAATAATTTTATTTTTTTGAAGAAAACCACAAACTAATTTTCTTTTTTTTAAGAAAACCACAAACTAATTTTATATTTTTGAGGAAAACCACACACTAATTTTCTTTTTTTTTTAGAAAACCACAAACTAATTTTTCTTTTTTTGAAGAAAACCACAAACTAATTTTTTTTTTGAAGAAAACCACAAACTAATCTTCTTTTGTTGAAGAAAACCACAAACTAATTTTCTTTTTTTCAACAAAACCACGTACTAATTTTCTTTTTTTGAAGAAAACGACAAACTTATTTTCTTTTTTTGAAGAAAACCACAAAATAATTTTATTTTTTTGAAGAATACCACAAACTAACTTTCTTTTTTTTTCAAGAAAACCACAAACAAATTGTTCTTTTTTTGAAGAAAACCACAAACTAATTTTATTTTTTTGAAGAAAACAACAAACTAATTTTCTTTTTTTGAAGAAAACCCTAAATTAATTTTATATTTTAAAAGAAAACCACAAACTAATTTTTCTTTTTTTGAAGAAAACCACAAACTAATTTTCTTTTTTTTTTAGAAGAAAACCACAAACTAATTTTTCTTTTTTTGAAGAAAACCACGAACTAATTTTATTTTTTTGAAGAAAACCACAAATTAATTTTATATTTTTGAAGAAAACCACAAACTAATTTTTCTTTTTTTGAAGAAAACCACAAACTAATTTTCTTTTTTTTTTTAAGAAAACCACAAACTAACTTTTCTTTTTTTTAAGAAAACCACAAACTAATTTTATTTTTTTGAAGAAAACCACAAAATAATTTTATTTTTTTGAAGAAAACCACAAACTAATTTACTAATTTTTTTTTTCTTAGAAAACCTCAAACTAATTTTATTTTTTTGAGGAAAACCACTCACTAATTTTCTTTTTTTTTTAGAAAACCTAAAACTAATTTTTCTTTTTTTGAAGAAAACCACAAACTAATTTTTTTTTTTTGAAGAAAACCACAAACTAATTTTCTTTTTTTGAAGAAAACCACAAACTAATTTTTCTTTTTTTGAAGAAAACCACAAACTAATTTTTCTTTTTTTTAAGAAAAGCACAAACTAATTTTCTTTTTTTCAAGAAAACCACAAACTAATTTTCTTTTTTGAAGAAAACGACAAAATAATTTTATTTTGATGGCAACCACAAACTAATTTTTTCTTTTTTTGAAGAAAACCACAAAATAATCTTTTTTTTTTGATGGCAACCACAAACTAATTTTTTCTTTTTTTGAAGAAAACCACAAAATAATTTTATTTTTTTGAAGAAAACCACAAACTAATTTTCTTTTTTTTAAGAAAACCACAAACTAATTTTATTTTTTTGAAGAAAACCACAAAATAATTTTATTTTTTTGAAGAAAACCACAAACTAATTTTTTTTTTCTTAGAAAACCTCAAACTAATTTTATTTTTTTGAGGAAAACCACTCACTAATTTTCTTTTTTTTTTAGAAAACCTAAAACTAATTTTTCTTTTTTTGAAGAAAACCACAAACTAATTTTTTTTTTTGAAGAAAACCACAAACTAATTTTCTTTTTTTCAAGAAAACCACAAACTAATTTTCTTTTTTTCAAGAAAACCACGAACTAATTTTCTTTTTTTGAAGAAAACGACAAACTAATTTTCTTTTTTTGAAGAAAACCACAAAATAATTTTATTTTTTTGAAGAAGACCACAAACTAATTTTCTTTTTTTGAAGAAAACCACAAACTAATTTACATATTTTTTTTAAGAAAACCACAAACTAATTTTTCATTTTTTTCGAAAACAACAAACTAATTTTTCTTTTTTTGAAGAAAACCACAAACTAATTTTCTTTTTTTGAAGAAAACCACAAAATAATTTTTTATTTTTAAAGAAAACCACAAACTAATTTTCTTTTTTTGAAGAAAACCACAAATTAATTTTTTTTTTGAAGAAAACCACAGACTAATTTTCTTTTTTTGAAGAAAACCACAAACTAATTTTCTTTTTTTTGAAGAAAACCACAAAATATTTTTTTATTTTTGAAGAAAACCACAAACTAATTTTATTTTTTTGAAGAAAACCACAAACTAATTTCTCTATTTATGAAGAAAACCACAAATTAATTTTCTTTTTTTGAAGCAAACCACAAACTAATTTTCTTTTTTTGAAGAAAACCACAAAATAAATTTTTATTTTTGAAGAAAACCACAAACTAATTTTCTTTTTTTGAAGAAAACCACAAACTAATTTTTCTATTTATGAAGAAAACCACAAACTAATTTTCTTTTTTTGAAGATAACCACAAACTAATTTTCTTTTTTTGAAGATAGCCTCAAACTATTTTTCGTTTTTTGAACAAAACCACAAACTAATTTTCTTTTTTTTGAAGAAAACCACTAACTAATTTTGTTTTTGTTTTGAAGAAAACCACAAACTAATTTTTCTTTTTTTGAAGAAAACCACAAACTAATTTTCTTTTTTTGATGGAAACCACAAACTAATTTTTTCTTTTTTTTGAAGAAAACCACAAACTAATTTTCTTTTTTTGAAGAAAACCACAAACTAATTTTTTTCTTTTTTTGAAGAAAACCACAAACTAATTTTATTTTTTTTGAAGAAAACCACAAACTAATTTTATTTTTTTGAAGAAAACAACAAACTAATTTTATTTTATTTTTGAAGAAAACCACAAACTAATTTTTCTTGTTTTGTAGAAAACCACAAACTACTTTTATTTTTTGGAAAAAAACCACAAAATAATTTTATTTTTTTGAAGAAAACCACAAACTAATTTTCTTTTTTGTAAGAAAACCACAAACTAATTTTTCTTTTTTTTAAGAAAACCACAAACTACTTTTTTTTTTGAAGAAAACCAAAAACTAATTTTCTTTTTTTGAAGAAAACCACAAACTAATTTTATTTTTTTCAACAAAACCACGAACTAATTTTCTTTTTTTGAAGAAAACGACAAACTTATTTTCTTTTTTTGAAGAAAACCACAAAATAATTTTATTTTTTTGAACAAAACCACAAACTAATTTTCTTTTTTTTAAGAAAACCACAAACTAATTTTATATTTTTGAGGAAAACCACACACTAATTTTCTTTTTTTTTTAGAAAACCACAAACTAATTTTTCTTTTTTCGAAGAAAACCACAAATTAATTGTTTTTTTGAAGAAAACCACAAACTAATTTTCTTTTTTTGAGGAAAACCACCAACTAATTTTCTTTTTTTGAAGAAAACCACAAAATATTTTTTTATTTTTGAAGAAAACCACAAACTAATTTTCTTTTTTTGAAGAAAACCACAAACTAATTTCTCTATTTATGAAGAAAACCACAAATTAATTTTCTTTTTTTGAAGAAAACCACAAACTAATTTTCTTTTTTTGAAGAAAACCACAAAATAAATTATTTTTTTTGAACAAATCCACAAACTAGTTTTCTTTTTTTGAAGAAAACCACAAACTAATTTTTCTATTTATGAAGAAAACCACAAACTAATTTTCTTTTTTTGAAGATAACCACAAACTAATTTTCTTTTTTTGAAGATAGCCACAAACTATTTTTCTTTTTTTGAACAAAACCACAAACTAATTTTCTTTTTTTGAAGAAAACCACTAACTAATTTTCTTTTTTTTTTTTGAAGAAAACCACAAACTAATTTTTCTTTTTTTGAAGAAAACCACCAAATAATTTTCTTTTTTTGATGGCAACCACAAACTAATTTTTTCTTTTTTTGAAGAAAACCACAAACTAATTTTCTTTTTTTGAAGAAAACCACAAACTAATTTTCTTTTCTTTTTTAAGAAAACCACAAACTAATTTTTTTTTTTTTGAAGAAAACCACAAACTAATTTTATTTTTTTGAAGAAAACAACAAACTAATTTTCTTTTTTTTTTGAAGAAAACCACAAACTAATTTTTCTTTTTTTGTAGAAAACCACAAACTAATTTTATTTTTTTGAAGAAAACCACAAAATAATTTTATTTTTTTGAAGAAAACCACAAACTAATTTTCTTTTTTTTAAGAAAACCACAAACTAATTTTATATTTTTGAGGAAAACCACACACTAATTTTCTTTTTTTTTTAGAAAACCACAAACTAATTTTTCTTTTTTTGAAGAAAACCACAAACTAATTTTTTTTTTGAAGAAAACCACAAACTAATCTTCTTTTGTTGAAGAAAACCACAAACTAATTTTCTTTTTTTCAACAAAACCACGAACTAATTTTCTTTTTTTGAAGAAAACGACAAACTTATTTTCTTTTTTTGAAGAAAACCACAAAATAATTTTATTTTTTTGAAGAATACCACAAACTAACTTTCTTTTTTTTTCAAGAAAACCACAAACAAATTGTTCTTTTTTTGAAGAAAACCACAAACTAATTTTATTTTTTTGAAGAAAACAACAAACTAATTTTCTTTTTTTGAAGAAAACCCTAAATTAATTTTATATTTTAAAAGAAAACCACAAACTAATTTTTCTTTTTTTGAAGAAAACCACAAACTAGTTTTCTTTTTTTTTTAGAAGAAAACCACAAACTAATTTTTCTTTTTTTAAAGAAAACCACGAACTAATTTTATTTTTTTGAAGAAAACCACAAAATAATTTTATTTTTTTGAAGAAAACAACAAACTAATTTTCTTTTTTCTAAGAAAATCACAAACTAATTTTATATTTTTGACGAAAACAACACACTAATTTTTTTTTTTTTTAGAAAACCACAAACTAATTTTTCTTTTTTTTAAGAAAACCACAAACTAATTTTTTTTTTGAAGGAAATCACAAACTAATTTTCTTTTTTTGAAGAAAACCACAAACTAATTTTCTTTTTTTCAACAAAACCACGAACTAATTTTCTTTTTTTGAAGAAAACGACAAACTTATTTTCTTTTTTTGAAGAAAACCACAAAATAATTTTATTTTTTTGAAGAAACCACGAACTAATTTTCTTTTTTTTAAGAAAACCACAAACTAATTTTATATTTTTGAGGAAAACCACAGACTAATTTTTCTTTTTTTGAAGAAAACCACAAACTAATTTTCTTTTTTTTTCAAGAAAACCACATACTAATTTTTCTTTTTTTGAAGAAAACCACAAACTAATTTTATTTTTTTGAAGAAAACCACAAAATAATTTTATGTTTTTGAAGAAAACCAAAAACTAATTTTCTTTTTTCTAAGAAAACCTCAAACTAATTTAATTTTTTTGAGGAAAACCACACACTAATTTTCTTTTTTTTTTACAAAACCTAAAACTAATTTTTCTTTTTTTGAAGAAAACCACAAACTAATTTTTTTTTTTTGAAGAAAACCACGAACTAATTTTCATTTTTTGAAGAAAACAACAAACTAATTTTTTCTTTTTTTGAAGAAAACCACAAAATAATTTTATTTTTTTGAAGAAAACCACAAACTAATTTTCTTTTTTTTAAGAAAACAACAAACTAATTTTATATTTTTGAGGAAAACCACACACTAATTTTCTTTTTTTTTTTGAAAACCACAAACTAGATTTTCTTTTTTTGAAGAAAACCACAAATTAATTTTTTTTTTGAAGAAAACCACAAACTAATTTTCTTTTTTTGAAGAAAACCACAAACTAATTTTCTTTTTTTTTGAAGAAAACCACAAAATATTTTTTTATTTTTGAAGAAAACCACAAACTAATTTTATTTTTTTGAAGAAAACCACAAACTAATTTCTCTATTTATGAAGAAAACCACAAATTAATTTTCTTTTTTTGAAGCAAACCACAAACTAATTTTCTTTTTTTGAAGAAAACCACAAAATAAATTTTTATTTTTGAAGAAAACCACAAACTAATTTTCTTTTTTTGAAGAAAACCACAAACTAATTTTTCTATTTATGAAGAAAACCACAAACTAATTTTCTTTTTTTGAAGATAAGCACAAACTAATTTTCTTTTTTTGAAGATAGCCTCAAACTATTTTTCTTTTTTTGAACAAAACCACAAACTAATTTTCTTTTTTTTGAAGAAAACCACTAACTAATTTTGTTTTTTTTTTGAAGAAAACCACAAACTAATTTTTTTTTTTTGAAGAAAACCACAAACTAATTTTCTTTTTTTGATGGAAACCACAAACAAATTTTTTCTTTTTTTTGAAGAAAACCACAAACTAATTTTCTTTTTTTGAAGAAAACCACAAACTAATTTTTTTCTTTTTTTGAAGAAAACCACAAACTAATTTTATTTTTTTGAAGAAAACAACAAACTAATTTTATTTTTTTTTTGAAGATAACCACAAACTAATTTTTCTTGTTTTGTAGAAAACCACAAACTAATTTTATTTTTTGGAAAAAAACCACAAAATAATTTTATTTTTTTGAATAAAACCACAAACTAATTTTCTTTTTTGTAAGAAAACCACAAACTAATTTTTCTTTTTTTTAAGAAAACCACAAACTAATTTTTTTTTTTAAGAAAACCAAAAACTAATTTTCTTTTTTTGAAGAAAACCACAAACTAATTTTCTTTTTTTCAACAAAACCACGAACTAATTTTCTTTTTTTGAAGAAAACGACAAACTTATTTTCTTTTTTTGAAGAAAACCACAAAATAATTTTATTTTTTTGAAGAAAACCACAAACTAATTTTCTTTTTTTTAAGAAAACCACAACCTAATTTTATATTTTTGAGGAAAACCACAGACTAATTTTTCTTTTTTTTTTTGAAAACCACAAACTAATTTTTCTTTTTTTGAAGAAAACCACAAACTAATTTTTTTTTTGAAGAAAACCACAAACTAATTGTTCTTTTTTTGAAGAAAACCAAACACTAATTTTCTTTTTTTGAAGAAAACAACAAACTAATTTTCTTTTTTTGAAGAAAACGAAAAATTAATTTTATATTTTTGAAGAAAACCACAAACTAATTTTTCTTTTTTTGAAGAAAACCCCAAACTAATTTTCTTTTTTTTTCAAGAAAACCACATACTAATTTTTCTTTTTTTGAAGAAAACCACAAACTAATTTTATTTTTTTTGAAGAAAACCACAAAATAATTTTATTTTTTTGAAGAAAACCAAAAACTTATTTTTTTTTTACTAAGAAAACCTCAAACTAATTTTATTGTTTTGAAGAAAACCACAAAATAATTTTCTTTTTTTGAAGAAGACGACAAACTAATTTTATTTTTTTGAAGAAAACCACAAACTAATTTTTCTATTTATGAAGAAAACCACAAACTAATTTTCTTTTTTTGAAGACAACCACAAACTAATTTTATTTTTTTGAAGAAAACCACAAAATAATTTTATTTTTTTGAAGAAAACCACAAATTAATTTTATATTTTTTTCAATAAAACCACATACTAATTTTTCTTTTTTTGAAGAAAACCACAAACTAATTTTATTTTTTTGAAGAAAACCACAAAATAATTTTATTTTTTTGAAGAAAACCAAAAACTTATTTTTTTTTACTAAGAAAACCTCAAACTAATTTTATTTTTTTGAAGAAAACCACAAAATAATTTTCTTTTTTTGAAGAAGACCACAAACTAATTTTATTTTTTTGAAGAAAACCACAAACTAATTTTTCTATTTATGAAGAAAACCACAAACTAATTTTCTTTTTTTGAAGACAACCACAAACTAATTTTATTTTTTTGAAGAAAACAACAAATTAATTTTATTTTTTTGAAGAAAACCACAAATTAATTTTATATTTTTGAAGAATAGCACAAACTAATTTTCTTTTTTTTTAGAAAACCACAAACTAATTTTTCTTGTTTTGAAGAAACCCACAAACTAATTTTATATTTTTGATGAAAACCACAAACAAATTTTCTTTTTTTTTTAGAAAACGACAAACTAATTTTCATTTTTTTTTTTGAATAAAACCACAAACTAATATTATATTTTTTAAGTAAACCACAAACTAATTTTTCTTTTTTTGAAGAAAACCACAAACTAATTTTCCTTTTTTGAAGAAAACCACGAACTAAATTTCTTTTTTTGAAGAAAACCACGAACTAATTTTCTTTTTTTGAAGAAAACCACAAACTAATTTTCTTTTTTTTAAGAAAACCACAAACTAATTTTTTCTTTTTTTGAAGAAAACCACAATCTAATTTTCTTTTTTTGAAGAAAACCACAAACTAATTTTTCTTTTTTTGAAGAAAACCACAAACTAATTTTTCTTTTTTTTAAGAAAACCACAAACTAATTTTTTTTTTTTGAAGAAAACCACAGACTAATTTACTTTTTTTTTTGAAGAAAACCACAAACTAATTTTTCTTTTTCATCGAAAACAACGAACTAATTTTCTTTTTTTGAAGAAAACCACAAAATAATTTTTTAGTTTTGAAGAAAACCACAAACTAATTTTATTTTTTTGAAGAAAACCACAAACTAATTTTTCTATTTATGAAGAAAATCACAAACTAATTTTCTTTTTTTTAAGAAAACCACAAACTAATTTTATATTTTTGAGGAAAACCACACACTAATTTTCTTTTTTTTTTTAGAAAACCACAAACTAATTTTTCTTTTTTTGAAGAAAACCACAAACTAATTTTTTTTTTGAAGAAAATCACAAACTAATTTTCTTTTTTTTAGAAGAAAACCACAAACTAATTTTTCTTTTTTTGAAGAAAACCACAAACTAATTTTATTTTTTTGAAGAAAACCACAAACTAATTTTCTTTTTTTTTTTTGAAGAAAATCACAAACTAATTTTCTTTTTTTGAGAAGAAAACCACAAACTAATTTTTCTTCTTTTGAAGAAAACCACAAACTAATTCTTTTTTTTTGAAGAAAATCACAAACTAATTTTCTTTTTTTGAAGATAACCACAAACTAATTTTCTTTTTTTGAAGATAGCCACAAACTATTTTTCTTTTTTTGAACAAAACCACAAACTAATTTTATATTTTTGATGAAAACCACAAACAAATTTTCTTTTTTTTTTAGAAAACGACAAACTAATTTTCTTTTTTTTTTTTGAATAAAACCACAAACTAATATTATATTTTTTAAGTAAACCACAAACTAATTTTTCTTTTTTTGAAGAAAACCACAAACTAATTTTTCTTTTTTGAAGAAAACCACGAACTAATTTTCTTTTTTTGAAGAAAACCACGAACTAATTTTCTTTTTTTGAAGAAAACCACAAACTAATTTTCTTTTTTTTAAGAAAACCACAAACTAATTTTTTCTTTTTTTGAAGAAAACCACAATCTAATTTTCTTTTTTTGAAGAAAACCACAAACTAATTTTTCTTTTTTTGAAGAAAACCACAAACTAATTTTTCTTTTTTTTAAGAAAACCACAAACTAATTTTTTTTTTTTGAAGAAAACCACAGACTAATTTACTTTTTTTTTTGAAGAAAACCACAAACTAATTTTTCTTTTTCATCGAAAACAACGAACTAATTTTCTTTTTTTGAAGAAAACCACAAAATATTTTTTTAGTTTTGAAGAAAACCACAAACTAATTTCCTTTTTTTGAAGAAAACCACAAACTAATTTTTCTATTTATGAAGAAAATCACAAACTAATTTTCTTTTTTTTAAGAAAACCACAAACTAATTTTATATTTTTGAGGAAAACCACACACTAATTTTCTTTTTTTTTTAGAAAACCACAAACTAATTTTTCTTTTTTTGAAGAAAACCACAAACTAATTTTTTTTTTGAAGAAAATCACAAACTAATTTTCTTTTTTTGAGAAGAAAACCACAAACTAATTTTTCTTTTTTTGAAGAAAACCACAAACTAATTTTATTTTTTTGAAGAAAACAACAAACTAATTTTCTTTTTTTTTTTGAAGAAAATCACAAACTAATTTTCTTTTTTTGAGAAGAAAACCACAAACTAATTTTTCTTTTTTTGAAGAAAACCACAAACTAATTCTTTTTTTTTGAAGAAAATCACAAACTAATTTTCTTTTTTTGAAGATAACCACAAACTAATTTTCTTTTTTTGAAGATAACCACAAACTAATTTTCTTTTTTTGAAGATAGCCACAAACTATTTTTCTTTTTTTGAACAAAACCACAAACTAATTTCTCTATTTATGAAGAAAACCACAAATTAATTTTCTTTTTTTGAAGAAAACCACAAACTAATTCTTTTTTTTTGAAGAAAACCACAAACTAATTTCTCTATTTATGAAGAAAACCACAAATTAATTTTCTTTTTTTTAAGAAAACCACAAACTAATTTTCTTTTTTTGAAGAAAACCACAAAATAAATTTTTTTTTTTGAACAAATCCACAAACTAATTTTCTTTTTTTGAAGAAAACCACAAACTAATTTTTCTATTTATGAAGAAAACCACAAACTAATTTTCTTTTTTTGAAGATGACCACAAACTAATTTTCTTTTTTTGAAGATAGCCACAAACTATTTTTCTTTTTTTGAACAAAACCACAAACCAATTTTCTTTTTTTGAAGAAAACCACTAACTAATTTTCTTTTTTTTTTTTAAGAAAACGACAAACTAATTTTTCTTTTTTTGAAGAAAACCACCAAATAATTTTCTTTTTTTCATGGCAACCACAAACTAATTTTTTCTTTTTTTGAAGAAAACCACAAACTAATTTTCTTTTTTTGAAGAAAACCACAAACTAATTTTCTTTTCTTTTTTAAGAAAACCACAAACTAATTTTTTTTTTTTTGAAGAAAACCACAAACTAATTTTATTTTTTTGAAGAAAACAACAAACTAATTTTCTTTTTTTTTTGAAGAAAACCACAAACTAATTTTTATTTTTTTGAAGAAAACCACAAACTAATTTTCTTTTTTTTAAGAAAACCACAACCTAATTTTATATTTTTGAGGAAAACCACAGACTAATTTTTCTTTTTTTTTTTGAAAACCACAAACTAATTTTTCTTTTTTTGAAGAAAACCACAAACTAATTTTTTTTTTGAAGAAAACCACAAACTAATTGTTCTTTTTTTGAAGAAAACCAAACACTAATTTTATTTTTTTGAAGAAAACAACAAACTAATTTTCTTTTTTTGAAGAAAACCAAAAATTAATTTTATATTTTTGAAGAAAACCACAAACTAATTTTTCTTTTTTTGAAGAAAACCCCAAACTAATTTTCTTTTTTTTTCAAGAAAACCACATACTAATTTTTCTTTTTTTGAAGAAAACCACAAACTAATTTTATTTTTTTGAAGAAAACCACAAAATAATTTTATTTTTTTGAAGAAAACCAAAAACTTATTTTTTTTTACTAAGAAAACCTCAAACTAATTTTATTTTTTTGAAGAAAACCACAAAATAATTTTCTTTTTTTGAAGAAGACCACAAACTAATTTTATTTTTTTGAAGAAAACGACAAACTAATTTTTCTATTTTTGAAGAAAACCACAAACTAATTTTCTTTTTTTGAAGACAACCACAAACTAATTTTATTTTTTTTTAGAAAACAACAAACTAATTTTCTTTTTTTGAAGAAAACCACAAATTAATTTTATATTTTTTTCAAGAAAACCACATACTAATTTTTCTTTTTTTGAAGAAAACCACAAACTAATTTTATTTTTTTGAAGAAAACCACAAAATAATTTTATTTTTTTGATGAAAACCAAAAACTTATTTTTTTTTACTAAGAAAACCTCAAACTAATTTTATTTTTTTGAAGAAAACCACAAAATAATTTTCTTTTTTTGAAGAAGACCACAAACTAATTTTATTTTTTTGAAGAAAACGACAAACTAATTTTTCTATTTATGAAGAAAACCACAAACTAATTTTCTTTTTTTGAAGACAACCACAAACTAATTTTATTTTTTTTTAGAAAACAACAAACTAATTTTCTTTTTTTGAAGAAAACCAAAAATTAATTTTATATTTTTGAAGAAAACCACAAACTAATTTTTCTTTTTTTGAAGAAAACCCCAAACTAATTTTCTTTTTTTTTCAAGAAAACCACATACTAATTTTTCTTTTTTTGAAGAAAACCACAAACTAATTTTATTTTTTTGAAGAAAACCACAAAATAATTTTATTTTTTTGAAGAAAACCAAAAACTTATTTTTTTTTACTAAGAAAACCTCAAACTAATTTTATTTTTTTGAAGAAAACCACAAAATAATTTTCTTTTTTTGAAGAAGACCACAAACTAATTTTATTTTTTTGAAGAAAACCACAAACTAATTTTTCTATTTTTGAAGAAAACCACAAACTAATTTTCTTTTTTTGAAGACAACCACAAACTAATTTTATTTTTTTGAAGAAAACCACAAAATAATTTTATTTTTTTGAAGAAAACCACAAATTAATTTTATATTTTTTTCAAGAAAACCACATACTAATTTTTCTTTTTTTGAAGAAAACCACAAACTAATTTTATTTTTTTGAAGAAAACCACAAAATAATTTTATTTTTTTGATGAAAACCAAAAACTTATTTTTTTTTACTAAGAAAACCTCAAACTAATTTTATTTTTTTGAAGAAAACCACAAAATAATTTTCTTTTTTTGAAGAAGACCACAAACTAATTTTATTTTTTTGAAGAAAACGACAAACTAATTTTTCTATTTATGAAGAAAACCACAAACTAATTTTCTTTTTTTGAAGAAAACCACAAACTAATTTTATTTTTTTGAAGAAAACAACAAACTAATTTTCTTTTTTTTTTGAAGAAAACCACAAACTAATTTTTATTTTTTTGAAGAAAACCACAAACTAATTTTCTTTTTTTTAAGAAAACCACAACCTAATTTTATATTTTTGAGGAAAACCACAGACTAATTTTTCTTTTTTTTTTTGAAAACCACAAACTAATTTTTCTTTTTTTGAAGAAAACCACAAACTAATTTTTTTTTTGAAGAAAACCACAAACTAATTGTTCTTTTTTTGAAGAAAACCAAACACTAATTTTATTTTTTTGAAGAAAACAACAAACTAATTTTCTTTTTTTGAAGAAAACCAAAAATTAATTTTATATTTTTGAAGAAAACCACAAACTAATTTTTCTTTTTTTGAAGAAAACCCCAAACTAATTTTCTTTTTTTTTCAAGAAAACCACATACTAATTTTTCTTTTTTTGAAGAAAACCACAAACTAATTTTATTTTTTTGAAGAAAACCACAAAATAATTTTATTTTTTTGAAGAAAACCAAAAACTTATTTTTTTTTACTAAGAAAACCTCAAACTAATTTTATTTTTTTGAAGAAAACCACAAAATAATTTTCTTTTTTTGAAGAAGACCACAAACTAATTTTATTTTTTTGAAGAAAACCACAAACTAATTTTTCTATTTTTGAAGAAAACCACAAACTAATTTTCTTTTTTTGAAGACAACCACAAACTAATTTTATTTTTTTGAAGAAAACCACAAAATAATTTTATTTTTTTGAAGAAAACCACAAATTAATTTTATATTTTTTTCAAGAAAACCACATACTAATTTTTCTTTTTTTGAAGAAAACCACAAACTAATTTTATTTTTTTGAAGAAAACCACAAAATAATTTTATTTTTTTGATGAAAACCAAAAACTTATTTTTTTTTACTAAGAAAACCTCAAACTAATTTTATTTTTTTGAAGAAAACCACAAAATAATTTTCTTTTTTTGAAGAAGACCACAAACTAATTTTATTTTTTTGAAGAAAACGACAAACTAATTTTTCTATTTATGAAGAAAACCACAAACTAATTTTCTTTTTTTGAAGAAGACCACAAACTAATTTTATTTTTTTGAAGAAAACGACAAACTAATTTTTCTATTTATGAAGAAAACCACAAACTAATTTTCTTTTTTTGAAGATAGCCTCAAACTATTTTTCGTTTTTTGAACAAAACCACAAACTAATTTTCTTTTTTTTGAAGAAAACCACTAACTAATTTTGTTTTTTTTTTGAAGAAAACCACAAACTAATTTTTCTTTTTTTGAAGAAAACCACAAACTAATTTTCTTTTTTTGATGGAAACCACAAACTAATTTTTTTCTTTTTTTTGAAGAAAACCACAAACTAATTTTCTTTTTTTGAAGAAAACCACAAACTAATTTTTTTCTTTTTTTGAAGAAAACCACAAACTAATTTTATTTTTTTTGAAGAAAACCACAAACTAATTTTATTTTTTTGAAGAAAACAACAAACTAATTTTATTTTATTTTTGAAGAAAACCACAAACTAATTTTTCTTGTTTTGTAGAAAACCACAAACTACTTTTATTTTTTGAAAAAAAACCACAAAATAATTTTATTTTTTTGAAGAAAACCACAAACTAATTTTCTTTTTTGTAAGAAAACCACAAACTAATTTTTCTTTTTTTTAAGAAAACCACAAACTACTTTTTTTTTTGAAGAAAACCAAAAACTAATTTTCTTTTTTTGAAGAAAACCACAAACTAATTTTATTTTTTTCAACAAAACCACGAACTAATTTTCTTTTTTTGAAGAAAACGACAAACTTATTTTCTTTTTTTGAAGAAAACCACAAAATAATTTTATTTTTTTGAACAAAACCACAAACTAATTTTCTTTTTTTTAAGAAAACCACAAACTAATTTTATATTTTTGAGGAAAACCACACACTAATTTTCTTTTTTTTTTAGAAAACCACAAACTAATTTTTCTTTTTTCGAAGAAAACCACAAATTAATTGTTTTTTTGAAGAAAACCACAAACTAATTTTCTTTTTTTGAAGAAAACCACCAACTAATTTTCTTTTTTTGAAGAAAACCACAAAATATTTTTTTATTTTTGAAGAAAACCACAAACTAATTTTCTTTTTTTGAAGAAAACCACAAACTAATTTCTCTATTTATGAAGAAAACCACAAATTAATTTTCTTTTTTTGAAGAAAACCACAAACTAATTTTCTTTTTTTGAAGAAAACCACAAAATAAATTATTTTTTTTGAACAAATCCACAAACTAGTTTTCTTTTTTTGAAGAAAACCACAAACTAATTTTTCTATTTATGAAGAAAACCACAAACTAATTTTCTTTTTTTGAAGATAACCACAAACTAATTTTCTTTTTTTGAAGATAGCCACAAACTATTTTTCTTTTTTTGAACAAAACCACAAACTAATTTTCTTTTTTTGAAGAAAACCACTAACTAATTTTCTTTTCTTTTTTTGAAGAAAACCACAAACTAATTTTTCTTTTTTTGAAGAAAACCACCAAATAATTTTCTTTTTTTGATGGCAACCACAAACTAATTTTTTCTTTTTTTGAAGAAAACCACAAACTAATTTTCTTTTTTTGAAGAAAACCACAAACTAATTTTCTTTTCTTTTTTAAGAAAACCACAAACTAATTTTTTTTTTTTTGAAGAAAACCACAAACTAATTTTATTTTTTTGAAGAAAACAACAAACTAATTTTCTTTTTTTTTTGAAGAAAACCACAAACTAATTTTTCTTTTTTTGTAGAAAACCACAAACTAATTTTATTTTTTTGAAGAAAACCACAAAATAATTTTATTTTTTTGAAGAAAACCACAAACTAATTTTCTTTTTTTTAAGAAAACCACAAACTAATTTTATATTTTTGAGGAAAACCACACACTAATTTTCTTTTTTTTTTAGAAAACCACAAACTAATTTTTCTTTTTTTGAAGAAAACCACAAACTAATTTTTTTTTTGAAGAAAACCACAAACTAATCTTCTTTTGTTGAAGAAAACCACAAACTAATTTTCTTTTTTTCAACAAAACCACGAACTAATTTTCTTTTTTTGAAGAAAACGACAAACTTATTTTCTTTTTTTGAAGAAAACCACAAAATAATTTTATTTTTTTGAAGAATACCACAAACTAACTTTCTTTTTTTTTCAAGAAAACCACAAACAAATTGTTCTTTTTTTGAAGAAAACCACAAACTAATTTTATTTTTTTGAAGAAAACAACAAACTAATTTTCTTTTTTTGAAGAAAACCCTAAATTAATTTTATATTTTAAAAGAAAACCACAAACTAATTTTTCTTTTTTTGAAGAAAACCACAAACTAGTTTTCTTTTTTTTTTAGAAGAAAACCACAAACTAATTTTTCTTTTTTTGAAGAAAACCACGAACTAATTTTATTTTTTTGAAGAAAACCACAAAATAATTTTATTTTTTTGAAGAAAACAACAAACTAATTTTCTTTTTTCTAAGAAAATCACAAACTAATTTTATATTTTTGACGAAAACAACACACTAATTTTTTTTTTTTTTAGAAAACCACAAACTAATTTTTCTTTTTTTTAAGAAAACCACAAACTAATTTTTTTTTTGAAGGAAATCACAAACTAATTTTCTTTTTTTGAAGAAAACCACAAACTAATTTTCTTTTTTTCAACAAAACCACGAACTAATTTTCTTTTTTTGAAGAAAACGACAAACTTATTTTCTTTTTTTGAAGAAAACCACAAAATAATTTTATTTTTTTGAAGAAACCACAAACTAATTTTCTTTTTTTTAAGAAAACCACAAACTAATTTTATATTTTTGAGGAAAACCACAGAATAATTTTTCTTTTTTTGAAGAAAACCACAAACTAATTTTCTTTTTTTTTCAAGAAAACCACATACTAATTTTTCTTTTTTTGAAGAAAACCACAAACTAATTTTATTTTTTTGAAGAAAACCACAAAATAATTTTATGTTTTTGAAGAAAACCAAAAACTAATTTTCTTTTTTCTAAGAAAACCTCAAACTAATTTAATTTTTTTGAGGAAAACCACACACTAATTTTCTTTTTTTTTTACAAAACCTAAAACTAATTTTTCTTTTTTTGAAGAAAACCACAAACTAATTTTTTTTTTTTGAAGAAAACCACGAACTAATTTTCATTTTTTGAAGAAAACAACAAACTAATTTTTTCTTTTTTTGAAGAAAACCACAAAATAATTTTATTTTTTTGAAGAAAACCACAAACTAATTTTCTTTTTTTTAAGAAAACAACAAACTAATTTTATATTTTTGAGGAAAACCACACACTAATTTTCTTTTTTTTTTAGAAAACCACAAACTAGATTTTCTTTTTTTGAAGAAAACCACAAATTAATTTTTTTTTTGAAGAAAACCACAAACTAATTTTCTTTTTTTGAAGAAAACCACAAACTAATTTTCTTTTTTTTTGAAGAAAACCACAAAATATTTTTTTATTTTTGAAGAAAACCACAAACTAATTTTATTTTTTTGAAGAAAACCACAAACTAATTTCTCTATTTATGAAGAAAACCACAAATTAATTTTCTTTTTTTGAAGCAAACCACAAACTAATTTTCTTTTTTTGAAGAAAACCACAAAATAAATTTTTATTTTTGAAGAAAACCACAAACTAATTTTCTTTTTTTGAAGAAAACCACAAACTAATTTTTCTATTTATGAAGAAAACCACAAACTAATTTTCTTTTTTTGAAGATAAGCACAAACTAATTTTCTTTTTTTGAAGATAGCCTCAAACTATTTTTCTTTTTTTGAACAAAACCACAAACTAATTTTCTTTTTTTTGAAGAAAACCACTAACTAATTTTGTTTTTTTTTTGAAGAAAACCACAAACTAATTTTTTTTTTTTGAAGAAAACCACAAACTAATTTTCTTTTTTTGATGGAAACCACAAACAAATTTTTTCTTTTTTTTGAAGAAAACCACAAACTAATTTTCTTTTTTTGAAGAAAACCACAAACTAATTTTTTTCTTTTTTTGAAGAAAACCACAAACTAATTTTATTTTTTTGAAGAAAACAACAAACTAATTTTATTTTATTTTTGAAGATAACCACAAACTAATTTTTCTTGTTTTGTAGAAAACCACAAACTAATTTTATTTTTTGGAAAAAAACCACAAAATAATTTTATTTTTTTGAAGAAAACCACAAACTAATTTTCTTTTTTGTAAGAAAACCACAAACTAATTTTTCTTTTTTTTAAGAAAACCACAAACTAATTTTTTTTTTTAAGAAAACCAAAAACTAATTTTCTTTTTTTGAAGAAAACCACAAACTAATTTTCTTTTTTTCAACAAAACCACGAACTAATTTTCTTTTTTTGAAGAAAACGACAAACTTATTTTCTTTTTTTGAAGAAAACCACAAAATAATTTTATTTTTTTGAAGAAAACCACAAACTAATTTTCTTTTTTTTAAGAAAACCACAACCTAATTTTATATTTTTGAGGAAAACCACAGACTAATTTTTCTTTTTTTTTTTGAAAACCACAAACTAATTTTTCTTTTTTTGAAGAAAACCACAAACTAATTTTTTTTTTGAAGAAAACCACAAACTAATTGTTCTTTTTTTGAAGAAAACCAAACACTAATTTTCTTTTTTTGAAGAAAACAACAAACTAATTTTCTTTTTTTGAAGAAAACCAAAAATTAATTTTATATTTTTGAAGAAAACCACAAACTAATTTTTCTTTTTTTGAAGAAAACCCCAAACTAATTTTCTTTTTTTTTCAAGAAAACCACATACTAATTTTTCTTTTTTTGAAGAAAACTACAAACTAATTTTATTTTTTTTGAAGAAAACCACAAAATAATTTTATTTTTTTGAAGAAAACCAAAAACTTATTTTTTTTTTACTAAGAAAACCTCAAACTAATTTTATTGTTTTGAAGAAAACCACAAAATAATTTTCTTTTTTTGAAGAAGACGACAAACTAATTTTATTTTTTTGAAGAAAACCACAAACTAATTTTTCTATTTATGAAGAAAACCACAAACTAATTTTCTTTTTTTGAAGACAACCACAAACTAATTTTATTTTTTTGAAGAAAACCACAAAATAATTTTATTTTTTTGAAGAAAACCACAAATTAATTTTATATTTTTTTCAAGAAAACCACATACTAATTTTTCTTTTTTTGAAGAAAACCACAAACTAATTTTATTTTTTTGAAGAAAACCACAAAATAATTTTATTTTTTTGAAGAAAACCAAAAACTTATTTTTTTTTACTAAGAAAACCTCAAACTAATTTTATTTTTTTGAAGAAAACCACAAAATAATTTTCTTTTTTTGAAGAAGACCACAAACTAATTTTATTTTTTTGAAGAAAACCACAAACTAATTTTTCTATTTATGAAGAAAACCACAAACTAATTTTCTTTTTTTGAAGACAACCACAAACTAATTTTATTTTTTTGAAGAAAACAACAAATTAATTTTATTTTTTTGAAGAAAACCACAAATTAATTTTATATTTTTGAAGAATAGCACAAACTAATTTTCTTTTTTTTTAGAAAACCACAAACTAATTTTTCTTGTTTTGAAGAAACCCACAAACTAATTTTATATTTTTGATGAAAACCACAAACAAATTTTCTTTTTTTTTTAGAAAACGACAAACTAATTTTCATTTTTTTTTTTGAATAAAACCACAAACTAATATTATATTTTTTAAGTAAACCACAAACTAATTTTTCTTTTTTTGAAGAAAACCACAAACTAATTTTCCTTTTTTGAAGAAAACCACGAACTAAATTTCTTTTTTTGAAGAAAACCACGAACTAATTTTCTTTTTTTGAAGAAAACCACAAACTAATTTTCTTTTTTTTAAGAAAACCACAAACTAATTTTTTCTTTTTTTGAAGAAAACCACAATCTAATTTTCTTTTTTTGAAGAAAACCACAAACTAATTTTTCTTTTTTTGAAGAAAACCACAAACTAATTTTTCTTTTTTTTAAGAAAACCACAAACTAATTTTTTTTTTTTGAAGAAAACCACAGACTAATTTACTTTTTTTTTTGAAGAAAACCACAAACTAATTTTTCTTTTTCATCGAAAACAACGAACTAATTTTCTTTTTTTGAAGAAAACCACAAAATAATTTTTTAGTTTTGAAGAAAACCACAAACTAATTTTATTTTTTTGAAGAAAACCACAAACTAATTTTTCTATTTATGAAGAAAATCACAAACTAATTTTCTTTTTTTTAAGAAAACCACAAACTAATTTTATATTTTTGAGGAAAACCACACACTAATTTTCTTTTTTTTTTTAGAAAACCACAAACTAATTTTTCTTTTTTTGAAGAAAACCACAAACTAATTTTTTTTTTGAAGAAAATCACAAACTAATTTTCTTTTTTTTAGAAGAAAACCACAAACTAATTTTTCTTTTTTTGAAGAAAACCACAAACTAATTTTATTTTTTTGAAGAAAACCACAAACTAATTTTCTTTTTTTTTTTTGAAGAAAATCACAAACTAATTTTCTTTTTTTGAGAAGAAAACCACAAACTAATTTTTCTTCTTTTGAAGAAAACCACAAACTAATTCTTTTTTTTTGAAGAAAATCACAAACTAATTTTCTTTTTTTGAAGATAACCACAAACTAATTTTCTTTTTTTGAAGATAGCCACAAACTATTTTTCTTTTTTTGAACAAAACCACAAACTAATTTTATATTTTTGATGAAAACCACAAACAAATTTTCTTTTTTTTTTAGAAAACGACAAACTAATTTTCTTTTTCTTTTTTGAATAAAACCACAAACTAATATTATATTTTTTAAGTAAACCACAAACTAATTTTTCTTTTTTTGAAGAAAACCACAAACTAATTTTTCTTTTTTGAAGAAAACCACGAACTAATTTTCTTTTTTTGAAGAAAACCACGAACTAATTTTCTTTTTTTGAAGAAAACCACAAACTAATTCTTTTTTTTTGAAGAAAATCACAAACTAATTTTCTTTTTTTGAAGATAACCACAAACTAATTTTCTTTTTTTGAAGATAACCACAAACTAATTTTCTTTTTTTGAAGATAGCCACAAACTATTTTTCTTTTTTTGAACAAAACCACAAACTAATTTCTCTATTTATGAAGAAAACCACAAATTAATTTTCTTTTTTTGAAGAAAACCACAAACTAATTCTTTTTTTTTGAAGAAAACCACAAACTAATTTCTCTATTTATGAAGAAAACCACAAATTAATTTTCTTTTTTTTAAGAAAACCACAAACTAATTTTCTTTTTTTGAAGAAAACCACAAAATAAATTTTTTTTTTTTAACAAATCCACAAACTAATTTTCTTTTTTTGAAGAAAACCACAAACTAATTTTTCTATTTATGAAGAAAACCACAAACTAATTTTCTTTTTTTGAAGATAACCACAAACTAATTTTCTTTTTTTGAAGATAGCCACAAACTATTTTTTTTCTTTTTTTGAACAAAACCACAAACTAATTTTCTTTTTTTGAAGAAAACAACAAACTAATTTTCTTTTTTTTTTGAAGAAAACCACAAACTAATTTTTCTTTTTTTGTAGAAAACCACAAACTAATTTTATTTTTTTGAAGAAAACCACAAAATAATTTTATTTTTTTGAAGAAAACCACAAACTAATTTTCTTTTTTTTAAGAAAACCACAAACTAATTTTATATTTCTGAGGAATACCACACACTAATTTTCTTTTTTTTTTAGAAAACCACAAACTAATTTTTCTTTTTTTGAAGAAAACCACAAACTAATTTTTTTTTTGAAGAAAACCACAAACTAATCTTCTTTTGTTGAAGAAAACCACAAACTAATTTTCTTTTTTTCAACAAAACCACGAACTAATTTTCTTTTTTTGAAGAAAACGACAAACTTATTTTCTTTTTTTGAAGAAAACCACAAAATAATTTTATTTTTTTGAAGAAAACCACAAACTAACTTTCTTTTTTTTTCAAGAAAACCACAAACAAATTGTTCTTTTTTTGAAGAAAACCACAAACTAATTTTATTTTTTTGAAGAAAACAACAAACTAATTTTCTTTTTTTGAAGAAAACCCTAAATTAATTTTATATTTTAAAAGAAAACCACAAACTAATTTTACTTTTTTTGAAGAAAACCACAAACTAATTTTCTTTTTTTTTTAGAAGAAAACCACAAACTAATTTTTCTTTTTTTGAAGAAAACCACGAACTAATTTTATTTTTTTGAAGAAAACCACAAAATAATTTTATTTTTTTGAAGAAAACCACAAACTAATTTTCTTTTTTCTAAGAAAATCACAAACTAATTTTATATTTTTGACGAAAACCACACACTAATTTTTTTTTTTTTTAGAAAACCACAAACTAATTTTTCTTTTTTTTAAGAAAACCACAAACTAATTTTTTTTTTGAAGGAAATCACAAACTAATTTTCTTTTTTTGAAGAAAACCACAAACTAATTTTTCTTTTTTTCAACAAAACCACGAACTAATTTTATTTTTTTGAAGAAAACGACAAACTTATTTTCTTTTTTTGAAGAAAACCACAAAATAATTTTATTTTTTTGAAGAAAACCACAAACTAATTTTCTTTTTTTTAAGAAAACCACAAACTAATTTTATATTTTTGAGGAAAACCACAGACTAATTTTTCTTTTTTTGAAGAAAACCACAAACTAATTTTCTTTTTTTTTCAAGAAAACCACATACTAATTTTTCTTTTTTTGAAGAAAACCACAAACTAATTTTATTTTTTTGAAGAAAACCACAAAATAATTTTATGTTTTTGAAGAAAACCAAAAACTAATTTTCTTTTTTCTAAGAAAACCTCAAACTAATTTTATTTTTTTGAGGAAAACCACACACTAATTTTCTTTTTTTTTTACAAAACCTAAAACTAATTTTTCTTTTTTTGAAGAAAACCACAAACTAATTTTTTTTTTTGAAGAAAACCACGAACTAATTTTCATTTTTTGAAGAAAACGACAAACTAATTTTCTTTTTTTGAAGAAAACCACAAAATAATTTTATTTTTTTGAAGAAAACCACAAACTAATTTTCTTTTTTTTAAGAAAACCACAAACTAATTTTATATTTTTGAGGAAAACCACACACTTATTTTCTTTTTTTTTTAGAAAACCACAAACTAATTTTTCTTTTTTTGAAGAAAACCACAAATTAATTTTTTTTTTGAAGAAAACCACAAACTAATTTTCTTTTTTTGAAGAAAACCACAAACTAATTTTCTTTTTTTTTTGAAGAAAACCACAAAATATTTTTTTATTTTTGAAGAAAACCACAAACTAATTTTATTTTTTTGAAGAAAGCCACAAACTAATTTCTCTATTTATGAAGAAAACCACAAATTAATTTTCTTTTTTTGAAGCAAACCACAAACTAATTTTCTTTTTTTGAAGAAAACCACAAAATAAATTTTTATTTTTGAAGAAAACCACAAACTAATTTTCTTTTTTTGAAGAAAACCACAAACTAATTTTCCTATTTATGAAGAAAACCACAAACTAATTTTCTTTTTTTGAAGATAACCACAAACTAATTTTCTTTTTTTGAAGATAGCCTCAAACTATTTTTCTTTTTTTGAACAAAACCACAAACTAATTTTCTTTTTTTTGAAGAAAACTACTAACTAATTTTCTTTTTTTTTTGAAGAAAACCACAAACTAATTTTTCTTTTTTTGAAGAAAACCACAAACTAATTTTCTTTTTTTGATGGAAACCACAAACTAATTTTTTCTTTTTTTTGAAGAAAACCACAAACTAATTTTCTTTTTTTGAAGAAAACCACAAACTAATTTTTTTCTTTTTTTGAAGAAAACCACAAACTAATTTTATTTTTTTTGAAGAAAACCACAAACTAATTTTATTTTTTTGAAGAAAACAACAAACTAATTTTATTTTTTTTTTGAAGAAAACCACAAACTAATTTTTCTTGTTTTGTAGAAAACCACAAACTAATTTTATTTTTTGGAAAAAAACCACAAAATAATTTTATTTTTTTGAAGAAAACCACAAACTAATTTTCTTTTTTGTAAGAAAACCACAAACTAATTTTTCTTTTTTTTAAGAAAACCACAAACTAATTTTTTTTTTGAAGAAAACCAAAAACTAATTTTCTTTTTTTGAAGAAAACCACAAACTAATTTTCTTTTTTTCAACAAAACCACGAACTAATTTTCTTTTTTTGAAGAAAACGACAAACTTATTTTCTTTTTTTGAAGAAAACCACAAAATAATTTTATTTTTTTGAAGAAAACCACAAACTAATTATTTTTTTTTAAGAAAACCACAACCTAATTTTATATTTTTGAGAAAAACCACAGACTAATTTTTCTTTTTTTTTTTGAAAACCACAAACTAATTTTTCTTTTTTTGAAGAAAACCACAAACTAATTTTTTTTTTGAAGAAAACCACAAACTAATTGTTCTTTTTTTGAAGAAAACCAAACACTAATTTTATTTTTTTGAAGAAAACAACAAACTAATTTTCTTTTTTTGAAGAAAACCAAAAATTAATTTTATATTTTTGAAGAAAACCACAAACTAATTTTTCTTTTTTTGAAGAAAACCCCAAACTAATTTTCTTTTTTTTTCAAGAAAACCACATACTAATTTTTCTTTTTTTGAAGAAAACCACAAACTAATTTTATTTTTTTGAAGAAAACCACAAAATAATTTTATTTTTTTGAAGAAAACCAAAAACTTATTTTTTTTTACTAAGAAAACCTCAAACTAATTTTATTTTTTTGAAGAAAACCACAAAATAATTTTCTTTTTTTGAAGAAGACCACAAACTAATTTTATTTTTTTGAAGAAAACCACAAACTAATTTTTCTATTTATGAAGAAAACCACAAACTAATTTTCTTTTTTTGAAGACAACCACAAACTAATTTTATTTTTTTGAAGAAAACAACAAATTAATTTTATTTTTTTGAAGAAAACCACAAATTAATTTTATATTTTTGAAGAATAGCACAAACTAATTTTCTTTTTTTTTAGAAAACCACAAACTAATTTTTCTTGTTTTGAAGAAAACCACAAACTAATTTTATATTTTTGATGAAAACCACAAACAAATTTTCTTTTTTTTTTAGAAAACGACAAACTAATTTTCTTTTTTTTTTTGAATAAAACCACAAACTAATATTATATTTTTTAAGTAAACCACAAACTAATTTTTCTTTTTTTGAAGAAAACCACAAACTAATTTTCCTTTTTTGAAGAAAACCACGAACTAATTTTCTTTTTTTGAAGAAAACCACGAACTAATTTTCTTTTTTTGAAGAAAACCACAAACTAATTTTCTTTTTTTTAAGAAAACCACAAACTAATTTTTTCTTTTTTTGAAGAAAACCACAATCTAATTTTCTTTTTTTGAAGAAAACCACAAACTAATTTTTCTTTTTTTGAAGAAAACCACAAACTAATTTTTCTTTTTTTTAAGAAAACCACAAACTAATTTTTTTTTTTTGAAGAAAACCACAGACTAATTTACTTTTTTTTTTGAAGAAAACCACAAACTAATTTTTCTTTTTCATCGAAAACAACGAACTAATTTTCTTTTTTTGAAGAAAACCACAAAATAATTTTTTAGTTTTGAAGAAAACCACAAACTAATTTTCTTTTTTTGAAGAAAACCACAAACTAATTTTTCTATTTATGAAGAAAATCACAAACTAATTTTCTTTTTTTTAAGAAAACCACAAACTAATTTTATATTTTTGAGGAAAACCACACACTAATTTTCTTTTTTTTTTAGAAAACCACAAACTAATTTTTCTTTTTTTGAAGAAAACCACAAACTAATTTTTTTTTTGAAGAAAATCACAAACTAATTTTTCTTTTTTTGAAGAAAACCACAAACTAATTTTCTTTTTTTGAGAAGAAAACCACAAACTAATTTTTCTTTTTTTGAAGAAAACCACAAACTAATTTTATTTTTTTGAAGAAAACCACAAACTAATTTTCTTTTCTTTTTTTGAAGAAAATCACAAACTAATTTTCTTTTTTTGAGAAGAAAACCACAAACTAATTTTTCTTTTTTTGAAGAAAACCACAAACTAATTCTTTTTTTTTGAAGAAAATCACAAACTAATTTTCTTTTTTTTAAGAAAACCACAAACTAATTTTATATTTTTGAGGAAAACCACAGACTACTTTTCTTTTTTTTTTAGAAAACCACAAACTAATTTTTCTTTTTTTGAAGAAAACCACAAACTAATTTTTTTTTTGAAGAAAATCACAAACTAATTTTCTTTTTTTGAAGAAAACCACAAACTAATTTTCTTCTTTTCAAGAAAACCACGAACTAATTTTTCTTTTTTTGAAGAAAACGACAAACTAATTTTCTTTTCTGTAACACTCCGATTGCATCCGGAGAACAACCCTCCAAGTATCATGGTGTACCAGTCCCTGACCCGTACCTCTATCGTAGCACTATTGGTGCTCTTCAGTATGTTACGATTACGAAACCAGACATATCCTTTGCTGTAAATAAGTGTGTGCAATTCATGCAAAATCCCACTGAAGAGCATTGGAGTCTAGTCAAGAGAATTCTGAGGTACTTGAAAGGATCCATTGGTCATGGTCTTCATCTTCATCGTGAATCTTCACTAACTCTCCAAGTATTATGTGATGCTGACTGGGCTTCATGTCCAGATGATAGGAGGTCTACGACAGGGTTTTGTGTATTTTTGGGATCTAACCTGGTTTCTTGGAGCTCCAAGAAACAACACACAGTAGCCAAGTCCAGCACTGAAGCGGAATATCGCAGTATGGCCATGGCAACTATGGAACTTATGTGGATTCAGTACCTCCCCCATGAATTACAGGTTCCGCAACCAATTACTCCAATAATGTGGTGTGACAATCTAGGGGCTACGTTTCTGGCTGCAAATCCTGTGTTTCATGCACGCACCAAACACATCGAAATCGACTTTCATTTTGTTCGTGAACGAGTTCAGGCAAAACAATTGAATGTTCGGTTCCTCTGCTCTCAATCTCAGATTGCAGATATACTAACTAAAGGGTTACCCTCTTCTCGATTTTCTTTTTTGCGTGACAAGCTTGCCGTTATTACTGGCTACGCTTGAGGGGGGGTGTTAGCACTGGACCTCTCCAGTCTGAATGATCAACTAGACATCTCCATTACACAAACACAATTGAGATAATATGCAAGAGTTTGTTAGCATAGGATATGTGTTGGGTCAGTAGGGACCCATTGTTTGTTAGGAATATTTTCATCAGTATAAATATACTCGAATGTAATGAAGAAATACAGAAGAAAAATATCTTTTGAATTCTCTCTTCTCTTTTGTATCTTCATCAGATCTATAGATCTTACACATAATTAATTGTACTCTTCTTTGTCATGCAAAGAATGAGAGTCATTCTAAATTACTCATAGCAAGTACTGGGTAATAAATATTACGTGAATAAGGAAATAATTTGTTTCTTTTCTTGTTTTCAGATCTTTTTATGTATTTTTTTTTCTCTAGTTTCTAGATTTTTTATGTTATCAAAGGATAGAAGATATATGAGCCTTGTCCATTTATTATAAAAATAATTATGGTGTCTACGAGGATGAACGAGGATGAACAAATAATGAGTATGTATGTAATAAATACTTGTGTGGGAAATTAGTGTGGCTACGAGGATGAACAAACAATGAGTCTTGTCCATTTTTTTATGTAATAAATATTCCATTTCTTTACATTGACGAGGCTTTGCAGATCAAGATTTAGAAAAGACATATTTAGTTTTCTTGTTTTAGGGCTCCAGGTATTCATGGACCGTTTTTGGTTTAGAGACAATATAAACAAACAATGGTCTTTGTTATTAAAGCATTAAAGCAGTTATATCTTAATACTCGTGTGGGAAATGAGTATATTGGACTGGCCCGTCAATAGCAATGTTGATCAAACACATGCATTTTTTTGACACCTTTAAATTATGGTCTTAAAAAGAAGGAAAATTTACAAATAACCCCCTAATTTTTCTTGAATTTACGAACAACCCCCTAACTTTTGAGAAACTCCAAAAAAAAAACCCTATATACAAAGTTTTTTTTTTTCAATTACCTCCATATAGGAATATTTTATGGTATTATAATTTTTTTGGACCAAAATACCCCTCTATTTTTATTTTTAAATTTAATAAACATATTTTTGTATTATTTTGTTAATTTAAAATCATTATAAATATTTTTTAACATATATTAATTTTAAAAAACTATATGTCATATACATAATTTTAATTTTTTATTTATTATATATTTTATCATAAAAAACTAAAATTAAATAAAAATATGATATAAAAAACATTCTTGTAAATAACTTGACAAATTAATATTATTCTAGTATTTAATTTTAATGTTAAATAGTTGTTAATAAAAATAGTTATTAAATAGTATTTTTTTACCAAATTTGCAATTCACGAGTGAACATCAAAACTTGCATTAAAATAATATTGCCGTTAGTTCTAGTTTCAATAGCTAATTTTATTTCAACAATTTGTTTTGTAATAATTATTCTTATCAAATTTATCCCTATTAAGTATCATTAGTATCAAATTTATCTTTACTAAAATGTTAATATATCAAATTTATCGACATCTCTAAAATAACATTAAATTATATTAAATAACTTATAAATTTTAAAATTGTTGACTAAAATACCCTTACACAAAATCCATTAAATACCAAAGTACAAAGACAATACCAACGTACAAACCCACAAATCCATTAACCCACAACCTCTTTATCTTCGTTTTCTCCTAAACCTTTTCTCTTCTCGGTCTCTCCGTCTCTTCGGCCAGGTACACTTCTCGTCCTAGTTCTCTGGCGAAGAAATAGGCTAGGTCACAGGTCAGGATACTTTTCTCGTTCTCGTTATCGTTCTCATTCTCTGGCGAAGGAATATGTGACAAATGTTTTTCTGTGTCCGAATAATTAGAGTACAGGGTCATCTCAATCCGGACGAAGTTTCACGAAGAAAGCAAAACTAACAAACCCGCTTCCTTTCGCGCTCAATACTGAAGTACATCTTTCATTTATAATTCTATAAGCTATGTTGCATAGATCCGGATACGGGTAGTGTATCCGATACGATACGGATACGGCGATACGGCAATTTTCAAAAAAATCACGGATACGGATACGGCTATATAATTATTAGTTTAATATATTTATATTATAAATAATTAATAATATTTTTAAATTAAATATTATGAAAATAAATTATCATATAACTATCATAAACTTGTTCTATAATTATTTGAGAATTAATCTAGAAGTATCATAAAAGTATCATATATAATTTATGTAGAAATATAATAGGGCCAAATATATAATGAACCGAAGTAACTTAAGTGAAGTATCTCAGTCGTATTATGGACGTATCCCCAGCCATATTATACCTTATCCTGTCGTATTCCTGTCGTATTCGGAAAAAAAAAATATTAAAATATTCGGATATGACACGTGACGTATCCGATGCGTATCCGAGCCGTATCGCACCCGTATCCGTATCGGATACGCGTATCTTCAGCTGCATTTTTGAAATATCCGCGTAACATAATCTATAAATATATTATAGAAGATGTAAACTAAAAATAGACCTCGTATAAATTTCAGAAAAGAGGAAGCGCAAAAGAGGAAAATTTTCAACAAATGAAGAAAGAAAGGCAAAGCGTGTCGGTCGCGCTTGGTCTACCCTGGACCACTGATGAGCATGAGGTTCTATTCTAATTTTATACTTTCTTGAGCTATTCGTTTTCTTTTATTAATAACAACCACTGAATTGTAATTTCAGTACCCCATGAAGAGAATGAAATGTGCGGCAATACATATGCAAAATAGTCCATTTTTTTGTTGCAAATTACGAAATTATGGTTTACTTATGTTCATCGAACTTAGCTTTGTCGGTCTACACTACACTGTTTACACTGTTGAAGAGAATGAAATGTGCGGCAAACGAAAAATAAGGCTTGTCGATCTACACTGTTGAAGAAGTCCCCGTGAGTGCATTGCACGCTTTGGGGGTTCATCTCCATTTTAATCGTAAATGGAGAGATCTGATTGTATTTTTAATTTTTTTTTTTCTTTTTGTAAGAAATAAAAAGAGGCTCGATTATTGCTGGATTTGTTCAATCATTTATTACTATAAATGTAATTATGTATATTATGCTTGTGGTTGTTAATTGGTAAATGTAATTATGTATTGTTTTTTTTTTAACATTTATTACTAAGTGACAATATTGTTTGGTGTTGGGAGTTGCTCTAACTCAATAGGTTTCTCCACTTACAAAATAAAGAAAGTTGATAAACCGAGAGTTAAATTTAATGTCGTTTGATTTAAAAATGGAAACAACCCTGATTTCTCCATTTACAAAATCTAAAATCTAGAAAACGACATATTACACAACACAACATGATCTCCAAAAATAATTCATAGTTTTTTCCAATTTTTTTTAATAATAAATGTAAAAAACTCATATATCATTCATCCATTGACGATAATGATAATCGAACCCACAATCTCTCAAACATGCGATTTTTTGTCTATTAACGTCATTTCCACACCGGCGTCATCCTCTATGAATAACGCCGCATTGCACTCGTCTTGATATGCCTAAACAAATTAGAGACGCGATTAGATTATAAAGCAAATAAATAATTTTCATCTCTACAAAAATATCAAATAAAAAAATGTGATAAAAATATTAAAATCAAAATCTGTATTTTTTTTAATCAAAAACGAAATCTGTAAAAAAAAAAATTGTTAAAAAATATGCAAAATATAGTACTTCTAGAAGCTCTACAGTAGAATCACTCAAAGATAAAATATTTTTTATTAGGAACATAGCAGAAAAAAAAAGATGAATATTAAAAAAAAATAGGGAAAATAAAGTTATTTTTGCAATCCTGTTATTACGAACAAGAAAACTAACACGTAACAAGTCAAAAATAGTGAAAAAGGAAAATTCTTTTGCAACCCTGTAAAAACTCAAAATATCAACCATTATCTAACCATACAAAATATTAGACGGAGATAGGTACTGTTATATTATGTGTTATGGATTAAACTAAATTAAGGGATTCATGTTTGCAACTATCAAATTTATTTATAACAATGATGGTGTTACAACTAAAAGATATTTTGGCACCTATATTCACGAATCATATAGGAATTGATATCTCGTAAATGTAGCAATTACATGACATGTTTTTAATCTGTTAAATGTGGAGTTTATAATATAAATTAAATGTGGAGATTGAGAATTGTTATTCAGATGGATTAAATTAAATCATACTTAATTAGAATGGTTTGGGCATAATTAGGGTAAAATATAACATTGTCAATTTCAGTTCAAGTTAACTACTAATTTCATTCGAAGTAGTTATTGAGGATAACATTGAACAATGAAAAAGGCTCGTCATTGCCGCATCGGTACATACCAATTGTTAGTACTACTACTAATCATATTCAAATAAGTATTTTTTGCTTCGATCTATTCCCTCCCTCTCGATCGAGATCGGGATCGATCGATTATCTCTTATACTATAAATTTCTATTTAAATAGAGGCTAATTGCATCATATAGATGTTTAACTAGATTCGATTATCATTTATACTATCATTGTGATTACTTTTGTTGATTAATTATAGAATTTGTGAGGAATCTAATTATAGCTGAGTCTTATATTTTATTTTATTTTATTTTGAAGAAAAATAGAGTAGGTTCTTACGCCCTACATCTATTAAATTATATTGATATAATATAGTTTATTACAAGTAGAAAAGGTATTTACTCTTTGAAATTGAATCTAGCCTAAATACCTTCAATTTCCTACTCATAAAAACTAAAATACCCATATAAAACTTTCAATTCCCAAGACCTTAAGGTGCTGGAAATAGAAACTCCCTGTAATCGAGAAGTCCATAAAATGAACTCTAGATTCTTTAGTACCGGACTTTAAAACTCCAGGATATGAACCCTAGGTATAAATATCCGGTACACATCTATCAAGCGGCAGAATTCCTCTCTCTTCATTCCATCGCGCCTCCTTCACATAACCTCACCTCATTACTCACCGCAAACCCTCTCTGCCTCCTCCCCTTCATACTCCATTTTCGACCTTGAAACCCTAGATAAATAACTCTTAAATCCTCAAAACTTGCATCGTGATCCTTGAGACCTCGAAACCCTAGATCAGTAATCTCAAATCTTCAGATCAAAGCACATCAGTTCTCAATTCTCAAATCTTCAGATCGAAGCACATCTCATCAGATCGAAGCACATCTCATCAGATCGAAGCACAACCCTTCACTCTGAACCACTGGAACAGTCTGTTGAAGTAGCAATTAGCAATTTCATCCTTGATCACATAAATCTGACAAATCAGTGTACCATTTACTCTTCTTCTCTCTCTTTTAATTACTCTTTTAAATTACCACTGCCTCTTTTTCGGTTAATCAATTGCAAATTCTAAACCACACTTACGTAGTATATTTGCATCCATATTCTGGATTTCATCATCATTATTAAAATCAATATTATCCATAGTTAATATGATTTCTTTATTAATAAGATCCTGAAATTTTTTCCTTCTAACTCTTCTCTTCAAATCTGAATTTTGAAAAGTATTCCCTGAATTCCTCTCTTTAATTCTCAAACTCCTTCTTTGTTTTTCAAAATCATGAGCGATTTTAATGTTTGGCATTTGCGTTACTGCTTCAAATTTCATTTTCCCTTTTTCTAATCTCTCTTTCCTCTCTAAAATCCCCTGTTTTATCTCTTCCTTTTCCTTTTCACTTTCTCTTCCTACTTCCTCTACTTCAATCCTTTTTTGCTTTTCTATTTCAATCTTCTTTTCCACATCTTCTTCCTCTTCACCCTCTATTAAATCTGGCAACACAATTCCTTTACATTTATTTGAAAAAGAACAGTTACCTTTGGAAATTATTAATTCTGGAGAGTTTGGTATTGATTGGAAATGATACTTGAATTTTAAAGGTTGGACTCTTAAAACCTCTGAGAAATCCACCATTTTAGACTGTCCCATTTGATTTGAAGGATTTAAAGGAGATTTATTTGAAACTGGCATTGAATTTGAGTTTGAATCTGTTACAGCATGATTTGTTTCAGTTTGATGGTCTGGTACCGGGGTTGAGTTATGAATTTGGCTTGAAATTGAAATTGGTATTGAATTTAGATCTGCCTCAGCCTGATTGATCACAATTTGTTGTACCTCTGTTGATTGAGATGGTAAAACCGGTACCGGTACCAGTACCGGTACCGATAATGGTACCACCACAGAGAAGCCTTGATGAACGGGTTTTTATGGCGTGTTTTATATCGTTGTGTTAAAACCCCGAACAATCAACAAAATTTGTAATCTAAGTTTGTACAGTGGCAAATGTATAGATTCGTTCCACGGGGAGCAATTGCGTCAAAATTTGGATCAAAATGGATGAGAAATAACGAAGAAAATTCACAGAAGATAGTCCGTTACAACGGAAGTGGGTTCCGTTACAACGGACTTGAGTGAAAATTCTGTCGCTAAAAGTGAGATGAACGTCCGTTACAACGGAGGAAACTCCGTTACAACGGAAAGATGTAGTCCGTTATAACGGATAGGAGTAGCGTTATAACGGATTGGTTAATCCGTTACAACGGACTCTTATGTCCGTTACAACGTACTAGTATGAGTGATATTGAATGCTTTTCCTTGCTGGTCCGTTACAACGGAGTTAAGTTGCGTTACAACGGAGTATCAACAGACTGAAAATCGGGTACAAACCGTCAAGTCCGTTGTAACGCAGTTCAAATTCCGTTATAACGGAATTAGTTCTGGATTTCGAATTTATGATTTGAATTAAGGGATTAATTGAGGGTTTGTTTTGGGATTGAATTAATGGAAATTTGAACTAAGTTTAAGGCAGAAATTGAGAGCAAAAGATCAAGTAAAAGAACAAGTTTAGAACAAAGATTCAATTCAAACGAGGAATTCTCTTTAACACAACTAAATCCACAAACAACAAGAACTACAAGAATTAGAAAGAGTACACCTAAAGATGAAGCAAGTAGCTCGATGTGTCTTCCTTTGTCTTCTATGCCTTCGCACCGAATGGTCAATTCTCCGAGTCGTGGTCGTTCGTTTGGTTGGTACCTAAAAGAAGAGACACTCGAGTCGTGGATTCCTCAAGAAAGATCACCAAAAGGAGAAGCTCCTAGTCATGGTTAATGCCTTCTTCAAGCTCCAAAAGAGGGTTCTTCCGAGTCTCGGTTTGAACTCAACTTCACAACGCCAAAGAGAGAAATATCCCGAGTCACGGTTAACTCTTGAATCACCGAAAAGGAAGGAGATCCTTGGTCACGGTTAATTCTTGAGAGAGGATGATTCGCCGAAAAAGGAAGGAATTCCTTGGTCACGATTAATCTCCTTGGCAAATTACTTGGTTCTTGTAGGGTTCTTGAAGTTCTTGAAGGATTTTGGAGTGTTTTAGAGAGAGAGCGAGAGAGAGAGATGGGGCAGAAAAAAGGGTGAAAAGAACGTCCCCAACTCGTGGCCCTTGTGGTCATATTTATAGCACTCATGGAGTCTTCTTATTGGCCACGAGTTGGTGGAGAGGATTGGGGGTAAGGAAGTAATTCCCACCAAAGGTAGGTGGGCAGGATAAGGGATAAGGGTTGAGTGGTTTTCGTGTAAACTTTTGTGTAAGTTTTCATCATGATAATTGTTTGCCTCCCGTCTCATTCATGTACCGAATATATCGATGTAATATATCGTTTTTACTCCTCTTGACGTGTTGGAGACAACTACACTCTCCAAATTCCCAGAAATTCCTTCTAATTCCTGTGATTAAGCAGTAAAACACACTTAGTGAAGAAATATTCATGTTATCTCAAATATGATTAATAAAGTATATAAAATTGTTCTTCACAAGGGCTAAAACCCCCAAATTAAGCATTAATTTTGTGCCTTATTTGCCTCACATCAAGCCTCCTCCATTCATCTCCTTTAACTCTTTCTTATTTGAACTCTCCTCTCTCTCATTCTCTTCTTGATTGATGGATTTAAGTGAGTTTGAGTTTGGGTTAAGGATTTGGGTAATTTGGGATCCAATTGGAAACAGTTCCGACTGTGTGATTGGATTTAAAATTGGAACCAAATTCTTGCTTGAAGTCAATTCATTTGAATTACCTTCTAACCCAGTGATGATCTGAAAATATGAGGGTTTTGCTTTGATTCTCCACTCATAAACTGGCTTTCTTTTTTTAATAACCCATTCTTGTCTGAGAGATCCTTTCTTCATTTGATTCTTTGCTGGAACTTTATGCAAGAACTCAGGTACTAATTCTTCATTTAAATTCTTACCAAAATCAATTTTACTCCATATATTAACTAACCTATCCATTTGTTTGATTAGATAGTCCAATTTGCTAATTTGATTGAGAGTTGGAGCTGGATCGTGGCATCGAAGTTGTGGACTCAAAGACTGTTTATGGAAATTTTGACTTTGGAATGGAATTTGCTGATAGTTGTATGAAGGTTTTGATTGGAATTGGGTTTGATTTGAGGGGAATTTGTAATGGAAATGAGAGGTTTTGCTTGGGAAATTTTTGTAATTTAACTCGTTTCTTATTGGATTGTTTCTGTAATCGAATTCGAATATACAATCTCTTTTGAAGTGGCCGAAATATCCACAACCATAACATTTCTTGCTAAATCTTGATTGGAAAAACATCTCGGAAATTTAAAACTCCCCCCCTCTCACTTGATTGCTTACTTCAAGAAGCAGAGAAAGTAAAGAAAGAAGAGAAGAATTTCATCAATGGCGTTGGCTAGCTCTCTCCGATTCAGCACTCTCCGTTCTTGGATTCTTTCTTCTCTCTTCTCTCTTCTCATCAATGGCGTTGGCTAGCTCTCTCCGATTGATGGAGTGCATTAAAAGATTAAATGATTTCAAAAAATACAGCTTTATAAATTTCAGAAAAGGGTATATATGCAACACAGTAAAAGAGGCAAATGAATCGAATGTTCATCAGCAATACACCGGAGTACATATATTTACTGCACAAGGAGAAGTTGTTTCATTTATATTTTAGTTTGGCTATCATTATGATTTTGTTTGTTTTGTTGTTTGATTTATTTTTTGGAGCTATTTCACGAAGCTGTTACTTTTTTGAAGCGTTGGAGAAGTTGAAGCAAAAATAGAGGGTTTAGACATGTAGGGACAAATGGTTTTGCAGAAGTGAATTGTAATTTTGAGTTATTTAGATAGTGAATTTGGTTTAAATTTAATTCTTGTTTTTGTAATTTTGATTATTTATTTATGTATTTTTTATGCAATAAAATTGTATTTTCTTTATTTCTAGTGCTAGAAAGATTAGGTAGGTGTTTTTTTAATCAAGTTAATGAATTCTCAAATCACTATAAAAAAATGAATTATAAAATCAAAATAAATGATTTAAAATTTGTGATAATTTTTTGTTGATGTTTTTGTTTTTACTTTGCAGAAGCCTAATAAACAAAATATTCCTTAAAGATTGTGAAGTCATAGCTTTCCTGGTACTTCAATATTTTATTTTTTTCATTGAAACTTATTATTCAGCTTAATGAAAGTTATTTATATCCGTAAGTTTGCGAAACACATCTATTATTTGACAACTAAAAAAATGATTAAGCTAAAACATCCTGAATATAATTTATAGTCGCCTTCTAGTACTCTGCCTCGAGAAACTACTTCGTGTTGTTTTCATCATATTCCTCCATTTTCTTTGATCATCATTACTACAAAAAACAGACTCATTATCAGAAATTGCTTAATTGATGTTAAATTGAGGAATAGTTTCAAATCATTGTGAGCCAAGAGTATTAATTTATGTGTTACAATTAATCACAAATTATGGGATGGTTTGGGTTAAATATAATTGCAAAAACATTCCTAAAACTCTTGATTTGGTTAAATTGAACTATGAGGAACATATTTGAGACTGATTAAGGTCTAATTTGGCAATCACTACAAAAAAGAATTACATTTGGCTGATCTTGAGAGTAATTAGGGACATTCACTTCAAAATTATTCAAATTTGGAGATTCCTCACGCTTCGCTGCAGGTTTGTTTCATTTTGTTTTGTCATACACATAATATTTAATTGAATCTGATGCAATTCTAATATTTATTTTGTATTTTAATACGACATAAAATAAACATAAATGCTAATATAAGATAATAAAATAACATGACATAATAAAAATCGAAACCATACGTATTTTGTAAATTTACATATCTAAAAATAAGAATAATTAACTTTTTAAAAGTTCAAGAAGTTATTTGTGTTTGGTAAATTGTATCTTTCATGTTTATTATTGAAAAAAAAATGTATAAGTTGAAGAAGTGATTTGTGTTTGGTAAATTAATATATTTCTATTTTGTTAAATTTTAAAAAAGTTACATGAATTTTTTGAGTAAAAATACAAACATAGCATGTTTAGTAGTTTGTATAATTTTGTTAATTATAGTTTTAAAAATACTAATAATTATACTACAAATTACTAACGTAATTATACTTACTTTTGGAATGTGTTTACTTACATACTTATTTTCATAACTTCAAGCTAGAAAAAATATTGTATATATAGTAATATGGATCTCTAAATAAAGATAAAATTCAAGTGAATATATTTCATAATTTTTAAAATTATATTTCTAAAATATTAGTAATATTTGATGTATGATTTATGATATTATATGTTAATATATTAGTGTTAGATATTTAAACTTTTCATATTATATTTGAATTCACATTTGATCATGTAACATAATGTGAAATGATTCAAAATTAAATACAATCGGTACAGCATGGACCTAACAAATAATATTTTGACACATCATCAATATAAGGTGATGTGTCCTTCTAAAATTGCTCAAAACTAAGTGTAAAATAATGAACACATAAATGTCTATAAATAAAACATAATCATAAAATATCAATAGTTAATCCATAGTTCATATTTTTCCACATATCATAATTTAATGGTTCAAATGATTATGACGATGTGGCATAAGGAGATTGCACAAATATTAGTCTAAAATAAAGGAGTTGGTAAATTCAACAATGTGCATATTATTTGGAGGTAATGAGACACACTCTTTCTATAGTACGAAACAAATTAAATATTATGTTGAAATATAAAGAAATAACCAAGAATCAACACATTTTCTCATATTAATTATTGAAAAGTTTACCTACCGATTTAGGTGTTTCGCTGTCAGGTCCGGTCTTGTACTTTCAACGACCCGAAGCAAAAATTTACTTGCGGTCTTTGTAATTCAAATAAAATTATAAACAAATGTCTAGTAAACTCAACACAGTACCATGGTATGTTTTCTAAATTCATGGATGAAAAAGAAAAGTATTTCATTTTAATTAAAGGCTCGAACCTAGAACCAATTGAATAATTTCTAATCACCATCTCCGTGCCACAAACATAATATCTGAATTATCTTCTTATAAATTTTAAACTTTTGATATACATGTTTCCGCATTGCGTACAACATACTATCATACTGTCGTTTCAATAATTTTAAAAGAAAGTACAATTTACAGAAAATAATTAACCTTTGAGGAGAAGATAAAAATTTAGGAGAAATCTGAGACCAAAATGATTGAAATAGATCTACCATTTTTCTTTTTTGCATGATTGCTAAGTTAAAAATTAGAGACAAAAATTGCTTGACATTTCCACTTATTTTCATGTTTCCATAAACTCCAATAGCCCATGCAAATTTTGTCATGTTCATCGATGTGATTTCCTTAAAAATCTTTCATAAGTTTCTATAACAATATAACAAATTAACCAAGTATTAGGCGTAATTAGGGGAGAAGAGGAGCTGTGAAATTTGTTTCTAATAAATGGAGTAGAGATAGTCATTTAGAGGGAATAATTGAAAATTACATATATACCCACAAAATATACATTATATACTACATATAAATTTTAAAGCCCTTTATATGTTGAAGAAGCAAAAAATATAGGGGGTTTTTGAAGGAATCTAAAAAAGATAGGGAGTTTTCTAAAAGTACAGGGGGTTTTTCGGAATTTTCAGAAAAGTGGGGGGGTTTTTGAAGAATTCCCCTAAATTTTTTATTGTAAGATTACTACTTTTTGATTGTAAGATTAAGTTGTGTGTGTTGGAAATGTTATACATGGAGAATTTCTTTTATTTTATAGCATGAAAAATTGTAAAACTGATATGAAAGAAAAAAGATAAGTTTTATTTTGAAAATGAGGAATTTGAGCTATTTTTTTTTTTTTTATCATTATTCTTTTTAGGTAACTAATTTTGTTGGAGTTATTTATATACTAGAAATTTTACTCGCGCTTCGCTGCGATTTTTCAAAATCTTTTATGATCAAAAAATAATAATTTTATCTAAAACGTTACAAGTGCAAAACAAAAGTAATCTTCATAAATGTTAATTTAAAAAAAAAAAGTCTGATATTAAATAGTCTCACAAGTATTATGCAATAAATACAAACTTTTTTCCTCCTCAAAACATATCATATGTTCCAAAAGAAAAATTCAAATGTTTTATTTAGAATACAAAACATGTCAAATAAAATAAAATTCTGAAAAAAAACAAACAAAAAAACATAAAAGACGCAGCTTGGTACCAATCAAAAATATTATAATAAGCACACAAAAACGCAGTTTGGTACCAATCAAAATTGTTATAATAAGCACAAAAAAACAATAATACCAGCTCGGGCTAACAAAAAATATTTATGTGAACAATAAACGATGAACAGCAGAAATGATGAACAGTAAAATTATAGTATACAAATTATATTTATTAATACGATGAAAAATTCAAATATTTTATTTAGAATACAAGACATATCAAATCAAATAAAATTCCATATGGTAAAAAAAAGAAAAAAAGAAAAAACTCGATGAACAGTAAATCGGATGAACAGTAAAAAAAGATGAACAAACATGTCAAATAAAATAAAATTCTGAAAAAAACAAACAAAAAAACATAAAAGACGCAGCTTGGTACCAATCAAAAATATTATAATAAGCACAAAAAAACGCAGTTTGGTACCAATCAAAACTGTTATAATAAGCACAAAACAACAATAATAGCAGCTCAGGCTAACAAAAAGTATTTCTGTGAACAATAAACGATGAACAGCAGAAATGATGAACAGTAAAATTATAGTATATAAATTATATTTATTAATACGATGAAAAATTCAAATATTTTATTTAGAATACAAGACATATCAAATAAAATAAAATTCCATATGGTAAAAAAAAGAAAAAAAGAAAAACGCGGTGAACAGTAAATCGGATGAACAGTATCGGGTGAACAGGAGGTGAATAGTATTGAACAGTACCGGGTGAACAGTACATGTCGATGTAGCCTTTTGGTTTGGCTCCAAATTGGTGGAAATTTAATGGGAGGGGAAATACGATCATGAGAACTCATATGTATGTGTTATGGAATAAAAAATTATGTTGTTGTATTATTATTGTTCAAGAACAATGAACATTTGTTTATTGCTCAATATCTATATCAACATTACAAATATTTTATCAATATCATTTCCCTAAGGAATATGGTTAGGAATATGGAATGTGCAATTTGAACAAAGAGTACACTCGAGATAAAATGAAAAATCCCGAAGAGACGTGGAATATTTTGTTTGTAAGGCCAAGTCCACAATGATGATTGAATGATGATTGTTATATATGGTTCAATTTATGTACGCGTAATTTTATTCTATTCCGTTTATAGAGATGGGCTATGGTGCTAAGATCTCAAGACTCATCGCAGGATCTCCTCTCTCTCTCTCAAATCGCAACTCCCATCAAGGCGTAGCCACAGATGGTTACTCTATCAGCACGATACCTCTTCGTTTACCTTTTTACTGAACGGAACCCTTACCTATCATGACGTATGAACCACTTTTGGAGATACTCTGTATTCATCATCGCTAATCGAAGCGGTAGTTTTCTAATTTTGTCTTGAATATATTTGTCGTTGATTTCCAGTTGCAATTAGATTATTAATTGCTTGTTAGCATGGATATAATCCCAAATCTATAATTTTAGCCATGAATTGGAAACAACTCATTATTGATTCTAAAGATTAATAGACAACTAAGACCAACTAATTAGTCTAAACTGAGATCAATCTCGTAGCAATGATGGTGTTGCCCACACTAAATAGCAAAATTTGTGTCTGGTTGGGAGTATTATTAGGATTTAAGACTAATTAGCAAGCATTTTTCTTGTTATTTCCTACTAATTTGAAATTAGCTCGACATTGTCATCTTCAAATTTGAGAATTTTGATCTTGGAACTAATCATATTCAAACTGTAGACAATCCGACTCTGAAGGGGCTCAATCCTTTGCTCAATTACTGAGGAATGGCGGTACTTAGAATTTTATTAATTTTGTCTTAAAAGTTCTCTTCATGTAACCTTGCAAATAAGTTCAGTCCATATTGTGGACCAAATTGCAAAATCTTGAAGCTAATTATCTCCACTGCAATTATTCCGCATGAATATTTTGCAGCTCGATAATTAACATCAACTCGATCGGGCAACTAATCATGTTATGGATTATAGTTCGATATACAATGCATGGTAATAAACTCATTTAAATTATTTTTTCTCATTCTTATTTGTTATTACAGGTTTAAAAGAGAGAGAGGATAACTCATTTAATAAACATGGTATATATTGTAGAACCGTCAATTTAAAATGCATTGATTAAAAATAGGATCATGATGTATTTGTGCAATGAAAATGTAGTTGTATATCATTCTTTTTTTATTATGGTTCAATTATATTTGTATTGTGTATTTGGAATGAGTTAAAACTAATAAATTTAAATGATATATCGAAATGAGATAACTCAAAATAAAATAGTATGAATTGAAATATTACAAACTCAGTTCTTATGCCATTGCTCACATTTCATCAATTAGCAGTAAATATTAAAACACACTAGATCTGGATATAATTCATAAGAATAAGCATCAAAGAGATTACGTGATACAATTAAATATCTAATGTTATTTACAACAAAACTATTAAATATTAAATATAACTCACAACATAATCATGCCAAATATTAAATCGAATCATCATGTAAATCTAATTCATCCTAATAACCATGAATTTGAGTATAAAAGTCATATTAGTTTTATTATAGTTTCCTTTCTTTTATGCATTTCTTCAAACAAGTCGTAAGCATTATTATATCCCCAAATTAAATTACATACATTCCACCCATTTTGATTTTATCATCAAATTCGGCATCATGAGAAGGAAGACGGAATGATCTGCGTCTCGGTTGTTCCCTCGAAGAGGTTTTTGCAAATTTCAACTTAGTACCCTGAATCTGAATAACACAAGAATCCAATTTTGGGTTTATTAAGAAATATGAGTTTGATTGCCTTGTGCATACACGAGAATGGAGGATACTACTCGAATGAAGTAACTTGCAAAAACTCTCTCTTCAGATGAAGTGATTTTACAATCCTGAGAAATAAGGCTCTCAATTAGTGCTGATCCCCCTAATTTCTGAAAACAATAAATTGATTGGGCGTATTGGTCGTACCATCGCTATTGGAGAAAATTTGTTCTAGAGAAGATTGCTCCATCACGCAATACCTATTAGAGAGAGATTCCTTGCACTGTGTGTGTGTGTGTGTGTGTGTGTGTGTGTGAGAGAGAGAGAGAGAGAGAGAGAGAGAGAGAGAGAGAGAGAGAGAGATCCAATCCCACCAGAGAGAACATCTTGGCACTGAGAGAGAGTCGATGACAGTAGATACATAAAATCTCGGCTCTCCAAAGGAGAATTCCGACCCTACACTAGAGATGTCATTCCTCGAAAGAAGTGACCGCCGCCGCCTCACAGTTCATCGGCCTGAGAGAGCTGACTTGAGAGAGGCGCTAAAGAGAAAAGTTTAAGAACTTGTGATGCTAGGGATGAATGAACAAGAGAGAAGACGGGGAACGGAAGAAAATAAAACCATAACTTATCTCATGGTTAAATTTTTGTACGTGTAATATTATTCTATTTGGTATGTATCATGTAATTGAAATATATTTTTTTTTTTTTGCATTTAATGTAATTGAAATATTAAATTACTCAATTTAATATATTTTGTATAAAACAATATTTAATTCCTTATTATTTATTGTTGTGTTTTTTATCCATTAATGTTCTTTGATAAGTATGTATAATTTCCTATTTTCAATACCTTACCGAGTTGGTTTTGGTTAGAGGTGGGCATTCGGTTGAAACAAACCGAATCGAACTGAATAAGAACAAACGGAATTAAACCGAATCGAACTAGATTCAAACCGAACCGAAGCGAATAAAATTTGAACCGATTTAAAACCGAACCGATAAACCGAATTTTGTATTCGGTTGAGCCGAATTAGAAGTTTTATAATATTAAATTCAATTTTATTTAGAAAAAAAATATAAAAATAAATCATATAAAATATACTTACGTTATTTCTAATTTTACAATATTTAATTTTAATTTTTTTAAATAAATATAATAGAAAAAGTGAACAATAGTATTAGTTCGGTCGGTTCGGTTTAATCGGTTCTGAAAATACCAAAACCGAACTGAACCGATTAAACCGAACAATATTAATTTTTGAACTCGTAAAGAAGTTGCGAGTATTTTACTAGTGTTTATTACCGGGCCAGTATCACACTTGCATTTCCTGGCCCCTTTTTTAATCTCTTTGTTCTATTTAAATGGGCTCAATGGCCTCAGCTAAGAATTGGTTTAGTTATTAATTTTGTTAAAATTTCCGTTCTGCCCAACATGGCTAGTTGATCGGAATTTTTCTCAACTGGCATTCCACACATGATATTTTTTTTTTTCATTTGGGCTTCGTTTCAAGCCCTTAGGATTTTGGGCCTCCATTTCAAGTGATTTTATGTACTCATTTTGTTGGACTATTTTTTTTTCAATGACATGTAACTCCATGTTCAATGAAATTAGGTTGTTAATATGATAATATCATATTTTGTTCAATATATTATTTTCATTGCATAGAGACTATTTTAATGCTAAAATACTATTTTTCAATCAGAACGGGACGAATTGGACAAAAACATGAGATTAGTCAGAATATGTAATTTGCTAAAATAATTATATGATTCGAGTTGCATTATTAAAACTAGCCTTGAGCCCGCGCAAATGCGCGGGTTTGGTTCTTTTTTTCTTTTCTTTTTCAACAATGCTACATATCCCGAAATAATTCACATATTTACTCTCGAAATGAACATTTGTGCATAAATAATATTGAATGTCAAGTGGGACCCACGTGAAATTGTTGTGTAAAAAAATAAATTCGGGGCTTGTTCGGTGAATTGCTTATGTAAGCGTATCCTTATTTTATTTTATTTTGTGGTTGTAGATTTGTTGAGGGTGTGGATGTCTCGAGTGTTTTTTTGTTTTGTTTTTGTTGTTTAAATTAATTTGTCATGACATGTTTTTCAAAATGTTTTCAGTACTTGTTTGTGTGTGTTTCATTATGTCGAATGATATTGCGAAGTACAACACGTATTTTAGAAACTACTTCATTTTTACATAAAACATCAGATACTACAAAATAATACTTGATGTTCACATACAGAACGGAGTTATGTAATAATTCATACTATGTGCAACGAAATGATCATAGGCAAACATTGGTTCATTGTTCATGTATCAAAATTTGCAATTGAAAGCTTCAAGATTGGATTTATCAAAATACGGATGCACAGCTTATCTAAAGATTTGTTTATCGAAACCAACTCTAAGTCACTTAGACAGCAACACGCATATGGTTTTAGTTTTGACAATATTTGTGAGAAAGAAGCATCATGTGCAATAATGCAACAAATTCATTCAAACAGGCATACATATGCAAGAGATATTAGATACCAAATTGCAACATTTGTTCGTCTCATTTTAGTTGCTATTCGCATACACGGCTGTGTAGAGAGACAAGATGCCCAATGTTGATATGCCAATTGAATTGAGTACATTTTCAATTAAAGGTTCAGATTAGTTAAATAATATGACGACCACAAAGCAAACACATCTTGTATTTTTTAAAATTGGATGAATGACCAATATATATATATAAGTTTAAAGCCCATGGGCCGAATGATGAATGACCAATAAGTTATTGCATACTTCAATTCAATTGGACAAACTTGCAATTTTCTTATTTTTGTCAAATCAATCATGCAAAGACCAGAGAGGACAGATAGCTAACAGCTTAGTCCGGTACCTCAATTAAGGTCAACAAAATCGTCACATGCAAAAATTACTCTCAAAGAGAAGGGAATAAACAGGAAAATAGGAGCACAATTGCAAACAAAGCATAGAATGGAACATAAGAGAAGAACTTATAATCAACATAAGAGAAAAACAAATAAAAGCCACAAAGCAAAATTCAACCAATAAATATATTGAGAAACGAATCAACATGAAAACTTCAAACCACCCAATCATACAGCGGACATAGAAAGAGTGAAATGGTAAAATCAGTTATGAGTAAGAAAAGTTGCATTAGGCCAATTATAATTAGGATTATAATCGTAATTATATGATTCATTACTACCGACAAAAGTTTATTCAGTGAAACAAATATGGGAACACGATCTACAATACATCTGACTAAACGTACAAAGTGGGTATTGAAACAAACAATTAAACAGGAAATATATGAAAAACAAACAACACAAACACATGTAAAAACAAACATACGCTGCAGAAAAAAAAATGCAAAGAGAAGTACAAAACATAATCCAAACAAAATAAAAAATGCAAAGAGAAGTAGAAAACATAATCCAAACAAAATAAAAAATGCATATAGGAACGAAACAGAACACAAAGACAACACCACCAAGAAGCAAAAGCCTATGCTTCATATTAACGATTGTAGACAACTTAGATGGAGCAGAGATCACGAACTGCAAACATCATAGTACGTCACCTCAATCTGCTTTGCCTTGAAATTGTTGTTGCAGATAGTAAACGAAAACACGGATGGAATGCAAAAAACAATCAAATAGCAATAAATAGATACAAAAAAAAAAAAAAAAAACCAAAAAGCATAAAGACAACCAAAACATGAGGAATCTGGAATTCTCACAGGCAATTAGACAAATGGTTCGAACAGGGGAGCCCAAAAGCCCCAAAATGAAAATCACGGAGCAGTCATAGAACACCAATAGCAATCAATAAATCAACATCCATCCAAAAAAAATCACAACAAAGAAAGAAGAAAGAATCGCTCACCAAATGAATACGACGAAGATAACAATAATAAACAACAAATCGGCAAAACAGTACGATGGCAAACCCTAACAACGAATGAGAAGACGAGCAGTGAAATGAGGACAAAAGAGATAAGACTGAGATGAGTTGCCCAAAACACTATCAGACAAAAGAGAGCAGTGAAATAAGTAAACCAAAGAAACAGAAGAAAGCTGGAGCAAAGAAACACAAAACCAACAGACCAGTACCAAGCAAAATATTAACACATGCGAGAAAACGCACTTAGACGCGGCTCACGAGAACAACCCCAAGGAGACCACGCCACGCACCCGAAACAGGACCACTGAACATTATAAAAATCAAAGACTGATTAAATCACGCAATTACACCGACTCATTTGAGATCACACCATCAGACGGTTAGCAATAAAAGAATGAAATCAACGGCTGTGATTAAATCACGCAATCACACAGGTTTGGACAAAATCACACCATCAGACGATCAGCAGAAAAAGAGTGACGTGGCTCAACGAAAAGCCAGCAAAAACAGTCCAATTATCCTAATTATAAAAATCAAAGACTGATTAAATCACGCAATTACACCGACTCATTTGAGATCACACCATCAGACGGTTAGCAATAAAAGAATGAAATCAACGGCTGTAATTAAATCACGCAATCACACAGGTTTGGACAAAATCACACCATCAGACGACCAGCAGAAAAAGAGTGACGTGGCTCAACGAAAAGCCAGCAAAAACAGTCCAATTATCCTAATTATAAAAATCAAAGACTGATTAAATCACGCAATTACACCGACTCATTTGAGATCACACCATCAGACGGTTAGCAATAAAAGAATGAAATCAACGGCTGTAATTAAATCACGCAATCACACAGGTTTGGACAAAATCACACCATCAGACGATCAGCAGAAAAAGAGTGACGTGGCTCAACGAAAAGCCAGCAAAAACAGTCCAATTATCCTAATTATAAAAATCAAAGACTGATTAAATCACGCAATTACACCGACTCATTTGAGATCACACCATCAGACGGTTAGCAATAAAAGAATGAAATCAACGGCTGTAATTAAATCACGCAATCACACAGGTTTGGACAAAATCACACCATCAGACGATCAGCAGAAAAAGAGTGACGTGGCTCAACGAAAAGCCAGCAAAAACAGTCCAATTATCCTAATTATAATGAGCTTCGAATGTTTCTTTGCAATTTAGTTGCGTATATTTTTTATTGGTTGGATTTGACACTTTTACCTACGATGAATCGAAAATAACGTTTTCTATTTTTTATAAATTTATAATCTTTGCATGGGTACTTAATAATTTCAATATTTCTTTTTTCTGAGGCAGTGAATAAAAGTGAATGATATGAATTGTGGTTGCCTAAGTAGACCCATTTTTTTTAACGGTCCAGATCTTATCATCTAAAAATATTCGAAGACTGTGAATAAATTTGATACGGTAGACCATCTCTCGGAAAGGGTAAAATAGTAATCTTAGTTACCCACTCAATCCATTATCCAGTACATTGTTTTATGTCTCCCACGTGTGTGCTGCTCTGTAACTCTCCATTTCACTCTTTTCTCTCCCTTTCCTTTTGTTCATTCTTTTACTTTTGGAATCTGAAAAAAAAAACATAGAAAAGACGGAGATAAAGCTTCGTGTTGGGAGAATTTAGGCAAAAAGCTAGCTTTGCGGAGGAAGAGACAAACGGGAGTGGACATCCACGATGGATCTTGTACTCCGACGCGCCAATTCTCTTCCTCCTCAGTTGTAGTTGTTTTTTTATCGAACGAGCGGAGAGGTGATCGCTGTCACTGCACATACCTTCACCGATAAGGTACTTTCTAAATTATATGCGCTTTATTTCATTTTCTTGCATTCTTTCCATAATAAGTGTCCGTGTATATACGAATTTTATTTGAATACATTATTTCATGAACACATCAATGGCATAATTATAAATTTCATTCCAGGAGTTTAATATGTTGAAAATAGAAGAATATTTCTTTTTCCCAACACTAAAAAATTCAATCATAAATTAATTAAAAAATATTATCAATCAAAAAACATGCATGATTTTCTATAAAAAAAATAAGGAAATTAAAGAAAAAATTAAGATGATAATTTTAAAGAAAAGAAAATTAATTAAATAACTATGGTCATTGGTCCATTGAGGGGATAGATATGTTAAAACTTCATTCCAACTAAAAAAATATAAACAGATAGTCAAAATAAAATGATTGAGCTACCTATATACACCTTGCACGGTTAACTCAAAATATCCAATTAGTATCCTCGTCTCTCCGAATTATCATATTACACCTATTATCCTTCCACGTCAAAAACTTAAATATCAGCATCTCATTAGATATCTTCTAGAACTCCAAACATTTGTCACATGTGCTAAACGTAAAGTAAACACCTCATTTCTAGCAAGAGTCTGATCCATCAATAAATTTTGGCAATAATTCAAAAATACTTACAAACCACTTAGTTTCTAGTTTTCTTCTTCTTATTTCATTCACAACTTAATATTTCAAAAAGAATTAGTACTTACAATAATGAAACAGAAAGATAAAAAAAAAAAAAAGTCAGGATAACTCATAACAAAATTGAGCATATAAAATAATAAAAAAAAAATTGAAAATTTTAGTTCGGCCATATTCACAATAAATTATACATACCTTAAAAATATACAACATTATTATAATATTATATTAATTATTGCCAATCAACATCAAATAAACCCGCTTCTTTCATCTCTCATCAATACACATTCTCCAGTCTCATATCCTCCTTTTCTAATTATCCAAATTAATTTAATCTTGGGGAAAAATACCATATTAAAGAAAATACAAGAGCATATAAGAAAACATACCTTGCAAAAATCCGTGATAAAGGGAAGATAAAGAGAAAAGAGAATGATAGAATAATATTGTCAAATTATAAAACCTGCAAAAATACAAGTATGGATAAATATAGAATGGTAAGTTTGCGAAAAAAAACCCAGGTTAAGAAATAATTACATTGAACCAGACCCAGATTCACTTATTGTAAGTAAACAGCCAAATAGAGAGTTATGTGGATGAGTTCGGTGATTCTAGCATTCCCCTATTCAAATATGGTGATAAAACACAAGCCATGCTGAAAAATAATAATAAACAAAATAAACAAATAATTTCACTTTATAAAGGGTACAAGTGAAAATTAAATTTTTTATTGTTTCTGGTACAATCAAGGCATTCATTCCAATGGGAATGATGCGTGAAGAGTATAAAATCATATCCTTAATCCCCATGTTGTACCAGACTGGTACAGATCAACGAACAATTACACGCCAAATCCAAACTTTTATCTTGAAAAAAATTGTGAGCAACATATAATTTTTACCTTAAAGAGTATAAAATTTTAAGAAACAATGACTCCTAAGGCTGGAAAGTTTCGGAAGTCTCAACACCACTTGCTTAATTTCCTTGGATCATAAATGCTATAACACTAATTTAAGAGAATAATAATCCTGATTTTGCTAAAAGGGATAATGTGTTCCATGAGAATTATTTGCCTGCTGTACACTTCCTTGTCTGTCGAAAAAGAGTAGACTTTTATTAATTATGACGAATTTTTTGATTAATTATGAAATAATGAATATGAGGATTGTAATTAAACAACAAAAAGAAATGGAAAATGATATAAATTATACCCTAAATGATTAAGTTTCTAATTCAATGAAATGAGGCATAGAAAAAAAATTAAGGTAAATTTCAATTATGACCCGAAGAAGGCAACAAAAACATTGCCCATTCCAACAATTCAGAAAATGCTAAACCCCAACTATCCCTAATTGATATAATTTATTAAGATTTAGTTCAAAATCATCTTAATCTAAGGCTCTTTCTTCCTTCAAATTTTCTCCAAATAAATTCAGGGGAATCCGTGATGGAACACAACAATTGAAAAAAGAGGGGTTGCAGAGTGAATTGTCCCCAAATCGACAAGATTAAGTGGAATCCGTGCCGTGAAGACTCAGAAATCGAGAAATACAAAGATTAAGAGAGGAAACCTCACCCTGAAGACAATGAAAGTGAGAAAGATACAGGGGGGAAGAAGAAAACATGATGAAAAGATTGAAAAAATAAGAACACAAGTTGATGCGAGTCGGTCAAACTTCTCATCTGGATGTAGGTTGCCGGCAGTGGGTCGGGATGATCTTGGAAAGAGTTTTGCCATGGGGAAGAATAAACAAGAAGAAAGAGGAGACTTCTCTATGCACTCCTATAAAATATAAAACATACTCCAATAAATACGAACCTTGTTTGTCGAAAGAGTTTTTAGACATACTCCAATTCTAAGTTTTTAGATATTTGATTTTCTCTAATTATCTTATCATTATTATAAATAATTAAATACTGATGAGAAAAGTACATTAAACTCATTTTTCATTTTCTCAAAACACTAGTGCCGAGTGCTTTTTATCACCACAAATATACCCGACCCCAGGGGCCCGGACCCCGCCTCGGACCCCGCCTGGGCCCGACCCCCCCCCCCCCCCCCCCCCCCCCCGAGCCGGGCCAGAGCCCTCCCTCCTCTTGGGCCCCCTCCTCTCTCTCTCACCCACACACACACACACCACACTTACACACACACACATTCACTTACACACACACATACACAGAGAGATAAAACAAAATTACATTACACACACAAAATTACATTACACACACACACACATCATGTTCTCTGAGTTAGATAGCTTGCTTGCTTAGCACCTCCACTGTGTTTGATAGCTTGCTTCTCTGACTACAAATTCAAATTTGAAATTAGGTTATACATTTAATACAAACTTAATCAATTTTAAATATAGTAGTAATAATAATGTGAATGAACTTACTGATACGGCAACATCTTGTATCAGATAAAATGCCCCAATAAAATTAGCTTTTTTTGCATTCCCTTAGATTTGAAAATGCTCTTATCAAATTAACTCTCTGAACCCATTTTGCCTATGTTGCCCCTAATAAAAAATTCAATGAAGTAAAAATTAGACTTTATTGCTATCAATAAAAATTATAGAAAGCAAAACTATATTCTGGTTCAAAAAGCAAAAGAAAGGAAGAAGAAATTGCAAAAGACTCTTCATTAGGTGCAAAATTAGAAATTGCAAAACAGCCTTCACTAAGTGCAAAATTCGAAACTGTTTCAGGTCATAACTCATAATCAAATTGCAACAAGACCCTTCATTAACAGTAAAATTTGAAATTGTTTAGACCAAGTCATGAAATTCAAAATCCAAAAGAATAAAAGGAGAGTTTGCCAAAACCTTCAGTAAGTGTAAAATAAAAATTCGAAATCGTTTCAGCCTTTCAGGTCATAATCAGATCCATTAAGTTCAAAAGGCAGAAGAAACGAAGAAGAAATTGCAACTAGACCTTTCATTACCAGTAAAATTTGAAATTGTTTGAACCCGGTCATAAAATTCAAAATGCAAAAGAATAAAAGGAGAAACTGCAAAACTACCTTCATTAAGTGAAAATTTTGAAACCATTTCAGATAAAAGATCCATCCATAAAACTCAAAAACAAAAAGAATCGAAGGAGAAATTACAAAATACCCTTCATTAAATCTAATATATTTGAAACAGTTTCAGATCTTGAAAATTCCATTCATAAAATTCAAAATCCAAAAAAGAAGGGAAAGAGAAATTGCAAAATTATCCTTCATTAAGTCTAAAATTGAACAACATACCTCTCCGAGTACACGATTCAAAGGCAAGGCAGCACGATTCAAAGGCAAGGCAGTGAGAAGCCATGTATGCGGATTTGATTTTTTTTCATCTGGCAACTCGAGTTGCTACAAAACAATTAGGATCTCCTTGTTCATGAGCCCCCTTTTTGGTCTTTCTGTGCATACAAAAGAAACGAAAATTCATGAGCCCCCTTTTTTAGTAAAAAAGAAGAATCGAATATGAAGATACTAGAAAAGCAAGGTGTTTAAAAATAAAGGGAAATTTTTAAAAAACCCCCTAACTTTTTTCAATATTCTAAAAAGCCCCCTCACTTTTGAGAAACTCCAAAAAACCCCCTAAAAGCAAATTTTTCTTTCAAAAAACCCCCTTGAGGTGTTAATTTTTTTTTTGGACCAAAATACCCCTCAAGTTTTATAAGATGCATTTTTGCTAATAATCTTTAGTATTTTTTAATTTAAAAATTCATAAAAATTTCATAATTAATTAATTATATATTAAGTCCTATAATTATATATCGGTTTATATATTTGCAAAATCATACATCGTTTGACCTATAATTTATTTAACGAGTAACAAATAATAAAAGTATAAATAATAACAAATGAATTTACTTTTATATGAATGATACATTAAATCATCTATTTATAATCATATTTTTTGCCGATACATGCACTTGTTATGGAATGAAATTAAATCGTATTTAATCACTTTCGCCAATCTGTCTGACGAAAGTAAAAAAAATTGACAGACTATTTAGCGATAGTGCTAGCTCTGAAATTCAAACATAATAGTGTTAATTTTAAAATAAAAAATACTAAACATTATTAAGAAAAATTGTATTTTATAAAATTAGAGGGGTATTTTGGTCCAAATAAAATTTTCCCCGCAAAAGAGTTAACTTTAACACCTATAGGGGGTTTTTTGAAAGAAAAGTTTGTTTTTACAGGGTTTTTGGAGTTTCTCAAAAGTGAGGGGTTTTTCGAATATTGAAAAAAAGTTAGGGGTTTTTTTGAAAATTTTCCAAAAATAAATTGCTTGGAAGATAATTTCATAATTAAGAAAATATAACACTTAGTATTTAATTAGTTTAAAGAAAAAAGATGTAAGGGTAAAATGGGAATTAACAAAATTTAAAATCTCAAAATTAATGGTAGGGGGTATTTACAAAGAGAAGTTTGAAATAGGGGGTTTTTTGGAGATTCAAAGAAGTTAGGGGGTTTTTTAAAATATCAAGAAAAGATAGGGGGTTTTTTAAAAATTTCCCAAAAATAAAATAAAAGCCAGACCCACTTCAATTGATCTTATCACTTTTTCGTCCTCTTTAATTGTTGGGAAATATATACAAGATTAGTTATGACCAAAATTGTTGGGAAATAAAGCAGGGATAAGTTAGTTTAATCTTTGTATCTCTGTCAAAACAACCAACGATAAGAAGAGGATAAACAAAGATAACTCAATTTTTATCCTCATAATTTATAGGGGTTATATATTCAGTCCCCAACATCAAAAAAAAAGGTCTTGATGAGGTGGCAAAAAAAGGGTTAGTAGGTTGTTTAGCCTGTCTAATTGACTCGATTAAATATTAATTGACACGTTTAATTGACACGTAAATAATTTATAACATGTTAATATTGGTACATGCTAATTGACGGGTCAATTCAATTAAACGTGTCAATCAATATTTAATCGAGTCAATTAGAGAGACTAAACAACTCACTAACCTCTCTTTTGCCACCTCATCAAAAAAAAAAATTATTTTTTTTTATTTTTTATGTTGAGAGACAAAGTATATTTTCCCTAATTTATCGCATCTTCAAGGGGTTATAGCTTTGTCCCTATCATATTATAGATTTTATGACAATAATACCTCCACTTTAATTGACAAGACTCTACTCTCTCCTCCAACTCGTCCTCCTTCTCCAAATAAGATTCTTTACCTCTTCATTTTTGTTTTCACTGAAATCGCAAATATCTCAATATGATTGCATGCTCTCTCTTAATAAATTAAACTAGTAGATTGTGCATTTGTTTATCTTCAAATGAGACCACGATGGCATGAGTTTAATTCATGTGTGTTTGTGTGTATGTGTGCTCTGTTTCCACATTTTTCGTGTTTTCTTTGTACAACGTCGTAAGAAAATAGGAGTGTACTTAACCAAGCACGAGATAAAATAACAAAGCCCTTTCTTGTTGGGTTTATGTCAGAAAGAACTCACAAGGAGAAGAGAAGGCTTCGATTAATATAAAGATAAAGCAAGGTAATTTCAGCTCCTCTCTCGTTAGTACCGTTTGGCGGTATTCTGCCACAGAGATATCGGCAAAATCCAAAATTTCGTACCTTTATCTGGTACAGTAAGGTTCCAGGAGGTTGATAAGCCCAATTACTCGACTCGGTTGAGACTATACGTCTATACCCTCAAAAGATAAAAGATAAAGACAATTCGAGGTATGTAAACAGACAAGACATTGTGAGCTATCTTGCTAAAGAAAACGAACATGAAATCATGGCTCGTAATATCGGCCGAGATATCTCGGCCGATATTCTCGGACTCGGTGGCCACCGAGTCGATTTTGGGCCGATAAAATCGGATCCGAGTATCCGATTTTTTTTTTTTTTTTTTTTTTTTTTTTTTTTTTTTTTTTTAAGAATACACTATATGAATCTATGAATATTATGTTGTATGTTTCTATTTGTTATTCTCATTTTTTTAACTTCGAAAAAATTACAAAGAGTTGCACTCTTTTGTAATATTTGTATATTATTACTCTATGTTCCCATTTTTTGCAGTAGAAATTTTTAATGTAGTAATTTTGTTATGTAATGTTGGCCATATAATGTATTTTTTTTATGAGTTCAATTAGTGTGTATCATGTTTATGATTGTTTATATATATTTTTTTTTTAAAAATTATTATTTTTTCTATTTTTTCCGATTTTTTTACTAACCGTCCGATTTTTTTTTTTGACTCGCCCGAGTCTTGTCCGAGTCGACCGAGTCCCGAGTTTCCGAGGCCGACCGAGTCCGAGTCCGAGTCCGATATTCAGAACCATGCATGAAATGCCAAGACGATTATCGAACCAACCATCTCATATTGTCCACCCGATCCAACACCTACTAGAGAATTAGAATACTTCCATAGTCAAATGAATAAGTGGCTATGGAATCAAGACCAAAGTGAGAACAGGCTTTCCAAAAAAAATCCTACTAAACCTGGTTCAAGCTGACCACAGTAGCAGAAATTGCACCACCTATAAATTCTGATACAAATGTTGGGATTTTTGGGTTTTGGATTTATTTTGGTTTATGTTGGAGAGAATTGTGGGTAGAGATTTTAGGTATTGATATCAAAAATTATTAAAAAAAAAACTCCACAGCAAAGAAAGAACACGACAGAAAGTTTTTTTTTCTTTTTTCTTTTTATAAAGAATTGATACACTCCTCCCAAAAGAGTAAAAGACATACACAAAAGAATAGATAAATAGATACAAATACCAAAAGATGCACACTCAGTAATATATGGTGATATGGTGATATATTGATACAATATTTCGAAATAAAGGTGATATTGTTTTCTACACTACTTACTCTAATTTTTGGCAGAATTTTCTCTCTCTATTTTTTTGAAATTTTTTTCTCTCTAAAACATGTGAGATGAGATTGTATTTATAAATTCACATGCATCATCTCAATATAGATAATACATCTTACATAACATTCTAATTTATTCATACACATTACCTTTCGCACTTGTTCACGTATTAATTTATTTATTACATATTAATTAAATTACCTAATTTTAAAAATATTAATTTTAATAACAAATGCTCATTCTATCAAGAACACAACAAACCAGCATGGGGAGGATTTGATCTCACCTGACCTGATCCATCTCCAACTATTCGGGAAGAAAGAGAATCTCAGACCTCACATGCCCCTTGTGAATTTTAATAACAAATGCTATTCACTCAATTGACAAAAATTTCTCGATATTTGAGGGAAATTTCAGGCCATTTATTAACACATTTTCAAGGGATTCATTTATGAAAATTGACGGAATGAACATAACACTGATTATAGCAAGGAGTTTGTTTGTTCCATTATTCATAAATAAATTCACAAATACAATTAAACCGAATAAATATGAGTACTTTTTCAGGGTCTTTTTCAGAATAGGCTTCGGGTCCTGAAATACCTGGGACCGAGCCTGGACTCTTGCGTGATCAAAACTAAGGTATGTATAAAACTTCAATATACAAATAATTTGCTTATTTTTTTATTTTTTTATTATTGTTGTTATGATAGAGAAACAAAGAATAGGGACATCACCATCATCATCTCGAGTTAATAACGAAAATGTCATGCCATTGGCTCCATCATAGGAGGAAATTATGGAGGTATGTTTTTGGCATTTGACTATGTGCTGTCATTGCTTGAATAAAAGATGTCATTAACTAATTAATCCTGTCATTGTATTTGAAATGACAGCATTTTGCCTTAAATATCAGCAATACTACTATATAACGGCATTTTGTATGTAATGCTGTTATTGAAATAAATTCACGGCAAAAAGAAATGCTGTCAAAATATACTTCGTATATGTATTACAAAAGTAAAATGCACACAATACTGGATCATTAACCAGAAAAATACAGGCAAGAGCCCAATATAGTCCATACATGATATTTACTATTTATTTTTATTTACTATACTAAAACAAAAGGAACCCACTCACGCTGCAGTGTATCCGTGCCTTCCCACTTTCATCCCCGTCTCACACGCGAGACCCTCCCATCTCACAGAACCCTCGCACAGTCGCAGCCCTTACCTATGCGACTGGCTCACGCAATCTACGGCAGATAACAAGTGCCGCCATCGATCTTTAGTGAAATTTAGTGAAATTTTGGCGCCTCCCAAATATTTTGCTTACCGCCAATTCTTCTCTCTCCGAAATTGGCTTTATCCTTCACTGGGCGTGGCGAGCCTCTCATTTGTTCGGGCCTTTCTCCCCTTTTCACAAAATTGGCGATTTTCTTGGTTAGTAATTTCTATTCTAATTCATTTATCTTTCTTTTTTGATCTTTTGAGAGCTTTAATATATACCTGTTGATGAATTTTGTTTGAATATGATAAAAAGTTGTGCCAGTTTCCCTAATTGAATGGTTGTTCAGCAATTGAGGCATGACTAGGTTTCATGTTATAGGGGATAATTCAGGGATAATATTAAGTTAAGTGTCCAATTCTGAGTTTTTTTTAAAAAAAATAGGCTTTCGTCAGTATGATATGCTGATGAATACAATATTGGGGTCAATTTTGCAATAAATTAGGGTCTGTTAGCACATTCCGCTGGCTGTTTGCAAGGTTCAGGTGTTACGTTGCAAAGTTCGAATGATTTTTTGCAAAACAAAATTAAAAAAAACTTTAAAACACAATTGAATGGCTATTTTGTAAATTTTAACATATATGTAAGTTAGAAAATTCAATGTCTGGATACAAGAGTTTGCAATTGTTTTGTCCAAATGCAGAGCTATTCAATTCGTTTAACTTTATTCTGAGTTTCACCTTTACTTAAGTTAGCCGATTTTTCATATATACCCTTACAAGATATGCAAAATTACAAAAATTTACGGTTGATTTGCAAATGTGGGGGAATGACATTAAGCAAACATGAATTATTTAATATGACACTGTGTTTTTTAATATTAAACAAAATTACAGGGGCATTTTGCACTACATGTGGTTCTGGTTTGTTTTGCAGGTTTCATACTATTTTAAGGGCTTGTATGCAATTTGTTAGTAATTCAAGGGATAATTTGTAATTAAACCACATTCCAGGGGTATTTTGCTGGTCGAGAAAACTGGTAAGGTGCATATAATTTGATAATCTATCTAAACATTAATTGACGTTTTGAATTTTTAATTGTTGGGGCTGATATGCAAAATTACAGATTGCAGGGTCTTTTTTGCTCATATTCTTTGTTGTAGACTTGTAGTTGGGGTAACAAGGATGGCCATAATTGTCCATTCTACATTCTAGTTGTACAGGACTGCATGACACGGGTACGTGACAAATTGAACGAATTTAAGAGTTCATTACACTGAAATTATAGGTAATTATCCTCGCTTCTTTCAACAATGCAAGGGTTGTTTAGCATATTTGTTTAGTAATGTAGGGATTTAATTGTAATTATGTAGTAATGAAAGGGCGCGTCTTGCAAATTCCAAGCAAGACAGGGTTTCTGGCATCGAAAGGCAGAAACGCAAGTGTGTTGAGGTGGAATTTGGAAAGCTAAATGTAGTGGAAAAGTTCTACAAATTTTTGGCAATGAGGGATTTGTTTTGTAAATATTTAATAATCCAGGGTTATTTTGCAAATATCCAATAACTTTTCTGTTGCTTTAATTAAGATTTTGATCTTGATATTATTTTTTCTTTCGAGTTCTTTTTGACAACAAGAATGAAATGCTGTACGCTAGGTAAATCGACATCAAAATTCAACTCAATTTTATTTGGTATGTATGGTACCAGTTAAAACTCGCTCAAATTGTTTGCTGCTATTTAATTGATTTAAATAATGTCTCATTTGATCTATTAATTGATTTGAATAATATCGCATCTGATCAATCGTTGGATCAACATCATGTGGTCATATGATTAAACAAAAGATAGCATGACATGGCTTGTGATGGTTCGATGATATTGGTAAAGTAGAAAAAGAAAATCAAAACACAAATAATATGTGAATAAGTAAACAGTATATGCACAAAAGCCAAGTAAACATTCAAATAAAAATCAAAACACTTGAAATAATATGTGGTCATATGCACTTGAAAAAATCAAAACACTTGAAATCAAAACACTTGAAAATCAAAACAGTATATGCACAAAAGCCAAGTAAACATTCAAATAAAGTAGAAAAAGAAAATCAAAACACAAATAATATGTGGTCATATGATTAAACAAAAGATAGCATGACATGGCTTGTGATGGTTTGATTTAGTTTCCTCCTCTCTCCCCTTCAACACTTGAAATTAATGCAGTGACTATTAGGGGTTCAATATACAATTCAATACTATGTGCGTATTTCTCCTGAATGTCGAATTTTATTTTCGAGGATTTTTTCGCCAATCCAGATCTGGTTTGTTTACTTCATTATTTTAGTGTTTAAATCTTTTCTAAGGTATCCAAATCTCTAAATTAATATTATTTTTTTGTTATATTTTAAGCTTCATTGACGTGTGAGTTCCCCTGCATACGGCTCAAGTGGCTTTGGTCGGGCGCCTTCGTGCTTGGTAAGCAATTCTCTGTAGCCAAGCTGACTGCGAGCTTCTCGGCTAGAGCCTTTTTATTTTTTGTTTCTCTTTTTTGTAGGCAAGAAGCACCTGCTTGCTGGGCTGGACGTGTGCATGGATGGTTGTGTTGCAGGGGAGCTTGTTTTCGGCGAAGATCATGTAATTGAAGATGATTTGAAGAGTTCATTTGGCTGAATTACAGCATGGTAACTGTTGACACTTTTTGCAAAATGTTTTTGTCATGAAGTTTGATTTGTTCAACTTGCTTTCTTTAGGTGATACAAGACCTGTTTTGCATAGGGTGGCAAGGGCAATTTTGATTTAGTATTGTAGGGACTTATATTTTGTAACGAGGGACATGTTTGTAAATTCCCAGCAAAGGAGGGTGTTTTGGCATTCAAATCTCGAGGCAATTTGTTTCAGGTGAAAGATAGACGCGATTTAACTATTTTTTGCATAGTGCAAGAGATTTTCTGGAAATTTCCCTTTTTTTGTAAGATGGGCGACACTTTTGTTATGTTTGTATGGTTGTAGTATGTTTATATTTAGTTTATGTCAATGTTAAATCATAATTTTGTTTTTAATTTTGTAATTGTTGATGGATATTTTTGTATGATTGTAATTGAATTTAGTATTCAATAAAATTCAATTTTATATTTTAATAGGGATTTTTTTGGGTACAATTTTATAAATGCAAATATATGCTTTATATAAATGTGAGCAATTGAACATTTAATGCATTTTTAATTGTTGTTGATTTTTACACTACAAGCATTTTCAAATGTCGTCAATTTAAGCAATACAATGCATTTTTTAAATGCTGCCAATTTTCTCAACTAAAGCATTTTAAAATGCAACTATTTGTTCATGTCCATGACCATGTCCATGCATTTGTAAATGCTTTTATTGTCACAATTAGATGCATTTTTTAATGTTGTCATTAAATATTTGTTAATGCTTTTAATTGTCAGAATTCAATTCATTTGAGCATATCACAACATTTCTAAATGCATCAATTTTACCATAATGGTGACATTAAAAAATGCTTTCAATGTTTCATTATCATTGACGACATAAACATATGCTTTTGATTTCACAATTACGAAGCATTATATGAAATGCTCTTATAACTTTAGAGGACACCACTCCGGAGAGCATTTCAGCCTAATGCTGTCAAATGTACGTGACAGCATTAAAACATGCATTCAGCAGCATATATAAATGCATCCAAACCCTAACATTGTTGTAGTGAGCGGCGAGCAAACGGCGAGGCGACCGGCGACCGAGGCCACAGCGGCGACGGCGAGCGGCGAGGAACAGCGAGGAAAGGGCTGGCAGTGACTGGTCAACCGAGGCCACCGAGGCTAGACAGTGCGACTGGCAGGGAGGAAAGGGCTAAAGGCGCGACTGGCGACGGGCCACTGGCGACTGGCGAAGGGCAGGTGGCGACAGGGCGACTGGCAGGGACTGGCGAAGACTGGAAAGGGAGGAAAGGGCAGCGACTGGTGACTGGCGCCGGGAGGAAAGGGCTGGAAAGGGGCGATTTCGTGGCGAGGGGCGATTTCGTGGCGATTTCGGGGTGGAGGCAAACCCTGACGGAGATCCGAGGCTGAGATCCGACATCCCACGGCGACAGCGACGGTGACGGCGACAGCGAGGGCGAGGCGGAGATCCGACAGCAAGGCGGAGATTCGACAGCAAGGCGGAGATCCGACAACGGAGATCCGGCAGCGACAGCGACAGCGAGGCGGAGATCCGACAGCGACAGCGGCAGCCAGGCGGAGATCAGAGGGCAACAGCGACGGGCGAGTCGGGGTGAGTCTGGGGGCAGTGAAAGGAAAAAGCGGGAAAGGAAAAAATACGAGATTTGAGCTCGCGTGGAGACGAACCGTTCGTCTAAGGATGGCCGAAAACATCGTTTCTCGGCTTGTATCTTACTTTTCAAATTGTAATTTACTTTTGCGTTAAACTACTTTTTTACATTTATCATGTAAAATCGCACCAATGTATTAAACTTGCTTTAATATATTAAAAGAGGCTTCGTCTCTTTAGTTTTTCAAAAAAAAAAAATTGTTTTAATGTTGAAACACGGATCATTGATGAGACATATTTGTTTAAAATTTTGTGTTGCATTCGAAATGTAAATATTTTCATTGTAAATTATATAATTATATAATTTAAGTGAATTTGGTTAAAGTTTTAAATTTTGAGAGTTGAGTAGATACATTTGATACTAATTTTTTGAAAATTTTAAGTCAATAAGTTTCATTTTGAGCCGAACTAATGTCTAGTTTTGACATTAATATTTGATTTGATCACTTGCATTTTTCATGCGAGATGATATTTATGTATATATTGGGTAGTCCTATGTTTCGTTGTTCTCCATCTTCTCAGCTCATATTCTACTTTTTTTAGGGCAGCAACTCATAATCTCACCGTACAAAAACAAAACATATAGGGCCCGTTCGGCAAGGGGTGGAATAGAGGAATATTAATTAAACCATTTTATTCCAAAGTCGTTCGGCAAAACTAATGGAATAAGAAAATAGGCTTAAGAGAATAGATATTGATAATGACCAAAATACCCCTAGTATATTAATAATATTAATAACATCAAATCATATTAATAATAATATTAATATTATTATTATAATTAATTATTATAATAATAATAATCATGATTATTATTCTTATTTTCGAAATAATAATAATATTATTATTATTATTATTATTATTATTATTATTATTATTATTATAATTATAATTATTATTATAATAATAATTATTATTATTCTTATTTTTATTATAATAATAATCATCATTATTATAATAATATTAATTATTATTATTATTATTATTATTATTATTATTATTATTATAATAATTATTATTATAATTATTATAATAATTATTATTATAATAATTAAAATAATATTATGTATTATTATAATAATTATTATAATAATAGTAATTATTATTATTATAATAATAACAATTATTATTATTATAATAATAGTAATTATTATTCTTATTTTTATATTATAATAATAATTATTATTATTTTTTTAATAATAATAATTATTGTTATAATAATAATACTACTATTATTATTATTATAGTATTAATTATTATTATTATTAATATTATTATTATAATAATTATAATAATTTTTATTTTTATTATAATAATAATAAGGGGTAAAATGGTCCAACAAAAAAATTATAAGGTGGAATAGATCTATTCCATGTTTTATATGGAATAGATTTAACCCACTAATCTCAATTTTATTCCATATTATTCCATCCTTGTTCGACTAGGAATAGAGTGGATTAACTCATTTATTCTTCTATTCCACTCTATTCCACCCTAGCCGATAGTATATTTGTTGTTCCCCATGTTCTCTCACCTCACAAAAATGAAATGATAGTCTTGCCTTCACAAATGTCAACAAGAAGAATTTTAGACTCCAAATTTTAAAATTTATTCTTTTAACAAATGATGTATTTTAATAAAATTATGAGATTTTTAGAGTCCAAATTTAACATTTCTTCTTTAGCAAATGTCAACAAAAATATATCTTAATAAAATTATGAGAACTTTTAGACTCCAATTTAATTTAACATCTCTTCTATAAAGAAGAAGCCAATCCAATATATCAATGTTAGCTATCACTATCATCTTTACACATTCAATACATTACATATTCATAAAACGAGGAATACAATATAACAGTACACATCAAATATATAACAAAAGAGCAGCTAAATTAACCCTTAATTATTCAAAATAGCACCAATTTTATTCAACTAAAACGAATGAAAAAACTGGCATTCCACACAGGATTTTAATTTTTTCCATTTGGGCTTCGTTCAAGCCCTAAGGATTTTGGGCCTCCATTTCAAGTGATTTTATATACTTATTTGGTTGGACTATGTTTTTATTTTTCCATGACAGTAACCCATGTTCAACGTCGAGTGGTATTATTTGCAAAGAAATTGAATTTGGCTTAGAATTCAACTTGGGAATACCGAGTGGTATATCTGTGATAACGAGCAGAATGGTACAAGATATTTTACCATTCGTGTGTGTGTGTGTGTGTGTAAATTTTCTGCAATTTAGTCGTAATAGAGTTTTTCTTTCGCAATTATTTTTGTGTGTATTATTGATTTTTATAGTTTTTTTCTCACTATTATTTGTTATTACATGCTTGGCAAGATAAGATCTTATGGCATATGATTATAAAATCGGTAACTTCTGTATCATGAATTTCTCAGTAGCCAACATTCAATTTTGAAAGCTAATAATTAGGTAAAAATGATACATATTTAAATTGTTGAAAACTATACTCGCACCAGTTGAAGTAAAATGATACATACTTAAAGTATCAGATCTCACGTCGTTAGCTCCATAATCTAAATGACATTACAATTCGTAACATAAATAAACATTAAATATAATACATAATACAAGTTCGTATCATAGTACATCAAATATAATTCATCATACATCTAACTGGCATAATTCCGACACTATAAATCATATTTTTTTTCCTTACAAGTAGACAAATAGTATCCTAATTGGCCACAATTTTCACATTTCCGTTGTGTTTTGCTTTCTTTTCAGAAAATGGTTTCCAATGTTGTGGTTTTCCTTTGAATTGAGACTCGAAGGTCGATCGCTTGAAAAATATCTCCAATTTCTACATCTTCGAGAATGCCATTCCCCTTATATCTAGGATATTTGTTCACCTATTTTCGACTTTGCAATTTCACTCTATTTGTCGATCTTAGGCATCATTGTCGATATCATTATTGTAACTAGCTAGGTCCCATTAGATCTGATAGACACCTTCGAAGTACTAAATTGGTCTTGATGGCCGCATCCATCTTAGAATCCATGGCAAATTAAAACGTAAGGAATTAATAATGTGAGATTAAAACAGAAGCAATATTCTTTTACCGACAATAAGGAATATTTTAGTTCATGGCTAATGTGAGATTTGTAATAAATCCATGCTAACACAAGCAATTAATAACCCAATTAAAACAGGAAATTCACAATAAAGACATTCAAGGCAAAATGTGCTACTTCTTTGATTGATTATTGAATACAAAGTATTTAAAAAAAAGAGGTTTAATGGGTCATAGAAACTCATGACAAATGGAAAGGGTTCAGTTCGTTAAAAGGGCATACATGACAGCTCGTACTAGAAAGAAAGGGGTCCTTGGCAACGATGAGAGAGAGAGAGAGAGAGAGAACGAGTACTACCCGTGAGAGTCGGGCGATTTCGCCATGAGAGAGGGGGATTGATTTCGCCATGAGAGAGGGGGATTCAAGAGAAGCAAGGCAGCATGAATGGAAGAAAAGCAATTATTGGGAGTGAAGGAAAGAGAAACGGAGAAAAATACAAACAGAGTTGTAATTGTAATAATAAAGATCAGATCTTGAGATAATCGGACGGATACAAATTTGAGAGCATCAAGTGCTCATAAAAGCCCATCTCTTTCTTATTGAATTTTATTCCATACTTTTTTTACATTTATGGTTTATTTATACAATACTTTTTAATTATACATACAACATTTCTACGTATACAAATATTCACGTTACAATGTACATTATTTTTTTTTTTTTATAAATACAAATATAAATGTATGGTTGAAATGCATTACATATCATGTATGCATATTTTTATTATTAATAATATTAAATATTTTTTAAATATATATTATTGGAAATATTAAATTATCTATTTTTAAGTTTGTTCTATACATATACATATCTATTTTTTAAACAAAAAGACTTGAAAAACACTTGCATCAATACAAGATCTACTTGAAGCATCGCGTCACTGTATTGAACAAATAAAATTATCTACTTTAAGATAATGAACATCAAAAATAATCAATCCAAATTCGGCTTGTTAGATTTCAGGATTGAATTAAGATTCAATTAAAAAAATTTGTAACTTGATGCCAATTTATCCCACCCACCATATACTTTTTTCTATCTTAATTTATCAGCCTGGATTAAAGAAAATGACTATAAAATTGCACAAAAGAAATGACTATAAAATTGATGCCAAGACGTTTGAACTTGATCAACCAACAAAACAAATGAATTTAACCAACCAATCAATCCAATTTATTGTTCGAGACTCAAAAATAGGAATTTATCGCTTTCTTCATCAAAATAAAAGATTACAAACCAAAATTCGAACATGAATACACTAAAAATCCACTCACCATTAACCATTAATACATGATATAAAAAATATGATGGAAAATTGGGGCACAGTAAATTGCCTCATAGGAAAAGAACCATAGACAGAATATAAGAATTTTTTTTTACAATTGTATTGCCTAATCAAATCAAAAGAAAATTATGAGTAATAAATGATAGTATTTCAATCGTATTTTGAAAATATCTCCAGCCGTATCTGAAGTATTTTTATCGTATTCGAGAAAAAATATATTTTAAAATAATCGGATATGTCATGCAGCGTATCTGATACGTATGCGAGTCGTATCGCATCCGTATCGGTATCGGATACCCGTATCTCCAAGATATGCATTTTAGAAGTATCACTGTAAATTACATTAATTCTAATGCACTTCAATTACTATCTTACATTTTCTTCCAAAATGTATCCGCCGAATTCTCCATTATAGAACAATTATATTTAATTAATGTAATAATTAAAATATATAATTAAATATTCATTAAAATTTATTAAAATTTATGAATTCGAATAAATATTAATTATGTATTAAGTTAACAACCAACATGAATTTTCGTCTTCTTCTCGTCATTCTGATACCGAGAATATTCTTTTCAACGGTTGCACGGTTACACGGTTTTTTATGCGAACAAATTTCGTCTTCTTCTCGTCATATAATATTATATCCATATAATGAATATAATATTTATATTATTTGTAATAATTATATTACCATAATAATATACTAATTATAATGTTATATGATTAGAATATTATATTAATTATATAGATATAATATAATTATTAAAATATTGTATTGTATATTAATTAAAAAAAATGACCAAAATACCGTTATATTTTCATATGCATATTTTTGTTATTTTTTCATTAATTTTAAGAAAATTTATAAATAATTTTTAACATGTAGTGATTTCACTAAAATAAAATCATTAAATGTTGTGTTTGTATAATTTTAATATTTCATTTATTACTCATAAAAAATAACGTCAAATAATAATAACATAAACACCTTAAAAATATATTGACAGAAAAATATTTTTTAAAACATCTATTTTTTTATTTATTTTCGTTCTTCCTTTATGTATTTTTTTAATAGTTTCATGCTATTTTAATTTTTAAATATTTTCAAGGTGTTCTTTTAATACTGTTGTTTATCTTATTATTATTTTATGTTAATTTTTCCGGAAAAAAAATAGAAGTCGGATATATATAATGTGTAACATATTAAAACTATATAAATATAACATATGATAATTATTTTTTTTTAAATTATTATAAGCTAAAAAAATTAGGACTTTTTAAAAATTAATACAAATAACAAAAATATTCTACTACATATGTATAAAGAAGGGTATTTTGGTCATAAAAAATTTAACATCATTCATGATTAATTTTAACCCCATAGGGGTTGAAAATATAAGTTTGGTAAAGAAATTTTTTTGGAGTTTTAAAAAAAAATAGATTTTTTTTAGAATATCCAAAAATTATTATAGTATATCTATAAATATAATAATTACAATATAGTTATTATTATGATGCAAAATGTAATTCTTATTTCATGGTGCTACCAAACAAGCTGTAATTATTATTCTTTTATGATTATAGCGAGAAAGGAATCAAATCTCGTCCGTGAATTCTTCAAGCCGTCGGATATATCACGATAGATTGTGATGAGATTTAGTTTTTAACTTTTAACTTCCGTTTCTGTTTTTGTGCGTAGTAAAAAATAAAAAGTAGAAAGTAAAAAGGAAACTTGGCTTTTTAGTGCCTCTCGTAAAAAATGGAAGGCCGATTTCTCTCTTCTTCCTTCACAATCACAAGGGTCTGCACTCTCTCTTTTAAAAAAACTCAGCACGATGAAGATCAACAAGCTCTATATCTCTCATCATGCGGCAAAGCTCAAGTAAGTGGAGGATCCGAAGAGGTGTCTTCTCTCGTGTATGAGTGGGGAGCTGAAGAGTTATCCCATCTGCTCGGTTCTCTCGAGATCCGAGTTAGGGCGAAATAATATGACGAAACTCGTGAATTGAACGAACAAGGATTGGCTTTTGGTGAATTATGTATGGGTTATTAGACTGATTTTGGGTTAACTCAGGCTTATTTGTGGTGAACTAAAGTTGATTTTTGATTAATAGAACTGATTTCTTTTCATAAATATGAGTGATTTATAATTAATTATGAGTAATTATTGCTGATTTGTTATCAATCTTGATTTTATATTTGCGCTCATGCTCATGCCTTGAAATAGAGAATTTTTTTATGATATCTAACTTTTAACTTTCACCCATACATATCGGTGGTTGGTACATAAAGTAAATCATATTAAAAATATTGATTCTTGCAATTCCATTTACATTTGTTGATATTATTATGTGATTAAAATGAATGAAATTATGGAGTGGAACTAGAAAGATGTTTTGTAATTTCACCAGCAAAAATAACTTTTTAAGTTTTGATGTACCAAGCATATCATTCATCTCATACTGGTACAAGCACGTGTGCGTCTGAGAGAGAGAGAGAGAAAAAAAAGAGAGATGGAAAAAGTTATTAGACGGACGAGCTAAAGCCCCCTAATTTGTATCTTTTTCAAAAGAGAGATGTTAACTATTAAAAATTGGGGAATTTTTAAAAGCTCCCTAATTTTTCTACAAATTTTGAAAAACTCCTGTCATTTTAAAAAAATCTGTATCTTTTTTAGATTGAGCGTTTCTGCATTTAACCCCTTCTAAAATCAAAATTCAAAAAATATACTCCTTTCTGAAAATATTCCAAAATAACCTCCTTTTTTATAATACTTCAAAAATAACCCATAACTGATTTTGAAATTCCGTCGTTGAAAATTGTAGAATTTTAAATATGATATATCTACCCAAATTTTACCACAACATCCTCTATGACCTAATTTAATACATTTACTTAAATGTATTAATTACGTCATAAAGAATGTTGTGGTAAAATTTGGGAAGATATATCATATTTAAAATTCTGCACTTTAACTGACGAGATATTAAAATCAGTTATGAGTTATTTTTAGAATATTATCAAAAAGAGAGTTAGTTTTGAACATTTTCAAAAAAGAGGTTATTTTTTGAATTTTGATTTTAGATTCCCTAAAAAGAGAGTTAGTTTTGAACATTTTTCAAAAAGAGAGTTAGTTTTGCACAAATGCTCCTTTTTTAGATTTCCTAAAAATGCCCTATATTTTTTGTTTCTACCAAAATCCCCTAACTTTTTAGATTTCCTAAAAAAAACCCTTATATTTTTGTTAAGTTTTTAAAAATAACCATTATACTCCTATAATTTTATTTTATAAATCTCTATAATTTAATAAATAATAAAAAATATTAAACTATTATAAAAAAATAAAAAATGTCAAAAGATAAATAATAAATAATATTCTAATAAATAATACATTGATATTAAAATGTCATTTTCAACAATTATTAGTATTTTAATATCTATGTATTATTGATTATAGATATTAATATCTATGTATTATTTATAATAATATTTTAATATCTATTTATTATTTATTATAATATTTTAATATCTATTTATTTTTTATATTTTAATATATATACTTACTATTTATAAAATAAAATTATGGAAAAGGGTATAATGGTAATCTTCAAAATCATAACAAAAATATAGGGAATTTTTGAGAGAATCTAAAAATGTTTGGGGGTTTTTAAGGAACCAAAAATATAGGAGGTTTTTTAGGAAATCTAAAAATATAGGTGGTTTTTCGTAATTTTCACAAAGTTAGGGAGTTTTTGAAGAATTTCTCTTAAAAATTCTCATATTTGATTATGTTTTTCAGGCCAGTCCTGATATTTGAGAGGCTTTAGGCAAATATTTGATTATGTTTTTCAGGCCAGTCCTGATATTTGAGGGATTTTTAAATCTCGGTGCTACAGTGTTTTGAAAGAAAAATATTCTCCTAAAAAATGTAGCCACCGAATTCTCCATCTATGTTCTAGTTAGTATATTTAAATAAAATGATAACTAGTACATGTTAGCTATCAACTTAATACATAATTAATATTTATTTGAATTCATAAATTTGAATAAATATGAATGAATATTTAATGATATGTTCTAGACCGTATGAATTAAATTTTTGTAATGGGTAAATATTTTTGTAAATATCAAAAGATTAGGGGTGTGGGTGCAAATATTTTTGATATTGTAATCGGTAAAATTTGAATACTAAATTCACTTTCTGAATTGCTGCTTTCTAGACCGTATGAAATTTACTACATATATCGTTTGGACAAATTAACCCTAAACCCTAAACCCTTACCCTAAACCCTGAATTTAGCACAACTAAAAACGGATAACCAAATAATTGGAGAAAACCAAAAAAGAAAAAGAAAAATGGAAGGCGCAATTTCATGTTCACCCCTGCAAAATAAAAAATATCACTGATTCCCCTACAAAGTAGAAATATCACTACAAAGTAGAAATATCACAGATCTCCTATGAAAGATAAGATAACAAAATATCCTATATATAATAACATGAAATTTTTTGTCAAAAATAAAAGGGAAATTTTCAAAAAACCCCCTATCTTTTCTTGATATTTTAAAAAACCTCCTATCTTTTTGGAAACTCCAAAAAAATCCTCTACCAAACTTTTATTTTCAAATACCCCTCTATAAGTGTTAAATCTAACCATGGATGGTGTTAAAAGAAAATTATGACAACAATACCCTTTTTTTTACATATGTAGTAATTAAAAAAATATTTTTGTTATTAGATTAATTTTTAAAAAGTCCTAAATTTCTTTTAGCTCATAATAATTTTATAAAATAATTATCATATGTTGTATTTATATAATTTTAATATTTCATACATTAAATATTTACTAAAATAAAACTGAGCAAAAAAAATTAAAAGAACACCTTGCAAATATTTAAAAATTAAAATATCATGAAACTATTAAAAAAATACATAAAAGAAGAACGAAAATAAAAATATATATGTTTAAAGAAATATATGTTTAAAGAAATATATTTATATCAATATAATTTTAATCAATATTAAAAGAACGAAAATATTAAAATTATTATCGAGACGGACCCCCCAGACCCGACCCGCTCGAGACGGCGCCCCTGGGCCGAAACACCCCCCCCCCCCGAGGCCCGACTCGCCCCTGGGCCGAAACACCCCCCCCCCGAGGCCCGACACGCCTGGGCCGGGCCGGAACCCCCCCCGACGCCCGACACGCCTGGGCCGGACCCCCCCCCCCCCGACGCCCGACACGCCTGGGCCGGACCCCCCCCCCCCCGACGCCCGACCCGCCTGGGCCGGACCCCCCCCCCCGACGCCCGACCCGCCTGGGCCGGACCCCCCCCCATGCCCGACCCGCCTGGGCCGGACCCCCCCCCCCCCCCGAGGCCCGACCCGCCTGGGCCGGACCCCCCCCCCCCCGAGGCCCGACCCGCCTGGGCCGGACCCCCCCGGTCCGACCCGCCTGGGCCGGACCCCCCCCCCCCCCGAGGCCCGACCCTGGGCCGGACCCCCCCCGAGGCCCGACCCGCCTGGGCCGGACCCCCCCGAGGCCCGACCCGCCTGGGCCGGACCCCCCCGAGGCCCGACCCAGCGGGCCGGACCCCCCCGAGGCCCGACCCGCCTGGGCCGGACCCCCCCCGAGGCCCGACCCGCCTGGGCCGGACCCCACCCGAGGCCCGACCCGCCTGGGCCGGACCCCCCCCCCCGAGGCCCGACCCGCCTGGGCCTGACCCCCCCCCCCCCCGAGGCCCGACCCGCCTGGGCCGGACCCCCCCCCCCCCCGAGGCCCGACCCGCCTTGGCCGGACCCCCCCCCCCCCCGAGGCCCGACCCGCCTTGGCCGGACCCCCCCCCCCCCCGAGGCCCGACCCGCCTGGGCCGGACCCCCCCCCCCCCCCCCCCCCCGAGGCCCGACCCGCCTGGGCCGGACCCCCCCCCCCCCCTGAGGCCCGACCCGCCTGGGCCGGACCTCCCCCCCAGGCCCGACCCCGATTGGGCCGGACCCCCCAGGCCCGACCCGCTTGGGCCGGACCCCCCCATCCCTCGCGCACACCTGCAAAAAAAAACAGAAACATATACATACACACACATACAAATTACATCCACACACACACATACCAAATTACACCCACACACGCACATACCAGATTACACTTCACACATTACATATATACAAACAAATTCAAATTAAATAGACTGATTGGTGGCTGTATGGATCTCAAGATGTGTTTGATAGTCGAGAAGTTCATGCAATCAAGGGATGGCTTCCTATATAACAAAATATTAAACAAATTAAATTTGAATATATTTTTGTAATTGACTCGATCATTAACCAGGATCCTGAGATAAAACACACCTGTTGTTGTGATTGCTGAGTTGATGCAATCAAGGGCTGTATCGATCTTCACACGTCTACAACTTAAATTTGAAATTATGTTAGAAACTCAGAACATTGTACAGACTTAATTAATTTATAATAATGTGAATAATAAAAACTTACTGAAGAACCTTGTGTTTTATCAAATTACTGAAATTGAATCGATTTTCCGGAGTCCCTCTTCGAATAACATCTTCATACTCAATTAGCTGGTACAGTCAAGGAAGGAATCTCACATGACTGCAAATTCAAATTTGACATTATGTTAAAAATCTGTACACACCTAATAAATTTATAATATAGTCATAATGATGTGAACAATAAAGCACTTACTGAGCAACATCGTGTTTGTATTTATTTAATTTCTGAAACTGAATTGATTGTGCCGAGTCCCTCTTCTAAAAGCTAACATCACAAAAAATTCAGCGGCCAGAATTTCTAAAATTAAACACAAAAATATTATTCAGAATTGACAAAAACCACTGTGTGTCCTTTTGCAGGGGCCTTTTTGCAATTTCATAAAAATGAAGGGGACTTTTTACAAAGAGAGTTTGGACCAACAGAAATGAAAATGAATTCAAGACCAAAGATCGAATCAGTATCATGAATGAAAATTGGAGGATTATAATGTAATTAAAATAACTTACAAGGTTTGGAGATTATGCTTTTGAATCACTACTGTTTATTGCTGTAATAATTTCTCCATAACAAAACAAAGATCGATTCAGTTTCGGATTTTTCAAGCTTCTGAATACATGGAGAAATTGCAAGGCTTAAAATCAACTCTTCTTTCGTGTATTCACCTATATAAAACCAATCATTCAAAAAAATCAGAAATTAATTGGATACAAGGAGAAATAGCAAAAAATTCCTTCATTAAATGTAAAATTGAACGAAAAAGAGAAAACCTCTCCAAGAACGGGGATTGAACGGAAAAGCAACAAGCCACCAAGGTGTTTTATTCTTTCAACCTTGTATCTCGCAGATCTGTTTCGATTCCATACAGATCTGTTTCACTTCCGCACAATTCCCATTCTTCTTCTGATCTCGGAGGTTCCTCTTCAAGCACTTGAGATAGTAGCGGAAAGAATTTCGTCTTCTGAGAGAGTTCTGAGTTCTGAGAGAGAGAGAGAGAGAGAGAGAGAGAGAGAGTTCTGAGAGCTCTAGAGAGAGGAGGCGGCAAGAAGAAATGACAATGAGAATGGGTCGGCGAGAGAATGAGAGAATTTAAGGACAGAGAATCCAACGTTCGGATTTGACAGCTGGAAAGCTGGAAATGACCGTTAGGATCCAGTGTGAATTTTATTATATGGTTATTTGTGTTATTAGTTTGAATTGAAGTGTTTAGACTTATATAACTTAATGCACAAATAATAAATTTTTTTGGAATGACCGTTAGAATCCAACGTTCGGTTTTAACATGTTCTAATTCAAACGAAATTAAAATTTCAAAATAAATAATAAATTTTTTTGAATAATACACCTAAAATCGAAATACATATTTAAAATGTTATCCATTAACATAAAAAATATTATTTAAAAAAAAAAAAACACAATTGTAAATTATACCGTAAGAAATAAACAACCGAGCCATAATTTTATACGGAGATTATATATGGAACCCCAATAACACAAAAATAATATCTTTGATGAAGCGGTAAGAGAGGATTAAATATGTTGATTAGTTCTATTGATTGACTCTGACGATTTAATTGACTGTTTAATTGAATTGACACGTCAATTCACATTTATTAATATTATAAATTATTGATGTGTTAATCAAACACGTCAATTAACATTTGGTTGAGTCAGTTAGAAATGTTAATCAATTATTTTGTCACTTCATCAAGAATATTGTGATGAGTTTGGGGATCAATTATATTGTTCTTGCATATATCGGTATAATTTGAATTACAATAAAAACAAAACTAAAAAAAAAAATAAAAAAATTACACGTGTCAAATTTTTGTAACGTGTTCAAAATTATAACGATCTATAGATATCATAATTATAATTAGCATCGATGTCACTATGATATGAGCGATGGGTGATTTTTGATCTTGAGGATCTGCTGTTAGCACTTTAGTTTTGTATATTAAATTTAATATTTAACTTTGCACAAACAATTACGCAGAAAATCTGTGAAATCAACAGGTGTGCACATATAGGCCTGAAAATTGTATAGTGTACGTAATAAAATGAATGGATCACGACAAAAATATGAGATGATTAGAAATAAAAAAAATTATTGCATTATTATTTTTGGTACAAAATGAGCACGAAACACAATATTTCACATAATACACATTGATTCATTAATATATAAAATAAAATTAATAATACTAAATATATTTATATTTATAACAAATGTATTTTCAGAGGGAAGAGGAAAGAGGACAGAGGATCCTTGACCTATGAAAGTTTATATACTCGGTTTAAGATTTCCTACTCCTCTTAGTTCTAAATGGAAATTGTTTTTTCCGGTATTTATTGATCAGATAGAGGATGGTTTCTTCATAAAGTGCAGGATTTATAAATTCGATAGGATTTAGATCATAAGTTAGGTTATTAGAGGATTAGAGTTTATATTTCTTGTAATTAATGTTTCAAACTCAGGATGTATATTTCATATAATCAATATAAAAATAGAAGTAGGATATCAAGCCTACTCTATTAATTTCAAAAAAAATAACAAATGTATTTTTGTAACTATATCATAGTGGACAATGATTTGTCTCTGTTTTAGACGATGAAAACAACATGTCTTTTCAAATAACTAGTTTGTTTTGATTTTCGTGTTGCATTATACTATTTAATCCTAGTTTAGTATCAGTTTATACCCAAGGGACCAACATTATAATTCCGAGTTTACATGAAAATTGCCGAGATACATTTTCTTGGTTTGGCTATCCTATCAAATCCAAAATTAAAAAAACTAAAAGAACATTTAAATTTGGGTTTCGGTAACAATTGAGAACTATTGATAACTATCCGCATGTGATTCCAATCCACACACGTATTTATTGGTTATATATATATATATATATATATATATATATATATACTAGCTATAAATTAATTACAATATTTTCTGGACTCAATTATAATTTAACATTTTGATTCTTACAAAATTACAATTTTACCCCAATTTTCATTATGCAGCCACAAATGTGCAGATTCGGAGAATCATATACAGACCCGCATCACCAACTATTCTCACAAATTTTACTAAATCAGACCCGTCTCCGAAATAATACCGAAGAGTAAAAATAAAACAATTTTTGTTTAGCAAATAAACATCGAGTTAATTCATACATTACAATGTTTTCGAAAGTAAAAATACCATTTACTGATTCAAAAAAAAAAAAATACACTATTTGCCCTCCCCTAGATTCATGAAATTGAGTTGCATATTATCACTGGAATTTTAAAGCTAAGGACTGCAATTAAAAAATAAAACAGAGAATTAAGAGGCTCAAAAGGGCTAAAACGAAAAAATCCTCAAATTATGAACAACTACCAGTATGTGTTAATTAAACGGTTGAACACCTTGGTGGATTGCTTGATGTCATACACAAATATAAAATATTAAACCTAAATTAAACCCTTTTTGGTAGTTTGATCCAAAACTAACATCATTTGAAACCCAAATTAAACCCTAATTGGTAATTCAATCAAGTGAAGTGAAAGAACTATAAAAATCAACGAAAAAGAGCTCCATTACAATTTAACTTGAAAGAGCTTGATTATAGTAAAAGAATCAAAAGTTGGTCCAATTCAATCCAGCTCCGTTACTATAAAACTGTGTCTTTATTCACCCCGCCAGTTTTATTAACATTTATTTCCCTAATTACCCTCCATTTGTCACCATTACAGAATTTTTCGCATTACCCCTTGTAACTTTGAGGAATTTGTCAATTGCCCCTGCGACGTCACAAAACATTGTATGTATGTAAAAGAGGGCAGTATTGTCAAGTTATTTTTTGCAAATACCAGCATATACCTTTTAAATAAATATATGAAAATCACCCAAATCTGATTTTAGCCCCAAATCAGTCCCAACTCGACCAAAACCAGCCCCAATTCGTGAAAATCGGTGGCAAATTAGACCGGGAAAGAGGTACCAGTAGCGAGATTGCCGCGGCGACATGATGTCCTGTCAAGAGAGAGATCTTTAATTGTTTCTTATGCGAAGAGAGCACTAACTTCTTTGGCTTGCGAGAGAAAGAAATACCTTATGTGGCTTCTCCTACGAAGAGAGAGAAAGAGAAGAGAGACTTGTGGCTTCCTAACGAAGAGAGTGAGAGCGAAGAGCTTCTGTTGCTGCCGTACTCTGTACGAAAAGAGAAATTAGGGTTGTGCTGCGTCCAGAACTCGGAAAGCATGGGTATACGATGATGGAGAAGGCCGCCGAGGTCCTGCTTGTGGCGTTCGCCATGGCTGCAGTAGCACAGAGATTGTGTCGGAAGAGTCGGAGTAAGCCAGCGACGACTGAGAGAGAAAGAGAGGAGAAATTGTGAACGGATTTGGGATAAACGGTGGAGGCGTAAGTGTTTGTGTGGGGGAGACAAAGTAGAGAAATTGGTGCACGAAAATAATAATGAGGACCAGAGGAGTGGTTCACATGAACCAAAGATAGATAACGACGACGGTAGTTCAAATAATTTAGTTGCATTCGAGGCAGTTCAAATAATTTAAGGGTTGTTTGGATGACTGAATTTGTATCTACTAGAGAAACTGAGACTACTGCAATCAAAATTCCCTGCTATCACAGTTCAATTCTTGATGTTTGGATGAAAGAGATTGACTCTACTACAGTTAAACGTTCCATGTTTGGATTTAAAGAATGTGACTTTGTAAGATACAAAAATGTGGTAATCGGACATGAGCTCTTATACTCCAAAACTCAAATATAATTAAAATACAATTAATCACTCAAAAGTTCAAAACATATACATCTATAAACACACAAATTTGAACAGCAAAAATGTTTGAGGTCATTAGAGGCTAATCAACCATCGATTCCAAATCAGGCACGATCCCACTCAATAATCATAATATCCCGAAACTAACTCCGGTCCAGCCCTCGATCAACTCTCAGTTTCCCTAATCACAAATTAGTCCCTGATTTAAAAAAAAATTCATAAGATTTATAATCAATTATCAGTATGTTATTGACTTCTTTTATCAACTATTCTCAAGATACATATCACTTGTCGAGCTTTAAGATTAAAATTAAAAGAATAAACGAGTAAATAAAATTAAAAGAATAAAAACTGTGATTATTCAAAAAGCAAACTAATATATTTACATTTTAGGATACAAACAAAAAATATTGTCATTCTAAAAAGAACTTTTTTTCTAACAAAAGAAATGAACATCGATCAGCAAATTGTAATATAATTAAAAAAAAATGAACCAAATGAACATGCAAATACCAAAAGGTTCATTCTATGAGATCTAAAAAGGAATTGTTGCAAACTTGTAATTGCCATTTCTCAGTCATTGAGCTGGATTTCCACACCATATTCAATGTTCAAACTAATATTAGCAGCCGAATTTTGCAATTTGCAATTGTACTTCTTGAATAATTGAATTAAGAACATAATGCATAATTTGAATCTATTCAGACTCACGAGAAATCCTAATTAAAAAGATCACAAGATCACCTGATTGTACCATTGAGAAAATGCTTTAAATCAATAAAAATCACCAAAGGAAAGGAGATCAAACTCGATATATAGCGAGAGCATAGCTTGATAAAGGCATATTAAGATAAC